>OU015525.1:49175536-50482411 GCA_907165065.1 Caprimulgus europaeus
TGGTTTCTTATCCTCCCGCTCAGGCATGATACAACGCTATGGAATATACACACTGTCAGGGACACCAGAGAGGGACTCCTCCCTGCTCATCTTTTGGGGAGAAAGGGACTCTGCTGGGCTGATGAAAAATGAGGTGACTTTTCCGACCCCTCCCTGAGGGCAAACCGTGCCTTGTTTCTTGATGGGCTCCCCAGACCTGCAAATGCAGCAGTAATATCGTGTGACCCTTCCGTGATGGGCACACCTCCACCCTTAGCCAGCTAAACCCTACTTTCAGAATCCCTTCGTACATATCTGCACAACTCTAGGTTAAAGATATCGTTACCTATAGCTGACAAATGGACACTATGTGGATGGCATTACCCCGGGCACTCTGTTCCAAATGCATTGTGTCTAACAACAAAACCCCCTGTGAAACTCATAAAATTACCAATTTCACAGTTGACTTTCTTCCTGCTCTGCTCTGTAGCCTTCATACTCCTGGCCTGTCTCCACACACTGCAGGAGATGATGTCGGACCAAACTAGCAATGCTACGTTAAAAAGGTTCTTGATACAAAGAAGATCTATCTTGGTACTGATTAAAATGTCTGCAGATTTTTGCCTTATCTGGATAAATCCTTCTGATGCTCATCATCTGCCATTATGCAGTGGCAATCACCGTGGTGTCCAAAGAGGGCTTTTGTAGCAGCTGATTTCAGATTCCTCCCCTGTAAACTGCTTGCTTATGTACACAAAGTGTGCTATTGCCTTGCACAGGTTATGTGTGAAGAATTACATCAACATCCATATTGGGGTTTGGCCTTTCCTGCTCTTTGGCATAGTTGGAGGTGTAAACAGCGTTACTGGCCGCTGCACTTCTCACCTGGAATCTCAGCATGTTGCAAAAAAATGAATTAAATCTCACAACAGGGCCCTGAGGACTCTTATTTTACAAAAGGGGGCTGCAAGTACAGGGAGAATAAAGGCTTTTCCACATAGGCAAGTTACTGCAGAAGATTGGAGGGTGTATATTTGCAGGGTGCTAACTATTCTACCCTGGCTTCCTCTGCAGATGCTCCTGGGACACAGGAATGGCTGGCAATGCAGAGAGCTAATGGGCACAAACTGCACACTGAGGGCATCCATACAGGGAGTTGGTGTATTGCAAAGTCACAGCCTGGCATACTTTGCAGGTAGCTTCCCTAGGGTGATAAGCCCAAAGTGATTCAACCAAATCACTTGGTGAATCATCCAGGCCCCTTTAGAGCCTAGAACCTGGGTTTCCTAATTATGTTTTCTGCTCCCTGGATCGTCTTCCTTTCCAAAATGGTAAAGGGCTTTTTCTATCTTCTTCTATATCAATAATTTTTGTAAATTTTCCTGCCTACCAGGCTTGCCCTGGAATGTTGATCCTTTTGCATCACTGTTACTCTGATGATGTAATGTATCATCTCCCTGGTTATAATCTGTCCAGTGTAGTTTTTTTCAATGTACAATTTTTAAGGAAGAAGAGTAGTAGTATCCAACCATACTGTTCTGCACAGAAAATAGGCTTTGATGTTTTTTTCCACAGGGCAATTGAAATGTCAGAAGGCAATTGAAATGCCACAGGTGGCTTTAGTGTGAGTTCTGCCATTCGTGCCAATCTTTTAAGACTCCTTCATGGAGGATGTGTCTAGTCCACTGAACTTCTTTCTTTCACGTTTAGGACTGGATGTTCTCTCTTCCCAAAGGATGTTCTTGGTTCCATTTTTGTCCCATGTTCTTCCTTGTGTAGTCTTTCCTTACCCTGCCCTTTGCTGTCTTTCTTTATCCCTGACTTTGCAACTTCCTGATGCCACCTACTGTGTTTCAAAACAATGTTATCTTTCAAGTGAATCTCCTTACAAATCCCTCTCTCTTTTCTAGCTTTGATCTTCTCATTCTCCTCAACAAGGCCCTCAGTGAAATCTTTACTTGTTCATCTAATTCAGGCAGTAAGCTCCTCAGTACAGAGAACTTGGTATTCAAGTACTTGGTCAAACACAAGCCATCAATAATCCTGAGGTGGCTGGCTTTGACTTCCACTGCCACTAGGCAGAAACAAGAGTTAGCGAGTTAATAGTTGTTCCCTTTACACATATCTGGCCATAAAGAATGCATCAGGCACTAAGCATAATAGAGTGCAGGCCCGCAGCAGCATTATCACAAGTCCCCAATAAGCTCAGTGCTTGTAGATTTTGTGATAGGATCCAACAATCTTTAGCCATTTATCACAAATTACTTTGCTGGTACTGCAAATATCGTGAAAAGCTCAAGCAATGCAACATTTCATGTCAAACCCACCTCTTTCTTCCAATGCTCTGGTCATTCCATAGCACACAAAGAAATGCCAACAGCTCTCTTCTCTGCACCCATAAATAACATAAATTGCCTTATTTTTATAAATTTGGAATTAACGTGAGCGGTTATGTAGCAGTTTCCCCGAAAGTGACTTTCAGTCCACCTGAATCTCCTGTTTAATGGCCCTATAACTTGCCTAAAGCGTTGCCACTTTTCAAGGCTGTCTTCAAGAAACTAGGTGGTGTGAGGAAGCCCCACCCCGCCGAAATGGGATTAAGAACAAAGTGGGTTAAACGGCAGAGCGCTGACACAGGTTCATTTAGTTACCATCACAAGATCTGGCCACAAATATATTGCGCATTACTCTACTGTGAGTTATCATGGCTCTGACCCCTCTCGGGAGATCCCCATGCCACCACTGTATTAACGACTGCATCTGCTTCAGAATAACCTTATTAGCTTGCCACAGCTGAGCCAGTAATCTCATAGGATTTTTGTCCCGGTCCCTTGCCGGGTGTGATTCTCTTCTCCTTGAATCCAGTTTGATGCCCAAAATTTAATAAGTTTTCCTGGACCCTCTGCTCTCCCTCCCCCTCCCCCTTTTATCATCTGCTGTAGGGACCATGAAATCCCTGGTAACCTCCCTAAATGCCATCAATAACTCCTGAAATGCCATGATGTTTGGTGCTTCCTTAGACACAAAGCTATGTTAATTAGGTAGGAGGATTTTTTCATTCCTCTTTTTAATCCAGATTTTTTGCCTACACATCCACTATGGGGATGTACCTCAAGTAACTAGTGCAAAGCTACAGAACCCATATGCGTACCTTTATCTCTGTAAATGTTGCCCTCGAGTCTGAAACCTTTAAGTGGCAAGTGAAATCTATCCTGGTGTTCTGGTAAGATGTGAGCAGCTCTGTGTGTGGCGGGGGGGTGGGGTATGGGTTTGTGCATGTCTCTCTCTCTACTCCCCATCTGACTGAACCCTCAGTCTGCTATTCCTTGTAATCTGCATCACTTGATCGAGAGGCACAAACGATACTGAACACAGCAAGGTGTCTATCTAATCATTAACTCTCTCGCCCTCTGGATAGGACAAATGATATACAAGCCTAAACTCGCCAGGGGTCTTCTTTGGGACTGTGTCCTGGGGGAATCTTCTCCTATGAGTTAATGGAGTATTCCTAAATGGGCTGGCTGTTTCCCTTCTGTGTGCCAGTTTTTTCCCAACTTTCCTTTCACAACCTCTGGCATCAAAAGCAAAGATATCACATTCATAGCATGTGCTTTTTTTCCAAGACCCATGCAAGGAATAGCAAAGCCATTAACAAACCCTTTGAATAGAAAAATCTGCTGTAACATGATCTGCAGTAGGCAAACATTTAACCACAACAGTGTTTAGATTATCCTTGCCAGGGTGGAATAAACGCCTTTTAATTCTCTGTTGAACAATCCTTGACTTCTTTCTCTTTCCCCCTCTCTCTTTTTTGTTTTATTTTTACTATGTTGGCCTATTTCTGGTAGCTTTCCCCACAATATTGTGGGTTACACTTGTTTTGACTGCACAGCTGCCTTCCCACCCACACTGACTTTTGCATGCTCGACTTCAAGCCGGTAACATTTGCAGCTTTTGAGGGTCATGTCAGGAGGAGAATCTGACAAGTTTGTGGGTAAAATGGAAAGGGCACTGGGTGGGGAGTTTGGAACTTTTCCTAGCCTGCTACCTGCTTTGTTACCGTGGATGAGTTACAGTACCCTGGTGGTCGTAGTTCCCTCTCCATAAAATGATTACCATGATATTTAAATTCTGGTTGTAAGGAGCTCTGAGATGTGCAGCTGAAAACAGTTTCTGAATGCTGTTAAAATCTACCTGGCCTCTTTGGCTCCCTGACTAGCCTAAACTGTTTAGATCGCGACTCTCCAACTATTACAGCACTATTACATCACCCTGATGAGTGCTCACTGTCATTCCAGGGCTTCTCCTCCCAAAAAGCACCAAGTGAAACACTTGATCCATGTCTTTAGAGAGTGGTGTTGCTACCCTGCCATCACCCCTTCAGTTATATTCCTTTTTTGTTCATAACCCCTTTCTGACACAAACTCCGCTTTGGCAAGCTTGGGATGAAATACACTTCACCAGCTCTCTGTGCCAGCTATCTTCCTTTGCTACAGCTGTCAGGTATACATTTAATAAGGATGAGAGAACCCCAAGATGTCATCTTGACCCTCATAAACTGTGTTTAAGCTAAGCCACTAGGTATTGTGTTTGGTTCTGGAGAAAACTCTTTTGGCAATCAAGCAGGAAAACAGTACAATGAAAAAAATACATTTATTTCCTGATTATGATAATGAAATACACCTTTCCCCATCACTGGAATGTTTCTGGCTTTCAATAATGTTCCTCTCTCTCTTTTCTCCACCTACCCTGTCTCTTGCTGCTTTTTTATTTTCTTTAACACCTTGTCCAGAATTTCTGTATTGCTTGCTTTTTGTTTGCTCGCTCGCTCGCTTGCTTGCTTTTCCTCACTGCTACAGACACAGAGTTCACAGGTATTGCTCTAGCTTGTTTTCCAGTTCTATTTTCCCTGTTATTTCTTTTGTTTCAGTGCTTTCCCTTTTGTTGGTCTCTCATTATTCTTCCTTTTCTCATCAATTTTCTCTGCCAGTTTTTCCCCTCTTTGCATATTTTCTCCTCTGGTGATCCCATCTTCTTTCCCCAAAATAACCATCCTCTTCCTTTTATTTTTGTCTACCTTTCATTCTCTTGATTACTCTTTCCAGAGGTTGATGAATCTAGCTTTCTCTTGAAATATTTAAATATTTAATAACAGGATGACAGCTATTCCCAAGATACTTGTGTCAGCGGACAGACAAGAACCCCCTACCCTTCCAGTCTCCCAGCAGGCCTTTTATGCACTAACATATACCCAGGAAACAGGATTGCTAAGGGGAAGGAAAGGTTGCAGTTGAAATTAAGTCCCCTTGAGCCTTCTCTAATTCCTAGTCGGCTGAATGAAAATATTCAGATATGTAATTCCTTCAGCGCCTTTGTTGCAGGTGATAGTGGAGGCTCTTCCTTTGTGCCTAAGTGCCTCTTTTCTCTTCACGACTGTTCTGGCCCTGTTACTAGCACATATGAGAGAGAGCTGAGGTTATTCTGTGCTTTATTCCCTTGAGCTCCTTGACCTCACATAGTAATGGACATAGCGGGGACATCACTGACAGTGTCCTTCTCCCCAGCCTCCACCTACCTAGATCCTCAGACTTCTCCTAAGTAGTAACTGTCCCTCTTCCTATGCTACGCACCTTCTGACAGTAATCTTTGGATTGAGCTTTGGCATCTTCCTTTACCAATCCTTTGTTGTTTCCTCATTAAATTGATACCAGTGTAATTATAACCTTCTCTGTCTTGTAGCATTTATCCTCTTCTTTCCCCTTCTTCTGTGGAAAAGTTTGTCTTGCATTGTTTCTTGTATTCAATGGGTCGATCCAGAGAACACATGGTAGAGAAAGACATTTGGACTATTGTCTTAGGCAGTTTTGTTTCCTCTTCCCATCAGCAGATCTTTTTTCCTTTGTCATTCATGTAATCCCTTGTAATAATCTCACTGGTATTTCTGCACACTTACAGCTGTATTTCCTCTATTCTTTTGTTTTCCCACAGCTGATGACAGGAGAGGGAGGGATATTTTCAATAAAACACTTATGCCCATCACTAACTCACAGCTCAACTCAACTGATGAAAGGTCCCCTTTGAACCAACTGCCAGACAAGTCTTTCTCTGCAGCTCAGAACAAGAGGGATGCCTAGGAGTTGTATCCAAGATGGGAAAACATGTCAAAATGACAGTTGCTGAAAGAAGGCAAATCACTTTTCTCTAGAATTATTTCCACATCTCCAGTCACATGTTTAAGTATGTAGGTCTGTATCACTAGTACTCCTGCCCCACTTTCGTCTCTTCTGGACTCCTGACTGTCCTCCTTTTTCCTTTTTTGATGGCTTCACCTTTCCAAATCTGACTTTGCACAAACCTTACCAAGGTTCCTAGATGAAGAGCAGAAATCCGTTCACCCTTTCCTCCCCATTTCACTTCCTTTTTCTTCACAGACAACCTTTTGTACATCCTATTTGTCAAACAACTGACTTATAAATTCCCTTCCCTGCCCTCCAAAAAGCTCCCAGATCCCATACAAACAAATGCAACAAACATGTACAGTAAGTAATGGAGAAAATACTTAATAGTTTCTGTGAATTGTTGTCAGAGATAACTACCCATCTTGTAGTGTGTTTCAGTCCTTGAAGATGGGGAATAAAAAAAATTCTAAAAAAAGGGCATTTTGACTTTGGGATTTTCTTAAACTGCCTACGCTAAAAGGAAATGAATGTCTTAGAAGCTGAGCCTAGGCTGCACATGTATGCTCAGAACAAGAGCCAGGTGGGGCAAGGCAGCGTTTTCATTAGGCGTTCATTTTCTGCTGGTGTGTTAAACTCCTTCAGTGCCACATTCTGTTCCATTTCTTCGGCTAATTATTCTTGCCCGACTTCTTTAATTGGAAGGTGGAAGTCCCCTCCTGTAAGTCCCACATAGCATGTCAAGTTAAACACAAGTCACCTCCATTAGTGCCAGTGGGTGGAGGGAAGCACAAAGGAAAAATATAACAACAATTCTGCTCAAGCCTTTGAAGTGTTAGACGATCAATCTGTCTGCTCGAGTCTGATTCTGAATCCCTCTTTAAAATGCATCAAATGTTTGAGCCTGAAGTTCCGTCCTGACAGCATCTGTGAGTCTCTGTGGAGACATCTGCTCCACAGTTTCACAGACGCTCTCTGTGTTCACATGAGAAGGTTTGATCCAAAGACCTAGCCGGAGTGAGGCTGTGCGGAGCTGAACTAGACAGGCAGTTTTAGCAGGGTCCTGTGGAGTCTCAGTAGCAAAGACCCTGTGGAGCTGGAGTACGTGTTCTGTAGCAAGGGCCAGAGGTTTTTATTCTGCCTTTCAACCAGACTCTTCTCCACCAAGACCAAAATAGCTACAGGGACATTTGTTGGGGAGAGGGGAAGCAGAGTGCCATGGCTTCTTGGAGGCTTTTAATGGCAGAGTTGTATACCATGTCAGCAATAATGATTAAAATGAAACTCCAAGTGTTTGTTTTTGGAGAGCTAGGAGCATTCAGGGGTCCTCAAAGTAAGAACAGCAAATAACTCTGATGGGTTCGAAGAACTGCTTTCCTTCCACTATGCCAGTATGGTTGCTGCACTGTACTTGGCTGTTATCTCCCAATTAATGTGAGAAGTAAACCAGAATTGCTTTTTCATCTTGTTCAAGCTTACATACACATTGACTTCAGTACTTAACGGCCAGGAATTGCCTTTCACTATGCTGTATGTATGTCACTCCCTTAAAAGAGACTGTAAAAAGTTCATGTTATGACTTAGCACCATATAGATTTTCCAATAGCTTTCCTGGACAGTCTGCAGTGTCAGTAGCTTTTCCATCACAATGGTCCCAGAGACCATTTTAGACGAGTACTACTCTGTAGCTGTGGGTTTTAGCAACAGCTCTGGTAATTGTACTGTTTTCACAAATGCCAGCAGCACATTAAAAATAGGCTGGGGCCGTCTTTAAGGGTTATGAAATAATCTGAATTCACTCCTTGTGAAATTAAATCTGGAGTAGTTCAGACCTATGGGTGGAACTGTAAGGAGTCTTCCGAGATGGCAGCTTGCTTTATAGGGCAGCCTTCTATTTACTGCATCACACAGCAAGATAATAATTTGCTGATCTGTCATTAGTGCCATCAGTTTAAAAAACAAACAAACCTCTTGTGTGTTTCCTTTGCCTTAGGAATCATGGTTCACAAACGTGACAAACCAGTGACATTAAACTGTTAGCAATAAACAAGATGAAACCTTTTATGGATCATGTATTTGAAGCAATATTTGTTGACCAAATTCATAATTCCTTTATCCTTTCACTTTATCATGCATTAGGATCTGAAGTCACTTGGCAAATTATTTCTTCACTGGATGCTTGCTCATTACGTAGAAGCAAAATCAGGAAAATAATTTTGCTTCCTATTTCTAGTGGTGGCCAGAGCTGTAACCCAAATGAGGTGGGACATTTGGAAGTCTTGACACTCTTCTGTCTACACCTGCAAATCACTGTCTACCCTCTGCTACTGTCAGAAAATGACAGCGAAGGGCAGGGGTGAGGAGTGTCTTCTAAAATCAGAATCAGGGGAAATGGCAATCAAAGTCAAATAAATAAAATCTATGGTAGGAATAGGTTTCCAAAAATTGAGAGAGAGAGTTTTGGTTTTTATTTTCAGAAAGGAAGCAGTTTAAAATGCCCTTAGTTTTCCCTCAGTTTCTGCAGCATTGTTGTGTGCACTGCTGACAGGCTTTTGGTCTTGTGTTACCGATGTCCAAACTTTCCCCCACACTACAACAGCTCCTTCCTTTTTATTTTGCATACTAACCAGAAAAGCGCTTGGTGAACTTCAAACTGCAGGCTCTTGAGATACTCAAAATTATGCCTTAGACTGGTGAGCTGGTATTTCCCATAGCCTGCTCCTACTTAGCTGGGAACACCACAAGCTTATTCAGGAGATCAGTTGTTGGGGAACACTGACATATAAATCAGAGGTCTTCCTCAGTCTCAAGCACAGCAACAGACAGCATAGCTTGGGGCCGGGGGGCAGAGAGGGGAATGCAATCCTTTCTGTAATGTTAATTTGGAAGCCAGGAAGGAAGGATGCTTCCTCTTGCGCCCTACCGTTAGGTACCACTGCAGCAGCAGTCAGTTCTGCATAGCCAGTCTACTCCTCCAAACAGCTACAAACCACAAACAAAAACAAAGTTTTTTGAAGCGCTGATTTCCTATGAGACTTACTGTTCCCAGATTCTAGCAGAAGTTTTGGCACACCCTGAGTGAGCCCCAATCAAGATGACTGGAGTCAAGCAGATTGCAGGTTTGAAGGAATACATCACCTCCTCCAAAAGGCACAGCACTGGGAGAGCCGACAGCCCGCAGCCTGCTGCCAAAGAGAGTGCTCTGCGAGCCACTCTAATGGCCATTCTTCTGGTCAACATGGACAGCAGATTTTAATTTTATTTTCTTTTTTTTTTTCCTGACACACAGAAATGTCTACTTACTCCATTTGGGAGATGGATATAATCCATAGAACTCTGTGCACATAAGCCAGATGGCAGATCTGAGTAAGTTGTGACCAAAAACTTTTGAACTTTAGCCCAGTTCCACACCAGTGGAAGATGTGTCCCCAGTGAATCTGCTATCTGTGCTCATTCAGCATAGCTAAGAAGGGCACAAATAAGTCCTCTGCAAATAATTGTGTTGGATCAGTTTATGCCTAACATTTATATATACCCGCCTAATTGAATTGAGTGTCTGATCCCAGGGTTCATTATCTATTTCCCTATCAAAGTTTTTTTCGAATTTATGTTTAGCACCCAGCTGTCCCCCCCTCCAAATGGTCAACCATTGCCCTGTAAAAGACTTCACATCAGCCTCCCAGACCTGTATCATGGTGCAGCGATTTTCTCAGCAAGGGGACACTGGGAGCTGGGCCTGTCCCTGATGGTGGATGCAAGTATTTAGGTGGAAAACTGCATGGAAGTGTGAACGGTGGAGCACATTGTTCTCAAACCCCTCCTTGACAGTTCTGCCAGAGAGAGTTTAGCATGGTACTCAGTCAGGACATGGCATTGCTGCCTTTGTAGTAATCAGAATAAAGCAATAAAAAGATCAGTTAAAATGCGTGCTGGAAGTTATTGATAGAAAAATTCTTTCTGCACGAAAGATTATAAACAGCGCTTTATCTGAGGATAGATTTGTTTTAATTTGGCATTGATGTATTTGATACCTGGTAGGATCAAAGAAAACTGAATCAAAGAGCGAAATACAAGCAGAACTGCTTCTCTGAATATTGGCCTCTTTTATAGATACAAAATCTCAGGACTAGAGTGCTCAAATTTATTTGTACTGATGTTTGTTTAAAGATCAATATTAAATAAATTGGTCTGGAAGCTATAGTCATAAAGCAGCTGTCGGACTAATGTAATCCCACAATGCTATTTTGTCTACTGCATGAAACCTGGTTAGCTGTGTACTTCTAATAAGATGTGGATATCTAGTGAAAAAGAAAATAGCTGAACTGGATTCAGTGTACTTGGATTAACTAAGTATATGTCTGTATATTTGAAAACTCAACTTGCTGATCAGATTGTAAATCAAGGCTAACTTTCAGATTTTCATGATAAATTCCAACTCAAATTTAAATAGTTGCAGAAAGAATTTTATGCTGTTCACATTGAAAGTAGTGAGGGGAGATATAATGGTAAATCTGCGTGTTTTGACTTTGGATGTGTAATAAATCTCTAGTGTCTAAATACATACAGTTTGTGTGTTTGATAGCAAACACAGAGTTCTTCGTGGCCATTCTTCTGTGTTTCTGTTGACAATTTGCAGGGATTTTCTCTGTGGTTTCCCTCAATGAAAACAAGAAGACAGGAAATATTTCAAAATGTAGGGCTGTTTTGCATTGTGAGAGTCACATGAAGGACCTCTGACAAACCTAAGATTTCTGTGTGTTTGAGACGCTGTCAAAAACGCTCTGAGCCAAATAAGGGATTTGTTTTTAAAATGTAAACCAGTTTATCTAAAGGTCTGAGGGACACCTGAAAGCTTTGGATAACCAGTTCTGGATAAAGCCAGCTGGTTTTTAGAAGGGCCTGCCCTTCAGGTTCCCCACACCGGTCAGGTCTAAAAAGGCAACTGGTGCCTCTTCACCACACAGAGATTTTGGGAGCCTGTGACATGGCCCTGTCAACTTTGCCCATGCACACAAAAGCTCCCCAGATTCCAGCACACTGAATTTAGGAGGTCAATTAGCTAGAAGCACCCCAACTTATTTTCCCATTTAGCATCCAGATGTCCCAGTACAGCCTTAAAAAGTCTCCTACCCTTGAAAGCCAGCTGAGACTGACTTGAGCCCCATGCCAGGGACACACGGAGAA
Organism: Caprimulgus europaeus; assembly: GCA_907165065.1. The sequence continues at coordinate 49,186,876 of OU015525.1, forward strand.
GAGGAGAGAGGAGAGGAGAGGAGAGGAGAGGAGAGGAGAGGAGAGGAGAGGAGAGGAGAGGAGAGGAGAGGAGAGGAGAGGAGAGGAGAGGAGAGGAGAGGAGAGGAGAGGAGAGGAGAGGAGAGGAGAGGAGAGGAGAGGAGAGGAGAGGAGAGGAGAGGAGAGGAGAGGAGAGGAGAGGAGAGGAGAGGAGAGGAGAGGAGAGGAGAGGAGAGGAGAGGAGAGGAGATCTGTCTTTCCTCTGCAGCCCGTGCTTTTCCAATCCATCCACCTAACCTGTGTGGCTTTAGTGCCATTTTCATGAGTAGAGCTCAACAGCTGACATTGTAAGTAATAATAAGTGTCTTCTCCAATGTGTATTCAAGGGGGAACTGCCAGCATCCTGAAAGTTTCAACACCCTTATCTCAGCCACATCGTGAGTGTATGGATGTGTCATCTCAGTGTTTCAGTGTTAACAAGTGGATGACTTCTGTGTCAGGATCACGATGTTCACCCTCCCACACCACAAACTCGGCTGGATTTGTGCACTCTAATCCAGCTTTACCAGGTGTATAGACATGCCCGTGCATACAGATATTAGGATTTGATGGAACGAATGTCCGTAGGTGTAAAAAAGGACCTTTGTTCAGAGACACACCCTGAGGCACATTAGCAATCTGAAAAGCCATTTGTATTTAATTGTAGAAGAAGATGTGATATGAATAAAATTACTTTTCAGCAACTGCAGCATATTTAAATCTTTTTGCCTCCTGAAGGGATTCTTACAGTAATTCCCACTGGCCAGGATACCATTGCCCATAGCTTTGGAGAAGCTGACCAGCCCATCTTTACTGTATTTTCTTAGCTTTCCTAGTGGTTCCCTATGTCTTCTTGGGTGAATCATTTAATTGCTGTGAACTGCAGTTGGTCACAACGTTAAAATGGGGACAGTGGTACTTTCCCTTGGTATGTAAAGCATTTTGGGAGTACTGTGTGAATAAGACCTTTGCAGATTTTTTTGTGTGATCACAATGAAAAATATATATTGCACTGAAAATGTGATGAGAGGACATAGTATCCAGACATGTCTATGAGGAAAAACACGCATAAAGGGGAGCCCCAGATGACAGTACAGCCACCTGCAACCCTGTACCAGGCATGCTCTGAAATAGCAGAATCCTGATGCTGTCGCTTTAACATTGTGATTTTGTTACATTGCAGATGTCCAGCTGTATTCTACATTTTATACATTGCTTACGTAGCAGTGCCTACATATCTGTAACCATGTATCTACAGATAGCAGAACCTTTTGTTTCTTGTCTTTTTTAGAGATTAATTTTAGTGTAGTACAAATGGGGCATTCTCCCTCTTTGGAAATTCAGGAAGGATGCTAGGTTTATAACCTGGATCACAATCAGGAAAGAGCTTAACATGGGGAGTAGGGGAAATGGGAGGTAAAGGAGGCAATCTTTCCTTTTCTTGAAATGAATTCTCTAATGCAGTTTAACTGCAGGTTCTGCAGCAAGGAGCAAAATCTGTTTTCCAACTATTTAGGACTTTTAGTCTCCAGAAGCCTCAACCATGGAAATGAGGGAACCTGTTTACTAACATCGTGCGATGCTGCCACTCTGGCATGTTTTAAATGCCGTGAAATGAGAATAGATAGGCTATGAATTTGTAGATGTATGACTGCATACTATATGTATAGTTCCAATTTTTGTAACAAAGACATAAAACTTAAAGCAGAAATGTGGCTGATTGTGCTGAATTATTACTCCAAGATAGATTCATCAAATCTCCCAGCTGTATAAGACAGGGCTTACTAATGAAGTTCCCTATCAAAAAGAAAAGCCTAATTTTGATTTGGCTTAGGTAATGAACTTCTTTTTCCTGGTGTGATTATCTGCATGGGGTGGCTAAAAGAGTAGCAAGAGAGAGTGCGCTCACAGAAGCATTATGCAAAATGTCTTTTGTCTCTTTTTGCTGGGATATATTAAATTTTCAATGTAGTCTATGTAATATAAAATTATGATAATGACTTTTGGCCCACTGTGAAGGCAGCTTGCTGGTCCTGAGCATGTGTGTCTGGCTTGAGCACTAGGATACACTGTGGGAGTTGCCTTTTCTATTAACAAACCTCTAGATACCTAATGATGAATTTTCTTTCACCAAATGTTCTCCTTTTGTCTAAAATACAAGCATTTTCTAAATTGCTTTTGAGAAAAACAAGAGAGGCAGAGAGGTCTATGGCACTGACAAGGGATATTGAAACAAAGCAAGGAATTCAGTTAGCATCATTCTTGTAATTATAAGCCAACCAAAAGGTTGTTCATGTAATAGTGAAAATATTTACTACCTTATTGAAATAAATGATGGCATTACATTAGTGAAGGAACAAATCGAGCAATTTGCTCATAAAATGTCAGTGCAAGTTCGGTAGCATGAAACTTGACAGTTGAATTTATTGCAGGTAATTGTAGCTACTTTCGCTATCCATAGTCTCTTCAGTAATTGTGAAATCTTTCTCCTCTTCCACCCTTTTTTCCAATTCCTCATAAAAAAAAAAAGGCCAAGCAATGAAAAAAGATTCGTAGGTGTTCTTTTTTATTATAATTTCTTAAACATGGTGTAAAGTAAAAAAAATGATATATTTAAAATAGGAGGAGCACTTTATAAGCTGAGTATAGTTCATAGTCATCTTGGAAAATCCTTTTATATGTGAAAAAATATTAAAATTAGCAACTTAACATACAATTTCTGTGTTTCTCTCTATTTCTATAATTTTTTGTTATTGTCAAAGACTCTGGGATGGAACTCAGAGTCTGCACCAAGTCATGCTTCCTACCTGAAATTACGGTCATCCCCGTGTGACATCACTATTACAGTTGTTATGGTGTCATACTCAAGGGATTAAAATTTCAAGGGAAGAATGAGCTGCAGCAGTCCATTAATTGACTAGACCATTTTCAGTCTGTGGCCATTAGCAAGAAAAGAAATGTAATGAAACGTACACTGAAAATGCAGGTCTGATCCTGCCACCCAAATGTCCTTGTCTGCACACAGAGGAGCAGGCTTTGGAGGATCCCCTCCTGGAGCAGAACTGCAGGATCTGGCCCATTTGTTCAGGCCTGTCATATTATTAAGGCAATTATTTTTCAAATTTTCCCGGGAGAGCTGAGCTGCCCCCCGAGGCAGCTCCAGCCGGTAGCTTTCTGTGGCATGTGTCAGGGAAAGGGCAGTGCTGCGGGTGTTTACATACCTGAAGATCACAATAGAATTATCTTTGCCGTGTGCCTGTTTGCACGCAGTTGATTTTAATTTGGTAAAACAGGTTAGTTACCAAGAAACCACTTAGTTTTTGCAGAATATTTAGGATTGCTTTATATCAAAATCCAAGGAAAAAGATGAAGTAGAACACGATGGAATAATAAAAATAAAAGCCTCTTTTTTAATTTTCTGGTACTACAGAGAGCCAACATAACCTTTAGCGGATTAAGAGCAAATCTCTCCAGAAATGGAATCAAGCCTTCTTCTCTTCTTCTCAGTAAAGAATGTATTGTACGTTCTGCATTAAATAAAAGCTCTGTGAATATCCAAGAACACATTAGCAGGTCTAAAGGTTGGGAATGTGTGCAATTAATTAATTAAATTATTATACAATATAGCTAGTAGCAGTGTAAGCCTGTGTTCCTTTGACCCTCCTCTCTCCTTGGCCCTTACCGCTATAAATGAAGACATATAGGAGTGATTCCTGTCTCTCTCTAGCGTTAGTTTTAGGTTTCCTCGTGATGCACATAATCAGACTCTTTCCCCCACATCTGTAAATGTCCTACCTTTTGGCAACGCAGAAAACCTCTCGGCGTCTGGCGTTTCTTTGTAGCTGCCAGTAATCTCCAACTATAATCTTTATGAAGTCAGTTCTCTAGTCCCTGTGAAAACCATTTCCTTACTATGTATAGCTATTTAGATTTCATTTAAAAATAAATAATAAAACCTTCCGAGACATATGGCATTATACCACAGGTGTCATGCCCTTCGAGGCTGCTTTGTGCATAGCAATGGCCGCAGATCGATGAGAGAGCTTGAAGGCTCTAAGAAATGAGTCTGCTGAAAGTTCGAAGGGTGGAAGTCTCCAGTATGTAATGAGGTTATGTCTGTGCTGTGCTCGCCTTCCTACCGGTCAGGAGGCAACGTACTGCTCTGCTTGCATGGCCAAAAGAATATTGTTCTTTTGGTCACTACCCAAGCTCCCATATGTTACCACTTTTTTTTTTTTTTAGATGCAGCACTTGGGTAAATGCTGAATGGATCAAACTACATGAGGCTATGTTCGAATGGCAGAAAGAACAATTCTTGGCAGCCACGTTCTGTGTTTTTATCCTTAATTCTGCATCTGTGTTTTATCAGCTGAAGCAGACGGCAGCAGATGAGCAGAAACTTCTCTGCATAAGGGTTTTAGGAAAGTAAAACCGGTCATTTTAAGAGCAAATGTCTGTGCTGCAGTAGGAGCACCCCAGAAACAGCAAAGTGATTGTTTAAATTATTTTTATCTGTTGGTGTCTCTTTTATGGAGAAACCGTTATCTCAATCTGAGTATTTTCTAATCCCATAGACACCTTTTGGTGTTCAAAGACCGTTTTTCTTTAGTTTTGTTTTAGGTTGGGGGTTTTTTTCTACTCCTTGATGAGTTTATTTTACTGTGAGATTGACTCAGTATTTTAGATCTTGCTTATTGCTTGGTCACAGATGGTTGCACAGCAAATGTATCCATTTCAAATGCTTCTTCATATAGAGATGGTTAAATCTATGTAATATGCTTTCCCTTTTCAGAATGCAGAGTTTTGAGTCATTCTTAGAATTTATTTGTGTAAGGAAATTTCATAGCGGAGTGGGGGGATTTCACTCCACTAACATTTGGTATGTGCACTCACCAAACAGATTTATGGGTTTTTTGCCTAAGAGTGGGATATTTTGCAGGAAATTCAGACCCAGAAAGCTCTGTTCAAATCCTCAGGCTGGGGCACCACTGTATTTGTATTAATGTATCTCCTGTTCTTGTGAGTAAATGGCTGGCATTCTGTTTTTCTTGGTCTGCCAGCCAAACTATGAAGTGGTAATTGAGTCTGTTTTAAAGTGGAATGCTTTAGACAGTGCTTTAATTGTACTCAAGCCAATTCCATAAATATACACTCCAGTATTAAGTTATTTGCTACTATAAGCACTTACGCAGAAACCATTTGTATTGTGTTTAGTAAGTTTGCTTTACTTGTCTTTAAAAAAAAATTTTTTTCTAAAACTCCTTCCTCCCTCTTGCATGCTTTTAAATTACAAAGCAGGTGCACGTTTTTAAAAGTGATCACATTGTTCTTGTCAAAATGGTCCTGTCCCTCTCTGCTCCCTCTATCCATGTGTGGAGAGCGTTGCATTTATTATCACACCCAGTTTTATGCATCTTCCAGATGATTTAACTGAACTGATGCTATGGAGGATATGCTGACTGGCACTTTTCCCATGCTTAATGTGTTAACAAAAGCCAATAGTGTCAGTTTTAACAGTTTTAGTTAAATTCCCATGACGCTCTTAACAAACGTTGAAACCTCTGCCATGTCTTACCCTGACAGATTCCCTGCCGTCATTGCACACTTAAAATAAATGTCATCCCCAATCAAAAAGTTCACATTTTTTCTGACAATATAATTTGTTACTTTGTTCCTGTTTTATCTCTTTCTTCGGCACAATAATCCGAGGATGCATATGTTACTTCTTTAAAGTGTTTTGTGCCCTCTTTTATTGTTAGAGCTGGAAGCATGGAAGCAAGTGATGGAAATAGCCCCTTCATTTGACTGAGTACAAAAGGAAGTTTTCTTAGCAGGGCACATGGAATGTGAATTGTGCCTCCTACAGCTAAGTGAGAGTAACCCAACATGTCTGGGACTGTGCTCGGGGGCCGCGCGTACCCACCGCATGTGTAACACAGGGTGAGCTGCTAGCAGTGAGTTCCATGTGCTTGGAGTGACACGTGTCGAGCAAATAGCGTAGAATCATAGAATGGTTTGGGTTGGGAGGGACCTTTAAAGGTCATCTAGTCCAACACTCCCTCCTTTCCACTATTGGTTTGACCACCTTTCCTCTTCCAAAGATAATTTTTGCAGCGGTAGAGGAGAGAGAACCCCACAGAACGGCACTCTCTATAGGCCTACCCTTGGCTATATATTAGAGCTTTGAATTGGCTGGAATATTCCACCTGCAAGCGCACGTATTTATGCAAAGAGAAGCCCCTTTGTGAGCAGCAGCCTCTCTTTGATCGAACCTGTGCAAGCCATTATGGCGAAATAGTAGGCAGAGTTTTTTTAATTATTGCATTATAGGTACAATTGGCACCTCTCTCTTTTCCTCCCTCCCTCCCTCTCGCCGTGTCTGTCGTGCGCTCAGAGACAGAGCGAGGTGGCTTTCACAGCAGCTGGTTAATTTCCCTGGCTTCACACTACTGTTTAATGATCCGTTTCTCCTGTGCCACCTCTCTCATCTACTGAAAGATAGGTACAAATTGTACCTATAAAAATTATAATACAACTCTGGATTATCTTTGTTTTTCAAATGGTGATCATCTGAATTGAGTTTTAATATTCTTTCCTTTCACAGTTCCTTAGGAATAGCCAAGAATAAATCACTACATCCTACATGGAGCATTTTGGTGTAAAGATTTTACATTTGGGGCATTTGGCAGCCTTTCATATGGTTGGTTGTTTTTGAAGGTGGAAGATAAATCCCACGGAGATATCATCCACACAACCGTATGGCCACCGAGCCAGCCTGCAAACCATTGCAAATGGCCAGATATGCTGGCAGGTCTGGGGCTATCAGACTGCATCTGTCTCTGGGCACCTCAGAAGACCTTGTAGCACTTGGCTCTGTTTGAAAGAGGTGTGTAACAAATAGCTGTGCAGGAATGACACAGAAAGAGTTAATCCTTCTTTGGTGTTTAGGGATGAAGGAGAGACTGCTTAAAGTCCCTCCCAGGGTTATGAACCTATCAGTGGTGGGTAACAGGAAGGGGAAAGTGTCACCCATACGTAATGAATTGCTGTCTTATCTCTGGGAGTGGTCCAGGAATGACATGTTTTACCAGAGAACCAGAGGGAAGTTTACACCACTAGTCACCCTTTGTTATGTCCGCTTCAGGGCTAAGCTTCACTCCCTAAGAGATGCCAGTCCCTTGCTTTTGAAGAGTGCTCAAAAATGGTTTAAAATTTCTTAATGCATAGGACAGTCTGTGATTTTTGTGGTTTGGTTTGGTTTTTTTTTCCTCCCGTCTCTAACTGGAGGATATCAGGACTAGGTCCAATAACTGAATAAAACGATTTCAGCACAAAAGCAGGGTAAATGTTGTGACCATGTTAAAGCAATGTCCAAAATAAACAACCTCTGGGGAAAAAAACCATCAACCTCAAACAAAAAGAAAAGGGAGGAGTGTCAGTGCAGTTAAAGAAAGGTTGCACATTTGAAATTGCAGATTTTAATTCAGCAGAAAGCCTTCTCTTGAGTATTACGACAGAGTTTAAAGGGACCTCCATAATGATTGATATTCAGTAGATTTTCATGTGTTTTCAAAGTTTCTTTCTTAAAGGAAAACCATTCACATGCCTGATTAGTAAGCAGAGAGAGACCTTTCTTAAAAGCTGTGCTAGGAAGCTGGGGAATTAGCGTAATTTAGAGAAACGTGTTGGACTGAGGGGGTTGGAAGTGAAGGTGTACTGTCTTCCTAGGAGGAATGTACTAGAGAGTCCTCATTCTGAATAAGAGGCACTGTATCCTCTATTAAAAATACTGAATCACAATTTGGTGAATTTAAAAATTTCAGGCACATAACCAGGAAGTGTTTTAGGAGGAAATGAAACTAGTTTTAGGGGTAACAGCCATCACAGTCGACAGAAAGCAAGACAGGACAGGGACAGTGGAGAAAGAAGTTGAAAGGGAGCCAGAACCAATACCATTAGCTGTAAAGCAACTGCCTGTGGGAACCAATTTCACAGAATTTGTTATCCCATCGTGAGTTTCATACTTGTTTGTCCTTCTCAGTTTCCTAGGGAAGATCTCACATCAGTGACTTTCCCCGCCCTCATCTTCTTTTTGCAGTGTAAGGGTAAGATAAAACCAGCGACAGCTCATCCCTGGTGACCTCTCCTCTCAAGAAGCCCTACTCTGCATCCTTCTACCATGAAAGCCAAGAGCATTTCAGTTCTTCTGATCCCCCGACAGCCCCACCACAATCCTTATCCCTGATTTCCTCTTTCACAGCTACACTGTACAAACAGAGGAGTTTCCTCTGTGCAAATGTTTCAGCCTGCAGCACAACTGTTGGAAGTGGGAAAACATTCTGCTATGGATCTCAAATTTGGGACTGCTATTGGCATCAGGATAGAGCCTAAAAATGTTTCCTTCCCTCTTGGCCTGTGTACATACCTGCATTAGCAGGGCATACCTGTCCTGCTAACCAGTAAAGCCAGTAACAGAAGACACTGCCTAATGAAAGCGTTGCAGCGCTAGGAAAACCCTCTGCAATCCTACCTCATGAACAATGCTAGGGTAGAATTTGTTTGACAGGAACATTTGCACTGGGTTGCAAATGGTAAACACGTACAAAATCCACCCTTTAAAATGCAGTAGCCAGGAAAAAGAGGGAGAGTCACTGAACACATTTTTTGCTGTGAATTGTTTCCCAGGTTCTGATTGAAATTCAAGTTGTTAATAACCATCAATCCTTTTTGGAAATTACTTTGAAGAAAGCTTAATGATTGGAGATTATTGTAAAGCCAGATTTACATTAATACCATCTTAAGTGTTTTTGGCATTCGTAGGTCTTCTTTGTTTTGTGACCTTTCACCACAACTAGGTAGTGTCCCAAAATCAGACATATGCTGTAACTAGTCTTTAGCATTAGATGTTCTCCTACCTTTGCACAGGTATGAATCTTTGGAATAACTCCATTTCCACGTACTGTTGTTCTTCCAACTCCTGTTCAGATATCTTTCAAATGTTTTCACATTGACCAGCAAATTGCCACAGCCTCAGATGAGTGTTTGGCAACATCAGTGTCCATTTCCTGTACCTTCTAATTTGTTTTGAGCTGTGACTGTGACTACACTTGAGTAAGAAACCATAGTTTCAGTAGGCTTAAGGTTGCAGCATTTCAGTTCAGTGTATCTTGCATCTTTGATCAGCCATACACATGCTGTCTTGCAGACACTTCTGGTGTGTGATACAGCAATCTCAGCAAGCATGCATTGCTTGCTAAGACTTTAAATTTAGAGGAGTGTCCCATCATCTCTGTGTGTCCTTATCTTTCTCAGGCTTGACTTGCCTTTTCTCCTTGGAAAAAGTCATTATGTTCAATGATGTTGGGAACATGTGCTGGGGATGCTTTAATGAATATAGAAAATAGCATAATTTATGTTTCTTTTTCCAAATGTCAGCAATTTATGGTTATCTGTTATCAGTATAATGGTATTTGCAGTATTCCATCAGTCTAGCTTTTCTTATTGGTATGATAACATAATTGCATATAGATCCTGCTGTACAGACAAAGATGTACAAGAAGTGAATACTTAGTCAAAGGCACATAGATACATATTGTCTATAAACAGCACCATACAGAACATATATTACAGAAGTTAAGCCGAGGTAATTTTCAACATACTGAGTTGACTGCAAGAGAGGCACATCAGCTCAGGTACCCAGCTCCTGCTTGTAAGGCTGTGTTCCAACCAACATTACCAGTAAGTGAGCTGGAAGGGGAAGATATCCTAGCACCCATAACTATTTATTTTCAAAATCCTGGCTGCTGTTCCTTTTCCCCCCATCTTTTTTTTAATTTTTTTTATTTTCCTGATGAGTGCTCTGTGGTTTTGTTTTTCAAGCAGCAGGAAAGAAAAACATCTCCCTTAATTTGCTCTGACTGACACACTCTAATGCATTCCAACCTGTAAAATCTATTAAAACCCTTCACACTTTCAAAAAAGAATGCAGAGATGTGTATTTGCTCTATTGAGAATGTTTTTAACTCATCTGATATATATATATATGCACACACATATATGTGTACATATATGTATGTACACGTATTCGCTCTGTAGAGTGAATATACATCTGTACATTCTTTTTTAAAAAAGTGTGAAGGGTTTTAATAGATAGATAAATCTTAAAAATCCTCCCCAAAAAAAGAGAAAATAAAATACAGATAATATTTTGTTGAAGAAATGAAAGAATAACCTGGCAGAAATGGTGTTGCAGAGTTGGAAGTTGCTTCTGCCTCCAACAGCTCTGCCACTCTGCTAGGAAGCGGGAAGCCCCGTTCCCCTCCACCTTTCCGTAGGCTCTGCAGTCAGCCAGGCCCTGTGGGGAGGGAGGGGGCTCCCTGCCGTGTCTTCCTTCATCAGCTTGGCATCTCTCGAGGGGCCCGCACTGAATCTGTTAAGATTAGCTGTGTTCCACATTAGTGACAGGAGCTGCCTGTCTCTCTCAGGAGTACACGGTGGCATGGTACTGCTTCCTGTTTGAGCAAAATCAAGGCTTTAATTGCAGGGAATTTTTTTTCATTACCTGTTAATTGATAAATCATGCTCGCAGGTCTGTGAAACGAGCCGCATTGTGAGCAGTCTTCCAGGTTTCTCTTCCTCCTCCCTCAGAACTAGGACGTATCCAATACTCGGAGCAGAGCGCTGGTGGCAGGGGAAAGCTTCCATCACCTCTCAGCACCCACATGAGCAGTTCTTAAAGCAGGCAGAGCTGGCTGGGGAGCCCAGGCCATCCCCGATGTAGCTCCTCAAGTGACGGGGCTTCAGCTGGGAGGCTTTGCGCCACTCCTCTTCCATCCTGGGGTACCAGCAAAGGCAGGTTTTGCAGCCCTGTTCCCCAGGCTTATTCTCAGCTGCCTGGATTTTGAGCAGAACCTGAGCTACTGTAGCTTGGTTCGGGCTTGGCTAGAGACAGCAGCAGAACTGGAAAAGAGAAAGGTGAATTTTAAGTCACCTTCATGCACCTGCATGGGTATACGCAGCTGCGTGCACACAGACACTGCTTCTTTTGTGCATGTTAGCCACTGCTACGGATCAGGCCTTTGATCTAAAATCAACAACAAAAAATGAGTTGGGCATTAAAGTCACCATCTTCAGGAGGCATATAAAATGTATTTTTTTTAAGATCTCTTTTGTCATTTCTGTCCTTTTATTCTCGTTTCTATTGCAAGTAGCAAGAGGCCACCGTCTTGGGAGGAACAGTAAAAATCCTGAGTATAGTGAAATAATTTAGCTGATAATTCCCCACTGTATAATTTTCTACGCTTCCTGCTAGCTGACCTTGTGGGCTCCTGTCAGGTTGCTAAGGGAAATCCAGCAGGACTCCTGCTCTGCTCCTCTACTTTTAAAAAAGTATTACAGGAAATGGAGGCATGTTTATGTCAGCTCAGTTATGTGCGTATTTGATCAAGTGGCATTCTCTAACCCTTTTCCTTGCTGCTTTTTTTTTTTTCTTTTAAAAAATTTGAATGATGGTTCCATAGAGAGGAGCTGTTCCCAGCTAATCACCTGGCATTTTAAACATGAGAGGCAACATTAAAAAAGTAGGGAGCATGCATGTGTGCATGTGTGTGTGCAAGAAAGGTAAAGAGCATAACTGGGGTGATTGAGGAAGCTGGTGGAATTGTGTCCGTGATTGCCTGTGTCCAGTGTCTTCATACAATGGTAGGTGTGTTGTCTGCACTAAACAATGGTAATAGGGATGGGAACATTAAGGTTACTGTTGCCAGGTCATACCACTTTGGTAGCATGAGCACAGCTGTTGAGATCTACTGGACATTTGATGACCTGTGCACAAATGGGTTGACGTTCCCATTCCCGTTTTCAGCAGACAAATGTTCCCCACAAAATCACATCTGCCAGGGGTGGTGCTTTCGTTGACTGTAGCACAGCAGAGAGCACACGGGCTGACTGCACGGAAACAGCTCTAGGTAATACAGAGATAGCCCTGTACCACTTGTAGGTGGTCCCTCTCAGGACGGAGGCAGCTTGGATGGGAACCACGAGCAGGAGGCTAGCACTGCTGCTGCCTGTGCTGTGCCTGGTGTGCAGAGAAATTGAAAATGTTGCTCGCCAGGGCTATCAATCTGGCACCTTTGACATCCCCCAAAAATAAATGAATCAGTTGGAATGGATTTGGCTCATATTGCAGTTTTTACTGCCATGGTAGCTGTAAAAATAAGATTTCAGAGCTAGGCTGTGCTGTGGTGCCATGATCTGCCTGGGTTTGGAATTTCACATTTTGGGGTTTGAAAGGGGTTCTTTTTATTTGTTAGCATCCTTTAGGTTTTCCAACTTACAGTGGCAGAGGTCCCTTCAGACCTGATGCCTGGCCAGAGAAACCAGGCTCATCTGAGGAACACAGATTGTCCCTGTGGCCTCTAACCATATTACAGGATATTCAAGGTCACTCATAAGGTGTTTTGGCATGTCAGGCACTGCAAGCAGGTGCAGCCGTTACCTCCACTGTGATTTTCCCTGACCTAGGAAAGTTTCCCTGTGCAACTTGCACAGGAAATAACAAACCATTGATTGGTGTCTGACTTGTTTGTATGTAATTATAGGCCATTGATCTAACCAAGCTGGAGCTATGGCACTGTAAGCTGTGCAGCCCTCATTACTTCTGACCTGGTGACTGCAGCATCAAGTCATTGGAAAACTCATCCAAAAGAGAATCATACCTTAAGTTTTTGTCTGCTGTAGAAAAAGCAAAGGTGAAATGGTCATTAGTAAGTTTTAGTAGGCTGCATGTGATAACTTTGCAGTCTGATGTGTAAAAGTAGATGGTGTCCCTGGGACAAGTGAGCTTCCTGTATTGTCCTGCTCTTTATAGGCTGGTGGCTTTAGAAGAGGAATTGTGTCAGCTGGCTTGCATTGCATCTCAGCTGTCACGGGCAGAATGCAGTAATATTTGTGATTAAATGTCACTAGGCTGTGGCACAGAGCTGGGAACATGACATTGCTTTGGATCAGATCCTTTTAAAATTCAGCAACGGTAGCAAATTATGTCTGCTATGGATTAAAAACTAGCATTTTTTGATCTACATTCAATTGCATGCCCTGGAATTTTTATCAATAAGTCTACGATTTATAGGCATTGATTTTGCAAGGCCTTTAACAGGAGAATAAAAAGGGCCCTCAAGGATGGAACTTGAAAACTATTGCTCTTGCAGAAATTTGGTACTTTATATTATTGAAGGTGGCAAATCTTTGATCCAAACAGTCTAAACAATAAGTTGTCACAGAGATTATTTTGGGATGTTTGGCGCTTTTAATTAATGTTTTCTTTTGGAAAGAAGTAAACCCTTTAAGTAGTCATATAGGTTCCTTGTCAGTTTGTCTGTTCTGCTCATCCTCCGTACATCCGGCCTCGCAACCAGATGCACAGACTGAAGTAGCACTGTATAAATTATAGTTTTTTTCTCCTTCCAGTTTGCTTGCTCTTCTGCATTAAGAGTTTTGGAATCAGAAGAGAAAAAACATTAAAAAAATATTTGTTTGTAAGAAAAAAGTCATTCATTTCTCCTTTTTTTTTTTTTTTTGCCAGCACCTGCATTCATAAATGAAGGAAAATATTGTACCTGCCAGGAAGTATTATAAGAGGCACTTTCTTTCATGTCAACTTCCATTATTTTGAACAGGTTGTGTAAGGGCATTCAGCCTGCTGCACTGGAATATGCAGGGTGTGTTCAGGTGGTTTAATTTGTGCCCAGATTTGAATACATTTGATGTTAGCGGTGGATTTTTATGTTTGCTGCAGGATGATGTTATACCAGAGATGACAGGACAGCAGAATTGCCTTGTAAGTCTGGCTGCCGGGCTACCGTTCCCCGAGTTGAAAGCACAGAGGCACGTATTTGCAAAACTGACAGTAGATATGGGGCATTCAGTGAGGGGCTATTTGGAGCATGATTTCCAAAGGCACCAAGTGTAGGAAGCCCCCATGACAGAAGAGGTCAGGAGGCAAATCCTGGCATCTGACACACTCTACAGTGGTAACAATTTTTACAAAAAAAAAAGGCCAGTTTGTTCTGTCTGGGAATGGGCCAGAGTAGGTGATAGATGTACCTCTGCGGACCGAGAGCCTCTGTTTCACGTCCACAGAAATACTACACAAGTAGTAATGTGCTTTTCTTTTACTGCACACTATTATGTGTATATTTTTCACTGATAGACAGGTGACTGGTTCAGATGGGCATACGCGGTGTAATTTATGCACCCATTTGGCGTGTGCGTTTTTCCAGATCGTGGCATTGTCTCCTCTTCTTGCTAGATAAGTTGAAACATTGACAGGCAGTGTGTTCACTTTTTCCTTTTATTACAGTAATTTATAAGATATTTTAGCTAACAGGAGAACGGCCCAAGGGGGCATTCTCATGTTAATTACCAAATGTGGGCTTGTCAAAATCAAATAGCTTCAGGAATAATGCAAGTAGTACTGCATCATTATATTGTTTGGCCCTCAACCCCAATATTAGCTTTTAGAAGGAAGGGGAAAAAAAGCTTATTTGATTGAGCTTTTAAATTTAAAAAATCCCCAAGTCTGACCCATCAGAGACCAAAAGAGAAATGCAAGAGAGAGCATGTAGTTTAAGATTGAATGAAGTTCAGATAACGCAGTGAGCTTTTAGTCTTTTATATATATATATATTCAGCTAAAACCAAAAGAACTGTCACAATGTTGATTGCCATTTTCTGACATTTTTTATACAGCTGAAAGTGATTGTACCCACTGCAGTGTACCATCAGAAAATCCTGCTTCCAACATTGCAGTATAGGGTTTGCAGCTGTTCTCATTTCTCCCTGTGCAACATCAGTAGTGGCCACCCAGTCACCTCCTGACAATAGTGTTGCTCCTACCACGCAATGCCACACTCCACAAATCATCCACCCCAATCAGGTACTTCAAGGTGCTGCCTATGAGGATCTGCCAACAACTGGGACCAACAGAGAAGATATGTTCATAAATATATGCATGTAGACATTGATACTCATACAAACATTGCTGATGATACATACTGTCTCATCATTTCTGAAGCCATCAGTGTGACCAACGGGGTTCCAACACAGTCATTAACTAGCTTTTATGCTGCATTGTTGAGTTCTGATAACACATACTTGAGTGTTTGTAAAGATCAGTCAATAATTGTGTTTTCTCCTTTACATTGCAATATTGCACAGTTTACTTTAGGCCACCCTACAGACCACCTCTGCCACTTCAGAAGCTACCAAAGAGAATTCTGCCTTGCAATCTGCTGGTTCCTCAGTGCTATAAATATGATTGAGGTGGATAAGGGAGGATTCCTTCCTGCTAGGCTGTTCTGCCATTCTGAAGTTTGACATTATTATGTTTATTTAACTTAACTGATTTTGTGCTGCTGCCATGTTTCATAGCACAGAAGTAAAATAGACTTTACAAAATCTTTTAACAAACCAGCATAAATCTTTCCCAGTTCCAGAATGTTACCCAGTCTGAGGCCTGTCTTACAGACTGTTCCACATGAAACCCTCTAATTGCCAACCAGATTCTTGCGAAAGGCTATTTCCAAAAACAATCAGATTCCCAGTCCTGTTGAACCATTTTGGATAGCAAAGTCTAAATCTACAAATCCCTAAACAAAACCTCCTGGCATTAGTATTTGCCTGGTTGTGCCAGAGTAGAGCTGGTGAATTGTGCATTTCTGATCACAGTTGTCACTTTTTCTATGAAGAAAAATGCTGTCTGTCAGCTGCAACCAGCTAGGGCTTTATAGCTCAAAACTAAAAGTTGAATTTTACCTAGAAGTCAGTAGAGAGCCTCTGTGGCTCTTCAAGGATTATAGCCTGCAGTACGTGCAGTTACTGTGTGGTCCTGCAGTGAAACCCCCATAAGTGGAAATATCTTACCTCCAAAGGCAAAGGCAGATAGCATCTCCATCAGCTCATATGCTTATGAAAATATGTCTTCCTGCTAAGCAGAAGTGGTGAGAAGAGCTCTTAGTAGTCACTATTACCTGAATAGCTAATACAGATAATTATTCTCCAAATAAACGGGCTTAGAAGATAAGTCTTAATAAATCTTTGGCCAATGCACTTCCACATATTTTCCCATGTTACATAGTAGAGCAAGAATTATCATGGTTTATTTGAGTGGAGCTTTAAATAGATATCTCTCCAGTGTTATCATTACCTATGAGATGCTTAGGTAGGATACTTTCCCAGTCCAAATCCGAAGGGATGGGGGTTTAAAGGTGTGTCTATCCTGCTAGCTGAACATGCTGTGATTCATGTTGGTTTTCTTAACATGTCCTCTGGTTGTCCCTTTACATGTTTACAACACTGATGACAAAGCAGGACCTTTGCAGGGGGGGTGGGGGAAATCACCCCATGAATCGTCCCGCAGTAATACCCAGAATTGAAGGTAAATGGCATAGGTGGCAACTTTTGGAGCCAAACTCTCTCTCCTCAGGCATTTTTAGGTCATTGGTATCTTACATCAACAGAGTAATTGTACTCTATGTAGGAGAGACTTGGATTTGACTCTTGAGTTTTCATGCGTCCTGTCACTTGCAGAAATTCAGGAAACATAAAAGGCTGAAATTCAAGCAGAAAAGACTCATTATTCCTAGAGACTGGTACTCAAAACTTCATGGTGACTCTTGCAAATTGACTCTGACACGTAGCTATCAAAGACACCTGTATCTCCGTTAGAGCTTGTACTACCCCAAGAAATCTATCTGGATCTGACTAGATCCTGAAAATAATTCCTCACAGTCAGAAAACACTTGACTCAATCACCTGAAGCAAACAACCTGGATTAACCAGCTTGTTAACCACCTGTTTTCTTTGACTCTTGCACAGTTACAGCAGATTTCAAATGCTCTTTTGCTTGTAATCAATACATTCAGAACTGGGTTTAATCCACTGGTATTTTAGCCATCATCCTTTCTGCTTCGTTAGTTCGAGGTCATCTAAATTGTACAGCATATCTGATCTTGCCTTAAGGCAGGAGGATGCTCTAAGTGACCTTTTAAGGTCCCTTCCAACTCTGTTTTCAATGATTTGGTGGTATGATCTGTCAAGACAAAATAGATGAGCAGGTATTTAGGGGTATTTAGGATATATCTTCATCACTAATATGGTTTGGTACCTATGCAGTTTTCTTGCTTACATCCATAGCAGTCAATTTTGACTTTTGGGAGGTGCTTTTTAAATGCTGGTGGAAAATGTCTGTACAACTCTCAAATTCTCAAAAAAAAACAACCAAACAAACAAACAACAAAAAACAGGGATTGTTAGCATGTAACAAAGGCACATCTCCTGCTCTATGTCTGCCGTTACCACACAGCACAGATTAGAAGCATGGCTAGCTATCCAGGGTGAATCACAGGCTACTGGGCACACATGCATTAGTGATGTCTAATAGGAATCCGTTGGTGTGGAAACTGGAGTAACACAGACTGGTTAGTGAAGATTACTTTAACATTGCAGTATAAGGTGACCTATACACAAATGCTACTCACTAGGTCAAGCCTCATATTTATAATGGACTTACTTTATCAAACAGGCTGGAGGTTGAAGATTTCCTATATTTGAGGCCAAGCATACACTTCATAGACTCATTGTGTCCTTGAGCCTCTTTCTTAATTTATGCTGCGCAGTGTTCTCAGCTGTAGTGATTACCAAAGGTAGCTTTGATGGAGACCGCAGGAGGGAAATGAAGTCTCTGACAGGGTTCCCATGCAGCCAGTTCATGGTGATGCTGTTGTGTAGAGTCGGCTGAAGTCAGCAGGTCAGATAGGGACTTCTATAGTCGGCTTATGGAGAAACTCCCTTGCTCTAGAGGATTTAAATGGGAACACTGTCAGGTTTAGTGTTCCCGTTGAGCTCAATTTTCTTGGCGGACTGTAAGTGGAGAGAAAGTCTCAAATGTAGCCCAACCCTAGGTCATGAGGGGCTTTAAAAGATTACAGTCAAGACCTTGAATTGTATCTACTAATAAACGGGGCATTAGCAGAGTGTGTGGAGCTAACGATGGCTTTGTATAGTAATATCCCAAATAAAAAAAAAATGAAGTATGCGACTTAGATTAAAATTTACTCAGTTTGGTTGAAGGAAAGCAGGGAAAGGTGAAGGCAGTGGAAGAAAAACACAGGACGTTTGTGTTCTTAAGCCACTTAGCTGGCTTAGCTAGCTAATGGGAGACAGAATCCTCTCCTTTAAATTAATTGAGCAAAGACGATCTTACATGAATTTGCTTGATGATAGTAGATTTTATGTTCAAAATGAGAATTCAACTCCTTGTAAATAAATAGCACGGAAATATTCATCTGGTATTTACAAAGAGGCACGTTTTATCAGCAGTTTCAGCAGATAACCTAGAGATTGAGTGGGTTCAAAAAATGGAGTCCCTCTTACCAGCTGAAATGATCTTTTGAAAATCAAGGCACATAAAAAAGGGAACAAGGTGAAAAACCTCACATAAGCACTTCTCCTATTTTGCATCTTTTCTATCAAAGACTTTCAGTGTTCAATGTTCTCAGTCCAGAAATTTTCACTGGCACCACTTTACTCTTTCAGAATAAATAATGTAAGATTTTAAAATGTTGAGTGTTTGCAGTCAGTGAATATATACACCTATAGGTGCAGCACTGTGATGCATTCATGCATTATCATAGCCTCGGAGGGTGGGGTAAAAGGTATGCTAAGAGACCAGCAGTACAGTAACAAATGGGATATTTGTGGGCTCAAAGTGCACGTGTGTGCAAAGGGAATGAACATGAGTTTACTGACCTACTGCACAATGCCTTTGCGATTCCAGAAGATACCTCCATGCTAAAATCTATCTCTATCTTTCAGACTTCTGTCACATTGAAGGTGTAGAATTGTTTGTCCACAAAGTTATTTTAAGCTGTAATTATGGTTTGAGCCCGGGCACCCTGTGCAACCTTATTTCATGCAGTCCTTAAAATCAGCTGATCTTTGTGACAAATGGTAGCTGCTAAAAGGATATTGTGGCATGAAAGGGGGGGGTACATGGACAGCTGCATTTCCAGTTAGTGCTCAAGTCTCCTCCTTTTGGAGATCTGCGTTTTATTGACCTTGATCCTTTTGTAGAAGAAAAATAAACAGAACTCCAGAACTTACATCTTCTTTCAAAACAGGGTTGAAGAATTGAACGGAGACTGACAGGAGCGCTTAGTGCTGTGGATATCTATATTCTATCTCGCCAAAGGGTAAATAGAGGACATTCATTTGTTCATCAGCTTCCAAATCTCCTCTCTCCCCCTGCCAAAGCGGGGAGGGAAGAAAAAATAATTTGGAGAAGGGGGTTCTGAATACTTCGTATTCTCTTTGCCCATCTCTCACAGAGCCAGGCATGAACAATTAAATCTAGGGCTTCCCTGTGGTCTGTGAATAACACAGCACAGTGCTAACCATCAGGGCACAAAGGCAGACAACAAAAGGGTCTTTTTTATTTTTTGTTTACCCTTCAGGACACTGTTTACCTTATCACTGAAGGGGAAGTTATCATCTCATTCCTTTTGGAAATCATATTGGGTTGATTCTGTACCTCCAGGTATCGGACTGGCTAGTGATGAAGCAGGCATGTCAGCTGGGGGTTAGGGAAGTCATACCGGGAGCTGTTGTGCTTGCTCTCCTGCCTCACTCCCTCCGTCTTTCTGTCTGCCTCTTGCTCCTTCTCTGTCAAACCATTTTTTCTCTCTCTCTTTCAGCTGGAATGATTTTTTTTCCTTCCCACCCCCCTCTAAATTTACTTCACAGCAGATTGTCTTGTAGTAAATCACCAAAAACCCAAATAGCACTAAAGCATTCTGATACAACATTAGCATTTGCTTAACAAGCACAAGATAAACATTAAACAAAGAACTGCATTTCTTTATTAGAGGCTGCAAGATACATAATCCATGAGCACAAGAAACATGGGACCCAGTGGATATGCAGATGTGTGTTATTTCATTGGCGCTGGGCGGCCTTGTTAGAAAAGGTTTTCATCTGAAGGCTTGGGGGTGGATAGTTGACTGTCCCTGGTGGGGCTGTAACTAGATACGGAGACTGTTGCAAGCCAGGCTGGGCTCCCTGGTGGATGCGCTGATTGGACAGCCCGAGGAAAACTTGGGAAGCATCAGGAAGTGAACTCAATCACCTTGGGGATGAGAGGGGAGAACCAGATGAAGGCATTTGACTTCTTTTGTAACTCCCACTAAGGACAGATTGCCAGTGCGATCCAGCCTCCATAACTGCAAATCAGGCCCTTTCCCCTATGCCGATTTCATTAGAATGGCCAGCATGGTGCAAAGAGGAGGGAGAAAAAAAAGGTTAGACACAGTAATTTTACAGGCAGGCGGGTACAAAAAAAATCTGCATAATTAAGCAGTCAAGGCTGCTAATAGGGGAGTTTATATGCTCTGGGACCAGGCAAGGGCAGCACATATGGATATAGCACTGGATATTAAATCTACGGCATGCAGACTTACTTCAGGGCCCTTAGAGAAAAGGCTAATTATAGAGAGAGGAATTGTGTTTACTGGTCTGTCTTGGGCAAAGATGTTGAGAGAAGTGCAACCAAGTTTTGCAGTTAGACATGAACAGTCTGTTAATAGAGATATCAAAAATATGTACTTGTGGTTGCTTCATATCTAATCAACAGGAAATCACAGATTCTGAGACCCCCTTCTCCCAGTTAAATGAGGAGGGGAAAACACATACATATACATATTCCGGATGCAGGATGTGGATGTGTTCATTATTAAATTGCTGGAATGTAATCTGAACCAAGCTCTTTATCATCAATAAATTATCTTTAGCAGTTTACCCTCTTTTAGCTACTCCTGTTTAAAAATGTCAGTGCTTCTGGGTATAAGCTCCAAGTCAGCATTTAAATGTAAATGGATAATATGAATGAAAGTTGCAATGGGCAGGACTGAGCAGTTAGAGAAAGGGTATGTTTATGTAACAAGTCCTGACGTGGTGGACATTAACATTTCATAATGCAGATCAAAGGTATGGAGAAGACCCAAGAGCCCTCAGTCAGAGGCCTCTAGCAACTGTCTAGTATGCTCCTTGAGATGATTTCTCCAAATTAGAAAGACTTAGACTTTTCTTTATCTATATAGATAGATAGAGATATATTTTATTTAATCCTTTCGATTAGTCATTTTCTAGCTCCCTGCCCACTCCCTAAGGAAAGAAGTGTCTCACTGTACTGAAGGCAGAAGGCTATCAAGGCATTATCATGAAATGGTGCCTCACATTTATAACCAGTAGGAGAAGCCAGTGTCCACTGCCTTTTTTGATTTAGTATTTTACTGCTTTAGGCTTTTGTCTTTTTTGTGTGTCTATGGAACATACTAAGCTCTACTATTGTGGGTAGCCCTCTTCTGGAGTCCTAGAAAGCAAGAGTGTCAACCAGAAGTCTGCTGTGAGGGCCTCATTCTGCAGGGTGAGAGAGCTGTGTGTGAGATGCTGAGTACCCACCAGCACCTTGGGAACTCAGTCTGACTGTGAGGCATTATGGAGTGTGCAGTATTATTATTTATTGCATGGGTGAGTAAAACCAGATGAGCCTTCAGGGAATTTACTGAGGTTCTGTGTGGAGTCCTGTACCAGGACCACAGCAACATGTGCTGATACACAGAAACGTGCAGGAAGCAGCCCCTGCCCCAAATGCTTGCAAAGGTGCTCTGAGTGCTCACTTTGCAAAGGAAATAACACTTCTCTCATTTGGTAAATAACTGAAGGCTGGCCTTCTAACAGTGACTTCATATTGCAAGTCATACAGCAGGTGATCTCAAAGGATGCCAGGCTGATCGTGAAGAACATGCTCGGGTTTGAGGGGTTTTTTTCTGCACCATGAAGTGAGGCACAAGGAGAAGTGCTGGTGTCACCTGGGATCAGCCAGGCTGCTCTGCACTGAGTGGACCTTGTAGCAGGTGGCAACAGAGTGATGATCCTGGGACATCTGGGAGAGCAGAGAACTCCCTTCTCCATGCCTCACCCAAAGTGATAAGTAACTAAATTGTATGTATTTATAATGCTGTTATTTATGTTGCTGATAAGCCAGAAAGCTCAGTATGAAGCCCAGTTTCTTGAGGGTAGCACAACATGCAGCAGTCACATAAAGTGCATGCCTGTCCGCGTGTGAGTCCTCCCCATTTTGTTCATATCGGAGAGAAGAAGGGAGGGCTCAAGGAGAGCTGTGCTTCCACACGTCGTGAGTTGAGTGGAGAACAGCAATCTGTATAGTGTTCCCAGCGAGGGAAAAACTGTATGCTGATATTCATCCCTTGCTAAACATTATGGATTCTGTAGTAGAAAACAGAAAAAGAGGACCTGAGAGGACCTTCTGCATGTATGTTCTTGGACATAGAGTCAATCAGCTGGGGAACACAGATCTGGAGAAAGGAAGTCCTTCTTGCTTTTCAGTTGGTGCAGAATTGTTTGCTTGTTTTTAATCTTTGGGTAACTTGTGTTCATCTTCCCCTTCTGCTCAGCCGGGATGCTCACACTGCACTACAGTGTCTTTCCTATGCAGAGCCATCTCACTTGCTGGTCTTTGCAATAGTTCCCTGCTCCTTTGTTTAGATTTGTAAATTTGACATGGAAACAAATACACGTGTGCGTATGTGCGCACGCACTCACTTTTCCACACTTTACACAGCAGTAAAAGGATTAACGAAAACCCTATTCCAGCAATTTTTCCCTATGTTTGTGAGAAAATCTGCCTTAAAACATTTGCAAGGTGTCTGTAATGATAGTGTTAAAGCATCAGTATTGCCCTTTGTGAAGCACAGTTTGGGGACAGTTGTGTTATCAGTTTAGGTGTGAATAATATAAAATTGTGGATAATTCTTGTTTTGAGGCCTATTTCAAGATCAAGTTGAAACTGTGACAAGACAGAATAACTTTTTGCTAGTGAGGAGCAAGCAGATAACCTGTCAATAGTGATGATCTAATGGAAGTCTCCAAGCTGTGCTGTGTCATCAGCCAGCTGTCAATCCCACCAGCGTGTCTCAAAAGCACTAATTGTTATGATAGTATCAGTGTGAAAACTGCTAAGAAAAAAACATAGTCCCTTGGTGGTGCTTTGCAAAAAATAAGTTGAGGATCAAAGTTCAGCTTGGCTTGACTGGATTTCATTTTTGCTGGCATAGCTACCTGTTAACACTTAATTGTAGCTGGTTGCAGCTGCAGTTATTTTGCTGGTAAAAGACAGCAATGAAGCTGATTGCAGCCTCCTCCAAAAAGGTTTTTGCCAGCTTCTCGTAAAAGCATCTCCTCTTCTCCCGTGCAGCCCCATTAGGCTTGGATTGGGCGAAAAATGCCTACTCTTCCTCATTCAGGTTGATACTAGAGACCTGCTCTGGCTATGGTTAAGTAGTGATTCAAAATTTAATGAGTAATCCTGCTTAAATAGTAGTTCAAGTATCCTTCCTATATGCAATTTGAAATGCATATACATGTATTTTCTACTGATACACAGAGGTCCATATTCCTGCTCTTCCACCTTCTCTTCAGCGCAGTTCATTCATTGCTTGATTGTCAAGTCCTGCGAAAGAGCAGAAAGTATGTCTTCATTAGGAGCTTCAAAGACAGAAATAATCTCTGTGTTTAGATAAAGTCTAATATAACACTGGCATTAGAAGAGATGCATAATTATAACTAGCAGTCACCTGTCAGTAATGTTCTCTCAATATTCCTCCACTGTTATTTTTGGCTCCTTTTTGCTGTTAATCCACCCATTCCCGTCTCCAAATCCCACTGCTTTTTCCTTCTCATCATCTCAAAGATCTCTTCATTTCTTTCCACCTCTACAGCCAATTCTCTTATTAGAAGCCAAGTTATATTTCACTTTAACCATTCTGCTTTTCCTCAGACTAGACAAATGAAGCTACCAAGCTGTTTTTCTATACCAATTTATGTGATTTACTTACAGTTACTTGTGTTACTCTTACCCCTTTATCAAGTATAAGTGTCTCATGATCATTTTCAAAGATTTCCATGCCTACAATCCTTTGTTGGGATTCCTGTGTCCCTGCCTCTGTGCTCTTCTAGTGCTCACAGTTTTGAACGCCTATTTCTGGAGTCACAGCCAATGTTATCTTTTGTCACGGGGCTCTTGAGCTTTGCAGAAATGCTGTCCGGACCCCTGCACAGCTCTACCTTGTCCAGCCTTCTGTCCTGTTCAGCATCTCAGTTCTGCCATGCTTGCCTGGAGTGATTATTCCTTTCAGAATAAAGAACACAAATATATATGCCCTACACAGTGTCCCTGGTCCTATTCTTTTCTGGCTGCTTGTCCTCACACAGAGAGGTTCTCTGGGCTGGAGCCACCCACTTGGAATGCAGTGTGAGCTGCAGGGAATGGGTAACAAGGCCAGGCGACAGTATATTCTGCTGTTCTTGTTCCTTCAAACTCTGGCAGGTTACAGCCACAGAACCATTTACCTGCCTGCATCTCTTGCTCTCAGACATCTGTAGATGATCTACACAAATACATTTTTAAGATTCAAGTGACTGGGCATTAAGGATTTGGCAAAGCTTATGCAAGCAGCAAGATCTGGGGCCCAATCCTGCAGATACTCAGGGCATTTTACAAAGTCCTGAGTATGGAGAGAGGCAAGAGAGGAGAAGCTATATTTATCCTGGTAGGCAACGCCAGGGACATGAAAACAATTGACCCCTTTGTTTCTATTTCTCCCCACTTTTGCAACCCTGCCAGGCCTAATTTAGCATCTGTACTCACCTTCCCTGAAGGCAATGCAGTCTTTTACTTGGCTTGAAACTGTTTTCCCAGAAACCCTTATGTCAGCTGGCATAGGGAGTGATTTCTTGGAGAATGGGTGTGCAAGCTGGGTTCTGTGGTTCCTTAGTTTTTCTGCGGCTCCGAGTGTACCTCAGGAGACTAGCAGCCTGATGAATGCATTGTTCTAAAATGTCAAAAGGACCTCTGGGCACAAAGTCTCACGTCCTTCAGAACCACCCAACTCGGTGCAAAAGCAAGAGAAGTGCAGCCATAGGGAAAATGTCAAGCTGGGACTGAATAGCTGCGAGCGTCATCGCCACCAGTAAACAGGATCACTTATTTGACCGGGGTAAAATGACTGCTAAAAATACATGGTGCCCATCCAGTTCTCCCATTCAGTACTGCAACCCAGCTGCTGAGCCAGGGAGTTTTGTCTGCAGTTGTGACACATCCCGCGTTAAAAAATTAATAAATAAATAAATAAATCAGGGAACATACAGTAGATGCATTTTACTGCCAGAGTGGAACTTCACAATCCTACCAGGGGACCTTTTTGTAATGTTTGTAATGTGCTGCTATCGTGCTTTAGCAAAGAAAAATGTCACTGCTGGGCTTTATTTTTAACAGACTTTTTTAACATCAATTAATGCAAGCAAATGTAGTGAAGCAAACCTTACTTTTTAACTTTATATTTGGGTAAAAGCAGTGAGGAGGCTTGGGGGAACGGCATGCATGGGCAGGGAGTGGAGGGGGCACAAAAGGGGTTTCTTCTGCAGTTCCACAGCAGAGGTTGATTTTTTTCTAAAGATGCATAAATGCAGACGGGCACCCAGATTCCACTGGCAGCCACTGCATTTGAGGAATCAAGCTGCCTTTGAATGCACCGTTCATGTTGCATCTTAAAAAAAACACATTACAAAACATGCAGCCTAAGTTACCCAACATGAAAGACTGTATGCTCCACTGGTGTTCACTTAGCTGAAATCAGTTGGCCCCCATGTGCCCTCTTTTTATTATAAGAGGTAAAATGATCAGGTTGCCCTAAGAAGTGCCTAAAAAGTGACATTTGTTACTTATTGCATGAACCCTTTAAGAGATGCATAGTGTTATATTTGCTTTACACTTGAAACCATTAGACTTGCAGTGTTTGCTAGCTTTCTCCTGTTTCTCTAACACAAATGCAAACACCCATGCAGAATTGTAGGCAAACTCTTCCCTTCTGACATTGATTTGTTTTGTACTGCTGGGAAGAGACATCACTGCAAACCTTGGCCATGCAACACGCACTTCTTTCACATGGGCCTCTCATGGAATTAAAGGTGACAGATACCTGTTATTGGGCAGGTATTTTTGACTTACCATGATGTGACAGTTTTGATCTGGGCACAGAACGTGCAATTCAAAGATAATGTACTGTACATGATGCAATATGTTACCAACACAGTGAACCAAGGGCAAAGCAACAGCTTTAATTTGGAATTTTCCTGCTCTTGCCACTTTGTGCTGAGACCTTTAGAATGGTTTATTTTCCAAGAAATGCTGGTGTTCTGGCATGTCGGCCCGCTTTCTGCTTGCTATAGCTCACTTTCAAGTTATTTTTTTCTCTTCATAACCACCTTGTTGTCATTTTATCTTTTGGGGGAGGGGAAAGGTGTGTCAGTCACATACATAAAATGTTGCAAAGGGAAGGCAGTTGGTAGATGGCTTGCGAGTATGGCTCTCGGTTCAGTTGCCCCACCTCAGTGTGCTTGCTGCTCTGTGGGTGTTCTTCATCAACTATTATTTTCAGTTCTGATCTCTGGCTTCTGGTGCTCAGCTGAACTACATAGGCTGCTTACCTTTTCTGCTGTATAATTTCCAAGGATTTAACACAGCAATTTTTCTTCTTCTCTGCTGCCATATCATATATCCCATCCAGCAATCAAACAGAAATGAACATCAACAAAATATGTTGCTTATTTGCGAAAGTGTCACGGGATGAAAAATCTGCATACTTCACTCTTAGCAATATGCAGTACCAAATCTAGCAGTGGGTTCTTGCTGGTCAGAGTGATACACAGCATAGCAAGCGAGTTTGCCCTCTCGCACTCCTCACCATCCCTTTTTAATTTATTTTTTTTTTACTTCTAAAATGCCCCCGTTTTTCTAAATATGACTAGAGGGCTAATACTCCTCCTTGACCTTATTTTCTGTTGTTCAAATCATGCCTAGTGTTAAATCCCTGGGCTCACCTCCAGGTTTAATAAATTAAAAGTTTCTTCTTCAGTGAGGTGAAGGAGGCAATTGAAGGGGCTGGGGGATATATTCTATCTGCTTTACATCTTTGCGTCTCAGATGCTTGTTTTCCCCACTCTGGAGAAAGACTGACAAGTAAGCATGCTGGGCACTGTCAGTAAATACAGAAACTTGCCACCTGCAAGGTTTGTCATGAAGACACTTCGTTTTTAACATCGTCTGGGCTTCTCAAGGATGGCACTCAGGCTTTCAAAAAAATAAAAAAAGACCTGACAAATTAAATGCATGCCTTGTACAGTTCTCTTAAAAAATACTTTTATTTCTTAATATCTTAATGGAAAAAAAATCCTGTGGAGTTTGCCTTCATTACATAAACAGGGTATATGATATTCAAAATTTTAAATGGTAACTTAAATGAACCTGTTCAGGTCTTGGACAAGTTGTCATAAAGTTAAGAAATTAAAAATTTGCCCACAGTAAAGATGCCCACTGCATCTTTACAATTCCACATGCTAGCTGTAGAAATATTTTACCTTTGGGGTTTTTTTGTGGGCAGTAATGCCTGGGATTGCTCTGTAAAAAGGATGGCTTTCTTCTTGGCAGTCTTCTTTTCCCTGACTAAATGTGAAAAAAACCTGGGTCCACAAGTAGTTTCTGTGTCTCCTTCCATTCTTCTGCTTATTCTTCAACTGTGTCAACAGTGTATGTAGATAAATAAAATATCAAGAATGCTGGTATCATCTTCCTTTTCCCCTTTCTCTCCTCTAACTTCTAATAATGTGGGGCAAAGGTCTACTAAACATAACACAGTTACGGTAACTAGTACATTTGTATTTCTGCTATGATGAGAGGTCTGCTGTAGTGAGACTCATCCACTGTTGCTGCTTCTTCTCACCAGTGTTAATTATTCTTCAGGCTCGTGTAGCATGCGTATGGAAACACAAAATAAGCGATCAGGGAGTAGGATATTTTTGGCTTTGTTGTGTCAGTGACACTTCCACTCTGACACAAACTCACAGCACAACACTCCCGATCTGTAATGAGGTTGTGTCCCAGGATGTGTATTAAAAGCACTAAATAGTCCCTTGCTTATTCAAAATCCTCATTTATCTGAATTAATTTTGTATCCCCCATTTCATTTGGGCAAATTAGGTTTCACAGTTTCACAATTTGATCACAATTCTCACAATGTTCAGTGCTTCTTTTTCAACCTGAGCCGCTGAAATGACAGTGCTGCATCAAAATCTCAGTCTTCATTATTAAAAAAATCAAATACTCGCTTTTGTTGTCACAGAGAAACCCTCTGAGGGAAACCTGCCTAAACCTGAACGCCCAGTGCAGAATTCCGGGTTTCAATCTCATGCTTTTCAACCCGTTCTCCTGATTTTGCAGCACATGGCGTCAATACCTTTGGTTTCGGCGACTGCCAGGCACGTTGCACGCCTGCCCCCGGCAACTCACGCAGGGCCGGAGCGGCCGGGCTGTGGAGGTGCCGAAGGAGCCTGGCCGTTCGGCAGGCAGGGGCCCCAGCCGTCTCCCCGAGTCGGAACGGCTGGGAGGCACGACTGAGCGGGGATTCGGCCTCACGTCGGGCCTCTCGCTGCCTCAGACGGGGGTTTCACCAGCAGTGTGACTGTGAGGCGGGGTCAGCGGCCCGTTTGGCCCGGTGCGCATCCCCCGGCCCCACGGGAAGATGGCTGGAGCCCAGCCCGGCCCTCGCACCCGGCGGGGCTGGGCCACTGCCCCGCGCCCGCCGGGGGCACCGCCCGCGGCGGGGAGGGGGCGCGTCTCCGGCCGAGCAGCGGGCCGCCGGCCCTGCATCCCGCTGCCTGCCGGAGCCGAGGCTCGGGTGCCCCGGACAGCCCCGCGGCCAGCGGCGGGGCCGTAGCTGGAGGGCCGGGGGGAGAGGCGGGGTCCGCCTAGGGGCCGGGGCTCCAGAGCCCGGTGGGGCGGCCGGGCCAGGAACAGGCAGCAGGAGCGCAGCACGGAGCCCGGGCAGCGGCCGCCGCCTGCTCTCTGGCGTGAGGGGAGCCGGCTCCTGAAGAGGGAAGGTGTCGAGTAACGCATGTCAGGGAGGCGGCCGGCCGGGGCGGGGGTGTGAAGGAGAGGGGGAATCTGGCACTCGCCCAGACCCCCGGGGAAAGAAGGGGGTGGAAGAAACCCCAGCCAAACCTGGCGTCTCTTGACTCCCTCCTGCCCGCTCCCGCTAAGTCTGGTTTGAGTCCTCCTCCCTTTCTTCTTGGATTTCCCTTTTTTCCTACCTCCTCTTATTTAAATGTACTGACACACACCCAGGCACACAATGAAAACTCAGTGGGCCTTCTGGAGAATATTTCAGCCAACAAATGCAGTCTTGTAAGTTATTTATTAGGGTATGTCTTAGTAAAAGGCTAATGCCTTCCAGTGGCCAGCCACCTCTCTGGCTGTTACAGGCATGTTTTTCATATCACATTTCAGATTTTCTCAGATTTTTACAGGTGTTTTTTGGTTTTCCAGTGATGTTAATCAGCTCATAGTCATTTAATGTCGTTACACACATTTTTCTCTGGCTCTGTAAGTTTTATCTAGAGAGGATATACACTGACCTGACAGCTTGTACATTTATTTTTTTCTCATAATAGTGCTGTATTTTTTTCCTTTGATAATACAGTTTGATGCCTTGTACTTGTAACCTGCTGTTCTTTTTAATTGCTTATTGTTATTAATTATATAGTGGTAACATTGTTGGCTTTAGACATTTGGCTGTAAAAAAATCATCTATCATTATTGCCATTGGAGCTGCACTAAATGACCCAACCTCTGTCTAGAAATGAATGGTTCTCTGCATTTCTTCTGTGAAATTTGAATGAGGGTTAAATGGAGACTTTCTTGTGCATCTTCACCTAGATAGGTTTCATGCCCTTGTCCCGATTCTGCTCACCACTTCATCAGCCTTTTCAGTCTACATCTTTTTTTCTTTGTTGTTGCTACTACATCTGCTCTCCTTCCTCAACCAGTCCTTGCCTGTCAATGCTACATCTCTTTTCAGCCACCTCTTCTCTGTTTCTTCTACTCTCTTGTTTTGCCTCTTTCCTTTACTGTTTCATGTTCATAACTTTGCCACTCTGCCACCTGAAAGTTCAGATAGCAGAAAGTACTGAAGAAGGGGGATGTGCTTAGGCACCACTCCTAGCATAGTGGGAAATGATGCCTTTGCTTCGATGAGGAGTTAGCTTTGATGAAGAGCTGGAATATATCTGTAAAAGTGTCATTTACAATTAAAAAAAAAAAAAGCCAACCCACAAGCATGTAACAAATAAAGAAAAAATAACTTATTTGCCCTCATTATTCTCTTATCCACAAACGAAGAACTTTTAATATAGAAATCCCAACAGCTGTTTGTTCAGCTCAGTGTGAAATCTTAGCACCAGCAGAGAAAGTGGGAAGAAGAGTGGAGTAGGTTCAGAGTGAAGTCTGGTCTCTTTTTTGATATGGGAGCCCAAAGCTGCTTGCTTGCTTTATAGCAGGATCAAAGAGGGAGAAAGGGAAAGGTTAGTGCAAATTAAAATTGAGCTTTCTTCTACTTTCCTAAATAAAACAGCAAACTAAGTAAGATGAGCAGTATAAATAATACTTTGTATTAAATGGAACTTTATTATTTTAATACATTTGTGTACAAGGAGATCTCCCCTAACTGTCAAAGCAGTTTGCTCAGGTGAAAAGAATCTAATTAAACACCCAGTTATCAGCATAGACCTGAGGGCCTTAATGTCCTGAACCACTCCTTCCTTCTTGATTTTTCTGAGGGCTGGGGAGGAGGAGATGGAGGTTAAGCGGAAAGAAAGCAGGAAGTTGGTACGCTTCTGAATGAGTTTAAGAGCTGGATCAATATTGCAGCAATTGGCACTCACTTCAGTGTCCCTCATCTATGTAAGAAGATGCCAAATAATCTTTGACTCACATAATGGCATTCAGATTTGGAAAATTGTCAATAGTATCTCATGAATTAGGAAATATGAGGAGTACTGTTATTTCTTCATGTTATCAATTCAAATACCCAGTAATACAGGAAAGCTTTTCTCCCCTCTCCCCTCTCCCCTCTCCCCTCTCCCCTCTCCCCTCTCCCCTCTTCTCTCTCCCCTCTCCTCTCTTATTTTTTTCCATTTTCCCTTTTTCTTCCCCATTCTTCTAAGAGTAAGCAGGCAATTCTTTGTAGGTTGGATAAACAGCATTTCAGACATTTAGAGACTTCAACTTCCAGGCATCTAATGGCCTTGTGCTAAAAGAAGGAAGGCAACTCTGTCCCTTTCTGTACACTCAGAACCAAAGAAGTACTTGATGCGAGTTTTGTACAAAACATAGTTTCTACTGCTGGCCCACTATGGTGTGGAAATAATATTGACACTTTGATTGTCTCCATGCAAGCAGATGTCTTTCCAGAACTCCTAAGTTTAGAACAGGCTGTCTTTATTTTATGCAACATAAAATATCCTCTCCTAGTTTAATAATTTATGTTTTCTTCATGCAGTACTTAAAAGTAGGTATACCTGTGCTTCCACCAGTTCCTGTAGTCCCAGATGGGTGGGCATTACTTGTAGGTATTTAACAGCAATTAACAGAGAAAGATGGTTCTCCAACCAGAAAGCAAGAACAATAAAAACAAACCATAGGCTACACAGTGAACAAAAATATTGTAATTAAATGAACAATGCTAGAAAAGCTAAAAAGTTTTTACTTATATTTTACTGTTCTTAATTCTTCTTAATTCAAACACGACATTTTTGTTACTTTTTTCCCCCTACAGTTTGATTAAATTGTTAATTACTTTGCTCAGGCAATCTCTGAGCCATTCAAATTGTAATTTTACTTTACTAGAGAAGGTTTGGACCAAAAAACTTTCTTCTCAGGAAGAAATAGACTCATAGCTCATGGAAGAGAACAAGGAAGAACTCAATTCTGACCTTAATGCCGACACTGTGTTCATAAAGATTGGCAGAATAAGCAAGGCCTGGTTCGTCATCTGCTTGAATTTAGGAAGAGAATTTTCGTTCTCTGTTTGGGATAGAAAAACAGACATTTAAAAGCTCTGGGGTTTGGTTTGTTTATCTGTAATGTGCAGATAAAAATCTCTATGTTGTTGTGCAGTGTAAGGATGGAGGGCTTGCTCTCGCCGAATTTGCAGAATTTAGTCCCACAAAAAGTCTAGACAAGACTCCAGTAAGATCGGAACCCTGCTCCCCTGAGCTGGTTATGCCAGCGTTTGAAGGATCAGTCTCCAAGTTTTTAATCAGTGAGCACTAAGTGCTTTTTGAAAAGGTAAACGTTCAGCTGGATCATCTGTCTACAAATAACTCATACCACACAGCTTATTCTTACTGGTTTAAATTTCTTTTTATATCCCACGGTAAAATTGTTTCCAAAATAAGTCTATCACATGGGATTTTATTGCAGTGACGGAGTGTAGCCTTGTAATGTGTATAGTTATGTGATGCAACATAGACTTTTTTTTTTTTTTAACAAATTGTAATACCTTTTCCTGGTGCAGTTACAGACAAGGAGTAGCAAATTATGCATGTCCCATCAGTTGGTGAATAGCCCTGTTGCTGAATTCCTGAACTCTCTCCTGGTAGCCAGTTGCCCAGAAAATGCTGTTCTTTGATGGAGAGGGCATTTGCTGCATTTAAATCGTTCTTACTTGAGCTGAAAACATGACAGTTATTAAGAAATAGACCCTGCCAGTTGCCCTTCTTTTATTTTCATCCAGCCTCACCAGAGCCAGACAATTCGTGGATTTAATAGAACATACAAGGCACATGTGGTAAGAAGAGTTCACTTACAAGCAGCCAAAGTGAGTGCAACCAAGCAAAAAAGTGAACAGTTGGTGAAGTGAAATGCATCCCTTGCTTCAGACAAAAATACAGTGGCATGAAAGATGCAGTAGACTGGCTTTCCCTTAAGCAGATCTAATTTCAAAATCTGGCCCTGGAGAGATGAACTTTTGCTTTAATTGAGGAGGTGGATCCCAGCTCTTTGTCACTCCATCAATCAGCACCCTTTGCTGTAGCTTTAGCAGTTCGCTGCAGAAGGCTGCAGGATTTATTCCCTGCATGTTGAACGGGGCTTCCTGCCCAGTGCTGCTGGGAGCCATCAGGGCCTGGCCTCAACAGCACAGTGCCTATCCCATCCTCTTCTAACATTAGCCAGTGTCCTTCAAGGCAGAGTCATAGCTTGGCCTCAGCTTTTCCCTTGGGAGGCTACAGTGTTGGTGACTCAAGAGTTTAGGATTGTTCCTTGTGTCTTGTCTGCCGCCTTCCTCAGGCATGGGCAGAGCCTTGCCCAAAAATCATTTTGAACTGGAAAAAAGCAAGGGGAGAAGCATTCCCCAGGTTGCAGTCTGATGTGTTGAATCTCCCAGTCTCTAGCTAACATCATTATTTCAGTTAAAAGTGGTATTAAGAGTAAACACATGCCACTGTGCAGGGGGCTGAAATGGGCGAGGAAGAGATTTTTTTCCCCCACCCTGCCAATTCCAAACACATGGTGATCTGCCCTAGACACTGCAGGAGAAACATGGGTGTACTTCTGTCTTTCTGTCCAATCCTCCATCCTGTCTCAACTGGATTGAACTGATAGTTAGGACTTTAAAGAGCCCCTTTTCTCCATGGCAGGTTCTTCTCATGGCTGTAAATTCCAGCCATATTATTTTTCCTGCAGCAAATTCCAGCTGTATGCTTTGCCTTTACTATGTCTCCTTCTTTATCACTATATTCCCATGCATTTCATGTCAACTTCCAAAATTAACACTGTGGTGGATAGTGTTTTTCATTGGGGGATTTGTGATAATGTTCGAGAAATTGAAAATGACAGTAGCACTATTACAATCAGGGAGAAATTATGAACGTGGTGCTGGAGACTTCAGGCACTGTTTCATTTCAGCTTCCAGGCTTGGAAGAGGTGTTGTGCGTTCCTTTAGCAGGTGAGGAGACTTGTCACGCACTTACTCGCCATAACGGGCCCTAAGACAGAATTTCAAGCAGGAATGAGATTGTCTCTAGCGGCACAGAGAGGCTGGTGAGTGTGTGGGTGTAGGGCTGGTAGAATTAAAAGATGGAGACAAACACAGCACTATAGGGTAGGACTCATGGTTGACTGTATACTCTGCAAATTACAGTGTTGTACAGTCTATTTTGTCCTTCCCTGGTTTTCAGCGTGAGATGTTGTAGCCGAGGGGTTAGCTGTTATCCATGGCGTTCCTTCCTTACTCCTCAGATCTCTGGCTTATAAATGTGTGCTGCAAAATTAACTCGGAGAAGAGTGGAAGCAATGTGAAGAAGGAGAAATTGGTTTAAGGGCATGGTTTGCTTGGTTAAAAAAAATATAAAGTAAACACATTGAATGTGAGAGCTGTGCATGCTTTAGACCTGAAAAAAATACAGGGACTGCAGGCCATTTCATTCCTGTGTTGTGTGCGGAGGGCAGAGTTTACACTGCTTCTTAGCAAGTGCTTTTAAGCATGGACCCAGCCTCGTGATGATTTACCAGGAGAACATCATCATCTCTGGACCTTTGCCTATAGATTTATTCAGGGTAAAAGGCAGAAGAACCCTTCTGGACAATCTCGAGGGTGAATAAGAGAAAGAGTTACTTACAAACCGTTACAGATTGGTATTCGGTAATGGTTGTAGCGTTGATCAGACAATATAAGAGGGCCCCCGGTGGTTACCGACTTAACAGCTGCATGTAAGTCAGCCAGTGAACATTTGCTTGTAGCTGCTCTAGTTTTGTTTTTATTGAAGACCAAGAAGCATAAACATGGGACACACAGTCTAGAGGCTGCTCAAAGGGTTTCACTTGTTTCAAGTGTATATTGAAATGTCTGGGCCTTGTGAAATGAACAAGTTGTGCGTTGAGTTGGTAACACAAATTGGGCCAGGTCATCCATAGCAGCACCTCAAATTGGGGTGCAGGTGGGGGGATCTTGCCTGCTGTACAAGTTACTCAAGTAATTCCACAGTGTGGGTAGCCAGTGCAAAGACAGAGGATCCCCAAATGTGAGTATATGCTCAGCACGAGGACTGATTTTGTTTGCTTTTATAGCTGGTTATCAAGTTAGTTGCTGAGGTAATGGGCTGCACCTCAATTAAAATCTACCTACCTCCCATCAAAACCTTTAATATTTGTGTAAATATTAAACATTTATATGAATATTAAATGCATTTATTTAGAATTGATTCATGTTTACATTTTCTCTCTATCTGAATAAAGATTACAAATGGAAAGTAATTTACTTATGCAGAAATTTGCATGCATCCAACTCATTTGTCTACCAGCACTGGGTAAACGATTCTCATCCGTGTTGTGAGGTCTTAACCATGTCCAAACTCCGATCCTAACCATGTAAGGGCAACAGTAAGCAGCAGTTCTGTGCTGTACAGTGGGTACTTTGTTCTTGCCTTCCTTATGGAGTTGTTGGATCCATAATGTGAAGGACGTGCTGACTTGTTTTACGATGTACCACATCAGGGAATGCAGTGCATGGTTTTCTGTTAGATTTGGAAAAGTGCAAGCTTTATATTAAAGGTTCATTTCTTTTCCATCGTTCAGCTAACTCATTTGCACTGTGATGTACCTTCCTATTCCTCCTCCTGATAGTTGCTGCTTTCATACCTATTTTGCAAGCTATATTTTTAGTCTAATCCATACAGCAGTTGTCTGAAATTCCATAGCATTGCTTATTTCTTACCTATAACTCTTAATAAAAAATAGGGCTGTGCCAACCTATTATATCCTTAATAGAATATTCTAATGGTTATTAAATCAATTGACTCTGAATCTCACTTTAATAAATGAGTCAGACAGTATTTTCCAATTACTGTCAGCCGCCACCTTTCCAAAGAGCAGATTATTTTGATTGAATTTTTTAAAGCTGTTCAGCACTTTTCTTTTTTTTTTTTTTACTTTCTTTTCCTGAGTAAGAGCAAAGAGCAGTAGCTGTGTTCTGCAGGGAAGGAGAGCCTCTTGGACTGTATCTGACACTCCATTCCATTTCAGATTTATCCCAAAAGGAAATTGAAAATATGACATTTCACCAGCCCTTTATTTATTAATGATATCATACTTTGCACTTCCATAGCATCCTATCAAATTGTTTACTAAACACAAAGAGCTAGACAGGGGCCAGCGTAAACAGAGCCTTTTGCATCCTCTTTCCACATCTGGCACCTTTGCAAGAGCTGCCACACCCTGGCTTCTTCATGCTGGTGGGAGATACAATGCTGGCCATGCTTTTAAATTCTCTTTGGAGAGCAGAGCAGGGACAAAGCCTTGTTCTGTCATCCTTCTGCAGTGCTGTGTGTCCCAAGCAAGCGGGCAGTTGTATGCCCAGACATGTTATCTTAAACCTTTTCAAAGGCAGATGACAGTGATTCTGGTCTTTTGTGTATGGTAGGTAGTCCTGGACTCTTCTCCAGCTCCACTGTCCCAACTATATTAGAAGTCTTAAGGGATACTAATTAGGTCAGCCTATGAAAGAAGAAATTAAAAATTAATACCTCTTCTTTAGGGATGGATAGTCTGAGAACCACAGGCCTTACTGTCATGCCCAAGGTGATAAGAGTAAATCAGTGTCAGAATTTGGAACAGAACCTAGCACTCTTGGCTCTTCTGCCAATATTGTAACCTTATCTGTCTCCCTTAAATATAAATCATGCTGGTCTTGTGTTCTTGAATTCAAGGACTGGAACCTTCCCCTTTGTGCTGAGGATGTAGCACAGAGCAGGTGATGTACACAAAATGGATGAAGAAGAGTGTGAGGGGTTTGCAACTCATGGGACTTAGGAAAAAAAGTTATTCTACTAGTTATACAAATGTAGTCATATTTTAAATGCGTTTTTTAGAACTAGGAGACTAAAAACATTTTATTTTTAAGAGCAAGCTTGGATTCTGCACAAATTGATGTCTCTTGCCTGGGGAGGTTTCCTATCTGCCCCAGGCGAGTGGGTGAGGACATTTTTCAAGCCCTGTGTTTAAGCCTTTAGGAAAATCAGATTTGCAACATACAGTAATCAAAGCGGTTTTGATGTTTGTGACCAGGAGATCACCTCAGATCTGAGTGATATGGGGAATACAATAGGATCACATTTAAAGGGGTTCAGTTCTTCTTGAACAAGTACAAATGCTGTGTAACTAAAATTAGTTTTGCTTCAGCATCAGAAGTGCATGCTTTTTTTCCTACTTTTTCCTCATTAGCTAAGGTAATGGAAAGAGAAAAAGGCCTTTTCTGTCTTCTGTAGCTCCATATAAAAATATTTCTTTTTAGGGAGTCTTTCTCCCTTGGAATGTTTGAAGAACTCCCTGTTGAGTGTTGCCATGCTCAAGAATTATTAGCGTGGTTCATTTACACTTTGACAACAGTAACTCTGTGATTTGAGAATTGGCATCGATTGTCTTCACCTTGACATGTGGAAGATCCTGAGATGGAGCTCCCTTCGTCTTAATTGGTTTGACTGTGTGTATCAGCACAAACAGTTTGATGAAGAAACTTCACTCTACAGGCTTTCTAGCCTGTAATTACCCTTTGTGGGGACTTGCACCATCTTCAGAACTATCTGTTTGGTAATGACCACAGCAAGGATCTGGATGTAATAGAAATTACCTGATCACAAGTGGCAGTTGGTACATTCCTTGTAATCGATTTGCAAGTTCAAGGAAGAAGATGCATTTTTATATGGTTTGTTAAGCCTTACTCCTCTTTTCAGTATGCTGTTCTGCAGCTTTACCTACAGCTGTGGGTGCTGCCTCTTGGGAGAGCACCTTGCAGGACACGGCCATCTCTCTTAGGTGTACAGACTGGTGCGCTTGTGTGGGCCATACTTGTATTCTCTCAACAGCAGAAAAAGCAGAACACACTGGAAGGGCTTGTGGTGGTGGAAAACCCCAAATCCCAGGCAACTCGAGAATCCACTGAAGTTTTCCCTGCTAAGGAAATAAGTATCATATATTTGATAAATGGTTACTGATTTCTCTATGAAGAGTTACAAAAGGTGTCACCTACCCCTAATCTGCCCCTGGGAATCTTTTGCACAGAGTAAGTTCAGCCAACGGTACGTGACTGCCAGTGTGGCTGGCTGGATGGGACACCTGCCTCAGCAGCCTGTGCTCCGCTGCCTCGATACTCTGGTCTCACCAGGGAGGCTGTGGTGGCAAAACAGCTGAGATTGACCTGAGCCTTTGTCCCAGTGTGATAGTCTGAACTGAAACCAAAACACGGCTCTTCTAACTATTGAGAAGAAAATTAACTCTATCCTAGCAAAACCAGGACACCGAGTTTGTGCTGATGGCCATCCTCAGCAGGCCTAAACTGGTGTCTGGTCAGGTGGGCTGGGAGTCAAAAGCAGCAAAGTTCTTCTGTCTGATGTGGGTAACAGAGACAGGCATCTCGGTGGCAGTAGTCTGTGGGCATGGGGTTGCTAGGACCACTGACCTTTTTCAGCTGACTCCCAGAGCAAACCTGCCATTTCACACCTCTCCAATAGCTCTTGGGTGTGTGGAACTAGGCAGGATCATTGCTTTAGTGAAGGACTGGGTAGGGGACAAAGGGAAGTCTGCAGTGTGCTGTGTGAGTGTGCAGGCAACACTCGACCATGTTGTCTATACCCATGGCACTGCTCTGCTGTGCCAAGGCTGACGGGAAGACAGGAGAGTTAAAAAAAAGGCCATGTGCCAATGTGTCCATTTTAAAGAGCCAAAATGAGGTCCTGCATTCCTCTCGCAGATGCTAGGTGAAAAACACGGTTTACCATGAAAGGCCATAAAGGAGCTGTATATATGAGCGTTATGAAAGTTAATGTTCAGTGGGGAGAGAACTCCCAGGTTAAGGACTGTTGTCAGGGCAGAAGTTTTTGCAGTCAGTGTATTTTTACCTGTTTACTCCAAAGGAGACACCCCACCACCTCACCTTAATTTTGTGTAAATCTTTTGACTTTGTTGATTTTCGTCTGCCCTTTACTTTCTCATTTCAAAGAGCTCTGACACCTTGTAGGAAAGTACTTAACAGTAGTTTTCATTAGTCCCACCTGCAGAATGGCCACCACCACTGGGCTTAGCTTGCGCTATCTGAAGCCCTCAAATTACCACCCTTTGCTTAACTTGAAGGCTAAATTTAGCTTTTGGACTAAGGAGAAGTGAAAGCTGAGGGCTAACATGGACATTTTTTCAATTCTGATACATTACTAAGGATCATTTTGAGAGGACGTCTGGCCCCACGCAGCTTCACAAGCCCCATGCCATGTTTTCTTTACATTAGTGGGGAGGATTGTTGTGTGCGGTGCGAAACGTTGTCTCTGCTGTCGCCATCTACAGCAGCTGCCAACCCTGAACGTCCGTCACTGCGGTCACTGATCACTGCCAGCAGCACCACTCTGTTCGGCAGGAGGTCGGCAGCCCAGTATTGAGGTGTTGGGGGTGGGCAGGGCGATCTCTCAAATCGCTCCTTTTCACCTGAGAAGCGGTAGGGAGCTGTACCACTCGCCAAGCGTTTTATTCCCGCTTGATTTTTAATAATCAGATGCAGTATTTACCTGTGAGATCAATGCTACTCATGTAGCACACCAGTGACATACAGAAGGACCTTTTCTAAGCGGCACTGTGGGAATTGAGGCCTCTGCAGCAGGGCTGGAAGCCACTTCTTACCTAGCAACTGTTTCTAAGTAGGACAGCCGTTGACCGCCCTCGTGGCGGAGTGGATGAATCCTGCAGCACCCTCAGGAAGGGAACCTGGTGCCAGGCACCAGCCAGCCTTCGGAGGACAATGGAAGGAAGTGGAGGAACAAGCGACGGGGAGTGGGAAGGGTTTTAAAGCCGCAGGACCTTGACGGGAAAGCTGCGTCAGGAGACGCATGGGGACTTTTCTGAGCTCTTAAGAGGAGAAATGCAAATAAAGGGGAAAATCTGGGATTGTCAGAAAGGGAGCTGGGAAATCCTGCGGCTTGCAAAAGGTTTTGTGTATGCCCCTGGGACTGGAAACGTGGAGCAGGAGTGATGTGAGGGTATAAACTACCCTCCCCTCCCACGCTGGTTACGAGAAACTCCACGTCAGCCAGCGTGCCAAAAATGTGTGTATTCACAGTTCCTACTCGTGGTAGACAGGATGATGTTTGATCAGCGTTAAATTCCTCGCACAATGTTTTGCAAATGTACTTGGTCGTGACCGGCTGACTCTGCTAAGAGGTGATGTTTCTGGTCCCACTCATTTCCTACTGAAGTCTAATGCTCTGCATTCCTGTTCACTGGTAATTGTATGTGGAAAATCTCTGCTTTTAATGCCCAGTTAAGCTTTGTACATTCTGAAACCTACCAGGTAAAAGAACACTTCAGCAGCTGTAGGTGCTGAGGGACATCCAGTTTCCTGAGCTTAGGAAAACAAAAAGTCTCTTCAGTTCATAGATCATGTTGGACTTGATCTTTGGTAAGGGCTGTGGTGAATTTCACTTTTTCTTTGATTTCTCCCCCAGATGAAGGACTGAACCATGAATGCAAACTCTGCAATCAGACGTTCGACTCTCCTGCCAAACTTCAGTGCCACCTGATAGAGCACAGCTTTGAAGGCATGGGGGGCACCTTCAAATGTCCAGTGTGCTTTACAGGTAGGAGGCGATCACTGTTTGTCCTGGTCAAGCCCTTAGCTTGCGTGCGCAGAACTCCACTTACAGCTGTGTCAGGTGCTGGCTTTAGGTCAGTTTTAGGAGGGAACATTGCACTTGTGCTCATTAGTAATATTGATTAGAAATCGTTTAGAAAGCTGAACTTCTTGGAGGGTCAGGCATCCATCTGTAAGAACTGCATTTCAAGCTCTTCTATTGGAAGTTTGAATTTCTTATAATTACAGAAGTGATAGTCTGTTACTTTCCACAGTATCATGTTTGTCACCTTCATGTTCCAAACTTGCCGAGCTTAAAACTGCCCATAAATTTGTGCACCTTAAAAAAGCTACAGATGTTTCATCTAAAATGATGTAACTCAGAGCAGAACTTGGCCCCATGGGCAAGGGCTACTAGGCATAGCTGTGCAGTAGCATTCACCTTTGATCAGGTAAGAAAGCCCACTTGCATGTGTTTGTTGGCTTGTGGTGAGAAGAAACATACTCGTGATGTGCTTTAGGAAGCAAACCATGCTGTCTTGCCACAAGTCAAGTTCTGCTCTCCCCTGACACAAGTCCAAGTGTGGAATAATCCTCCCCAAGTCAGTGGTGTTATTCAATAGTAGAACCCAAGTGAGAAAATAACTTGACCCAGTAGGACTAAGCACTGCAATGTTTAGGCCATAATGAGGAACAGAAAAATGCTGTTGTTGGAAATGAAAACACATTAAAAGGATGCCTACAGAGTTGTTGTGAGTTTTTTAAGGACTTCTTAATAGAACGTTTCATAAAATGAAAACCTAAAACATAAGTGTTAATATGTAACTTACATGCCCAGTTTTGCTTTACAAGATGAAAACCAAAGATATTCACAAACATGACAAAACACACTTTGGGTATTCTCACATCAATGGCATGCTAATTCTGGAAGCCAGTCAAGGTTTCTGTTCTCCATTAATGGGAGTGAAGGATTTTCATTGATAGGCAAAGAGATGCTTTAATACCTTCATTTTACTTCTCTTTGTTTGGCAGCTCCCCTCCCGATAAAACCTAAGTGCGAGCTACAGAGCCAAAATTAAAGTTGAATTTTTTATCTCTCAGATATGGTGGCTGGTGATGATTATTATCTCCCTGTGTTCGGGTTTCACACATTTCTGCAGGTTATAAACTTAAAAAAATACATAGTTCATCTTCACTGCACAGCTTGTTGTAGTAATGGCTGAGCGTGCATAGTACTGCTGTAAACTGCTTGCCTGTTAGGTGTCTGTGTTCAATAATTCTTTCAGTTAGGTGTTTTTTTGGTTCTGTTACAGATTCTACTAATTTTTTTCCCTTGTCTTTGTGTACGCATTATGAGCTGATCTTTTTTTAGTGTAATGCCATGGGTTCTCCATTTCCAGGTTTGAGGGAGCTGTAAACTCAATATAAAAACTTGCATCTATAAGGAGTACCCATTGGTGGCACTTTTTGTGAGCAAGATCCCTAATACAACTGATCCTTTAATGTTTGAGCCAGTAGCCTTGTAAAATTAGTTAAGGAGTATGGAGATAAGTCGATTCCAGTGTGTGTGAAACACTTTTTCCTTTTTGCTGATGGGACAAATAGACACCAAGCATTAATCATAAACAATGGTGTTTTATTAGCAATATTCTATTAAATTATTTCAGCATGTCTTGCTAGAATATTAACAAGAAGTAAAAATCACCAATATAAGTTTTATATGGAAAATGGAATTTTTTTTTCAGGGTAATGAGAAATGTGATTAAAATGTATGACTCAGAATAACAATATTCTGATGGTTTTTGTTGCCTTGCAATTAGAATAATTTTAATGATTAGGAGTGGAGTCAAAGTCAAATGCCAGCATCTTTAATAAATCCTTTCCCTGCCTATACAGATTAATATTGTAGATGCAAACTTTTTTAGGTCACAGTGCACCAGGCATCCATCAGAAGTCAGTGCTGCCAACCCAAACACTGCCTCTGGCATATACAATTTAATTATTAATAGTATGTCTCCTAGGTAAACTGTTACACAGTCTTAGGGCCTTGTTTTGTAGTCATTAAAATTGAACATGTTTATATTATTGAAACCCTTGCATTCAGTGTGTAGGCAGAGTTGATCTTAAAGTATCCAAAGAGAATTTACCTGCAGTTCTGTTTCACATTTATAGACATTGCCCCAGTGTAGCTGTGGGATATAATTTTTAGCATTAACACATTTAAATACAGAGCTGTTTCTTAGCTTTGACTTTAGGCACATTGAGTAAACAGGACTTTGG
Organism: Caprimulgus europaeus; assembly: GCA_907165065.1. Next base: position 49,229,805 of record OU015525.1, read on the forward strand.
CATCTCTGCTTTTCAGACCTATTGGTTGCTAGGAAATAAGTTTTGTGTGTGTTCAATCAAAGTGCAGTAAGTATGAAGAAATAACTCTGAAAAGAAAATGGCATTTTTAAATTCTTTAAATGTGAAATCTTCATTGATTTTCCTGTTAGGGTCTCTTTTTTTCCTTTGTTTTTTCTGTTTCAATTAATTCACTTTAGAAGGATCACACTTGGTAGATAGTGTCCATTCGTACCCATCATAGCAACAGTGTAATGTGGAATAAGGAGTGTGCCAGCCTAATGAATTGCTTAGTGTCAATGGGAAATTGTTTATAAAAACCTCTTCACTTGCAATATGAAATAATGAAAAACTTGTTGTTTGTCTAATATTCCAGTGTTTGTCCAAGCAAACAAGTTGCAACAGCATATTTTCTCAGCACATGGACAAGAGGACAAGATCTATGACTGCACACAGTGTCCACAGAAGTTCTTCTTCCAAACAGAGCTGCAGGTACCACACTTGTTACCTGGGGGTTATAATAGCATTACATATTTGATAGCTGAGTTCAAAGCTTTGCTTGGCATGGCCTCTTCTGATACTTGCTCATCATCAGGATAGGGTTGAGGGAAGGACAAGAAAAATTGCAGGTGATTCAACCCTTGCTGCTTCAAAAAGGTGCTGGCAGAAAGCCACCTGGTATAGACCTGAATTTTGGAAGCCAACTTTGGATTTTTGCTCTGTAGGTTGTTGCAGCTCAGGATATTCTTGAGAAGAGAGAAATGGACATGCTATTATTCTGTTTGATAGCCATAAAACATTTTCTCAAGCAGTGATATGGAAAATAAGTGTATTCTTTTGTCTCTAAATGTGAAAAGCTGAGCACTGAATTAAGAGTGCAGGGAGCTGGGGAAGTAGACAGAATTTATCTTGGTTTACTAGCTGGCCATTTCCCATAAATACTAAGTTGGTGAGGAAAAATAGGGTTATATGTTATAGGGTCAAATGGATGATACACTGTCTTGTGTGCTGTTGTCAGACTTGTAATGATACTGTTTACTAATAATAAACAAAAGGACAAAGAGGAAGAAATAAATTTTAAACAAATTCTGAAACCAGTTTGGGATTGGAAGAAATAAATGTTGAACAAGATCTGAAACCGATTTTGGATTAAAGGATTATTTACTATATATTCACATTATCCATTGCTTGTCTGGCAGTGAGAAGCGGTGGTGTGTTATTCCTGACATGATGTTAAACTTGGAGACAGCAGCAGCAAATTGTTTCTGAATTATTTTAGTTTACATTGAAGTATTAGGATGGGTTGACAGAGGAGAAAATTTCAGGGTCTTTGACAGTCTATAGGAATGGAACAAGGAGTACTGTTTGTACACTAAGGCTTTTTCTACACCGTCCACCATGTGATTTTTATTTGAAATGAAGAGATTTTTCAGCACTTCAGGCTTTTCAGTAGTTTTTAATAGCATGGGCCCCCATCTCTTAAGTCCTTTGACTGAGGTGTCCTTCCACAATTACTTTTGTTTTGGACCTCATCAATAGAGGCAAAAGGCTGGTGAGGTGTGTGCACACATATGCCAATTTAGTATTTCACTTACTGAAAGTTTTACATGCTGAAAACCTGATACTAATGTTTGGCATGACGATATGTAATATTTCTTTGGAGAAAAAATAAATCAGAGCATTTAACCCATGCATTAATTCATTGTGTGAAAAACTGGTATTCGTATCGATTGCACTGCATTTTCTCTTTCCTAATTTCTTTCTGCATGAAAACATGCCTTCCCTACCTCTTTCTCAGTGGAACTCTAGGTCATGGGAGCTCCTGTAGTACCTGCAGTACCATACCTGTAACACTCCAAGGTGCCTGTGCATGTATCTCTCTACTATTTTTAATAGATCCAGATCTGTTTCATTCACTGTCCATAGCAAGTGTTGCATGGAAACTTATGCAAAGTGGGAGAGGAGGACAAAGAAAAGAAAATAAAAAGTTGGACATTTAGGGGAAAAGTCAGTCATACATAGTGATGGACATGAAGAGGCAAGATTGAGTTTTGAAGTCAGAAATGGTCTGGGTTGTGTAGAAAGTTAGTGGACTTGTGGGAAAAATGTGTTTCTTTCACAGCATGGGTTTTGTGGAATCATTTTCTTTGCTTTTTTTTGGTCAAAATAACTTGTTGCAATTTTTTGCAAAGTGTTTCCATTCAGGTGAAACTGCGTTTTTAGGAAAAAAAAAATTTTTGGCTTACTGATTTTCACACATTCTTTTGTTCATCATTGATTAATCAAAATGAGGAAGTAGGTAGAAGTAGGGACATCAGCAGTTTCTGGAAGGAGAAAAGAGAGATTGTTAGGTAAGAAAGGACAAAAGGAAAAAAGAAAAAAATCATCAAGAGAGAAGATGCAGATATGTAAAAGGCAATTATGAAAAGAAAGAAATGGGAACAAGAGGATAGAAATTAGTTTTAACAGCAGAATTCAGACTGGATTTTTAAAAGGCAGAATAGGTAACTGGATTCTGAAGATGTGAAATACACAGGGATCCAGGTGTAGTTATAACATGTACAATCACCTTCTTACTAGTCTATCCACTCTAAAATATGCTCTCATTTCAAAATACATGGAGTCCCAAGCAGCTACCTTCAGCTTTTTTATTATAATAAAAGAACATGTTTTTCCACTCAGAATTCATCCCTGCCCAAGACTGAGGGCAAGATTTTGCTCTTTCCATGTAAGCCTAGTTCATGAAAGCTTCAACATAACTGAGACACCTGGCCTGGTTTTCTAGTGAAGGGCACAAAAGGTTGCTGCTACAGAGAAGACAAATTATGCTCTACATCAGCTAGGTGACAATCAGTATATTGGTTGTTCCATGCTGCAATAGGCTCTTAGTAGACCACATCTCCATACCCTTAGAGACAGCTTCTCTCTGGCTTATCTACACTTGCAAAAAGGAAAAGTTATTCATTTTCTTATTCACTTAATTAATTATGTTTATTATTTTAATTTACTTGGGTAGCCCCACCCCAGTTGCAAATGCATTATGGTTGAAAAAGTGCAGTACCATCATGCCATTTGCATTTGGGATCACTGGCTTTCTGCTCTTACCTCCAGTTATCTACTCAGGCTGGTGAAATGGCAGCAAAGCACTTAGGCAGAGCAGTAGCTACTGACCTTTCGAGTCTGCTTGTACTGAAAATACATTGATCTCAAGCCTACTCTAATTTAAAACCTATTCTAGGAGGCATCACTTTGTTCAGGCTACCAGCCAGCTGAAGCAGTGGAATCTTTGGCAACTATCCTCCAGGTTGTGTTTCTCTGTCCTTTCACATTACCGTGGTTTGTGTGGGGGCTTGCAGTGTTAACAGTTTATTTATTCCCTCTTATCAGGAGTGGTTCCTTGCTTTTAATTTAATCATGCATCTAAAGTGCATCTCCCAGGCATGAGAGATCATCTCAGATTAGAAGCCATGGACAGCACTCCAGAGCTGTAGGGGCATAGTAAGAACATGAAAAGATAGAGCAGAGCAGAACACAATAGTATAGAATCACAGAATCACAGAATCACCACACCTATAGTACAGCTTTGGATAATTAAAGGGAATTATTTCAGGGATACAGAAAATAAATGCATTATAATGACGCTTTAACTTGGAGTTTGGTCTGGTGCAATTCTTTGCTTAGCATTTTCTGACTCCTGTTCTGGGAAGAGTAGGCTATGGGAACAATATACTAATCCCCATATACAATGTTCATCTTACCTTGGGGAAGTTACTGTCCCCTTATTACCAGTCTTCTCAAAGCAAAAAACAAGTAGGGCTCTCTTTAGAGTTTTCTATTATTTCACTCCATAGCCCTGTTAGGAATGCAAGGCAATCCCATAGGACCATGTTCTGGTGGGAGCAGAGAGTAAATGACCAGTCCTGAAAATCAAACCTCCTGTGTATTACTCAACCTTTATTAAAATAATGAGATTTTACAGGAATTTGTTCTATGTTTTAAGATCACCTCCATAGCTCGCCTTTCTCCCACCTTTGCTGTTTCCCTTAAATGGCTTTGTGCTCCATAGCTATTGCACCAGCATTACATTTTTGGAGATAGTACCTCCATTAGAAAGGGAGCAAATGGAAACCTTCTGTAACAGTTAGAAGTGTGTATTTTAAGAGTGTTCTGAGTTGTAAATTTTCATACTTACATTTTCAAAAGGCTGTGTGGTGTATTTAGGCTTCTGAAATGGAGTTGAAAAAGTATGCCCCTTAAAATTTTTATTCTTTAGAATGGAAAGCTTTTAATAAGACATGCTTAATACAGGAAGGTCTTTTCAGAAATAGGCTTGTAACAGTATTTAAATTCAGAAATATATCCCATGTAGGTATCAGATAAGGAAACTGCAAGGTAGGTATATTTATAGGGTGCCTACATGTCTCCCACAAATTGAAACTCTTCTAACTGAACACCTGGAGTATGACCATACAGGTCCCTGTGCAGGGTGGATATAACTAAAACAGTCTTCTCCATTCATCATCCGTAATACTGAACTTTTAATTAATAAGGAAGTAAAGAAACTTATCACTAATTTAACTTAATACTGAGTTTTCATTAAATTATGATAAAGTAGTTTTTGCCTGTTACAACTTCCCTTTCTTATCCTCATTATTTCCAGTGCCTGTTTGTTTTGCCTTAGGCTTAGGTGTTTGAACGGGTGTTTGTGCTTCTCTTGTACTTGATGAGAAGTAGCCATTCGTTTCCTGTTCCCAGTCCTAGTGTTACTTCTGTAGTCAACACAACATACTGTGGTGTTTGTGTGGAGGAATGAGACACTCTTGTGGGGTGTTACCTAGAGTGAATGGATTCATCTTAGATTTTTTTTAGATGTTACTGGGTCAAAGAGCTACCAATGTTCAGTAGAAATGCTCAATAATTGTACAGTTTTTTATCAGTCTCTTATCAGTGATGGTAGTTAGTTCTGAATATGCTACTAGCCAAGATTACATGGCCTCTCAGGACCATTTTGCCTAGTGCAAAAATTACATCTTTTAGTGAATTAGAGCATTTACTTAACATTTTGTGACTAATAAATAGTTGCCCCTGGAGTAGTTAAGTGTCCCCACTTCACACACATGAAAACTAGGGCAAGAAATAATTGGATCAGTGGTTACTTCACATCCTGTTCAAAAGGGAGCTGGCCTCAGTGATTCACGCCCTTGCTGCTTCCCGTCTGGACTCCATCAGTGCAGAATACCTGGGCATGAAGCCATCAGTCTGTAGGAACATTCCAGCTATTATGGAGAGCTGCAGCACTGTTCCTCAGTAGCAGAGGAGACCAAGAGCATAATCAACTCACTCTCTTGCGATCTACACTACCTTCCTATATGTTTGTCCAGTTGTGCTCTTAAGACTCAGTCCTTAGTATTCTTGGTGGACTGGGTCCAGCATATCTCAGGGATGACTGAAAAGTTCTTCCCATTTGGTTACAACATAGTAGTTGACAGCCGGCTTTGTGAGCATTTTTATCAAAGAGCTGAAGCTTGTTTGCACAGGATCTAGAACTTTCTTACCGGCTGAACTGGGAGTGTGGAACAGACTTCCACAGCAGTTAAGTGTTGCCATGAATATCCTCATATTGCTTTTAAGAGTAGGGTGCACGTAAGGGTTCCAAAGGCTCTCTCATACAAATACATACCTGCATGTAGCTTTCTAAACCTTCTCCAAAACTCCAACCCACAACAGCAGAGCTCTTCCAAAATGAAATACAGAGTTCCTTCCCCAGGGAGAGGATGAAAGAAAGAATCATGCACTCATAGCAGATGTTACTCATGTCACTTAAAACAGCAAGAGAACATTCTCAGCTCCCAGTGCAAGCAGCTGAAACAGAGCGGGACGGAGTCAGCACAGAAGAGTTTCCAGAAGTTTTATGTAGCTTTATGTGTGTCCCTCTCTGGATATCCATTTTTAACATTTTTGTGTACCAAGGTTAGCACTATTGAAACTTATCTTCCAGATTCTTCCTCATTTATTTAAGGGTTAAACTTTACAAAGGTCTCCGCATTTCAAAATGCTCCCAAAGACCTGAACATTTTACAACAGCCTTTAAAATATTCTTGACCTAAGGTGGAGCAGAACTAAGCAAGCTCCAGGCTCTTTCAAGAACTAAGAGACTTGATTGAGACCTTTACTGAAGACAGTAGCAGAACTGGGATTCAAACACTGTGTTTTCTCATTTTGGGGGCCAGCTAGAGAAAACTGCTAAATAACATAGGCTGGGGTTGTGTCCTTGTGGCAGAGGCCTTCTAGAGGCCAGCTGGGAATGAGAGTGGTGTGGGAACAGCATCAGCCATAGCAGCAGTGGCACCAGTAGCATCAGCCATAGCAGCAGTGGCACTGCTACCTCCATATAGCATTGTTTTTGCCACGGCCCCCACAGTAGTTGAGTCTGTGTATCATGCAGGTCCCAACCACAAGCCTTCCATGACAGCAGGGGAGACTATGAATAATTTATACGCTTTACACAAAAACAGGGACAAAACTTTCAAACCTGCAGGAGAAGTTAGATTTTCAAGGATGTTTCCTTTACAAAGAAAAGGCCTCAAAACATTTTTTAAAGTGAAATTGGAGATTAGCTCTGGCATTTCTAGGTCCCCAAACTCTTGGGGTGAGGAGTGGAACATAGATGCTGGCTTTCTAGGCCCCAAAGGCCAGGAGCCAGCAGGGAATAACTTTGTCAGCTCTTTTTAAAGAGAAGCCTACCTGAAATCCAATTAACAATCAAAGCTTTAGGCCAACATTTTCAAACTCAGTGGCCTATTTCTGAGAGGGTGCTGAGCACCTCCAGCTGCAGTTAAGGCTAGGACAAGATACTGGTGCTGAGTACATCAGGAAATCAGGTTATAAATGCCTGAAGTTAGAACCTTGATAAAAGCATAGGTGCTGAGCAGCCATAGCCTCGTTTAAGGCTTCAGCAAACCACTTTTGATGCCTAAATTACAGGCTCGACATTCAGTAATGGTGGCCTTAGTCCTTAGCAGGCAATCAGGTTGCTTTTGTCAGAGCAAATGCCTTGGAGTCAGGAGAGCTGGATGCAGTTTCAAGGTCTGGTGCTAACTTGCTCCACTTAACCATGCATCCTTTCCAGCTCATGAGTGAGGATTATGATAATAATACGTGTGCCAGAGATATTAGGATTGTAATTAATGCTTATGTTTTGAGAGAACTAGATAGAGCTGCATGCGTTGCAAGTATTCGTTTGAGTGCTTTTTTCCTGAACACTTACTGTGCTTTCTGTTTCAGATAGCTCTGTGGATGTTAATGTGCACCACTATGTGCATTGAGTATTTTTCCATATCTTCCAAGATTTAAAAAATCCAGGCTTGTGTTCCTGAGACTTGAGACTTGTTTCCCTAGAAGGGACAATTATTGTCTTTGCAAATTTTCTCCAAAAGGCAATCGAGGGAAGCATGGTGGAGGCACTCATGCGTTCACTCTTTAATGACATACCTTCAAAATGTTTCTTCTAGAAGTCTTCAATATCAAATAAAGTTTAAATATAAAAAAAAACCCAACAACTTTGAATTCCATTCCAGTGATCCTTCCCCTCCTTGAGGGAAGGAGGGGTGTTGAGGGGTGTTACGACCATATTAGGTTTTCATGCATTAATTATTTTCTAAATAAGAAATTTCCAGGTTTGGAGCTTGTGAGTTCACCTGCCTTTGATTGGCCTATTCAAATATAAACACTCCCTGTGGATACTTCATTAGTTCATGAATATCTATAGCACATTGCAAAGTCCACCAAGCCCCAAGTGCCAAGAGTTTTTCAGGGACTCTACATGCAACAGTCAGCCTGTGAACTTTCTCCATTTTTTCCTGTAAATAAGCAGGAAACAATGTGTTCACAACATCTCTTATACATTCCCTGAGAGAAAGTTCCTTAAATTTCTGGAACAACTGAATAACAGTTATGGGTTTGTTTTTTCAGATACTTGAGTGATATTATTGATGAAATTGCAGAATTAATTAGACAAAAATAGTGTAGCAGTTAAGTGATTAATATTGCCTTTAAATAAACCATTTTAATCTTGAAAAGAACTTCAGACTTAAGGAACAGTAAAATGGGGAAGGGTTGGAAGCTAAATATACTGTCCAAAATAAGTACTGAGCTGCACCCACAAAATACCCATACAACAATAAGCAAAAATGTATATTCCTTCTCTTTCAAGGGGCATAGGGTCATACCCAAAATGTGTATGTGTTTGAGTATATGTCCCTATTTTGCCTACTCCTTCCTGTCTATGCTCTTGTATGCCTGGTTTATTTTTGTAAAATAGGTATCTATTAAAAAACAAATCAGTAGGAACAAAAAAGATTAACCCATACTTTGGATCTGTTCTCCTTATTGCCTTATATGGTCAATGTTAAATAGATTTTGCAGAATCAGATAATACAGTATGGTTCGTTATCCTGGTAACTGCAAAGACTGCGTCATGCAAATATGTTAAGTGAAGTTTGTTGTCTCCAGTCTGAAAGCAGCATGAAACCATGGCAATCAGAACATAAGCTCCACTGTTGCTTTGTCTTTTTAAGTGTTGAGTCTGAAACACATCAGTGGTGTTATGTGTCAATATTAACATAGTTTATGATTGTTTTGAAAAATGGAACAGCAAGGTGTGTGAGATTTCAGCCTAAGTAAGCAAATCAGAAGTTGCAGCAGAAAGGAAAATGCACAGAAAGGTAGAAGAGAAATGAAATAAAAGTCGAAGGCATAGAAGAGATGTAGAAAGAAGATTATGGGTCAAAGAAGGAAACAAGATAGAAATAATAGTGTTTGGGAAGGCAATTTTTTTTTTGCTGAATGATGCTGATAATAATGATAAGGCACTTGTGAAAATAAATCATGATAATAAAAAGGTGAAGTTCAGTTATTACATAAAGACCAATTTCTAACCTCAGTTCTTGTAGAAAACTCTGTGAACATCAGGGAGTCCTGTTGTAGACTGAGGGCAGGGAAAGCAGTAAATGTATTCCCTGACCCACAAACAATCATTAGAAATGGAATTCTGCCCTTTGCATAAAATGAGGTTTTATCATCTGTGCCCTGAACATTTCAGCCTACACCTTGCCATTAGTCAGATCAGTTGGCTCACACACCTGGAGTAAGCAGAAGAAATAACCACTCTGTTTGCATTTGAATAATTTCCCTGGTAGATCAGTTCAGTTCTCTTAATTGTCCATCCATTAATTTCTTGCTAATCTGGTTGATATCGATGACTGATTTTCTGTGCTAAACAGGAAGCACCACTTCTTCATTCTAGGACGCATTCCTTCCTACAACTGCCCTGCTGTTAGCTACCAGTAGCTGCCATTATATTATCTTTCATCTGGCCCAGAGCTGACAACAGATGGCCATCTCCGGGACTGCCATCAGTGTGACTTTATGAAGCATCCAGCTATGGTGTACTGAAGAGCTTCATGGCCAGTTCTGCAAATCTGCCTCCCTTCCCCCCACCCCGCTGACAGCCCCCCTCACTCCATCCTCATGAATAAGCTCCTCATTCCTGGCTCCACTCTCCACTGGTCCTGCGGTTTCCCAATGAGTGGAGGCACAACACTATCACTGCAAGTTTGCCACTTGAGCTCTGTGCCCACTCCCCTCCACAGCACTGGCAGAAGGTTGCCATGTCCTCTCTATACCCCAGTACCCTCGCCGCTCCCTGGTTTTGGTGTACCAAAGCACAGGTAGAGGGGCTCAGTAGCAGCAAACCTGCCACCTTTTAAGATCTGTAGTCTGAACCCAACCTTCTTCCATCGCTGAGTTTAGCTCAGTAGCCCTGCATCTCCTCCTCAAGCTCCAGGGATTTTTTTTTTGGGGGGGAGGGGATTATGTTTGTTCTTTGTTTTTTTAATATTCCACAAGACATGCTGACAAACCAAGATTGAGTATATTAAGTGTGAAGGAAGCTAAAATATCGATTAGACACCCAAAGCGGAGAAAAGTATAAAATTCACAAGCATCCTGATTTCATTTACACGTTAGATCATTTGGAAAAGCTGTTTCAGCTGGGTGGCTGCTGTGCATTTTGGAGAAAGATATATTGTTTGCTCTTGATGGAGTTTTCTAAAGCAAGGTACCTCCAGAGCTGAACCTGTATTTTAAGAGAAATTCACGTTTGTATCCTTTATTGTGATATTTGCGGCAAGTCTACAGCTAGTAACAGTCTCTGCCCTCAAGCAATAAAGGAGTAAGGCTCCATTGTTGGAGAGAGAGCAGCCTTCTGTGTGAAAGGCTGAGATGTGGTAGGCAAGATGAATAGTGCTTAAAAGCAGTGCTTGCGGTGCTGTCATTTAGAAAAGGAACAGTGAGGATTTAAATGAAAGTGAAAGGCATGGTAAATGAATCCTTTAAAATTGGTCAAATTTTAAGCTGCCTAAAATAACAAGTTTTCTCCATTGATAGGTTCATTGAGTAGGAGGAAAGCTGGGAGGGGATGAATTCCCCTAGGGAGGAGGTGCAGATAGTTTGTGAAAACAAGGTGTGGTCAGTGATTCATAAAGAGACACATCCAGGAAACTCCAGTAAACAGCCGTCTTGGCTCAAACGTGGTGATTTTCCCTCTTCCTTTTTTTCCTTTCCTTTTTCTTGGGGAAAAAAAAAAAAACAACCCACAGCATCGTTATGTTAGTAAAAAAGACTCAGATGCAGATGGCTACACAACTGGAGCTGTTCATTACAAAACCCCAACCAGGAGGAACAACTTTTAGGTTTAGCTTTTCTACCTGTTATTTGGGTCAGGTTCATTATGCTTTGATCAAACTGAGGCTGAAATGGGATTTTGGGTGGAAAAAGAGTGGATTTTTGCAGGCTCTCCTGATTATTATTTTTTTTTATGTTGAGCTTCCTTTGTGTTCAAAGCTGAAATTGAGTGTCCTCCACCCTGTTAAGAAGGGAAGAGAGAAAGAGATGATTCAGTTCTCATGAACCAATACTGATGAGTTACACACATTTCTACGTGCAGCTTTGGTTGTTTATCTGTGTTGTTATAGTCTCATTCTGCAGTGGAACTGCTAGACACAGGCACTGGTAGTGGGTGTGTAAATCTGCTCAGGGATACTCTCTGTCAGTGGATACTCTGCTTCCCCCCATACTTTGTGTGTATAGATGTGTGCTGTGTAATATAAAGAACCTGTGATATCGTTAAATATTAGTGGTGCATTTTGCTTTGCTTTGCGTTTGTAAAGGTGAAAGGTGATTGTGCAGGAAAATGGAACAGTATATTTGCTATGAGACAGGCACTAAGAACTCACTCCCATGCTCAGTTATAATTCATGACTGTACTGGTGGGAAGCCCTTATCCCTCTGTGGAGTTAATGCATCTCTACTGTAGCCTGCTGAGAGCACCCTGTGTCCCCTCCCACCATCTGTGCATTCACTTGTGAGCTCTATCTCTCTCTCTTTACTGTGAGATCTCTTGGTGTTAAAACTGTCAGACTACTACTGCCTGGTAAAGGTGGTTTTATGATGTGTATTAATGTTGAATTGTCATTTAAAGGGTGAGGAGGTAAGAAAGGGATATGCTACCATTTGTTTTAAGCTCTTATTAGAAAATGCTGATGAGCAAATAGAAGGGTAGATTTGTTACTTGGAACAGCTTTGAACAGTGTACAGAAATTGCCACAATGTAGGGTAAGAGCTATTGATGGCAAATACATCTTTGTTTCCAAACTGGGTGTAATTTGCTGTTTCTTGGTACAGTGGATCTCTGTTTCTCCGTCTCAAGATCTGAATCAACAGCATTGTAAACTGAATAATATTTATTTACCCATTAGCTGGCTTGGCTGACAACTGTTTTATTTTCTACAAGTTGGTCTCATCTTTTAGCTGAAAAGCTCTCTTGCAGGCTGCAAGTTAATTGCTTCTATGCTACCTGAGACTTGAAATTCATGTGATCAAGTGCTATAAGCTAGCACAATCTTACTTAAATAGGTAGTGTACAAAGATTTTTTATTATTATTATTGCTGTAAGGCACTGTCAGAAGACCAGTGAGACTGTCTAGCTTTGAAAGAACTGAACTCAGTTCGCAGAGGTTTGAGATGATGCTTTATCAACCTGGCACATTACCACAATATTAGACTCAGAATATGGTTAAAAGACCATGTACTTGACTGTCACAGCAATATTAATTTGCAGTGTTCCACTGAATGTAATCTTATGTAGTCCGTTGTTTGTATTCCTTTAAAACTTATAAATCAAATCCAGACCTAGAATACCAGTGTATGAACTTAACAGATGTGCTGCCATAAGGGACTTGCTAGGTTATAAACTGCAGAAATCATCTTTTTCTGTTTCAGATTCCTAGCTTATTCCAGGGAGATTTAGGAACCACAGAAGTAAGGTGGAAGGTCACACATTAGGACGGTAGCACCCACCCAGCACTTGACGTTTGGTGTAATTGTCAGGAAATCCACCTCTAATCGTTTTGTTATTCAGTCATAGCATCCTGCCCAAGCTCCCGAGCAGAAGTAGGGCGAGAATGACTTCAGTAGCTCTGTGTCCAGGTTTTCTTAGGTGAAAGATCACTTTGAGATGACACAGCTGAGTAGTCAGGCTGAAATCCTAGTTGGTATTTTATTAATTTTGCACCAAGATAAATCCTGAAATTCTGACAAACTCCATGACAGGTGAAATTCCTTCTTGCAGAATCTGCTCAGCAAGAGGCTGCTCATTTTGTTCTGTTCGGAGGCAGGCAACAGGAGGGCAGCTTTATAATCAGCCCTCAAAGGAGCCCCGGCCGCCCCAGAGCCTTGGACTGATTGAATAACTCCTGGGCCTCTTCCCCTAGGCCTCCATCAGCAGGGGTCCTGTGGAAAGCAATCTCCCGCAGACTGGCACTGAAGTGAGCTTTAAACTACTATTTTCTGCTCTCCAGAGGAGCCTGGAGTACTAAAAGATAGATGGACTGCAGATATTTTATGAGAAACTGTCAGAAGAAGAGTAGAGTAAATGTTTTTTTTTCCTCCTTCTTTGAGTTACATGCTGCATCATTGTAGAATTTTTTCCCAGTATCTTCTACAGTGAAAGTTTGAAATTAATTGGTTGCTAACCTTAATTTCCCCCCCTTGCTCTTCTTTCTCTTTTTTCCCTTCCCTCTTCTTCTTCTTTTCCTTTTTTTTTTTTTCCCCTTAAATATTCACTCAGAGGCCCTTTGCTTAACCACAGTTGCAGAAAATCAGTACCATTTGCACTGAAATATTTATAATGACAGAATGAAAAATTGGATTCATTTTCTGGCCTGTAGCCGAACAGTCTGCAACTTTGTGAAGCATTGTTTAGCATCTCTCATTCCTTCCTTTCATTGGGGTCGTTTTCAGACACACACACACACACTGCCCATGCTTCAGAGGAATGCTTAGCAAAACACAGAGCCATTTTTAATCTCAGCCTTGAGAAAACAACTTGTCTCTAACCTTGCCACCATTTGTGGGGGAAAGGAAAGGGGGGGGTCCCTGGGAAGCATGTAGAATCCTTCTTACAGGAGAGATTATAGAGGATGACATGCGGTAATCTGTCCTCTACAGCAAAGCAGAGTACGGCTGGAATTCAGCAAGTTGCTTGGGTGTGTTGCAGGGGAGGCAGGGTGGACTTAGCACCAGGCTGGGTAGCAGGATCTCTCCACTAATCCCTGTTCTGCCGCCAGTTCCCGCAGTAGCCTTGGGAAGCTCATTTGCCCACGAAGGAAGAGGTTGTCAAAAGCTCCCTTTTCTGTGTGAACACAGACTGTGCCTGTAAAAATGCCCTGTGCTTCTTTGCACCTCCAGAAAACAGAGGATGCTGGAACTGTACATATTTACTTCCCTCGCAGCAATGGTGTGAAGGTGAAGTGGCTGATGTTTGCAAAGTGCTTTGAAAATTAAAGTGCACATCCTCGGGCTCCAATTTGCATCCCCTGCCAGTATGAAAGGTACCTTAGTCAGACAGCCAAGGATTCCCTCAGTATGCAGCAATTCTTATTCCTGTTTGTTCTGCTAGCTGGTTCTATATCCTCCCTTTTGGTTTTCTAAGGCGTGTCTCAGACTCTGATGAATTCCAGGGATTTTTAGTTTATATAGCAATCCCACAGGGGCTATTGCAAGCTGGCATAAGTTTGGGCACCCTTATGATTGCTTTAACATGTGCTGAGGACTGTCGTGGCCCAAGATTTGAAAGTTTAGGCCTCATGGATTTACAAAAATATACAGTGGTTATGTAGGAATTAGTCTGAAAATGTAAAGAATTTAGCAGAGAATGATAAGTCTCCGCAGATGTTGGACTGTCGTGTAGAAATTCATAGAGAAATGTATCTATGAAAAGTGGTGATTTCAAAAACCTTGAGAAATTATTCTCTGGTGAGTTCTGTAGACTATCTTGACAATTGTGTTAGTTTCTGGAAAAGCCCTGTGGCCAAAATGTTAGTCCCTGATGCCTAATAAGAGACACTTTGAGACCATACTGGGTCCCCTAAGGAAGTGATTTGGGTGTGGGGAGCAGATTCTATAAGGTGCTGAGAATCTCCTGAAAATAAAGGTGCTAGAAATGGCCTACGAAGGTTCAAAAATGTCATCTTGCTGACTTATACCCACGTTGAATTTATAACACAGCTCTATTGCTGAAAACAAGTATCTGTTTATAGTACTAAATTCTGATCTCTATTTCACATCACTCATCTAAGCACAGACTTTTTATTTGGTTTTTTTCTGTTAGAGCTTCCAAATATCGGCTCCCTCTCAGTGCTCCTAGGAGCATGTCCCGAGCAGGTGTGCCTATAAGCAGTAGGAAGGGACAGACATCTGCTGTAAGCATCAGTACAGTTCAGTTAACGCTGCACAGCATTCTGTGGTTTGTGGACAATGCATACTTTTTATCATTCAAAAGTTTCTTACCAACTTGCAGATTTGCCTTTTTACCATGTTCCCCAAGACAGTTTGACAAGTCAGCCTGAAGTGATGAGCGTTCTGACACAAACTGCATTCCGTCTTAGAAATTTTGCCTTCAGTTGTTTTACTGTAGTATTGCTTTGATTTGAAAAGAAACTTTCTACAAAGTGGTGTGTTTTAGGATGTAACAAAAAAAATTCCAGTATTATGCAGCATGTATTACAGAGATTTTCTGCCTACCTTGTATTACTGTTTTCTGGTTTACTTTTTTTTCCTTCATGTATGTAAATGGAGAAGAGTATAGTTTTTGTATTTTTTAACAGTTACTGAGAAGCAAAAAGAATAGACACAAGAAAGAATGTAGGCTTTAATTACAAATATTAAATATGTTTTGAAACTGACATTTTGAAAGCAGATTGCCCTGACAATTTAATGACACTTTAAGGGCAAGCCACAGCACCAGAATAGGCTCTTTCAAATCCAGTAGTATTTCTTTGGTTGAGCTGACCAGAACACAAGTATACAGGTGTGTAAAATGCCTTAAGATGCTGAAAAGATTTGTGAGGACAATAGACTATAGACCCCAGTGAAGTGACAGGACAGATCTTGCTGATGCTAATGGTACGATGCAAAACTGTTACTGAACATCAGGGATCGTAAGAGTAGCCCCCAAACAAATATTTAATCTTGTTGTTGAAGACAGTACCTTTCCAGGAAAGCTGCTTTCTCTGCAGGCCTGAAACGTTGTGTTGGTTTTGTTTTTCTGTTTGGAGTGCCAGTCTGTTTACTAAAGTTATTAGTTTATAAATTTTGCCAAGGTAAAGTAACTGTGAGAGCTTTAAATTAGAATAAGTGCCACTTCTGTGTGGCAGGTTCCTTTGAGGACTGATTAGAAAGCAGGCCTCCTGTTGCCTGCCCCTTTAGGCATGGCACTATTGCTGTGGGTACTTGTTTATAGCTTACCTTTGAATTTATGTAAGTGCACTGCGGTATGATGAATTGCCCTCCAACAGCAAAGATTCTGCTTTTTTTTTTCTCTGGGATCAAGCTAATACTTCACTTTAAAGAGTTATTTTAATTAGGTGGGTTTTATTGTAATGAATTAAAATTAAGTTGGAGTAGCAAATTATATAAGACTGCGAGGGTTACAGATTAGCTTCACCATAGCTACAGCACATCTTTTTGTAAAGGAATTAAACTTCTGTATTTCAGACACCTTGGCACTAAACACAGACAGCAAATGAGTTTAAGTGTTATCTCCAGTTATTTTCTTCCTAAATGTGATTCTTTTCACTCAGTCAGAAGATTTCCACACTAAAAAACAGTCCTAGTAGGCAACAAGGGGTGAAAGCGGCAGCTGCAGGAGGCTGGATCCCCGAGCAGGAGATAGCCTAGGAGACAGGAGTAGCATGGCACCACAAGCCAAACCCAGAGGTGAGGAGAGGCACTTCTTCGACTGTCAGTGCAGGGTCAAGGCAGGATCTAAATGCATGTCTGACCTGCAACGTGTCACTGGCCAGCTGTGTGATGGGAACCAGAATGACCAACCTCAAAGAATGACATTTGGTAGAAGGATACTTCTTCCCTCATGGACAGGAAGGAAAAAGGCATAAAAGAATGCCTCTTTGTGTAGTACTTCTTCTTTGGGCGGGGAGGAAGTACTAAAATGTAGGAGATGGACTTCACTGTCTTACCCCTTTTGTAGATTCTGAAAACAGAAGAAAGTGAGAGCAGAATTCCTCCCATTTAGCTGTGGTCGCATTTCACGCTTTTACACAAATGCAAATGACAACAAAACAGAAGACAATAGAGAATCCAGACTTCTGCATTTTACAACCAACAACCACAATGAGAAACATAAAATTTTATTGTCCTGGTACCACATGTCAGCAAAGGCTCCAGATTTATTGATTTACAGTGTGTGTCCTTACGAAATTTAGAGGAGTAGTGACTTCATTATAAAGGGCAAAATAGGATTCTGACCTCTCTAAAAGTCACCTTTACAACATGGAGTTTCTTGGCCTGAAAAGGTGGGAACTCAAAGTTGCTATAAGAACACAATGTTTCAACATAGGGTTCTTAAGTTACCAGCTATGAAGGGATAAATATTTTCTTTTACACCAAGTAGATTTGTAATTCACACACACTCCAACCCTGCCACATAAGCACTGTCCCACTTCCCTCTATTCTTTGTTTGAAGAGCTGTAGGAATAAGGACTATAAGATGTCCAAGATGGGCTGGCACAGTAACCAGTTGTGAAAGAAGTCAGAGCGTGAAAGCCATGGGGGCCTCTGCTTATCAGCTCGGAAATCTTTGGCCATTACCATCAAATCTACTCAATCTGGCTTTCCTTGAACACTGTCTTGAGAGGAAAAGATGCACCAATGTGCAACAGTTTTGAGGGCATTTAGAAGAGGAGGAGGGCTAGCAGAAATCCATAGTTTTTCCTTTTCTTTCCTACACATTTTAAAATTGACATACCATGAACAAGGGAACATGTTTTCACTTGTGTTCCTGATTTCAGGATCCGAAATACATGTCAATCCACTTATACAATGTCTTAACTGGGTGTACATATGCTTACTAGCTGGATAACTACCAAGCATGATTTCCATGAACAAAAGCCAGGTTTGGCGATTTTAAAACTGAGCTGGTTCAGGATTTCATTTTAGCTGAGCAAAAATGATGTTAGTCGCTTTGAGTTAATCTCGGGCTGATCCATAGCCTCCGCTGTGCTGAGTGCTGTGGTACAAGGCCCCATGCACTGGCCGGCAGTGTGCAGGGAATCCAGATTCCAGACTGTCCCTTTGTCACCTGATCAGCACAAAACCCAGTGTTATGTCACAAGGTGGGGAGGTGAACTCAGCAGTCCATACAAGTGTGGGATGCATCTGTCCATATAATAAGAGTGCAGACACATTACAGTGCTTTTCTTTCAGGCTGTATCAAGTGTCATTTCACTTGTCATTTTGTTCAAAGGAATTCTTGTACATGCACCTGTGGAAAACTGGAAGGGATCATTGTTTTAAAGGTTGCCCTTTGCATATAAATCACAGCTCTCTGTGCTTCCCCATTTTAATTGGGTGACCTTTTGAATCCTATGGACAGGTGCTTAAATTCTGGACCTTTAAGATCTGAAATTAATTCATGATCCAGGCTTTAAAAATAAAAAAAAAAAAATTAAGAAGATCCACTTGGAAGGTCCCTTCTCACAACTCATGGAAAGCTTCCTTGCTGACCAAATACATGTGTGTGAAATCCAGATTCATTTGTCAGTTTAATCCCTGAAAAGACCTATCAGGATTCATCAAGTATGAGAGAAACAGGAGGAACAAAAAACATGTAATGTTTCCAACAGGACATTTCTGTGCAATTATCAATTTAGGCTTCCATTATTTGTCACTGATTACTGCATTGAGCTGGTAAATATTTAGTAGTAGTTTTTTTAACTGGGTTTGACCTATGAAGGAGTCTGTACACATAGAGTAGCTCCAGTTCCAGGAACCAGTTCTTCACTCTCAGCTAGGCAAATCTGTATTCACCTAGGATGCATACATATTGTCAGACAAGGGTTTTGGTTTTTGTTGTTTCAGGTTTTTTTACCTCTCTCTCTCTCTCCCACAGATTTGTTTGTCTTTAAGGTATCTAAAATTAGAGCACGCAGCAGCAGTGCTGCTCTTGGATGTAAAATGGGAGGGAGGTCAAACTTAAACTTGTTTACAGATGTTGTAGTTTAGAAAGCACCAGCATGATAAATTAAACATAACAAAGAAAAAAAAATTAAAGCCGAGCAACAACTAGCCCATGAACATATGTGTCTGTAAAACACTGACTTAATCCCTGAATATCTTATTAGGCAGTATTGCCTATCAAAGCTTGTTGTCCCCTGTTACTTTGTTGTACAATAGCTGCAGATAAATCTGGATTTGTTCAGCTTTGAGTTTTGCTTGCTCTGTGCCTGACTCTGTCTGACACGGCGAAGAGATTTCTGGCTGTGGCCTCTGCAGAGAGTGTGCAAGAATCAATCAGTACATGAGCAATATTCACTTTGTTTTAAACCCTAAAAGCCTGGCTCTATTCTTACTTGTCCCTATCTTGAAAATCCCCTGATTTCAGAGAAGTTTCTCTTAATTTATACCACGGTAATCATAACCATATTCTAAAGTAATAAGACTCTTGATATATTTCTCAGAAGTGCCTCCTTTTGCCTTTTTTGTTTAAGCTTTTATTCCCACTTAATGAACAGTTTTCTTCTTGGGGAAGGATGCTCATGTATTAATTTCAAACATTCGCAGTACCACAGAAGCCTCGTTTTTCTGCAAACAAGACAGGCCTGGATCCTGATTAGCAGTACAGCCCCTTTGCAGCATAAAAAACCACAGAAGTTTCCCAGTTTCAATGAATGCTGTGAACATGTCCTGCCCATTGCCCTCTCTACCCATCACCATCATCTTATTGTTGAGAGGGTTAATACATGCACCTTGCCTGTGCAGCCAGGCACACCTTGCCTGAAATGGAAGAGGTTGTTGTAAGTTCCATTGCATTTCAAAACACCAGACAGTAGAAGGGAGGCTTACAGAAGGCTATGGCCTGGTACTGTAGGTTAAAAGAGCCTTTGGAGCTACCCTGATTTATGTCAGAGGCTTAACCAGGAGCCCCCTGCCAACACTCATAATGAGGAAGGTAAAAGGATGGTGAACAGACATCTGTGTTTGTGTCTTTCTCTTCTAGTGACAGTGATGAAGGTCTTATTTGTTGTACTTACGAATATATGCCATTCTTTTCCATACAACAAATCTGTGATATATGTACTCACATATAATAATAAATCCAAAAAGGAATCATTGACATTTTAGTAGTGACTTACTGGAAGTCTCTGAAGAAAAATAGGTATCAGGGGTTTTGGTTTGATTTGGTTTTCGTTTTAATTTTCAGTTTGCATCCCTGAGAACATACTATTGGAACAGAACATAGAACATACTATGAGGACAGGGAGCTGCTTGAGAGAGTCCAGCGAAGAGCCACCAAAATGATTAAGGGAGTGGAACATCTCCCTTATGAGGAAAGGCTGAGGGAGCTGGGCCTCTTTAGCTTGGAGAAGAGGAGACTGAGGGGGGACCTGATTAATGTTTATAAATATTTGAAGGGTGAGTGTGAGGAGGATGGGGCCAGGCTCTTCACAGTAACGACCGATGATAGGACAAGGGGTAATGGGTGCAAGCTGGAACACAGGAGGTTCCGCTTAAATTTGAGAAAGAACTTCTTTACAGTAAGGGTGACAGAGCACTGGAACAAGCTGCCCAGGGAGGTTGTGGAGTCTCCTTCTCTGGAGACATTCAAGACCCGCCTGGACGCCCTCCTGTGTGAACTCATCTAGGTGTTCCTGCTCCGGCAGGGGGATTGGACTAGATGATCTTTTGAGGTCCCTTCCAATCCCTAATATTCTGTGATTCTGTGATTCTGTGATACTATCCAATTTGAGATTTCTTTTATGGGTTGGTTTTCTCTGGCCCAGCTGGAAATGCTTGAGTAGAAGAACCAGAACACTGAGAGTTTTACATAAATAAGCTAAAGAGTACAATCTGATTAGCAGTCATGCCATTTCAGAGACATGAATATGATATCAAATCACATAGCTTGGGTGAACTAATTTATACGAGTAACTGCAATTCAGTGTAGACTTTCCTAAATTATCATTGTCAACAGTGGTCAATCATGACCTAAGATGACCATTTAATTGGCCGTCATGTCTGATTCTCAAAGGCTGGTAAACATCAGCTCACCCCACAGAAGTGGTATTTATGGGTACATAAATGGTATTTATGGGAACACAGATTCTCTTGGGATTTAGACCCTTCTTTGTTGTGGAAATAGCTCTGTTTTAGTTCAGATCAAATGCTTTTTTCCTTGGGAATCTCCAGTTTCAGAGACTCTATTTTGTTAGGTCTATGCTGGTGATCAAACTTGGCCTGGATGAAACTCCATGCCTACTTTAGTGCATTTAAAAATTAACTGGTACTCCTCCTGCTCTGCCCGCTGCACTGCAGCACTGGAGATGCTGGTGGCAGGGACACCTTGCCTGGAATTTTTTCTGTTCTATCCAGAACTCCAAAGTCTCCATTTGGCTTCCTACTTTTCACCTATGAAACACTGTTAGACATCATGTCTTTTCTAGCTCCCCTATTCACTCAGGATAAGTGTGACTATTGAAGTCTGAATATGTATTAAATATTGTGCCAGAGACATTGTAATTCCTGGGATGAAACACCTCAGAAACATTTGTTAGCTTCAAGATTTCAGATATAACAATTTAAGTTAATTTCTTGTAGTTTGTGTTTTATGAAAGGAGGGGAGGGGCCTGGGAGGGAAAATAATCTGAAGTTGCTCTTTTTGTATTTCACCTATGTGAAAAATATGGAAATGTTTACATTGTGAGTGCTCATAGCTGCTCTCTTGGTACAAATAAGCGTAGAATGGACCTAGATACGTCTCTAACCTTCAGTTAATTCATTTGGTAGAAGTGGACTGTGGAAGTGGTTACCCTTAGTGTGGGAACACAAATCCCATCTATACTACATTTTTATTCGTGTAGGAACTGAGCCTGAGAAGCCCAAGTTACAGAATCTTCTTAATTGCTTGCAGCAGCAGTGGAACCAGGGCTTTAATGTTTTGGGGCATTGAAAGTAAGTTTACGGCTTTCAGATGCTTTAAAATGGCCCAGATATTCTACTGAAACCAGCTCCTGACTATGCAGATTTGGTTTCATGTGTGATTTGGGGCTGGCTGAGCCTCTTCCTCTCCTGGGATGAACATCAGGAAAAAAAATCCTAACCCTGAGGTCTGTGAAGCTATGAAATAGTCTCCCAAGAGGAGCATTGGAAGCTCTAATTAAAATTGGACTGGGCAAAACACTTGAAATTACACTATAGGCAATAATCCAACACTGGCAAGATGGGTGGAGAAAACGCCCTAATGGGTCTTTTCTGTCTTTAAATTCTATGAATTCTTGTTCTTCTCTTCTATTATGCTATTTCACCTTTTTCTTTAGTGGTGACACAGTGTCATCTTGAAAGTGTAAGATGCTATTGTGAACCGAGTGAGATGATGTTAAATGTCAAAAGAAAATGCAACAGTTTCTCTGCAGGTTCAGAGTGATTATGTGGAGACAAGAAAAGGAGAAACTGGCTGTAAGCGAGCTACATCAGTGTAGTGTTTGTGATCTGTAAGACAGTAGCAAATGCCTGCAACATGCATGTTTATCATTTTGACATTGCATTTCATATTGCCTGCGAATAACCACATTCTACTGAACCCAACACAGGTGTGGAAAAGTCATTTATTGTTCCTGTGTACATCACTCAGATTGCTAGAGACATCTTTTATCCAAATGTTTCAAATACCTTCAAAGACTTGGACTAAATAATATCTTTTTACATCTTAATTTATAGTAGGTATTTAATCTTAGTGTCTTACACATCTAAATACCTCATCAATTTATTCTTAGGTATAATCATATTACAGTTTCCTGGGAAAGAGCCTTGCCACAATATAGTGGGGCTTTGACAAGAAACTCTGTGCTGCAGTACTGGAGTAGCACAAGTTTGAAGAAAGGGTATAAAAATCAACC
The DNA here is from genome assembly GCA_907165065.1 of Caprimulgus europaeus. Next base: position 49,252,331 of record OU015525.1, read on the forward strand.
TTTTCTGAGATTTTTCTTAAAGTTATGGTTATGTCTGAATAAGTTTCAGTTATTTGTTTTGGTGTTATCACTTAATACCCCTCTTCCTTCCTTGCCCCCCTCCCCCCTCATTCCATATGATGCAGGATTTCAGCAGTGTCTGATGCAGAGCTTTCTGCGTGAGAGATCTTACATGGTGACAGCCAGTGAAGTCATGAAGCATCAGACCAAAGTGCTGGAAACCATGTTGACACTGTGAAACTGCATTTTTGATTTGTCATTACCACTGCACTTAAGTTTTTGCTAGGCTTGCCTTTTCCACCAGCCTTTCTCTCTTCCCCTTCAGTTCTGGAAAATCCAACATCTTGTTAGCTGCAGACAGTTTGAAAAGTATGGTGCAGGGTAAGAAGTTGGAATAAAAAGAAGGGAAGAGAAGCAGAAAATCTTGATTAGAAAGTATAATTTAATAGAACATGTATTGAACCAAATGTATTGATTAATGTGGAAGATATAGTACTTATATCGATTCAAACTAGAGATTTAGTACTAAAAGCTGTAAGCCAAAAAGCTGTTGCAGATTGCTACAAAAGTCAGTTTAATGCTGTCCTTGAGAATGCCTTCACAAAGAAATTCTTCTAATGTTTGAGGAGTAGGTAGAATGCGGTATATGTCAGTTTGATCCCGGAGGGTTTTATTTTGTACTCTAATAGCTGTTACGAGCCTACATTATATCCAAGGAGTAATTTTCCTTAGGGGTGCCCAGCTCGCTTTGTGTCAATATTCTAGCATTTTAAGTCACGTACAGTATATGCTTCTGGGAACAGTGCAGGAGCCAGCCAGACTCATAATGGTCTGCATTCATTAATAAAGGCAGAAGCTTCTGTCCCTCCATTGCCCACTACAGGGATGCCTCCCTGGTCTTCAGGGACCCGTACAGACACATTTAAAGAAAGCTTTATTTTGAGTGGGCAGGAGATGAAATGCAGGACTTGCAGGCATTTCCTAAGTCAGCTATATGCCCGAGCACAGGGGTGACCTTAATGGGTCAGAGAAGAATGCAGGTCAAAAGACTTATTATCCAGCCTGTTGGAAACCAATTGCTTTTGTTAAAAAAAAAATGTAGCGCTTAAAGGTTGATAGTAATGTAGAGTTCTGTTTTACAACCTGGAACTGTATTGCAGTGCAGTGGGGTGCTTTTTTTTTTTTTTGGCTACAAAAAAAATACAAGCTGATCCATAATGTACACAGATAAAGGATTCCAGATAAGTGATAACATGTAGGGTACCATAATTACTTAATCAGTGATGATTGATTACTTATGTTTGTGTTCTTGAACTAAGGAAAAAATAACATGCTGATGTGGTACTGTTACCATCTGTTGAAATAATGCATCTACATGTCATCTTTGTATTTCTTCACGTGTACTGTCTTTGCACTGTTTGTCAGGCACAACCATATCTTGTTTCATCTAGTTATAAAAAACAGAAGCCCCATTTAAATTGAATGCAGTCGCAGTTCATATTAAAGATTCTAATGGGCTAGTGACTCTGTGGCTATCCGTGGATATTTTTTTCTTCATTAATTTTGATGCTGTGGGCAGGAACTTTTTGCTAGCTAATACTTCTGATGTTCTATCTGAAACACAAAGACATACACTGAACAACAAAAAGTATTATTACCTCTTTTGTCTCCAACATCTCTGCAAGTAAACCCTTTTTTTTTTTTTCAGAGGCAATTCTTCCACCTAGTATTACAGTGAAATCTGTGCATGCTTTTCACCCCTTAGCACTAACAACAGGGATATCTCAAAACATTTTCATCCAGAAAAGTGGTGGCATAGATTTTATAGCAGTTCACATAACGGTTGGGATTCTGGGGTTTGTTAACAAAAATAATTATCTCTAGGAACAGAGCAAATACATATTAAAATACGTTTTAATAGTTTATTTTGCTTGTGAAATATGATGAATTTAGGTTTTCCCAGGCAATATAGCTGCTTTCCATATAAAACAAGAAGAGAGGCAGAGAAATGGGATGTAGGACAGTTTTCCTGGCTTGGTAACAAATGCAGTGACACACAGACTTCCTGCTTCATTGTTCCTCCATTTTGTGCATGCAAAGCTTGCATGTGTGTTTGCAAACTAGTTTCTCCTCATGAAATCGCAGCTCTTGGAAGCGTTAACATAGCTATTGCTGAAGTCTAGGAAAGATTATGTTAAGAAAAAGTGTGTTCCCCTTTCCATGGCTAAGTAGAAATTGCAGTTTTTGCTTTGTAGGGAGACTACCTCAGAATTAAACATATGTGTTTATGTGCAATCTGATTTGGAGGAGGCAAAGAAGGAGAGCATATGATATCTCCTGTATTAGTTAAATGACATCTCTTTGGCAAGTGGATGTACTAATTGCTCCGAACTCAGGGAAACTAGTTTGAAGTTTCCAAAGGAGGCGTTTCAAGCTCGTGTAGAGTGTCTTTTAGTGAAGGGCAGCAAGCTCTCCAAGCCACAGGGCATCTCGACTGGAATGCTGTGCTCTCCCTGGGTGTACCCACTCCTGTGTCCCTGCTGTGTTCCTGCTGGCAGGAGCTCCAAATTCTGCCTTCCCCGCCTGCCTGAACTCCCACTGCCGGGGAGGCGGGGGCTTGCTGCACACAAGGCAAAGAGACTATCAGAGTCGAGATCTGCTGTGTGGATAATGGAGGAGAATTTTTGCCCTAAATTTTTAAACACAACACCCCCCATAAAAACAACAACAGTTCATAACTGGGATTAATGTTTGCAATTTTCAGTCACTTAGACATGGGGTCTCCAATGGATGGCTTTTGGTGGAGTGGAATATGACTCTCTGTGGGATTACAGAATTTTTCTCCTTTTCTTATCTCTCTCCTCCCATCCTTCGCCTGCTCGTCTTGTCAGTGTTGTGCTTCTGCAGTGCTTCCACTTTTTTTTTTTTTTTTTTTTTTTTTTTTTTTCCACTTAGCCAAATAGGTATTTCTTCCTAGTCCCTCACATTTGGAGAGCCTTAATAACTTTGGAAACCGTGTTTTGTTCTGGCTGTTTACAATAAGTATAGCTGCGTTTTTAAGGCCTAAACTGCTCAAAGCATTTCCTCATGTGTGTATCCTGCTCTGTCTCATTTTTCTCTGCAACACTTGTTTTTTTTCTATTATCTCTTCATTATCTCTAGAGAATCTCATTTTGCACCAGGGCATGAGAGTCAGGGACGCTGAGAGCAGGAGCAAGTCAGTCCTTATGCTGTGTTTCATTTCGTCTCTTTTGTATTTGTACCTTTTTATGTTTTAATCAAAAATGTCATTGCAGCCAGAGTTAAGACTACACTTCTAAAACACCTTTTGACTGCTTCATATGCAACTGTTCATCCAGCCCCAAACTGATTATGCATTTCTCAGTTAGTGAAAAGAAATAAAAAATGGGAAGACTGACATGCTTGCTCTCAGTAGATTAGAAACAAAAGACCCCCTCCAAATATCTCTCTGCAATGTAACAACTGGTATACGACAACTCAGAAGCAGAGAAAAAAATCAGAATTCAGGCTGGCACCCCATATTTAACTTGTCCTGTTGTTTGGAGGTACTGCAGGATCTCCAGTAAGCCTGTGGTGTTCTCTGTAAGTGCTGCAATAAATGGACACAACAGGATGACAAAAGGGCTGACTGTCAGGCTTAACTCTTAATTTCCTTGCTTTTGTGGTTTAAAGTCAGAGCCCATCACCTGTGACCAGCCAACATTTTAGTCTGCAGCTATTGTTACTGCTTTAGAGCATTTTGAAATGATTTTATGGGAAGAATAAGAAGCTAGATGAAATCAAGCAGTAGAGTGTATTTTTTTAACACTCTCTGGCCTTGGACAGTCTGGAATTCCTGCCATCAGCATTAAATCATTTTGTATTCACATCTGGAAATTGCATCTTTAAGTGTCACTGGGTCATTTTCCTTTAATCTTGAGAATGGCACTGCATTAAAAATTCCTCAGTCTTACTGTAAGATCCTTTCCTTGCCAAATGTCCCATGAACTATTGTTTGTGTGCGTGCACAGTTTAGGGAGAGAGAAGGAGGAAGGGAGGGAGAACTATCAGGCTGGTCTGCAGTCACGCTGTATCTCACATTTGTTTCACCAAGGCTGTTTTCATGTGCCTTTTCATGGATGGCTCTGGAGGGTATGGTTCAGTAGATGTTCACTTCGTTGAAAATGATGACTGTCTTTTGGGAACAGGTTCATCCTGAAGTGCACTGGTCCAAAGGGGTTTTATGACAGATTAACCTAATAAAGCAGAGTGAAGGGACTCAATGTGCTGGGAGCAAATTATGGGATGTGGCACCCCTGCCCTCTGGGTCACTGGCCCAAATGTGGCCCAGATTACTAAGGGGAAAATTCATCACTAATCAGTGGCTGCCCTGTTGTCTCAGAAGTAGCATTCACTGACTTTTTCCAGTTATCTGTGGATCTGTGTACATTGTAGAAGACTTAACATCTATTGGCTTGGTTCCTTGCTCTTATCTCGATGCTTGTGAGGGATCTGAGCCACTGCAGGCATTGAAATAGCATCTCTCATCCCTAAAAGTGGTCGACTTGACTAGAGCAGGGGTAGGAGAGAGGGTGAGACTTGTGTTTGCTGTTGGATTTGGTGATTGCTTGTATGGGAAAGGAGAATTTCAGACTCCAAAGTCCACACTTTGGAGTCACCTCACATAAGGCACTGCATTCACTTGAGGAAAAATACCTGTGGTTTTTGGTGACCGAAGGAAGGGCTGTGGCAGCCCCTCCTGTTTTCTCATCAGCCTTTGAGCTCTCTGCTAGGTACAGAATGACTCTTACCAGAACACACTGTGCTATACAGTAGAAACAGGTTTTAATGCAATAAAACATTTGAAGTGGTGCCACAGTCCAATTACCATATTTGGGGTTTGTAGGCAGCAAGGTCTTTTATGACAAATAAATGCACTTCTCATTTGCATAATGAATAAAACATGAGCCGTAGGTAAGCAGACACCAGAACTGCTGACCTGGTGTGCAGTTTCACTGGGGCAGGTCAGCCCCAACCTACCAGTTCGTGTGGCACACAGAAAGAACACCAGTGTGGAGCATCTGGGGAAAACTCCTCTCTTTAATAATGGTGCTGCTTCTGGCTGCTTTAAAACAAGGAGGGGTCAAACGTACTCTGATTTGCAGTCCATCATTTTGCAAGATATGTTGGGAGAAGGGGTTTTGCATCTTTTTTTCACAGAGAAATGCCTGTCCTGTGACTAAGCTGCTTCTTTTGTTTTTATTACAGAATCATACGATGACCCAGCACAGCAGTTAGTGCAAGGCCCGTCTCTTCCAGAGAATTCTTTGTGGCACAAAAAGGGAACACGTTTTACTCTTTGCACGAAACTTTCATTGTTAATGTATATTATTCAGAAACATTGTATTGTACCATAAAACTTGTATTATCGAAACTGTTGGATGTTCATGTGTTTGAACTTTTGAGCACCGGATAGACTTCCTGTATATAAAGTGTTGCACATGTATTATGTTGTCTGATACTAAAATGGTCTTATAAAGACAAGTGGACTTGGGCCCTATTCAAGAAAGATACAAATAATAATAATACTGTGTGAAGGGAAAAAAATAGCTTAAGAAAAAGTGTCATTTTCAAGGAGGAGAGAGAAGGTAATAGCTATGTTCCATTACAGCTCTGTTTGGCCTTCCTTTTGTTTAAACTTCAGTCTAGAAATCTCTCTTTTGGTATACAAACGGTTCAATCCAAGACTATTTTTTATTGCTGAAGACTCTTGCAAAAAATATGAAGAGACTCTTTCTCACAGAGCAGGAACCCACAGTTGAATAAGGCCCATATATATATTTGTAAGCCTTGCGATATGACAGATAGCATTACCATATATGCAATAGTTGTTATGTAGATTGTCAAAGAAATTTTTTTTTCTGGATACCATTTGAAGCTTTGAGTGTTCAAGACTTTCCTTAATGATTTCACATGGCCAAATTCTTGAATCAGTTGAACTAACCTGTATGTTACTGTTATTAATGTTTACTCTGCGGTCTGAACCTGGAGATTACTGGAATTGTTTTCCAAAAGGAAATAAATTCAGTTTACCATTATGTGTGAGCGTGATTGTGTCTTGTCTTTTTCCTTTGAAAGTAGCATTATTAGAACTGCTCCTGTGATACTTAAAGAGCCACCAGGATCTGGAATCTCATTCTATCAGGACCTATACGCTGCTCAGTAAGAGAAGGTCACTCCTCTCAGAGCTGGGCATTTCACTAAATGTCATTGTAGAAACAGATCTCCTGGCCCACTGCAAAGCAATGTGTGCTTGAGGGTGATATTCACTGTTTTCTGCTTTTCTTTGTTTGTTTTATTTGTCACTGTAAACAATTTCATACCTGTACACTTGACATGTTGGTTGCCAGAAGAGTCACTGCACACCTTCTGTGTATAATTATCAGTGTATTGCAAAGTGATACTATTTAGTGAGTTGGGTCTAGAACTGACAACCGGGAGCCACCACAGCTCTGCTGGTAGCACTGTTAACCTCACATCCCTCACCCCTTCTTCTGACGCGGGCAGCAGAATTGGAGGTGGTGCACACTACAGGAGGATGCTCACGAGCACCATGGCCCTGGGGGAGCTGTCACAAGACCTCACAGCTTTGCTTAGCCCTGAATTGGCTCCTGACTGCCTGTAATTTTGAGAAGAAGAAAGAAGGGAATAAATCACTCCTTGCTACCAGTATCGCCCACTACTCCAGCTCACCTACAAAAGAGGACCAAAAAAGCATTCTCCAGCTATTTTAGCATCTTATCCTATTGCTTGAATTGCTGTTTTTTATCCCATGGAAACCAGTGTTGCTGAAATAGTGCAGTTAAAGAGCTGCACGTCACAACAGTCCAAATGGCTGGAGCTGCTTGCCTATTGCTGTCAGGGTAGATATAAAGTGTGATTTCGAGTTTGCTGAATGTCACATTTTGACTCTCCACAGATGGAGGATGGAGAGGAAAGAAATAAAGTTTGAAAGTCTCTGGTTACCAGATATTCCAAGAAAAAATGTGTCATGTTTAAAACTCCAGCTTTGAGACTATTGTGCATATTTTGCCAAATGCAGAAAAGAAATTCCTGGGTTTTGTATTAATATCTCATTTGTGCTGACAAAAGGATAAATACAGGCACGAGTACACGAGGCTTGTAAATGTCTTTTCTATTTATAAGTCAGAAACTGTTCCCATTCTTATTCTCATTAATATATTACTCATCTCAGCCAAATTGAATGTGATGATATGTTCTTTATTTTTGACAGATACCTTAAAGGATATAAGACATTTCAGCCTTCATGTGTGAAAGTGTGACATATTGGTTAAGACTGAAAATAACATGTTTCTAGTAGAGTTCAAGTATATAAGAAATATTACACCCTACTGTTTTTGTAAATGCCAGAGTGCCACTGAGTTGAGACAGATGGTAGCTGGGAAAGATGCAATCTTTTAATCAAAAGCTAAAATATGTCAAAAATATGTTAGCAAGCAAAACATAGCATATTACTAGCGTCTCATGTCATGACAGCTTGCAAAACATGCAATGTTGAATTTCCAGATATGTAAATAAAGGAACAGTAAACAGAGCAACAGCAAATGTGATGAAGACTTTATGCATTGATTCTCCCTTCAGATCGTTGTGGAGGAATAGAGGGGTTCTTACGGCCACAGGCAGCCCCAGGTGGCTTCTGAGAGCTGGCTGCTAGTATCAAGTGCTGGAATCCTCTTACCTTTTCTAAAGTAACAGGTTTCTCAGTGATACCTAAATAGCTGTTTAAATAGATTATGGAAGACATTTGAACTTCCCAATGAGAACTGAGTATTCCTTGGGGAGTTACTACAGCATTTAGAAAAATCAACAGGAGAGGCAGATCATCTTGCCTGGTGGAAGAAGAGACACGGCTCTCTGTGTGTGCCTGTGTGCACTTTGGCTGTGGCATGCCTTTCTCTGTCCTGGGTCAGCAAAAGCTGAGGAGTCTCTCCACATACCCTTAACCTAATGTGAAAGGATAAATCTATTCAAAGGTTGTGTGGACAGATTGATGGACAAGGTATCCCTTTACCTCCGAGACTGGCTTTATTCTCAAGATTTCAAGTGGACATGAGTTTTACTGTCAGTGATAGTTTAATATAAAACGATTGGTCCTCCTGCTTGTTTGCCAGAGGTGTGCTTAGGAAACATCACAGACCTAAAGCAGTTATAAATATGGAATTTATACTGCAGAAGTGAAACTATCTACCCAGATCATATCTGAGCACAGGATTTATGAGGAAATGCAATGAAGCTTTAGCTGAACAAAGGGTGACCTCGGAATAAATGTGCATTATGCCTTTATGACATTCAGCTATCCAAAATAGGAATTTTTACCATCCTGTACATTTTCATAACCAGTTGCCTAGGTTAGACTTTCCAATCCGTTTTAGATGGTTCAATTCATGGGAGGTTGTCAGAACTTCTTTGGTTCACTCCTAGTCCAGTGCTCTCATTGCTTTCCCTGATTCAGGAGTCACTGTACAAACCCCAAAAGGAGTAGCTCAAAGGCTCTGCCTAGGGCATGTTGATAGTTACTTCCTTCTTGACAGCGTGTAGAAAGCTGAAGCCCTCTCCATGTCTCTGTGACTGGGCTTTTATTGGTAATTCTGGCATGACCACTCACTTTGTTTCATTACCACTGTCCCCAACAACAGAAAAATAGAGACATCCCTTCCTTACCAACATATGGCACCTTCTATTTATAACAAGATTAACAATTCATTCACACCTTGATTGAATCCTGCTTTATTGAGATGTCACAACAGGTTCTCACAGCCTGCGAAGGGAGACTTAGGAATGTTAATATTGTGACAACCAGGACACATAAAAGTAAATGAATTATAATTGGTGACAATTAAAAATAGCTCAGTGTGAAAACAGAATCTTGTGCTGATGTTGAAGCCCTGTCTAGGATGCGGCAATGTGAAGGACTTCATAGAATAAGACCATCCATGAGTGCAGAAGTATTACCTTGATTCCTGTCTAATGTGTTCAGTCATACACTGATGCTCAATTAATGCTCACATGCCCTTTACATCTTGGTGGGCAATGTGCCATTCTCTAAAAAGTATTTGCTTCACTGCTCCGTAGCAGCACAAAAATAAACAAGTTTAGGCCTATTTTACCAATTTCATTTAACACGTCCCTTTTCCCTCCCCACGTTGCTTCCCTTATTTGTATGCAGAAGATTTCTTTAATTATTATTACTGTTGTTGCCGTTGTTAGTAGTAGTAGTGAACTGTGAATGCTACAGCAATGTTCTCCCTCAGGAGCGGGGCAGTCCCTGGCCACCAACTCCTGCCTACCGATCCTCTTCTGCGTGTGGCACACAAAAGCCTGACAAGGTCTCACTCATGTTTCAAAGCTCCCTCTCTTTTCAGAGCTATTTGTTATTGTCTCCACCATCACAAGTTTAAAAAAGGAAAGTTAATTAAATATGGAACAAGACTGAGCAACATCTTTTAAACCATCATGTCATTAGAATTGGATCCCTCTGAGAGCTGCTTAAAAGGGTTTTGAGAACAATGACTGTTCAATCAGATATTTATGGGCATAGTTATGTAAACACACTCTTTATTGTCTATGTATATTTAATATAATTATCAGTTTTGTACTCGGACTCTCAGGAGACCCAACAAATCACAGTGTTGCTTTGAAAATGTCAGCAGAAAAGACAATTATGTTGCGAGCAAATATTCATAAATTATATTAAAAAGTCCTGTGAAAATGCACCCTGTGTTGCAGAACTGCTTTTGCACTAGCAGAATCATCACTGCCTTTCTTTGATTTAAACTCTTCTTGTTAGTAACAAGGAAGTTGCTTGAAACAAACCTTTAATACTAAAAAGCCTTCTGTTCCTGACTATGGGACAATCTAAGTTGTAAACAAATTCAAAGGGCTTATTCATTTTGTTGTTAATATGCTGGGATTTTTTTTAGAGGTTTATAAATGAGGTTTATTGAAATCAGAGGTAAAAACTGCACAACAGTGCCTGGGTCACTTACTTTACTTTTCTTCTTTTCCGAGATGATTCCTGACAACTTGCCATGTTTTGCTCATTATGTATTAGAAAAAAAGAGTGGAGAACTGGGAGAGTGATCAGTAAATTAGATGTGCCACACTTATGCTAAACCAATACGTGTGCTGGAGTTTGATAAACACCTAGTAAGTGTCTGTAAATCATCTCTACTGCAAGATATACAATCAGAATGTCAACATCTTAATTAGCAGCTAATGACATTTAAATGGGATGGTTAACGTTAAGCACACAACTGCAGTTTTGTAAAGGGTAACATGAAGTACATTGAGATATTTCAATCTTTATTCAATAAAGTATAAAACAGCTGGCTTTTGTAGCAAGCAATCATCTATACAAGCAATATCCAAATCCTTAGTTATGTTTTGAAATAAAGTCTCCAAGACTAAAATGTCTTTTTGGTGCATCTGGTCCTAGACATCAATGGGAATATTCCACATGTTGGACAAAGAGAAGACAGAATTCTGCTTTTCTGCAGGAAAATGCATTTCATCTATGCTATTGTTTTTCTTTTGAGCACACAGATTTTTAAGTAGCTACAAGGTGGTTCAGGCTGGTTTGTGATGCTTCTCATTCATTGTTTTCTAAGCTTAAGTTTTCAACAGCAAACTTCTGTGAGATGGTGCATTCATAGCTGTTTGCGCTGTAGATGTCTTGCTTGGCCCGTGATCTTACTGGATGTCCAAAGCAGACAGGTAAGAATCACTGAGCTGTTGGAGAAGAATCCGCTATAGAAATGGTGCTGTTGACTTTGCCAGCAGCACGGGTTCCCACTACAGGGAGCAACGTAGAGTACTTGCTTTGAAATTTAAAATGTAAAGCAGATCCAAGATGCTCACAATTAAAAATCTTATGGCCATACTGGCTACTGTGTTGGCTGCATCCAACAAGTGAGCTCTGGACTAGTAGGTGTCCCTAATCTAATAATCTTCTTCTTGTTAGGTTGTTTGTTTAATTTTTGTGTCCCTTCTAGATGCTTGATCTCACACGATTTTCATCCTTGTTTATAGGACCAACAACACACTTGTTGAGAAAAGTGGCTGAAAGTTCAATAACAAAATTATGCTGCTTTGTTGGCTCAGCCACCTCGGCAGGACCAAATCATGTAGCCACATGGTATAGCAACACACCTACAAGGTGAATTATGGCCTTCTGCTCAAATAAGGAGCGGAGGGTAAGTGGAAATGAAACTGTCTTTGCAGCAAATGAGGCAGAGATCAACAGCATCTGGAAGCTAAAAGACCCTCTAAGATATTTTTAATTCAGGGAAATGCCCACCTTTCAGGGTCATTCATACTTTTCTGTAGAAGATAGGGGTTAGATGTTTCCTTTTTTTCTTTACTTCTGTCCTGGCTTTCCTCTCATTACTCCCCATGCTGTAATTGTTTAATGATTGACACAGGACTATTTTTATTTTCTTAATTACATTTGTGAACCCACATTTGATTTGGTGGCTAGGTCATCATTCCTGATGAATTTCAGGTTCGTGTTGATTCATTCATCCTTTGACATATTTTATTTCCAAACCTTTGTTCTTTTGGCTTAATTCAATATAATTAATTTTCTGGCATAAAATAAAAGATTATGGTTTTGATTAGATGATGGTTTCTTGATGGCTTATTTGTAAATCTTTAAACCTTACTCACAGCTTTTCCTAATCAACATGTGCCTTTTTTTTACTTCTTCTTTCCTTATCATAGTAATATCTGCCTACAAAGCCATCTCCAGAGTCTTTTGGGCATTCTTTACTTCACTGTGGAGTCTCTCCTTCAGAAACTCTTACTTCTCTTACAACATTTGGAGGATCAGATGTGGTTTTAGAGCTCCTCTCAACAGCACCTTGATATTACAGTATGTGTTGCTTTGATATCCACAGGCTATGGCATCAGAAAAAGAATGACTGCACATTTTCAGATTTGATAGCTCATGTTTTTAATGTTGTTTGAGGAAGGGTAAAAGTCTGAACTGGCTTTTGACTTATCTTCAACTAAAGTAAATCAGTCTTTTACCCTGTTTACAGATCACCTGAGTTTTCAATCCTAAGAGTCTCTCTTCTCTCAATGATAACATGTTTTCAGAATCTTTCAACACTTCCTTAATTGCTAAAACTCAAAAACAAAGGAAACACCCATGCTTTGCTGTCCACCAGTAGTTGCCTTGGTCAGGCTTTTTCAATCTGTTGTCTTCTAGTGTTTCCCTCCTCAGATTTTCAAGGGGAATGGAGAAGATTAAAGGGTTATCCAAAGGTTACATTCAACTCTCTGTTCATTAGACTCCTGGCTCACTTGGTTGTTCAGAGGGCCTGAACATATGAATGATGTTGTTAAATTACCCATATTTATTTAACACGCACAGTTTCTCTGGGCTGACTCCTGTCAGGCTTAGAACGGCAGCAGCCAATTTGAAAACCTTCAATCCTTTTCCGAGGGAGCAACTGCTAATTATCGTCCTTTCCTGAATTTCCTTTTCTTGTTTACTTGCCTTGAATCTAAGCATGGAGTGCAGCTTCAGAAGCCTGACAAATATCAATCAGTCTGCTCAGCATACAGCACCACAACCCTTTGCTTACCTCACTTGTTTATTTTAACCAAGGTTTCATTTCCTTTTAGATGCTACTCAATGCTTCTATAGTATTTGATGTTACCAAGAGAGAGTTTTTGTTAAAGATAAAAAGTACTTGTGCTAATCTATCTGTGGCAATGCATACTTGAATTGTATTTCATTTTTCTCAGTATGAGATAGCCAGTGTCTTGGTATTTGTGCTGTATTTTTACTTTTACCTAATTTGTTCCGAGTTGACCTCAACTTTACCCAAGAAATGTATTCTTTCCGTGCACTGTGTGGGTTATGTTATTGTTCTCAGTGTAAGCCATGAGTTTGTGGCATGCATTTCTTCTGCAGGTCAACCCCTGCACAAAAAAAATCACACAATTTTGCAATATTATTTTTTCTATTGTCCTAGTCTTGGTGACTGCCTCTTTCAAGGACCTGTTTACGAGCTGAACACTTCCAGTGGAGGCACTTTTTAAAGTTACCCACAAGAGATTCCTTTTGAGTTTGGAGGTTCAATGCGAATATAACACAGTGACACCTGGTAAGAGCTCCATGGGGACAGACCAAAGATTCCTCTGAGCTGGTGACCTGGCAGCAGCACTGGACAGCAGCAGAAGACTGGGAAAAAGTGTAAGACTAGGGCAATGGTGTAGCGACTTTCCTTTGATGTAGTTTCCTGGCCTCAACTCACTGCTGCCTCAGGACTTACTTAGCCAAAAGCAAGTCTTGCCACTTGATAGCTTTGGATGGCTTTTTTTTTTCTTTCTTTGTTTAATTAGCTTTTTGAGCCTGGATAAATGTCCAGCATACACAAAAAGCTGGCACAGAGAGTTTCCTTTCTTAACTATACATTGCATGAAGAAATACTTCCTTTTCTTTGTTTTGAGTCTCTTTCCTTTAATCCTGTGACAGAAAATAAATAACATGTGTCTTCCCTCTTCACCTTCTCCCTGCAACTCAAGTCCATTCTACAGACCTCTGCCATGACCTTTTCCTTTCACCCCTGTGGTCTTCCTCACTGCTTCTCAATAAATTAAAGAGGCATTACTGAGCAACACAGACCATCCTTCCCACCAAAATCCAGTGGCCTACCTGTGTGACAGAGGGAAGCATAGTGCAGCAGATCTCACTTTGGCTCAGAAGGGAATGGTACATCCTCAAAGTATGACACAGCACAATCCCATGTAGAAACACTACCTAGGGTTCCCAGAGTGATACAACCAGGTTAGCACTGCCTCTCACAAGGGCGAATTAACTCAGGACTAATTAATAGCATCATACCACACTGACACAGCCATCCAGATCTTGCTCTCTAGCTGGCTGCTTGGGGATCTCCTCACAGCGTGGCATTCAGTATAGATAAGTCCTCAGGACACTGAGGGGGTGATGCTGTTGACTTGATTATCCACTCATTTACAGTGCTTGTAGCTCTGGGCAGCTCTCCTAAGTTATTGGAGTTACAGGGGTATCTTACCAGTGCAATATAGGAGAAAAATCAGGTAAAAAAAGCATGTGCATGCATATGTCTGTGCATGCATGTGTATACAAATGTGTGGAATGCAAAAGAACAATATTAAAGTTGCAAATTCAATAAATCAGAAGATTTCTGTGCAAATGCCCATGCATAGGATAAAGATCTCCCACTTATGTCCTCATGCACATAAATTTCCACAGGACCTCAGCCTCAGTGGGTGTGCAAGGAGGGCATTGACCATACACTGAGCAGTAGCTTAATATTTTCCTTTACCTGGGGTGCTCAGTGGTCAGCTCTAGGTGCTGTTTGCTGCATGCTGTTCAAACCCACCACTGCAGACAGAATTATTAGTTTGCCCTAGACCCATTTTTGGTGCCGCTGCCCACAGGGATTGATGCAGTGCACACTCGGCACAAATGATGTTGGCTCTATGCACTGGAAGCTGAGGGAGATAGCCTTAGCTGAGATCACAGGTAGGTATTTTCAACTCCCTTTTGACTTATGAACCTCTAAATCTTTTCCATTGGAGGAACAGACAATGTATAATGAATTTAAACTTATTGAAAATACTTTTTTTTCTGTTTCCTTTTTGTCTACCAGTGGAATCCATCCCTTGGCCCAACCAAACCAAATCTCCCCTACCTGCTCTTTGCCTCCTGTTTATCCTCGAGTCCTACAGTTTAGGACCAGTTTCCATCTGGTTTCCAGAGCCCCCATGGCTATCCTGAGTACCATTTTCCCTTACCAAGACATTCCCAGGGTTATTTGAAAGCAGTGGCTGAATGGGTGTTTCTAGATTTAACCAATATACTTATTTCCTATCCCAGGCATCCCTCCAAGTATAAGCACCTTTCTGGCCTTATTTACATGTCCAAAGAACAGACACACATTTAAGTAAGTCACCAATCTGGGACAATACATTGGCCCCTTGCAGTAGTTTGGGGTGCTGCAGGTGGACCTTAGGAACAGCTGAGACCTGAGTGCAGCACAGTGTATCCCAGGATGCTACTTCCTTGCACTGAGATGTTATATATTTAAACAATTTGAAGTTAATTAAGAGTATTGGCTTGGAACTAAATCCGGAATCTCACACATCTGTGTTCCCTTCCTAGAAAAGAGGCAGTTTAAAGAATGCCTGAAGCTAAACACATTATTTTGTACCTTGCTAAAAAGTTGGGTTTTTTTCTTCTCTTTTAATCTACATTGCTAGATGCCTATGAACATCTTTTTAAAATGCGAGGTGATTTTTTAACTGATAATGAAAATTATTATTTTGTGTGCAATTTAACTTCACCCTAACATCAGACTGCATAATTTAAAGGGAGTTTTCTTCACATACATAACATCATAACACTGCAAGACTCAAAGTCTCTAGCGTATTTAAATGCCTGTTGGTGAGGGTTCGCTTTAGATCCAAATCTCCAGCGTCCCAAGCATGCTACTTGAGCCACATGATAGCTAGAACTAGTTTCAATGGAATCTTCTCCAGCAGGCAGTTTAGGTTTTGCTTACTCTGTTTTAAATCAGATATGCTATGATTTTTATGTCTGCTATGAAAATGGCTTTGATCACACCTCTTCATGCCACTTTCACCTAAGCACTTTCAGATGTTGCCAGCCCCCAATGATTTGTTCAAAGGTCTTAAAGAAAAGGAAAAATTGCAACATCAGATTTTCAGACATTCAGTTGTCAGCTCCGATTTGTGATTTATACTTGACATCATATTCATTATGGGCCACTTTATTTTTACTTACAAAACTGAGACTTTTTTTCCAAAACAATAAAATATATTGAGGTGTTTTTTTCTTTTTCTTTAGCTTATAGTGGCACAAGTGATCCAGCACAGCATTATTAGTATCTCAGTGAAGGAACAACATGCTAACAGGTTTAACACAAACAAAAGATGGTACTTCTCCTCCCAAAATGTGGCTATGCTATGCAACTCCTTAAGACAAGCTAGAGTGGAAGCTAAAAGGCTACATGGGTTAAAAAAAAAAAAAAAAATCACTAGGAAAATTAATGGAACAAGATGATCAAGTATTAAACACGAAAGTACCAGCTCACTGAGGAGGACTGTGGGCTGCAGAACACTGCAGCTGGCAAAAGCCATTCGTGCATATGGGACACGGGGCTACACGAACCCTTCATCTAGCCAAACTGCTGCTGTTCTCACGTCCTTCTGATTCTAGGAAAATTACAGTACAGTTTCTAGCCTCATCCGTATGCTGGTGAGTTGGAAAAGTAGACTGAATTATCAGATGAAATTTAAAATAAAATAAAATTAAATAATCAAGGAAATCTTTGCTCACATTGAGGCAGCACAGCAGCAGCAGCAGCAGCTATATGAGGGTTTAAGGATCTGAACAGCAAAAGCAAATCTTCCAAAGTGCTTTTAATGTGGAGGGAGCAAAGAATGAGCTTCATACACCTGACAGTGACACAGAAACAGTAAGCAAGCAAGAAGCTGATAATGATGAACCTTTTGTAGGTGAGCAAGAGAGGTAAATGTGATTGAATTAGTAAAGGTGGAAGCTAGGTATAAATAAAAAATAAAAACACAGAACAGTACAAATATCAACAGGGAAGGCTTAAATCAGGCTTCCCTGTTTCCCCAAGTGGAAAAAACATTGCTGTAAGTCTGTGTTTTGTCAGCACCCACACAATGAAGCTAAAGGAAATAGTATTTGCTAGAGGCATGAGGGAGCTGGATGAGGCAGGGGACTGGAGGTGAAGAGGATGTGCAAAATGTTGCCTCTCTGGCCCATCTGTGCCACATTTCATGCTGAAATTCCTCTCCCACCAAGTCATGCTATGGGCACTGTTTTGCAGGGGAATCTCTGGTATAGTTTCATGCTGGGTCTCACTTATCCTTTAGAAACCAATGTTCACAGCATCTCTGAAGAACAGTAATCATTTAGCAGATCTCTGCCATGCTGCAGCTGCTTTGAAATACAATAAGTAATTACAATTAACTAACACTCTAAAAACATCTGTATAAAGAGATCCACATCATTCATCACAGATGGATCAGGATATAATCCATTGCAGGATATTTTTCCTCAAAGACTGGACTAAAAATAAGAAAACCACTGTTCTTGTGTTGTAATAAAAACTCCACAGAGACTCCTCATCCTGCCCTATAATGTGTAGCATTGGCAAATATAAAAGAGAGAGAAGCCAGAACACAAAAGGTTTAGATTCTCTTCGATGCTCAGATTTTGGTAGCAGGGTGTCCGTAATACCTGGGGAATGCTTAGGGTCAGCTGCTGAACGCATAAGGCAGGGCTTGGTGACTCCTATTCAAACCAATCAGGCTGAGATAGAAGTGGAACTCACCAAGTGTGAAGTGCTCAATGAAGAGAGAGGATGCATGGTTTCATTTTCTGTGCACCATTCAGTGAAACAGCGTATGGATCAGGATACTTATATCCCAGAGGCATGATATGAAACTTAAAAAACCATTGATATTCACTTTTTGAGAGTTCACTTGCTTTACTTAAGTTGGTAGTGCTGTTTTTATCTCTTCAGCTACTGTTTTTAACTAATTAATGTAATTAAGTAGCTTGAATGCCTTGAATCATAGAACCATAGAATGGTTTGGGGTGGAAAGGACATTTGAATGTCATCCAGTCCAAGCCCCCTGCAGTGAGCAGGGACACCTTCCACTAAATCAGTTTGCTCAGAGCCCCATCCAACCTGATACTGAATGTTTCTAGGGATGGGACTTCTACCACCTCGCTGGGCAACCTGTTGCAGTGTTTCACCACCCTCATTGCAAAAAATGTCTTCCTTATATCTAGTCTAAATCTGCCCTGTTTTGTTGTTTGCTAAAATTCAGCCACCTATGGCATTTACTTATGTCTAAACATTTACACTTACTCAATGATTATAGTAAATGTTCACTGCCAGCTATAAACACAATATGGTATTTCATTAGCAAGGACAGCCAGTAGATTACTTCATGACCATGGCTCTAGGCTGAAAGATAATTCATTTAGTGTGAAAAAACTTTTCCAGACTTTTTAAGGCTGCAGCTACAGAAAAGTAAAATAAAGTGAGACATTGATAATGACAAACCACTGTATTTATGATATCCCCACCCCACCAGCCACTAATAGTGAGCTATATGTAATGGCATGGAAATTAGCATCTCTTGAGGGCATAAAGCTGAGCACCTGTTTCCACACCTGCCAGTCAGGTGGTGTCACCTGTGCACAGTTCCTCCAACTTCCATCAAGGAGCAGCCTGTGAGTGCCATGGTGCAAGTAGGGATTTTGTTCTCACTGAGGATGATGGAAGCTGCTTGTGTGACTCTGTCAGCGTGATGAAATAGTTCAAGGGCTGGCCCCAAATGCACGTTCAGAAAGCAGGTGAGGAGCTGCATGTGTTTATCTCTATTTCTGTCATAGGCGGGCTCCTTTGCAAAACTAATCACACAGGAGAGGAAAAAGAAAGCAATGGCTTACTGAAATCTCCTGCTATACATTAAAAATATAGGGCAAAAGAGGGAACAGCTTGAGTATTCCTCCCCAGGGTTACAGATTTAAGACCAAAGCTCTCCCAGATGAAAAAAGGTGAGATCTTGGCCCCTCCTGCACTCCCCAGTGCCAGCAGCTACACAAGAGGCCAGAGAGGTGCTTTGGCCAGCTGGGCTGGGATTTCAGCATTGCTCATGCAAGTGTGCATCCTGCTTATGTTAGACACAGCTCAGGCTGGAGATCAGCACAGACCCAGTCTTGCAGTGGTATGTGTGAGCAGGTGGGCATTCAGACTGGGAGTGGAGGAGCACATATGTGAAGATGCTGTGCCACACCACTGTTACATGCCATGAGCTGATGGCATGGCTTGTGTCCCTGGCACAGAGCTGGCTCCAGCCCTTGAACTTAGCAGCCTGCTGCTACCACCCTTGCAGACCTTCGCTGGCGACCAACCTTCTGTGGCTGTTCCCTGAAGGGGAGCCCAAGTTTCTGGCTGAATTTCTGTGCAGCTCGATTACTATTGCTAATTGGCATGGTCACTTTCTAAGGGGAACCAAGGAAACAAAGTGAACCCCAAAACAAACCCTGCTAGATTTCATTCAAGCAACAGTGCTTGCTCCATGGGACACAGAGGTTGAGAGGCAGAGCTTGCCTGGTAGAAATAGTTATTCCTTAGCGTAGTTGACCTGGCCAGGGCTCCAGGAAAGAGTGAGATATAGTCACTCCAAAAATAACCTTTAAAAAGTCTCCTGGTATCTGTTAAGAAAGTAAACTACAGAAATGTAGTTGTCTGCTCCTCCAAAAATAAAACAGAAACTGAAGAAAGATGTATTTCTTTCTTCTCCATTATTTCTCTCTTAAGTCTTCTTTTCCTTTTTCCATATCAAGAGAGCCTATACTTACCAGAAATTGGTCATTCAGAAAATACTTACTAGTTCATTGGATGGCATTTTCCATCTAACAAGGTGGGAACAGAACCCATAGGGCCAATCTACTCCATAGGACCAGAGGTACATGTGAGCTTCTGGGTTGGGAGACCCAGATTTGGTCCTTGGGTTATACTGGGGGACTCCTCTCCCCTCCCTCAGTCTTGCACCCTTATTTCTGCTGTAAGTGGACTTGAATGACCAAACCAGAGGGAGCTGTGGCATCCTTCAGCCAGGACCTCAATATGGATGATAAGAAGACTGGAACCTGTGGCCAAGCTAAGATTACTGTGTTCACAGCCCTAGATAGCCCATACTGTCCCCAAAACCCAAACCCCTTTTAGCCACTGTCTCTCTGAACATCATGTCTACCCACAGTGACAGCAGTTTTCCTATTTGCTTTATTTGCCATTAGTTGTATGTCAAAGGCCTTGCTTTCACTATACATTTCAGGGTGTGAACCTGTATTTTTTTAAAAAGCCAGCAGCCATTTGGAGTCTCTCAGTATTGGAAAAATCCAACCTGAGGTACCATTAAAGGTGCTTGGGAAGTGATACCCATCCGTTTTAAAGAAGAGAGGTGCTGCAACACTGCAGCAAATGCCTCCCTGCCCAAGGCTTGGGAAGCCAATGGTGACCATGCTGAAATTCCTGTGCTGATGAGGTCTTGAGTGCAGAAGGACACTGGCAAATGCTTGCTTTTGCAACTGATGATGCAGTAACATTTTCCCTTTAGAAATCTCACCTCATTCTGTTTGTCCTGAATGTCTCTTTGCCGTAAAAGAACCTGAATGATCAGGTATTTGGTCTGGGCATACAAATCACTCTAGAAATGTCCTGGAACAGTGGGCAGTGAAATGGTTAATAAGCTATGTGTGGAAGGAGAAGAATTAGCTGTTAGAGTGAACTGCAAGCACAAGCAGGGGCAAGAAGAAAGGAAGAGGTACATAGGACTTCCTCTCTCCTGTTGTGTTTTCCAGCTGCAGGCTTCATTGTCCCCCATCTCTTACTGCCCACAGCCTGTTGCCCTTGCAGCTAAACTATTTTCTGGGCACCAGACAATGGAAACCAGTCAGAGAAATGGCAATAATCCCCAACTTACAGTTTTTGTCACCTCTCTTATTTTTGCCTAGAATGACAGGTTGCTAGAGGGGGACATCTGACAGTGTGGAAAAAAAATAAAAATAAAAACCAAGATGATGGGGCTCTCGCTCTGGACTTTGTGCAGTTTCCTGGCTGGAGTCCCAGGGAGGCTGCAGCCCTCGCAGTCCGGCCGCAGCTACGCGATGTCTTGTCTCCCAAGTAGGATATGCAGCCGGCAGTGCTTCCTACGCTCCTTTTGTTCCACACTCATTTCCTGGCCTGTAACACTGTGCTCTGTGGGGACGTTGCACATATCAAAAATGCAGGGTGAAGTTGTCTAGAAATGGAGACAGGTTGTTTTTGGCAGGAGGCCCTTTAGCCAGAAACATTTTACCAGAAGAAATATGGTCGATATTTATGGAAAGTAGGATTCAACTTTCAATGGGGCTTATGTTCATAAGTCACTTAAGGCCCTTCTGAAAATCCCACCAATAATTCTTAAATTAAACAAGTCAGCATTTCCATGCAAGCTGAAGAACGAAGCGCTGTGTCCCACTTATGGATCTGAGCTAAGCAACTGAAGAGCCAAAGAAATCTTCAGAGGCTTGGTATGATCACGTGGAGTGCTTGTACATTTTTTTTTATGTGCAGTATGTGACATGCATCACTCAAAAGAGCCTAAAGAGCCATTGCATTCCAGCAAGTACTGGAGAGACCTTGGCAAAATGTATCATCTGGCCTCTTGTACTCACAATGCAAGATTTAATGACTGCTGATTCATATTCAGGCTAGATTGCAATATTTTTCAAAGTGTCTAGAGTGATAAAGGGTTCTGCCGTTAGAAATATATCTTCACAGGACTTGGTCCCAATCCCAGATGGTTCCTGTTTTCATCTGATGGTACAAAATATCCCATTAGAGTAGATTAAATTTTCTTTGGGTGTTTTTACTGGATATTACATCAAGTTCAAAGAATCTCAAGCCAAGCCAGCTCAAGTCAGTTAATAAAATCAGCTTTCAGACCACCACAGACATATGCAGGACAGCAAAGGAGGCTGGGGACTGACTGCCTGTGGAGCAGCTGTCAAAAAGGGCCACAGGGTCCTCGTGGACTTCAGGCTAAGAATGAATCCACAGTGCACGCTGGCAGCAAGGAAGGCAAACAACATCCTGGGCTGTGACAACAGGAGCATAGTAGGTGTGTCAGTGGAAGTGATGAGTTCACCTTACTTGGTGCTTGTTGGACACAGCTGAAATACTGAGCCTAATTCTGGCCCACCAGTGCAAGAAAGATGATGAACTGGAGTGACTTCAGTGGAGGCCACCAGGACAGTTGGGGCTGGCCCGCTTGCTGCGGGACTGGGGCTGGTTCAACCTGGAGATGAGATAGCTTTGGGAGCATCTAATAGCTGCCTGTTGGTGCCTTGAGCAACTGCAATGATCCCATGATAGTGAGGAGCATTATCAACTGCAATTGTATTATAAATGCCCCTGAAATCACAGCCTGGAGTCAACCACCCAACTATTAATTTGGTACACTTCAGGAAACCTGTCACTGATTACTGATAGATTGCTTAACTAAACAGCAGAGCTACTCCTCTTCTTAAGAAGTATCAACAGGTGGAGAAAGCGATGGAAATGGATGCTTGCAATGATTACAGTTGCTAAAATGACTTCCTAGGCCCCACAGAACACAACTTCCTTCAGAAGGTGAGTTAAGGGGGCATGAAGCAAAGCTTTGAAGGTTCCCCTGGGCTTTGGGCTTTGAGACCACCTCCAGTGGCATAGTCAGTTGGTGCTATTGTCCCACAAGCACATAAAGGCAGTTAATGTGGAAGGTAGTGCAGGATCCAGTCTTCTGATGAAGAACATCAGAAAAACTTCCTCCAGCTCTTCTAATAACCAATAGTGGTCAAATACTGAAAATACCTGCCAGGTGTTGCAAACAATGAACAGAAGGCGGATGTTGATGTAGGGAGCTGATGGACATAAATGGGTATTCATAGCTGTAGAAGAGTGCTCTCCAGTGGTAACAGTACTCTTTCCCTTGTTGTGTAATTCAGATACTGTATTATTAAGGAAGAAAGATCCCACTGGTTGAACATCTCACTGGTTGAGTGATTTTGGTAATCTTGATGAGAGATGTCTGGATAAATATATTCATGACTGTGGAACTACAGTCTAAAACAGCAAAGACTTAGAGATGTTTTACAAAAGGAAGAATTCAGATGTGAAAAAGAAAGAATTAAGTTTAAAAATGGATCTGTGACTTTTGAAACAGAGGCTAGAAAGACAGAAAAGGTTTCAAATGAGATATAGATATCACACTTCCAGGAGAAAAGACAAAAACTATACAGAAGGTGACTTTTCTGATAGTATCTGTAGTATTACTGGGTAGCTTCCATATGACAAAAGAAGCCATGGCATGCATTGTCAGAGTTCAGAGCACAAATGACAGAAGAGCAGATTAAAAAAAAAAAGCATAAAACAGAAGGTCTGTGGCTGAAGTGATAGTTATTCTCCTTAGCTGTGACACTCGGGGATGCAAAAAATGTAAAGACAGCTCCAGGAAGCAGCTAAGAAAGAAGAGATGCCCCTGAAATCTCAAGCCCACACCAATGAGCAAGAAGAAACAATAAGAAGATAGAGGAAAAGAGACCCTGAGGATGTGGCAAGTACAACTTCAACATGAGTAGTAATCAGCACTTTGAGGAAAGAGGAAAGAGGAAAAGCATAGTATCTGTGGCCAGCAGGTCAAGGGAGGTAATTCTGCACCTCTACTCTGCTGTTGGGAGATCCCAGCTGGAGTACAGCGTTCAGTTCTGGGGCCTCCAACATAAGAAGGACATGGGCCTACTAGAACAAGTCCAGAGGAAGGCCACAAGGATGATCCAAGGGCTGGAGCACCTCTCCTATGAGGACAGGCTGAGAGAGTTGGGGCTGTTCAGCCTGGAGAAGAGAAGGCTCCGAAGAGACCTTAGGGCAGCCTTTACAGTACCTGAAGGGACCTACAAGAAAGCTGGGGAGGGACTTTTTACAAAGGCAGGTAGTGACAGAATGAGGAGTCATGGCTTTAAACTGGAAGAGGGTAGGTTTAGATTAGATATTAAAAAGAAATTATTTCCTGTGGAGGTGGTCAGGCACTGGAACAGGTTGCCCAGAGAAGCTGTGGCTGCCCCATCCCTGGAAGTGTTCAAGGCCAGGCTGGATGAGGCTTTGAGCAACCTGGTCTAGTGGAAGGTGTCCCTGTTCATGGCAGGGGGGTTGGAACTGGATGATCTTTAAGGTCCCTTCCAGCCCAAACCATTCTATGATCTGTGGAAAAGGAGGAAGGAAATGAGGAGTAAAGTTCTGGAATTTCTGTGATTTCTGGAATATTTTTCAGAACGGGAAGAGGTACATAGCAGACAGGCTAAACCAGGCAGTATGTTTTCAGCACAGCTGTCTATCAGAAGTTAGTAGAAATATAAGATAATGTTATATTTTTCTCTCAGATTTGTTGCCCATTAGTTAGGGACACAACAGGACAAAGATGAACCTGTAAGTTGGACCAAGTGAAATGAAAAATTCAAATAGCTTATCTGAGGCAAACAGGCCAGCAACAGATTTAATCACAGGACACACCACAACTTTATTTTGTACACTGTTCTAGCAAATTCATGTAATTCAATAATCACATTTACACTTAAGAGTCAAATGAAAAGTAAATCATAGCTAACAAGAGAAAAAAAAAATTAGGAAAATTTCCATTGGCATATTAGGTGAGACAGGTACGAACACTGCTCCTAGTATCAGAAACATTCTTTATGGAGATTGTTTCCTGGAATAAGACAAGGCTACAAAGTCTTAAGCACATACCTCAGACCTGGTGTAAACAGGGACATTTATGTGTTACACTGGATTACAATAATAACCTACCCCAATGCTGTAGGAAAGATAATTTCCCTTTGTAGAATAATTAACTTCCCCATGTCCTAAATGACTGAAATTTCTTTTAGGCCTTGATTGAGCAGATCAGTTTACTTGTATGCTTGCCTTTAATGACATGCCTGACTGTCCTTATGATCTGTAGCTGCACTTTTTAATTTTTAATCACTTGCTAAATTAGACAGTATATTGCCAGCCTTTTGTCCAAATAGCCTTCAACTTTTTTTATTTTTTAATATAGGAAAATAGGAATTGTTATCTCTTTTTATGTTGCTGAAGAAGGCCAAGACAGAGATTAGCCATTAGCTTCACTAAAGCCAAATTTTAGTCAAAGAAATACAGAAATTACAGTTTCATAATCCTTCCAAGAAGGGAGTTACATTATTCATGGGAATGCTAAAGATATATTCCCTTATTTTGTTCATGTGTATGCATTCTTGAACCACTCCACTCAAGTTTTTTGTCAGTTTCAGATGCAAAGGCATAGTATTAAAATACTTCAGTAGAAATTTGAGTTGTCTAATAATTCTACACAGTGTTGTCATCACCAAAGGTAATGACAGCAATAGTGTTGATACTGATTTGTGTGTTCTTTGATTATTCTTCTCATACTGTTGGATTTCCTATAAGCCACCTTGGGAGGCAGCAAACAAACCTGAGTTTATCCAAAGGGTTAATAACAAGAAACTTGCTTCCCAAATGCTTCTCAGATTCTGAAGCACAACTGATTACATAAAAGGATTTGGTAGACTGTACCTGCTGTTAAGCCTAAGAGGAAAGATAATTTGTTATATTTTAAAATGTACTCAAGCCTATAAAACCACTGGTCTTCAGGGATGGGTGTTCTTCCTTTCAGATATCACACCAAACTCTGACATTTGGGAGAGAGGCTGTCTGAGATAAAGTGTAAATGAGGGGCTTTTACTAGAGTTACTAGACAGTCTGTATCAGAGAAGTATGTCCATAGTAGGTTCAAGGGGAAATTTGTCTTTACATTACATTATTGACACTGTTGAGTCCTACAGTGTTATAATCTCCAGCAACAACACCAGAAGTGTCTTTCTAGCTTTTGCCTTCACTGGTAGAGCTGCCAGTCATGTCAAACTGCATAAACTGCTGTTTTATGCCTACCAAGTGCTAGGTGGAGACAACAAAGTTATTCTGCTTGTTTTGTTAGCCAGAAAGTTTCAGGCAAAGCTATTTCTGTATAGAAACCGTTTTATTATTGTAGTGATAAGTCAATACCATGGTTTTTGATAAAAAGTAAGGAAGTATTTTGAGTAAAGGTAAATGCCTGTTAGATGCTATTCTTTTGGATTAGAGTCAAGAAACTGCGCAACACTCAGTTGTCTCAAGCCTGGAGCTGGTGCAAACATTGCCCAAACCGGGACAGGCAGAAATAGGAGTATTTCAGGGTTGCTGGAACACCTACTCCTTCACGAGAGAGTGTGGTACAATGCTGAGGGTGGCTATCAGCGTTTTGATGTTTTTTCTCTGAGCATTTCTGAAAGAAGTTCCCAGTGTTGGTCAGCACCCATTCCAAACTGCCATCTCCTAGAGCTCTCAACACTGCTGCTGAGGCAAGCTGCTGACCAGAATGAGCCTCAAAGGCAGCCAAAATATCTGCTTGGCCTTTATGTTGGCAGATTCTGGTCTGGTCCATAAAGAGAACTCATGACAGTGACATTCCATCCCACCTCACACAGTTTAAAACCACACAGCAAGGAGAGTAAGGGCAGTGATTTATTCTGAGTGACTCCCAGATCTTTGGATCCACATTATACAAGGATGGGTGACACCCATCTGACTGCAGCACAAGGGTGTCCCGTAATGCAGGGCTGTGCACCATATATTGCTAGGGATGAAAGCCCCCCTTATTTCCCACCCCATCACTTTTCTGTTTAGTAATTCTAGGCCTTAATCATAAAAACTCCTCTATTCAAGAAGAAACTGATGGATCTCATGGCACTGGCTGGAATGGCCCTGAGAAGGCTGGACCTGTGAGCTCCTGTGTCAGCACTGCTGATCTCCACCTTTGAGCTGTGAGCTCCCACCTTTGCTGGTCTCCAGACCTGATCCTCACCAGCCCAGATAGGGCTCCACTATATCAAGGATGTTCAGACCCTACTCCTGTGTGAACTGGCAGAAAGCAAGGCATGAGGCACTGTGTGGAGAGTAAAATAAAAAGACCACTTCTGGCATCTGCTTTTGCTCTCAAGAAAGCTTCTAGTATTGCTTTTTCCTCATTCACCAAGAGTCTCCAAAGTCTCATTCAGCTTGATGGCCTTCCTACTTCTTATGGCCAGAAACAGAGACACCTCAGCTGCTCCCACTGAGCACTTGTGCCTTTGTGTTGGCTCCTGACAGGAGATCCACCCTGCTGCCCACTCTTTCTCCCCTGTGGGACATCCCACCTCCTGCCAGCCTGCTCAGTCTCACTGTGTTCATACTGCTTTTTCCACTTATGTGGCTTAAATGCACTGTGACCGAATTAACCACCAGAGCTTTCCTACTGGTCCTGCCATCCAAACTGCACCAGTCCAAGCTGCTGTCACATTTGAAAAATATTGTGTCAGTCAGTGGCTGGTCTTAACTATCACTTCCAGCTGTCAGTGCTCTCTCTTCACCAGTCACCCTGTTGTCGCATACATTTTCTGGGCACAGATTGATTTCTGAACACGAATTGATCTTCCACATCATCATTAAGTTGGAGGCATCAAACAAAACTAGCAGGAAGCAGATTCAAAACAAGCAAAATCAAGAGGTTTAGAGCTTCTTGCTGCAAGATGTTGCAGATTTGAGAAGTTCATATGGTTTCCTGGGGAGGCTGTGCAATTTCATGGCAGAGAAATGCACTGAAGATCAATAAACCTGTGGCAAGCATGCCTGGCCCAGGATGTCCTGTGCCACTAATGGCTGAAGGACTCGAGAACACTCAGTGGAGGTATCATTTTATAACATTTCGTGAGCTTCTGATTTTGGATACTGGCAGAAATAGGACACTGGGTTGTGTAGACCTTTCGTCTGGTCCAGTATGGCCTTTCTTATGTTCTTATGTTAATCTGTCCCAGAAACATGTAGCAAGACATGTAGCAAGGGAGCCTCACAACATGGCCAGTAGGTGAAACACATTATTTTCCAGTCCCTGTGCTCTGGAAGTTAGATTAGAAACAGATTACAGCTGAAGGATCCCTGAGCAGACAGGGACTGTGCCAGTTTGGGAGCTGGGCGCAGGATAGCTGCTGTGCCCAAAGTAATTACCCTGGCAGGGCTGGGCTAATGTGGCTAATAAATAAGAGATGTTTGAGCAAGCAGTTCTTTACAGCTTGCTTCATCTTCCTCTTTGCAGAGGAGTGAGTTCGACCATACAGGCACGTCCTCCCTCAGTTGTTCTTACCACTTAGTCCTCCACCCTGGGGGATTTTGCACCGGAGTCCTTAGAAACGCTCACAGGAGCAGAGTGGAAAAGATGACTTTCCGTGGAAGTCCACTCATTCAGTGTCTCCCCAGGAAACCCCAGAAGAATTCCAGGCTAACCAGTAGGGCTCCCTGCCTTCTTGCCACCCAGATGCTGCTGCCAGGAAGATGTAAGAACAACTCAGGAAGAACCCTTAGCCTCACCATAAGAAAGGCTTGCTGCCAGAGAGGAGCAGGACTGAGGGAGGGTTTCAGAAGACAGGATTCAAAGAGGAGGTGCAGGATTTGGACAAGGATTTGAATTTTCTGACTCTTCCCTGAGCTATGGATGGAGGGACATTAAGGAGAAAAGTTTGGCACAGCGATGGGCTCTTGCTTATGATTTGCAGCATTACTGGGGAAGGCTCCTCTTCATAAAAAAGCCCTTCTTCTATTGCAGATTAGAGAGAACTGAAGAGTGTCTTCCTTGCATATTGCTCAGTCAGGCAGCATTTCAACAGAGAAGAAAAACATCCTTTTTTTTTTTTTTTTTTTTTTTCCCTTCATTCCCCTTCAAGAAGCAGCCTGAGTGTTTGAAAGTTCTGTGGTTTGGTTTGGAGTTCAGTCATCCCTACAGAGAACTTGTTCTGCCAATCTCTACATACATGTCAGCCTAAATAGCAACAGATGTACAGTACCTTAGATGTATAAAATTTTCATAAAATATAACAAACGCTGTTTTTCCACTTGGGATGAGTCATTAACCATATGCTCATGATACTGCTCTTTTCAGGGGAAGAGCTGAAGTCCTGTGTTTGGGCTAGACAGAGCCCAGTTCTGTGAGGTTTCTCAAGAGCAAGGGCAAGACCTCTTGCATCTCAGGTCCCCTAAGGACCCCAGAGGCTCCTGCAGACAGAGGAGTGACAAGCCCAGCGCTTGCAGCTCCTTTGTAGGAGTAATGTCATCTCTGGGGTGTGCAATCCAGACTACTACTGAGGGAAGGATAACACCCCACTGTAGGTCTGCAAAAACCTGCCAGCATGTGAGTGGGCATGCAGGGGATATCCTTCCAGGGGACGTCCAAGCAGAAATGGTCTTATTGTGCTTTCCATGCTTCTGAAAGCAGTGATGGTGTGCCTGGGGCATGGGGCTGCTTGGAGCACCCTTGGGGAGCTGCAAAGCTGCACGCAGCCCTCAGTGCAGGCAGTGGCATTACAGACCCAGTTGTTTTGACCCTTTCTCCCCCTGTGAGCAGTAATTAATTGAAAATGGTCTCACTTTTTTTTTTTTTATGTGAGTTTGGAGATGGGCCTGATCCACCTCCCACTGCAACCATCAGGAGTTTCCCCTCACCTCAGCAGGACTGGGAACAGGCTCTTGCTGCTGCAAAGATGTCTCCTCTCTCCTGGTTTCTGTTTGCTCACTGAACCTTCCCTCCAGGTGAGCTGTATGTGCAAATAGGAGTTAATCCCTTGGCTAAAATATTATTTAAAAGCAGAACTTATAAATGCTGCTCCACTGGGGTTTAAGGAGGTTATATTTTAGCTCATCAGCAAAAGCAGGGCTGAGCCTAGAAAAACAGCAAGCCATGAATATACACAGGAAAGTGATAGTTGAACTTTGCCATGTATTCCAATTCGTCACATACAAGCTGTATAAATGTAGCCACTTCTTTTTAATTTTAACAAGAACTCAAAATTTCAGTTCTATTTGGTACACCAGGAATATTGGTTCAGTTCCCAGTGAGCTGTGCTAGCAAATCTAGCTATATTGGTTTTCCCTGACTCCCACAGGAGTGTCCAGTTCAGTGTCTTCTTGGTATAAACCCTCAAATACTCTTGGCATGGTCTGAGAAAATGGCCACTGGGAATTCAGCTGGGGAAGAGCCCACAAGCTTCATTAGTGCTTTTGTACACTCACCATGTCTGTCTTGTCCATGCACAAAACTTCATTCAGTACCTGGGAAGAGCCACTAATCTGGATGACAAAGATGAATGCCATGTGAACCAGAGGGTGCAGAGAAGTGTTTAGTGCACAACAGCCAGGTCCACTTGGCAGCAACTAAGATGGACAAGACTGAAATGGTGCAGCATAGGTAAAGAAAGACCCCTCCTAGCAGTACCTGATTGCTCTTCTGGTTGTGGAAGTCTCTCATTGCCAAGGAAGTGGGCTGTAAAGTAGCCAGTGAGGTATAGCTGGCCAGTGCAAGGAGACCCAGACAGCTCTGCATCTACCATAGCCAGTCTTTATTTCACCTCTTTCTTCACAAGCAGTGCAGAGGTTATGATTAATCACTGCTGCATACTGGTGATCACCTTTCAACATAAGGACAGTACCTCCAAACCTATATCATCACGCCTCTGAAGTATGGAGGGCTATGATCTGCTTTCCTCTGTCAACTGTAGCTCTGTTGTTTTGTGCATTGTTGAATGCTGTAATCCAGATCATACTTTATTATTAATGACCTCTTTTTATTTATTTCAGTTATTATGAGCACTTAGCACATACTCATCATCATAGATTATGAGTTTGTTTTATGGGGATTACGTTGAGTAATTATCGTTCCAAGTAAGAGAAACGAACTGTCATACTCCCCCACTGCCAGCACCTTTTAATCTGACCAGACAGCAAGGAACCCAGGATTTCACAGTTTAAACAGATGGAAAGGCCTGGGCAAAGAGGTGTATCTTGCAGCTCCTTCTAAATGCAGCCAAGTTCGCACTGAAGCATATTTCTGTCAGGGGCGCATTCCAGAGGTGTGAACCTGGAGTGCCCAGTGAGCATTCGGTTCCAGCTTCCAGCTAAGAATAGTTCATACAGCAGATTGGAGGTAACAAGGCTGTTCTTAAATATCCTGCCCTTTGGCTGTAGTGACCACAACCTTGAATTTCACCTACCTGTCAACTGGGATACTGCTCAGAGAGCAGAGCACTGGCATAGTGTGAGGCTGGGGCAGCTCCTCCGGGTGTTTTTCCAGGGGTATTTTCAGGATTTGATGGAGGCACTGTCAAAAAGTGCCAAAGAGGAGTAAGTGGTGGAGTGCAGGCCATCCTGTTGGGGATCCTCAGGAAGAGTTGGAGGGCTTCCTTTAAATAGGGCTTTTGCACCAAACAGGAGAGTGTTCATCTCTATGTTATCTTACTCAGGAACATAAAGCAGAGCTCTGGGAACAGGGGTAGGGCCAGAGCTGGTAGGGGACAACTGTGTCTGGGTTTGTACGTGCAGGGAGGGGGAGCAGGGGCACAGTGATATGCCAGGCTGAGTGTGGGTGTAAACTTCTGGGGATTGGTGTAGCAGCAACACAATGTTGGGTGCTGTGAGGTAACTAACAGCTCCTCAACATGGACTGGTAGGATGCTGTGTCGACAATTAGCTGTTGTTCAAGCTCCAGGTGTGGTCTGAAGATTCAAAACAGACCACTGCCAGTATAGGCTTGGCCAGAGGGGACTGTGGGATCTCTCCTTTACTCTGAGTTGTAAAATGATGCACACACCCTAGTCAAGTGGTGTTTAACTAGGTCAGAGGAGGTAGCCATGGGACCAAGTTGGAGAAGTTTTAGTAGTAAAAGCAAAATGAGGCTAATGATGGAGTTCATCCGTGTCCCAAATTCTTCTCTGAATACTGTAAGCCAGACTTTGCCAATAAATAGAGGCTATTTGAGGGAAAGGGGAGAATTTTATCGTCCTCTTTCAATGTACCCTGGACATTGCTGAGAGCAGATTATGTGACAGTGGGAGGACTCCTCTGTATAGTTCAGGAGTCACAGCAGTGCTGTACAGTACTTCTCTGCATGGAAAGCAGATGTGAGCAGTTGTGCAAAGTCAAATCCATGAAAGAAAGAAGCCAGATAGAGAGTTATGTTGGTGAAGGACAGAGGTGCCACAGGTATAATGTGTTTATTTGAACATAAGGTTTCCTCTCCCACAAGCAAGTAATCCATGCCATGGTACTTATCCCTGCTTCTGCTAAAAAAGAACCTCTCACTGCTCCTGACGCGTGGTCCACGCCAGTGAGATCCTGGTGGGAAGTCCATGCCCCATGTTCTGCATGGAGAGAAAGAAAGGCGTACAGAGGTAGTGCCATCTGACCCTTCCTGGAGCAGCTGGCCTCTTTCTAGTACAAGGTGACGTTCAGGATGTGGATAGAGCGACTATGCTCTGGAGACTGGCAAAAATAGATCACAGTTTGACTAGGAGATCACACATAAATATATGTGGGCTGTGCTCAGGCTGTCCCACAAGAGAAGAGTTTGGCATGTGTTGAAGATGGGCCAACACACAGGTATTGGATGGTTTCCAGGCATTATTGTTTCTGTAAGCAACACCAACAGAAAGATATTGGATCCCCAGCAGTTGTGTCGTGCAAAATCATTCTCAATCCATTTCGTCCTCACGAGTACTGTTGCCCTCCACCTCACCTTCACAAAAGACAGCGATAGGAAGATCATGACTAACCGGGGAGAGTTTTTGACTAGGGGTGAGTTTTAGGAAAGGAGATGTGTCAAATCAACATAGCTGTATTGAAATGGCTTATAAACAGTGCTGCCCAGAGCACTGAATGTTAGGGATGAGTAACTGAGAACTTCACCGACATTTGAGTGGCGGCAAACACTGTGCGGGAGGAAGGATGCAGGGGAAGGCAGAGGGAGGGGGAAGAGAGGTGGCCAGGCTGGTTTGTGAGTCCTCACTACCCTGTGCCCAGCATCTGCTTAAATTCAAACCAGGCACAAGGATCACAGCTCTCTGTGAGAGCTGTTGTCCAAGCTGCTGCACAGAAAGGAAACCTGAGCTGGAGCGGGGTCTGGTCTGGGCGCTTTGAAGTGATTTCTTTCAGTAAGGAAATAATTTCCTTTGTCTGTACATGTTCAGGAAAACTGCCTCTTTGGAGACTGGTTCTCAGGACATTCAGATCATAATTGTTTTGTCCAGAAAAGCTCCATGACTGGAAATTAAAAAAAAAAAATATATATATATAAACAGTAGGGAAAAAAAAAAGCTTGTGAGTATATATTACATCCATATGCAGAGGGAGAAAAAAGGGAACCAGGGCTCAGTTAAAACAACAGGCAAGATCTCATTCTGCTCTCAGCTACATTGGGGTTGCCCTGCTGAAAACACCAAAATGAGACTTGACTGAAGAAATATGGGGGGCTGCTGCAGGCAGCCCTCTCCCTGGTAGACATCGGTTCTTTTGTTTGGCACAATGTTGTTCAGGGATTCAAAATATCAGGTATTTTTGCAATACTTTGCACTGTGAGTGGACTGGAAAGGGGCAGCTCAGATAGACAGAGGACACATGTTTAGAGATATTTCCTCCACACAGAGAGAAGAAGGGATACCTTGTATGTATGTAAAAAGACAGCAGGCGTTGCTGGGGCTCGGGTTTCTTTTCTTTCCTGCTGTTTGTTTCAAGAAGGGCTCTCAGGTTCTCTGCCAGTGAGAGGCAGGGAGTGTTTCTCCCCTCTCCCTCCATCCCATGCCTGGCTCCCGGAGCGCCGGGTGGTGAGCAGCAGCCCTGTGCCACAGCCATGTCTGGGCTGCAGGTGCCATCTGCCCACTGGAGGCCCAAACTGGATCCCTTACGCCCGCGTAACTTCAACCAAAGTCTGTGCAAGTGTTATGTCTGTGGGATTAGCTGTGTCCCTGCGCGATTCCTAATATTTTCTTTCCTCACATTCTTCACGTTGGAAGATTTAATGGAGACACAGAGCTCTGGTGTCCAAGAGACTGTTCCCTTTCCAGAACAGGATCTCTCCCTCCAGTATACTTGCCAGCACGCTGTCCAGTCCAATTTCAAATGAGTCAAATGTTGGTGTTTCCATCGCTTGCCTGGAAGACAGTTCCACTGCTCAGGCGGTCCAAGCCATTAGGAACATTTTCCTGTTATTCAGCCTAAATATTCTCTTTCTCAAATTCACCCTATTGCTCCAGGGATTCATATTACTGGAGATGGGCTCATATTAGAATATCTTGCTGTGCCTTTCCCTGGACAAATTCATTTAGTTTTCACAGAGGAAAGAAGGAAGGAATGAAAGAGACAAGGAAGGAATGAAGAAGGGAAGGAAAAAAAGGAAAGAGCCTATTGTATCACCCTGGAAACAGAGAAATGTTTCTAGAGCTCTCACTTCATTAAAAAAAAACAAAAACAAAAAACCCACAACAATTTTTAATCCTCAAAGGTGCTTGTTTGATACATTAGCAAATGAAGTCCACTATTTACACACAAAACAGGCACATGATTTGTAGCAGTAATAGAAGCTTCTTCCCATCCCACTAAATCCTTTATAACTGTACTTTAGAGAGATTGCATCTAACAAAGTTTTGGGTTTTTTGTTTGTTTGTTGGGTTTTTTTTGTTTCTCATACGGTCTTTAACCTCAACTGGCAGTGCTGAGCTGAACACAAATGAATGACAACTATGGTGACAATTTTTGTTGCTATTCAGTAAAGCAAAGAGACACATACTTAACTTTAAGACTGAGCTTAGCTGAACCCAGTTTTTGTGCTTTGGACACTTGGCAAATTTGAAATGGCCAAAATTTCATGCGGGTCACTAAACAGCGCTGCAGAGATGGGGGGCTTATTGTCTGTGGTTACCCTCCAACCTGTGCTAAATAGCTACATTTAAATTGGTTGCAAGTACTTAGAGTAACCATCTCATATATGGGTGAAATAATGGAAAAATTGAAATCAGCTGCCTCCTGCTCTAATCTCTCTGAAAAAGTCCTTTGGAGTATGATTCCTAACATGTATGTTTTAGTATTCAGTTGACTGGCATTCAAAAATGTCAGTCTTGTACTCTAAGAAAACAACACGTATTCACTAATTAATGGAAATCTGAGACTTTTATGCCTTTTAAATGAATTTTAGAGGATGTGAACTCTACTTACTTCAGTCTTTTCTTCAATTACTAAAACTATTTGTATTTCCACCTTTTCTGGTTCTTTTGCATTTGAAGAATAAATTATTAGTAACTGATCAGATTATTTCTTCCCTTTAGTGGTTCACACATCTTTCTTCCCAGATATTACCAGCATTATCTAATAGAGAAAACAGGCTTCTACAGGCCCCATAACCAAACCTGCTGATTCCTTAGCAAATTCTGCAGGAAAATGGGATGCCAAAGCTGTTGGGTGCAGAAGGCATTTGTGTGTCTCTGCCTCAGCCTTAGACTGTATCTTCTGGCTGCACTGAAATCTCACTCCCAAAAGCTCTTCCTTTTGGGGAAATCCTTTCTATGTAGAGGAGAGAAGCACAGCTCTGTCTATGCACATCAGTGTGTCTCAAAAACTACTGCACACTTATCTTTTCTATGTAAAAGTAAACTTTGATAGCATACACTGGCTCCAAGGATATCCAAATTAATTACTGGTTGTACCTCATACAATTTGCTAATAAATGCAAAAATCTGGCCTAAATGGGAAGTGTTAGACGGATGTATTGTTTGCAAACATGGCAGCCCAACATATAAACCCTTTGGGCTGCAATACTGCCTCTGAACTGTAATTGGGGAATGTTATCCCTGCCCTGATGTACTGAGCTCAACAGCCTTCTTCAGATCCCACTTTGAAACCCTTGTCTAGCATAATACCTCCAGGAGAGGAAGGAGAGAGCTAAGAGAACAGAAAGTTAAGGCTGAAGCAGGGAGGTTATTCTTCTTATTATTGCTTTAATTGCAGTGTTTCAGAGGCATACCTGATGAATAACGCCAGCCTGTTGTCTACCACTTAGCATCAGCAGCTCACCTATAGTTTCACAAAAACAGTATCATGATCCTCATTTTACTGGGGCTCTGGGACTTTAGAAACAAAATAAGGTGCTTGTGCACCATTCAGGGAAAGTATAGGGAGATGGATGCTTTTGGTAGACTGCTGTGTTTTCCATGCATGTCCACTGGTCACGTCCTCAATGTGAAGGCTTGATACCCAGATGTCCAGAAGTTTTTGACAAAAGTCCACTGTCTCTTTTTTTTTTCCCCTGCACAGGCAAACTTTCCAGTTGGAAACTGATGCCACAGCCAGGGAAAGCCAAACATATGGAAGTTTCACATTTTGCAGACAGGAAACACTCAGGGGACCAAAGGTCATCCACCAGGCTGGGGCTAAAGCCAGGGTTACAACCCACATTTCCTGACCTCTGAGGCAGTGCTAAACCCACTAAACCCCCTTGTCCTCTATGTGCATTATATTTCCTCTACTCTTCCTATGGCTTTCAAAGGGACCTAAAGCCTCATGGAGACGGTTTCCACAGTGTATGTTCAGCTGCCTGGCTAGCTGGTCCTCTGAAGCCTCAGGCGTTGCTTTAGTAGAAATATGTAGTAATAATAATGCCACTGCCTGTGCTGTGCATGTTAATACTGTCACCACACTGCTTTGTCAGCTGCCTGGAGCTGTTGGCGAGCCCCAGTCAAAGTACCCTTGCTGGCCGCCCTTTCTGCCAGTGGATGTTTGCTGCGTCCAGGTGCCTGTGTGGCCTTGTCCCCTTCTCGCATGTCAGCACATTGCAGAGCAATGAGCACAGGCTGGGCTGGGATCACTGGCATGTTGTTGCTGAACTGTCTGTGCTGATTTCCATCTGTCCCAAATGGCTCAGTGTTTGCACAGGCGGGCGTGGGGTGCTGGGGTGTTCAGGAGATGCCCTGGGCTGTTATGGCTTATTTGAGCAGACTTCCTTCCCACCCTCCACCCCTCTCCTAAACTGCAGACAAACACTGCTCTCCAGGGTTTGGCTGTAAAGCTCGTAGTCTTGGGCTAGGTCCTCTTTTATAGATCCTTACGCAGGCAGTCAGTCTCTCTCTCAATTAACTTGGATTCATAATGGTTGCTCTGGGCCACATCCAGCAAACCTAGTCTCCTTGAGAGGTTCCATGACACCAGAAAGAACATGGCAGTGAGATGGAGGAGGAAGATGAGCTGTTTGCTGCCTAAGCATGAAGGTTGCAAGTTTTGTTTGGACAATAAAAATGTCCCTCCACGTTGATCTGCATAAGCTGAAGGTCAGTTCACCCAACGAATGGGTCACCTCCCTTACGCTGACTGATCTCCTGCATATTTTCACCTAGGACTTTGCATTTCTCATACCGTATTGCTTTGGAGGTAAAGTTCACAGCAAGAGGACACAAGGGTAATATCAGGAACACTGTGGTAGGCCCATGGGGTTTGTTTATATTCTGTATGTCATCTCCACATGAAGCTGTATAAAGAGGTGCTCAACAGAAAGAGGTGCATGCATATATGTGTGTGTACATTTGTGTTTGTGATGTTCCATGAAAATGCCAAGTGATGAAATCTCTTTTTCACTTCCCCGCCCCCCCCTCGACTGATTTATTAGTAATTTGTGTTCCATTACAAAAAATGTGCTTTTATGTGAATTGTACTGTGCCCTGAAATTGTTTTAGTGGCAGATCATAATTTACTGTTGGGGTTTCAGGAGTCAGTGCAGAGCACAATGCCATCTCCATATTCATATTTCAGATCTGTCAGAGCACCCGGATTGTTCGTGTAATCAGATGGATTTCCAATCGAGTCCTTGAGAGACAAGAAAACTGGCCATCACAGAGAGATCCTTGGCAATTAAAATGAATAAGAGCTGCCACTCTCAGTGGATGTCTTCTGGGTTACCATGGGGGACAGAGATTGGTATGAGGTTTAATCAGGCACTAACAGCACCTTGCTGGGAATTTCATGGCTGATAAAGGCAGCAGCATCAGACCAAGTAGCTCCTCTCTTTTTAAAGGGAAAGCAGCCCTTTTTGAAAAAAAAAAAAAGAAATATAATAAATCCCGTGAAGTTTTGTAGTGTTTGATAGCAGAGAAGAGTTACAGGGTTTGAGCTTGCTTTTCTTCTCCACAAATGAATCACCCCTCTTTGTCCGTTAAAATGAAGTGAAACATGTATGCTGGATGCTCAGTACATTAAGCATTTGCAGGGTGTTTTTTAATTGCTTATATTTTGCTTGTACTATGGCTACTAATGTGATATTTTGAGTTTTTAAAATTAATTTCACTGTGACTTTGTGGCTATTGAAGGGTGACAGATTGGCAGCCCAGAGTTGGAAATCCTTTACTTATCCCCAGAACAATTACAACGCAGGCAGCAGCAATGAAAGTGTCCCCAGCCGGCATGGAAGGCCCAGAACAAGGATGAAGGTAACGCTTTCTGGGGTCTCTGCTGAGACTGCTATTAAAGATACCAATTAGTGCCAAACTGTATTTTGTGGTGGAGGAGGCACCGTTCCACTAGGGCAGGACTGTAACTGCAGCACCGTTACTCCTCAGCTGGCTACAACTTTCAGTCCTTAATGAAATGGCCTTAATTAGCACCTGTGATCTTTTTGACCTGATCCGGTATGGCGCTAAGCCTCAGGTGAGCTGTGTGCACCCTCTGGGCTGTGCCATACCAAGGAGGATCCATGCAAACTGGCAGCACACAGAGCAACGCGGGGGTCAAACCAGTCTTCCCAAACCCGCTTGTCACCTGCTCTTTGTTTAACGAGGTTTGCCGTGAAAGGAATAAAAGAGAAGGGAAATTATCTCTTGTTATGTTTTGCCATCAAATGTGAACACCCAAAATTCCAGTACATCACCAAAAATATTCATACGCTGGACCACAGAAATACTGAGGTTTTTCTTCTAAGGCTGAAGAACCACATCTTCACTTATACATTTACAATTTGGTGGCATGAAGTGGGTAATGGAATGGGTTGTTCAAGGTACAGTATGTAGTGCTCGGAGCACGCCTGTGTGCGAGGGTTTTCCTTCAAGAAGACTTGACGGTGACTGTACTGCATCTTAGCTGTCAAGCTATTTTTTTCCTTGCTACGTTTCATTTGTGTTTTTCTCCACCTTTTGGAGACCCCTTACCTCTCCCCTCTTAAATCTACACTCACCACAGAGCAGACATAATCCCAGATTTTCAGTAAATCAACACTATATGCTCCCTACTGACTAAGAGAATTTGATACTGACAGATTGTTACACCTAAAAGAAAAATACTGCCATAGTTTCTCTAACATGCTTTGCCTGCAACGCTGAGCGAGAACGGATGTGTGATATCCATTATGAATGTAACAATACAGGTAGACTACCATAATACAATTATTTTTAATTTATATTTCATGACGGAGAGCGTGGGTGCAGCCATGAATCACTGTCCTCCTCTTTCAGCTCGGTAAAACCACACTGTCCGTAATATTACAGCCATACAATTAACTCCTTTCATCAGCAGCACTGCAGATTTTAGTCTTGCGCAA
The DNA here is from genome assembly GCA_907165065.1 of Caprimulgus europaeus. Next base: position 49,291,514 of record OU015525.1, read on the forward strand.
AGCCGTTGTTTAATCTACACATGTATGGAAGCCACCCTGCAGAATAGTAACATTTTGCATTTAGAGGACATCCAACATCTGAGTATCGCTACGTGCTGGACAGATGTGTAATTAATGTTGCCTTTCAACCTCTCTGTTTGGTGGGTAAATTCTAGACTCGGAACGAAGTTATATTCAATCCTAGGATGTGATGCTGAGCATCCTCAATGTCTGTATGCTATATAATTCTCCCATGTACTCAATGAAGGGGTTAAATACATTCCCCCTCCTCACCCTCATTTTCGATAGATCCCTTAAAGGGCTACTACAGCCTACATAATCTTCATCCCTAAACTAAAATCCTTTGGATCCTCTGGGGCCCTTATTAACTGAATGTTTGCTATGCTCTGCCTTGAAATGGTCTTCAACCTCCTTATTGTTTTGCAAAGACCATGCCATGACTTCTGAGCAAATCCTTCCCTTTCATCTGCCCTTTATTACCCCAGATGGACAGAAGTGCAAGGAACTCTCCTTTTAGCGGTAAGATTTCCATTCAGTGAACTGCATAAAGATACTACATGCAAAAAGAGATGTTTAGATCTGATGAACTCCATCCTGCCCATACCCACCACAGGCCAACGTCCTCCAGCCTGGTCCCCTCTAAGGAGCAAAGGTAGCAGCCTGACAAGCCTAGGCTGTTCCTGAAAACCTCAGAGCAGCATTTCAGACCCTGGACAGATTCTTCCATCTTTGCACTGCAGAGATCCTCACAATGCTGCCTAGTTATTTAATCACTCCTAAGCTTTCCTCTGGCAATAAGCATAGACTTAGGGGTGACAGAGAGGAATAGATGGTTGGAGGCTTTCCTTGACAACAATGGGGAAATTCCTGTCTGCACTGGAGGGAGAGAAGTAGTGAAACATCAAGGAGACAATGTGCTACAGTACAGTTATAAGAAAGGAATCAAATCCTCCTCATTCCCTTCATTTCCCTTTGAGCCACAGGAAGATCTGATCTAGTTCCCTCTCTGGGAGAAGCTAGCTTTGGGTCACCAGCCCAGTATGCAAGGATGGCTGGGGCACTAGCATGGTTCAAAGGAGAGATGAAGACTCTACCTGGGCACAGATTCAGTAGCTGAAGTGATGCACTGGCTCTCCCAGAAGAAACAAAAACTACCCGTGATGGGGAAAGGGGGACTCTGGGTCTCAGGGCAGATCTGGTAACAGCTGTGGCATAGCCCAGGGCTCAGCTGGGCTAGAGAAGGTTTGCTCCTTTCCAAATACCCACAGGACTGAGCGTCCAAATTTCATGACTTGCCAGTGGAAAAAAAAATAATTGAAGAACTGTATTCAAAAGAGAACACAAGATTACTGGAATAGAAGACATTCTATCTGTCCAGTTGGTCAGCGATTACACAGACAAATTTAGAGGTGTTAAATTGGACACCAAAGGGCTTCCATATTGCTCTATGAGTGAATGTCTTGCAGAAGTAGTAATATTAAATACAACAGAGGCAAAGTAGTGTTAAAAACCCTGCATGTTCTATACTCCGTGCCATGATCAGCTGGGATGACAAGCAAATTGCAGCTGAAAAGAAGAAGGATTTTCTACAGTTTCAGTAGGATTCACCTTAAATTTATGCATCAGCCAATGATGACCCGCTCAGCAGAACAGTGCAGTGCCATGGGACAGTATTTTAGGCAATTGGTTAAGATTATTTAGGGAGGAAGAACGGCACCTACTGATACCCCAGCACTCAAGTACGCAACACCTGAAGCTTTCCTTCAAGAGCTTCTGTCCAAATATTAACCAGACCCAACCTCATCTAAGCTTATAAGATTTGACAAGGCCACCTCAGACCCAAGATACTGTGGCTACAGGCAGTTGTGCAGGGAGTGTTGCTCACCACTCTTACCCAGACAGGAGGAGATAGGCTGCAAATGGTAACGTGCAAGAGACACAAAAGGTCTGAAAGGAGGGCCAAAACAGGGGAGAAAAGAAGACGCTAACACTAAAAAGTTATTCTGGAGTGAGGTTTATGTGTTGGTGCAGAGGCTAAAAACATTTCCAAGCTCCTTTAAAAGGCTTATTTGAAGAGACTGAATGAATTTCAGTGCAGAACCAGTGCCTCTATAACTGCTGCTTCTGGGATAGATTTACAGCACAAACCCACTGGGACAGATTCAACGTTGGAGTGAGTGAACGTAACTCTATTGAAGTTAATGGACTCGCACCTGCTTATATCAAAGATGAATTTAGTCTATGGAGAAGGAAAATGGGATTTAACCTGCAAATCACCTGTTATAGAGACTAACAACATAATATATGATGAAAAGGCAAGCAAGAATTTGGGAGTTTGCTTAAAATGCTTCATTCTATCCTCATCCATATAGCCTGCATTCCCTATGTTTCTAATTACCCGAAACCTTCCCCACTAGCTAGTACTGTGAAGAATGGTATTTAACATTCATATTATAGTAGCAACCAGAGATCCTGTGAGGGTCCCATTGCACTCAGTGCTCTACAAACACAAAAGCATGCCTAATCCCTGCTCTGAAGAACTTTCACTTTTTTACTCTGGACATGGAGACCAATTAGAGTTGCTGAGGTTTGGAGTTAGAGTCAAGATTTAACACTGTGGGATTGATACCCGAGGGGCAATAAAGAGGAGACATGTCTAGCTACAGCACTAGCATAGCTACAGCACAGCCAGTTTTAGAGAGATCAAGACTGGAATATATGCACTCCAAATATTCAAATGCCAGATTAAAACTGAGGAACAAAATGAATGAGGGGACTGTCTACTGTACCTTTGCTGGTGTCAGTAGGGTCATAAATCAACAGGAGAGAAGACTGGTGCAAAAATAAATAATTACTGCTTGTGTATAATATCTTCCATTGTGCTCTGTAAGTATTTTGAGGGACTTGGATGAAAGTAACTATCATTAAAGTGTAGTAATGGGGCAATGGCAGGCAACCCCAGAATTCCTTCTCATGGAGGAACAATTTCTGAAGTGGTCGCAGGTGCTGCTTGCACAGACACAAGATAGTGATGGTCACGTACACACTCTGCCATGCCTGCGTGGCCGTTTGTAAGACAAGCTCACTTACAGAGTGTGTATAAAACATTAAAACCAAGAAATAAACAAATTGGTTTAAATCTCATAAAATGTGACTTTTAAAAAAGCCATGGGACCAACCACAGAGTCTTCTCCATAGCACTTTCTTGCTCCACTCTGTCAGTAGGTGGGTTTTCAAGCAGTTGTCTTAACTGCAGCAACTTTCAGCTGGCTTATAACGTGTGTAGGTAAGTGGGTAGATCTACGCAACCCTTCCCCCTCACCCTTTCCTCCTGCTTCTCCTCCAAGGTGGCATTTCGGAGGCATGCCAAGAAAGGGCAGCCCCAGAGGGACTGTCAAAAAACAGCACAACCCAGAGCAGCCCTGAGGCTGTTCTGAATTGCACCAGGGGTTAAACCTGCCTCCAGCCAGCCTCAGGATTCGGGGTGTACATACAGTATGGCACAGCCCACTATCTCCACACTCTGTGGTAAACTGACTGATACCCAAGGGCATCTGAGAGCAAAATGAATAGAGCTAGTCTGGATTGAGAGTGCTGTAGCAGGGAGAAAAGCCTAGTCCATTGCCCCTGCTTTGTCCAGACGAAAAGGTCATCCATGTTCTGTCTCTCAGACACCAAAACCTATGCCAGAAGAGCCTCCACAATTTTTCCCAGGTGTAGCCTATACCCAAATCTGTAATGCATAAAATCAGCTGTCTGCAAATACATTCACCATGTCAGCCCGATCTAACACTTCCAGGGCAAGTACAAGTGAGGAAAAGCATTGCATTTTTAAATGGGCATCTACTGTTGGAGGATGTATCCTTTGCTGTTGAGGACTGGGAAGATTCTAACACTGGTTAATTATCTCCAAGATGAAGGGCTTAATTGGGAATGTCACAAGCAAAACTTTCTTCTCTTTGAAGAGCTGTCTACCTCACATGGTGCTCAGAGAAATATTAGACAGCAAACTCAGTTCAGTTTTCATTGTGTTATTTCTATTCCATAAAAATGCAAGCAGTCAGGGAAATGCTATCAAACGTGTCTCCTGTGCTTCCATCCACATACTCAGTACTTGATGACACCCAGACTCAGGCAAGAGAATGATGATGAAGGTCAAGTGTGGAGAAAGGAAACTCTAAACAATAATGGATGATTTATAGCATACAGTGAATCTTATCTGGGTCACGCTTTTGAAAGGCCCCATTTCTCAACTCTTCTAATTCTTGAATTAATTAAGTTCTCACACCCATTATTTTGTTTCTCTTTTGCTATGCAGCTCGAGACACAGACACGACAGGCTGAGTGATGTACTTCAGAGCAGTGATTCTTGTGCTGTGCAAAAGAGCTTTCAACAGTCAGCTTTGTCTCTGCAACAACAGAACTCAGAGACACTCCTCGATGAGGCTTCTTCAGCCTTTCTCTTGCTCTGCTTATTCAAACCTCTTTCACACCTTCCTTAATGACCACTACCCAGATTTCACTTGTGTGGCCTATTGAATTGGGCATCTCATCCAAAGAGGATTAAGAGCCTTTCTACAACTCCTAGGCATGTGTGATTACATGAGGCAATGGACTCTTTCCAAAGGCGAGACTACTTAAGGGAAAAGACACTTATTCTCTCTGACATTTCCATTGCTTGCATGGACCTCATCCATCTTCCTACATTGACACTCAGATTCTGCTGTTGCAAGTGCAATACAAGCACAGGGCTTGACAGAGGGACTAAGCAGTTATATCTCCTTACAGTCTGATCTTTCACATTTTGTCCACAGAACCCTTGATCCTACAAAGTGCCCCCTAAAGAGCGTCCTCAGTGTGTCTTCTGCATGGGTAGCCATTTGAGCTTTTTGTAGGCTGCAGTCTGAAAACCATAAGATCAAGTCTGGGAAATTTCCTACCAGGGTCCTGTGGCTCTCTGAGAAAGGAGAAAACAAAAATAATAATAAATCGTTAAGGGCAATCAAAAATTAATTCTGTAATAAATCTATATGCAATCTGTCACCCATACTCCTGCGTATTTACTTATAAGATTTGTTTTATGAATGATTTGCCATTAATGGAGAAAAGAGAGATTAAGAAACAAAAGCTGTAGCTTCAATCCATCATTAGGGAATTAATCAATTGGCAGTCTGTGCAGACAGCTATTTAGATCTGTGGCCTGAACAGCTTAATTGGGGGAAACATGTTAAAAGGGCTAGAATGATGTTCAAAGTAGCATAAATTAGCCCATTTTGGATCCATCACATGGCCTAATTTAACAACTTCTATACCTCAGAGTTTGGCAAGTGATCACATCTCTTGAGCTTCTTCATAGCTCCCTACCCTGATATGGCTGTAAAGTCTATTTCCATCTGAAAATGATTAACTATAAACACTCCAGCTAGTCAATAAAAGGAGAGAGGAAGAAGCCTTCTAGTCTGCACTGTGAAACATTGTCTGTCCTTACCTAGGTTTGCCTCTCTCTCTCTGGCCATCTGTAGATGTTTGTAGCCGTTGCTGCAAGGGAGGATAGAAGCAGGTTAAGGCCTTCTTCACTGTGGTTCTCAGCTCTCCCACAAGGTTGATGAGGTTGGGATGCTATTTGCACTCCTACTCTCAGCATTAGTATGTGATCAGTTTCTATGTTCCTACAAAGAAAAAAAAAAAGATAAAGGATACATTTCAGGGTTTCCTACTTTGAACGATGGTTTGTAAAGTGAATTGGCCTCTGAGATATACTATATGAAGGTGCTTGATTGGAAAAGCCTGTCCGGAATAAGGGCAGTGGGTTCAAACACATTATCTTTTACTAAGAATGAGTGAAAATTCATCAATGTAAGTTTCCTGGAAATTCATAATTTTCTAGGATCTGGACCTTGCACTGGCTTTGAATTCTGCATAAAATCTGTTTATGATGGCCACAGCCAAATCCCCATGAACTCTCTAAAAGGCTTACGTGCTTGAAATCTGGGGCTGGTCCCAGTGGTGAATTTGTCTCAGCACGTTGCTGCCACTGGTGCAATCAATGTCTGTATGTTCTGCTGTTCATGCATTTGAGGCTATGCAGTTCTAGCTCATACATTTACCTCACATGATGTTGGAGTGAGGCTACCCGGGGACTTTCAAACAACATCATTTAGCATTAGGGTTCTAAATGTATCAGCGTCTTTGCCAGGCAGCACCCTGACAACACGGCTAAACCTGACTAACCTTATACACATATTGTACATGACGTCTGTTTTGAACCAAACTTGATGTCCTGCATTCCAGGCCTCCAGAGGCATCATGCCATCCTCTTTATTTGTCAGGAGTATGCCCAAATCCCAGAGCTGGCTGAGGTGTAGCCTACCCACATGCTTCCCAACCCTGAAGGAAAATGCAGACTGTGGAATCCAGATACAGTTCCAGGCACCGTTGTTGTCAACCAGGCGAGTTCAAATATACTTACTGACAGCAGCATTGATGACTGTGTGCCCCTTTAAGCTCCGGTAGAGATGGAATGGTACTCATGCAATTCTTGGCCTGGATCTTCTCCTGGTGGCTCAGAACAATTCAGTCTTCAGGCTTTAAGGAGTCAAAATGATTGCACATTCTACCTGAGCAGTGCTAAAATGTTCAGTTGTTGAGCATCCAGCTCTGATCTCAGCTCCTCTAGAGGTAAGCCTGAATTGTTCTGATTTATTCTGATCTTTCAGTGGTATAAATGAGATCAGAATCTAGTTATCTTTTCCTACCTATACCACCTCTGTGAGATTGACACACCTGGCCTACAAACAGCTGGCATCTTTTAAGATTTTTTTTAATCTATTTACTCACAACTCATTATTTACAAGTTTATACTTCTGACAGGATTTGATTTAGAGGATCTCTTCCACAGAGCTCTGGGCTCCACTGATTGTATATTTCAATAACCAAACCAACACCCAAGGCAGGCTGCAATTTGGGACGTATCACTCTTTACATCTCATTCTTTATTCCACTGGTACTAGCTTTAAAAATAGATTGCAGAAAAATGTTTTCTCTTGAAAACATACTAGCAGGTACAAAACAAAGGCAACATCAAAGTTGCTGCAAAGACTAAAAGTACAGGAGAAAGACAAAGACTCAGAAGCAGCATCACTCCATCTTGTCTCTCAAACCACCAGAATTACAGTACCATGCAGCCACTGTCAAAAGAAGGTAAGATGAAGACACAGATGATGCAAAATGAGAAAGTGGCATGGATCACTTGAACAATCTCGAACGAACTCCAAACCACCTAATAACTTTGGCAAGGAGGGGCTCTGGAGCAAAGGGTTAGGCTATAAGGTGTGTGACCACTGAATAAATGCTTCAGCTCAGTAGCAGTGCAAACACTGACTGTTTCTAGAAATCTTCAATAAAAGATAAAGGTGGGGATCCAAGAAGGCAACTTACTTATCACCAATTCCCTGAGAAGGAAGGATGAGAGCATCTGTATCACAAGACATCTTTTACAGCCCAGAGCAGCTTTCTCAGCATTTGACACCTTATTCCCTTGCAGAAGCACATCCGTTCTGCTGGGAGATGTTCCCCCTGCATCTGCAAAGACAGGAGCAAAATACCTCTGATGAACACAGCATCTGTTAGTCCAAGAATACATATAGGAAAGGAATATCCATGTCATATATTTCTGCCTGCCACAACAGTATCAGCTGGCATAGGAAGTCTAGTCTAGAAGCTCAGGCTCTGCGTGGGAACTAAGAGGTGTGATTTTGCTGTGCAGTGAATTATTTCAGAATAAATAAATAATACAGACGGGTCAGGACAGGGAGCAGAAAATTAATCTGTTCATTCTTCCTTCAGTCTTTTCTATAACACTGTGTGTTTGGCAGGCTACAAAGCTTTTTCTTCTTTCCATGTCTTAAAATACAATGCCAGATACTAAAAAAGGTAGCCTTTTAAATTTTGCAAGTTGAACATATTCAGTGTCTAAAGGAAGGGAAAGGAGAGGGGGTGGGAAAGAATTAAAAGAAAAAGGAAAAGAAAGAAAACATGATCTCACAACCTATGCCGCTCAAGCCCATGCTCATATGCTTCACAGAACTACACAGACCAATGTATATATTTCAAAACCCCTTGGTTTTCAGAGCTTTTGCCTTGACATTTTAGTTACAGAAAACCTCATGTCAGGAAATAAAAGCAAAATGGAGAAAGAGGAGAGGAACTGCTGGAAAAGAAGCAGATTTTCATGGTATAGGAAATTTCTACCACTCTTAGCTAACCTGTTACTTTCCCTTTTTCCTGCTATCCATGAACTCATGAACTGAAGTGTGCAAGACTAATGGAGTGTCAGCCAAGACCATCTATTCAAGCTACCCATGAGCTTACTAAACGTACTGGAGGAGAACCACAGACACATGAAAGAACTCACGTCTACATACTGCTACCATACTTCCTACCTGTAAGAAACCCCATTAGTAATCTCAACAGCCTACAGTGAAACCATTGCAAGAATTTTCCCATTTTGTTTTGCAAATCACTGTGTACAATATGTGTTCTGTGGATGTTTTCCCAACAAACAGTTACTTTTACAGTAAACCATAAAGTTGAACGTGAACTGGTCATTGTTTGAAAGATGTGTACTTGCACTTGTAAACTGTCCCACTTAAAGCAGGGATGTTCTGTTTTTAATCATTAAGTTTCTTAAGGAAAAATCTGTCACAGTAATGGACTTCATTGCTCAGTTTTCAATGGACTGTATTTTTTTCAGTCTTCTTGTTTCCCATCTTCTTATGGAACTACTGCAAATACCCAGTCCTTTCAACAGTATTTTTGTCTCCTCTTAAAATAAGTTTCCACCCTTGCCTAATTTTATATGGCATGCACAAGAAGTGTCTAAGGCTTGGAGCAGTACATCATTTATAATACTCCTGCTAATTGAAGAAATGTGGGCCAAATCTAAATAGTATGTCAACTTCAGCAGTTTAGGGAAAATTATATGTCAGATACCATTACACTCACAGGATATAGTAGAAGGAAATAGGCAGTAATCAATACGCTATATCATTGAGTTGGAATTGACTTCTACTTGGCAATGAACCATCAGTCTGTGTAGATATATCATCTCAGAATTGCTCTGAAAGCCAACTGCCTTTGCTTAGAAGCTCGGATAATCCACAAATAATACGGGACCATTAAGTCAGGTAGTATTCAGATTGTCTTTTTCATTTACTTACTTGTGAGTTGGGAGGTTTTTGTAACATTGTTTTCCAAACTGAAATGGGTAAGAGCAGTACAGGTTGATATCAGTCAGCATTCAAGACTTTATCAAAGAAATACAGGTTCATAACCTCTCTCTCCCCAACTATATTTCTACTCCACCACAGCAGCCACTAAATTATTCCCAGCTAAACTCCCTTTCACCATGAATCATCTTACTAATGAGGCATGCCTTCTCACAAATCCAGAAACCAGGCCCCCCTGCTGTGGAGAGCTAACACCCCATCAACTCTCATACCCCATGTCTAACGCTGTATAATCCATGCTATGTGCCATGCATTTTATGTATATGCAGCCACCCTTCATCAGAGCTAATGCTACCTGGTTTTGGTTTGATTGGCTCAGATGGATGAAGCAAAGCAGCAGCTGGGAGGAGCTATTTGATTAATAATAAATAGATACAGAGATTTATGATTAACATAGAACATCTTAATGATTTACCATAGCAATGAAACCAATAGGCTGGTATTCCAATCCGATTTCTACAAATTTGTATAATCCTCAGGGTAAAACAATTTAATGTGCTGTCTCTTTTATAGTTACAAAAGGCCTTTCATATGATCAATTATACATAAGAGTATAATAAATGTAACTTTCTTCATACTAATCACATCTAACTTAAATTCTCTTGTCGGTCTTTGGAGTGTATGTAGCATTCCCCATAAAGTTTTTAGTCTCAGCTCTTAGCAAAAGTTAATATACCCAGAACTTCCAAATAAATCATCAGTACAAGGGTCTTCACACTAGTAAAACTGTTCAGACAATGGAGTTTATTAACAAAGCACTCCCTCCTTCCAGTCAAGCCCCTTACTTAACACAGCAAACTTGCTGCTTCATATCAGGGGGTTGTCTGGAGGTTACTGTGCTAGATCTTTAAAGTTTTGGTAAGAACTAGTGTACCAGTGTCATGACACGGGGCAATGCAAGACAAGAAAACATAGTAGTTATATTTTGCCTAGTAGATAGATTACAACTAGGAAATGGAACTGCATAAACACATGCAGACAAAGAGTCTCAAAAGCCATGAGGCTTATTAAGAGTTTCAATTCAGAATTACCATTTAATGTAATTTTGGTTTTTAATTTCTGCAGAATTGCATTTCATAAAAAGAAAACTGCATGAAGTCCTTCCATCTGAAAGCGAAAGAGAGAAGCAGAGCTAGAGAGAGGAGGTACACCTCACATGCACATTGAAAAATAATCTTGAAGTTATACACAGGGACTTATGGTGAAGATGACAGCAGACACCAAAAGCAATAGAACGAAACTATGGAAGAAGTCTTCCTACTGTGTTCTAGCTACATGTTTCAGCAAGCACAAAGTTCTTTGGGATGCATAGCCACAGTATGAAATGTACATTCACTCATTTTCATACATCCACAGAATATTCAAAGGGTGAAGAGAGAGTTAGTTGGAAAGCAGCTGGGCCTAGCGGAGCAGGTAAAAAAGAGGAAAACCAATACTGAGTATATGAAGGCTGTCACATGGCTGCAGGTTACTACAGTGAGAAAGAGAGTTCCACAAAAAACATTTCTTACAAGGCTTTAGAGACCTTCAAAATTTTGGCTAAGTGCTAAGACTTTGGGACCCCCCTTGAAACCAGTTGCTGCAAATGTCTAGAAGACTTTTGATCTCATAAAGAATAGCTTTTGTTCTGTTAAACTCTTTTTGACTTCTGGGCAGAGAAAGATGAGACAGAGACAACAGACGTAAGAGAGACTCTTCATGAGCCGGACTTCGGGTGTGTGTAAAAATGCATATACAAGAAGTGCTTCCATGCCTGTGATGCAATTAATGTCTTTGAAAGAAAACCAACTTAAAATAAATCCATTTGGAGCTCTTTATTTTTTTTCCCCTCTCTCTTTTTGCAAGCTGCTAGATTCAGGTTCTCCCTGAATGTGCCATGTGCCAAAACTTTATATTTTCCAAGTGAAAATTCCACTTCTTCCATATTCACCAGCCTCCAGGAACTGGTGCTTTAAAAATCCTCCTCCTCAGTGTTAAAGACTCCTAACAAAATCAAAGTTACTTGACTAGCATAAATAACATTGAGTTAATTGCCTATCATACGGTTTTGTAGTATCTGCATGCACTGTCATTGGTGTACTGTTGTGAGTTGACCTGGCTTTTGAAAATATTGCCCTTAAAGTCTGGCACATTTTTGGAACCAGGCTGTCAGTGAAGGAAAAATGAACTGGAACATCATAATCTGCTTCAACCATAGTAAAGAGAGAGACATCTGGTAGGCCACTTGGCAGTCAGCCAACAATGAAGACTTCAATTAAAATAATGAACATGTTCTCAGGAGTACGTCTCTGAACTGAAGAAGTTGTAAGTCTTGTCTGCTTCTTGAAAGTTGGCTGTAAGTGGTGGCAGTGGTCCTTCCCCCTTGCGGTGTACCTCGTGTGTTCTGGTGTTCCATGGGCCATAAAATCACCATCTTAAATACACCTGTGGAGGGTCAGAAATGAAATTAAAAGTGAATAAGAGGAGTAAGAATGGAGCATTTTCACATTTCCTAGAATCATGTAGAAGCCAGGCCAACCTCCCTAGTTTAATGGAGTTGATCTAACTTCCCAAAAGGTCTGGAATAGCACCCTGAGGTCCTCCATAGCTGGTCTTACAGGTGTCCTAGATAAGCCCAAGCTTTTTTTAGGAAATAAAGTGTTCGGAGATTTCTGACTATAGAAGCAAGAACAGCCTATTTTACCTCCCAACACAAATCACCAGCTCCTACTGTCTTGGGTGTCTAACAAAGGGGCAGGAATTGTACTGGCCATCACTTCCCTGAAGAATTGCTAAAATAGAAATCAATGCCCCAGCTGCAAGCCCTTTCAGGAACAAAGCAGTGAGGGAGTAGAGCTATATCAGGTGACAATAAAGCATAGCAGATTTCTGTTATTTTGGTTTCAAAGCAAATTCCTAGCTGTGATTTGGCTTATGGTCAGCGAGTGAATAAAATTCCAACAGTGGTGACATCCAGATCTGGATGCCACTAATCCAGCCCAGCTCTAACAAAATGTGCAGCTACAGTAGATTCTCATCAGCCTATTTGCAGTGAAAAAAAAAAAAATAACTGTAATAAAATGCATGCTCTAGCCCAATTTTGGCATTTAAAAGAGCAAAGGATATTCAGTAGATGTGCTATATTTAAATAAGAGGTCAGACACAGCGAAATGTGTCACCTAATGAGGCAGCACAGAAGTTCCTACATAAGACCATTTAGATTTGTAATGGTAATTGCTTTATGGCATTGTGAGGTCACTACAATTTGAGAATAAGACAGCCAAATTTTTGCTGGGAAGATCTTTGAGGATGCTCTTACATAGCCATTTTGAGGCAGTATTACACATACAATGTGATTTCTAAGCATGACTTGGAGAAGACCTCACTACAGTGCTCTTATGGTAAAATTACATTGCGAGACTACAATAGGAAATAAGACTGCAGTGCAAGTCTGTGGAGATTAGACTCAATTATGATGTCAAAACAAACTGAAGCAATGTCAATGCAAGTTATACCATTAAGGTTGAGACTTAAACCTAGGAAAGCAAGGAAATTCTGCATTAAACCTGCCACATTACCTTTAAATCACACCCCTGTGCTAAGGTGTTGCAGCAGGTAGAGACCTCTGTTAAATTGTCTCATAGCTCTGGGTATTGTTATATACTGCAGATGATCTCTGTACAAAATCATTGTAGTTTCATTGCACAAATGTTTAAGTGATTAATCCGAAGTGTTTAACCTATAACTGAGGATTCAACAAAATTCAGGGTTGTAGGGAAAGCTCCAGGTTACCAGTTTACATTTCAATGGGCACATTGTACCCAGATTTTATAGATACAAAGGGCCTGATCCCTTGCAAAAATAAATTGAACAATTTAAGCACTCTGAGATGAGATAGGAGTTTCCAATGTCCTTGTTTTTTTTTAATAGAAATACCCAAAGCATCAATGGGAATTATGTGCCATTATGCCCAGGCTGGATAAAAATATACTAGGGGATGCTCCTTCTCCTGAAAGCTTACAGGCTGACTTAAAATAGGAGGTAAAGAGTATGACAGACCATTGATTTTTGCCATCCATTTTCTAGGAAAGGACCCCTGCAGAGTAAAATGTAGGCATGTACTGGGGCCTGCTGGGTGCAGCAAACTGTAAGTTTGCGGCCAAAAGGAGAGTGGGAGGTTGGACTAAAGAAAAGTAGTCATCCACATTGATTTACTCAAGGAAGACATCCAAAGACGACACAAACTCTCCACTTCAGCTTTGCTCCTTTTGGATATTAGAGCTATGAAAGTGTAAATTATAGTGAGATGGAGATATAGCTGGCTAATATCAGCTGACTGTTTCCCAGTGACATCAGTGGAGTTGCATCAATTTTCGTCAGTGTCATGGTTTAACCTGGCCAGCAGACAAACATCACACAGCTACTTGCTCACTGTCCCTCACCCTGGGGAACAGGGAAGAGAATTGGAGGGATAAAGGTCAAAAGTCTGTTAGGTTGAGTTAAAAACAATTTAATAAGTGAAATAAAATAATAATGACAAAATAGTAATAATAGAATATACAAATCAGTAATGCACAGTGCAGTTGCTCACCACCCACTGACCAATGCCTAGCCCATTCCTGGCTAGCAAGCCTGAAGGAGAGAAAATATCCTGAAACTGCAGTCCCAGGAGACACTGAAAGAGCTCTCTGGATAACTCTTATTCACATACTGAACATGACATTATATGATATGGAATATCCCTTTGGCATATCCAAATGCCAATTTGAATCTGCTGCTCTTGCTACGCTCCCCCGACCTTCCTCTGCACCTCAGTTTCTTGGCAAAAACTAAAAACATCACTATGTTATCAACATTTCTCTTGTACCAAATCCCATACTAAATCCAAAACACAGCACTATTCTAGCTACTGAGAAGAAAATTAGCTCTATCCCAGCTAAAATCAGGACAGTCATCTATGAATCTTGCCCATAAAACCTGTGTATTTTTTCCTGGAAAGCTTATTAACTGACAGAGAGCTGGTAGCCTGTATGTCAGCTTCTCTTTCCAGTCTTAGTACAGCTGTATGAAACACCTTGGACTGACTTTGCAGGGCTTCCACAGACAGTTTATTTCTTCAGTTTTGTTTGTCTTGCATTTGGTGACTTCCAAAGCCTGTTCTGAGATCTAACCTCAAACCAATGCAAACCCCAACCCAGCTCCCTCTGTATCAGCTGTATCGTTTTGTAATCCCAAGTTTCATTCCTTTTCTATACATTCATCCAATTCATAGCAAACAAACCCAAGGTTCGCCAAAACGTCTGTATGCCTTGGGTGAGTTTGTCTCAGGTTGAGGGAATTGTAATTGAATCTCCTTGGCTTTTGCTACAAGGTTTTCATGCAGCTTTAAGTATGCATCCACTGCATTGGTTTCTCTAAGACAGGTTCTTTCTGTTGTTTTATATTGGTGCTATCCACTGAGCTAATTATACCAGCATCACCATGTGCATATTGATATCATTAATTAGCATAAAGAGTCACTCCTCAAAAATACATGGCAGTGTCTCTCTGACTCATTTGCCATGAGGGTAATATAAGTGAAGTACAACTCTGTAATATACCATATTTAGCTCTGAGCTGTAATCATCTTTATTAATTGCTTAATGTAGCAATGCCTAATGCAGGAAGTTCTATCCTGCACGGTCCTGATTAGCTACTCAGAGGTACAAAGGGTCCACATCTCCCAAGAAAATCACATTTAGGGATGGGCACTCAAGATCTTTGGGGGAGAACTCTGAATTTTGCTGGTTCAGGCCATTAGTACAGTCTACGGCCCTAAATAAATGTAGCTTATAACAAAAGTGGATGCATGTGCTGGGAGGAAGATCTGCAGATGGCTGCTAGCAGCTAAGGAGCAAGAGGAGCTGCTCATGCCAGATTATCCTCAAGGTCCCAACAAAGAAAGCCCTGGCACAAACAAACACCCACTCAGCACCTCAAAATACTTCTGGAAAGTGGTCAGGCCTTGTTTGTATTCTCAGTGAAAACCCACAGTATTCTCAAAAGCAAAATAAGGAGGCTAATGAAAGAGAAAGAGGGGGATACAGCTTAAAGAGAAAAATAAAGGTTGTAAAAAAGGGTGGAGGAAAGCAAAAGTACCTAAAAGGGGGAGGAGGAGAACCCCTAGATACTATGGTGAGGGGCCCAAGAAAGACTCAGCGTGCTATGAGGTGTCAGAGAAATTGCAGTAATGGGAAGAGAAGGAGTAAGAAACAGCAGGAGAGAAGGAGACTGGAAGGCAACAGAGCACAAGTGAGGGAGAGAAAATAGGAACGAGATGTTGAAAATGTTCTGTCTACAGAAGTAAACTCAAAGATACAGCTGAAATACCTTCCCAAGCTAACATAAGGGACACCACTGCTGGTTTTCAATAGACTCTTTCTAAAGTAGCTTTGCTGGGAAGTACCAAGTACTTCCAAAGATAATTTAATCTCTTGTCACTGATGAATTAGTGTTTGAAAGCAGGGCCATTCCTTGAAGTTATCTCATGTCTGTGTCAGTGGTTAGACTGGAGAAGCTTACATTGCTGAACACGTCTGGCTATGCAAAGGCAGCCAGAATATAACAAAAATTATCACTATATAGCTAAATATAACTATTTCTGCTAGATTAATTTGCTAATGACTGGAAAGATATTCCTTAAGCAGATGTCAGAGACAATGCAGATCTCCCAGTATCATGGGCCTCAGTGCCAAGATCCATCCCACATGCTCAATAGAAAGCTAAGTTTACATCTGGACCCCTAAATTAGTGATCTGTCTGAGCAAGAGGAAAGTTTAAGTCATTCACTGGTTTTGAGCTGCACATAGAAACTGTGCCAAAGAGTCACAGTGTGGAGATCAGCAGGGCATAGTTCTCCTGTGTTGGTCTTGGTACATTCCCCAAAGCCATGGGCAAAACACTAAAACTCCCATTGACTTGAGTTGATGGCTTGATCAAACGAGGCTCACATTGAACCTGAGAAAGCTAGATGCATATTTAGGCTTGTACATATTTATACGTGTTCCAAATTTGTGAGTGTTCGTACCCTTGGCAATGTCAAGGTATATTTAATGTTCATTGAAAAAACCTGAACTGTGACCTTTAGTGTCTGTAATCACTTCTCTAAGAAATTGACTTTTACTTGATTGACTTACCAGTAGTCAAATGGACACCTTTCTGGCCCATTCAAGAGGATGGTCAGGTGAGGTAAAGGTGATTGAAAATTCACTTTTCCTTATGGTCAGTTAAAGAGCTTGATGTCTACCAGATCATTAATGAGAGTCTTGTCAGGGTTGCACCTGGTTGCTGTTGTGAGACAGCGCTACTCCCACTGACATGAAGTGTTCAGCTCACTCCTCTTTCTTCTGATGCAGAAATGTTCAGGTTCCCTTGCACATAGGCTAAACCACCATGGGCCCTGTACTAAAACCTGTAGATGCCACATGGCAAGGTGGCTAGATCATACTAGAGCAGGTGGCCTGACAGCTCATGCACACTCACAGCAAGGTCCTCTTTGCAGTGGGGCAGGTGATGGAGGGGAGGCGTGCAGACTTACAGCACAAGGAGAAGCCGCATTAGTAACAGGCAGACGAGAGCATGCAAGTCCCAGTGCGCCACTTTGAGATGCATCCTTACATGTCTTCTATCATTTTACTTAAGGTACCATTAATGTGGAATAAAATATCTCTCCAAAGTAAAGAATTGCTTCTAAAAAAACACCATGGTTAATGTTTCTATTATTGATCTGCATCCAGCTGTTGTATATACATCTATGGAGTTGCTTGCTGTTTCAGTTGCTGCAGACTGCATCTGCTGTTGGCAAGTTATGAACTCACACACTTTAAGCAGCACTAATTTGAAGTGAATGCCTTATAAATAATCCACACAAACAATCTTTGACATTAATACACATTTAGTGATACTAAACCCAAGCAGATAAAGTTCATAGTGGTTCAAGAAGAAGACCTACATCATTTGTGGCCTTTAAATCCCCTGAGGGCTTTAACAGTAGAGAGAAACAGAGAGGCCATGTTCTTCATGCTGCCTCCAATTACATTTCCTCCCCTATTTATTTTTCTTCTCCTCCCTCCTCTAGTAAAAATATTCACTCTGATTTTATATGGGGGGAGTGGAAATTGAAGGAACTCTTTAGAAAAATCTTTTCATGTGTTGGGAGGTTGGATTGGGCTGGGTACCTAGAGGAAGTTAAAATAAACATGAATTTAGGCTGATGTTTTTAATCAGAGGGAAAGGCTTAGGTTATAATTACATTGCTCAGGCACATAATTGATGGGTCTAAAAAATACAGGTGTACAATACTGACTGAAAGACCTCTGTGGAGTACAAAGAGCATGGTGATTCTTGAGACTGAGGCCTCTAGTGTTCTGTGTTTTCATTTGAACAGCTGTGTAAAGCATTTGCAATGCAACCAGTCCTCCTGCCCCTCCCAAACTGACTAATTTTGGGGTTTCACTGTAAATTCAAAAAGTTCAGACCTTGCTTACCAATTAGGTCACAAATCTTTGAGACAATGCCAGTGAGGTCATGGTTTTGCATCAAAATCATTATTTTGTACAGTTCTGACGCAAAATCACATGATACATGTAAATATACACAAATGTATATGTTTATCTATGTATGTGTATGCGTATATATATGCTTATATATGTATGT
This sequence comes from Caprimulgus europaeus, assembly GCA_907165065.1. The sequence goes on from OU015525.1 coordinate 49,309,474, forward strand.
ATTTTAACTCAGATGAGAGCTGAGAATTTGGGTTCATTTGAATATAAAGCTCAGAGCAGAATATGGGACAGACAATCCCACATGGACTGAAACAGAAATCAATCTTCGTGAAACAAAACTGCTTATTTGCATGTACCTCTGCTTGTTTGTTTGCTTCTGTCTATCCCTCAGAAACAAGCAAAGCTGCTCCTATTTGTAGAGTAAAGGAGCATTATCCACTTTTGGAGACAACATCCCATTGTACTCAGTGGCACTTTTGCTGTTGACCTCAATGATAGAGCTGAGAGAATTTGCAATCAATAATTAATCTGATGAATTTAGCCTACTTTTCTGCCTGCGGAATATCTGAGGGCAGATTGCACTGTCTACAAACATTTTTATTTGAAATTACTTAACACAATTCCTTAGACTGTGAATTTGTCAGGACTGATTCTCTGGGAGTATCAATACTAAGAAGCATCCTTGGCAGTCTTTACTCCTCACATGAGTGCTCCGAGAGCAGCCCACCATGGAGGGAGGTGTAGTGATGTGAGGTGCTGTTTGGGTAGGAAGGCAAATATGGTTCTGTGTAAGCTATGCTTGGCTAGGCAAAGTGCATCTTGTTGGTTTTGTTGGTTGGCTGCATTTTCAGAAATTTCACACAAAATTAAGTTATATTTGTGTTTCTGAACTTCAAAATGCAGACAAGTCAAATTTTCCAGTCAGATGTTTAAAGGATGGAGTTAGGCTTCAGTCTCATCTGGAGGGACTCTTCTTTCATTTCTATTCTTTGCTTCTCTCTCTCTCTTTCTCTGTTTTCTGTTTTTCTTTACAGACACTGAAAATTAATTTTGCTCAGTGTACCTCTGTTTTATCAATGGTTATTCCTTGTCTCAGCTTGTTATGTTGTCTGAATTGGGTTGTTTTTGTTGTCTGAGAAATGCATAGTAGGGTTGGCAACTTCCCCCTTATTGCCTAAAAAGGGACTTTTCTCAGCTGTCAATGCTGTAGAAGGATGTGGGAAATCTTCTTTATTTGCATGACATGGTTTGTAAACAGCTTGCTCAAGCTAGTTTGTTCACCTGGCTATTTCCATTCTCAACCATTTCCCTGTTTTTGCCTTTTCTTTCCACCATGTCCAAATCTTCTCATAGCCTGGTGTTTCTGGTTATAACCACTCCTTAGCAAGAGTCAGGGTGGCTGGGAGCAAAGTGAGGGGAACTTTCATGGCCCAACCAGCTTGATATGTCCTGTACAACCTTTGCAGGTGGGAGTGCATTTGAAAATGTTGCTCTACTACCAGCTTGGATTGCTGTATGATGCTGCAAGAAATGTAGTCTCCTTCCTCACCCCATTTCCTTTTCTCACCTCTCTGTACTTTCTATTTCCCTTTACTAACAAACGGAAGAGACATCACTGCTCACTCTTGGGTTTTCCCAGAGCCCAGTCCACCTCTGTTTCCTGCAGTCCTGCCTGTTTGCTCCCTTCTCCAGAACTGTCTTATTCTCTATATATACATTTAACTATCATTTTTTTATTAATGGGTTTAATAGATAGCAGAGGAGGTGACTAACATCTAAGTGGAAGGCTTCTGAATACGGACCTGTAGAATCACTGCATGACTGAATGCTCATGACATCCTCAGCACAGGTTTGGGGTTTGGTTGCACTCCTACCTCTACTGTACCCATGCCAGCCCCCTTGCTCAGCCTCTTCTCTCCTCCTTGCAATACACACACACACACATATCCGAAAAATTGTTAATTAAGGGATAAAAAATGCCCGAGAAAGGTTCTTCTTGCAGAGTTGTTGATCAGCTTTGGGCTGGTGCCTGACAGGAGCAGAGGAGCTGTGTTTGCCCTGGTTCTAGGAGGGGTTTCCAGTAAAGAGGTGGTACCCAGTTACATGCTACAGATAGTGTCCCAGCAGCATTCTCCACCTAGACCTTTCCAATGGCAAATTAAATGGCTCTGAAAGTGGGTTTAGAGGAAACAGCAGCCTTCTATTGAGGCTCTGCTCAGTGATTTCCCATTTCTCTGATTTCCCCGTGGCTTTATAATGTTAATTCCAGTTCTTCAAGAAAAAAAGAGGGAAAGAATGAGGCTCCACATTTATGATCCTAAACTGCAATGAGGCTGGAATGAGAAGGCAGGCACCAAGTTTTTGTGGGGACTGATGGTAAATACAGACCTGAACATGTTTTGTGTACCTTGTGGCCAGATGTAGATGAAGAGTGGGAGGCAGACACTTAGCCCTAATGTCAAAGGTATATGATTTTTGGCCATGTTTGTCCCCTTGCAGGCAGAACTGGGTGTTCCCAGCTCCACAGATTTGAGCCATTTGAAATGTCAAGCACATCTCCATGGAGCTGTAGGCTCTTGCACACAATTATTCAAATCTCATTCCCTAAGTACGTATATGCCATGAAGATCTCAGAAACTGCAAGTTGGTTGTGCTGTTTTGCCTCTCCAACACTTGACAAACTAAGAAAATAAAACTTCATCTGAGGCTATTTCATCAGCACCATCTCTCCATCAACACTTGCATTATCAGTTAAATAAAGATGCTGCAATGTCACCTGCTTGTGACTGCCTTTGGAGATAGTCTCTGATGATCAGACTGGTACAACATGAGATCTCAATGCCTTTTTGCCTAAGATCCATTGCAAATGGGGGAATTGTGTGGTATAGGACTTTAAGATGATAATATGACTTTAAGATGTACAAGTACATAAGACTGCTTGGAATTATGCACTTTGCATATTTGAATGAGAGAGTTCTGAGAGAATCAAGGAACATTTCAGAGAGATTACAGGGAACACAAGGGAAATTTTTACTTAAAAATTGTATATACAGAGCCGACTTTAGACACCTGCAGAATAACTATTAAAAATTAAATTACTAAGCCTAAACTAACTAAAATGTCCTAATTCCCCTACCTGCTCCAAACCTTGATCAGCCCCTCAAGGTCCCATGGGTACCCAGCCTTCCAGAAGGTGATGGTGTATTTAAAGCAAAGTAGTAATTATTCAGTACGCTACATTTAATGATAATTATGGCTGGCCTAACACTTTAGCTGTGCAGTGCTATGCCAGAGACTGTATTTCAATCTCCAGATCCAGTCTCTCATTCCCCAGCTTGCAGATCCAGGCACATTGCAAAAAGGAAAATGCTCATATGTGGGACAAATTGTTGGAGGACGTGCCATCCTGACACTTTCAATCCTTCCCATGTTTCCTCAGGCCTCTGTCCTTTCTGAAATCCCACTCCAAATTTGGATTTGAGCCCCACATATTTCTCCTGCTCATCTTGCAGACACGCATTAGTAGGCCATAAGGAAACATTGTCTTATTCTCCCCTGTCTGGAGCAAACCATTGTCATTTTCAGTTGCTATTTGCTCAGAAAACAGTGGCTTCTGGATAACAAGGGCTGACGTGACCCAGTCTGCAAATACTGTGTTGTGGCAGCCTGGAAGATAATGTGTGTTGCCGCGGAATTCACAAAGGGGAAAAACTTTGAAACATTTTAAAAATGCAGGTGCACAAATTACTCATGCCAGGAGCAGCAGTGGCATTTTGTAATAAAATCTTGTGTTTATACTCCATTGTTGAATACACATACCTTACAGTTCCCAAGAGACCATCATCCTGTGCTACCCAATGAACAATTTACAGATGGATTAAATACATGTGCAGAATGAAATAAAACTTGCAGATTTATAAGAGGTATAGGTTATCCTTGCAGTTGACGCAAAATTCCCATTTATATGAATGGGCTGTTGGTTCATTTTAGAGTGTCAGGTTTTTCCTTATTTTTCCTTTGTGTCAAATTTTACATTATTCTTCTAAGATATCTGAATATTAAGAATATTACTGGGTTCTCAGTACAAAGCTACATCCAAATAATCAGCAAGAACTAGCCACAATGCAGAGCTTTTAACCATTTTCTACTTTGCTTAGTCTTACAGAAATTTGCTTTGCTTGATACCCATAGCATATCTAGAGTAGAGAAGTGGGCCAAGAGTCTAATAATGATTTGAGGAAAGTCTTTACTAAATGAGTGCTGTCTGTGGACTTCAGCAGCAACTAACATAAATAATAATAAGAAGGGTTGCTGCAAACTTATCTGTTGATCTGAAAATTTCAGTCTCCTGACAGTTGTTATCTAGACTCTACAAATTATTTTGAAGAATATTTTTTCAATACAAAACATTTGCTCAAAACTCTTCTTGGAAAGCAGGCAGGTCAGGCTCTCTCACCCTTCTGCAACAGCTTCTCTGTATCAACCTTTGGCTGATCTTCCTTTTCATCTGAAGCAACTCCTGATCATAACAGTCAGTATCTGCACCAGTTCTCACTTTACCTTTCCTTCCCCATTCTTTTCTCCAACCTCTCACTGGAAAGCATATCATTTTGCAGCATGGAGAGGACGCAAATGTCGCAGGTTTTAGGTTCATGAGAATTTCACTTAGGTAAAAGATATGGTCCCTGGGGCCAATGGAGGTATATTTGCACTGTTGTAAACCATAGGGCTCTCCTGTGAGAGGAAAAACAAACAAACAAACAAACAAACAAAATCCCCCAAACAATAAAAGGGAAACAAAATCATACTCTCCAGTACATTATGAATATTAGTCTCCCTTACTATCTGCTGCTGCTAACATCAAGCAGGGGCAAGTGTAGATTGATCAGTCGTCGCAAGCAGCATGCTGAGCTGATGGATCAGCAGTGGCAGATGTGCAGCTGTGGAAGTCTGGTAGCAAGGTGTGTCAGCCTGTCTCTGCTACCTCACTGCCCATCCAAGCAATCTTTTGTTTCTATTGTTGTAGTTTCATCAATCAGGCACGTGAAAAAGAGGAATCACAATATTCTCCATGCAGGCCTGTCTGTCTCACCTACTAGCCTCCAGCCCTTGGCAGCTACCACCTCCCTCCAGGTGGAATGGGCTTTTTTTTTTGCCTTCATGAGATCATTTGTGTTTTGTTCTGAACCAAGCTTTCTTTCACGAGGTTCATTTTGGGGGAGCAAGAGAAGGGTTTATATTTGGAGGCCTTGATTTTCTTCTCTTACCTGCTTTACAAATGCATAGTGCTATTGGCATTATTCCTAATGATGCCTAACCTCTGGAGATATCCAGGACCTTAATGCAACTGAAGAGCGTCAGCTGTGTCTTTTCCCAGTGCTGTTTTTTCTAGTGATGTCAGGAGTCACAGGCTGATGCACTTGGGAATGGAGACATTCAGGTGACTGCCAACACTGAGAAGAAATCCATCCATGCCCCTGGAGAGTCAGTATACCCGACAGACTGGCACATGGGTAAGCACTGCTGCTCAGTGAGAAAAATGCCAGCACAAGGTGAAACACAAGCAGACACAGACTGCAACACAGAGAAATCAGAGACTAACTCTTTGCAGAAGTTTTTCTTTCATATGTATTTTGATTGTAGCAATGTGTCATTTGTAGCAGGAATTGATATTTGTGTCTATTGGCTTCTTTCGCAAATGTGCTTTGACAGTAGGAGGATATTTGGTGCAAGCTTCCATCTTTGTTAATATTGAAGAATGTACAATTGAGCAGTCTCATTAGGCATATAAATTTTTAATGCTTCCCACAAACTTTCCATCTTAGAAATCAGACAACACTTATTTAAAGAAGAAAAGAGGCAAACCGACTCAACAAATGTAACATATTGCAAGTTTGTTTCATCTAAAACCAAACTCACCAACACAATGGCTCTGGCCTGGACAGGCAACAGAGAAAAATGAGAGCTTTCTAGGACCTGAACCAAAGTCCTTGTGTTCTTCCATTTCCAGTGTATGAGGTGATGGATAGACAAAATGAATTATCACCAGGGCAAAAAGACAATACCAGCTCTCCAGGACTAAGCAATGAGTGACTACCTGCTTCGAGCTGCTGGGCACATGCTCCACTGCAATTTCACATTTCATTTTGATCTGTAAGTTCATTTTAAGTGTTTATTTTTGCATTTTCATTGGGAATAGTCCCAGAACAACTAAGAAATTCACTGCATTGCGGTTTGGTGAATGCTGCGCCCACTGCACCCATTGACATTAGTACTGAGCAGGGACAGCAGGCTGTGGAAACATGTACAAGATGGTTCTTTAAGAATTGGTTGTTATAAACAAAGCAAAAGTTCACCCAGTGTAGAGCTGCTGGCCCCTCTACATAGAATATGCAGGTTCATGAGTTTCTTTATATTCTCCCTTACGTAGCTAGTTACTGGAAGAAAAAAATGGTCTTTAAATTTTTCTTGGTAAGTAACTTGGTATGGTGTATGTTTTCTTGTGAGTTTTAGACAACTGTGCTCTAAATTCTCATTGTGATTATTTGTTTATTTTGGTCACATATGTATTTAAAAACTTAAGAGTAATTGATCTAACGATGTAGTATGTGGAAGTATGTGTAATTGAACTAACGATGTAGTAGGTGGAAGTATGTGTAATATTTGCAATATGTGTCATATTCTTAATGACAGTTTTTATGGAGCTGATATAATTGTCTTTCATCATTTTCCTTCTCCTTTTATTAAGATCATGTTATACATAGAAATGCTGAATGTTTGAGGAGGAGAGTTGAAGGGTCAGGATGACAACAGTTGTGCTGACTTTGAAGCACAATTACGGTGCAATAGCTTGTCCCTTTCCTTCAGGAAAGGTCACAGAAATTGATACTGGTTGGTGTCTCTGATGTACTGTGAAATGTAGTGCATTTTGTTATCTACGGACAAGCACATCATGCAGCATAAACACACTCTGGAGTTCAGCCTTGTAGAATATGTGCCTTTTACCCCAAAAGTGCCCTTGTTTCTTCCAATGAGATTGCTGATTGGTTACATTTCAGTGCTCAGCTCTTCCTTGTTGCAAACATGTTTTACATAAGTATCCCAGACTGTCTGAAGTTAGGCAGCAGTTTTGTCCCTACTGTGCCTTACATTACGTTATTGAGACAATGGAGCGAGAGGCACAAGGAAATTCCACCTGTGATTACTTCAAAAAATCAAGTGCTTTGTATGATCAAGTGATTAAAACACTGAATCAGAGCTACTTATTATACACCGTGGTTATGCCATAAAATAAGAGATACCACACAATTATAAAATAGCTTTAGGAACAAAATGTTATCCTACCTTAGTATTAATAATCAGTTATGTGGTCTTGCAGTACTGTAAAATTGTACATTCTGAACATACCTTTATTTCTGAATGGTTATAATGTTTGGGGAAAAAAAGTCTTTCTGATCCATTGTGCCCCAAGGACATCAGGGTCACAGCAATGATTACAGAGATAACCTTTTTGTTCTCCTGCATTCATTACATGAATTGACAGCTTATTAATTGCAAGGACTTCTCCCTTGAATTAATTTTTTTTGTCATTCTTTATTTCAAAAGTAATAGACACACACAATTTCTGATGTCTTGTTATTGTTTGGTTATGATTTCTGTTATTTATTTGTGCATCTAATGCTTGCAACACCAGATCTGTTTTCACATTTCTACTAGTTTAGGATGAATGTGAATGTGTTTTACCAACAGACAGGGAAAGTGGCCAGGATTAGAGAAAATTACAGATGAAGTGTGTGGCAAATAGCCACCAACTGAGGTTCAAAAGGTTTCTGTTTAGTCCCTGCAGTATATCATCCCTGTCAGCACAGGCTGCAGTTGTGACCATAGCCTCTAAATGCCATCAGCTGGAGAAGTATGCACCCTTCTACAAAATCATGCCTCCTCAGGCCCATCTCTTCACTGGTTCCCACCCTAGACTACATGGTAGCTGAGAGATCTTTGCAAAATAAGTGAGAGGTAGCTACAAGCTCTCCAGCCCAGCTCTCACAAAACTCATCTGAACAGCCTTTCATTTCTACTGCTAGGAGAACACCTGCCTGCACACTTACTTTATCAACAGGCATCATGTATAAATTAATCTGTCCAGTGCTTTCAGTTCAACCTAATGCCCCCACGCCATAGCCTTCTATGCGCTTTTGTTACACTATGCTGCTTTCAGCAGGAGACTTTCACAGACAGCTTTACTGGAGGGCTTGGAGGGCTAAACTTCCCCCATGAACACTGTGCTGCATCCTCTACAAACCCTGACAGGGAGACCTTGCACCACTGCACCTTGCAGCAGGAGCATCATGGCTGCATTTGCCATTTGAAGACCAAGCTTATGTTCAGCTGCTACATCGGTATCTGCTGCTATTTATGCAACTCTTCTTGAAGGTCAGTGGGACTTGAAACTTGCTATACTTATAGCTCTTCAGCATCAAATATATACTTTTATTACAGATATAACCAATGTCTGGACTAATGTGGCACTGTATCATGAGTGTTGCCTTTAAAGACTATTAAAAATACATATCAATGCACTAAAAACCAGAACCACATACTTGATTTTAGGAGTACAACAGAGTGGGAGGTGTCTAGGTCTGCAGACTTTCTGGCAAGACAGGCATCAATGGAGGGTGAGACTATAGGCATTATCTCCTGCCTACTTTACCTAAGCAACCAAAATGAAAAATTAGGTTTGTTGCTGCCGCTGTTAGTGGTGGTAGAAATGCTGGGGCATGGGTCAGCCCCACTTCTTGGCAAAGAGGTTTTTCCCAGGAAAAGCAACCTCTCTTCCTTCCACAGAGCTCTTCAGTGCAATCAGATACAATGTCCAATATACATTCATTCCCACTTTTATGAGAACTTTTTCCACCCATGCCTCAAATTTTACCTCCTGATAGAGGACTTTTTTTCCCCTTAATTCAGCCATATGAAAACTTTGCAGTAGAGAAGACATGAATGAAGACCAAGAGGACAAAGGAATTATTCAGATTCACTTACATGAACTGTCCCAGACAGTCAGAAATACCTGACACTAAAAAAATTGTCTGGAAGCCTTTATTCCTTGTACTTCCTGCTTCTGATCAGACTGAAAATACCAGTAGACTCACTCTTATCACGCAGTGTCCCTCAGAGCTGTAGCTAATGGAAACAACTAAAAGCATTGAAAAAGGAGACATTAGAAGGGGAGAGAAGTTATACATGTTCTTTATCTGAAAAAAAGTGGTTGGCACATTCTTATTTTAAGCTGAATACAGCTTCTAGTAATCACTTCCATCAGATGGACAATAGTATCTCCAAAATTATCTGAGGATGTTAAGATCAGATGCAAAGAGGCCATTTGCTACCTCCTTCTCCCAGGGAACTAATGAGATAGCAAGGCTGACTGTATAGACATTATTCCTGATCCTGAGGAGAGCTCAGATCCTACTGGTGAAGTAGGGAGGGTCAGTGCTCTAGCAACTTTTCCTCTTCAGAAAAGTTTCTAGCTCCACAGAAAGGCCCCTGAGCCAGAGGGCTCAAGCAATAATCCTGGCATTTAGGAATGGACAGAAGAGCAAGCTAACAGATTTTCCCCTCACCCAGGCTTGCTTTAGAGGCAACCAGGTATCTTCTCCTCAGAGAGCTTTGTGTGAGGTGCCTGGCAGTTTTCTGGCATGGTCTTCATGAAGCTGAGATAATGGACAGTCAGTCCAACCAGAAAGGACAGAATCAGCAAGGACCCTCTCTAGATTCAGAGAATAAGAACTGGTGTAAAGATTTGACTAAGTCAGTGTGGTAAGACAGTGGGGAAATAAATCAGTTTCACAAAACAGAGTATCTTCTTGACTAAATACAGAGTTTACTAATTTCCCTCTGTTAACTCCACCAGTGTCCATAGTGGTTCCTCAGCCTTTAACTCCAATACATGATCCAGGACAAAACAAATGGATAAACATTCCCCTCTTTACCAACAAAATTCAGCCTCAGTCTTCAAATCTATTAGCCTTTTTCCAAAGATATTTTTCTTGAAGCCAATAAGCATTCACCCTATCTCTTCAAGCACCTTTCTTCATGGATAACCACTTACAGCAGGAATTCCATGTGGGACTAATCATTCTGCTTACAGAAAGGACCTTGCCTTAGATGCTTTGTGGATGGCCAGCCCTTTATAACTGTGAGAGAAATGCAGCTTCAGCTCTAAGATGGCTGTCTCTTCCTCTCCTCAGCTCCACTCACACATGCATCTCTCCTTGTATTAGTGTATTCTGTATCTCTTTCCTTTTAGACAAACTTCTCCTTGGGGCAGCAGTTGTGTCTTGGTTTGTCTCTGTGAAGTTCATATAGTCAGATAGCTCGGATCTTGACTGGAGCCTCTTGGCACTACTGTAATATAAATATTATAAAACAGTTGAGGGAATACCATGTCCTGACTTTTGGGAATTCTTCGCCCACCCCCTACTTGGTATCTTACTCCCTTTGTTCTCAGAGGCAGTTGCTACTGCATTTCATACATACTAACACATGTGCAGAAGAGCAAGGCATAGGCATGCTGCCCTGTTTTTTTAAAAGACTTGTTTGAAACTCTTACACGTGTCCCAGGGTGATACAAATTAGTGGACAATGTGTGGATGAAAAAGAGAAGGGGTATGACATATGCTACTAATCGGCATCTAATTGTAGCTCATGTTGTATATATATATATATAGATATATATATATATATATATATATACATCCAAAAACATCCATTAAAATAACATTAAGGTTGCAAAGTGATCACTGAAAAGTCAGGAAATGAAATAATTAAGTTGGTCTTCATCCAGTGTTTGTGAGAATTTGCACTATGAAGTAAAACAGGGAATTTGAGAGGACAGAAAAAGGAAGATCTCTTATTTCAGATTTTCTCTCTTTCAGCAGTTGCAAGAATGTCCTAGTCTTACTGTTTCTGCCCCCAGCTACAATGACAGCCACAAGATAATTCTTCTGCCATATCTGTTGCCTCCAACCTCCAAGTAGCCAGCCATTGGTTTCTACATTAAAACTGGGAAAATGCACCAACTTAGATTCCTTCCATCCAGCTCCATCCACATGTGGTTCTTGTTACCCATAATGCCATAAAAAGCATTTGCTCTTCTCTGGAGGTTCATGTTTCCTCCCTTTCCCTGCCTTTCTTCTGAAACCACTCTCTTCATTAGTGTCTTTCCTCTGTAAATGCTCAACTGGAAGTGGAAGTGTGTAGGCACAGGATCCATGACTGCTATTGCCTAGGAGGTACTGCTGGAGACTCAGTGTAGCGTTTGGTCAAGTACACCCTGCTGCAAGGAGGGGAAAGTGAGGAACACAAAGTAGCACTGAGAAACAGGTATGATACTCTGCAGTAGGAATCAAGCCTCTGGGAAGCCTGAATTTCCAGGCAAAGAAACCATAGGAGAGCAGATGAGCAGAGCCAGCACTGGGGCTGTACACAAAGATGGCTGTAGAGTGTACAGGTGAGAACTGGGATGTAACACAGCCTTACTGCCCTACTGTGGAAAAACATTGAGAAGAGGGATGTTACAGAAAATAACTGAAACACTGGAACAGATGACCCAACACTGAGTGAGATGGAAGAAGAAGGAGAAAAGGAAACAGATACCTACAAACTCTGCCGCAAGATGGACACTTTTAATGCTAATTGAAAAAGGGGTAATAAGGAAGAGGTTATTGAGAGAAATATGTCTAAGGAAACATCTCTGAGTAGTAAAGACTCAGGGAAAGTGTAGAAAAAAAAATGCACCCAAAACATGGAACAGGTATACAGACTCATGCCAAAGTTTCTTGGGAGTCGAGGCAGGGCAGGTTCCTCTCATCCAAGGAGAGGTTCTTTCAAGAGACCAGCCTCTCAGTAGTGCCTTGTCTCTGGTAGCAATGAGAGTGGAATCTTTTCCACAAACACTTGCAGTAAGTTCATCATGAAGATTTTGGGGCTTAGCTGTCTTTCCTCCAGTATCTTAGCATCTCCTGCACTGTGAAGAAACTTCTTTGTGGTAAAGTGAACTTAATGCTCTTCAGCTCATGTAAAGTTAACAACACATTTACTTTCCGATTGATAGTCCAATGATCTAATGCAACACTATCTCCAGCTCCTAGGAAGTCTTCATTTGAGTAAGTCACTATCTGCTTCCTCCTCTATACTGCAAATATTGCCCTGCTGCCTGTAAAGCTGGCAAACTGACATAATTGCAAGGGATTTCTTGCACCTTCTCCCATCTGTTGTCCCTTAGTTGGGCATGTGCTGTTAGCCCAGCATGGGCAACATCCTGTGCTGCTTTGCTGGACTTTTCTGAATTCCAGTTTCAGTTTTCTAGTAATATTGAGTTTCTTTGCATCCTGTCTAGTTTGCCATAGGAGAGTCCATCCTCTATGAGCTGTGCTGTGATGAATTCCAATGTTTTCTTAAAGGATTAATTTAAAATCTGCCAGTAATCACCTCCAGGTTGTTTTTATCACAGTCACACTCTTATCAGGTCTCAGGTAGCCTCCATAACTGTAAGACGTAGACTTCAGCCTGAGCTCAGCCACAAACAGACTTGTGATTTTTTTCCTTCCTTTTTCTTTTGTTTAGTAACATTCCTCTCCTGTGTTTCACTCTTAGATGAAGTAGAAGAACTCCTCTGATTTCTAAAATACAGCTTCAGACTCAGCCTTTACTCTCTAACTTAACGGCAGTCTGGCAGACACACTAGTTATTGCTAGAAATATGGTTGTCTTGTGATAGCCCCCACCACTTGCAGGCACAGAAAGAAGCATTCTTCAAACCTTCTCCAATTGTGTTTCATATTCCCAAAGCATTTTAACTCTTACAGGACTTGCCACTGCTCCTTTTTCTGCACAGAGGTTATTTTCCTTGTTGCTTTTGACTTCTGGTGCTGTATGGCATTGAATGGCCACTCTGGGTCCGTCCGCCATACAATGAAGTCCGCGGCTGTGAAACAGGCATTTCATGAGCTAGGTTATACAGAGCCAAGCTGTTTCAGTGCTTTCTGTTTAGCTCAGGTACAGGGTTGACATACCCTTGCTGATAAGGCTCTTGCATTGTTTATTGTTTGACCCCAGATGGCTGCATATAGTCATAAAGTCTTCTGCAATTCCCCATCTGCACTTCCTCAAAGGGGAAGCTCAGCTTCTCCAAGGCATAATCTTCTGCAGCACAGAGCATACTGGAAATACTCGGAGGTTTCAGCAGCAAAAGTTCTTCTAAGCACAACACAGGTTGTTTTTACTTTAAGTGCTGACTTTAAACAGTATATAATTTAGCCAAAATCAGACAGATTTATGTAGGGCACAACAAAAGTAACTCTCAGTACCGGTTTTCAAGATTTTATGACTGCCTGTCTTGGAATAACTTCTGGATTCTGTTTTGGATCATAAAGTGTTAGTAAGTGAATGTGGAGACTGTTCCCACAGCCTTTCTGAACTACCTGTCTGTGATTAATTATGGACAACTCTGAACGATTGTACCTCTCCGCCAACCTCCATGTTTGCGCAGTGACTAACATGGTGATGTCAGTTCTCACTAATGTATTTGCCAATTAGGAAGATTTAGTGTGGTGACTGAGGACAGCAGAGCGTTGGTGGCAAATCTGTAATTGTCCAAGTCAAATATCTGACAACTAGGTGTTAGAAAAAGTGCTTTAGGTTTTACCCACTTGTGGGTCTGACTGTGCATCTTTCTGCAACACTTCAGTTTCTATCACATCAGGACACACCAGTCACATCTTATTATGTCACAGCGAATCACTTTCTGGCTCACCATAATACTTAATCAACAAATCCAATGCCATGTGCCACGCTCCAAAGCATCAGTCAAGCAATGCAATTAAGAAGTGTCTTGATTTCCTTTGGATGCATACAACAGACTGCCAGTATTGGTACCACCTCAAAGCCCCACCAAGACAAGTGTCCCATTATGTGAGACCCCTCTAAATGCCATAGGAGGCAATCTCTCCCTCAACAAGCCTGCAAACAGGAAGCAAAACAATTTGACCATGGACACACACACATACACGTACATACAGGTATCAGTGCAGAGCAGACCTCAGCCAACCTGACAGGCTCATCAATGCCCAGTCCACCGAACCAGGCTGAGATGTGTGCACCACTGCTGGTGTGTGAAATACCTCAAATGATACTTGGAGGCGGCAGGCTTCAGCTGCCTTTGTCAAGGCAGTAACCCTGTAGCTTGTGTAATTGCCTCTGTACAGGAGTTCGTGTTCAGTCGTACCTCCCTCTGTGAAAAAGTTGAGCTGCAGGATAAGAGCTTTCACACAACCAGCTGCTGCCAAGCAGCAGATTAGCAGGTAATCAGTTGACTGGTAGTAACTTCGTCAGCTCCCAGAGTCTTGCTGTGTGTCAGGGATGAATGGCTAAAGTGTCAAGATAGGTGCATGAGGGGCAGAGGTGGATATGAGTTTGAATCAGCTGTGGAGCAACAGGGATAGGTGCAGTATGGCCCTCGCTCAGTGGCTTCAGAGAGCAGTGATGGGAAGAGGATGAAGGAGGTAACACAGTCACCCCAGTCTGAGGGACCATCATGTTCTGTAGAAAGGGAATACAGCCTTTCATATGCCTGGGCCTGGCTTAGCCTTGTATTGTGGCCACTCACGCATGTGTGAAAGGATGAAAACTGCCATTTCCTTGAGTTCAGGATGATGGCAGGTAACCCATACAAGCACCAAACACTACAAGCCTCCAGCAAGCTGTCTGTTTCTACAGCATGGATAAAAACAACTGCATCCCAGGCTGGCAGGCTGGCAGGAAGCAATGCCAAGTCCAAGTGGCTTAAAAAAGAATCATCCATATCAAAGCCACTGTGGAAGTTTTACTTCACTGCTTTTTAAATTTCATGGTTTTATTTCTATCCAATGGAAGACAGTTACTGGGTTTCATATTTGGAGAAAACCTAAATCCCAGTAAGAGGTACAGAGTCCAACCTTATTCATTTCTGTACTCACGTACACACACTGTACACACAATCACTGTGACAAGAGGCAGTCATATGCTGTGGCCACTTTATGCCAGCTGCACAGACACAAAGAAATTGTCCAGGGAAATAACTTTGACAGAGAGGGGTTTATCTGGCAGCATTTATCTAGCACTGCCTCTGCAGTCTCTTTTCAGGACCTCCCCTCCTCCTCCACCCCCAGGATGATGGTGGAGGAAGGGATTAGGGAATAGAGGGAGAAGACCAGAAAGAAAATGTCACCAGGGAATACTAAGTCTTCAGCTTTTCTCTGCCTGACAGTAGTCCCTCAGCACTGGGGATGTGAGCTACAATAGCCCTGTGAAAAGGATAAACCAGCCCCTACGAGGACCCAAGAGTAGAAAAACAAACCAACAACACCCAGCACTTCTGTGACATTCCTGAACTGTACAAATCACTTGTCCAAGTCCTCACATAGTGCCTCCATCCTCCCAGCTACGCAGCACTGCTGCAGCAAATCCACAGTGCTTGGACAGCTGGTGATGGCTGGGATTTGGCCCGATACATGGATATTATTTGGGGGGTTTGCTGAATTTTTATGTTAACTCAATGTGTACAATGGACCAATGTTGCCATCACCACATAACTGTCACAGAACTTTCTTTCTACTATTATTCTATTTATTCCTTTCTTCCCCTGCCACTCTCTAACAAAGAAAGGAAAATCCAGAACAGGACATGTGTTATTTAATATCTGTGTCAATGTCAGAATGCAGGCATGCTTTTATTCTTTTGCCTTTTGCAATGAATGTGTGATACCTGATATATTAGGTATTAATAAAGCAAACTGCTTTATGCTGTTTATATTGGTAATATGATTCTGGATCTTATCCCCAGCTGAGGGGGTAGGAATGTAGATTTTTCCTTGTATATTATTACCCAGCCATGGCTAATCAAGTATACAATATATTCTGATTTTTGTGTATTGTTTATTTTTGATTTACTTTAATTAGAACCAGCTCTCTATATAATAAGTTGATATATAAAACATAGAAGGGAGGGAGCAATGGCTAAAAGGCATAGAAAATGAGAAAAATAAAATCAAATAAAGAACCCAAGAGGATGGTGTAGCCTTGCACTTCACCAACAATTTTACAGTACTTCACCTATAACTGCCAGCACCCATCCCACCCATGTCTACAGCAGTGATCTGTCCCAGAGGCACCAGTACCGTCTAGGGCTTAAGATCTCAATCTGCACTAACCAAGTTGCAAAGAAGGGGAGTTGTAAAAGCATGATAGCACAGAGTGGAAAGCATTGTTTTCTCTTGACTGTGGATAACCAGTGAAATTTAGAGACATGATAAAAAAAGTCTCTAAGCTCTGACACACAACATGAAATAACACAGAAGAAGCTCTGTGCATCCCTTTGTCTTTCCTATACGCATGCTTCCCAGTTTCTCACAAGTTTTCTTCTGGATTATATTGAGTGTCCTGTTATGACTATTGTCAGTGACAAAACTCAGATGTCATCAGGCACCTTCCCAGTGAGAGAAAATCCTTTGTTCGAATGTCCAGTGCTTCTCAAGGAATGGCTAAAACTTCCATTAATTCAGTCAGCACTGACCTTAATTTGCTTGCTCCTGGATAGGAGATTCAATCACATAAACCACTCACACAAACTCCTGGGTTTATCCTGCTGAGGAAAATAGTGGCTGGCCTGCCTAGTATCACAGCACTTGATGCCTGTTCTGCAGGGCTTTTTGCATAACATCTGGGGAGCTCCTACTTCTAAGGAAGTTTGAAAATGGTCCCTTTCATCAGCATCAGATCCCATTGTATTCAATGAGAGCTGCAGGTGTTCTGTACCACTTGGGGCCAGGCCCTTCATCATAATAAAAAGGCCAGATTTGAGCTGGAAGCTCTGTCATTAAAACTGCCTGTAGTGTATTAGTAATCTGCTGAACCTCCTAGAGGCCCAGAGAAACCTTCTGCTGTGTTACTTTAACTCTTTGTGATTATCAGAACAGTGAGGATTTAAGAAGGGGCGCATTAAATTCCTGTCACATCCCTTCTCTGAGTTACCCAAAGACTAATAGACCCAACAAAACCTTCCTTGGGAGAACAAAGTAAAAGGAGGTCTCTCTGTATGAGATAGCATTGACTGTCAGAAGTGCCCACAATGTTGTTTAAGATGACTGACAGCCTCTCCCTCCATTTTATTTTATAGCTATTGTAATTTATCAAACACCTGGAGATGCTTATGAGAGTATCCAAACCAGTTTTTTGTGCCTCTGATCTGCACACCAACTCCATTTCCTGCTGCTCTCTTCCTGAGAAGCGAGGACCATTTTGTGCAAGGGGTTTAGCACAAGGCATGGGGGCACCTCTGCTCCAGGTGTGGGAAACGTGCTCAAGGGGCAGTTGGAATCCTGAAGGCACCCCGATGGCTTGTGTTCTTACTGGATAACATCAGGGTGGAAACACCGAGAGAGTCACAGGAAAAAAGTGGTGACTGTGTGGAGACCAACCGTGTCAAGTTCCCCTGGCGGGGACATTTGCTGAGAGGCATGGCTTGGGCAGCAGAAGTTCTTCTTGCAGAATTCTCCTTAGCACCTGCCACTTTGGTCATTTGCTATCAGGGCAGTGTGATGGACAAAGACAAGCCTAGGGCACAACGTGGTCCTGCACTGCTGGCTTAAGAGCTGTGGGCACCTGGCATAGAACAGAGAGGTATGTTGGTGTTGTGGGATCAGCTGGAGGGATATATAGGAGTGAAAAGAGGGACTAGGTTACTCAGAGAAGGCTAAATGCAATGAAAAGTCTGTCTCTTCATGTCGCATTCATTAAAAGCAAATTATTGGATCAGAATGTCTGTTCAAATTGGTTCAGCTAAATATTAGGATATGACCCAAATCTTCTATCCAAGTGAACATATGTATAAACTTTTCTGAAACGCAAAAGATTTAGTCAGTCGAGATTTAAGAAAGGGGATGGATAGATTTACTTTCCCGGGGTAGGTAGTTGTTTATTTTATATTTCAATTTTCACATAAGTCTGTGTTTGTTGTATTCAGCAAAGACCAGAAATTGTAACCCAACAGATCTGTGTAGTATCTTGGATAATCTTAAAATGAGGTTTGGAAAAGCTTCTGAGAAACTTCCAAATATCTATAGCCAAACTTTCTAATATTTGCCAATCTCTGTTGTTGGAATATTTCTCCCTGTCAAAAGCCATGACTTGCACAACTCAGAAAAGTCCACAGAGAGATTTTCATTCCTTTTCCTTTTCCATCTCATGAGATTCTGCATGTAATTTTATTAGGAGCCAGAGGCCACATTACTGTGAGCTTCAAGAAACAATTAGGGTTGTGGTCACAGCAACTTGCAGAGTGTGATGTATTAATAGCATCATGTTATAACTTGATAATGATGCCATGTCACAAGTTTAGTATAGTATAGCATGCAATTTCTCTTACACTAAAAATGGATCTGAAACAAACCCCAAAACAAGCCCAGTCTCTGAGATTTGGCTCCCAGTCCTGCTCTGCAAAGCCAATTACTCCATAACAGGCTGTGCCAAAATCCTGGATCAGAAGCCTATCTATTTTGGGATCATATCCATCCAGATCCAAAACTTCTAGAAATGGGGCCCTGTCTTTGTTTCTAGAAGAGCTCGATGGTGTGAAGCTGGTAGCACTGACCTGCTGTCCATTTGCTGCAGGCAAGGGGTGTGAAGTGCTCTCTTGGGTTGGGTCTTTGCCTCCAGTGGCCAGCAATGCTAAAGCATCCCCAACCCTTGTGGTGAGTCTGACTGAGGCTCCTACTCATAAGTTAGCCAAAAATGAGCTATAATGCAAGTTCTGCATCTCTGCACACTACTGGTTACATTCCTTTAAAGGATGGGAGAAGGTTTTAAGCTCAGGGTCTGGACTGCTTGCGGTTGAAGGCTCAAATAGGCTATCCCACAACAACAAGCACTCACTCTGCCAAAGGATCTTATTCAGCTTTACTGACAAAGCAGCTGCTTTTGCATCCAAGAGCTGTAAGCCCCAGACAAAGGAGGACCAACTTCTCATGTAGTCAAGATGTCAGGGCATCCAAAAATATAATAGAACTACACATGAAAATACTGCTCTTCTTTTGTGCTTTTCATCTTTGGCATTAAAACATAGTTTTTTTTCCCTTAACCTTAATGACTACAACTGAAAACTATTCTAAATTAACTTTTCAGGAATTTCTTCTCTTTATCTCATGCCTTCAATTCCTGCAGAAATTCTTGGAACAGGGTGGTTAAACCAATGCTTCCTTTTTCTGCTCCAATCTCAAAGGTTATTACCTGCTTTAGAAACGGTGTATCTCTGTTGCCACTCTGTAACTCAATGAGCTTTCACTGCAGATTCAGCCAGGCAGGAAAGAGCATCCCAGTTGACACTGTCAAGTGAGGAAGAAACAATTTCAGAGAGCGGGACATGGGAGCACATTCTTCTCTTGTGCATGTTGTATTCTCCTTTAAAACACAGAAAAGGGGATCATAAGAACCAAGGGTGGTTCTGCATTACAACACACCTGACCTCTGGGGAAGGCTGGGTCTCCAGAAGGACTCTGATGTCTCTCACAGCAGTGCCCCACTCAGCACCCTAGTGCTTTGCCTCTCTGTCCTCTCCTGCTGTCTTGTGGTCCACCTGGCAGTGCCAGTATTCCAGCATTAGTCCTCAGGTTGGACTTCGTTTATCAAGATGTATGTCCATTTCCCAACACATTGACAGAAGACATGAATTACAAACATTATGATGTATTAAGCTCTGAAAAGACAATGGTTAAATAAGAAAGCTGAACAGCAGGGACCAAGGAATATAACTGGAATTCCATCAAAAGGGAAGATGAATGAACAGAACTACACTGACATCTGCTGGTCCGTACGTCGGCGCTGGCATTGTTACTGCCACTGAAATTGCCACGGTGATGGGAAAAAATGACACGTTAAACTCAATAAATCCTTCAAAGATACCTGCCACCTCCATCACTTTTATCCACTGCCTACTGCCCTGCTGCACTCTCTGGTCACCTGGGCAGGATCTCTCAGGGAAGAAGTTTTTGTATTTGTACAAGAGTAGGATTTATTTCCTTTTTCTTTTCTTGTTTTGTTTTGAGGCAGGCAGCATTTCAGCTCTGCGTGGACTGTTGGGCTTGCAGAGATCCTGCACAGACGGCCCGTGTGTATGCACAGGCTGACATGCCAAATCCCACACACATGGGACACCACAGTCTGGGGTGCTGCACCCCTGCACTGTTCTGCACACACCCAGTGAGCCTAGTGACTCACTGAACTTGCTGTGTAAGCACTGATCGATTGTACAGCACCTACATCTGATGAGTCCTAAATGCTACAAATTCACCATGTAGCCCTTAGGCACTTGTGTCTATCCAGGAAATTTTACAGAGAAATCAGGAAGCAGCTGCTTTCAGATTTTCAAATTTTGGTAGATTTTAAAAAAAACATTTGTTTTAATGATGATAAATAATACTTAACTGCTGTAAAGTATAAGTCTGCACCTACGGGAAGAAGCATCATTGGGAAAGAAGGCTGTTACCTTTATCAGAAGACACATACACAAGAGGACTGTGATTTGGGATACTTTACTGCACATTCAGCCATCTTTACAAGTCCTTCAGTGATCTGTTGTTTTGGGGTTTTTTTATAACACTGAACCTTCATTTTCTGATGATGTGAAGAGTAAAATGGATGCACCCAAAATCACTTGTCAATTTAGACTTATATAAGCTGGGAGAGCTATGTGTGAGAAGAGGGAGGCTATAAAGACAGTGAGATTTTTTTTTTTTTTTTCATTTAATTTGGTGACTTCTCTACACTTTGTACATATTGATAAACAATCACAGTTATTTATTAAAGCACAGTCCTTATAACTCAAGCCAAAACAAAGTTTGTGATATTTCAACGCATGAAAAAATCCATTTAGTTGCTTCTCAGAAAGACATCTCCTAAAAATGCTCTTTTCCCTTACATAGTAAGTTAACAATTATATTCTATTGCTTTTAAAGAAAAATATCAGTCTTTCAGAAAGCAGCTGATTCACTTGCAAATATGCAACCCACACCCTTACTGTCTTAATCCTGATGACAAGGAGGTGGGGCTGGACCATCTGAAAAGGAGCGCTTGGTTTCCCTTCCAAATCACTGCTTTGGGATTTCTCTGGGTGTATTTTGATTGTTCTGCTTTTATTGCGTGCAGAGCATCTTCTTTGCACATCTAAATGCAGAGACAAAAAGATCCCACTATTGACAGAGCAGGACAGAGAAAAAACTTACATTTATACATGAAAACCCAGATATTTGTTGGAAGTCATTTTTCCTTAACCATTACCAAAGAGTGAAAGGAAGCAGCTAGATGAAACAACCAAAACATATTCTGAAGCATAGATAAAAATTGATTAGAACATTTTTGGCCTGTTGTAATTATCAGTAACATCCATTAAGTCCACTTCATAAAACAGTCCTAAGAAAACAATCTTTAGGCTTGTTACATTACCCAAGCAAATTCTCCCCCCTCTGGCCTCCTCCTGTATACCTTCAAGTCAGAAGACCCAGGAGGCTTCAGTGACTTAGCTTATCAAAGAGAAGGTTAAGAGGTAACGTGATCAAACACTATTTTTATTTCATGGAGGAACACAGACCTGATAATAAATTTTCAGTCCACTAGACAGAGGCATAACAAGAGCAGAAAAATATTACTAAACCTGGTAACAATATTGCCACTGACAGAGAAAAGGAGGCTGGATGCCTCTCTGTCTTCAAAAGATAATGCTGAACCAAATATTCAGAAACAAGGTGAAAATTCACTTTTCCAACAGTGTTAGAGTTTGAAGGTTTTGTTTTGAGTTTCTTCTTTTAATGGGAACATACACATTTTAAGGCTGGAATAAAAACCACTTTGATCATCTGACATTTTGCATGACTTTGGCTGAAAGAATCACAGGTTTTAATTTCTACTTCAAGATCAACAAATGTTTCTGATTTGAATTATATTTTTTTTAAAATTCAGTCTAGATTTGAAAACATTCAATAGTGGAAATCCCACTGAAATAACAATAAGCTCTTTTAATGACCATTTACTCTTCTGATTTTAAATATTCACCTTATTTCCAACTTGATTTTATCTATTTTCTAGACTTATATTATTGTTATTTCTTTATCTGCCAGACTGCAGAGTTATCTATTACTGTGCTTCTGTTCCTCAAGGAAGTTATTAGCAATCTGTAATAAACTTTCTTCTTACTCTTTTCTTTGATAAGACAAAAGGCTAAAGTATCTTCAGTCTTTCATTATAAGCAGTGTATTCTGTGTTTTTCATCATTCCCAAAGATTTTTTTCTGAGACATCTTCATACTTTCTATATTATTCCTAAAGTATTTCACTTTAGCAGGTAGCTAATGTAGACAACTGTCAGGGCATATCTGCTATGGGGTAGCTAGATAAGCCACAGTAACTTACCCATCACCAGGCAGCCAATTCCGCGTGAGCCAAAAGCGAACTGTACTTTTAAAATACCACAGCTTGTGTCATTATTTGGTTTTGACAAACAAGGTTTATCATCCAGACTTTAATGAGTTATGGAGATAATATCAAGCCAGCCTGGACAAATATAGTACAGACTGTCACTTAGTAATCCTCACAAATGACAATAAATCCTTACGTGTCCGAGTGGCTCTGGAGGTATGCCACACCTAGCCGTACAAATAACAGCTCGCACCAAGGTAATGGCAACATACAGATTTTCAAAAACAAGGCCACGTACCCCATACAAATCTGTCAAGAGATAAACATGTGTCTCTACTGGCTCTCAAGATAAATGCTTAAGTCTCTTCAGTTTTGAGTATCTCAGTGATGCACTGTGCTTGGAAGCTTCCCAGAGATTTTAGCTAATGTAGATAATGGTCTTTTTTTTTAGCAAAGGTAGCCGTGTCAAACATTCAACATCTTTTCTCTGTTGCACTGGCATTCTACATGCTTTTGAGTTCATTTCAAGTCATTTATTTTTATCTACTGATGCCTGAACTCATTTGACTGCAGTATTCCTAAAAATGTTCTGGTAGAGGTGTGGACTCCTGATACCAGCTTGCTTTCCTTGCTTCCATTTGCAGAACCTATTAGATGAAGTCTCCGAGTCTTTGGATGATCGACTGAAAACCACTGTCTCCATGTTCTCAACAACTGCATACAGCACCTATCCTTAAGATGCTGCCTCAAAAGTTGAGATCAAGAATAGGCAAGCTGAAACCCTGATGAAAAGGTATTATAATACTGAACTTGTTCATTTTATCAGCACAAGAGTCTATTGACTTTCAAGGCACCCTGCATAGACTGTTGCATAGACAGGCTCCTTTCTGGATGAAGGTTTGATGAAAAATAACCCTACACTAAATCTGGGATGTGTTCTGCATTCCATTCAATTAAGACAATGATTGTGATTGTCAGCAAAGGGGATTTCCCAGAACACTGGTACCTACCTTGTAATTAGTAAAAAATTGAAATTATGAATGTACTTGTGGATTTATGCAGTAGAATAGGCAGCTTTGATAGATGTGTCTAATAATAGCAAGGAAAAAGAATCTCATATCCTGTGTTGATGCCACAAATGAAGAAATAACAGGGATATGATTAGAAAACTTTCCTAGCTCATTTAAACACTTGTCTCCAACTCAAACACCACACCCTCAGTTTCTGGGAATAAATCCATTAATGAATGAGTGAAAATTTTTAGCTTGTAGCAAAGTTTTGCATTCAGTAAAAAACCATGGTAGTGGTTGGCCTTTATTATACTCAACTGGAGTTATAATGGGAGTATAATAGGTGGGACATGAGGCCTATAATGTAACAAAATACAAAATGAAATGCCAAATGCAGGAGAACAAAGTGGACACTGGCAGCAAGGAATAAGAAGAACAGCAATATTATTTACATTCACATTCCCATGGCAAACACAGAGCAGAAGCTTTGTCTTCAGGGTTCTTGTTTCTAGTGTAGCTTTTTCATGGGTTTATATTGACATCAGTGGCACACATCACTCCAGTTAAATCACACAAATAGTGCTTGGCAAGAGCCATGGTGAGACTTCAGCTGGACTTCATCACTCCCTGGACAATTGGCTGTGACACATAACTATATGCTGGGAGCTGACCTTATTATAGAGAATAAATCTGTTGCACGTGGGACACATCAACCATGTAGTACATATGCATATCCACTGTGGAGCACAAGTGTAACATGGCAGGCAGATGTTACCTTGGATCAGCTACTTTTGTTCCTTTCAGTGTTGTCAGATCTATTTAGACACCACAGTGCACATTGCCACAAGACCAAAGGGTTGTATAGCCATACAAAAGAGAAAATCCAGAATGCTCCAGACAGTGACAAGGTGGGAATGTCTTGTTGTGCGGGATAAGCTTTCTGGAAGGTAAGACATGGTTTTGATAAAACCTTAAGGTTGCTGCAAGATGCTGAAATGCCTCAGTGAATGTGGCTGGTGCTTCTGCGTGTCATCCAGTTAAGAGGATAAGCACATAAATAGCAATTAAGTCCTTTCTAACAAATCTAAACCACAAAGTATGTCTAGTCCCAAATACACCACACAACCACAGCATCCTGTTAGTTTTCCAAAAAGTATGCTTTATTTGAATAGGATATCTCATCTGAGCAGTTAACCTAGACCTGTATAAACCTCACATAGTATCTGTTTCATACAAGAAAAGAGACATTTAACATCTCTTCTCTGATTTTGATATTGAAACAAGCCAGTCCTCATGGTGACACAGCAACTGAAGTGTGCACCTCAGCGGTCTGGTTTACATGTGAAAACACACATTAGAGTGGCTGCAGGCTTTGCTCTTTTTATTGTTCCATTCTTCTCCCAAAGATAACCTAAGAGAAGTTACAGGTTTGAAAAGATAAAACAAAACAAAACAAAACAGAAACCGCCACACAGAATATAGAAAACCCTCACTGAAATAAATACCAGAGAATAAACAGTGTCCCTTCCCACACCCTTAAGAAGTGCTCATTTCCAGCCTCTAACAGTTGCCCTTCGACAGGCGACTGGCAAAGTGGAAAGAGAAGGGACAAAATTAATCTGTTTTCCAGCAAAGTCACATTCTGGGTCCTGTAGGTTCACTCTTCACCCTTTTCTTTTTATTTCCTCAGGGGTAGCAGCAAAGCTGGATGATGCTCTGGGCTCCTAGTTCATGGGCCAGTGGCTTTTTCTTCTGTCACCTGCTGGGCCTCTGTCATAATGAGAAGTTGCAGTTTTCAAGGGTGACATTTTACATGCCATAGCTGTCTTCCTGGAGGTACAGGAAGGTCTGCACAATAACTTGCTCTGTGCATGCATGGCTAAGTAAGAATCTCTAACAACAACAACAACAACAACAACAACAACAACAACAACAACAACAACAACAACAACAACAACAATAATAATAATAATAATAATAATAATAATAATAATAATAATAATAATAATAATAATAATAATTCTGCTCCTAAAGTGTTAATTTATTACCAAAGAAAAACACATTGAAGTTTAGAGGTGAAAATAAAATACACTCAAAACTCATAAGCAGTATATGGCTAATTCCTTTTTTATGAAAACCATACAGCACTGATTTGCAGAACATTCACTTCTTCCATTGACACCAGTTGGAATTATTAGGTCAGTGCCTCTGTAAATTCTAAATCTGCAAAGAATATTTAAATTCCAATTAAACTCCTAGCTCTAGTTAATTAAAAGGACAGTCTAGTCAAAAATCATGCTTAAAATATTTTGCATTCATCGTGATATGTCTTTGACTCTCCTAAAACAGAGTAACAGTCACTCTGAAAAGTGACCAGTCATAAAATTGTCAGTTTCCTTGAAATGGTTTATTAGTTTGCTGAAATTTTACATGAAATGTATCTTTATCCTTTTCACGAGTAAGAAAATGAATATCTAACAGTTTTTTATGGTTTGGTTTTGTTCTGCTGTATTTTCCCCTTCTCTTTCTCCTCCATAGCAAGACAGAAAAAAAAAAAAAAAGGCAGACAAATGGAAAGAGGAAACTGAAAATTAAGAAAAAATTTTAAAACCCCAAGAATTAATAAAAAGTCAAGTAGGAAAATGTTTTTGTTTTGAAAATAAATTCTATAAACAGTTATCCAAATCTTCTGAAAATATGTCAATAATTTTATTTTTTTACATTTTCATGGAAAAGATCATTAATATTAACAAGATTTTAGAAACATCACCAGTCTTTTTGATCAGCTTTCTGATAATCTATGTGGATATTATAAGAAAGAGAGAGAGTATTTCAATGATATGTAAAAACAAAAAGGAAGCTTATTAAATAATTATCTTGCTTTTTGCCTTATAAAAAAAAAATTTAAAAAATATAAATAGGGATAAATTATTTCCCACATTTTTTTTAAAAAATAAAACCTGACCAAAATTCAGTGTGAATCAAACATTATTTAATGGTTAAAAACCAGTAGAAACAATGAATGCATCACCAGAATTCCTGCATGGTGTTGTATGCCCACAACACATAAATATTGCAGATTATATCTGAAAACAAGCTGAAGTCTGGGTGCCTCTTCAAACCTGTCAGAAATCAACCTTCATTCATTGTTAAAGGTTAATTAAAATAAAACAGCTACTGTAGTCCTGAGTTAAGAACACCAGACCAAGAAACAGATCTGCATTTCAGACCCTTCCTTTCTGTGGGTAGCATAATGTATTGTTTTTCCATGATTTATTTGTGTTGTGAGAGCTCCTAATGACCCCCTGGTGACACAGAAAGAGAGAAGGATTTGTCTACGGCAGCGACAACACTGAAATCCTGGATCTTCTGAGTTTTTGTCCAGTGTTCAGAGACATTACCCTGTCTGTCTTAATTATTTGGGAAATGTTGATTTCCTGCTTCCTCATACAGGATAATATTAAAACTGCAATTAAAGGCATTTAAAGAAGAAGACTAGAGACGTGTGTGTCCCAGGAATTGCCACCCTGGGTATAGAAAACTGCAATAAAAGGCATTTAAAGAAGAAGACTAGAGATGTGTGTGTCCCAGGAATTGCCACCCTGAGTATAGATAGGAAAATTCCAGGTTCTCAGAGCACTCGGGTCATTACACTGCTATGGATACGCATGTCCAGCATGAAATTAGTTTCCCAACCAGCCTCCTTCCTTCCTTCCTTCCTTCCTTCCTTCCTTCCTTCCTTCCTTCCTTCCTTCCTTCCTTCCTTTCCTTTCCTTCCTTCCTTCCTTCCTTCCTTCCTTCCTTCCTTCCTTCCTTCCTTCCTTCCTTCCTTCCTTCCTTCCTTCCTTCCTTCCTTCCTTCCTTCCTTCCTTCCTTCCTTCCCTCCTTCCTTCCTTCCTTCACTCCTTCCTTCCTTCACTCCTTCCTTCCTTTGTTCCCTTTTTCATTTCCTTTGCCTAAATTTCTGCAGGTCATTCTCCTTTGTCACCTGTTTTTTGTCTCTAACTTCCCCCATCATTATTCCTCAGCATCAGCCCGGGGGTTCTGCCTCAACAAACAATTTCTGAAGTATAGATTCAGGCTCTACTTTCAGTTCTCATCACACTCTGTGACTTCCATTATGCATACAGATGCTCCAAAACAAGTTGTTGGAAAGAAAAGTCAGAGCAGCAAAAGGCTGCACATTGCATTTCTGTTTACAGATTTGCTGCTCGAAGAAATATCTATCTGCACCAACAAGATGTGGATGCCTTAGTGCACTCCTTCAGAGGACAGTCCAGCTCTCTGCCAGTAGCTTTGGCTTTACCTGAAGGGAGGAGTAACCTCACAAAGTTTTCTCATACTGGCCTCACTCCCCAATGCAAAAAAACTTGTAACTAATTACTGGGACTTCTATTCTTAACTTGACCAGTTGTGTCAAAGCAAGGACACCGTACACTCCCAAGTGGTGTAAGATCTATAATTCAACTTCCATATAAAAAAGTCAATATTGGACAAAAGAATGACATTTAAAAATCATAAAATAAGTAGCTTGGTATTTACTTAAGATGGTCTTTTCTTCCCATAGTTTTATGTAACATGTAGTGGTCTGTTTATACTTCTCCTTCTTTTTTCATGAGTGGAATATTTCTCTTTCAGTTTTAGAAGATGTCTGCACAAGTGAAGAAGCACAATTATCAAGGGAAGACAGCAGAGGATGAGCAACCTCTGGACACATAGAACTTTTATTAGCTGAAAGAAGTTAGGACCCATGTAACTTGTGGTTTTCTCTCTGGTTAAAATTGTATTTTCGAGAAAAAATAAACAGAGTAAGTGACATCGACCCAAATTTATGTAAAATCGGTGGCAGTTGGGAAGAAATTATCTAGTGAGGTGCAATGGTGCACCAGCTGGGACACTGAAGTAAAGGAAAACAAATGGAAGCAAAATCAACCTGAAGTTAGTGAAGGTCAGGGGTTTTTTGTTCTTCTCCTCCTGTCTTTTGCTGCTAATTTTGTGTGTGTGCTTGTTTGCTGGCTATGTTTTGTTGTTTTTCCTTTCATTTCCTTTCACTATTTTAACTTGAGCTTCAAATACTTTGTATTGAAAATCTGCTACATGTTCACTTTGATCATTATCTTGCTCTCTTTCCTTCCATTTTTTTTTCTTTTAGCTGCTGAAATGCCGTAACAGAGGATAATGTTTTGTAGTGTAAAAAGCATTGTTTTCTACAACTCTGGTTTCAAAGACCACTTGCTTAACAACATTGAGAACTCAAGCAGAGAGGAAAGAGAAATGGCATTTAGATTATTATTTTAAAGATTTGATCTTTTACAGCTACTCAAAACACAAGGCTAGGCTATTCAATTAGGCATTAAGCCATTTTCCATGGCTCACAAATTAATTATTGAAATTGGAACTGGCCACCAACTCCTCATCTCTCTACACCTTTTGCTCACCTTCCAGAAGGAAGCTCAGCAATAGAGCCAGGATCACCAGATTGCTCAGCCCTTGATGAGCCGAACAAGAGGAAGGGGCAGAAACTTTCTGCCCATCCAAGCCAGACTGGGGAAAGAATTTGCAGAAAGCAGTTCTGCACTGGCCACACACAAGATAAAAGTAACTGCAACACCAAGCTCTTGTCTCTCTTCTCCAGCTCCAGAGCCACTGTAAACACCAGTGGTTTCAACTATGGATTATGAATCTTGAGAGAAAAGAAGGAATTCTCTAGGAGATTGGAAGCAAAGTTAATTTTGCTCTTTTTTTAATAGCTCCTCCCTTCCTTCTCTGACAGATGTGAGGAGTTTTCTGCTGTAAGGGCAAGCTTCCGGCTGGCTGATTGGAACCTTTTAAATGGGCATCAGCTAGTACCACATTGCCCAGCCCAACAAATGCTGTGGTGTGCTGACAGCCTTGCTATATTCTGATGGTCAGCATTTGCATCTGTACTGCATCCCTGATCTACATTACCATTCTGACCCCTCTTTCCTGTTCATATGCACTTTGACTGACCTTCACAAAGATACAAATTCCAGTTTACTTCACTTCAAATGCAAGAGTGTGAGTCAACCCCCTGAGGGAATAGCAAGGAATTCATTATAGCAACACAAGAGAAAGACGTGGAGGAAGTAATGTGCTTTCTTTACACAAAAGGGAAAAGAAATATACACTGAGAGCACTGAGCAAAGCCCAAGAAATCTCGAGATGTAATCTGACATAGTGGCTCCAAACTCAATTCTTATTGTCTGTAGGTGTATGACCTTATTAGGGCTTAAAAAGTAAGCCAAGTCTTGCCTGATCCCTGCTGTAGCCTGCCAAGCCAAGCAACTGCTCCCAGAAGTGGAAATCTTCATGATCAATATAAAAGCACTTGAGGTACCACAGAGTTGTAGGTGAGATCTTTCACAGAAATAAAGTCAAGATTCCCAAGTCACAGAAATTAGAAGAAAGTAAGACCTGTTCTGTTGTCTTGTCTAGCCCCACTATCTGTGATTCCTTAGACATATCTGTCACATGCTACATCCGCATGATTGCTTTTTTAAAAAGGTCCTAAAGAAAGAGGTTTCCACTTGAGTAAAAGACTCTCCTGAAACTGTGTAGCCATTAAGGTAAGGGTCCCATTACTTTTTCCACAAGGACAAGGTAGCCTCACTTCTCATTCCAACTGACTGAATGATATTCTGATTGTTCAAACACTTTCCAAAACTACTTTTCCACTTTCATATCCTCCCCTTCGCTTTCAGTTGCCAGACAGTGCGACATTGAGCTAAAAATCTGTCCTGTTCCACCAAAGACGTGGCTGCATTTAAAAAGTATACTACATCTAAGCACCTTAGAAATGAAAAGGGCTATACAAGAGATGTTTTTTACTACAATCTGTTCAAAATACAGATGGAAAAGGGCAAAGGAACTCTAAAAACAGACAAGTAACGTGCATATTAGTACACTGGACACAGTGAAGATGAACCCAAATTATGTTCAGCAGGAATCCAGAAACCCATATTAGTGTACAGAGCAACATATTCCCTGGTATTTGTCTGTATTGGTAAAGATGGGAAAATAATGTGAATTTCAAAAAAGGTTTTTCTCTCTCATGACTTGACAGAAAGATATAATTAGCAGTAATCACTACCCAGTTAATTTTATTTACAATTTACAGGAAAATTAAATCTTAAATATTTTCTGTTCTTAACATACTTGAAATATTTTCTACATATTTTTTAACATAGAGATTTTCTAATCTAGAATGTTTCAGAAATACTAACTGGAAATACTTTCAGTTTTGCCCATTTTTTACTATTGGCTGTAATTATTTTTCTATAAGCTACCACCTACCTCTCACTTTTTTTTTCCTTCTCTTAGAATGCTTGCATCAAACTTGGAAATAGCATTAACAAAGAATACTCCACTAACATGCAAAGTGCTAAGCTATGGCTAAAATTGTTGCACAGAAAGAAATGGTGTACATTTTTATTTCAGAAATATTCAGCAAGATTCACAAGAGAAGCTAAATTCTCAATACAGTGCTCAAATGGACTTAATGGCAGTTACAAACTCTCTTAAAATCTGGAAAACACCAATATCCATTGTCGAACTGGCCCAGAGCTCCTATTTCTCAGAAATTAGGTGGTTTCTTCCAAGCATGGAACTTGGATTAAACTTTATGCTTAGATTGTTTTAAATACTTTTCCACTGTTTGTTTTTAAGACAGATTTTCTTTGATATGTTGCTTTCAAGAAAGGTGCAGATTTTTACATGTTCTGCAGATCACAGCAGTGTTTTTCTGCTGAGTTCCTACTTTTAGTCTCTCAGTACCTCAATCTATTTAGAAGCATTCAAGGAAATGGAAGAAAATATTAAATTCTTTGGCAACTACCAGGATCCTGCTCCTTGCCAAAACAGAAACAGGTACCACAGAATATAATTCAGAAAATAAAATAAGGTGGATATGGAAAAGACCTTACCTCGTCCTGACAGCACTGGCCCCCTTCCCAAGCATACACACACTCCCATGTTGTGCCCTAGTGTTACCTGTGCCTGAGGAGATTTGCTCTGCCTCTTATACAGCAGCTACCCCATCTTTCAGATTTTTCAACTGCTGGAAGTTGAGCAAAGCTGATAATGTTCAGATCTCAACAAATTCAGTTCAACCAGACTTGCCCAAAGTTTGATAAAGTTTTGAACCAAAGAAATGTGGTTCTATCAAACTCTACAAACCCAAATCTCAGCCCCTCTTCTGCTTCCCTTTTTCTGGGAGATATTTATTCTGTTCCTCTTTGGATTTATGAGTTGAGATAAGCCATGGATTTATCTTGGAGAAGGATGTTCTTTCCCACCTGAGGCATGTGAGCAGGGAGGGAAGCTGCCTCTTGCAGCTGGGGAGCATGTGTGGTTTCACCGTGATCTCTATAGCACTTGCTGCGGCTAAGGGCATGCGTAGCTGAAAGCAGTCACAGCACAGGCTTCCACGCTTTATCTTCTCCATAGCATATGTGGGAGATTCTTCCTCTGACAGGAAAATTTTCTGGAAGCCACCCCTGAGGACAGACTGTGGTATTATTGTTACCTGTGGAGCCCCTGACCTCCCAGCTAAAGCAATCACAGGGAAGGTTATTTGTACTCCAGCACCACTGGTATGGACACAGGACTGCTGGGAAACAGCTTAGATCATTTCATTTTATATATGCTACAGAACAAACAGCACATGCTTGCAGCTTTCAGAAGTCACTAGAGATCTGGGTCAGATTCAAATCAGCAACCTAGAGGTGAAAGTCTCCATATCCCATTACCAAATCCTGAGACATCCAGTCCCCTATGCACATATTAATAGTTGATCATTATGAATTCCATGTTGGGATAATTAATTACCACGTCTGAACTCTGCCTTAGGAATTATTAGATCATTTGGGGCCTGTAATTTATTTTATTTATCACTGTATGAAAATTGCTACTTGTTTGTTGTTTGGGTTTTTTTTTTTTAGAAAAAGAAACCTATACTTTAGGCTTTGAGAAGTACATAGCATTTTCTGCAAATCACAAACCACAAAACAAATACATCTCTTATTGGTCCTGGAGTAGTCCTACAGGATTTGTTAGCAGGCTCTGATGATAGACGTGAGCAGCCATGCATCCAGCTAATGAGCTGGCCCAAGGGATAAAGAACACACCAAGCCACTAGCAATGGAAGTGGAAAAAGAGCCAGGGGAATGGTAGAGCATATTGCCAAATGATGAGTCTTAAAGGTGGCTTCCCATATGAAATTGAAGGGTTTTGCAAAAAAAAAAAATCGGTTTTTCTCACTCAAAAAATAAATCAGACAATAAGGCACTTCTGAAATGAATGTTCTCTCCAACTCCATTACGTTCTTGACAAGATGAGCTGGCTTATAGAGAGCCAGATCCTTCAGACATTGTTTAACCTGCACTTTCAGGAGGCTTTGGTAGTTGTGGTGTAATGAGTCCTGAATAAAGACACAGTTGTGGACTACAGAAATCTTGGTCTTTTGTGGATAGGCGTTACAATTCCGAAGAAGTTGTAAGAGGCCCATTCTATGCACAGCAAGGTAAGGAAAAGTGTCCCTGTCTTTTTTCTACAGGCCCTGCCTGCTATTCTGTCCTTTGCTGCAGGGATTTGTCTTAGTTATGTCTGAAATTCTCTTCAATCTAAGGGCCGGATTCTGCTCTTCAATACATGTGTGGAATTTATTCCTTGAAATATAAATTTTATTTTCAGTACTGTAGACTAAAATACTGTCTATTGATTTTTTTTTCAGCAGATAGAACACTTTGTGCTGTTTTCACTTGTGTCAACAATTGGTAGGTATCTAACTATAGGATGAAAAGTGTCTCAGGAGATGTAAAAATACAATCCAGGTTTGTTAACATTTGTAAGCCACTATAAAGCTTCAACCTGGGCAAGATCTCTCTGCTTTATCCTAAATAATGCTAAATGCAACTAATTTTATTTCCCCAAAAAGCTTCAGGAAAATTAGAAAAACAGAAACAGAAAACAGAAACACTGCCACTTTGTTTTCTAAGGATTTCTTTCTTCCATCTTTATTTGATCACCTGCTAGTAACCAACCCTGTAGTCCTAGAAAATTCCCATTAATCCTAAAAGAAATGTACTGGCTTCTCTGAGCTTCATGCAAGGCAACACTTGGGAAACCTCTGATTTGTGTACTATGAAAAATACTGGAAGAGGATCTTAATTTGCTGGTTTGGGTTATTCTTAGTACTTACCTCTCCCTTCTCTTGAATTAGGTCTCAGCTTGGTGGGTTAGGGACTGTGTATGATCAGCCTGTCAGAAAGGTTTGCAACCAGGAAAGAAACACAAAATGCTGAACTTCTCAAGTGTATTTCTGAGAGGAAGTGGGCATTGGTTTTGTACATATGTGATCATGTGTGGATGTTTGTTCCAGTGTGGGGATGTCATTTCTTCTTTAGGGTGCACATTTTGTGTTTTCTGAGCAGACAAGTAACATTCTGGGATTATTTTTTCCTGAAATGCACTGCTGGAGATATTCTCTTCCACTGTTATTTTTGCAGTGGGGAGTTTAGATTTCAGGGTATTTTTTTTTTTTTTTAATGTATTGAGTCGGTGGAAATAAGGTTTTGGCATGCAGAGCCCCATGGTAATAAGTGGAAGAATCATCAAACATAAATGACCTTAGCAAATTGGGGCACCAACACACTAGCAAGAATAACATCCTGCAAAACATAGCATGCACATTTCAGTAAGATAACTGCAGTTCAGTACAAATCACTTGATAAAACTTCCTGAAATACTGTGGGATCTCTTCTGCAAACAAGGAATACATAGTCACCCAAAGCTGCTCAGCAACTCTGTCTGGCACTGTACTGCTGATGATAACTGAGGAGAAGTTAAGTTCCTGTTGCACAGGACACCCAGGTTACTCAGCTGCTGATTGTTCTGGTTTCCTTTAATGTGAGGAAGCTGCCTGTTATGTCCGTGTGATGGGATTTGCAGTTTAGGTATCAGAGTCAGTTACATGACCATGTTATGAACAGTTCTTATAATAGATTTCAATCTGCTGTGCAAGAAAGAAGTTGTCATCATTGCTATTGATGAAAGCGTATTTCATGATCCAACCATCTCAGTCACATCCCCATCAATTACTGATCCCATTTCTATCACATTTGTGATGTGTCTGTGCTTTCATATTTTCCATTTTAAGTGTTCTGGACTCTTTCATGCAGCATTAAATGCTCTTATTGCCCTCTGGGATGAATTCAGGCACCCTATTGCAAAACTTTTCAAAGATAGTGATGACCTAGCCTCAGGTGTGTCAAAAGTTTAGATTACTTGAGGCCAAACCTTCCTTATGCCCTTTCAACCTGCAAAAATCAAGCCTGAGATCCGGAAGACAAATCTTAGAGAAGTTGTGTTGCTTTCTTTGAGCAAGCCTTATAGAAAAAAAAAAAAACAAACAAGAACACCTTTTTGAGTTTTGTAACTCTCGTGGCTAATTGTTGTACAACTAGAAAGCTCATAGGAGTTTTAGAAACATTTAGAAAATTAACTTTATATTCTCAAATCTAACTAAAGGAACATGTGATTGACATTTCAAAGAAGGGTTCAGATTCATTCTTACGTTATCTAACAAGCATAGTCCCATCCAGTCACTCTATTTCTCCATATTCACTCACCTTTTCTACAATTTTACTACCAGGAGTAATACTCTGACCGCTGATCAGTGTGGAGCCAGCTGCGGTGTCTAGACCATGCAGCCCAGAAGCCACGGAGCCTAACATAGCTTCCCTTAGCAAAGTAGAAACTTTCTGAGTGTGCAGGGAGGGATGTCATGTTTTCTGAGCTGGAAGTCTACCCTAAATCCCATCTGCCATTAATGTAATGTTACATAAATTGATTTTTCAGACAGAGTGACACTCCAGAGCCAGGTGACAGGCCAGAACAGTGGCTGGACAATAAGATACTTAAGGAAGCTAGCATGGGCTTTATAGAGCTCCAGGGGAGAGAGCTGAATAATACTCTTCAAGCCAAAATCATCTGTAGGACATAAGCGCTAAATTATGTTTCTACTTCCCGTACTGACAGGTCTCTGGAATCTGCAGGAATTCCCCACTCTTCAAAGGATATCAGAGCACACAGTATGCAGCTTTCAGGGATTGGCAACCTCACTTTTGTGATCTCTTGTAATGAAATTTTACCCATAATGCCGTAAGAATAAGGAAATATAGCACTCAGAGACACTAAAACTATCAGCAGTCCCCTGCTCAGTGCCTGCACTGCTCCTTCTCCTGGCCAAAGATAATCACACATACTTTGCTAAATTAAAACAGTTTGCTCATTTATACATCGACTTGTGAGGAGGTATTTCCAATTACTTTGGCATTCGTATCTTGGACAAGCTGTTCTCTCAAATCACCCTGGCACTTAATAGCCTGCGCCGACTGGTATTTTGTATGACCCTGGCACTATTAGCCCAGCCTGGCTAGTGTTTCAATTCACCATGGCACTAATGGTCTGGAAGTTGTTCTTGTTTTCCAGATTAATGAGTACCCTAAAAACCACTCAAAATTGGAAAAGAAAGAATGTTTTCAAAGGGGAAAAAGAAGGCGAGTTGGAGCTGCCCACTACCTCTTCATTCTGCTCTTTCCCCATCTGCCCCTTCTTTTTACAGGAATCTAATAACACGGGTGCTCCTGTGGAACAGCTTATGTCTGGCAGCTCAGGGTGTCCAACACCGACTCCTGACCCCCAAAAAGTCCTTCAGGAACTCCCAGGAGGGAAGGATCTCTGCCAGCAGATTGTTGTGAGCAAGAAGAAATTACTGAAATGGGAAAGGCCTCATTTGTACTTCCATTGTCTGAGATAGTTGAAGCCTTTCCCTCAAAATCCATCTGACGATGGAGTTGCTTAACCAACATTGCCCTCATCAGAAGTGGAGAGCTGCACCCACACACTCATGGGCCACCTCCAGCTAAGCATCCCTATTCCCTGAGTGGGCATGGAAGTGTAGCACAAGCACAGGGGAGAGCAAGGGCTCAACCCGCTCTCCGAATACCAGCGGTTGCTGCTGGAAGACCCCGGTTTAGCAGAACAGCATGCTCAGGTGAGTGCCTCACCACCTGCAGCTAACACAGCTGCATCCTCTGAGCACCATATCCTTTACGAAGAGGTGAGCGACATGGCTGGACTCTGGTCTTCTCGACAACAGGGTGGTCCTCACAGGCAGGGGTGGGGGAGTGCAGCAAAGGAGGAGGGGGAAGGAAGTTGCAGGAGTGTGTTGTTTTACTAGACATTTTCAGTGTGTGAGGAGGGATGAATTTCAACATTATTGCCAAGGCTCCATGGCAGGTCAGAGTTTTCACCTCACATACATGCATACACTACCCAGTTACAATAGGCATTCCTCAGTTTATGGCTAATTTCACCCTTTTTTCCTTCATCTTGTGGGATGGGCTTTATATGGTATGAATTGCCCTTTGTTACTTGTTTCTTTGTAGAAGCAAACCCTATCTCACCCTTGCTTTTAAAGAGAGAAAAAGAAAGAGAGAAAGGGGAGCAGGAAGACAGAGAAAGAAAAAGAGAGAATATCACCCGGCCCCTGCAGAAGGGTTTTAGAAGACTTTACATCTCAGCATTTTTTAGCTTCACTATGCAATTTCCATTTTACCCCGTTATTGATTCAATATGTATACTATGTTATTTAAATGTACGGGGGAAAATCAACTAGCAGTTATGGGAGAAGGCAGAGCTGTCACAACATATTCCTGCAAAGCCATGATTTGTTTTGTGTTCAGTCACACATTGTTTGGATTTCAGCTCTTATTTCAGTCCTGGCCTTAGGGTTTTCCGAGCAGTGTTGAAAGTCAGATACTCAGAGCGCTAGACTGAATTCAGTGCTCTGTATTTCTAACACAGAAGGTGGAGAGTATTGTAGATGGAGGGAGGAAAACAGGACAAGTTTGTCCCTCATTATTTACAGATAGGTAATCAGAAATGGGGTTGTAGCTATACAAAATAATCACACATATAAGTATGGGAGGAAATATGTCTGGCTTTCAGCAGGCTGACTCCCTTCCCAGCAGCCTCAGCTCCAGCTCTACAGCCAAAGCTGCTCAGGGAAACCCCTGTGCCCACAGAGTCAGGCAGGCAAGAGCTCCGGCTGTCCTAGAAGCCTGTGGTCCTCATGTGTTCCAGCTAGGTGTTAGTGTCACATTGCAGATGCTAGAATCGGAATTTGCTCTATACATATTTTCACTATAAACAATAAGACACTCAGCTGGTAAGTCTGGCTAACTGAACCATCCTAATGCCCAGATTTTGCTGGAGATTTTTATCCTTCCCTACAGAAGAACATCTATCATTAAGTCTACACAAACATGGGCAGGTAGAGGAACATGGGCCAACCATGCAGTTACTGTTAACCTATTATGCTTATGAAATGCACTTACATTTGGTCATTATGTGAGTCATTCTCAGAATCCACAAGCAAAACCATTCTTCAGAACAATGATGAGACAAAAATGTCAACCCATCTGCAGCTTTCTTAAGGGATCTGCCACAATGTGTCATCTCACCAGATAGACTATTTATTGTGAAATGTTTCTGTTCATTGAGAAAGTACTAGGAAGCATGAAGGAAAGAAAAATATTAAATAAATTTTTGGACAGAGAGGAAAAAATGTGGTGGGAAGTGATACCCTGACCCCTCAGTAACCCCCTTCAGCTTTTGGGATAGGGATAGAGCATTATCTTTGGGAACAGCACAGCAAGGTCTTTACCAAAAGTGCCGTGGTTGTGACAAAATAAAGCTTTGTCTGATTTTAGGTGTTTCTTTTGCTCCAAGCACAAACTCAGTACCTGCTGCCTTCTATATACATTCACAATCCCATCTAGCAGCTGAGGAAACTAGGAGAAAGAATATCCTTGTATCTTCTGCCTCCTCCCATCCCCACCACACATACACAAATACTGAGCAAAATAGACTTTCTTTTTGACATCTTTTGAAAAGCAAAAGCAATAATAGATGTATCTTAAATGTTCTTCTCTGGGTCTTTTTAGCTGTTGCCATTTAGACTTACTGCCAGCCTGCAAGGACATTGTCTCCAAGTGATTATTTTTTATTGCCAATGTCAATGAAATAGCAAAGAGAGAAAAGAGAATGTTGTAGCAGTTACTAAATCTGCAGAGAATAATTTTCATTGCTGGTAGCTTTTCTTGTCTTTTAATATTATTTTATTCGGGTGGCACCTTCCAGGGAACAAAAGCTTTTTGGAAAGGGAATGAACTGGAAATGTAATCATGATATTATAGCAAGGTGACCTCCAAAGGTCCATGCCAGCGTGTCAATATGAGGAAACCTGATCACAGAATCACAGAATCACAGAATATTAGGGATTGGAAGGGACCTCGAAAGATCATCTAGTCCAATCCCCCTGCCGGAGCAGGAACACCTAGATGAGTTCGCACAGGAAGGCGTCCAGGCGGGTCTTGAATGTCTCCAGAGAAGGAGACTCCACAACCTCCCTGGGCAGCCTGTTCCAGTGCTCTGTCACCCTTACTGTAAAGAAGTTCTTCCTCAAATTTAAGCGGAACCTCCTGTGTTCCAGCTTACACCCATTGCCCCTTGTCCTATCATTGGTCATCACTGCAAAGAGCCTGGCCCCATCCTCCTGACACTCACCATTCAAATATTTATAAACATTAATCAGGTCCCCCCTCAGCCTCCTCTTCTCCAAGCTAAAGAGCCCCAGCTCCCTCAGCCTTTCCTCATAAGGGAGATGTTCCACTCCCTTAATCATTTTGGTGGCTCTTCGCTGGACTCTCTCAAGCAGCTCCCTGTCCTTCTTGAACTGTGGGGCCCAGAACTGGACACAATATTCCAGATGTGGCCTCACCAGGGCAGAGTAAAGGGGAAGAAGAACCTCTCTTGACCTACTGACTACACCCCTTCTAATGCACCCCAGGATGCCATTGGCCTTCCTGGCCACAAGGGCACAGTGCTGGCTCATGGTCATCCTGCTGTCCACCAGGACTCCCAGATCCCTTTCCCCTTCACTGCTCTCTAGGAGATCATTTCCTAACCTATACTGGAACCTGGGATTGTTCCTGCCCAGGTGCAACACCCTACACTTGCCTTTATTATATTTCATCAAGTTTTTCCCTGCCCAGCTCTCCAGCCTGTCCAGGTCTCTCTGGATGGCAGCACAGCCTTCTGGAGTGTCAGCCACTCCTCCCAGCTTGGTATCATCAGCAAACTTGCTGACAGTGCACTCAATTCCCTCATCCAGGTCATTTATGAATATATTGAATAATACTGGTCCTAGTACTGACCCCTGAGGGACTCCACTAGACACAGGTCTCCAACTCGACTCCGCCCCATTGACCACTACTCTCTGGCTTCTTCCCACCAGCCAGTTAATAATCCATCTCACTACCTGCTCATCTAATCCGCACTTCCTCAATTTATCAGCGAGGATGCTGTGGGAGACCGTGTCAAATGCTTTGCTGAAATCAAGATAGACCACATCCACTGCTCTACCATCATCCAGCCACCTCGTCGTGTTTTCATAAAAGTCTAGAAGGTTGGTCAAGCACGACTTCCCCTTGGTGAAGCCGTGCTGACTGCCCCTAATGACCCTCTTATCCTTGATATGCCTAGAGATGGCACCTAGGATAAGTCGTTCCATCACCTTTCCAGGGATGGAGGTGAGGCTGACCGGTCTGTAGTTACCCGGGTCCTCCTTCTTGCCCTTTTTGAAGATTGGAGTGACATTTGCCTTCCTCCAGTCCTCAGGCACCTCACCCGTTCCCCACGACTTCGCAAAGATGATGGAGAGCGGTCTAGCAATGACCTCAGCCAGCTCCCTCAACACTCGTGGATGCATCCCATCTGGACCCATGGATTTATGGATGTCCAGGTTGCTTAATTGGTCCCTGACCCAATCCTCATCAACTGAGGCCATCTTCTCCATTGTCCTGTCTCCATCTGGGGTCTCCAGGGTACAGAGCTCCTCAAGACAGCTTCCGGCAGAGTAGAGAGAGGCAAAGAAGGCATTCAATAGCTCTGCCTTCTCTGTATCCTCTGTCACCAGGGTACCCCCCTCATTTATCAGTGGGCCTACATTGCCTCTGACGTTGGCTTTATCTGCCATGTATTTGAAGAAGCTCTTCCTGTTGTCCTTGACCCCTCTGGCAAGATCTAATTCTAAGGAGGCCTTGGCTTTCCTAGTTGCCTCCCTACATCCTCTGACAATATCCTTATATTCCTCCCAAGTAGCCAGCCCCTCCTTCCACGATTTGTAAACTCTCCTCTTCCACTTAAGTTTGGCCAGCAGTTCCCTGCTTAACCAAGCAGGTCTCCTGGCTCCCTTCCCTGACTTCCTACATATTGGAATGCTTTGATCTTGAGCCCAGAAGAAGCTGTCCCTGAACGTTAACCAGCTGTCTTGGGCCCCTTTACCTTCAAGTAATCTGCCCCATGGAATTTCCCCTAACAATTGCTTGAAGAGGCCAAAGTTGGCCCTCCTGAAGTCCAGGGTAGCAATCTTACTTGTAATTCTGCTTATGCCACATGAGATTCGGAACTTCACCATCTCATGATCACTGCAGCCCAGGCAGTCCTCAACCTTCACAGCCTCAACCAGACCCTCCTTGTTAGTGAGGATCAGATCCAGCGTCACTCCCCTCCTGGTTGGTTCATCCACCATTTGCATCAGGAAGTTATCATCGATGCACTGGAGGAACCTCCTGGATTGGGGGTGGCTGGCCGAGTGGTCTCTCCAGCAAATATCTGGGTAGTTAAAATCCCCCACAACAACCAGGGCCTGGGATTGCGAGGCTGCTGTCAGCTGCCTGTAGAAGGCCTCATCAATTTCTTCACCCTGATCTGGTGGCCTGTAATAGACACCCACGACAGTATCAACCCTACCAGCCTGCCCCTTGATTTTTACCCACAGGCTCTCAACTAGCTCCTCATCCGCCCCTGGATAGATCTGAATGCACTGCAGTTGCTCTCTCACATAAAGAGCAAGCAAACCTGATGTTATGGAGAAGCAGCAAAGAGCTTCCCAGCACCATAGAGCACTATTCATATTCTCACCTTGTGACTCTGATATTGCTGCAGTCAATTAAGGGACAGGAAACTTCCCAGAGGACTCTGAAATTGGCACAGGTGGTCTTACCTTTGACCTTAATGGCCTCTGAATCAAATTTACAGAACTTTATTAATGTTAGAAAATTATTATTTCAAGACACAGAATTGTAAACCAACGTAAAACTAGGAGAGCTCATCCAAACCCCATCCATCCCAATCTAGACTAAAGGTTATTCATAATAATAACCCGTATTTCAATATCACAAAATTATCTCACAAGTAAAATTTAAGTCACAGAAAACTAAAAGTGTCCCATGAACATAATAGTTTTCAGATAGTAACTGATATCTGGTTCAGGTTATTTATCAGTTAGTTAAAGAGGAGTCTGCTGCCAGACAAACCCCAAATAACTTCCTAACTTATGGGTGGGTTTGCCCTAGAAACTTGTCAAATCTCAAAACGTTTTTCTGTCTTAGTTACTTGGAGGGAAAAACCTGAACTGTAGAGAGGAAGATAAACCATACCTGACCATGTTGTTCCTTAAAAATTAAGCAGGAAACCTCAATGTCACAGGCTGGCTTTCTGGAATCTGAATCTGCTTGCTCCTGATGGGTAGAATTAAAAGTTGCCAGCTTCAGAAGCTTCTTATTCCAAGTAAAATGAGGAAATACACTGACACGGAAAAGTGGTACAAACCGTGCTACCTGCCATTATCCCTTGACTGCAATAGTAAAAACACCGAACTGGAAAGCTACCCCAATCCACTGAGAGGGTGGGGGCAGGATGAGCAGAGCACTTTTCATCCTGACGGAAGTTCAACAAAGTCTTGTTAGTGCAAAGACCCTGGCTCACAACATGGTCCTTCAGTGAAGATTGAATTTCCCAATTTCCATTCCTTCACGTCATTTATACTGCTGCACAATACACTGATGAAGAGGATCTCAGTGCATTTCTTCACACGGGGAGGACACAAAGGCAAAGATCCAAGGATAAGCCAAACTGGAGAGGTGAAATAGTGTCTATCAGTCATATCTCACTTTTTCTGTAATGCAGTTCATCCCAGAGTGCAATACAAAATTCGCTAAGGCAGCCTCCAAAACCAAAGTCCCTCATCTGAAATACTTAGTTAGATTAAAGGTCTGTTTTGGCCATTAATTTAGGTTTCACTGTGGGTCTCTTCAGCCTTTAACAACGTTCTATGGACTCTTTCAGGCCATCAAAAAGACACTTACAACAGGCTTCATAGTGAACTGATAGGAGTCCACTGCAATGCAGTCATCTCTGCAGAGCCGTGATGAGAAGCAACACATGGCATTTTGCACAGCTGAGTAGCAAAAAGTACTCCTCAAGGGCATCAGGGCAGCCTCAGCTCTCAAACTACTGGAGGACTTCAGTGTGCACAGAGGGTGAAAAAATGATAGCAAGGCTGCTACTTGTTTAAGACAAAGCAAAAAATTCATCCAACAGATCCACACTATCTGAAAATCTCACAGCAAGTGACACAAATCACATATTATGTGTGTAACAGGGATGAAGACCTAAACTGGTTTTGCTATGAACTGAGCTTATGCTTCCAGCTAATCAAAATATTTCTAACTTGGTCCTTAGATGTTAATATAATTTCTGCTAAAAAACACAGTGATTGCTGTTTTTCTAATACATTCATCCCAAGGTTCACTTGTCCATCTGTTAAGTACTTACATATGTTTGTTTTAGGAGATCATGTGTGTGTAGGTGATGGGAGAATTTCTACTGTTAGTTTTATTGCTGTTGAAGCAGGTAATCATCTTTTCCTTAAAACCCCTGACATGATTTATCACAAATTGTGTTTTGTTTATTAATGAGTCCTTATAATAGCAAGGTTTGATGTTCTGGGTTTTTTCAGACATACCAAGGTCTATAATTGCTGTGAACAGCTAAAAACAAGTTTGTATT
The DNA here is from genome assembly GCA_907165065.1 of Caprimulgus europaeus. The sequence continues at coordinate 49,352,762 of OU015525.1, forward strand.
AATGGATAAAAATCATAAGGTGATGAGTTACTACAAGTTAATGAATGCACAGTCCTGTGAACCAGCTAATAATGACTTATGACCTTGATAAAGTTGGTTAGAAGAGAAAAATAAGCACATAAGTTACTCTGGTTTGTGAATATTCTTACAAAGAAATCCAGTTCATAGAACTGCAACCATATGCTAAAACACAACAGTGATTCCAAGCTGATCTTAGTTTTCCCCAACAAAGTCCCGTGAAGGCCTTGGGGACACATGTATGAATCTCCGAGCACAGTAGTGAGGAGAGGAGGCGAAGGAGAGCTGTCTGTTCAAGCATAAGGAAAGGTCCTTGCTGCCCAGGAGGCAGCAGGAAAGCTCTTCTCAGTCTTGAAGCAAATAGGATAGTTGCCACTAGAGAGATTGAAACAACTGTGGGAAGACAGTGGAAGCATTTGTCTGGCACAGATGACCACATTCTGGTTTTGAAGTTATTCTTCTTGCATGAGAAACTTTGTGCAATTTGAGGGGAAAACTCAGACCCTGTAATACTGAGAACCACTCAGTAACTACACACTTGCGCCAGCAGATGAGAAACTCATTCCTCCCTGTGCCTTGGGAAGAACTGCCTGTGCAAGCTCTCTAATTGCGCAGCCTGGCTTGCCACAGACACAGCTGTAGTTTTGCAGGGAGAGGACATGATAAACTTACCCATGAAAAAACTGGGAAGCCTCACAGGAAATCAAGAAAAAGACCAGGAGCTTGGGATTTGAATGGATGCAGCAGGAGTGGTCCTCTCCCAGCAGCAAATGGAGGAAAGGAAGGGAGAGCCGGGAAGTTCTGTGATCCTCTCAACAGAGCAGTGAATCTAAACTAACAAGCAAAGACAGAATTCAGTCAAAATACGTGCTGGTGCCTGCATCATTATTGTCCTAAGCTACCTCATGCTTTGCCAAAAACCCTTTACTCTCATCTCCAGGAGCTTTGTTCACACAGATAGTGTATAAATAAAATTCCTAGATAGACAAATATCCACATTGTCCTCGGGTGACTTTTAAAATATGCCTTTTGTGCAAAAAAGCTAACATTTTCTAAAGCTTTTTGGACCCATTCCTTCTGCAAACATAGAATACCTACTATGCTTTGTAGTATTGTTAGCTTGGTTAATGTTTTTTCATAAGGAATTCTAGCAGGAACCACTATTACACAAGGAACTTAGTTCTTTGAACTGCTCTAAATAATATAAGTTTCGCTTTCATCCCAAGAAGTGTTAAGGATGCACAAAAACACACGGGGAATTTAGTGCTAGCACCACTGATTATATTACTTTCAAAAGAGAAATAAAATCTTACCCTGAAGCTCAGAATTATTAGAGTGAACAGCCAGAATCTATTATACTATAGAAATATCACACAGAGAGCATTCATGAAAGAATTTGCCAGACAACTTACTATGGTACAAAATTGTTCATTTTGTACACATTGTCTCATTACTTACATTCCTTCTTATTAATGATGAAGTCATAATATGTGGGTAAATTAAAAGTCTTTCTGCTGTAACAGAGAAAAAAAATACTCGAAAAATAATCTGCTGGGTTTTAGTTACACTGCAGTTTCACAAAAGATTTAAGCTGATGGAAGTGCAGGTTCCCCGTGAAAAAGTTAGCCCCTTCCTTCACACCAGCATTAGTCCTACACAGCCATGACATGAACCAGATCGAGAAACCGATCTGTTTGAAAATCAGTTTTCTCCCTGGTCTCCTTTTGCTTGATCACCTTGCAGACAGTCGGTTCCTTCACCCGTTTCCTGTCAGCACAAGGGAGGCCACAGGAACATGTACACAAGAAGACTTTTACTGGGAGCCCACAGATTGACAGTACCTTGGCATCAAGTGATCATGAAACTCAACACAAGATTTCCAAGCCTAGAGAAATCAATAAAAGAGGCAGCTCGTACCAAGGCAACTTGGAGAGCATCCTATGAGTGTCAGCACTGACATCCACTGCTTTCAGTACAACGTGTGACCACTCTGAAGAGACTGGACCGGAGCTTTCAAAGACACCTAAGTGTACTCCAGCACTTCTGAGGTCTCATAATTTCCAAGCACTACACGTGTTGCATGCCCTCTTTAGCACCCTTAAAACCTCCTCATCCAGCCAGGTCTATTGTTTCCTTGCACAATGTTGTCAATTTTATTTTTCAGTAAGTTGCATTAAAAATGTTACAGCTAATAAGAAATCCACTTTACCATCACATTCTCTCTGGGAAATCCTGCCTTGAGGACTGTGTGTCACTCTGCTTTGTCTCAGCTCTTTTGTCACATTTCGAAGGAGCATTTTCATCAGTTCCTGGGTGACTCAGGAACCCAATTCATGTTTTAAAAGCAACTTGGGAAGTAAAAGTTCAGCTGAAGTCCCAGGAAATTGACTCTCAGTCACTTTGACACTTTTCCATGCATTCCCATGTGGTTTTGTTCTTAATTTGCCTGGAATATAATAGAAGGAAATTAGGCACTAAGGAATTGTGCCTTATAGAGATGCTTATATTCTTATGGAGACTATGTAAAAAAAAAAGCAGGCTTCGAATTTTGTATTCCTTTAGGAAAAAATAAATCCATGAGATTTGACCTAAGAAACCAAGTGTCTTTTTTCAAGCTCTAGGACCTGAGAGCACTTTCTAGGCACCAGTGGATGCTTTGGCTCCACGTCTGGGCAAGACACATATAGGTAGTTTCCCTCTCTTCCTTTTAATGGTAAGGAAAGCCTGGTATGCAGGCTGAAAGGGAGCCCCAAAACAGTCTGGTTAGCCCTGCAGGCAAGATACATTAGAGCTAGCATCCCTTCAGAAGCATAGATATAGCTTTGGCAAATGCAGAACTTGTTTTACAATTATTAGGCAGGCCAGTTACAACTTTCTCCTCTTTACAACTTGTCTTACTTGAAAGTAAGAGTAAATCTTCCCATTGTCAACTATGTTTTAAAACCAGGAGAAACACCTTTCCATGTTTTTCAGCCTGCTCTGTTCTTTGTTAATTCTGCCATCTGTATATCTTGTTGTTCAAAAATTTGATATCTAAAAAAAACACATACAAAAAAAATTATCTGAACTTAAAGCATTCCTTCTTTCTACCTCCATTTAAGGCACGGCAGCTGGCAAACTAGTTTTCTTTTTTATTATTATTATTTCTTTTTTTGTAATCAGCAGAACGTGCATCAAGTACTCCAAAGGCTACTGAAGTCAGTGGACTTTTTTTTTGCTCCAACTTTGATGGCTTCAGATCAGCCTCAGAGCACTTAAATTCATGTTGTATTTTCAATTCTCTCGTGTCCAGGCTGTTTCTCACGTGGAGATGAGCCTAAATAGAAGCAACCCCATTAACTGTTCTTCTTCCAGACCTCCTCAATACAGTATGAACTTTGTCATGATTTTAAATACCACGTTTGTGGCCCTGATCTACTTTTTTTATTATTACTTAACCTTTTGGATGTGCCTGAGTTCACACAGTCAGGGATCTGCTCTTCAAAGATAAACAAATTGTTGGAGAACTAAGCAATACAGGAAATTCATGTGCTTCACTACTGAATTAAAGGGTGGTAGGCCGAAAAAGTCATTAGTTTTAGTGACCGCAGTGGGTTTTATATAGAAGAAAGGTTTCATCCCCTAAATTGGCTCACATGTTATTGCTAATGAACGTCTAACAAAGATTCTTCTCTATAAAATGTGATCATTTTACACAGGAGATTTATCAGTCGAGTTCTTGGAGAGATTGAGGCATTGGAGTCTTTTAAAAGTCCATTTTTTAAGTCTCTGCTCCACGTATTGCTTTTATGACCTAAAAAGCAAAGGGACTCCACATGCTGTAGGGTTCAATTGAAATTATTGTTGGAAGGTAGGAATACAACAGTAGGACTGTATTCATCACAAGAGTTACACTTTTTGTTGCTGGAGCTCAAGAAAAGTCCATAAGGATCAGAGTTGCAAGCCGGCTCTTTCATTTGCTCGTTCTTTGTGCCGCACTTTGTCTCTCCCTCTCTGACGGTAAGAGGGTCACTTGGTGCAGGCAGCGCTCGCACGCGCTCGCCCTGCTAAAAGTTTTCTGGCAATTTGTTCAAAGGTTTCCACGTCTTGTTAAAATGCTCAGGCACGTACGGCCAGGCTGTCACTCTTAAGCCGGAGCTCGGAGCGCCACGAGGTGGGGGCAGGTGTGTCTGTGGGAAGGGGGAATTGGCATCACCCACTTTTGGAAATTAGGACAGGATCTACATCAGATGCCTCAAGTTAGGTAAAGCAGCTATTCCTCTAGCACAGACAAAGTATAGGAAATCTTTTCCTTGACTGAAGACCAAATAAGTCTTTCAAAAATCCCCTTGACAGGCCACATTACTACAAAGTTTAGCATCATCCAACAATAATAAACACACACACACACATAAGAAGGAGACCATGTGGCCACAAGCTGTATGAAGTGAAGCAGTAGGCCATTTCAGACCTCCTGCTGTATGCTTTGTATTGAGACAGGAGAGTTATAAATACCTTACTCTTCATGCAGTGTATTACAGCACTCTGGCAAAGGAGTCTTGGGTATTAACAAAAGGGTTGTGCTACCATCAATAATACCAGCGGAGTGAGAAAAGAGGAAAAGTAGTAGACAAAAGAAATCATGCTTGGATATAAAATATTTGTAGTTGTGCTCACTCAGGACTAGCACCTCTGTATCTACCCTGGAGAAGGCAGCAGTTTGCAATTGCTGCAGTTATTAGGCAAAAGACATTGGGCCATAAGGTTTCTCTTCCATGAGGCACTGAGATTTAAGTCTGAACACACGCACAGTCTTTAACAGCAATCCCATCTACCACCCAGCAACCCAACACACAGGTCTTAACACACACAGTCATCGTGCAACTGTGTGGAAGTGAAGAGGGCACTGATTATGCACTGCAAGGGACAGCTGGGCAATTCACAAGCAGAATGAATTAATACAGCACCAGCACAGCCCCAGTTATGTGTGATCACAAGAGATGTGCCTGTAGGTGGGACAGTGTCTTCCAGCAGTGCTGTAGTGAATATAAGCTGTCACAGAGAGGGCAGCAGCTCCCACCTTATGCCTCTAGCTGCAGCTGAGCTCCTCTGTGTCATACTTGGTCCACAACCCAGGTAAGGCACTGATCATGTGTAGGATGCTCAGCTGCATTCAGCACATAAAAGGAGATTGGGTGGGAACACAACCTTACAAACATGAAGCCCCAGGTATATAAGGAGCTGTTCAGAGAAGTGTACATAAGGTGGCACACATGGGAGTTTGATGGGCATAACTCCTGATTTTTATTTTTTTAAGTGCATTATTGGCATTTATGCTTTGCACAAACCAACCACAAGATACTTAGAATAATTTACTATTACTGTTGTAATTTTCAGCTATGTTACCACAAGTAACTGAAATGTGCTTAGGACTGCTCTGTGGCATGGAGCTGGCACACCAGCACAAGCCAGCCTGCCTCTATTCTCACCCTCCATAGCAACATGTCCTTCTGCAAACAGACTCTGAGGAACTGTCTCTACACTGTGCCAACTCCTAAACTGCATCCAGCTACTGTTTGGGAACATGACACAGGCCAAAACTGTCCCAGATCTTCCTGATGCAGTAGGATGGACAGTAAGAGACCTGGGAAGGTCCTATGGTACACAGAACTCCCTTCAATATTTGCATTTAATTAAATTTCTCCTTCAGTAGTAGTACCTTTAGCACTACTTTTTTGTTATTTTGGCAGACACTACAACCAACCATGCATTTGTTTAAAAAATGTAACTTGTTATTAAAAAAAAAAAATAATGACTATCATAAACAGTCTTCACCAAAAGAATAGTGCATTCCACCTCTTAATATGCTGCTGTTTGTCTTGGGACTGTACCTTTTGTTGGATACCGTTAACAAGTCTTTGGATTACAGGAAGAGAGACTAAAAGCAGAGGCAGTTTAGTTCCAAGGCCATATTCCAGACTTCATCCTTTAAGGCCATAAGACAAGAGAAAAAGGGGCTGTTGTTCATGAACACATTCTAAACACTTTGCTTTTTTGAAACATCTTACTTTGTAATCATTATCTTGGCTCTGGCCCTCTCATTTAACCTCATCTGCCTGACTTTAAATTAATGGAACAGATTCGTACAGCCTTGGACTCTGTGCAATTGGCTGCTGTAATATTCTTGGATTTTATTTTTTTTTATAAAAACATTTGATACCATTAATCATATTGCCATATGTAATAAATTGGCTGCCTGCGGTATATTGCCTCAAACTGTCACATGGTTCCAATCACAATTCTGCCAACTGAAAGTGGTTGTTGGAAACTCTGAATCTTCCTCTCCAGCGTGCCGATGGTGAGGTCCACAGGGCTCCGTCCTCTTTGTGCCGTACATTAATGACCTGCTGGCTGCCTAGCGGCACAAAGGCCAGTAGTTACAAGCATGCACATGTTTGTAAGTGCCGCTACACATAAGCAATAATCTGTTTGATATCAAAGTCACATCATTACAGAGTCAGCTTTTTGACAGCATTTGCAAGGTTTGAAGGCTAATTCAGTACATCTCTAATTTGCAGTTTAAATATCTGCCAGAGTGAAAGGTGGAGAAGTAGGGGGAAAGTATTAAATTTAGCTGTGAAAAATAATTCAGGGAGCAAGAACACTACTCATGTTGTTCACCTTTTTTGACTGTCAGGGCTCTTGTCAAGTCACAGCTGGAATTCTGCAGATTTATAAGAACAATAGAGTTATTTGGGGGAGGAGATGGGGAGAAAGGAATAAAATGCTATTTGTAGCACTTCAGCTAACACTTTGACACAGGTTCTTTGGATCTTTCTGAGTAGGCATGGAGAGACTGGTTTAAGTAAAAAAAAAAAAAAAAAAACCTCCTGATTCTTAACCAAAGGTTGCCTTGAAACTTTTCTCAGGGCAATGAAAATAGTTTATTGGATTTAGAACTGGGCCCAGAAAAACAGCACTGGCTTCGAATATTGTGAAGTGTTTTTCTACATGGCAGCTGGACATGGAGAAAGGAAATGAGGCTACTGTAATTAAATAATTAACCATCATGTATATTATATTAGAGCCCTAGTCATGGATCGGGGTCCCACTGCATTAATTATGGTGGAAAGGCAAAACAAAGACAGCTTGCATGCTCAGGAGGACTTCGTCTGATCCGTAAGCTCATTGACATTGTTCTCTCAAGCCTTCCTATTCCTGCCAGCTCTTTTTTAAAGGAAATACACAGATACTTCTGCAGATGTAGGCAAGGAATAAAAGAGCACCATGGGAACACCTGCTCCACTGACCTTCAGTCAGACCAAGAAAAGGAAGCCCTGTAAACCTACACAGAGGAAAGAAAAATAAAATACTTGCAGAGTCAACAGCCCTTTCTGGTATCCAGATATTCAAAATCTCTTGGCTGGACCAAGGAAGGGTGCCAGCAGCAGTGAAGGTGCAGCAATGTAAAGGTTATCATGTACTAGTAGCCAGAGCATATATGCAGGACCCTACGGCCTCCATACCACCAAGGGCTAACCTGCTTTGTGCTACTTTGACTTTTCTCATTATTCATCCTAGCTCATCATCTTATTGCCCTGCATACGCAATGAGTTCAGGAGACATAACCCCCACACTGCAAGAAACTGGTGGTTTAAAGCTCAGCAACAGGAGAAAGCTTAAGTTCATGGGAGCTGCTATTCCAGCACTGAACTCCGGCCCTGGAGTCCTTGGCTTCACTCACATATACGAACAGGCCTATAACTGCAAGTCAACCTGCAAAGGAATACAAGAATTTAAGTTCTTGGAAAAAAAGAAAAACTTCTTCTGATCCACTTTCTTCAAGAGATAGCTATTTTTTTTTCCCCCAAATTGTTCCTCAGCTTTGCTTGATCTATTTTTCTTAGAAGATATTTCAAGTTCATGCCTCACAGGTTTTTCTTTCCCTTGGAAATTACTCCGAGAGGATCGTTTCCTCAGAGGTCTTGATCTTTCAGACCTTTATACCTGTGTTTAACTCAACATGTGATAGAAATCCCAGTTGTAGGATCATTTGTGGAAAAGAGACAAGCATGCACAAAAACGCTTACAGGATCTCAGATTCATAAGGAAAAACTGTATAGTTGTCAAGTTGAAAATGCACGATACTGAATCATGCTGTCAAAAAGCTGACACCTCTACAATGCTTGGTATCTTACTACCTACTAGTGACATTTCTGGGAGTTTTTGTTTTATTAAAAAGAAAGGAAAAAAAAAGAAAGATGATGTTACATGAGCCTTTCTCTGAAAACAAAAGCTCTTGGAAGACTGCGTGGTATGTTGCCAGGTTGACTTCAATGAACACATCACTTTCTGAAACATATATAATCAAGGACATAATTCTAGAGGTATCTGTAGATGCCTTACAGTGTTCCAGCTATAAAAGCCAGATGACAAAGTTAATTCTACATAGTAACCCATAGTAACTTCACAGAGCAAGCTTGTCAGGTCAATTGAACTATGCATGCTTACAGTACTGTTGTGATGTAACATTGACCAAGTAGAAGACAGTATTAGCTTCAGGCAAGAAAAAGCTTCAATTTTTTTGGTCTAGACTCATAGGCCTCAAGGGATTTGCCAAATCCCTTACTAACAGGTATGGATGAAGTCTCATTCTACTTCAGTGAAGTGTCCTAAAAAAAGCCACCAACACAGAAAAAGCCCATACAACTTGAAATTCTATGCGAATGCTGTAGAAAGCTGAGCAGCTATCAAAGGAGTGAGACTTAATTTAGGGCTCAGAAAAGAAAGAACAATTAACATTCACTATTCCCAGGAACAAATACATAGAATTAACACTCATCTTCAACTATTTTGACAGATACGTGGAAAAAACCCCAAAAGTTTAATTTGCAGGCTCTGCAAGGTCTGACTGAAACAGCAGCCCGCTCCTGACTTGGACACTTGCTTAAGTTAAAGCAGAAGTTGCCTAATCCACTCCAGTATAACTTTACATATATATAACTTATACATATATAACTTATATCATATATAAGGCCTCTGTTGTTCAAGGAGAAAACTGACTCAGCAATTAAGATTAAGCATATGCTTAATTTTAAGCTCATAGGCAGTTTAACTGAAGTCAACAAGCCTTCTTTAGAGGTTAAGCATATAATTTTTTGGTATGCTAGATTAGGATGCAAGCATTTACAGTATATTCATGACCTTAACTGTCTTTTTCCTGCAACAGCACAGCTCCTGTACATGATGGACAGGGTAGAGACAACCACCCCTTTGTTCCCACTCCTATTACCCAAAACATAACTCTCAGTTGTTGTTTGCAGAAGCTACACAAACTAAATGAGCAATAATAAAGAGAAATAACTCACACTGTTCTCTACCTACCAAAGTACAGAAAGAAAAATCCACTACCGAAATCTTGCTTCAAAAGTCTTTTTTTTAATTATATCCAATATTTCAAATAAGCTGTTCATTTTAAAGAGAGACACTTTCGAGACATAGCCAAACCTTATCAGTAGGATACATTTCCAAATAACATGAAAGATCAGGTTCCTGAAGTATACATGTTTTCCAGTAACCATGCACGGTAGTTTTACTGTTAGGCTAAGTTTCTGAAGTCAATCCATTGACTAAATAAAGGAAAAATTTCTAAACTTAAATTTCTCAGCCAATTTTTAAGCTGAAAAATCCAGATTGTGATTTTCAGCTACACACCATCTCACAAGAACAGAAAAATCCTTATAACAAAATATTTTTTTTAATCTGTATGACAAGTTAACCACAGCTAGAAGTTATGGGTTTCCTTTTTTTTTTTTTCTTTCTGAAGCAGGATGTCTGGATGTGCTGTAGCTGTCTCATACTATCATACACAGCTGTTTATATATGAATAATCAAATATATGCAGTGGAGTAGAATTTTTAGATGTAGATCAAGAAAAAACCACACACACACAAATACTAAACCCTCTAGGCCTCTATACAGTAAATTAAAGCACTTAGTGAAAGGAAATACTGGCATATACGAGGGCTTTGAATTTCAAATATCCTTCAAGAAGTTATTAAAAATAGACTCTACTGCTGAGAAAGAGACAAAATACAACTACATTTCTTGGTATATCCCTTACAGTTGCAAAAGAAATAGTCATTATATTAGCTTAGACTCAAAGTAATTTTTCCATTTTTAATGCCTTATGATTATTTCAGGTTTTTTAAACTCCTGAAGAAGGCAGCAACTCATATGAAAGAACTACTTGCATTCCAGTTTTGTCTTTCTAGCTGTCTGTCAATCTAAGAGCAATATACTGGGGTTTACCCTACTTGAACCTTCATGGCTTTGCTGCAGGCTTCAGCCTGTATTGCTATAAGTTGTGCACATGAAGACTGGCATTTGCATCTCCAACAGATTTGGCTCCCAAATTCCAAATAGATGTGCTGAAGCTCAGAGCTGTTTAAAATAGCTTTCTACTTGCTGGTCAAAACTCCGAGCAGAATATTTCTGTCTTGTATTTAAAGGAACCAACGAATATTCCTCTGCAAAACTCCTGGGAGCACCATTGCTTGTAACCTCTGTCTGGGAGCTGGCTGTCCCAGAGTCCCTGATGCTGCCATCATTTCCTTCATCCATGGAGAATAATTCCTCTCTTATCATAGAGGTCAAGCTGTCTTCCTCACCTAGGAGATGGTGTTGCAACAGAGGTCTCATAGAAGGATGACCTGCTGCAGAGCAAGCCAGCCCAGTACAGTCTCTGACCCAACACCGAGCAGGTTCTTGCTGCACCCAACAGCTGGCAGACCTAGCCAACATTTCCATAATCTTTCCATGCTCTGTCAGTGCAGGAATCCTAGAGAGCCCCAAAGAGCCTTCACCACCGCAGTGCATGCTGGTAGATGGAGCACGACTCCTAAACCTGTAGACTGCAGAAGAAAGCAACAAAAAGAGATCAGGCAGAACAAACCCATTAAAGATCCAAAGACAAGAAAAATCTTGTGTCTAACTGTCTTCTACCACACCCAATCACTCAATACTTTATAGGTGTCCCATACCATTTCCCCTCCTCCCTCACCATAAGCCTTTGAGGAGGTAAATTGGTTATTACAAGACTAATGTCATTTGTCAGAAAGGCAATTCTTTAAGGAACTAAATGTCTTTAAGGAACTAAGTGTTACATTGCACTCCATTTCAGTGGTCTCTACTGTTGTGAAAACATCCCTTCCCATCTTTCTAGAAAGGGCAGAGAAATCTCATGCTCTGGGAAGCTAGGCTTGGAACTAAACCCAGGGACCATGGTCATAACGCTCTTAGGATTTCAGTGTTCTCCTGACTCCATCCAAACCACTGCAACAGTCCTGCAATCCACCTAGCTTGCTAACTTTAATCGGGGCTGAAGACAGAAGAACAGAGCCATAAATAAAGTCTTGGAGGAAGCTAACACCTAATTACAAATCTTTCTTGAGCCTCAATACTTTATTTTGCCTTCAAGAGCTCAACTCATTTGATTTATTCCTGACTCTCTCAATCCCTTCCATCCCACCCCCACTCCCTGATATTACAATTATTTTAGGGTCTTGCTCCCCTCTCAGAAGTACTCCCTTTATCTGGATCTGACCTTGAAATATTGCCAGACAATCTTTATATACCCATTATCAACATAGTGAAGCCTGCTCCAGGGATATGGGAGCTCCCACCACCCTGGACAGCAAGCACAGGATGGCAGTTGTAATCCTCGGTGAATTGTCCAGGATGACTACCACCTTGTGAAAGGAGTGCCAGGCTTATAAAATGCCTTTGCACTTTGAAAGGAGACTTCTTGCACATGTAAAGTGGCTGCAGGTTCTGGAAACTAGCTGCCTAGCAGTTATAACAAAGGCATCTTGCAACATCTTTGTCTTGCAGTTCTGCTACAGAGAAGTCTTTGGGCTCCTCAGGACAAGAGGCATCAGATCTGTAGGAAACTACTGTGCTACTTCTTCTATAACTCCAAGTCACACTGGGTAGGTGCAAACCTAATAGATCCTGCAAACTATTTGTTCCTGGTGAGCTGCAGAGCTGATCTACACAGTGGGAAGAAAACACTCCTGAAACTTGGGAAGTAACACCACTCAAAGCATAAAGAACCAGCTTTAACTCCAAGCACTGATGTTATATAGAGTGCCTTAACTTAAGTTTCAAAGCCAGATATATTTCACAGAAAAGAAAGAATTCTAAAACAAGTACTCTAAGATCATATGTTTTTGTTTAATTCATAAGTAAATAGGTGGGTTTAGGCCCTGGGGAAAAAAGCCAAAGCCAGCAACGCAAGGACACAAGACAGTATTTTGTGCAGGTAGTAGAATGGCAGCTCTGAAAATGAAGTAACAAGACAGCCACGGGGTGGGGGGTGTCACACACAGCTCTTACCTTCTACCCCTTATTTCAAGGGAGTTGCATATGTGCACACAGACAAGACACACGAAAAATTCAGTTTCAGTAGCACCCACCTGCAACTGAAACCAAGTTAAACTCACCCTCCTCGTGACCCAGTACTACCACCCCCTTCTTGCTGATCACCTTGCAATGGCCTGTCTTGACATCTTCCTTGCCACTCTGAAGTTGTCTGTCTATGCCTTCTTCTCCGAGATCGAGCTAGCCGTGGTCTAGCATGCTGCTGGTTTTGCCCGCCTGCTGCAGTGTCCGCTTCCCCATCAGAAGAGGAAGCTCTTGGGTTGCTTTGATGAATCATTTTCTTAGGGTTCTCCTGAAGCTAAGGGTAAAAATTAATGAACAGGGAACCAGTCAGGAAGTGACTAGTCTCACAGGATAATGGGAAACAGGTTCTAAGAGCTATAAAAGTCAGATTTATCTCATACCTTATAGAGCAAAAGGGAAGCCACAGCACTAAGTCAACATCAACAACCCTTCCCAGTCAAGATAATAACTTACCTTATAGTTTAGCCCTACCTCTTTGTGAAGTAGCCTTTTCTCCTTATTCCTAGATAGAAACAAAGAGGTAACTCCACTGATATGGGAAGGTAGAGGGAACTAGGACTATGAGAAGTAAACAAACCACTGGAGGAGGAGCTAACACAGCATCTTCTCATTTGTAATCAGCAAAGCCTTTCCAGGCCTAATGAAATGAGAAGATAACCCACAAAAGCTGTGTATGATATTAGGGTCTTAAAGGAATACAACATAGCAAAGTTTCTTTAGTCCTCAAAGAGGCAGAGGAAAAGGAAGGGTGAATCTCTTGCCTGAGATATGTTCAGCGAAGGGAGAAGGGCAGAATAAGTAGTTTTTATATATTTATAATCTATAAGCATATTTTATCATACTGTTTTCTGAGGTCTTCCTTTAGTCTTATTCTGTGCAAGTGTCTGCTGCAGTAACTGGAGTAGATACTTTTTCCTCTCTTCCTAATAGCACTATTTCCCAGATCTTGTGAAAATACAGTCTTCCTTCTGGACTATCTGACCCTTGTACATCCCCCCTTAGGTCCAACTATCTCGTAGATTTTCTCTAGCTAAAGTGTTTCTTAAGCTTCTTCTAGCACTCCGTGAATTCCTCAGAGACTCTTTGAGGACCATGACACACAACCAAAAAAAAACCCAGGCCTACAGTGAAGAGAAAGCAAATGATTTTTTGCACTGCTTTCCATGTCCTAGGTGTTGTTCAAAGACAAAATGCAGCTCTGAAAGAAAGGACTAAAGCAAAGAGACGTTCATCTGATTTTTTTAAAAAACAAATATCATTTTGTGTTTCTAAGAGCAAAATTGCTACTGTCTGTGAATGGCAGCCTGTCAATTCACAGACTGTTAGTCCAAAGCGTATTTGTGTGGGCACACTTTCTGAAAGTACTGAAAGCTTGATGAACTTACTGCAGACATGGCCTGCTTTGATATTTACAATTATAATCATCACCTTAAAAAAAAACAATGCTAAGCCCTGGGTTAGAAACGCAACAGGACTGGTAAATCTTGTATTTTCTCCTTGTCATATTTCAGAAGTAGCTAATTAAATGCAGACTTACTAAATGGCTAGCACCAGACCACAGTAAGCTTGTTTAGTTTCTGTGCTTCTCTATGTACGTGTTCAGCAATAAAATGCCTCTTTCCCTCTTGCTCTGTCAAAGGCAAGGGCATTGTATCATGAGTTACCACTGGGGGAGGCGGGGGTGGGCAAGAAATGGTGGCCCAGAAGTTGAGGTGGACGAAGGCTTGATGATCCAGCTCATATGACCTAATAGACTGTGTCACTGCCTTTGGGAAATACAAGCCTCCTGACACATGCCCTTGGCTGGAAGGTCAGAATAGAAAAGACCAAGCTCAGAAAATGAAGCCCTCCAGCTGAGAAAAAGAATCCAACCATGGACTGGTGAAAGCTTTATTTTTCCTCCCAACTTTTCTTTTTTTCTTTTTTTTTCAACTTTTCTGACTTGATGAGTTGCTGTAGTGCACTTCCCATCTGATTAAATTAGTCACATTGCATTATGCCATATCAAATGTGACATGTTGCAATGGAATGTGAACAGCATATGAAGATGCACTGGCATCGCAGAGCTGCTACCTGCTTCTGACTCACATCAGTGTGTTAGTAGCAGGTAAGGGAGGCATGCAAGGTCCAAATCCTTCCCTGTTATTAGGTCATGCTTTTGCAGCTGGTCAGTAGTTTCTTGTATGGTTACTTAACTTTGCACCAAATTAGTAATCATCTACTCCAAGAAACTCTTAACTACCTCTCCTGAAAGCCCCCCACAGCTGCTTGTGATAATACAGAAAGAAGTATCTGATCAGGATTCAGCCCATCCCTTACATGCATATTAAATACACTAACTAAAAGAAGACTAACAAGGTGTGGTGCATATAGATAATTGCAACCTATGGAGAACAAGGTAGAGGCATCATGTTTTTGCTTATGTACACACAGTGAATATTATTTTTGGGGTTGCAGGAATCGCACCATCAGGAAACTAAATTGTAACTCACTGACTAAGCACCTCCTGTTAGTCTTTTATCAATGCAGCTCTTGTGGAGCTCTGCAAGAAATTAAAGCTACAACACCTATGTAGAGCATAGAGAATGTGTTAATATGATATTCCACCTTTACTGGAGTAAATGCCCACCCTCATGCATGGCAACATGGAAGGATTAGGGAAAAACCATGCTAATTTGATCTGGACTAGACTATTACAAATACACAGTCCAATCTGTATTCACTATGGGCTTGATGTTTTGTCTGAGATTCATGTAGGATAGCTTGAAAGAGACAGTTTCAGGAAGAAGGTCTGTTGAACGACCTACCTACTAAAGAGCCTCTAGCTCATTGCCATTTTTCTTTCGTGTTCCCTAGAAGTCAATATCAGTAACCAATATATAGCAAATGATTGAGCTTGAAGATGTAAGTTTTTATGTTATAATTATATATCAAAACCTTTTTCTCTTAAACCTTTTTTACCATCCTGGAGGCCTCTGGCTTAGGAGTTTTGGGGATGCATAGCATAGGAGAAAGCTCTCTCTACTTGGATAAGGTTCCTTTGACCAAAGGAATTTAACTAAATGGATGCAAAGGGGACTCCCATAAGCCAAGACCATGCAGTACTACATGAAGCTAAAGAAGTAGGTTGGCATAGCTGGGAGGCTTCAGTAAATCAGTCTCAGCAAGTCTGGTTGTAATGCACATGCTCATTATCTTGTGTTCCCTGGGGAAGTCATGTCCTTTTCTGTCCTTTTTCACAGCATTCAGCTTTCTTGTCCTGGGAAGAGAAGAGACAGTTTTGACAACTTTTGTGGTACATCTCTTACAGTGGAAGTCCTATTGCCTAGGGTATCTGGTCACTACATTGTCAAATAAGTAGACAGTTACAATATAGCTGTGAGAAGAATAGTGTGCAGGCTATAATAATGAAAGTTGTATTCAGTCTCTTAACCACAACTTACTTTATATTGTCTGATTTTTTGGACACTGTCATATCCAAAAGTGTTCAATCCAAACAGGAATCCAAATTCATGTTCCTAATGTCCTGATGACATTGTTCAGGATTCTTTTTCTCACAGTTTCTGGTGTTAAATGAGGCCAGGTAATTCCAATTAGTTGGGGAGGAAGTCATGGTGCTTAACGAAAAATTTGTTGGACTAATTACAATGTGAGCTTGGCTCAAGAGCATGTCTGTGTAGTTAAGAAGAGGCTAATATACCAGAGTGCCTAAACCCACAGACCTTACTTGGGAAAAACCCCAGTACAGCAGTTCTCCAAGGAGCTAAGCCCTCTAAACAATTGTAGGACCTGCTCTCTTTTGAAAGCTTTCTAGAAAAAACTGTAGTTGACATGGGATATATTTCTCTTTACTTCTCACATTCACTGCAATTGGCTAGTTTTGAATCTTTTCCAGTGTGTGGTCCAGAAAGGGAGGACCGGTCTCTTTTATTGTTTGCCCTAGCTTCTCTTTTCTTGTTTGTCTTTCTACGGTTTCTCTTTCTTCTCATTTATACATATTTAGCACATGAAATGAATAGCAAAAGGCAACTCTTGTAATTAATGCACATATGTAAAACCAGTGTCTGCATAGCTGACCTTTCCACTTGTCTAAATTTGTCTGGGTATAAAAGAAACTGCCAACACAATTTTCCATTGGTAATGACGTGTTTATGACTGTACTGAACTGTAACACCTCCTATTTTCTGATGGATGAATAGAGCAAGGAGGATGGTGATTGCCAAACCAGCTCTGGATCTGAGGTAACCCAGTGCATTACATCTCCAGAGGTTTGAATCACTTCCAGGATAAAACTAAGTTGTGCTCTCAACACTCTCTGGGTTCAGCTGCTCAAGTAGTCCCGGGACTTTGGAAATTTGAAAGAAATGCATCAAATACTTGGTCATATACTTGTACCTGCAGCATGTCTGATGGAGAGCAGGGGGCTGATGTTTGAAGTAGGCTGATGGGGACATGTTCCCAAAAGAGAACCTTTGAAGAAAGAAAGAGATGTCATATAACAAAAGAGATGTCATATAACAATGTTTGCAGCTTTAGAAAATACTGTTATCAACAGCCTGTGAAGGGCAAGGCCCAGTTTAAGGCTGATGGCAAGGGACCAATCTGGAGCTGCAGAGCACTGCTGCTGTAACCTGCTCTCTAGCGCAGACATGAGGTTTGTCCAAGCCACACAGAGCTTGTACTGAAGCCATGCATACTATGAAAACCCCTGCAAGATGAAGAGCATATCTCAGGTTGGTCCTGAAAAAGAAACACTATTGTCTTCCTCCTAGGGCATGGAAGAACTTACTTAACACATGGCATCATCAAAATGGAGTGTCGCCCTACTTACCCCCTTACTGGGTATATCCACGGATGGAACAAGTTGTATATAACAACCTAGGCAGAACTTTCTTGAGGCTTAGGAGGTAAGATCATACATGGGTAGATGACCTGGACTTTGGCTGGTTGCGACTTCACAGGAACCTGGCATTTGAGTGGCTGCAGTCTGGTTTGGAATTGCTATAATTTACACCATTATGCTGGCTCCACCCCTGGCCAGGATCTGTGAGGAGTACGGCCAAGACACAGCCTCCCTGCTTCTCCTGGCTCATGAGATGAATCCGTACTCACTTGCCAGCCAGTAAAGATGGGGAAATTGGACATTGCACCAGCAGTACAGCTAGGATTTTAACTGCCATTCAACCATTTGATTCATCTAGAGACCTGGTATTTGTATCTCAGCACTGGGGAAAATAGAGGAAACAATATAATTTAATACTGAAGTTGCTGGAGTGGAAAAGCTGTGATGTTGCCCTCCCTTTTCACCCACTTGGTTTAGTCTGATAAGCAAGGAGCTTCCAAAGTGCTTCCAGAAACATGTGCACATGTAGATGTGATGATCACAGCATGGCCATTGGCACAAGCAGGGCCATGTCAGTGCTTCCAGTCACCAACAGAACTTGCGCTGCAGAGGCACATACAGCAGGGCACATGGGGAAGCAGGAGCCTTTGTAGGAAGAGTGGAAGGTTTAAAAAAAACTCTATGAATTAGGACTACTATGGCTGCTCTAAAAAGATTGGGGAACTAAAGTTTGATTGTTTCTGAGCTGAGAGAGCATGGCTGCTGCTGGAGGCCTGGGCTGAATGGGGAGGAGGAAGAACTGTAGTTAAGCCTGGCTAATATAAGACCACAAATTTAGCATTGCAGGCATCTTGGGCTTCCTACAGCCAAGAAATAAGAGGGAGAGAGTGGCTCCTCCAGGAGCCATTTCAAGCTCACTGAGATGTGAATGGCCATCTAGGGCTTATCTCTCTGTCCTGGAGACCCTGCAGGCTGGTGCTTCAGGCATCGTCGTTTGGGTGAATCCAGGCCTTTGGGCTCAGATACACTAACAAATTACTGCAGGGAAACAAGGAACTATTTAGAAATTAACTCAGTGAATTTATGCTTCAGAAAGGCATCCAGATGTCTCCCTGTGTACTGCTAGTGCTCATCTCTCTTGGAGCTGCCTAATGCCTGACACCTTCCTGGGAGCCCCTTTAAGGACAAGTAAGAAGTAGTAGGGGTAGTACCTGCTGTTTAGGGGAAAGATAGCAGAAGTAAGGGAAGGTACAGATGGCACAGGGCCACAGGGTGGACCAAAATCAGATTTAGGATGAAGGATTGGGATTGTCTATTTGTATATTCCTCTCCCTTAACTGGCAGAGGCTGTTGTGAATCTATCATTCAAAACAAAAACAAGGCAGGCGGATGCTTTGTAAATGGGGGAAAGAAGATGCCCAAGGGATTACCTTCAGCTCCCTAGGGATTCCATTTGTGAAATGAGCATCGTTAAGTGGATGCTTTTTCTTGGTAGCTGCCTGTGTCTAATCTGAAGAGCACCCAGGAGTGCTCCTGAGCTCCCACAGCTGGGTGCTCACCTCGGCTGAGCCCGCGGGATCGCTCATGCTTCAACTCCCCCAGGGAATAAATCTGGAAGCATGTGAACCTAACTCTAGAAAGGAGACAAATTCTGGCAAAAGACCTCTTCTTAACTCAGCTTCTTCTCTGAGGAAGACCAAGGAAAGGAAATCCGTCTCAGAAAAGATTCTCTCAGTGTTTAGTGGAGCCTCTCTTTGCTGCTGTTGAAGCCCAGTAGCCCCTCACCTGTTATTTTATGCTTCATGCCCGTAAAGCATATAACAGCTTTGCTAGAAGATATTCAGGCAACACGTGAGGACATTTTTCAGTTATTCACAGCTAGGCGTTGAAGCAGACTGCGAGCTAATCTGCTAGCTACCAAATTTGCATATACCTAGGCTTTAATATCAAGTGAGATGCACTTTGTGTGAACTCTGTAGCTCTTATACAACGTTTTCAATTAATATCTGTTCACTGTTTTTAATAGATTTCTCCTATAGCATTTACAAGACTATATGGACTCTCTCTTTTGACTAATTAACACATCTTTAAATTCCTTTGACTAAAGCTTTTCATTGTCTGGTGAGTAATACTTTGATTTATCAGACTTTAGATCCAAATATTTGGGGAGAGGAGTCATATGTTCATTAAAAAATAATCTTTAATATTCTGTCCTCACATAGTAAGGCGATATAGGAAGTCTTCCACTATGTCATTTAGTATCTTAAAAGCTGTCATCTTGTCTGCACTTCAATTTTAACCATGTCTTTTCACTTTATGTGGGGAAACAGGAATAAACTATTTTGTCAAATAGGTGGTGATTCAAAGGCCCGATTCTGCTTACAAGAAATACACAGAACCATGAAAACTGATGTTGCCTTTGTCCCAGGAGATGGAGCCCTGCTTTGTGATGAAAATTATCTTTGCCTGAAAGCTACAGAAAAATAACAGATTAAAATCCTGGACCATCTACCACAGCTTGTGTCACCAGAATTGCTGAAGAACTGGAGATGCATCTGTATTGTTCTGTAGTGGAAAAGCTACTCACAGACTTTACAAAAACGATGGATTACAAGCTGATGCCTTCAAAATAGAACTACACACCACCATAGTCACAGGGGAAAACTATGCCTGGTTCTCCTCACAAGGAATCCTCAGTATTGACCACAACTTTGATTTTCTCAAAGTGCACTTGTATGTCCTTCTCAGAGTGCCTGCTTCTGGACTTGTGTCATCAGCCATGGACGTCTGACTTCTTTAAATTCCTCACTTCAGCACCTCTGTGCTATGATAAAAGATTATCCAAAATAATAGTCAATCAAAGTAGATAGCATAGATCTTTGTAAGAGGAGACCTTTGCTTTAAGAAGCAATAAAAACTTCATTTAAAAAACCACACAATCGGCATCTGATTTAGCAGCCTTTGAACTCAGCAGACGGAGTGTGGAAGTTCACAGTGTATGACTATTTTTTCAGGTGGGCACCACTGACACTTGGGGGTCATATTTTTCAGATTTTCTTTGTTATCATAACACTAAGAGATTTCTTTTTAAAACAAAGAAAAATAAAGTTGACACTCCAGCAAGAGTGAAGAGGACAATCTGTCTCTTCTAATCCTTATGGGGGCTTTTGAGTTCAAATCATTCAATGTGGTAGACTCAGAATCTTCAAGAACAGATTTGAGTATCTATATCTACCAGTGAGTATATCACTACTATGTAAATCGAAATAGATTCTGAAAAAAATCTTGTTTACAATGCACTAAGTATTACTTACAATGCATTAAGTATTAGAGTGCTTACACGTAAAGGTGAAAAAGCAACAACAACAATAACACACACTAGCTAACACTTTTTCGTTGTTTTATTTCAATAGAGAAATTTACCTCCCCACATGGAAAAATAAAGCAAATAGTAATATGGCTCCCTAAATATAGTTTCCATAATGACCTTATAATAAGCAAAGCTGGTGGCCTCATGTGTTGTACAGTTCTATTAAAAAAAAAAAAAAGTGCCTGCTTATTAACTTGCCATACCCAGCCATATTTGCTGAATTTCTCCATGCCCGTGTCTGGTTCTCCATACCAAGCTGACTGGGTTTAAAAATCTTTGTCAAATTTTTTCAGCTATTTTCTAAAGTACATTAGAAAACCAGTGAGGGTAATGTTCTTCCCAAATTTAAAATTCTAGTAGTCTTATCTTTGAAAGTTTCAAAGGTCTTGTACTTCAAAATGGGGATTTGATATTTGGCAGGGTGTGACCTTTTCAATGGGAGGTAATTTATCATGCAAAATTTTCCAAACAGTGCAAAGCACCAAGCATCTGAAGTGTTAGATTTTAGCAGCTTCACATCTCAAGATCTGGTCCCCACTATTCGTGGTTCAGCCAAAGATCAACCAGGACTTTCTCAAAGTTTGCACATTCCTGGCACAGGTGGGTTGGGGCTGGTTGCAAGCTCCCGGTAATTCTTTCCTCCTGTGTTCATGGTGGACTCCCAGCAAAGTGCAAGCAGCCTGCCTCAGAGACAGCTTTTCTCATGGGACCTTTATTTTCCTGTCCCATTGGGAATGTCTGAGCACTCAGAGCTGCTGAGTACCCTGATAACAGCAGTCCTTTGAATAGAAGTAGTGCTCTGTATAATATATGTGTACATATTCACATATGCACACATTGTAAATAGAAGGGGCATATATATTCATAGGCACAAAGACACTCTGATTGTTCAGAAAACTCAGATTATTGACGCCTCAAATTCAGGACTTGAAGCTCTTGAATACTGCAGGACTTCATTTCTGTGTGCATTTGTTCATCATTCATAAAACACAGACAACGGCCTTCCCTTGTTTTATGTCAGCGTTGTGAAAATAAGTTCCTTACTGTGTGAGGCCACCCAGCACTACAGTGAGGAGTACCATAAGCATGTCCACAAGGAGAAGAGAAATTCTTTCTTCTGAGCAGGATTTGAATGTTGTGAGGTACATAAAACACACGACCACACACTTTTATAGTTAAAAGACAACACTGGATAGTTGTTAGTTGTTTCAGGCATTGAGACCAGCAAAGATCCCACGGAAGAAACAGAATTTGATGAGCTAACCAAGAATCTTATTTAAGCATGATATTGATTCAAGGACAGTCTGAATTCTGGATTTGAGATCTTATGAGTGCTTGCTTATGCGTCTTCTTTTGTATCCTGTGTTTTATCGCATTCTTTTGATTTTATTTGTGTGATACAATCTACAGCATGAAGGATCACTTTGGCAATCAAGCATTGCCATTCATCTGTACTGTAGAATTAGTTTCATTTGTGTCTCCTGAAAACAAACCATGATGAACATTCTTATTTTAAAGCATGCCAGTGTGAAATGACATTTAACATAGAAGATATCTTCAGTTTAAAAGAAAAAAAGGAATGAATCAGGGAAGAAATGAACAAAAGAAACAGTATGCCCAAGGAAGTACTAATTTAGACTAGCAGAGGGCTGAGAAGAGCTATTGAACAATTTCATTATCACATCCTTTTCAAAGAAGGAAGACTCCTGCTTTCCTATTTCATGATAATTGGATGAAGAAATGTGGGTGGGAGCACAATTCATTTCAGAATTTGATGAATTATTTACTAATTAAGGAGAGAAACAGGATAGTATGAGCTATATTACTTTGATATGAATGTTCATTTTATTATATTATTTATACACATGCAATTGTTGCTTTTATTAACTAAGAGGTTATTCACTTGAATGGGATGCTTTGCATTCTTTGCAATTACATACACCAGCAAATTGGCTAATTTTATGTGAAAAAAATAACCTAGCAATTTTTCTAGTACTTATCTGTATGGTGCAGTTTAATAACATTTTTTGCACTATGTAAAATGAATAAACCAGCTGGTCTGATGTTTTGGCAGCAGCACTGCACATTGCAACATAGCACACGCAGACTCAGGAGCCCTTGTTGGGGTTTAGGCACACTGCAAGGGTGATGACACACAATTCCTCAAGGGGTGGAAGATGGAGCTGATGACTTACTGTGCCTCCAGACAGTCTCCTTATGGGGCAGGTTTGAGGATGACTCCAAAGGTGGCTGCCTCATTTTTTCTGCGGCTGGGAGTGCCATTTTGTTCTAGGGACACTGTTTCTGCAGCAAACTGATCACTGTCTAGACTAAATGAAATTAAAAATGCTCTGCTATATGTTAAACCTGGCAGTGCAGCAGATGCAGAGAACCCCTCCTGTACTCAGCCCTTGAATTTCTGGGGCTGAAGAACTGACCCTGTCTGCTGCTACGAAGCTTCGGTGCCTCTGCATGCAGACCACTGGTGCCATTGAGTTGTCCACGAGCCTTTCACCCCATACCATCAGCCAGACTGACGCCACTAAGCCCTTCCATGGTAATTCCACTTGGCCGCTGCTCCCCAAAAAGCACACCCAGGACTTTGTGGAACTGGTGCTGTTCCGATAAGATCAAAACAATGGAATACGTGCCTGGAGGAAAAGGATTTTTCATCTGGACATCTCTTTTTTTCATCTAGGTCACTTTAACAGATCTCCAGAGGAGTCCACACTGTAGCAGTCCATACCACTCATAGGTTTGGGGTTTTTTTTACATACATACAGATTGTTAAAAAAATAATCGAACATATGGTCTCCAGACAGAAACACCTAGCCCTATTTAAAATATATAGAAATACGAAAGAATCTCTGTTTAGATTCCTCATTCACATGCCCCACCCTTTCTTCCCTGACGCATATAAAGACATTGATATGTAAACTTCATTTGCTGGTCATTAGAAAAATAAGTAAAAGTACATGGTATGGACTGATGATGTAATAAGTAATAAGTTATTTAATGATTTTCACTTATTCAGTTGAAAAATGTATCTTATTGTTCACTAGAGATGGGGGATGGGAGGTTAATATACATTTTGGTTCAGATAAGAATCATTTTGGGAACTTTAATGGAATTTTTTTTCAATTGTAACCACATGGGGTTTTATTAAATTTTAAAATGAAAAAAAAAAAATGCAGATGGGGCAGCTCAGCCATCTAGCTCACTTTTCACATCTTCATAACACACCACAGTGCAGCCAAACCAAGCATTCCTGACTGCAGCCCTGGGAAAGTCTGGGGAAAGACTGAACCCCACAGTGAAGGAAGTAATTCTCCACTGCCAGGAATAGACATTTTCTCCATTTATCAAACCCTTCCCTTCTCAACAGATCACAGGAATACTCTGGCCAGCATGGTTGTTCTGTGTGAGCATCCTTCCTTTGACATACATTACTGGGACACAGCTGAATATGACCCAGGAGCCCTCAGCAGCTGAGTCCAAGAGCAAAAACATTCTTCACTTGTCCCACTCTGAGAAGACTGAACTTCCCCACCACTTGTCAGCTTTATTCTGAAGAAGACACAAGTCAAACATAAATATTCAACATGTCCAGAACACAGAAATTAAAGAGTGAGGTAATAATAATTATAATAGGAGAGAAGCACAGTCTGTGTTCTCCACTTGTCCAGGGAAGGAAGCATCCTTATAGAACAGAAGCATGACTGAACTTCGAATTGCTATTCAGTTCAGCTGATAAAATTCACTCTCAGACAGTATCTCCGCACTTGGAAATAGTTGTTCCGAATGGACAAAGAGAACGCACACATAAAGATAATAAATTAAAAAATTCTCATCGCATAGTAATGGAGAACCTTCCATTCTGTAATATCAAAATGTGCTAAGGAAAAACATAAGCATAGTGTTGATTATACCAGGCACATCTTTCACAGAGCTGTGGATGTGAAACTAAAAGAAATTATTTGAGTGAATTTTCTTTTACCTTGCTGAAATGCTTCATTTCAGAAAGATCACATGAAAAACTCCACCAAAACTGACATCTCTCTCAAACATTTATTCATTAACAAATCTGTCATCTTTTTTGATGGAAAATGAATCAATCAAAACTTTTTTACTTGCCCCCGCTTTTCTATCATTGAAAAAAATCAGTTCCCCAGTCTGGGCTGGGAACCAGTCCCTCAGCACAGGGATGCACAAAAGGCTGTGTAGGGTACAGGGACCCCCAGGAATGGGCACTGTTGAGTTGGAGAGTCAGGGAGGTCTCATCCCCCCAGGCACCACTGCTGATATTGTGCACAAAGGCATTGGCTGGTATGGGGGCAGCAGCAGACTGACCTTTCCTTCCCAGAGCCTCAGTGTGTCATATCACAGCGTAGAGGTGGAAACGGGAGGAGGAATATATTTGTTTCAGACTTGTCCCCCAAATATGCACAGATTCTCCTAAGAGACCAATCCAGACATGTAACTCTGATTTTGAGGGCTTAGTGGGTTCAAGGCATGCAGTCACAGGCTGAATCTGTAAAGAAGCTGAGCACTGAGCTCTGCTGCTAATTCAGAGCAAAGACAGAAAAATAGGGACCCAGTAGTGGAGATCACCCAGCTTGCAGGAATATGCTCAACCAGCTTTGTATATAATTTTACCTCCCTTTGAAAAGGTGTGAGGGAAATACCTCAATGGGATGAGTCACTCTGATATCAGGAAAATCAGGAAGACACAGTTTTTCAAGGCACGGACTCACACACTTTGAAGCTAAGGATGCCATCTCACATTTTTCCTGTCTTTCCTAGCTTTAAGAGTCTTGCATTTGCCTGGGTGCTGTGTGAATGCTGCACCGGTCAAGCAAACCCACTGTGACACTTCGGTATGGCTGGGCTAGCTATATCTGCACTTTTTAAAATGAAAATTTAATAATAGTCCATATGGTTATAATTAAAGAAAAATCCATTTACATTTTAAAATGCACACGTTTTATTGAAAACAGCTTACATAAACACATCTGGAACACAGCTTTAGATAAAAAGCATATGCAGGGTCTGATTCTGTAATTGCTTACTCTGGAGTAAGTAAAAAATGACTCCATCAAAGTTAGTTCACAGGTGTAAGGCCAACAGGAGATCAGAATCTGACCTAGGGCCTTTCATTTCAACAAAAAGAATATTGCCAAGTTTCACTTCAATCTTGCAACTTGGAAGAGAAGGGAACCAAAAGTTTATAGCGCATATGAAGAATTATTGTATTATGAATAACTGAAGTTTATAGAAAAATTGTTTCCAATGGTTAAACCTACAGTTCCACTCACCATAAAAGCAGACAGAAAAGCAGGCATTGGCCTCAGCTTCATCAGGTTTTTATTAAGAGGTTTGTACTCTAGGCAATGTCCAGATTTCTTCCATGCTCTGCTACAAGTAGTCTGTCTTCTATTCCATCTTTTGGAGTTAAAAAGAAATGTAACTGCAAATGATTGAATCATATTTAATCAAGTGGTCTCTCCAAGTACTTTGCAAGCTATGGTGTCTATTTTGACAGACATTTCTCCATGGACTTCCCTTCTATTTCAGAGCTTTGGTTTATGCTTAGGTAAATGATATGTAGAGCTAAAATGCCTGAAGTTCCCTATAGGGGCAGAACTGGTAGGGAAGGCCTGAGTACTTGCAACATGCACTGAAATAGGCAGTCAATACAATCTTTCAGCTCTGCTCAGAACAGGACCTCAGCAGTGACACACAAACCAGATGGAAGGGTTCACTAATGTAGAATAGCAGGTATCTTGGGGTTAAGTGTATTCCCTTTTTAGCAGAATTCCAAAAAAGTCAACCAAAACATTATGGGAGGATGTTAAATGTGCAGTGTATTGCATTATAGGACACAAAGCACATTCAAGACAAATACAGTTCTTCTTATTCTTGTCATGTATATGTTCTGTATCCAACAGGGCAGTAAATTAAAAACACTTCACTGAGGTAATGGTAGATAATTTATTCTGCTTTTACACACTGTTTTTAGCTTCTAGACATGGGAGGAACAGCTCTCTCTTTGCAGACAACATTATCTCTTTTCCAGTGGGATTTGCCTCTCTACTGACCAGCAAAGGCTCAGGATCTCTGACATCCTGGATTTATAATTCCATAAGTAAGTAAAAATTAAAACGTTGGAATTCTGAGTGGGCTACGTGCTTTTGTGTGTATGTGTGTGTGTGTATGTTATTGTGCTGAGAGAGGCTCAGTCTGTGTCATGTTGTGACCAACAGGATGAACATGTGTACTTGCACACTTCATTTAATCCACTGCTATAATGCTATAATTTCTGGGATAGCATG
Organism: Caprimulgus europaeus; assembly: GCA_907165065.1. The sequence continues at coordinate 49,379,769 of OU015525.1, forward strand.
TGGCAAACAGCTAGCAGTCCACCACTATATTATGAACACTGAGGGAAACACTGTATCTCATATTATTTAGGGTGGAAAGAATTAGTTACTCAGACCATAAATTGGTCCTGAGACAAAAGCTACCACCTTCACCATTTGAAGTGTGCCATGGGATCCTTAATAACCACAGATGGTCAAGACCTCAGTTTTATGTCTCATCTTAGAGAGACAGAACAGCCTTTATAGATCTAGATGCAACTAACTGCTGGCAAAAGCTGAAACTTTTACATTTAATGAAGCTGAGGATCTAAGAGCAAATAGCAACTATTGAACTTGTTATGGACAAACACAGAGTCTGATTAAGTCCATGGAGCATTCACTCAAAAAAAGCAGCCCATTGTGGTTTGCATGTCAACTCTCCTTCACTGTTAAAGAAATCACTAAGTTCTCTGTGGTCTGTGGACACAAAAAAGGCATCTGCTCTGTGTATCAGGACCAAAGACTGCACTTTCAGTGAAGCCTGTAAGCTACACTGGGAATGAACTCTTGTGGGACTGAGTATCTCATCTGGATACTCACCTTAGAGAAATATAGCTCAAAACAAGACATCTGGCCTTTACAATGTAATCACCTTGAATCAACAGAGCATAGCATGCTCTAGGAGCCTTCCAGGATGGGAGGTGTAGCATAGAAGCTCCAAAGGAAGGGATGATTTTTGAGATACCCTCTGCCAAAGGAGTCACATGTCTTTCCCCTGGGAATTGTGAATTACCTTATTACCTTTCATGCTACAACAATAAGGTGTGTTAATTCAAGAAGCTTTAGAGGGCAGGGCTGTATGGCAAGTCTAACAATGCACACAAATAATCCAGGGGAAGAAATAAGGATGTATTCCTTAGGCTCATTTCCCCTACAAAAATAGCATTAGCATTCCACTCTGGGATTTTGCAAGGTATAATTCAGGGGTTGGGATTGGTATAATTTGGGAGGTTTCTTCTGAACTGGGCCTGGATGTGTTGAATTCTGACCCCCTTAGCTTGTGCAGTTTGCAAGCCACTCTACAGCTCTGTGATGTTTTTGTGCTTTGCAGTCGTTTTCTGCTGCTCTGCTGCCAAGCTTTGCAATTAACTGGAATGTACAAACATTTCTCCTGGGTTTGACGGGAGCAGAGACCTGTCTGTATGCTGAAGGTCATGTGAGAAGTTTCGGCAGGGTGCACTGTCTGAGGCGACAGCCTCCTGACATCTCCCTTGCAACCCAGTGTGCTCATTCTAGATGTGTTTTGACCATAGTTTGGCTGCTCTCAGTGTTTATTTTGGAGCTGGAAACTATACCCAAAAGGAGAGCGGTGTTTTTATTGCCCAGCGGGAGGCTGAGCCTGCGAATCGGATCTGATCTGACTCACCACTGTAGGAGAGAAAACAAGCACATCCTGAGGCTCCATCCAAGTGTGGAGTCCTTACCTAAACCCCCAGCCCAAGGGAACTCCAAAAGCTGGGGTTTGGAAATCCTTGAGTCTCTGAAGAGTTATCCAGAGATTACTTCCCATGCAGTCAGAGTTTCAGTGAGAAGGCTTCCTATAGCAATAGAGGAAAATAAAGATTACTGGGATCTTGCATAGTTATGTGTAGTTTGAAGTAGGTTTTTTTGTAAGCAGAGTGTTCCCCTTCTGGTTTATTGTGTTTAAAGTACAGTTCTGATTAATAATCCTTTTTAATTTTCCTAATGCATGAAAGCATACATTGGAGGATGCATGGTGTATGCTGACTGATCTTACAGATCATTTAAAAGGTAAAATACTGGGAATTATTCATATCTAAGTTACATCTATGTAAGGGCAAAATAAGTCCAGTGGAAGACATTGATACTAACTCATAGTAAAGGAGCTAATCAGGGTTGCACATCCCGGCTGTCAGGCCCTCACAGGGTGGGGGTTAGTTTGCAAATCTCAACCTTAACTTCTCTGCATGTCTGCCCTTTGTGCCAAGGGCTTAAAAATAATTTCTCTGTCTTTGTTAAACCAGTTTCACATCTACATATGAAAGTCACTATAAAATGTTAAGTATATTGTTACTATGAAGCACAGATAATGTTGACTTTGAAAGCAAAGCCTATTTGCTTTTCACCATTCAGAAAGATGATATTGAGAGAGAACTAAAATGAGACTTAACTGAATGTAACATGAAAGCTATGAAGGAGGCTCCAAGGGAAGTGCTATGCTTTCCCCTCTGTTACAGACAAAGGTGAATGAAGGGAGCAGCAAAATTAGCAGGAAGTAATATTTTAATGCTGGAGACGTAAGATAAAGACTTGTCTGAATGCAAGGTCTCTAGTCAGCAGGATGAATAAAATGATGAAAAAAGATTCCTTAAAAAAATAAGAGTTCCTAATAATTTTTTTTAAAAAATCAAGCCTCTGTTTTTATTGCAATATTTAGTCCTTTGCTCTTCTGAACATGGAAGCTCAGAAGTTAGGTGTCAGCAGACAAACTCTCCACCTATAATTAAAAGGGTAGGTTGGTTCCAAAATATGATATGACAGACGTGTATAATATTGTGTAATATTGCACAGGGGCTATTTTATCTTTCTAAAAGCCATACTGTATAGTACTGAACTAGTTTTGCTAGTCCCTCTGATGGATACAAAGTGCAAAGTGGTATCCATATGGCCCTATGGAAGTATAACATCACATTCTTCTGGCTTATACAAGTTTAATGGCACTGAATTAGCATGGGCTGCCCTTTGGTGCTAATTCTTTCTGCACTCAGGGGGTTAAAGGAGCTTCATACTATCCAGATGTTCAGTGGCTCCTGCAAATGAAAGATTAGCAATTTTTGCAACTGCTGCTCTTTCTTCTGCTCCCTTTTTAAAGCTGATATTTTCCTTAAGAACTTGCTTAGTATCTGAGTCAGAGGAATCTCTTCCCTGAGGTAAATCAATCAATAGGCTGCACAAGAAAAGGAACAAAATGTAGAGGAGGCAGGCCTGAGTTGTATTAATTTGTTTACAGGAATTGCCTTCCAGGGACCAATATATTCGTCCCAGGGTTTCATTTTCCTCTGTGAACTAGGAATCAAACACAGCATTATTTCAGGGTGTAAAAATAATAATAATAAAAAGGAACCCAAATTTCTCCAAAAAACCACCATCTTTTTAGTGCTAATGATTAAGTGTCTCTTTTAATTTTTCAGATTAAGCTATAGGTAAGTGATGCAGATATCAGAAATACCACTATCTTATCTCCCACCTGCCACCAACAAGGCTTCCTGGAGAGAAATAGGAAAAGTAGCCAAAATGAATTCCAGTAAGTGAATGCCAGCTTAGTATCTACTAAGCCTGTCTTGTGTATACATAGGTTTACTCAGGTTCCTGCTGCTGCAAGAGCTGTTCAAGCATGGAATAAGTAGAGTTCCAATGAGACAAAACCTTCTGCCTCAGCTGGCATTTAACAACCTGTTTTCTTGCTGCAGCTCAACCAGAATTTTTCTAACCTTAACAGAAGTGCTAGATTTCAGATCTTGCTCTAATATGTATTTTTCCAGTGCTCTGGTTATAGTACAGGAAGCAATGAATCATCTGAAGCAGAAAGCGATGTTGGATATGTGTTACTAGCACCATGACTGTGCTTCGTGAAACTTCCCTAATGAAGACATGCACCAGGCTGCTCTTGCCATTCTTCCTCTGAGTCCAGAAATGTGCTGTGCCTGGAAACAAGCTCCTTCTCATGTAGCTCCATGGGAAAACTAGGTGGAAATACTAGCACCTTGTATTAGTAAAGGCAATTTGTGGCCATGTTGAAAATTAGTTATTTGAAGAAAGTACTGGCTTAAACTTATGACTATTTGAATTAATTTTTATGGTGGATTGGCTTCACCCTTTTAATTTGCAGCCAAACACAGCCTGCTCTCTCACCCTCTCCCCACCTCCAGGGAGTAGGGGAGAGAATTGGAAGGAAAAGGGCAAGGAGACTTACAGGCTGAGATAAAAACTATTTATTAATTAAAATAAAACTATAATGATAACAACAGTAACTCCAGAATGTACCAATGAATGATGCACAGTGCAATTGTTCACCACCCACTGACCGATGCCCATCCTATGCCAGCCAGCGATGCCGGAGCCCAGACAGTCCCAAAACCCTGGAAGAGCGAGCCCATGCGATCCTTGAGAGAATACCCCTGTTTTCTGGCCAGTCCTGGTTAATATAATGATGTGATGTGATATGATATGATATGGAATATTTTGTTGACACATCCAAATGTTGATTTGGGGTTTTGCTGTTTACTATGTTTCTCCCTCTCAGTCCTGAACCAGCCAAACACGGTGGCCTTGAGCTCCAGCAGCAATTAATAACATTAATACTTTTATCAATATTCTTCTCATAACAAATTATTCACTGAAACTAAAACACAGCTATTCTAACTCCTAAGTGGAAAATTAAATTTATCCTAGCAAAAAAAACAGGACAATTTTTTACTAAATATAATGGGCACTGATATGTTTGTTTGACATTTATTCTCAGGGCCCTGAGGGCACTGCCAGCCTGACTGCCCATGCTCAGCCATCCTGGAGCTCCCCTCACCCCTGCCTATTGCTCCAAAACAGTGAGGGTCCTAGACCTCATAATCCTTTTGTCTACAAGAGGCATGGAATAGACTGGGTGCATCGAGTAGGGTAAAAGAGAAGAGGCACTTTGAGGAAAAGGGTTCTTCCACATCAGAGGACTCAGTCATGGACTTCCAAGGATTTCAGTGTGGCCCACCAGAGATGCATCTTTGCAGCCTGAGGCACACAGCTAGGTTGTAAATGGTTCAGGTCTAGCATGGACCACATGCAGGGTGGGTCATGGCATGCATGGACCGATAGGTCACACATGCGCTTGTCCGGTATTGCTGCAGAAGGGGAATTTATTGGCAGAGATGCAGTTATATACTGGGGACTCAAGGCCATAGCAAAAAGCAGCTGAAGAACAAGGCAAATAGGTGAAATGAGGTTTTGCAGAAAATCTCCAAACTGCATTTGACTTCATGAAATAATGACATTTTCTCCTTTGCCTACATGCTTACAGAGATGGTAACCACCCCATTTTTTTTCACAACAGAAAAAAGAATCTTGACATTTGAGAACAGAGGGAAAGGGGGGGGTATAAAAACTAAAAAACAAGGATCTTCAATCAGTTTCAGCAATGTGAGGATGTCAAAGGGTGAAAGAGCTTATTCTCTAGGACAACTTCTTATCTCTCTCTCCCTCCTAAACATCTCTAACATGTTAGTGGCCAGCTATGCTTATATATTTTGAAGGGATCCACATAATTTTATTATGATGTGATCTGTTTAGCAACAATTTTTATCACATTTATTTATAATCAGGCATGGCCCAGCTGCACACACTAGTCCCTTGTAAGCAAGTGTTTGATATTAAGTCTGGGAGGTGCTACATCCCCAATCAAACAAAAGCAACATCTCAGCAAGAAGAAGACTAAACTTTAGCATGTCGCTTTCTCCTAGCACGAGAGATCCTGAATGCTGCTTTTGTAAACCTCAGGCTTTGGAAAGGTGGAGTGAGCTGGTTAAGAGACTTCTGTCTCCTACCATTCCAGCAGAAGCAGCAATTTTTGGACGCAGCTGCAAAGAGTTACAGCAAAGGGGGCAAGGAGCAATGGGGAAAGTTAATTATCAGACTGAAGAATCCCACTCTTGAGAACTAATAGGCTTACCTACATGTTAGTAAGGCCTACAAACTCGATCGGAGCATAGCAAGCGGGAGAGTACAATACCTGCCGCCACAACCTAATTGGGGAATTGCGCACTACAGTGACGAGGGACAAGTATTTAGAGGGCACTGAATCAGCAGTGATTATAAAGTCACCACGCAGATTCTGCTGATCTATCAGACCAAGGCTGCAGTTGCCTAAGCATCTAGCTCAAGTGCAAGGCCATGTGGGTTGTTCCCATTAGGGTGAGAAAATCATGACGATCTACAATTTTGGATATAGTTCCTTTTATTTTACAAAAATGCATGAAGCTTTGCTTCCCAGAGCACCAGACAACAGGAGCCTGTTTCATTTTTTACAGCTCCTGGCTTCTTTTAGTCAGCATTCAATCCCCAAACTCTCTCTCCAGGTAGCTGTTTTGTTTCAGGGCCACATTAGTAGTGCTCTTGCATCTGTCTTGTTTTACCTCACTGACTCTTCCCTCAGTTGCTCTGGTTTTTTCTGCTGTTTCTCAGAGACACTGAATTACAACCCAGTGTATCAGCCCATAGTTTGCTGTACCAGCCACCAGGGACATTGACTGGGTTTTAGCTAATATGTCTTTGTGCAAATTTTGCTTATTTTTTGCTTTGGGGAATGATCTTTCTCCATCAGATCCCTGATATCACAAAAGGACAGTTGTGGCTTTCTACAGCTATCTGAAAAGAAGGTGGAAGACTAGTCCTGTCAATTTAAATTCAGTCCATCTTGTGAGAGTGGTCTAAAACTCTGCACATTCACAAAATCATTTGTTCCTGACAGCTGTCTAATGAAATAGGTCTCTTACCACAGTAGGAAACATGTACTTGAACCTCAAGCCAGTGTCAAGGGATGACTTTATATCCACCACTACCTTGTAGACTCCAAATGCAAACCAAATATTTGCAAGAACAGACGTTCTCACTGAAAGACCAGATACAATGTGAATTTCTATTCCATATAGCAGGCTTGTGCAATTCAAGAAATATCTTGGGACAATCACATTCTACAAGGAAGCTGTGGTCACTAGAATGCATCACAACTTCACCTCTTCCCCACTCCTTTCCTCTGTACAATGGGAAATAATTTTCTGTCTCTGATGCTCTATGCCTATTTATATTTCCCTTCTGCCACTCAGCTCAGCCATAATCCCACAGCACACTGTGTTCCTTGAGTCTAGCTGGCTTTCTTGAGTCTGGCTGTCCTTGGATAACACTGTTCACGGCATCAAACAACACTGGTGGACACCTCAGTGCAGGAACAGTATCTCTGCTACATCACAGGAGTTATTTAGGTAATAAAAATGAGAGTACCAGTAAGAAAAGTCACCTTGGCTGTCCAGTTTCTTCTCTCCTTGAACTCCAGTGGCTCCTTAGCTTTTAAAATAGTGTAGCACAGAAAGCTGGTCTCCTAGGCACTGAGCTGCTTCTGCTGGGCTCTAGCCAGCTTCTCTCTTTGCCTGCTTTCTCTCTTCATTGACAATTTATTGGCTGCCCTACACCTACTTTTTTTTTCCCTCTTAAATTTTCCCTTTTCTGGGCAAGCCTTGTACTTGACTCACCTGGCAGTATATTTACTCTGTACTTGAGCAAGAACATGTCAACTGCAAGGAAAAAAAAGAGTCATCCCTCACTGAACCTACCATAGTGTCACGGCCATGCCCATTAACATCAAAATACAGTGTGCCTGGGAGATGAAACCACTCTTCCATTTCAGTGCCACCTCCTGCTTGTACCTTTTATACTTGGCTTATTTGGATCATCTCAGAAGGCTCTGGAGGATGGTCTCAAACATCCCTGCCTCCCACCTCACCAGTGGCCTCTCCTTGAGCTGCGTTCTGAGATCAGTTTCCCTATTTCCCCTTCCAGTTGCTATGCCCAGCAGCTCCCACGTGTATTCATTTCTATGCTCAGCTTCAGAAAGCATGTTTAAAATCACTTTACATTTAAATTAGGTAAGGGCTGTAATGTTTAGATTATGACTAAAGAGCAAGTGTGTTGTAACTCTTTCCTCTCCTTTGAAATTTAACGTCTAGATTAAGGAAGACTGGAATTTTTCCCTCTCTGGCTCTGCCTTCATCTTTTCTCTCAGCAGGTCCTCATGTCTAGCACCAGGAGCAATAAACAAGCTGTCCGTGCTTGGGACTAATCAGGACTGGCCACAGGATGTCACTATTACTCCACAAACATAGGGAGAGTGAGGTGTTTATTTATAGAAGGGCAGGGTCTGATCTTTAATTGTCAACAACTCATAGTTTGCCAGCGTGCTCAGCTCTGGTGTGGTACATCAGAAGACACGTCCTGATGGTCCTCAACAGAGCCACAATCTCGTGTAGAATTTGGCAATGCATGTTAAGATACAACCTGTGTGCACAAGCGCATGCATGCGCTAGCTTCAATTTGCCCTAAGTTTACACAACCCTTGGGTTTCACCTGGGATATGGGATTCAAATGACCTAAGTCAGCCAAGGATTGCTTTGTTTCAAGCCAAAATCACATTAAGCTTCTGAGTATCAAATGGTTCCCTGTAAAACCTTAAATCAGCCCAGGTCCCCTCCAGAATAGTCCAGGCTCGTAAAACTTATGGTAAAATTCAGTTTCAAGTTCATAACAAAACCCAAAGGCAGGTTTTAGGTTCACTTTTGGATTTTGTTCTGAATGTTTGCCTAGCTCTGCTCAATGCAAGGTCACACAGACTGGATAGGGGAAAAGCTTTTTGAAATGTTTCCATTCTCCAAAACAAAGATAAGCACAGAACTGTGTGTTGACGCAGCCTTGGGGTGAAAATGCAGCACCAGATAGAATTGTCCATTCAGGAGAAGTAAATCTTCATAAGTGCAGGCAGAAACCAGGCTTAGTGAAAGAATCAAAAGAAAACTTCCCCATCCTGGGAAGATGACCTGTCAGCATAAGGACTCCCGCTCTCCTCTCCCTCTTGCCTGTTCAGCACCTCACCCTTTCCTCACTTCCCAAGGTATATGAGCTGCTGTGCCTCAACTCTGATGTCTTGGGGGGAATCTTCAGCTCCCTTCCATGCCAGTAAATTTTGCAGTTCTCATCTTGTTCACAAAACATCCCAGTTCAGCAAACTGTGTCCTCTGGTTATATATTACCCTTGATTTGCTGAATTCTGAAATCTTATTCCATGTTCACTCCTTACTATATTGAATTCAGGGGGGTTGTGGTTATTGGTACCAACTTTTTTTTCTGGAAAAGCATTGTAAGTATTCAGATACTATTGGCAACTAAAAAAAAAAAAAAAACAAACAAACCAACAGATACATACACATATTATTATGTTCTTAATTTGTTCTTTTTTTGCAAAACTTGGGTGATGGACTGAGGCTTCCCTTGCAATTTGGGAACCTTTTTGGTAGCACTGGGCATAATTTCTACCCTTTGGATAATGAGGTAGCTAAAACACCAGAGCTAATCCTACCCTATTCCTCTATAAAACTGGAATGTTTTTCTCAGTATTGGTTCAGAAATGCTTATTCTATAGTGCTGGTGCTGTGATGGGTAACAGACAGCAAGTGACTTGTGTGGAAGAGACTTCTACAGAAGATCAATTCAGGCAGACTTATCTAAAATTATCCTGTCTGAGCAGACTTTATGAAAGTTAAGAACTTTATTTTTGGAACAGAACTGATAGTACTTCCTGGACCAAGACCAGTTGGACAAAGGCTATTAGAAAAATCTAGAAGATTATTTCTTTAGTTTCTGTGGACTATAAATATAAAAATATTTTTTAAATGAGAGTTTCTACCTTATCAGAGGTGGAGAGCTTCCACAACTCTTATTTTGTGTTTGTCTTTTTCTGCAGTCTCAATGCCCTGTCACCAAGTCCCATGGGTTTTAACAATAAATCTCAGGCCTTGGCATTTGCTACATCTCACTGTTTAACTTGAAGGACTCTTGATTTGGACTTTATCTGCTTACTTAATGCTTTTTGTGCTGTCTCTTGCCACTGAGAGACAGAAGGAAACGTCATGCAGTTAGAAGACTTTTCTTCCAATTCCAGCTTCCAGCTAGAAATCAATGAACCAGAGAGGAGGCTGCTACCTCTAGGGAAGAACTGCTGCTCCAGCCTGGCAGAATTATAACTGTCCACCTGAATTTGACTGTGACCAAGCTTCCTTTTCAATCTTCTGTATTTCTGTTGCTTTGTGTTTCTGCTTAAGCACAGAAATTGAGTCATCAAAACAGCTACAGCTTCAGTAGGTTGAGAAACCTGGACCAAGACTGGTCAAAAGCCACAGAGGTAACAAGTTAAAGAAAGCAGCTGTTGGAACATTTAATGAGGTAGGTGTAAACCTTGTATTTTTCATGTTATTATGGTTACCATCGGTCTAGGAAAGAATTGGTAACACAAAGCTGGCTGCCTGGGCTAGTTTCAGTTACACTGAATCAGCAGAAGTAGCACAGCTTGCCGCAAAACCCGGGTGAAATAATAGCTGGTAAATACCTATACTGAACTGTGTGCTTCCACAGCTGTATTGCTAACAGCAATGGAGACAGCTAGCTTAAAGCTAGCTGGAATATATCATCTCGTGATCTGGCTTATCATGTCCTCAGCTGACATCTTTGCTCCAGAGAGGCAGCCATGTACTATAGGTCCAGACAAATAGCAGTTTCTGTCCTCTCCACCCCAATACCAGTTCAGTGCTGAAAGAAGGAGATGCTCCAGCCACCACAGCGCCCTTCCCAACATACCCTTCAGCTCATGGCACATCCGTGCAGGGGGGCACATACCATGTGCTCATCCCACAGCTCACACCCTTTATTCTCAGTGAAGATATGGAAGATCAAGGTAGGTGAGCAGGCACCACCAAGAGTTTTGGTACACAGGTGTCCTGGTTTCACCAGGATAGAGTTAATTTTCTTCCTAGTCTCTAGAAAGTGCTGTGTTTTGGTTTCAGTATTGGATTTCTTATGAGAAGGATGTTGATAGCATACTAATGTTTTTAGTTGTTGCCAGAAGTCAAAGGACTTTGTGTTTTGCTAGTCTGAAGGTGTAAAGGACTTGGGGAAGGGGAATGTAGTAAACTCAAACTGGCATTTGGATATGCCAATGAGATATTCCATATCATATAACATCATGTTCAGCATATTAATAAGGTTGACTGGAAAGCTGGGGGATTCTCTCAGAGATCACTCAGGCTTGCTCTTCCAGAATTGCAGTTTCAGTTTAGTGACTGTCTGTGCTCTGAGATCGCTACCTGGGGACAGGCTGGCAATTGGTCGGCAGGTGGCGAGCAACTGCACTGTGTATCATTCAATTGAATATTCCATTATTACTGTTATTATAATTATTATTTTATTTCCATTATTAAGTGGGTTTTATCTCAACCCACGAATTTTGTCACTTTTACCCTTTTGATTCTCTCTCCCATCCCACTGGTGGAGCAAGCGGCTGTTAGGTGCTTGGCTGCCAGCCAGGCTAAACCCACTGCAACAGGCCAGCTCATACTTACATTGTTTGAGAAACTGATTTTTAGACATACCTGTGGTTCAATTAATAAGGTAGATCTCTGTCAGGTATCATTGTCAGTAGATAATGACAAATTATTCTGAAGCCACTATCACAGGGAACTACATCATCTGATCAGAACAGAGCATTATCAGTGTAATCCACAAGCCTGATAGACCAGGCTGCTCTATTTTTGTGTTTTTCTCTCATTCTTTTATGGAAGTACTTTCTGTAACAAGAATCTTCAGCTAAGGAACCTGGTTCCCAGCTCTTTATCCTTAAGTTTTGCATCTAATACTATGTCCTTTATAGCTGAGCCACAGCTCCCAGAGCGACAGAGATACATGGATTCATCTAGCAACCCTATTCCCTTTCTGTCTGTCCAGCTCCTGTGATGATTCCACCAATTTAGATTAAACTCCAGAGTTGTAATTTGCATGACTTACACTTGTTATTCTTACTCACATCACACAAAGAGCATAGTGCACACAGAGGTACATCAGTATATCGAGATGCTTCTGAAGCCTAATTCCTCCAGAAGCAAGCATGACAATTCGGGTCAGAAATCACTGTGCTGAACCAGTTTGGTATAGCAGAGATATAAACAAAATTGAACATGTACCCCTTCTTTAGCAATGGCTGAGTCATAGCTACTACACTGAGTATTTTAAGTTACGCTTTTAGACATATGCCATGATATTTGAGTTGAATATCTTATTTCCTCTCTTTTGTCTATCTTAGACCTCAATATGTGCTTTACACCTTAAAATTTCCTTACAGTTACGAATGTATGGCTGTATGCTTGTATCCTGATATTAGAGGTCAATGAGGAATAAGGACACCTGTCAAGCATAGTATCATCTGTCTCGTTTCTTTTAGCTTTGGGACTAGCAGAGCTGCTTTGAGGTATCAGAAGAAAGTACAGCAAGATTTCTTTTTAGAATCAGTCTGAATGCATATGTGGTCAGAGTGCTTTCAGGTGGCTCTTCAGCACCTAAGAGTTGAATTGGTTTCCTTTAGTTTAGCCATTCAAGTCACAAAACAAGTAAAATGCAAAGGTAATAATTTTACAATGTATCCACTAGATGGTAGCCTATCCTTATCCTTTCCATTTACTAATTACATCAAGACATTTTATATTCTAACTAATAATCCATCTCAAGAAACCTCACTGTGTTTATTTCTACTGTCAAGAAGATGTTTGCGTAGTGGATCCTAGCATGTGAACAGGGAAATGCAACTCATAAAAATACCTCCTTGTCAGAAATGCATTTGCCCACTGTCCCAGTTCAGATCTGGTAGAGGTGTAAGTGATCCTTAGGAAGTGTCCAGGCAGTATAACCTACATAATCCTGGCATCTGCAGTTAATTCTTGTAATTATTTCAAGTTTGGAAGAGTCATTCACATTGGCCAACACAGTGGTTTTCCTGCTTACACCGATACCTAAAATTATGATATTTCTCATTTAAAACAGCTTTTCTAGAGCATGATTAGCCTTTTACTAAAGGTCAGTTTATGTACAGAAAGTCTAAGAGGTTTTTCCGCATGACGTTTTTGAAAGAGACAATCAATAATGGGTCAATATATAAGTCTTCCTCTGAGCCTTCCTGAAAAGATCAGGATAGTAATAAATTTTTGTGTCTTCTAAGCAAAATGCACTGTTTTGATCCATTTTTTTCCCAATACAAATAAAAAAAGAGAGAGAGAAAGGGAGAGAAATACATTATTAAGAAGTATCATCCCTCTTCACAATAGTACCTATGTACTGACAAAGAGAAATACAATCACCAAGGACTTTAAAGGAGAATTTAAAACAATAAAGATTACAGTGTTTTGTGTGGCATACGCTGGTTGAAATAAAAGCATGCCTCACAGCAGCTTTTCTATGGTGCATGCCTCTAATCTCCGCCCTCTCAGTGCTGCCAGGTAGGAGGTCGCAGAGAGCAGCAGGTGTTTGACAGACCTTTCACTTTAATGACATTATACCAACGTGCCACAGAATGTCACAGCTACCTCTAATTAGCTGCATAAGCATTTTTTACTTACATATCTATCTATCTATCTATCTTTCAGAGCAATTCCACTCCAAGCTGGTTCCACCAGCCCCTATGAGGGACTGCAGGTGTGTCTGAAGATCAAGGCTCTCCAAGGTAGTTGACAGGTCTCAGATACTAAGGTTGAAGGTATTTAGGTGAAAACTTGGGACAGAAAACATCTCGGAGAGCCAGCATGAGTCCTGACTTCTGTCCAACACAGGGAGGTGACCATCAGCCATTACAGCGTGGCACAGATTGCAGGCTATTCTTGGCCTTGAAAGTACACTCACCAGATACAAGGATATTTCTATAGCTGTTGTGTCACAAATTTCTTCCCTAAAACTTAAAAAAAAAAAAAGAAAAAGAAAAAAAGCCTAATTGGCAGGATTCCTATTTGCAGATCTGGAAGTACATTTACACCCTAAATTGTTTTTACTCAGCAACTGAAAATGCTTCCCTAGTTTCTGCATCTCATTTGTATGATACACAGCAGTTAATAGAACACTTAGGAGAGTTATTAAAAATGCTCATTCCATACCATCTTTGCCATTTTTATATTATACCAAGGGGAGCAAAGCTCACTAATGCAATACTAAAGCCCTTCAGAGTTCTGACTACTATACTTTTCTTGCTTGCTTCATGTACCACAAGTTCATATAATATGGTCTGAATGAAGAGAAATACAATAAGGAAGATCTCCTCTCACTTAAACTTGTGCTTGGTCTTTCAGCCAAGATCAGGTAGAAAGGAAGCTGACCAGAAGCGCATGGCATGTCCTTCTATATTCATCTATAGGAAGGAAACTATGGTTAAATATTGCAGATCAATTATAAGGTATTTGTACGTTACCTACTGTGGTGGGTTGGCCTTGGCTGGCTGCCAGGTGCCCACCCAGCTTCTTTCTCAGCAGGACAGGGGAAGAAAATAAGATTAAAAGCTCGTGGGTTGAGAATATGGAGAGACAATTACTGTCATAGGCAAAACAGACTCAACTTGGGGAAGACTAATTAAATTTATTGCCAATTAATAACAAAGTAGGATGGTGAGAAATGAAAAACAGAACTAAAACCACCTTCTTGCCTGTTCTGCCTTCTTCCAAGGCTCAACTTCACCCCTGACCCTCCTACGTCCTCCTCTCCTGAGCAGTGCAAGGGAATGGGGGTTGCAGTCAGTTCATAACACTTCATCTCTGCCACTCCTTCCTCCTCACACTCTTCCCCTGCTTCAGCTTGGGGTGCCTCCCACAGGATACAATCCTTCACGAACTGCTCCAACATGGGTCCTTCCCACAGACTGCAGTTCTTCAAGAAGTGCTCCAGTGTGGGTCCTTGGGTCCTTTCCAGGAGGTACAGTCCTTCAGGAATGGACTGACTGCTCCAGTATGGGTCCGTCATGGGCTGCAGTCCCTGCCAGAAAACCTGTTCCTGAGTAAGCTTCTCTGTGTAGGCCACAGCTCCTGCCAGGAACCTGCTTCAGCTTAGGCTTTCCATGGGCTGCAGCCTCCTTTGGGGCATGTCTGCTTGCTCCAGCACAGGGTCCTCCACGGGCTGCAGGTTAGATATCTGCTCCAACATGGACTGCAAGGGAACAGCCTGCCTCACCATGGTCTACTCCATGGGCTGCTGGGGAATCACTGCTCCAGCACCTGCAGCACCTCCTCATTCTACTTCCTCATGAACCTAGGTATTTGCAGGGCTGTTTCCCCCGCATTTTTTTCACTCCTCATTCTCACAGCTGCTGCTGCACAGCATTTTTCACCCTTTCTTCAATACATTATCACAGGGGAGCCCCAGCATCACTGAGGGACTCGGCTTTGGCAGCAGTAGGTCTGCCTTGGAGCCAACTGGGGCTCTTTCTGACACGAGGGCAGCTCCTGGTCTCCTCACAGAAGCCAACGCTGCAGCCCCTCCACTACCAAAACCTTTCCACATAAATCAAATATATTTACCTTTTCATCACACCAAATAAGACTCCACATCTTTCTATATTTAGGATAACTAGAGAGTCGCTCACCCTACTGGACTAAGAAGGATTCCTAGTTGTTCTCCTCCTCCTCCTCTGCCTCTGATGCACAGACATTACAGGCCTTATTGCTACTCCTGGATAATTCATCGTCTGAAGGACTGTCTTCTTCATTTCATACATCCCTTGACAGGGATAATAAAATCCCAGAAGATAATAAAATGGAGAAATTCAGCCAATGTAAAATGTGCTCATCAGTTGTTAAATTTTAAGTGCTAATATCTGATACAAGAAAATGGAGGACTGTGTAGTATGATCTCGGGCATTTTGTACTGGCACATGAAGAATGCAGCTACACTCATGTTTAAGAAGTCCCCAAGCAACATGGTTGATCATTTAATGAAAAGTTCTGCTCAGAATTTAATTACCTTTAAAAGAAAAATAGTAAAACACTGTCCTGATTTTTAAAGAGAGGACAAGAAAGTAGATATTCCACAGTCCCACAATAAGCATCAATCATGCTGGAGCATGTATACATCCAGTTTTTGAAAGGATACAGCAAAGGCAGGAAACAAGATGAATAGGAGCCTGATGTGGTTTCTGTATGAAAGGAACCAAAGCGAATGGGACAGTTTAGCACAGAGAGGAGATGAATAGGAACAGGCAAACTGCTATACTTAAAGTAGTATCTTATAAAGAAAGAAAATGAGATGCTCATGGTTATCACAGAGCACACTGAATTATTCTGAAAGGCTGGTAAAAGGAAATACCTTCTACATACACTGCAATTAGTCTCGTTGTATCAAGATAATATCAGTGTAAATGCCTAGTATGATACAAAAGAGGATGCTTCAGAGAGTCCAGCTCCTGATCTGAATCTGAACTTCATAGCTAGAATGAACTTTACAGTATCTGTTAAAAAGTATTAAGACTTACCAGAGAGAAAATATATGTTGCAGAAATAAGTGTACACAAATGATGTCTATATTTCATGTTTATCTGCTTCTCTGCACTACACATGAAGGCTGTAGCTCCCATTTAACATGACATCACTTATCAATGAAGTCTGAAAAGAGAATGCTATTTCAAAGGAAACCCTTGCCCTTGATAGTGGCAGTGGCTGCAGAGGCAGCTGTAAATGGTTAAGGACTTAATTGCCTAAGGAGGTTCTTAGGAGTAGAAGCTGTTCTTTAAATTTGTATCTTATTTAATCCAAAATAACGTAGAAGGGTCAGCAAGGCCCAAATCCCGGTGCTTATGCAAACCCTAATAAGAAGCAGGCAGCATCAAACAGCACAGCCTGGACAGCTGCACCCTTGTGCTCA
Organism: Caprimulgus europaeus; assembly: GCA_907165065.1. Next base: position 49,396,272 of record OU015525.1, read on the forward strand.
TTACATGCCATTGATCACACCATTAGGAACTCCCCAGAAGAATCCACTTCAACAAAAATTTCCACCTTGTTAAAACAAAAGGCCAGTCCCTCTTCCTTGGGCGATCTTTCACCTCAGTGTTGGTATGCCAGCAGGACTGCACAAGAACACACTCCTATCAGAGTAAATTGCAGAAGATGGTGTGCAATCAATAATGGTTTGGATTAGTGATAGCTACAGTGGGGCAAAAGCAAACCTCCACTGTAGACAAGCCCCAGCTGAGATCTATGAGGCATTCAAACTGGGCCAGGTTGTTTTATTGGTAAGGTAGGTCAATCAACATGTAATTGATTTTAATTAGCACTCTGTTAAACATTTCACATGCAGCCAGCTGTTAGCTCCATCAGCAGCAGGTGAGTTTCATAAAAAAAAAAAAAAAAAATGTGTACAAAATACTTTCCTGCAACACAAAAACTTGAAAGCAAAGGGTTTCCAAGCTGGTCCTTAGATGTAGAAACTTTCACCAGTTGTTCAATATTATGAAGGGCAAACATTCCAGTGTCACTGGCAGCTAGATTTTTAAGGTAGCTTTTGATCCTTGGGGGGCTAATGATCATTAAATAATGACATATAAACCCAAACCACATTGTGCTGAATAATCTTTCTGCAACCAGACAATTACATCCACATAACACAGTGATGTGACTATTGATTACATTACAGGCTAAGCCATGGCTATTTAATTAATTTCTATTGAGGTCTGATGGGTAATGTGCTGAGAAGTGCTCTGCAGGAAGCACTGTGGCAGCTGCTATATGTTGACTTCAGGGCTGGTAACTCTGATAGTGACCAGCAGCTTTCCCCAGGAGACTGGGAGGATGCTAGAAAATACAGATGTCTGCAGGATTGAAAGAGATATCTCATGTCTTGATGCAGTCTGGGTAAGATTTACTCATGGACCAAATCAAGTCGAAAATCTGCTGTTAAGGTAGCTCTGGTTTCAGCACTCAAATCTTCTGCCTTAAGTGGTTCCTTTTGCCCTCACATTCCCTGCTTGTCAACTCACTAATATTCATAGAATCATAGAATGGTTTGGGCTGGAAGGGACCTTAAAGATCATCCAGTTCCAACCCCCCTGCCATGAGCAGGGACATCTTCCACTAGACCAGGTTGCTCAAAGCCTCATCCAGCCTGGCCTTGAACACTTCCAGGGAGGAGGCATCCACAGCTTCTCTGGGCAACCTGTTCCAGTATGTGACCACCATCACAGTAAAGAATTTCTTCCTAATATCTAAACCTACCCTCTTCCAGTTTAAATCTGTTACCCCTCATACTATCACTACACTCCCTGGTAAAGAGTCCCTCCCCAGCTTTCCTGTAGGCCCCTTCAGGTACTGGAAGGCCGCTATAAGATCTCCCCGGAGCCTTCTCTTCTCCAGGCTGAACAGCCCCAACTCTCTCAGCCTGTCCTCATAGGAGAGGTGCTCCAGCCCTCGGATTATCCTTGTGGCCTCTTCTGGACTCGTTCTAACTGGTCGATGTGTCTCTTGTGTTGGGGGCTCCAGAACTGGACACAGGACTCCAGGTGGGGCCTATGAGAGCAGAGTACAGAGGGAGAATCACCTCCCTCAACCTGCTGGTTTTGACCACCTCACATGCTTTCCTCACTTTCCGTTCCCACCACACTGTGGAAGTGCTATTCCATACAGCACCTTGTTGTATACTTTCCCATATCACAGGTGAGGAGGTGATGCACTAAAGTGAAGGTCCCTTGCTTCATGTGCAAGTACCTCAGCCCTATTGATTACGGCAAGGTTTATAAACTAAAACCATTTAAAAATTCATGCAAGATTTTACAGCTGCAGCTATCAGTGCCAAAATCACACATTTAGATCACCCAGTCACCACCTCTCAGCTCCTGTCTCAAAACGTTTAGGAGTTTTCTATACAGAAGTGTCTACATCTTTAGTTTTAATTTCATTAAAAGCCTTGAAGGGCTGCCCTTGAGCACTTCACTGTTGATAAGGCTGGGCAAGTTGGCACCAATTCCTGCATCAGCCTGGCTGTTGCTCATGGAGCAGACATTTCTCCACACCTCTCCTCTTTGCATGACTCAACACAAAAAGCACTCTGAAGTGCCAGCCAGCAAGCTGGACACTACATAAAGGTCACTCAAAGACCAGCATAGGTGGTGAAAGCACCGTTCCCTGTGCTACTTTTCCAAGGTGTGAGCTGTTAGAGAGAGAGAGAGGACTAATCCCTTCCTCTGACAGAAAAACTTGGAAGCAGTCTTGAGACAATCAGATGATGGCAGAGGGAAGGGGGAGAGGAGTACTCACAGCCTCCTGGGGAAGAGGTTCCCCACTTAGTGTGGAGTAATTATATAAGAAATAGGTCTCAATAAGATAAGAAATCCTAATCTTAAGGAATGGCCCTTCTTTCTTCCAGCAAACACTGCTAGTTGAGTTTATGGCAAAGATGCATCCCACACAAAAGGTATTATCCACAGTAGGATGGATGAAGGGGGAGTACACAGCACTGGGTGGTAAAAATCACTATTCAAATAATCTCAGGCAGCCAAGGAAATGGTACAGATATCAACCCCAGGGACCCAAGCAGGACAGCATCTGTGCTGCACAAGAGGGAGCAGATTCTCACTGGTCTTTAGAGAGACTCCATTGCCAGGGACAGCCGAGGATTTGGGCTTGTAAGTGGATGAAAAAATTCTTTGTAGCATGAAGTAGCATGCTGACATCTTGGAGCATGTTGGACACTGCCCTGGCACCTCTTGAACAGAAACCAGCTCTGCCAGGCCACTGCAGACCTGTTTTGCCCTCGGTGGGCTGAGACCCTGCATTTGCTGCAGGAGAAGCATGAGTTGCCAGACGTGGGGCTGTACATACCACTCAGACCTAAGGACCAAGAATGTCAAGGAAAAGCATGCTGTCAGAGTGTTAGCCCTTCTGTGCTCTTCCAGCAGAACCTTGGCCACTTTGGACCTTCACTGGGAAACATTTGGGTTCTAAAAGGAGCTAGATGGCAGAACCATCACAGGTTCTGAAAATTCGCATTTGGGCCGAGAGCTATGTACCTGGGTCCCGAGGAGCTTCCCATGTCCTGGGCATGCAGAAGGTCTGTGGTGGAGCTGGAATTTTGTCCTGAGCTTCGAGCTGTAACAGCTGAACCACTTTCCTTCCTTCTCAACTCACTGGACACAAGAGAAAAAAGAGTTTCAGACATGTCATTTAGTGCTCAGGCAACCACTGGATTGTCATAGAATTAATTCAGGTACACCAGTAGTCCACAAACTACATTGCATCAAATATCTAGAGCTGGCATTTTTTCATGTTTTTATACTTGACAAAAATAAAAAATTTCACTGAAAAAAAAAAAATTGATAAAGCTTTTCCAAGTCTTTAGGGGCAAAAAATCTGTTCATTTTAATTTGTCAAGTTTTCCTTTTTGTTTTTTAATCCAAACCAGTAATGGATTATGGGGCCTTCATCCCAGGCATGCAAAAATTACTCTGTGGAGGAAGGATTTACAGTCAGGGTGTTTAATCGAGAACTTTTCACATACAGTCATTTTCAAATACATAAATAAATAATCTCAGAAGCAGCTAAATTCAGTATTAGTAGTTGAATTAAACTTCCTAACTTCGGAATCTCACAGTCCTATTGCCTGAGGAAAGAGCAAGAGAGTGTGAGACATTATAAAGTGGCAGAGAAACACTGAATTGGTTGGAAAACTTGCCTTTCCCCTTTGCTACTAGCGCTTGCTGTGGCAGCACCAGCAGAGATTGGCTTTGGTACCAGAATGGCATTAAAATGTGATTGCTACAAAGGTGACCAGCCTAACACAAGGACCTATGTTGTGGGGATATTTTCCTGGACATGTAAGAGGAGAGAAACAAGCTGAAATGAAGAGGCACGGTCCACAATCCAGGCCAGCTTCGTTAAAAGCCATGTTGTATGAGATCCAATTTGCCCACATTTTATTCACTTATCATCACCTACACAATGACTAATTAAATCCTCCTGAGGATAACCACCACAGATTTTTTCTGGCAGCTGAAGTGAAACTTTATTGATTTGACAGCATCTCAGATAAATCAAATACAGATCTAGAATGTAAGATTTCCCTGACAAAAACCACAGTTTGAAGGGAACTCAGACAGCTCCATCAATAGCAACAGAGACAGCTGAATATCCAGAGGGAGTGTATAAAGCAGGAAAAAGCTTTTCTGGGAGGTCAAAAGATGGCCTGACAGAAACATGTAATAAATGTAGATTTCAAAATGCCTCTGAATTTGTGCATGGAAGTCGTCTGAAACAGTGAATTGAGCTATCTTTGAAATTTTAAAATTTTATTTCAGCAACAAGTATTTGCCTATTTGTTCAAAAAGGAGAAGGGTAATGGCACAAGATTGCTCATATAAATTTGGAAGACACTCTGAAAATAAGTCTTGGTGGTGTCAATATGGATTTTGTAAAGTTTTGTATGATACTCCGGCAGACCCAGCCAAGAAGAAACCCATTTTAGGCACAGTGGAATGGAGAAGATAGCTCTTACTTGGAAGAGCTCCCTCTGAGCAGCTGGGTTTGAGTCTCATTTTTCTTTCCCGTTTGGCTTAATGATATTTATCAATGTGTAAAACAGCTCCACTGTTACTATTATTATAGTAGTATCATAATTTACTATTTGATCTACAACTCTCACTTTGCTACTGCTCCAAGAAATAATGCTGAGGTGGAGAAGTAAGGTGAGTCTCTTGCAGAGCGTTTCCTCCCTAGAGCAGGAAGTGTGTGATTGAAAGCCAGAATCAGCTCCTCAGTCTGCTCCCAGGGCCTTGTGTATGGAAATAAGTAACAGTTTTAGAATACTGAGAGTGGATCACGCCTCTTAGTTCAACAGCTGTAGCCCATGGCTCTCAGACACTACTGTCTATGAAGTCCTTTCAGAAGCTCATCAAGTGCCATCTTCCAGTCTGGTGGATTTTTTAACCTCACTGTTAAAGGGTTGATCCAGAATCTAGTTTTGCTCCAGTCCTTTTTTGCATTTAACTCCCTTTCATCTTTAATTTTCTTAACATAAGAAAGCCAAAATCTTCTAGTCTTTCCTATAGTGAAGAGCTCCCCCACTCCTATGCCATCATAGCATCCCTTCGCAGCTCGTTTTCTAGGTTAAGTTCATCCTTCTTGAACTGGGATGATCCAAACCGTATGTAACATTCCAGTTTAAAACTGTTTCTCTATTTATAAGCACTTATATATAGCAGTTTACCCAACTAATTATTTAACTAAGAACATAATATATAGTCCCAGTCCCCAAAGGTTCTCAAGTCACCTCTTGCACTAAAAAACACACCCAGGAATATATGGCAAGACCATTGGTGAATAAACAGTTATAACACACTCACTTCTAAGCCTTTGAATTTGCATTTTGGTTAGGTTAATTTCTTATCAAAAAGGGGATATGTGGGTTCATCTTTGGAGAATTATCTATTTGGTGACAATTCTAAACTCATGGCTACATTCCCCTGATCTTTTTTTAATTTAATACGTGAACAATTGAGTCTCCATTCTAGTCTTCTGAAATGATCACATTGGGTTATCTGTCAATATATGTATTGGACAGTATGTTTGTTCAACAGGTGTGCTGAACATTGAAAACTATTAATTATGCCATATTTTTCAGGATAATGTTAATTAGCCTTCATGGCAAATTAAGACCTTCCCTGCTTCAGTAGTTCCACAGACACTATCTCAAATGTAGTAATAACTTATAGTTTATAAAAGAAACACTAGCCATCTAGTGGGTGGTCTCTAAGCAGGGAACCAGAAGACAAGCTATTCCGAGCTTCTTGCCTATGTTAAGTAATGATTATTTTACCCCTCAGTTATTTGTGTGTGTGCATGTGTATTTTCTTCTTGCCTTGTCTTCTTGGATTTTAAGGGGATTGGGAGTAACAAGCTACATTAGCAAGTAATTTGTCACAACAGTTATGTAACTGTAGAGCAAAACTGTCAGAACTAGAGACCCAAGAGCCACACTATTTATGTCTCAGTTTATGTAGCACATCTTGTTCTAGTCTGATTCAAAGCACCAAAATCCTATTAGAAGCAAGAACACCTATGTTTCAGGTTCAGTTTCATTCAAAATCAATCCAGTTTGCGTTTTCCAAAACCACTCCTTGATGCAAACCAGACTGTGGCAAGTAGAGGTGTTTAGGAGACTTGCTCAAAAGCTACGCTCGTGCTAACCATACTGTGTACCTGCATGCTCTTTCATTGTGTTGTATGTTGCAAATGATCTCAGGCTAGAGCTTTTGAAAGCTCAAGCAACATAAATAACCTAGAAAGACGGAGCAAATAGCAATACATGAACAGAAGAGAGATAGAATAAAGATATGCTTCATATAATGAAAAAACGGAGAAAAGCTATGCACAAAGCCAACCTTATTAACCAAAATATGTCAATTTGAGAAAGTTTGCAATCTTGATAGAAAATGCCGGCATTCCTGAAACCATAGCTTTCTGAGTTCTTCCCTTGGTGATAACTAATTTTTTCTCCTTTGCTGGGACACAAAACCAAATATTAAAATGCTAGTATAAGGCACAGTTTCCCCTTTTCAGTCAGTAAAAAGTCCTTTTTATTTTTTTCTAAAAATATGCAGACTGGACATTTTTATAATTTTCTACCAAACATTTTGTTATTTTAAATAGTGGTTTTTCATGAGTAAATAATTTTGGGTACATTGAGCCAAAAATTGGTATTTGCATCTTACAACTCCAAGAAAGAGCCAGTAATTCAGAAGACAATGGCAAAAACTAGATCAGAAACAAGATCTTTAGACATCTCCTCTCCAGCATCAAAGCCATCTGACCACAACTGACTACCAAAGCAGGGCTTAATTACTGGGAATCAAAGATTGCAGTGGTACAAGTTGCATCTACTTCTTCCTTCTTTAAATACTGTAGAAACTTTTGTACATTTTGGAGTGAAGTAGGAGAAAGTTGTGCTGAAAAGTAGCTATTCGACAGAATTCATTTAATTTGCTTGAAATCTTTTGCTTTTCTTGGATTTGTTCACATAAGTGGTAACTAGTGAATCTATCTTATTAGGCTTTTGCTTTTTGCCATTAGGTGTGGAACACTTTTAGACGGCCACTGTCGCACAGGGTAACATTTGTGTATAGTAAATGGAGGCTTAGCAATTGCATATCATCCTATCCCCCAGAGAACCAAAAAATGATGATTCCTAATGCACACAGATGGTTTTTTATCTTCAGGGAAATACCAAGCAACTCTCTTTGCACCAGCCTCTGATGCTGTTAATGTTCATAATTACTATATGTTTTCATAAAAGCATATTAAGGTTTTTTTTCTTTATGAGCACTTTCATTAGCCTTTGTTTACTTCCTAAAATGAACTTGGGTTCATATTAGTGCGCTGCCACACTTTCTTAACTTTTCTTCACACTTGTAATTACAAACGAGTTGCTTTATTTTAAGCTAGGGCAAATGTCTGCTGAATGGTACCACCTCCCTGCACAGCTAGAGGGGACAGCGATTTGCAAGTTGTAAGCCAGGTTTGTCACTTGCCAGGGTCAGGCACCTGGCAGCAGGTAAAGGATCCCGAATAGTCAAAGCTGGGTGATGGGTGTCCAAAGATTATACCTGCTCAAAAGGTTGTTTATTCTCAGAACATTTACCTGTTGGTGTCTAGACTACTTTGTTTATAAAAAGAAGAGTAAAGAGTGAAAATAATCTCTCCTTTCTGAGGCATCTAGATGGAGGATGAATTTAGCTCATTTTCTTTGCACCATCAAGACGTATCCAGTGATATATCAGACGCACCACACACACACCTTGTGAAAGCCTCAAGAGTAATGCAAACCCAGGAGCTTATATATGAAAGCAGTGGGAACATTCAGAAAGACAATGTTTCAGCCTATCAGTCTTGATAAAGGCCCAGACGAGTAAGAATGTCAGCTTTATGTGTGTTCCAGCCACTCTCAATCAATCTACTTTCCTGTGTAGGTTACTGAGTGTGTCTTCCCCAAAGCCTCGAAGGCTTTAAATCTTGTGCTCAGAGCAATGCCATTATTTTCATGATAAAATTGATCCAGGCAGACATCAACTTTCATTTTCGTGGTACCAGACTGGTGGGTTGTACTTTTCAGCTCAATAGTTCTAGAAATTCACATTGCAGTGCTGATGTATTAAACAGATCCTCTTTTGCTTTATATATTGGTAACACTGCACAGGAGAAGTGGGGCTTTTTCCTTTCTGTCCACATTTGTTATGATGTAACTGAATTGCCCAGAACTGGGTGAATTTAATAATTTTTCCACAAGGTCTTACAGTGAGTTCAATTAGTGTATTATAATTCTACCATTGTATTATTAAGTGCATTTAAAAGGATTCAATAATGAAGGGAGAAAAAGAACATTTTAAGGCTTGATGTACACCATTCCTTCACTGTTTTCTTGTCTTTTTTCACATCTATTTCTGTCCCTTTTTTTCTTTCCCTTGTTTTCTTTGGGAAGTTCCACTTCCACTCCTATAGCCTTTACTGCCATCATGTACTGTATTGATAACTCATCTCATAAATGCATTTTTGTCTCCCTCCCATCTTTTCCCACTTGTCTCAAAACACTCCTCATCATCTCCCACCTGTTGTTCATCCCAAGCAGACTCTATTTGGCGATTTGTCCTGTCCTTGGACACTTCACCACCAATACCTTGCCAAATTCTCATACGGTAGCATGGCTCTGGGCATCCCAAAAGTGAACTACAGGACAAAAATACTAGATGTCTTTACTGCACAAGAGAAAATGGAAGGACATCTGCAAGCAGGCAACAACCTCTGTTCAAGGGAGAAGACACAAGGTTCAAGTACAGTGTTGTCCACTTAGGTGGTGGTTTTCATAGTGTAAGGACTACTTGGCAGTCAAGCAGCATGCTGATATGAGAAAGGCAGAAAGCTGTTCTCAACACTCACACATCTCAAAACCCCTAGGGATTTTCAGGCCACTGGCCAGTTCTGGTTTACATCCATCTTCTTGCTAGACATTGAAACAACCTCTTCTGTAACATCCTCTGAACTTGAGGAATTTCCCCACAGATTTAAACCTTCACTCATCCACAGGGACATGGTCATTGAGTGGTGTCTTTGTCACCTGCAGTTCCGTTCTATTTTACAGAGATTCCTTCTCAGAAAATAACTACAAAATTAAATACATTCTAGGCTTTTAAACTTTTCTTGAGAATTTTATAGGTGTAAGCACATGCCTCCATATTTATATACTAATGTCATAGCTTCTCTGTGCTTCCATGATACCTGAAATTAATATGTTTGTTGCAGGGAGAACAGCATTCTCTTTAAATCCTTGACCCATTGAAAGCATTTCCAGGGGACATCTTTTGGTTTCTGTAGAGCCCTGCTGCTTCCATCTCTATCAAAAGTCTGTGACACTTCTGAGGATTTGCTTCTGCAGAAACACAGGTGTTAATTCTCAGCAACTCTGCATGTCCAACCCACTGTGAAAATTACAGAAACTCAAAGCTGTTCTAATTTACTCTCTGTTTCCCATTGCCTCCCAGGGAGCAGCTCTCCAGCATTGTCCCATTTCTTCTCCCTATTTCCTTCCATGATGTCTCTTGGACTTTACAAGGGAGATAGAAGTCACAATGCTGTGTCTCTATCAAAGGCAGGGAGTTCTTGAGTGTGACAGATACATCCTACTGTGAAGATCCACTGCCAAAGCCCCTTAACTTAAGCGAGTTAATACAAAGGTTCCCCAAAATAGCAGTCTCAATTCCATTTTCTTAACAGAAATAATTGTTCAAGCAGCTTGTGAAAGTGAGAGTAAATGTTGATGTTCAATTTTAAAATGGCAAGATGGATAATTCCTTCCTTACTGGGAAATGTTTTAGCTATTCATGCAGACTTTTTATGCTTACCTGAAAAGAGGAGGAAGATGAGGCTGTCATATACATTTCCCATTTCACTAGCCTTGTATCAAACTTTCATAGCTAAACTTCTCCAGTGTAAGTCCATGATTTGAATAACAGTGGAACATCAGAACAAATCAAGCCTTCCTTCCCAGGACCACAGGATGCCTTAAAGTCTAGATCCAAATTCAAACTGCCCCAAAGTTCTGAGAAGCTCAAATATGGCTACATTATTGATTAAAAGTGGATTTTTTCTCATGTAACTCCCTAAGTCTGGTTACTACTTAAGGGCTATCTAACACATAGAATTATTTGACTGGGAAGAATTATTTGACTGGGAAGCCATTGTATCGGGGTGTGGAGAGTGTTTTCTATCATACTTGAAGCAAGACCATTGATACTTGAGGCTTCTCAGGCCATTCTGGATAAACATTGTCCAAATTAAAGATTCTCAGATAATTTATGGGTAGGAATATTCTGATTAGTGCTATACCAGTCCTGACTCTATACTGGTGGCTTCAACACCCACACCCTTCACATCCTGCAAACTCTCTACCTTCATTTCCCTTCTAAACTATCAGTCTTCCTTTCCTAGTCCTTTCTTTCATCCTATTTTCTTTCAAAATTCTCTTTCTTTTCCTTTTTCTTGTCTTTCTTAACCTATTGAAAAAGAAATTGAACTAACATGACATTTACTATTGCCATGGCATATATCTTCATGGTGGAACACATCCCTTCCCAATACTGTATCATCTGGATTGTTTTTATACATTTATGGCAGACTATATTCCACTGCCTGTGCAGCATAGCACAACAAGGCCTGATTTTTCAGTTGGCCCTTATGAATTATGGATAATTATTACTCATTATTAACAATATTAAAATTTCTAGAGCATCCCTTCTCACTAAGATCTTGATTCAAAGATCACTGAAGCTAGAGGAAGGACTCCTGCTGATGTGAATGGTCCTTACATTAGATCTGGGCACTGTGGTGGATACAGCACAAAATGTGAACTCAACACTTGGGAAGCCAATGCACACTAAATCAAATCTTTTGAGGATGAGTCATCACTATGCTCAGCTCTGCTCAGTGACATTTAAAATAGTGTCACAGATTTCCCAAAGTAGCCTTTTATATCTACATAAAAATGTAAAGAAGCAAATACTGAATCAGCTTGTTGCATAATGAAGAGGGTAGAATTGTGCAGCTTTTACCACTTTTATCTCCTTTCAATTTAATATTCAGAATTGGTGCTTTTGAAATAGAAAGCAGTTCTCTTAAGGGATAACAACACTGCAGGGCTTGGAATTACACAACTGATTAAGAATATTGAGAAGGCTGCATACATCTCCCAGCCAAACTCTTCCCAGTAACCATCATCAGTAACTGAACATAGTCCCCCAGCCCATCTTGATGTGAATATGGTTTTCAGAAAGTATTGTCTCATGCAACATTGTTGCAATAAAAATATTTATTTATAGACTTTTAATAGTTTCTCTGCCACCGTTGCAAATTCTGACTTCATTCTCATGTCCCACTAGGGCATTATTTGCTTATGGAGAAAGTACAGAAATAGGAGGAAAAATATCCATTAAAAAAAAGTCTATTTAATTTCATCACTTGGTACGCGTTGCTTTGTGGCTTTCCAAAGGATGATGTAAAGCATCAAACCACAGTTGTCCAATATACCCTGTAGGTTATGGGATATCAGATGAACTGGTGGGTGCTAACTTCTCCCAAGACCATGATCTGCTGCCAAAGAGAAGTGACACCGAGTTCCCTCAGGTCACCTCCAATGAGAGATGGAACTCATTTGGCATTTTGTGGGTTTTGTGTTGGCCGTTGTGCACAGAAGGTCTCTCTGCCCAATCATGCACTGAGAAAAGAAACCTGGGAAGGGCTGCCAGGTCTTTTGTATAAGAGAGAGCCCAAAAGTACAATTTCCAAAAAAATGCCAATACAGGAAATAACCATGAGGTGGATGGGCAGTGTGTGGGAAGGATGTTTTGTAGTGATGGAGTCACAAGAACTCCACACTTCAGAACAGCAGTAAGAGAAAAAAAACACTGTGAAGCACAGTTTAACTAGTTAGTATGAGACTGACTAGATCAATGTAAATGTATCGATGATTGTCAATAAATATTAGGAGTCTAAAAACTAGTATGGATGAGGTGAAATAGCCAGGGTAAATGGAAGTGTCCCTATATTCACTCCTTTGATTTAGGGATATCAAGATGATCAGTGAGACATTGTAATGCTATGATATAAAGGAGATGCAGTCAACAAGTTGATTCATTTTTTTAAAGTATTGGGGAATATAAGATTAAATAATCATATTAGAAATAACTTTGAACATGGCTTGAAATTCCACACACATTAGGAGTGCAGTTACAGCCTTCCACAACCCCCTGAGGAAGAGAGATTAGCAAATCTGGGGAGGCATACAATGATCAGATGCTCCCACACAAATATGCTACACCTCTCAGTCGGTTGTAATACAAGGGCTGATTTTCAGACATGGGAAACAACTGCTCCTCAGAGCAGCTAGTCTGAGTGTTTCCAAGAAGAGGAGTAAATTGTAGTTTTACTTGGTTTTAAGTAGGACTTGAAAAAAGGTTCAAGGTGCAACTATGACCCTATAATAAGTGACTATAATGCATTCAAATTCAATTTCTTTTACTTTCAGAGGAAAAGTGTTTCAAAAATCACACTAAGTAACAAGTAACATTTGATTTTTAAAAGTAGGGCTACATCAAAATGAGGAAATAATTTCAAGCAAAATAAGTGGAGCTGCCAAAGTAGATAAAATTGTTTTTTTGCTATTTTGGAGGCTGTCTAAGACTTTGAATCAGAAGCTCAGGCTAAACATATATTACTCCAAAAGATCTAAACATGTCAGTAAGGATAAATGTTAGAAGAGAGGAGACTATTATGAGTAAAAAGGCATTTGTCAAAAAAAAGGGAAATTAATGCCTAGGTGAGGAAATAGACAAGAATATGAACTTTTTAAATATAAAATGTCCATATATATTATATATTTATACTAAAACATAAAATATACTAATGCAAGACAAGAAAGACTGAGGAACATTTCCCTCTACAGCAAGCAGAAAGCCTACAAGAAAGTTTTTGGGATCAAAAATAATTGAAGACAAGCATATCGCAAAAACTAACCAACTTCTTTGTATAAGCATGCACATCAGAAGCCAGAAAGCTTTCACACAAAGCAACCCTATATGGGGAATGATCTTGAAAGATGTGTCACAAAAAAATTTTCTGTGAAGATTTTTCAGAGGAAATTAATCATTCATATTGTAACAAATCAGGAATTTGATTTTTTTTTTTTTAACCCAAAAGATCTGAAAGAACTCAAATATGGAGTTAATCACAAATAATTTTGGCTTGAACCATAGTTTATCCATCATAACAGAGGACTGAAAAATGGCAGCTATGACACTAATCTTCAGGAAAGCCTTGCAGGGGAGATCCTGAGAACTACAGATCAATAAACCTGATTTCTGCACCAGGAAAATGCTTAAAGCTTTAATAAAGTGTGGAATTGGCAGTCACAGGAATAAATAAATTTAGGGAAAAGTCAACACCTATTAGCCCTCTTGAATCTTGAATCAATGAGTGCACCAGTAAGTGGCGTTCAGTTCACTTAGTAGCATTCATTGGTGGCAACAAAGCATGATGAAACTTCCAGCTCACAAACACACTAGGCTTTCAGCTGATGGAAGATCAGCAGTCTTTTGCAGTTTTATAAGGCAACTTATGATGATTTCCCAAGGGCCTCGGTGATGCCCCTGTCTCCACTCCACCAAAGTGAATGGGAGTGTTGTTAGGAGCAGGACGAGGCTGGGAGCTTTTAAGTTTTTTCTGGTTTGCCCACGCTTTTGCAGTGGCACATTGTTCCTCCCTTCCTACTGCTTCCATATGCACTTTATTTATTCTCTTTCTTGTCTTAATTTTAATGAGTTATTTTTATTTGAATTCTATTTTTCAGTTGCTTATCACCCCAAGTGCCTCTGCAGGAGAGTGGGGCATCCTATGCCCTTTATAAATTAAGTATTAATTACATGATTAATTATTATTATGTTCAGTTCCCTGGAAGACTTTTGTACAAAGACAGTTGAAATGCATATATTCTCTAAGGTACATCTGTAGAGTGATTATGGACTTCATGCTTATACAAAGCTATTGATTTCTCTTGTACTCTAGTCTATAACAGCATGTTCTGTTCCAAATAGACACTATTTTAATATGTTACGCTTCTTTATGATCAAGTTTTGTATAAAATTTTGTGGAAAGGAAAAAAAGAAAGCTTCAGAATTCCTCACACATAGATAGAAATTTGTTTTCTGAAAAAACTCTGTTACCTTCAGAAGCAAGGAAATTGTACTTAACCTTTGTTTTCATTAGTTGCTCTATATTGCCATTTTGCTTCCACACAAGGCAATGATGACATTAATGAACCCTGTAGGCAGCGAAAGGATTTGCACTTGTAGATGAACTCATAAGAACTCTTGCAAGTATTTTTAAGCAAGATCTGCTTTGGTTGTGGCTGCCACCTCAACAGCAGCCTTGGGCCGCTGGGAGTTTATGCTCTGTAATTTATTTCAGAAGCACTTGAGAACCCTTTTGGACTCTTGTGCCTCCTAATTTTCTTTCAGAAGCTCAAGAGCGGCAACTGTGTGTTGGAGGGTGTGTACAGCCCCCCCTGGGCTCAGGGACACCCAGTGCTCACCCCACCTCTAGGGGTTCACAGCATTCAAAGCGAGGAACCTCCTTCTGAACATTTTCTCCCGTTCAGCAAAGCTATGAAGGCGAACACTTATGAAAACACCAAAAGACAGAGATGAAGTGAGGGCCATGGAAATCCAGGGTGACAGAAGGCCACGGGTAATGTAGGCTGGAGACCCTTCTTCATGGGACTTCTCCAAGAGCAGCTCTCCAGCATGGCAACCCACACTCCTGGGGACCACGGACACAGAAAATGGGGCTCTCTGCATCAGGGAGGCTTTAGCCGCGTCCTCCTTCTATCTAATTCAAGTATTGTTCTGTTCCTTCTCCTCCTGATCCTCAAGTGATGGTGGTGAGTGAGGAAGATCTTAATTTAAAGGATCAGGTTGAGAGAGCAATTCACATTCTCGGCAGTACTCAAGGTTTATCTGATTCTATTAAACCTCATTGCTACTGTCACAATGTACATTCATCAGCAATAATAAAAACAATATAAAACCACACAACATCCCCTCCCTAGGGAGAGGATGTTCTGATTTGCAGATTAGAAATATTCTTTTAAAGCCAAAGATTGTCATCAGTGCCTCCAAAAATTATCTTGCTTGACAACGTGCAACTAGAGAACTGTCTCCTCCTCATGCAAGAGTATGGATGCCATTCACCTCACTGAAAATTAGCCCTCTGTCCTAGAAGGAGAAATACATCTGCTTGTATGTCTGTACTTTAAACCATTTTGACACTGGTAAGCTTAGCTAAACCACCTCAGCTCTGTTTGTCAATTGGAGCCTGTGTGTGATTCTTGTAGGCATTTTAAAAGCCATATTAAAACCTTCTGGTGCCCCTCCTGTAGTCTGTGGATAAGGGCAGGTGACAATAAGGTGACGGACAAGCACGTTGTGGTTAATATTTGCACATTGTACAACCTTTGGTTGTGCAGTAGCAACCTCTGATTAAATCAGTCATTTTATCACAAATGATGTAACTAATTATCTTTAGTTATTTACATATGTTTACGTGCAAAATAATAAATTATTATATTAATGACTGTGGTGTGGTGAGGGCAGTACAATCCTAATGTCCCCAGCATCAGTACCTGCTTCTGATCAAGTTCAGACTCTAGATTTGGTACAGAATCTAGATATTGATACCAAAGCCATTTATTTATGCCTCAAGACTATTTCTCTTGAACATCAGGATGGAGAAAGTGGTTGCCTGTGCCTATGCCTGCCCTCCCACTGCGGCATGTTAGAGGGGAGGAAGGCAAGGCTTTCCTTTCATCCTAACAGCAGGATTAACCACTGCCTGGTGTCAGCCAGCTCTGAAATGTGATACAACAGGTAAGATCAACCCTCCATAAAATGATGAACTAGCACAACTCAGCTCTCACCACCAAGTCTGAAGTCCTGTTAGAGAGATGGAAAAACACTGCTAGAGAGCAACCAACTAAGTCACACTTTAAGTACTCGGCAGACCAAGTAACCATTGCCTGGAGGAAACATCTTCATCTGACCTACTGGTACAGTGAAAGCAAAAGTTCTTTATTCCAAACCACTTTAACAGGTGAATGTGAGTGCTACTGGAGGGGGATGCCTCCAGTCCACAGCTCGCCCTGTCCAGCCGAGCGCATGCAGGGAAGGAAGGGTGGCAGGAGCTGTGAGCAAAGGGGCTTGGGGGCCAAGCCAGCTGCCCTCACTTGCCTCTGGAGCCTAGATTGGAGGCACTGCCCCATTACGACTCCTGCAGTAGCACGTGAAGTACCATCCCAAAACACGCAGCACACACTGAACACAGTCGCTGGAGTCAGAAAGTGGCAGAGGAAGCAGGGCCCACAGAGCACTGCAGCGATAAGTGACAGCATCAGTACCTCCACTGCCCTTCCCTGGGGCCAAAGAGATCATCTTCAGCTTCCAAAGCTCAGCCCTGCTGGCCTTGAGCCAGCCCAGACCTCCTGCCCCAGCTTTACCCCTCATGCTGGGGGGATTGCTGGCAAGGCACCCCACTGCAGTGCTGCTCGGCAGCTTGGCCACGCACTGGCTGGTGCCACCACCTCAGCAGCACCCCAGGAACAGCCACAGCTGATGGTAAGTAGCTGTTGTAAAGAGGGATGTTCACAGGCTCAAACTTTAAGCTCTGTCCCTAAAATGAGTTGGAAGCATCTGGCTCTTTTGCTGTTGGTGGGTAATGATGCAGCCCCGTCGCAAGCCCAGATGTGATTCTACATTCCTGCAGCTGTTCTGGTGGGAGTTTCAACACCCGAAACATCTGCTACTGGGAATCAGAGGCACGATACTTACATGATCTTTCAGGGCTGTTATTTTTATATGTTTGTAATTTTGTAATTTCCTTTCTTTTGGAAAATACGCTTTATTTATATAACGTCATTTTCTGTTTGTCCGGCAGTGACTGCTCCTTCAGTGAGAGGGGATCCCCATGTAAAGTTGTGCTACGCATCTGTAGCACTGGGCACAAAACACAGCAGATTCAAGGTGTCTCAAATGAGGTTTATGGGAGTTGACACTGCAGAAAATTACGGTCTGTCATGTAAATATATATGTAAGGACCTGGTAAAATGAAGTCATTACTGTCTGCTACATAAATATGTATTTAGACCCTCTTAATAATACAGAAATACCCATCTATCAGGTAGTTATATCTATAGACTGTGGGAGAAAAGGCTGTTTTGACACCCAGTAGTTACCATCAAGGCAAAAGAGATGAGAAGACCATGCCATGACTTTACAAGGACAACAAAGGGAAGGTGAAAGTGTGCAGGAGAAACCAAACTCTGGGCTGTGGAGAGGTAGTAAAGCTTTATAATGCCCAGACTGATCTACTAAATTTTGTAGGGGGAAAAAATGCAGCCTGGCTAAGGGTTTTAAATACCAGGATTAATCCTGAAGTGAAAGTTCATTATTATGTTACTCAAACCCATTAGAAACAGACTTTCTAATGGAAATGCTGACTTTGCACTGTAACACAAGTAGTCGATATTACAATTTTTTATTTCCTGTTACTATGGACAGTTAATACACTGAAAAGAAACAGAGGACCTGGAAAATTTATACAAGAGACCGCATTGTGCCATTTGTTACCACGCTGTTAATTACACTTCGGTTCTCACTGCGTGCCTTGGCACAGCCTCGCCAGCCCCCTGCATCTGGAAGCCATCCCCTGCCCTCCTCCTTCAGGCAGTTAATCCTACACCTTTTAGGCACTGCAGAGGGCATGCTATCCCGCCAAGTCTTCTGAGTGCTTATCAACTCCCAAATACCCATGAAAGTGATAATCATCATGCCTCTGATCCCCATGTTACTGTATAGAAGTGAGGCTCCAGGAGGCCATGGTGGCGGTCACAGGGCTGGCGGGAAAGTCCAGCCAAGCAGGACTGGCAGGTAGCATCGCAGCCAGGGGGAGAGGGGAAAAAGACAGAGCAGGTGATAAGAGAAGTTGGGGACACTCAGGACAAGGTGGTACAGGTGGCAAGAGAATGGGGGTAAAAGGCAAGGAACGAGAAGATGGGAAAAGTAGGTCAGAAACGGAAGGAAGGCAGCCTGGAAAACCTGCTGCCCTCAGAAACATGCCTTATTCATGCACTGTGTGGTGAAGCTGCCTGGAGAAGAGCATCTTCGGGACAGGGTACGGGCTCCTGGGACAAACTGGGAAGCCCAGAATTATCTGCCCCAACACAGGGAAGAAATGAGGTAATGGAGCTGAAGGGGGAGGCAATAGATTGGAGGGAAAGGCACATCAAAGAGATCAAGCAGAAATATTATCTTCATTTCCAGTAGAGGAGGAAGCCCTCATTTAACTTTTCCATTTTTTCTTTGGATTGTTTTTGAGCGAGGCACCCTGGGTTGCGTGTGACATCTCAGGCAAAGAAACTCCAGCAAAGCAAGCCCTGCTCCTCGCTTTGGCATCTCAGTCAGCAGTAATTTATATTGCTGTTCCTCCTTAATAAAATCCATCGTGCACTCCAAAAGAGTAACTAGGACACTTAGTTTTTATTCCACATGCATCTCATTTGTCTTCAGCAGGTTCTTCCATAATCTCATCATTATTGCAATCACCCTCTGAGGACAGCTGACTTGCATTAATCAGCTAGGCCTCTCATCCCTCACTAGATTCTTTACAGTTTTACTGTGCCCTTGGGCATCCTAACTTTACTTGAAAAATTAATAAACCTCCCCTCTCTTATCTTACCTTATTAATGTCTGTCTTTGTAACCCATTATCCCTGCATCTCTTCAGTGACCATTTGAGGATGTGGTTACCACATGAGGCAGCACACAAGAGTACCCTACATAACTTGGGGATGGGGGGAAACATTTTAAAAAAAACAGGGGTGGGGGTGGTGGTGATGAGAGAAAGAAGGAAAAAGAACATAAAAACTTTCAAGTCCAACATCATTGTTTACAAGAGAGAATAAAAATATGGGATTTGCTAAGAACCCAATTAAGACACATCAAATAGTTCCTTCTTGCCTTATTCCTCTTTGATGTAAGCAGCCCCTTGCCCTGCAGCTCCCCCATACACACCCCAGCTCCCACCTATCCCTTCCTGCTCCCCTTCCTCTCACGCACCCTATTAAACCTGACTTGTTCATTTTAGATGTTTTGAAATCCTGGTACATTAATCACTTGTGTTTGCACACACTTTATGTGGGTTGTTGGTCATGGTCTGTAGTTATACTAGCTGTCTCCCTTGCTTACTTAAAAGTACAATCCAATTGAAAATGAAGATTTTGCAGGTTTGCTCATTTCACACAGCGATAGCAGCTGGTAAGTGTCTTTTGCAATTCATCAGAGGCCTCCCAGACCACCTGCTCTTGGCATCCTGCAAACAGCTGGCTCTGTGTAAGTACCATAAGCTATTATCTTACTCAATAAATAATGAAATAAAGCAAGAAAGCAGGACAAAACTACATCTTTGTAAATAACATACATTAATGACTAGCCATCTCTCCTGTTTCAGAGAAGAAAATCAAGTTAAAATCCTTTGCTGGATTTAGCAGTACCTTCTGACAGAAGATGGAGATAAATCTACAGCAATACATAGGGCTCTGTATTTTCTTTCTTTCTTTCTTTTTGAAATCTGCTCTATTTCTGAAAAGGCCATAGGGAGCTTTTATGAAACTTCAGCTAATGTCACCAGATGTCCCACTATTGAGAGGTGACTCTCGGTCTTTGAAAGACTGCCCCACTTAGATTTTTTTGAAATGAACTTTTGTCCTTGCTTTCTGGTCCCAAGAGTAGATACGAGGTCACTTTCTCCTCCCCCTGCTCTGCTGCCTGTAAGGCTGCTGCCAGGTCTCTTCCAGGCTGGAAGAAGATCTGCTGGCTTGTCGGGCAGGAAACAGGCTGGAGCTGAGATGGGAAGGGCTATGGGCCACCGGAGACAGAGCACAAAACACGTCCCTGTGTCTGGGAAGGAACTTCAGAGGTGAGAAGGAGGAAGAAGATGATGGGGGAAATGGTGCCAGAATATTCCCTCTGAAGATAAAGGTTTTAGTAGGAAAGTGCTGCATTTTGGGCACAAAGCCTGTGTTTTGTAAGGATTTTTATTTTTTAATCTATGAATTCTACAAGGTGCATCTAACAGATTTCTTGCACTGCAAACAAAGGCAATAAATAAATGCAATCTGTTGCATGAATGATTTATATCAGCATAATTTACATTTAGGGTCTGATTTATCTTATTTTTTTTTAAATGGCGTGCTGTTTTATGTTTGCCATAAACAGAGGATGCGAGAGGAGATCTGACTGCCCAAATGGTGGAGAAAACCAGAGAGTTCAATGTCTCCCATGGTTTGCAGACACACAGCCACTTTTCTCCTGCAGAGGAAAGCCTCACTTGGCAGGCTGTCTCATTCCCTTTAATGGCAGTGCTCTTGTAGTAAGGTATTAATCACTGCGAGAAAGAATGCCTGACCCCAGCTTCTGTTATTGCAAGTGAGGACTGGGAGAGGAGTGTTTAAAAGCCAGTTTTTAACATCCTGTAAAAAAAAAACCCAAACTTGTGATGATTTTCAGAATGGCTATTTTCTCCCTCTTGCCTTGCAACTGCCACACAGGATTTGCTACTGAAACTGCAGACAGAGGTGTCGTTCCCACTCCTTAAATCAGATGGAGTAGCTGACTCCAAAAGTGGGGTGAAACGGAAGGAGCCGGGTGGAAGGGAAGGAGCCCTGGTTTGATCCCACCTGTGCCAGGCAGCAGAGCTGAGCTGTCACTGGGATGTCGTAGTTTGCTCCTGTCGCATATTGGTGGCGAGTTAATACCTTTCTGACATGGGGTGTAGCCAGGAGGGGGGCAAGGCAGGTACCCTGCCTCAGAGAAATGTCTTAAAATCCTTTGATTGACAAGGCCATGCCATGCACTTCTAATGAAGCATTTAAATGCCCCAGTAAGTACAGCAAATGTGCATGACATCCTTGTAAGGTTTCCTGTTCCATTTCAGCCTTCCTGCCCTTTCCAGTCTGTCTCTCTCCTCTTGTTCCCAAGAGCAGTCAATTCCAGAGGCCAATTCACACATAAACATGAGATGCAAACAAACCTGCCCAGCACTTACCTCTCCTTTCCATAGATGCTGGGAACAAACTGCCACAAAGAAAAGTCTTAAGAAAACCCTGGTGGAAACAACATCAGTGGCTGGTTTCTGATAATGCTTTTGAGGACTGGCTTCCAACTCTGCGACATGTCAGGCCATCTCGTTGGGCCATTGTTATTCCAGCAGCCGGACAGACCATTCAGAGAGCATGGCTGGCCAGAGGCCGTAAGGTGGGAACTGTTCACCCCAACCTCTGCAAGCAGTTTGGCAGCTTCAATGAATCCTGTGAGGTCCTAGAAGAAAAATAGCAGAATGAATGGCAGCACCTCTGTGGCTGTCAATGGGATCTGCAGATGGTGGAGAGAAAAATCTAAATTGTTCTCAGATACTGAATGTTTTGTGACTCCTCTCTTGTGGCATTTATCTATACTTTTGCCACTAAGGAGATTAATACATTCTACTGAATATTATGTGGTTTCTTGTGCTTGCACTAAACTGGAGCCTGAAGCAAAAGCCCAGATCTAAATATTCCTCCATTCTGTGTATCAGATTTTCTTCATACCCTACATCTTGCAGCTTTTTCTCTTTTTGCCACTAAGCATTTTCTTAAACTTGTGGCTAGAAGCTATAGTTTTTATTATATTTTTAGTACACTGCATGGTTGTTTAAAGTGCACCTTATAAAACTTCAGTCCTCAGCCAGCTCCCTATAAACTAGTTCTGTTTTACATCAACAGTCTTCAAACCTTCCTTGCCATTCCCCACCCTCCCTTTTTAATAACAAGGCAATCTATAGCAACAATTTCTCTTGCATGTGGTGATGCAGCCTACTCAGAATTCAAGACAGGAGGCTTTTACTTTACTTTATTATTTCACCAAGACTAAAATCCTCCAGATACTATTTTCATTTTTAAGAGCGGCCTGGGTAAACACTGAAGATGGAATTAAGAATTTTGCTCTTGACAGAAAGAAGCTTGAATAAAATGATCATGGAACATAGCATAACCTAGCCAGGAACCCAAAAGAATTAGCTAGCAAAAAAAACCCAAACCTAGCAATTAATTATGAGCACAGTCTCGCTTTATCATAACTCAGGCTCCAAATATCCTAAAACACATGGGCAGTTTAGAAATCATTTCTGGTCTGGACAAATCTGTGGTCAAACTGGTCTTTTGATATTAATTTTGAAGAGTTTGGCTTTCCAGTCAGCATCTTGTGCTTTTATATAAAAAACAATGATGGGCAAAGCTCAAAGGGTATGAGCTTTGGTTTAATCTGCCTTTCAGCAGCAAGGATATTTCTTTGAGAGTTAAGTGAACTACCACAAGATCTGCAAAACTGGGTTAGAAACACCATGTTTTTTCCAATGATATTGACTGCTGCTTTTACATCAGAACAGAACTACACAAGTATCCTCTCATGTATGATACTGATGTCTCTAATTAATATATTAGAATACTTCTGTTGGAGACCACCTAGAACACCCAGCCAAGGCCATAGCACCATTGCAGCAGGAATATGGTACATATGTGTAATAAGAAACTTAATGCTGTGAAAAAATAGCCATAAGTGAATCCTGTTCATCACTTTTACACCAACCTCAGTGGGGCTTCTTTTCTGCTTGGATGAGGCACACATGCTTGCAAAACTGGAACCTCATTAGACTAAGGATGCCAGAAAGGAAGTCTTCTTACTTTCTCTATCTTGGTGGTTATTATATTGTTTCAGTGTTATTTTTACTGAGGGAATGGAGTATCAAACTCTCACTTGTGGAAGTTCTTCCCAATCTCTTCTGAACATCATATTCCACTCCAGCACTTCAGCACTTGCTTCCCTTTCTCCAAGTATCATTATGCACAAGGCAACATGTTTTTCAAGCTGCCTGCAACTGCTGTTGAAACTCCCATACTTTAGTTAAAAACTAAAAGTAAATGGAGGATATGGAGTATCAATGGGAGGTAGCACTCAGGCTGATGGTGCAGCAGTGTTAATCACACAATACTTTTATTGAGCAATTCAGTGGTAATTCTTACTGCTATTCCTCCTTAATAAGATCCATTGTGCACCATAAAATAGTAACTAGGACACAGTTTGTATTCTGCATGCATCTCATATCTCTTTAGCAGGTTCTTCCATATCCATAATCTCATCATTATTACTATTACCCTCAGAAGACAGTTGACTTGCATTAATCAGACAGGCTGCCATTCCCTTGCCAGATTTTCTGCAGTTTTATTGTGCTTTTGGACATTTTAATTAACTTGAAAAATTAATTAAAAATCTTAACTTATTAATATCTCCTACCTTCCTCCTGCTCAGAAATCTGTTATCACTGTTTATCATCACTGACCATTCAATTCCAGAATGGTCTTGTAATGGGAGAGCACACCAGAATGCCCAGGTAATGCTAAAATGATAGGGTGACTCTGAGGCTTCTTAAAAAGCCCAGTTTGGTCTTTTACTTAAAGTATACATGACTGTCGGAGAAGTAAAATCAAACTGCTACAGCTCATTAAAACCTATTCCAATCCCTTCCCACTTACAATCCAGCTTAAATGCTCAGATCTTTCTTCTGTCCTTGTGCAGTTGGTTGGAGTTTGCCAGAGAATTAACTGGATGAAATGAAGGCCAACTCATTTAAAGATGCCATGACACATCCCTGAAATTTGGTCACAAATCACATTAGTTAAAGTTTTACAGTCTTCTTTATGAAAAAAAAAGGAAAAGAAAAAGAAAAAGAAAAAGAAAAAGAAAAAGAAAAAGAAAAAGAAAAAGAAAAAGAAAAAGAAAAAGAAAAAGAAAAAGAAAAAGAAAAAGAAAAAGAAAAAGAAAAAGAAAAAGAAAAAGAAAAAGAAAAAGAAAAAGAAAAAGAAAAAGAAAAAGAAAAAAAAGAAAAAGAAAATTAAACAGGGAGCTATAGAAATTAATAAGGAGTCCATGGAAATAACTCTTAAAACATGTGTTGTTTAATAGAGCAAAAAAGCCTTTATACTGATATTTTTAAAACAAGCTACAGAACTTGGTAAAGAACAGTTGCTCCAACATGAAATTCTTTAAGGTGGTTTAAAATTCTCAAGAGGCTGCGGTATTTTGTACAAAAAAAATACAGTGCTTGGCACAAAAGGATATTTTTCATGCATTTTTGTATTTTCTGCCATGCTTCTTTCAATTGCTAAATACTATTAATATGATTAAGTTGTGATTGCAGTAGCACGAGCTGTACCACTGGAGCCAGCTAGACTAACAGGAATGAAAAGTGCACCATGCCACAAGGGTGCACAGACCTGTCCTCAACATTTCTGTTTGAGGTTCCAGTTGGGATCTCACCTCTGTTCTCCAGTTCATACAAAGTGTGATGCCTGGACTGAAAGATTTGGAAACAAAACCACAGATTTTTTATTTAGTGCAACATTATTTTGAATTGTCCGCTTTTAGTGACCATCCAATGATATGTCAGTGGAGCTGCTACACATTGCCTCAGCTTTAAAACTTAATGTTGTATCTTGGTCTTTTGTTAAGAAGGGACAATAGAAACCTGAGACAGTTCTTCAGGTTTCAGGAATGGGAGTCCTCAAGCTGCTGAAATGATAGACGATCATCCCCTCTTCCAAGGGCTCATCTCCTTTTTTCCTGGGAAGGAGAGAGGCAGCCCCTGTTACTGTAGTCATCCACATAGGGTTTCTTCAGGGAAAATAAAGAAATAAACCCAGGTTCCTACAAACATTGCTTGTGATGCTGAACTTATTTTAGAAAGAAATAGGACCTGCTGGAGAGCTGGTGAGATTCAAGCTTTACTTTCCTAACAGTAAGGAAAGCTTGTCCCATGGTAAAGTCACTTGGCTCACGGCTTAGGAGACGTGGGTTAAATCCCATTTATGGGCATCCTATGTGTGCAAATAATTTAGATATTGCCTGTCCCTCATCTGTAATTAGAGCCATGCAACCAGCTATGACTAACACTACTGCTCAATGGAAACAGCCAAGAGCAGGGAAAAAGTAAATTGATTATTGATAATTATTTTTAAAATATAAAAGTTCCCAGCAGATTAAATACAAATATTCAAAGCAATCACAAGACACTTGCAGAACCCCTCAAAGGGGAGAATTCCAAGAGCTCTCCACAAAGGAGGATGATCCAAGAAAGAGATACTCAAACTGCCTGTGGATTTAGTCCTTCCAAGAACAAAGAACTTGTTTTTTTAGTTGGTGTCAGAGCTTCACACACATAGGTATTCACCCACTTGTCCTCCGAGTAAACACCTGGATTACTAGAAGACAAAGAATAAGGAGTGAGCAGTATAGCTTAATTCCTAACAAAAAGCACTTGGAGGTAGTTTAAATCTGTGCATCCTATTACAGCCAGGAGAGATCCTTCTGAATTATTAAGTAACTCAGACCTTTCAAAAGGAGAAGAAACTCATTGCCCAGTTCCATGGGACTTAGATGAAGTTGTGTGGGTAGGAGTATTAGATATTTATTCACTGTGGACTTTGATAAATAATTTACCAGTTCAACTGCAACTAACAAGATCGCTGAATGGTGAAATCTCTGCAGTAAGCAAATAGAAATGTTTCCTCTGTCGACTGTACAGGTGAGGTCCCAGACTCATCAAAAGAAAACCAGGCTGCATTTTGTGAAAATCAGACAAGTAGCCAGAAAGTTTCATGGCAGCAGGTGAAAGTATTCTGCTTTGTAGTTATCATTATGGACCCAGTAAATTCAGAGGTTGGACAGTAAATTCAGAGGTTTATTAATATAAGCCTGGACTACAGGATCAAAGGGGTCCTCTGCCCAGTGCCGCGATGCTTTTCACACAGAAGTGTCATAGAGATGAGGGAAGTGTCTTGTTCTTACAGTGAACAAGCAAAAATCGTACAAACCCTTCTGCTCAAAATGCAGACCGAGCACTTTCAGCCCTGCATACAGAATGGAAGGGAGTTCACCGATGCTGTTAGATGTACACAAGCAGAATTTATGTGCATTCTTAAATAGTGTATCTTTCCCATTCTTTTTTAATAGATGGCCCAGAGGCCTTCTTTAAACCCCCTGTCCTGCCCTTCTTTTGAACTAACCGCATTTATGCTCTTGCAGCTGCATGTGCACTTTGTCAAGCAACAGTGACATCAAGTGGCCTAGCTTAGCTATCACTAGCATTTTGGTTTCCCTGCTCATCTCAAGGGCAGATATCGATTGTCATCAATCCTTTGTGTAAACAGATCTGAAATAAATCCAGTATCAGACATTTATCCTGTTGTGGGTATTGCTCATCAGCTTGATTTAAGTTATGTTTACATGTTAGTATATGATTTACAACAGCCCTTCCAACTGTTCACTGTACGGTAGTTTAAAAGTTGTCTATCAGAAATATACCTGTATAATCCTGACGATAGGAAGATTAAGAGCCACCTTCTCCTATCTGATCTATAATACAGGTAGACCAATACAGCAGGAATGAGTATTATTTATCGTTTGTATTTCTTGAGTGCCTAGTATCCACCAGCAGAGATCAGGGCTCTATTGTGCTAAACACTGCAAACACATGAGGAAAAACGTTGCCAGCACCAAGAGACCTTCTAGCCACCCCAATGAGAAATTGAAAAGAAAACAGTCAGCAGATGGGAGAGCACAAGCCTTTGAAGAGATGAGAGCAACATAGCAATGTAGTCCTGCCCCACCAGCTTCCTAAGTAACAAGAAAAAGCCTTTTTTATGGCTACACAACTCCTACAAATACAAAGGCAATTGTGATGGCAATACTGCCACTATTGGCTGAAGGTATCTGCTGATGGAATGAACTGCCAGAATTGATCCAATAAATCCAAGGTTTAACCATAGCCTAGAGGCCACAGTCAAACATTTTCCCTAGTGATAGCCACAATGGCAGATCCACCTCTGCTTCTCGAAAACAATAGCTGAAAATGTTTGGCCTTCCTCTCAAACCTACCAGCTCTTTGAAGATTTCAGAGAGATGTGATAGCTGATGAGTACAAACTATTTTTAAGACATTTTCAGCATATCCATAGTAATACATTCAATTTGTTACTTCTTGTGAGCAATAAGTCACCTGATATAATTGGATGGCCACATTCAGTAAACTCTCCCTGAATTCTCAAAGTTTTCTGGGCCAGAGGGTTAAATTCATAAAGTTGTCCATTCCTTAGAAGTACTCTAACCAGTGTTAGACAGTAGGGCATGGAAAAGGAGTTGCTTAGCAGACAGTGACTCCACCACTCATGTTTTCATCTAAATCATAGACTTTATCACAGCCTTCAGTCCCTGGGCAGAGGGCTTAGCACAGCATACGAGAAGTGTGAGAATATGCTAGTACATGAACTGTAGATGTCAATACAGAGAGGTAAGAATAGATGCTTTTGAAAGGAGAACGTTTTCCTCCACACTTCTTCATCACTGCCTATGATGGTGTATATGAAGTAAGCTCACCATCTTTTCAGAGGTACCTTTGGGTTTCAGCAGCAGTGGACATGGCTGCAGAGCAAATTGGGGGAAGTGATATCATGAGCATGCCAGATTTAGCCTTGTAGTGGCAAGTGTAAGATCATGAAAGACACAAGAGAACACACCTAAAAAGGATGAATAAAGACAATAAGAAGGAGAAGGGTGCACGATCGATTGGGGTGCTTTTGCCTTCTACATTAAAGGAGGTGGTCACAGTCACGTGACTGCAGAGGCTCTCTAATTTGGTTGGGTTGACCATGGTCTTATCTCACATTTCTTTCCTGTTTTGCAACATTTAAACAGCCAGGTTCCCATTTCCTTCCCCTGTACTGAGAAGTTAGCTGGTTCACAGACCAGTGTCTACTGGTAGAGCCCTCATATGGGTTCCTGAGGAACCAAGTTCAGCTGAGCAAAACAGTAGTGTCTCATGGCACACAGCAACATGCTGCACACCCAGAGTGACCTGTATGGCACATGCATAACAGACTGCCACAGCAGGGGGAAGAGAGACCTTTGAAGCTGGCGGGATCAGATCAGAGGCCTCACTGCCCCATGCTGTAAGACAGCCCTGGTTATTGCTGAATACAGGTGGAAGTGAGAGAACATGTTCCTTGTTATTAGCTATTCACCATGTGTGCCCCAACATTCATTAGTCTCCTGTTTAACTAGAGTTATTCAAGTAAGGAGCAGAGACAATACCATATGACTTATATGAACACTCATACACCGTGAATAATGAATAGTGAATAGCCAAAGTTAACCTCTCACTGGACAGAAAATGCTCTGTCCAGGCTGTTTAACAAATACTTAGGAAGAATATTCCCATTGACAGAAATTGGGTTTTATTGGGGAATAGTTGATGCATACACAGAAGAAATGGAAAAAAAATATGCCACCCCCCATCCTCCCAGTTTACTAAATTTACTCACAGTGAATAATCTCAGTAGGCTCTACTTTTCTACAACTATGTTGATCCGTAATAGGGGGAAATACAGCTTTATATATCTACACACCATCCCTTTTTTTGTTGATATTAAGGCTTTTTGTAACTTTTTAGACAGTAGCATTACTGAAATAATTTCCTCAGACAACAGACTGTTAAGTGGAGGCACAGCAGAAAAGTAGGACAACGTTGCAGCCATTCAGGGGCTCATTCACCCTTTTGGGTTTCGAGGTAAGGGATGTTCCTTCCAGTAGCAAGTTGCCCAAATAGCATGCAGGGACTATGCAAAATGAATGGAGATGCCCAGGCACAGACTCACTCCATCATTCGGGTCTGTCAGGGGATGACATTTACTCCAGCTTTCTCGTGTTGGGTTGTCATGTTGCATTGAATTCAGTACTCAACCCAGGAATGAGAGGTGGCAGGATCAGAATGGTGAGACAGCTAACAACGAAGATTACATGAGATGGAAATTATCTCTTACAAAGAAAAAAAAATAAAACTAAAGCTATCTGTACCTCCTGGTTATTATACTAATAACAGGTAGGTTGGGCAGATATGCACGGGCCATGCATGAATGCATTGGATAGCAGCGTGAAAACTGCTCCAAATGGCTTAGGGGAGCTGCTGAGGAGAAACTAATAAGACTTTCAAAGCAATCAAAACCCTAACAGAGTCTGAAACGATTCCATCTTCTGCATTGTGTTCTGCCACAGAGAGCTTGAATTAAATCACAGAGACACAAGCTGAAAGTGAAGAGCTGTAGCCACAGCTTGATCCTAATGTAAAGCTTACCTCATGTCACCAGAAGGATCCAGCACAGCATTATAAGCCAAATTTTCACATCTTTTGCACTCTGGCATAGGGCATAGCATCATCCTTGGAAAATATATGACCTACTAGAAAGAGAAATATATAGACCCAGGATGCAGAAAAAAAAATTGCCCTTTGCAATCAGGATCAACTTTTGTTCTTAATGCGCCTCGTTGGTCCATTTCATTTCATATTGCTCTGTTTTGGTTTTTGCACAGAAGCCATGGGTAGTGTTGCAAATAGAGGGGAAAATCCCAAGGCTGTGTTAAAAAAATTCCAGATGTAAAGTAAAATGGATTAATACACTTTTCTACAAAGTGGTAAAATGAAAACACATCTGATGGACTTCCACACAGTTTGCCTCAGGCAAAGAGTATTCCATTAAAATAAAAATACTTTTGGTTACAGCAAATTAAATGTTCCCAAGGAGGAATAGTTTGAGGTCAAAGGTGAAGTCACTTTACTTGCACATATGTTTTCAATCTGTTTGACCTCTGTGATCAGCAAAGCTCAGATGTGCAAAGGGGAAGAAGCTTAAAAGAGACTGGGAAGAATAAAAAAATAAAATACAAAGAAATTCATAAAAGATCTGCATAACATAGCTGTAAACTCCTTGTACTGAAAGAGGAAAAGTTGTGAGGAGCTTTTCCTGTGATCCTTCTCTGGGTTGTAAAAGACTGGAAGATCTTGACCATATTGCAGAATAATGTTTTTTTCTCATCAGCTGGAACAGAAAGGATCACTGTTAAGCTGCTGTGGCAGGGATTTGTGTGGCTGATGGTTGAGCACGCCTGAAAAGACTCAGGGGAAGTGGACCAAAAAGAAGAAAAAGAGCAAGTGAAAGATTTTCTGCTGAACCAGTACCCCGTTTCATGCACACTGCGTGCTGAATGTGCTCTGGCTGCTCTCTTGCAGGCAGGCTATGGGGGCAGGTTAGTGCCCAAGAAACCAGGGTGCTGGAGCAATCAGGCAGAGGACAGCACCCAACCAGCGTGCCAGTGACAGCTTCCAGCACAACCTTCACCGTGGCTTAAATCCTCAAGGGATAAGCAGTGCATGCCCTACCTCCTTTATGAGACTAACCTAACCTAAGTCTTATCCTTGCGCTCCAGAGAGATCCAGCAGGCAGGGGAGACAGGGTGAGCAAGGGCAGGGAAAATCAGGTTGTGTGTTTTGCCTCTCAGCTGCCTCCCTTCCTCTGCTCTCAACAGATACCATCAGTCAGGGGCTTTTTCAGCACAGCTTTAATGTTTTGAATCTGGACTCAAATATGTCCAAAGAAAAGCAAAAAAAACCCAAACAAACCTCAGCTGAAGGCTGCTTTGGAGCTTGCTCACTTCAGCATACATAGCCTAGAATGCTACAAATGACAGACCTTTTTATTGCCAGCCACGGGTTTATGATGCCTGCTAACACTGAATGTTCACCACCCTGGCAGCTGGTGTTAGACTGGCTTTCCCCTGCGGCTGGTACTTGAGAGAGGAGCCTCTCAGCAGTGGCTGTTCCTTGCAGCCGAACCTTAATTGGGTCAACAAGAATGGATTTTTCTTCACACTCCCAAAGGAACATTGTCACATGAGCAGACGAGAAGTCCACAGATCCTTTGGACAAACTAGATTTACCCAGGAGCTGCATTTGGTTGGATTGCTGTTTTGAAGGCAGTCAGTTTAGCTACTTGTTATTTCACAACTCATCTGTTTGCTATGGGTTAGCAAATCCATTGGCCCCTCTCCATCTATGACACAGCTGTGTTATTGCCTGTGTCATGGCAAGAAAAAAATAAATGTGCTTTACATCTTTTCCAGGTTATTACTGCAGATTAATCCACGTACAACTCTGCAGCTGCAGGTTGCATTCCTGGTGGCTCACTACCCACCCACAGGCTAGCAGGTACCAGTGCAACCAGTTCATCTGCCCTGGGCTCAGCTGGGGGCTTCCAGGCTTGCCTGAGCACCCATCTGGGCTCAGAAGATTAGAGTGGCCTTTCCATCAGGACTTTCAGTCTTTTGTCTTGTCAGCTACTTCAAAGCAGAAAATACAAACCACAAATACATTTTTCAAAAGGGGAGTGTGTCTACATCTCTGCTAATTCCTGATCAAGGAAAGCAGCTCTGGTTTGTCATGAATCCATGTTCTAATTGGCCCTGAAATTCCAAAGCCAGCACCTCAAACAGTGAGAATGAGAGGGGCTGAATCAATTTCAATTACATGAAATGGGTTAAAATCAGCTGAAAATCTGTGAGGAAGTGTTCAGAGAGTGCATGACCATCTAACACATGCTTCAGCTGCAAATCAACCCCAAACTTCTGACTATAACTCACCCTGCTTTGAGTTATCCCAAACCTCACACCCCTGAGCTCTGGGGCAGAGGGGATCCTGAACTCAGGCTTGAATCATCTGCAAGATCAATGCTATTTACACCTTATCCAATGACAGTAACACGTCCAAAAGGGGCTTTCTACACCTCTCTTGGAGTACTTTGGATCTGTGAGGTCGGATTTTATATTAACAGGTAAGTCTGTGCCATGTGAGGAACAGCAGAATTTACACTTGCCATCTGCAAAATGAATTACATGTTCCAGGCATCTGTGGCTTCATAAATTATAACAGAGTGTCAACAGTGCACCTGTGAGGAGATTTTAGACAACAGGAGCAAAGAAACTGCCAGTGCACTGAGGGGATGCACAGGCAGAAAGGCTGGAAAGGCATTTGGCTGCTACCTGCTTTGGCTTGCCCAGCTTTTCCCTCCTGTGTGCCCCTCCACCAGCAGATTTGCACCACCACCACTGAGTGCCCACTTTTATCAGCCTTTTCAATGCTCGGTTCCTCTCTGTAATGAGGTGCGGTGATGAGGCTCTGCTTGGCATTCCTCTGTGGCCCCCCCGTGAGCACTGACAGCGAAGGGCTCTTGGGGGAGATGGGTGCAGGCAGGGGGGTCGGGTGGGGCTGTGGTTTTGCATATGAGATTAAGGACCGAAGATCCCGTTCATTTCCCTTTTATCTGTCTGTGTGCTATAGCACTGAAGTCTCTGCTCTCCCTGTGTTATATTCAGTGTGCAGAGTGACTCATCTGCAAGCGCAAATTACCTTGCTAAAGTATTCTTAGGAGAAATAATTAGCCACAAGCACCTCCTCTCCAGCCTCCTGTATGTGCCTCCGGGGACTGGGGCGCTTGACATAAATCATTTAGTCCCAAGCCCTAGCACACACCTCTCCCAAAGGACTCCGTAATTGGCAAAGTAGTTGCCAGCCGGGTTTAAAGTGATTTGAAATTGTTTTCCATACAGCCTTGCTGATAGCAAAAGGTTTTCCCCTTTCCTCAAGCATGAGTTACAGTAACATGATTGAATGTAACCCGTTATTCAGTTCAAGCTGTGATTCTGATACAGTATAGACAATATAAATTCCCCAGAGCTCTGTGAGGCCACCTCAATGGTCCATTTAAGTCCAATTCAATTAGGCTCACTATAGTTCTTAGGATTTCTTAGGTATGTTTGCAGCAGCCTTGGGGTTTGAATGTGAGAACAGTATTCATCTAGGAGTTTTAAATTAGGTCTCAGGTGTCATCATTCTAAATGAATTATTACAGTGGTGTGTTCATGCCATTACAGGTAAGGTTATGTTAGTATCTCCACTCAGCCATATTAATGCACCAAGGGCTGGAGCTTGGTATGTAAGGTCCTTGCCTTACAGTGACTTTTTTAACCCACTTTTCAAAATAATCGGGCTGCTGGGCACCAAGTTGTATTTAAAATGCATGTAAATAAGTTGTTTATTTTCAGCTTCTGACTGACTGTCAGCAGTGTGGTTTTAGGAGATGCTGTTATGCCTGTAGCACCGCCAGTGTGCTCCCCTTAACAGAGAGCCAGGGGAAAGGGTCGCTGCTTTGCATAGCTCACTGTCATTGCCTATGGCAAATAGGTGCACAGTGGGGAAGGGAGTGCTGGGACAGGCAAAGGAATGGGGAAGAGTCACTGGATTTTGGAGTCCTTCTGGTTTTGCTTTATTTCCCCACAGCTGGTGGGGAGGGAAACATGAAGATGATGCTTTATTTTGCTTTTTCCAACTTTTTCTCCATTTATGTCTGAATCTGATCTCTCTCCAGTATTTAACACTCCTCTTAGCCTTTTTAGGAATGAGTGTGGTGAGGGGAGGGAAGCACTTCAACAGCCCAAATGGTCCCTCCATATTTTATGTCTGCAGATGGACACCATTTGGTTCCTCTTAACAAAGCAATGCAAATGCCAGGTGCGCAGATGAAGCTTACTTCAAAGAAGGAAGAAGTGGAGAAGATGTTTAATTTTTGGCAGGTAACTCTGGAAACCGTTATTTCCCTATTTAAAGGGCAGAGATAACATGTCTTTGTTGGCCTACATGGCGAGACTATTTTCATTATTTTACTCTGGTCCCCTCTGATGGCCCCAGCAGGAAATGAGACCCCCTTGGTCCATCCGTGTATTAACAGAAAGAGTTACAGTCCTGCTAGGACTAAACAGGGAAGGGTCAGGAGAAATTTCACAGGTGGGGAGCTGAGGAGCAAAACAATGAGGTGGCCTTTATTTAGTTTTACACAGGCTGCCACGTCTCCTGGATCCAAGCCTCCTGAGACCCATGTTGTACTTTCTAGCAGTGTCCTACTCCTCACAGCACTAACCTTTTCCTACTGCTTTTATCTTAGAAATTTAACTTAGTTTCTCTCCATTCAGATTTACTATGTCCTACCCCTATGCTCCTGGGAGAAACATGCCAATATTTTGCCTGTTATGTAGGGGAATAGTCATAAGAAAAGACTCAGAATCTCTTTCCTTTGCTTTCTGTCATATCTTCGCTAGGGCAGACTGTAGCCCTAAGATGCTTCCAAGATCAAATAAATGCCTCCAGGAAGAAAAGATCAAAGGAGAAAAAAGCTTAAGAAGTCACTAGTCTGGGTATTTCCTTGTAGTAGAGTGGCCCATCATGATTCAAGCAGTCTCCTGGGTTACAAAAATTAAGGGGCAAAGCATACTTCTCCGGTGACAGAAGAGCCCTCAGGTGAGGGAGAGCATCTGTAGGACACATCCACACAGACAGGAGGAGACCTTGTGCACTCCCTTTTCCCTTCCCCCAGCCATCTAGAAAAGAGTCAGACCCTACCCATGGGCCAGTGAGCAACGTTAGTACCAATTATTTCCATGATTCACAGCAAGTGTTGTGAGCAGTGCAGTGTTAGCATGATGGGCTTAGAGATCCACACTCTTCTAGGCACATTGCTGCCTCTTCTGCCTGCCACAGCCAGGGTCCCATTCTGGCTAAGCACAGAGACATGGAGTCTGGGAAAATCACAGTTCCTCCAAAGATATTCAAGGGACACACTGAGGAATGGCTCAGCTGTTTCTAGACCTGAGCTGTGATATCCTGGCTGCATCTTTATACCATGGGATCTTTTCTGTGGGATTAACACTAATTTGGGAATACCTGCACTGTGCACAGATTTTGTATTTTCTCACCATTTAACTATCTCCTTTTGCTAGAAACACATTTGGAAGTTTTTGCATCAACTGGACAATAGGGATTTAGTAGGAAAACAACAGATGGCCACCTTATACTTTAAGAAAGGTAGGACATTTCACATGAGAAGACATATCTTGGTGTCTCTACAGATTTAATCTAAAGCCAGAATGGCAATTTGGAGCAAAAAACCTTCTCTAAAGCACAAATGCATGACAGCTCTGTGTTGGAAACTCAGGTTAGGCACAAGTATTGAGGAGGAGGGAAAGAGAAGACAAATTACTTCTCCACTGTCTCTGCTTCTCCAGCCCTACAGCCTGCTGGGACCCAACCTGTTCCTACACAAAGCAGAAGCATTCACAGGTTTGCCTAATGTTGCACTGGCTACAATTATCTTCTCTGGGTAGACCCACTGGTCTGGGTTGGCTGACTGTTGTCTGCCCTGGGAACACCTGAGAGCACCCCAGCTCCTCACCTGGGTGAGAACAGCCCCACCCTGTTTTTTGCAGGCCTTGCTTGCCCCAGGAAGCCAGCACAGGATGGGGGTGATGTGCTTTTCCTGGTCCCCTTCCTGGCACCCTGCAGCTCATCCCCTGGCTCTCGCTGGTCCATAAGATGCAGCCAGGCGCCCTGGCCGGACTCACGCTGCCCTCAGACCTCCATGTGCAGCAAGAGGGATTGAGTGGCCACAGGAAATGTCAGAGGCACCCTAAAGCTGCAATGAGGGGGCGCTGCCATGAGGGGGCCCTGCCAGCTGTCTTGCCTGGGCTGGCTGGAAAGAGGCTTCACTTGGGCCAGAGCTTTGTTGCCTTATTTCTTCACTTTTTGTGCCTATTGCATTTTTGCAGGCTGTGTGCCAGGCAGCTGAGGAGCCTCTGAACCAGCCCTCAGCCCAAACCTGTCACTCCAGGGAAGCTCTTTCTGTCCTGTAACTCCACTAATTTCCTCACAGTTTCCTTCCTGCGTCCATAAGGAACAGACTTTGTAACAAACCACACACGGCACTGGCAGGACACAGCCCCGGAGCCTGCAAAATGTGCCATGCATACCCCACACCTCCAGCATCCGTGCGGACCCCTTGCGTGAGACGGGGCTGCTCAGAGACACTTAGAGCAGCAGATTCCACAGAGGATGTGAAAATCTGTCCTCCGCCACCCCAGTGCCACCAAATCTCCTCCGTCGGCTGCTGCCGAGGAGTTTCGCGAGACAACAGTGACATCCAGTGGCCGCAGTCACGCGGCAGCGGCGTGTGATCCCTGCGGCTGGCGTTCCTCGGGAGCGTAGGGGTGTTGTGCCAAAAACTGATGTGCGAAGTCCTGCCAGGTTGGTGAGCCAGCAGCCCTACGGGAACTGAAGGTCTCGCTGATCAGCAGCGAACCTGCGCGCTGCTGCTGGCAACCGGACAGTCGCCGTTCGGTCGAGGAGACTCGGGATCAGAAACTGTGTAAAGAATGTGGACTAAAATATTTCAGGGACAGGGTCTGTCTGGAAGGGGAAGGTGACCTCCATGCCTCTGGTCACCACCCCCAAAAACAAAGAAGTGATGAGGTCTAGCCCCACATTAGTGAAATTGGCTTGGCGTTATTTTTCCTTCTCATTGTTTCAAAGCGTATGGCTGCGGCTGTAAATCTTCCAGCCACACTCAAGGGACTTTAAAAAAAAAAAAAACCACAACAAACCAAATGCTGTGGTTCTCCTGATATCTGTCTATTGCTGGAACCTTGGCTCCAAAATAGTGAGCACCGGGAAACAGGCAGAATGAAAGGGTCAGTCATGCTGCAACCTCCCTGACTTTTTTTCCCCAACAGTCCAGCTTTAGTGTAAATGATGACAAGAGCTACCCTTACAAAAGTGACCCGAGGCTAAGTCTACACTGGAAACCTCCATCTCTGGAACCACATTGGTTTAAGCAGTGACATTTTTATTCCTGTTTTTTATTCTTGGTAAATCCCTAGAGCAGGATTAGCTATACTAGCAAAAGCTCTTGCGAAGGAGTGATGGGAGACAAGTTAACAGGCAGTAGTATCTGCTCACTAGTGGTGCCTGGGGCAACCCTAGCTCAGCCTCAGTGCCCTTTTCTCCTCAGCCTCCTCCCTCTGAACCCCAGCCCATTGCCTGTCAGTTGTGCCTGTGCTGGAGGGCTCTGCGGCTGCACCAGCTCAGCTCTCCTGCTGCAAAGCAGCCCTTCATCATCACCCTTGCATGTAAGATCCTTTATACAGTAACATCTCAGTATTATCAAGAATATAAATTTACCAGCAGTAGTACTGCTTACAAGCACTTCAAGGCAGTTTACCACAACTCCTACACCAATCTTTTGTAAGATTTCTAATAGTAAAAATAATCATCAGGTGGAAAAATACTATCATAAAAGGAGACAGAAGGGCTCTGTGCATCTGAGTCATTGTTTGTGCACTAAAGATCGAGGACTGGAGTAACTACATGAGAAATCACTTTCCAGTGTCATCATCCTTGGCTGCACTGTAGATACCATATGTCTAATATTTAAATAAGTTACATGGATGCTGGAAGAGGAATCCATGACCAGGTAATTAATTAACATAACTAGAGTTTTATTTCTAGCTTTCTCAGTAGCTCCAAGGATGTTCAGGACTGTCAGTGAATTGGAAGAGAATCAATAACTAGTTGAGGAGTAAACATTAGCTGTTACAGGTCATCCCCTGCTACCTCAAGCCACGGAAGGGGAACCCTGTTCTTGTAAGATCTCCATCCCTGGATCTGGTTGAAGACGCTGACAGGATGTTAGTGTGGACACCTCCTCCCACCACATGGTAGCTCTGAGGGAGGACAAGTCCTCTTGGGGCGTCCAGTTAGAGCAGAAGGTTCAATTTCACTCCATATCATTGCCTGTTTCTCCCATTTGTGTGCCACTCATAACAGTGCCTGGGACATCCCTCTTGGCCCAGCCTTACTCCAGCCCTGCTCACACCTCCTAAGAACTGCTTTCTTTCTCAAAATCCTGGAGGAAGGTTCCTCACTAGCAGTGAATATTTTGGGAGTGCCATGGGACACCTGAGCAGAGCTGGAGCTATCCTGGATGACATAACACCATAAGGTGACTGACAACAGAGGAAATCTTGCACAGGTGCTAATTCTAGAGGCATGTCTGCAGGTGCACACCCAGGACATGAAAAACTCTTCTTTCCCAGGATACATGCCACTGATCTCATGATGATAAAATGGCTTTTGACCACTGCCGCTTTCATACTTACCATTACTGGCTGCCCTGGAAGGCAGGCAGAGGGATATGCTCCCTGTCCTCATCAGGGAGCTATTGCCATTGCGGGGCACCCGTGACTGCTCCAAATGTGGAGGCTGAGGAGGATGAACTCTGCCCTTCCACCACTCAGCAGCTGCAGCTAAAGATGGACTCACCCAGCCTGTAAGAAAAACCTTCTCACCCAAGTCTCCTGTTTAACAGTGGTGGCTACTGCTGCTGTCTTCCCTCCCCAAGCCTAACAGAGAAAAACCCATGGGAACCCAGTTGCTGTGAGATGCACAGCAGCTCCAGCAAGGAGCCTGGGTCAGCAACAGCGGTGGTAACGAGCCAGGACTCCTGGAGACAGGGT
The DNA here is from genome assembly GCA_907165065.1 of Caprimulgus europaeus. The sequence continues at coordinate 49,434,785 of OU015525.1, forward strand.
ACGACTGTCAGCACAATAGGTGGGAGCCAAAATTACGCCAGCATCTCATTAATCCAGAGAGGCAGCTCTGCGCAGCGGAGGAGGCAAGGGTGGCCGAGGAGGGGGAGAGCAGGCTGCTGCTCAGGTGTCAAAGCACAGGCAGTAATTGACAGCTCCATGCTGGCAGGCAGAAACGAGGGAGAAATCTGTAGACTTGTCCTCCCAATGTGAGGAAAGAGCCATGTTGTTCTCTAACAACCTCGTTTCAGCATCGCCTTCCTTTTCATGTGCGTAATAGCTACCAGCAGCAGCAGCATCACCTGTCAATCGCTGACAAAGGATCCCACCTGGCACTGTGCAGATGCTGCCTCATGAACAACAGGACACCAGAAAAGACATGTTGAGTGTTGGAAGATTTATAGGAATCAAACTCTTCTTTGTAAAAGAGAAGAAATGTGGGTGGCAAGAACTAAAAGGATGGGAATATAAAAAAGACGGGGAAGAAAACCTCCTGTGAGGAAGTACAATAAGGAAAGAAGACAGTGGCCTAGCCAGGCTGGTGTGGTGAATTGTGGTGCTTGTGCTGGTTTTGGTTCCCCCTCCTGATTCGGTCCTGTACTGATGCTGCTTATTATCCCTTGGGATGAGAAGTGTGGCTGTGATGGACTTCACTGAAACACAAAGTCCATCGCTTGTTGTTCTTTGTCATCACAGTCCTCCTGACTCCTGGTATATTTAGCCCAGCAGTCCTCCACAAGCTTGTGATATCCCACTGGGGTTTGAGTGAGAAAGTTTAAATTTTGCTTATGTACACAATAACATGAGATTCTCAAATATGTTCATATTCAACTTGGTCTGCACCAAGATGATGTTACAGCAGTTCTATCCTCTCCCTAACTCCCTGCGGTCAGCAAAAATCTGCAAATCTACTGGCTTCTGCCCTGCTTTGCCTTTCACTTTTAAACATGATCTTCAGTCATAAATACTGCCTTCTAGATAGAATTCTGAATTTCCACAAATAGCTCTTACAACTCTTTTTAACTCATAAAACTTCAAAGTAGTCCTCATATCCCATCCTCCAGCAGGGCCCAGTAGGTGAAAGACCTTGCATGCAGTGACATTTTACCTGGACACTTTTCCATTCTTTCTCCTCATCAGCTTAAGTTTCAAAGGTGCTGAGGGCTTTTCCTCCCCTCTAAATGACAGTGAGTGTTATTGTCAGGTACCCACTGCATCTGTGACCACAGATACAGCTCTACAATATGTCTTCTTTTTCACCTTTTTGTTTTGCGGAGGCAGGGCCCCTCTTGCTCACCTGGCGGACTGAGTCATCTGACATTACATTTGCACTTTCCCAGAGGCCAGCAGGCTTCAGCTACTAAGCCATCATCATCTAGCCTCCCCCTGTGGGCACAACGTGCTAATTTATGCCCACAATCAAGCATCTGTGATACCATTTGTGCTGCAGATACTGTGGAAGGAATTGATGGTTATTTAGATCTTGTGTTAACTGAGGAAAAACTGATTTATTTCCCCACTGAGTGGAGCAGTTACTAAAACCAGTGTGGGTGAATTCTCCTTTTTCAATGTGCCTTGGCTGCATGCTAATAGTTTGGAGTCTAGGTGACTCATTCATTGGAGAAACTTTGCTCTCTGAATTATTCACTTTTTCAGCCTACTAAGCCAGATAATAGGAGATGGCAGAACCTTTCCTCATCTCTCAGAGGGTGTATTAATATCTTTTAAACATTCATACTCTGCCCAAATATATATATTTCAAGACTTTTTTGTGTCTCTGTTCTTTTTCTTTAGTCAGTTTGATACTCTTTTTTTTCTAACTTTGTTTGTATAACTAACGTTTGGCTGGGAATAGAGCCTGTAAGAAGAAAGAGTTGTTTCCTTTTTTACACAGATATCTTATGTGTGAGGATGCTCAGCATTTATTCCCTATGATGGGGAAAATCCTAACACCACCGCCCTCTTTCCTGCCCTCTAGATGTTGTCTGTCTCCAAAGATACAGTCACTTCAAATTTATTTAAAAACACAAAACATCTATATGATCCACCATCATTTACACAGATACAGCAGCTCTTCTCTGAGGTAACAACCAAGATACGTGTTACTTCTTGTGTCTATTCAAAACAGATTTCATTATACCTTTGTAGCTATCTGCTCTTTTCCTTGTGCTGGTGCCCATTTGAAGTTCACCTCCTGCCTTAAAGTCTTTTGCTGCACCAGAGGCAATCTTCCCGAAACACAGACCTCCTCCACCTGCCCTTCTCTTCCCAAGGGCCCTGCTCCTCTGTCTGCTTTGCTTCCCCTTTTGAGCCACAAGCAGCAAAATTAACCTACTGCTCCCTCCTCTCTCCTTTTTATACCTTCTTCTACAGTGATCCTTTCTCCTGGAGTATGCTCTCCCCACCACAACACTGGTCACTTGCTGAGTCCCCAAGTTGTTTCCAGCTTTTCCAAAAAAGATGAATCACCAGAACCCCTTGTCATGGAGATTCAAGCCCCAAAGGAGAGAGAGGGGTACCAGAAGACCCTGTGCACTGGCAGGGACTTCGGTGTTGCTATTGCTCCTACATGCCTATTACTAGATGTTTATATATTACCATATATTCTGTTAATGAGGAACAATACTGAACCCAACAACTCTCAGATAGACAAGATGGGTCTCACCCATCATCCAAGTTCCTTCTTCAAGACCCACCTCTTCCATGATCTCTGAAGTCTGAGAAGGAGTCACAGATAGCTGAGATACTCTTCCTGTACTCATTTTATTTTATTTTATTTCATGAGTGTCAAGGCTGTTAATACTTCTTTCGGCAAGGACCAGATCATTCAGTGATTATAAAGCACATAGCACAGCCAAATCTTGGTCCAGCTTGTCTGTCAACCTCCAGTTACACAAATCATTATAACATCTAACTGAATGTCTCTCCCTTTGTCCCTCCTTTGGCGGTCAGAAAGTCAGCCAGGGACCAAGTCACCTTTTGCATTGTCTATTGCAACAGACTCTTTTCCCAAGTTCCTCTGCAAAACTAATAAAACATAACAGTGTACAGAAAGTTTTTACTCAAACTGCTTTTTTTCCATTTACTTTTACAATAGAATCTTACCAAAATTACATATAATGATAATGAGATTAGGCATAATTTTGAACATATATGAGGACAGTTGCTGATCACAATAAGGTGAAACATACTTTTTTTTCCTGCTGAGGCCTATTTTCTCTGAGTCATTATTTACCTCTGGCTCTTCACAACCCTGCTGTGCTAATACTGTTCCAACAGAGATTTTTAACATTTAATGAAGGCACTACATTAGCTTTTAACCAACTGATTGTTACATTCTTCATTGCTGAACTTAATTTTTCCCCTTCACTTTTTTCAGACTACGCATTACATTTTATTTCAACCAAGTCAGTCTCTGAATAGCGCATATTTAAATATCTGCTACCTTTCTTGTGTTTTCTCCACTTCAGGATACTAAAGCAGCACATGAAATGAGTGTTTCTGAAGTCTAGTACAGAGTGACACATTAAGAGATAAATAACACAGATAGTAATAGATGAGAGAAAGAAAAGATATGGTGAGTGCTGTTTTAAGAAGAATTAACACTTTCAAGGAGAACAAGAGACACACAGGGAATGTGTCTGGCCTATGGATATGAGCATGGGAGAGAATTAAAGAAATTCCCTCTTGTACAAGCAGTGTAAGCCATAACAATATTCTGTGTCTGGTTAATTCTTGTAGGGTAGAGAAGTAGTGATAAGCCAATGTGTATATATTTTTATATATATCTATATATAGACAATGGTAGAACCAAAAAAAGATATTTTCCTCAGAGGTATTCAGAGTCCTATAGGTCCATGCTACTGCACTATCTAGCTCAGAGTAATTGCCATCCCTTTACAGCAGGTGAATAAAGGAGAGAGAGTATTAAATTTCCTGGTATCTAGTTTAACATATCTTCCATTCTGGGACCTTAATTATATGCAGGTGGTGTCCAGGTGCAGTTGTCTGGATTATCTCCACTGGGCACATTTGCTTATAGACTAGTCTGGTTAGTGTTTTTTTTAAGAAAAATGTGTTCTCCTGGCCATTCATTACTGGCTTCTGCTCTTCCCAAATCTTCCCTATGCCCCAAAACTGAATAGCAGCTAATCAAAGCCGTAAATAAAAGACCACTTCGACAACTGAGAACACTTCTAACATAGTTCATACAATATGCTTGGCCTCACTAATTTTTCCAAAATCCATAGCGAGGGTATATTTTAAAGCATGCAATACTGTTCCTGAGATTAGTATACTTGGGGGTTTTTTTTCCTTTTTGAGATCACTGAATTTCACCATGAAATTTAAAAAATAACCTGAACTTTGTAAGGAAGTTATATAAGAAGGAAGCCATAATAAGAAAGAAAGATGGCACCAATATACAAAAAGACCTTGAGGACAAAAAAAATCACTGTTAGGGAACAATGAATTTTAGCAGTAATCAGCCACTAAATTCCACCACCACATTTGGCTATGCCCAGCAATCTCACTAAGGTTGTTCGAGAGGTAAGTGTTGTCAGAAATGTTATTAAGACAGACTATGACATCCTAGATATAGGTTAGCTTCTAATTATAGTATGGTCTGACAATACCATTAGCTAGGATGGTCAACAAGTGCCTTCATCTTCAGCAAACTTCAACAAACATGAGATGATCACAGTCTAGACTTAGTTCAGTTCATATTAAAGACACTATATACAAGACAGCTGGTCATAGAAAATATTTTTTTAAAAGTTATATAAAATGTTTCAGTTTAAATTAAATGGTAAACACAGTAAAAATGGCTTTTTTTCAAGTAAGATCATTGATTCAAAGAACAAAAGTGCAGGCAAGTCAGTCAAACTGAATGCTGAATACGAAGAAATGTACAGCTTCCCTAAGGCAAAGGTGACCAGCATGCTCAAATAGAAAGGATGAGGAAATATCCTGCTTTAAGTTAAGAAAGCTCTGTCAGATGATTTTTTAAGTCTGTTAGTAAATCTCTTTGATAAAGTAATCAAGTTATGGACAGTGCCATAGGACTGGGGAACAGCAAGGGTATGACCTGCAATTAAGAAGGTGAAAAAATTGACCCATGTTTACAGGTCTATTAGAGCCAACTGAATAGCTTCCTAGGCTTTAAAATAGCATTCTGTGGGGAGTCTAATTAATGATGCAGAGGTAAAAGCAATATGGAATAACATGCAGCATGGGTTTACTAAAGGTAGACCTTGCCATACTCACTCAATTTCTCTTTTTTGAAAAGGTAACTATGAGGGCAGCAAGGGACATATTTCCAGTAAAAGCAGGGAAGAATTCATGTCTTTGTATGAGGCCCAGGTGATACCATATGGAAAACTGCTTACAATCCTGGTCACCCATGTTGCAGGAAGGTACCTTCCAGCTGGAAGAGGCACAGAGAGGTCAGTGGGAAGGTTAGGAAAACAGATGAGAGACGTCTGGCTGTGCATCCTAACGAGAGGTGGCTGACTGGGGATGCAGCTGTGAGAAGCAGCCTGGGGAAAGAAGACCTACCTAGACCTATCTAAAATAAGACACTGGTGCAGAACATGTGCATACCAAGTGGTCAAGAGTACATTTAGGCTGGAAGGAAAATGAGCTACAAAAGCTTTGCAGCTCAGGCAAAGGTTTCCAAGAAGAGTTGTGAGACAGAAAGCTAATTACATCTCAGGATGAGCAGTGGGTATTTGAGAAAGGGTGGCCCAACAACATGACCTGAGAGTAGGGAACTGTCAGACACATGAAAGTTGTCTTTATTTCCACAGTTGCCACTCAGTGCTTTTCAAAGACCATTGTTATGGTTTTATATAAAACACGTGCTCCGAACTAACTTTCAAATAAAATTATTCCAAATAGATCATGTTATGAAATACAGCATAAAACTAGCATTACTATTAATTTTGTGAAATGGTAATTAAATAAAACTTACTTGACAACAAATATATGTGTATCATTTTAAAACTTCATATAATTTGTATTTTTAAAAATCCTATATTTTAATATCAATTAATATTATCATGAAAATAATTTATCACTTGAATAAGTTAATAAAATTAGGAATGGAAATAAAGCCCAGCAACAATACGCAGCTATTGATATAGGTATAGGCTGGATGTTGCTAGCCATTAACAGGAACTTCCCATGTGAGCAAACAAAGGTACAAAGAGCCCAATTCTGTTTCCATTGAAATCAGTTGGACAAGAGTCAAACACTCCCCCCTCTTTGGTTTGATTTCCCCATCCATAGCACTGTAACAGGGCATAGCATTTCCAGTCAAGGCTTTATTAAGGCTGACCGGGTATTGAAAGAAATTGTGATGGCTCACAGTGCTCTGTAGATGCACAAAGCTTGGGACACATTGACATAGTAAATGTAGGCAAGGCCCTGTGAAGAAATAGAGAAAAAAGTTGTTTTCATGTTATGTCCACTACCACTTTTAATACTTGCCATCTTTAATGTCCAGTTTTCACTAGGCACTGACCAGGTTATCACATACCTAGTCAACAAAACAGGACCTGTCAGCAGCGGCAGGCGGGAAGTGAGGTGACAGGAGTTGCTGACTGCTCACAGGGTGCCCTGGATCTGTGAGAGCCCCTTCCCCCTTTGATGGGGCAGGGTGTGGTGAGGAGGTAAGTACCACGCTGTGGTGGATCCTATATGCATAGTGATTACCATTTCACTGCTTCCAAAACATTCCCCACCATTTAAAATTTGTCCTTCTTTAGAAGTCTCTTAAATAGGAAAACAATTGTGAATTGTAGCACTGTACTTTCTGTGCTTTCACTTATTATTCCCTTCCTCAGAGAATCAAAAGCAACGATACAGAGAAACAAATGACAAAAAAAAAAAAAAGTAAAACTTGTTTACGCATTTAAAGTATTCTCTCTTGAACTAGATGACCTTCACAGGTCCCCTCCAAACAAAATTAGGCTGTGATTATATGAAGTGGTACTTTTGGCCCCTTCAGCCTCTACTCTCAGCTGACCAGCTGGAAATAACAGGGAGTAGGAGAGCTCCATTCAGGGACAGGTACAGTCACCTACAAGGGTGACACTGCAAGACCAAGCCGTAAGAAAATTACTTACATCACCCCTAAACTCATTAATGTTTGGGGGGAAAATTGAACTTCAGGTAACAGTCATTTCAGTTGCATAGATCACTTTGAGAGGGACATAATGTATAGCTGAGTCAGCTTTGAAACAATCTCTGCTGCACAAGGAAGCCTTAAAATGTTTAAAATATCTGAGAGATGGCCTGCAAATCTGCAGCTAAGCTGCATTAAAGATTTGAAGACAATTTATTATTTTCTACTGATCTAAATCCTTAAATCACCTTAAGCTCTTAGCTCACATAAGACCTTAAAATGAAAGAACTAAAACTCCCTGTGTTGCTGTATCAGGCATTAATCTGATCAATATTTACTAAACTTAAGTATGTAAATAAAAGTATAAACTTTATATTATTAAAAAGTTGTGAGGTTTTAGAAGTGTCATGACTGAATGTGGCTTTCACCTAACTTGACAAAAGCAGTCTGCATTCATGTGAAGGTTCAAAATTCAGATAGTTTACTCTCTGTATTGCAGTTATCCCTTAAGTTTGGGGACCCCTCTTTGTCATTTGTGAGGTTGGGGACCACTATAAAAATGAATAACAAAATTATACCATAGCATTTTTTTTTAATGACTAAGGAATGCATCCTACAGTATTCAAAGCTTGTATGGATAACTACACTCTATAAAACCAGTGAGGTTTTAGTCACGTATTGCACAATAGTCACCAACACTGTGAAACATAAATAGGCTTGCTGCGAGTCTTCTGCTTTTTTTTTCAAATCTTCCCTCATTTTCCAGAGAAACTTTACTTTCCTTACTTAGTGTTAAGTAGCCTTGTACTTCCTCTTATCACATCTTTTGTTGTAAATAAAGAGTAGCTTTGCTTCTTCTTTCTGTTCCCTTAACAAAACCACATAGATGAAGAGAGAATTTTACTTTCCCCAGCACTGAAGAGGAGTACAGAGCAGTTAAGGATGAGAAAAGGAAATGAAGGGAAGAAAAGAGGCTTTAAAAGACTAGCAGCTCCTGTTACTGGAGCCACCCTGGACATTGCTATGGAGGGACAATCTACAACTCAGCAGAGAAAAGGCACTGCAGTGCTTTCGTACACCCCAACAGTGCAGGGCTGATAGGGCAGCCAAAGGACCTAGTCCAAGTGTGTGCTCAGCCAAAGGCCTTTCATGCTGGCCCTCGTCTCTTTGCTTCACTCTTCAAGCAAACACCTCAACCACACTCACTCTTGACCAGCAAATAAACAGATTATAGGCAATAATCTTTCTGGAAACACAGAATCACAGAATCACAGAAAACCTCCTGAGAAAGCATTTTTAGCTTTAATTTAAGATATTAAAGAGGAATCAGTACCTTTGGGCTACAAATTAAAGCAAGAATCAAACAGAAGTCTGCAGGAAAACAAAATAAGTTATTTTTTTGTAAAGCCTGAAATTTAATGCAAAACCAAAAGAATCAGAGGACATTATCCAGGTTTGAACTCGCAAGCCCAAGAAAAATTTTAAGTTGGGCAAGCCTGCCCTTGATGCTTGTTGTTACATGCCAAGATAATTTAGAAATGGAGCCCCTGCAGGCTGGGCCATCCAGGTCCCCATGAATGGGGTACACAGCTCCTGAAAGCTGACTCCTGGGCATGGTACCATGTTGCCCAAATCACATCTCTGCCCTCCTTTCTCTGGGGCAGGGCGCAGATTTCGAATTCACCTCACTAAGTGTCCTAACTGTCAGCAAAACAAGAGCCACCAGGGCATTCTGAAGCACAGCACTTCTCTTTGCAGGCTGCTGCTGCACCGTGAGCTTATCAGCAGCCCTTCAGGTGGCTGGGCCATGGTGGCGAATTTCCTTTCAATTAATAAATCTAAACCGGCAAGAGCCATGGAGAGGCAAGAACTATGCAGGGCAGTCAAAGGGAACAAGACAAAGGCTAATGGCCTGAAGCGAGAAAGGAAGACAATCCAAGATTAAAAGATCCTAACAACAAGGTCCGCCCAAAAGCACCCATGGGAACTCTTACACTGGTGATTTGTGCTTTGAGGGGATCAAGGGGAGGAGGGAGAGAAGGCGATGGCCCATATGAACACTTTGTGGCTTCAAGTGGAAGAAATAAACAGACTCAGTCCAAGAATACTAATCACTGCAGAGAGACTTTGAGTTGTTCCACTGGGGGTAAGGTGGTCTCTGCTCCCCAACTTGACCATAAAGCCATGTTATTATTAGCAGTGCAAAAGTCCAACACACGCTTTTCCCCCTCTGGATATTTCTTTACACAGCTGAAGTGTCAAAAATTAGAGAAACCATTTATTTTTTTTAACCACAGCAGTCTAATAAACTATACTCATGCTAGTAACATTCTTTTTTAAAGGTACTTCGCAAATTTTTGGGGGGAAAAAAAGAATGAAAGGCCCTATTTAACCTGTCAGATCTTTTCCAGCAAAGAATTGGATGTAGCATAACACTGAATCACACCTGCTGCTCTGCTGGTTTCCTTTCCCATGAAAAATACATCCAAAGAAGTCTCCTAGATGTCCCTGTAGTAATTGATTCAGCTGATCTTCAGAGAGTCCTTTCTAGCATCTAAGAATTTATATGAGAAGAGACATTCAGATATGGCCCAAGATCTTTACCAAAACCAGAGGGTTTTTTGCCTGTTTGCTGTTACAATAGGCAACTAACTACTCTCCCTCACATCCCTCATCTTATTCAGGCTTTTCCTTCCCACCTGTCAAGACCTGTATGGCCCAAACAGAAGTATGGCAATTCAAATCATTACATTTGGATACGCCAGCAGTATGTGTATGCTAGTCTATGTGTCATTTATCCATCTACAAACAAGACTGTGTATCTTTTATCCACTGGAGCACTGGTAAATAAAATGCATTTTACCACTTGATATTCCAGTTCAAGCTTCTAAAAAAAGTAACTGATATTTTTTCCAAATTAGTAGTAGCAAAACTCCCCTGGAGCTGAGCAATGGTACTGGCTCCAGCACCCCACTGCAATAGAAACAAAATACACAATGACTCTTCAAATGGAGCTGTAGTTTTAATGTAATTCTCCTCCCATCTCCCAGTGTCACTGGAATTCTGAAGTCCCATCAGTATGAGTGTCAGCAAAGCCACTGATTTGAGCTTGTGAGCCGAATCAAATTAAACATGAGTTTTTTCCTAATAAGCCCTGCCCTGGTCAGCAAGGGTCCATGAGAAACTTCCTTAGCTCCATCTGAAAACTCATTGCCCCCTACAAGTTGGTAAGACTTAACTCAATCTCTTATATGCACAGATTCAAACAGCAAGGAAGACATAAATCTGCATGCTAGATGGGAGGAATATTTTAAAATATAATATTGCCATTCTTCATCAAGAAAAAATAGGAAGCAATTTAAATACAGCTCCTCAAAGGACCCTATTTCCAGTTCCTCCAACATAGTAGAGAAGACTGGTACAACACTAGGTGCAAGGTTGCAAAAGGAGGTGAGCCAGAGGCCAATGCTGTTTGCTGTCTATCAGGATACACCTAGCCCTGTGGTCCAGTGCAAAGGGGCAACTGCCCAGGCAGGACACAGTAAATGAAACCTGATGTATAAAAATGAAAAAATTAGCAAGTGAATTGTGAAATTAACCTGTGTGAACAACCTATTGATAGAGAGCAGAAAGAAACAGTGCAACTGTAAGTATAAGAAAAGTCAGACAATGAGTTAACCGAAAATAGCAATAGCAGAACAAGTTGGAAACTGATTGGTCTGCATACACCAGAAATTATTACTGAAATATAAGACAAATAATGCAAACAGTTATGCTTCAGAGGACATACTCATTAACTTCCATGGCATTATTCCAGAAATTAATTTGGCTCATGTCCTGTAACTCAGACATTTGCACTGACATACTGTCTTTGTATATATTTGAGGACTGACTCTACTTGCAGTCAGTTGTCAAAGCAGCAGAATCAGTTGAATGTAAATGTCTCAGCAGGGAACTCCACTAATTTTAACAGTTACAGACAGTTTCCCCCTTACAAAGACCTAAAGACACAGCTAAAGTTGCTTAGAACCTTAGCACACCAGGGAAAGTGGTAGAACTGAGATCTGTCCCACTGGGGAAGTCCTCCATCCCCAAAAGCCCAGCTGAGCAGATATCCTTGAAGTTGTACACCACAGAGATCAGGAAAGGCCCTACTCCATCCTAGTCTGGCATAACTTTGCTAAAGTTGCTGGGAGTTTACCAAGGCAGCCAAGCTAAAGCTCTGATCTGTAGAAAATTACTGAGAAACATATCCAAGTACTCATATCCAAACCTGCAGTTTCATCGTTACTTTAAGCTGACCCAAAAGTCAGCTGCTGACAAACAAGAGGTCTTGCCTCTTCTGTTACTCCAGCAACTTCTGTGCTTGCGTGATAAACTAGATAAAGTACTCATCCTAAACTAACCAACCAGACAGGAAAATGGTTACTTGTCACCTGGATCAGCCCCTAGACTGAATTTCCTGCACAGCTGCACAAGCCCTCACCCAGGACGGCAGCAGGGCAGGACCACAGGGCTGGGAGCAGCTGCAGCAGCAGGAAGGGTAGGAGAGACAGACGGCTGCTTTAGCAGCACAACACAATTAAAGTAGCCTTAAAGCAATCATGAGAACAAAGCCTTTTCTATCAGAGGAGAGGAGGCATTTTTTCATTGAGCCAAGACTGAGTACCTGCTCTCAGCTCAGTATGACTCTCTCTTCATTTTCGTGGGAGATACAGGGCCCTATTTTAAATGCAGAGCACAGGATGATTTCTGTGCAGGGCAACTTAGGAAGAAGTCCTGTGCTGACTTATGATTATCTATATGACTTTCTCTGCCAAGGTAATAAGACCTATCCCTAATCTTTTCTGAAGCCGTGTAAATATTAGATGTAATATAACAGATCTGGTGACGTTTCTAGCAGAAAGGTTCTAGTGTCATATCATGCAGGATTGTACGGACAAATGGCACATTCTGAAAAACCCACAGATTTGCAAGGTTTGAAAACAGCATGTAGCACTAGTGACATCTGCAGGAGCATGTCAGTTGGAACAGGGAGAGGAAAATGCCAAAAGTCAGACTTCTGTGAGAATCTCTCATAAGGCAAACCAGCAGATGTGTTCATGGCACCTGCCTCCACAAGCCTACCAGGGGATGAACAGGCCTTCTCAACTGCTGTCACAAGGGGTTAAGTCAGACCCCTCCACTAAATCACACTCTGGAGAAGCCTCCCATTTTGTTGGCAATACAAGTGGTGGGGGAAAACAGGGCTCCTGGTTTACAAGGCACCTACCCAGCAGTGGGACTGTCCTCCTTCCTAGAAGTGAGAAATAAAAGCACAATCTTCAGGGGGAGGTTGTGTTGCTTCCCCGGTCAGATCTAGGTAGGGTGACCAAGAGATACCATTGTGAAGGGGACAAACACAAATCATTGTGTCTTGTCCTCCATAAAATGGGACAAAGGGAAAGGCTGGTTAAAAATGTTTCCACAGCTCAAGAGAGAGCACATCAGTGAAGTGTCACTATTGGTTATACTGAGTCTTATTGCAACCAACAAGTCTAACTAATGCTCTTCTTTAAAGATATAGTGATAAGGGAGACTTCCTACCCAAAAGAAAAAAAAAAGCGCATACTCAAGATAAAAACTTTGGGCAGAGTTTTTCATCAAGTAGAGAAAATAAGTAAATGAGTATGGACACAAGTGAAGGTCAAAGCATTGTGCAAACACTTAGAGGCAAGAAAGTTTGATCCAGCCTAAAGTACAGTAGCCAGATGCTGAAAAAAGAGCTAGAGGGAGAAGGTCTTAGGAGGGTAATACCTACATTTGGTGACGCAAGGGAGGAGACAGTTTGCTTTTTTTGTTTCCCCTCTGTTCAAGAAAGTGATCCCTTCTGCACAGTAAAAAATTAAACTTCATCTTCTCTCATTATATGATGCTGTTCCAGTTTTGCCATACACAAATCCAGCCACCCTACTTTATAACCCTTTATACTATTTACACTAGGAAAGCTATTTCTAACTCACATCATTAACACAGCTGTTGAAACATTATTTTTAGACTAGAAACACACAGGTAGTAAAACAGAACAAATTAAAATTGAATTTTCTGGTCTGGATACATCTGTTGTATTTCTTTACTTAAAATTTATTAATTTCTGATCTTGGGTGATTTTTTTTAATTATAAATTTTATCTTAAATAAAAATTTAGCATTTCATATCATGTTTAATCCAAATTCTCAAAACCCTTATAAAGCAGTGTGCCCAAACCTCCACACCATCAAAGAGAATTAGCTATGATTCTTTATATTTGGTAGGAACAAAGATAATTAAGTTTTGGCCTTTGTGCTGTCATCTTAGTGATTATATACAAGAATCCTGTGTTCTATCCCAAAATTACAGCATCCTAACAGCAAGTAGGCTATGAATGGTAAAGTTTGGTGTAAGGTAAGAGGAGGTATTTAGGGTTGTGTTAGACTGCTAACATGTTAACAATAGGTTTTACTCAGGGAATATTACATTTCTGTGTAGGTCTCTTAAAAATAAAATATTTTTACAGTACAGGAAATGAGAAAGAAAATGGTAATATGAGTGAACGGCAATCAGACCTCTGATAGTGAAAAAGCTGTACGCATTTGCCTGGGGAACTGTTGAGCAAGGCACACAGAAATAAGTACCATAGCAAATCTATAGGCACTACAACAGTGTGGAGGCAAGTGAACTGCCTGCTCCAAAATGGGAAACCAAGTACTACAGGAATGCAAGAAATGTGGTGAGGTGACAAGGAAAAAAACCTTGATGGATGCAATTGTAAGGGAAGATTGATGTAAGAATAAAGCAGTAGGATAGCAATGTACAATGTGCCATGGTAACCTGATAAAAATAAATAAAAGGAAAGGGTGGGATCTGGAACAGTTTTAGGGGAACAAAAGCAAGAGACCCTTGCCAGAGTGGATCTGGAAATCTCCAGGGGAGTTCCTGAACAGGCTGGATTTGGTTGGAAATAACTTGTGTGGTTTCCTTCTAAGAGATAACATAGAATGTCTTCCACTGTGGAAGAATTCAGTTCCACAGGTACAGCTGGGGAATATCATGACACAAACATGAGGTGACAAGCTGGGTCCAAAGCCATTCTCAGAAGTCAAATCAAAAGCTTAAAAACATGCAAAAGACAGACGTAAGAGGCACTCACGTAGCTCAGATCAGGACCCCTCCAGTCTCATGGAGCTCCAGGACCCAAGGTTGATGTTCATGGAGGGGTCCAGGTGAGGTTGGTCATGGCAGTTAAGGCTTATTAGGTGCCCACAGGGACCTCACACAAATAGCAATAAGACACAATTGTTCTTGACTAAGATTTGCTCAGCATGAGGTCCTTCCTTTCATCAGTTCTTTTGGTTAGAGCCCCAGTAAGATTTTTCTGTGAAGGATTACACTGTTGTTCAGTAACGAAACTAAAAACCCCATGTTTCCAGAATCCAGGCAGATTCCTCTTAGAAAGCATAACACTTTTATTTTTATCTAGCTTTTACACTTAGATACACATATGAATTTTGTTTATAAAAGCTTTTTCTTCATACATTTTTTTAGCTATTTTCAAGTAAATTATGCACTTCAAAGTAAAGTTTTACTCTGGTGTTTTGAAACTGTTTGTTTTGGGGTTTTTTCTAATGTGTAAGAAAGAAAGGAATTTGCCTGGTCACTCTCACTTACCAATTAAACAGATGTGGAAAGGCCCATACGGTTCTGTCAATCCAAGGGAGAAGTGAAATTTGCATTTGGCAGCAGCATCACTTTTCCCTCTGACCACCACCCTTACTGATGCCTTTCATCAGCTCGGACCCCATGCCATGGCTTGCCGGACCTGCACTGACCATGAGGTCAGGGCAGGGATAGGGAGAATTTCATTACAACAACAGTTAGGTCAGTAATGCAGCTTACTTGTGCAACTTCCCCAGGGATCCATGGTTCACAAGAACTAGTGAACACCAGTAGCACTGGAGTACTCCCATGATCACACCTTCTTAGACTAACCATCCCTCTGATAGTTCCCAATATTTATGCTGCGTGGCTGAAGGATAAGTAGTACAATGTGCAGAGATCCTGTGTCTTTCTCTGTTGGAAATAATTTCTACATCAGAAGAATGAAGAGACTAACCTAGCCCCTCACCTAAGACACTCAATTTTTCTTGCCCATTAACTTCTTTCTTACACCTCTATCCTAAAAACAATAGCTAATAAAAAGTGAGGAAAACAGGACCAACTAGATTCCCAACTTCTTTGCCAGTGCAGTTGCAAAGGGCTCCAGAAATAAGCCAGAGGTATTAGTGAAATATCTGCCCATGCCACTAAAACTAAGTGTGCTGGTTTCACTTGGCTAGCACTTGGCTAACACAAAGACAGACATTTGCTCACTGCCCTTCCCCCAGGGGATAAAGGAGAGAACTGCGGGCAAGAGTAAGGAGATTCGTAGGTTGACATAAGAACAGTTTAATAATTGAGATAAAAGAAAATTTAAAATAATAATTATATAATAATAGTAATATGCAAATGAATGATATATAGTACAATTGCTCACGACCTGCCAACCAAGCCTGGCCCATGCCCAGATAACAATCCTAGAGGAACTACAATCCTGAACCAAAACAGCAATCCCAGAAGAGCAAAAGCCTGAGTGAAAGTCTGAGAGAGCACAAGAGGAAGAAACCGTCATTAATATATTGAATATGATGTTATAGGATATGGAATATCCCATTGGCATATCCAAATACCAGTTTAGCTTATTAATTTAAATATGTCTTGCCCTCTCTAGATCTTGTACTTGTAGACTAACAAAACATTAAGTCCTTCACTTCCGGCAACAATAGTTAAAACATTGGTATGTTATCAACATTTCTCTCATAACAAATCCCAGGCTGAAAGCAAAATACAGTGCTATTCCACCTCCTAAAAAGAAAGCTAGCTCTGTTTCAGCTAAAAACCAGAAGACCAAGGCTGCATCAAGAAGCACTGTCCATTTAGAGTATTTATTCTGGCAACTTCTAACATGTCCAGTGAGCCCAAATTGAGGCAACATTAGGTACTCCAGTGCCCCTCAGACGAGCTGGGCTTCCGCTTCCTTTCTTCTATCGACTAACTTCAACCTGCTTTTCTTAGGCCTTGTACAAGGCACTGCTGCAGACTTCACAAAGCCCCAGGCTGCTTAAAAATAAGTCCCTGTTGACACCAGCATTCAGCTGTTGTTCTAGTCTGTACCAACCATTTGTGGCAGAGACCAGGCTGGTATGAGAAGCAAGTGAAAGATGGGAGCAAGGAAGCGGAAGAACAAAAAAAATCTAACATGTCATAGATATAAGAGTATATGTCCCTATCTACACATGGCAATGGCTTAATTTCATAGATAAACTTTTGATAAAGTAACCAGATTGAGATCTTTAACTCCCTATTGCTAACACTATCAAAAGCATGTCTTCTAAAGCATTAAGGAGTTATTTGCTATAAAGTCTGACACAAAAGGATTTGTTTGCACGTGTTCGACATCACTGAATTTACAAGTTACATTTTAAAAGACTGACAAAACCTTGCAGGTTAAAAAACTGGTAGACGCTATGCTTAAAGAAAACAGATATAGTAGGCACTTTTGTTTTGTGTTCTGAACTGCTTTGAATATATCTGTTGACTTTTAGTAGTCATTATAAGCCCAACTCATTGGCCAAGATCCTATAATGCCTGGTGCTGTTTAGACATCAACTAAAAAGATTACATCTAATCTAAAGAACAAATAAGTGTATCCAGCGAATGCTGGAGAGGAGGTAGAAAAGACAGCATGCTTTTGTAAACCTCTCATTACGCCATAGGTTTCCTAAATTTACATTTTAGCCTATGTTAATCCAAAAAGAAATATTACAGAAATAAAAAAATAAATAAACTAAGGAAATTATAATGAGCCAGAATCTGTACAAGGAAAGAACTTTTCACTTTAACAGTTGAGTGTGACAGTGGGACAAGACCAGGGTAGGCTAAGTAATCACGTGGTCTGCCTGGAGACAATGTTAACAGAAGTATATCTTCTTGCAGCATTTGTCATAATTCAGCTTTTTATTAGCTATATAGACAGTCAAATAAGGGCTGTGTCCCTGGTCATCATTCTCATGACACTGAACTCACATTCATGTTTCCACTTGCAGGTGTAAGAATAACCCTCCTTCCTCAGCACTTTGCAGTTGAATCTTGGGCCCATCAGTGTTTCCTAGCACTTAAAAAACTTTAAAAATATGAAAATGGACATTCTTCCCTTTAAGTTAAAAAAAGTTATGTATTTCTTTCACGCATTCTTTGCATTGTGTTATTTTTGGTTCATATGTTGTATCCCATGATTAACATGTTCAGCAAAGCTCTATTTAAAAAACAGGTCTTTGAAGTAGTTTCTATCAACTCTTACGGCTTTCAGGTCATATTTGAGAGACACTTCCTACATTAGTGAATACACATGTAATTTGTGTAAGTAGATGAGTTTAGATTATCATACAGTATAGCAAGCCAAATAACTGTGATTATGTGGTAGTTCAGCCCAAAAGGAGAACATTCAGAAGAGTGTTAAGTAAAATATACTATTATATTCTATGAATATACAATAAATAAAACCAAAAGATGAAAGGGACATCCACTACCTCTCACATTTCTTCAGTATTTTTTCTTCCACTTATTTGCTGGCCCTATACTTATTGACAGCGTGATGAAAATAAACTATTTATATTTTAAAGAGTTACACCTGTTTATTTAGTAAGAAATCTAGTACCTGGGAATTTCAAAGGTGTGCAACTAAATGACCCTTAACAGTTTGGAAACTGTGTACTGAAAGAAGATTACGTCCATACTGTCTCATCTGAGTCACCACACATACTATAGGTAGTCACCGAGTTCAGCCATTTTCCTGGCTCATGCAGCAAGCCAAACACAGCCTTACACAGTGTGTAAGAAATTTACCTATTGATCATAACCTCCAACAAAGGTCTTGTAACAGAAGTACAGAAGACGACAAATGAGATATAATATTCATAGTTAGCCTTTTTCTCAATTATTCGAATTGCTTGCCCCCTGTCACACTGAAATGAATCAAGATTTGCTCAGATGTCGAGACAAGTTGGTCCCTGTGCATTATGTCAATTTGAAAGCAAGCAGAGCTTGTAAGACCAACATTTTTCATAGTATGGATTAGAGCTTCACTGAGAGTCGCAAAAGGATCTAGAGAGGCTTATGCAGTGTTAGAGCCACTCAGATTGCTGCAGGCATCCTCCCCTGGGTGATGAAGCAGCAGATGGTTTTCTCCCTCAAGGAGTAAGAACAAATACTATTCTTCTCTATGATCTCTCAAAACTATAGTTATAGAAGGCTTGTTTCTTGAAGAATGGTTGGAGGTGCACAGAAATGCTTTACATGCCTAAATTTCTACTGTTGCGTCTGAGCAAGTATGCAGATTAATGCCCTTCTACAGGAAACCCTTTCACTCAGGTTTTCAAAAATAGTCCTTGTATTTCCCTGATGTCCAAACATCCTTAATAAAATAAAGTAATCCTGCTATATAGCTGACAACTAGAGTCATAACTTCACTGGACATTTTATGACAAGGAAAAAATGCTACTAAATGCAGTACAAACTGTTCAAAAGAAATAAAACAGAGAAGATAGTAACTTTAAAACACTATTGACCTTATGTCAAGTACCCACCTTTATTGTATTTTTAACTAATTTTTTAACCCATGAACACAAATATAAACTGCACTGCAATTGAAGATAGTCTCTTCAACAACCAAAATGGAGATAATGTGAATAGACTACTAGAGGAAGTCAGCCAGAGGCAATATCCTTTAACCAGGCAATTGAAATAGCTGGAAAAATTACACCGACTTTAACCATGCACGTTTGTCTGAAGGAGGACACATTTCATGGAAGGCTCATCTGGGCTTTCCAACTAGACAAATTTCCTGGAAGATACAAATTCTCATTTCAAACTGTGGCTAATTACATCCCTCATCCAGTTGCTCTTCAGTCTTTTTTTTCTTTTTCTATCTAAAAAGAGCCTGATCTCAATGTTGCAAATTTTTTGGGACATAGTATTTTCATAAAAGCCATTCGAAATTTAACATGACAGAGAGGGTAGAGAAATGGGTTCAAAGAGGAATTGACCCACAAAAGCCAAAAGGTTATTTCGTACAAGGAGTTATGAACACAGGTTCCTTGGCAGGCCCCACGAATAATCATTAGTAAAGTGTATGGAGCCCAGCAAACGGCAAACACGCACACAATTATGGCAAGCGACTTCGCTATTTTCTTGTCCTGCTGCAGTTTTGACCTGGCCCTTGCACATAAAGAAAGAGATAAGTAATTTTCTGGAGTTACAGAATTGCCTCTGGATGGAGATGAGCTCTCGGTTACCAAAGACTCTTTCTTTGGCCTCATGGAGGATGAAACACTGTCCTCTGCTTCAAACGGAGGAGAAAACACTCCTTGCCTCAGCGGGAGGCAAAATCTCCAGGACAGGCTGCCATTCCTTGGAGGCTCACAGTCCTGCATGCTGCCGTGCCGCTGCCGCCTCTGGATGTTGTGAAAGATGTGCACATTGAAGTAGGTCACCGAGAGCAGTGGCACAAAGAACTCCAGGGTGGATGCGCACAGGAGGAAGTACCAGTTGTCAAAGAACTCAGCGTAGCACTGGTCTGCTGCTACCACGCTGTGTCCGGCCACGTGCTCCCAAAAGAGGATTGCTGGGCAGTAGAGGAGGAAGGCAAAGACCCAGATGGCCACCATCTTGATGACAGGATTGGATGTTATTCCCTGCTGGGCTCTGTAAGATACCTGCAAGGGAAATAAAGAAACAGGTCACACCTGTAGCAACAAGTTTTGGAAGTGACAGAAGTAGCAGGAGAGGAACTTAGCAGAGTGCTTGATAACTTGGAGCTGCAGCTATGGTGATCAGCTGAAGCTCCCCCAAGCGTGTTTGATTCATCGATGTTGACATGACACCGGGGTGTCTCTCTACAGGTTAATGTAACTGTGCTAGAGTGCTGGTCCAGGTGATGAAACGTGATCATCCATCGGTACCTAGTCATTTAGTATGCCTTGTTTGAGACATCTGTGGTCTGAAGTGCCAGAGTAATTAGCATTTTATAGTTGTTCAGAGCATGACTCCAAACTGCACTGCTTTTTACAGCATTTTACAATCAAATAGGACTATATGCATCACAGTGGTGAACAGAAAATGTGGCACATATATTTAACCTTTGAGAAAATTGTTTATTACACACTTCGTGAAGAGGTAGGAATACATTCCAGCTCTGCAATGCAGCCTTTAGCTGATGAAACTACAAAATCACCCCTTTTCTTCCTTCTCTTCCCACTCCGGGACCAGTATGTATTTTCCACTATATGTTGCAGAACAGATATCTTGTAGCTCACATCCTGCTCCATCCCTTTCACAGGATGACAGCCTGAATGTGTAATTTTAGGAGCTTAGACATTCAGTTTAAAATAGGAAAAGTATGAGTTAATGTAATTAAAGACTATAATACAAATGTCCATAGGTCTTAATTATGTTTGTGCAGGTGCTCTTAATTTTGTAATTTGTAAATGCTGTGTCTTTGACTTCCCAGTGTAACGTTTCTTACATGCAAAATGCTTCAGTGTTTGATTTCCTGGAATTTTTTCCATAAAATAAAATAGAATCATCAAATGTAAGAAAAATAAAAGGCAAGTGTAATAAGGAAGATTAATTATCATTAACAATAATAAAACTGAAATTCCGTCATATGACATTATGTTGACATTCTGACACATCACCAAAGAGCTGGAACCTTTAGCTCTTCCCAACATTTCCCTGCCACTTGAGCTAACAGAGTGATTAGTGAGAAGTGCTGGTCTCCACCCTCAGCATGAACCAAGATATAAAGTTCACAGAAAGGGCGTTGGATGCTCTGCAGAGAGCAGAGACATAAACTGCATCTGAAGTTTGGAATTCTGCCCCAGGAGCTGAGAGGAGTTTATTGCCACACGTCCACAGTCAGCCTCTCCAGTCTGTCCTTTTTCTCACTCTCTGCCTCACTTGTTCTCGCTCCTGATCTTCTCCGGGATCACTTGAGGTCACGTCTCAGGACAAGACATCCTCCATGGTGTCATTCATTTCACTGTCCTAGCCCCTCTGCCTTTTCCTTCCATGCCTGATTTTAGGTCCAAACTCAAATCCAGTTTACTTTGAATTTCCTCTTTCCTTGTACCCTTTTTACCAGCCCCTTTTCACCCTTCAGCATGCTTTCCCTCAAGCAGTAGTACAACAGCAACCTAAGGCAGAAATTTTGAGAAAAGTCTTGTTTGACTGGCTCTGGGCTGAAACATGCTCAATGCAGAATATTCACCACATCTAGCTGCAAATATCTAACAATCTCCACATGCCAGCATATTTTTGAGCATATTATCTTGATTAAATCTGGGCTTATACTCATCAACATGGCAAAGGTCAATGAGTATAATCCACAAATGACCTTCTGACAAAATCAGAGAAGCTAGAAACAGGGTACTTACAGCTTTAGTAACTGACAGGAAACGGTCATAGCTGATAAGAACAATGTTAAATACTGAAGCTGTGCACAGGAGATAGTCCGTAGCTAGCCAGAGCTTGCAGACGCCTCTTCCCAAGTGCCATTTCCCTGTCAGGCTGTAAGGGATGTAGAGAGGCATGCAGAACGCACCTATGGAAAGCAACCACAGAGACACCATGTGGTTCATATGGATTGCAAACAGTACTCCTGGAAGCAGAGAGACACTATTCTGGTGTTTGGCTAAAAAAATACAACTATTAAGGTGAATGTGTAATTTACATACAGAAATTCTTACATTCGCATGAAATCTGAAAGTGAGATTCTATGTATTAGATCTTAGTGTATTTGGGTATACTGATTGCTGGGGATAAGATCGGGACAAATCATCAAAGAAGGATCTACTGAAGAAGAAAATGGCAGTCTAGCCAACTTACAGTAGCTAAAGATACAGAATCAGTGCTGCAGTGTGTGTGCACTGTGGTTATGCTCTGACATTTAACCTCACTGCTGTGTATCTTCTAGTCTTTGTTTTGTGCTACAGTTTTCCCTCAGATTCATCTACAGATGTTGTTAATGTTGGCTGTTAAAGTAAGATCAGTCAGCATTTGTAAGCTACAGAAAATATACAGTCTGCACTGTATCTGGAAACCTCTTCTATCAAAGATAGAGCAGACACAGCAGAGGTATGAAATCCTCTCCCACTTTGAAGAGATGTTTTAATCTCATGTAGGTTCTTCAGCTGAGATTAACTCCAGAACAATTTTTTTTTTGTTAGATACATTTGGTTTTTGTCCAGAAGGCCTTCCACTGATGTACTTTCATAATAAAGTCATGTTTGTGTTTTATTTTTAAGCCAACAACTTCTTCATTTTACCACTAATATTCTTTCAAAAGTATGGTGCAATATCTGATGCTACGTTCCTGAAAAAGCCAACCCACCAGAGATAAATATAAACCTATGTGCAGTTTCAAGATCCCTTTTAAACTCTTCAGATTAATCTTCTTTAATATATCCATCAAGATCTCAGAAGTTACTGAACATATCCAGGCTGATATGGCTCACCAACAATAATCCTCTGGGCAATGAGCTGACAGACTGTTATCAACAGGCAAATGTGCTTTCAATACTGATGGCTTGTTTTAACATATACCTTAAATACAAGCAGCATAACTTTTGTACAAAATACTCATCTTTCAGAGTTGCTGGTGACAGCTACAGCTCTTATCAGCTTCAATGGGATCAATGTTTGGCACCATGTCAACAATTAATGGCTGCTTTTAGTTATAGATATAAATACAGATGCAAGAACCAAGTTTTAAGCATTTATGTTTGAAACTATTCTCACTTTTACTAATGAGGGTGCAAAAGACATTAGTCACGTGCATGGAAAGATTAGAGAATTCTAAGAAATTTAAGAAATTTCAGCTTCAGAGAATAAAAGCATTTTCTGACTGATCCCAGAGACAAAGTCCTAGATTTACGTGGTCAACATAATACTGATACCAATCGTTTAGTCTTGGCTGATTTAAGACTCCATGAGGCACCAGCCACAAACAAGAACTGATGTAGAAGGCAGATATGTAAATCTCTTGACTAAACTATAAGATAAGAGGAGAAACAGACTTTTGCAAAAGAACTGAGCAATGAAATGGCAGCTCTACCACATTGTCTGCCTGGAGCAGGACAGCAAAGGCACCAGCACACGCATCATTTGGTTTCTGCCCCATAGGGCGAGACCCAGAATTAGGGACTACAGGTTATAAATAGCATAAATTAAGCAAAATCTTAAGGGTTAAACTAATACAATCCACTGCACATCACTGACAAAGGAACGGCAGTTAGTGGGGACAGTACTGCCAAAAGTGGAGTGAGCCAATGACTGCAATTGCGCTCCTTGTGATCCAGTGAATATTGTTCTCTATCAAGAGAAAGCACTTCTGTGCAGAAATACCTCCTTGCTAGCCTCAAGTCAAGATGTTTGCTGGAATATCATCTGCCACAGGACGATGGTTTTGTCAGACTTTCTCTGCTGCATGGTCTGTTTCCCTGGCCTGAACCCTGAAGGACTGTCACACAAGGCATTCACGTGCCCACCTCCTCGCCTGGCATCACCCACCAGAACTGGATCCATGGCACCTCCAGGGGCCACATCTCCTGAACTTCTGCAGTGACACTATGGGAAGAGGTGACTAATTTGGAAAACAGATCAGAGATCCCAGCAGGCTGTTTCTGGAATCAAACAAGGCATCTGATCTCTTGCCTGCACTGAATGAAGCTGATAAAAAAAGTCATAGTGGTGGAGAGTTGAGTTATAGTGTAATACACGCATAAGCCATTAGTACCATGCAGAGAAGTAATTAATTTACCTGGATGTATCACAGCTAGCTGTATAAGAAAACAGTTACACTGTCAAATGTAAAGATATTCTGAAGTGTGTGATCTTACAGGAGGAGCAAAGGGAAATCATAAACTGTAGCAAACAATCTCTTTCCTTCAGTAGGTATTCACATAGAATAGGTGCTTCTTTTTTCTGAAGCAACATTAAGTATTTATATGAAAAAAGGATTCATTTCTCATTATAACATATTTTGAGACATAATAGGCTGCTAAGATGCTTAATGCAATTTCCACCATTTCTTACCCTTACCCTAGACACACAGCTGGGAAATTGTTCTCTTAGAAGAAACCACCCAGAAAAAGAAGTCCCCTCGCTTCTCCCCAGATCCCTACAAAACAGATAGTACGCGCCTCCACGGCTGCGACTTACCCACTGCAAAGTCAGAAATAGCAAGATTCAGAAAGAAATAGTTACTCCGATGCCTGAGATTTCTGTCCACGATGAAAGCAAGGATCACCAGGGTGTTTCCAAGGATGGTGACCAGAGCCAGCAACACCATGAGGAAAGCCAGCAGCACCAACACGCCCAGTGAAAACTCAGAGCTCGGTGCCGCTGTGCACAAAGTCTCGTTGCATGTTCCAGCCGCACGTGGAGTTTCGGCAGTGCCGTTGTGCATGTTGCGTGCCCAGGTCAGTTCAGTCTGGGAAGACATTCGCATCTGGCAGATTTATCCAAAAGGCTGAGAGAAGTCTGTCAACAGGATAGGCTGAATACTGACACATCAAAATAAAGGATCATAAAATTTCAAGGCCTGGAGACTCTAACATTCCTTTATCTGAATGCACCTATTGGCCTGAAAACAAAAATCTATACAAAAGCCACCCCATAAGCAGCAGTAAGTGCACACTTTAAAATAAATTATCTCTTTCTCTCCTGAATGCTGATCCTTATCTACTGAGGTCAGAAAAGTTAGTCTGAAAACAACTTTTCACAGTCAAGCAGTTTGCATATTATTGTGTAAGCATTTTTACACATTGAATTCTGATGAAGCTAAAAACAGATTTCATTTTCACTTCCCCAGTGGTCAACAGGATTTTAATTATTACAAGTGCCTTTCTCTTACAGTAAAATGTAGGCACTATTGCACTTGCTGTTATACCACTTACTAAATTTTACAGTTAGGGACAGAGATGTATATTTTACAATGCTACTGGTTACAGAGCATTTAAAACTCAGTTATACACATCAGAAGTCTCACCAATACCTTTTCAGCTCATCCTCATCAGAAGAAGTCTAGCCCTAGGCACAACAAACCAAACACCTGTGCTTTGGAGGACCTCATAAATGTGTCCCATCTAATCCTCCACTTCACAAATAATTCCAGGTAAGATCCCACTCCTCAAAGTGCCAAACCCTTAGCCTCTGCAGATGTGAGAAGGCATATCCCTTCCTCATCACAATTTCATGTATTTTGGTAAGAGCGCACAGAAGTTGGCAGGCCATGGCTATGACTCATGCCTGCAGCCCACAGACTCTGTAGTGCCACAGCACTCCCTGCAATCGGCTTTTCAGTCTGCGAACGTAGAGCTGGGTGCTTTAGAAGAGGTAGGGCAAAAATAAGGAAAGAAAGGGCAGAAAGGATGTGAGGAAGAGAGGTGTGGTGCTCTGATCCTGTCTTGGGGAACAAAGGGAAATGTATTGTAAGGAGTAATTAAAGCAAAAACTGTAGGACAACAGGAACAGAAGAGACCTCAGGAATGATAAAACATGGCAAACAGACGCCTGCCCAGGTGCATGTGTAGAAATGCAGCCTGGAGCTTGTGTTCTTCCAACGCACAGGAGGAACTAGAGCTCCCTGTGCAGTCACAAAGCCACCAGGCTGTTGGAGTAACAGGGATGGTGGGGCAGCTCACACAACTGGAGCGCTGCAACAGGCAAAAAGAACCTTGTCAGGAAAGACAGGCAGGGAAGATGAGGAGCGGGGATTGTCCACCATGTGCAGAAGCTGGTTGAATGCATGGACCTCTTCTATGAGATAGACAGTCTGGTTGCAAACTTGCGGGTCAGGGTCAGAGGATGGGCCAGTGACACAGGTCACATAGGGGTGGGAGTGTGTTGCAGATGACCCTGATCAGGGTAAGGGAGTTGATGAACTCTTCATTAAGCAAATCAAGAAAACTTCTGGCTCACAGACCCTGTTTCTTGTCTATGACTTTAATGTTAATGACATCTGCTGGAAGGGCAACACAGCAGGTACAAGCAGTCACCAAGATCCCTGGAGAGTGTCAGGGGCAACTTTCTGATACAAGTACTGAATGGATCAACAGGCAAGACACACAGCTAGATCAGCTGTTCACTAGTGAAGAGGAGCTGGTTAGGGAGGTGTAATCAATGGCAGCCTTGGTTATAGGGACCATGAGTTAGTGGAGTTCAAGATTCTAAAGCTGGTGAGGAAAGAGAGTGGCAAAGTACAGACCATGGACTAGAGGTAAGCATGCTTCAGTTTATTCAGGAAAGTAGTAGGTGGGATCCAATGGGAGGCAGCTCTGGTGTGAAAATATGCTCAGGAAACCTGCAGGCCTTTAAGGACAGCAGCCTCCATGCTGAAGAGAAGGCCACCCCCATTGTCAAGAAAAGAAGTAGAGGTTATAATGAGACTGGCTAATGAGGGAAGTTACAATGCAAAAAGGCAGCATGAAGGAGTTTGAAGCAGGGACAGGCTTCAAAGGAGGAATTTAGAAATGTCGCCTGGCCACATAAGCATGATGTTGGGAGAACCAAAGCTCAACTAGAGTTGATGCCTGCAAAGGACATCAAGGACAACATGAACTTCAGCAGACCCATTAACAGTAAAATACTGAAACATTTTAACAGTTTAAGAGACAAGTAGGCCTGTTGCTGAATGGGACCAGTGATCTAGTGACAGCAGATGTGGGTAAGGCTGGAGTACCCGATGCTTTCTTTGCTTCAGTCTTCATTAGCCATTAGAGCTCATGGGATGTGATGGGCTACACCCAAGGCTGTTAAGAGAATCAGCTACCATCCTTGCAAGGCCACTTTCTAACCTCTTTGAAAGGTCATGGAGATGAAGGGAGGTTCCCAATGACTAAAGAAAGGCAAATGTTGCACTCATCTTCAAATGATGCCACAAGGACAAAAGGTCAGCCTCTCTGTGGTCCCTGGGAAAGTAATGGAGCAAGTCCTCATGGAAGGAATTTCTGAGACCTGGAGGGAGGAAAAGGTGACTGGGAACAGGCAAGGGTAAATCATGCCCCTGAGCAACTTGGGTGTCTTCTTTGATAAAATGACTGGATTAGTGGACAAGGAAAGAGTAGCCATTTGCTTTTAAAAATTAGGGAATAAATCAAATGTTAAAGTTTGAGTCATAGTCCTTCATACGACTGAGGGAGAAATCTGTGTGGTCACTCCTTCCTTCCTCCCTGCAGAGGAAAAAACATAGCCTAACACAAAAGAGACAGAGATTAGGACTCATTAGGATTAAATGCTCATCCCAGAAATAAACAAACAAACAAACAAACAAAAGATAACACAATTTCTTCCAACACCTATGTTTTATTTGGGTTTTTTTAAGACCCGAGAGGGTAGAGTTAGAAATACTTTGTTATGGTTTGAGTTGAACCTCACAGAGTCATAGTCCTACTGTCACCATGTATTTACAAGAGTTATTGGACATCTCCAAAGACAGAAGAAAATGCAAGGGCATGAAATGGTGAAATGGATGAGTGAATGGATAGAGAGAATTTGCTTAGAAATCACTTTGTCAAGCAAAGTCTATGTGTGTCAGTGCATGAAAGGCACACCCAAGAACAAATGCTGAATAAGCATCTTACCATAACCCTGCAAAATGGGAGGAGAATGTCACTTAGGATGCCACCTTGAGCAAGACAGCTCTAATACTGTCAGCACAGCAACTGAGTGCTTGGCTTACCCTGGGAGCACTGAGCAAAATTTTCAACAATTAGAAAAATAGAACAAATTTTTCAAATATACAGGAGGGGTGTGGTAAAACAGTTTGAACACTGTTTTTTATGTTCTTTATTACAAGCACATGGATCTCTAGTAGCTTCACTACTCTGTGTGGTTTCAAATTTTCCGCTCATTGTGCTCCCTGTCAAACTCTAGTTTTCCCAGAATGAAAAATGTGGATACAGTTTACACATTCTTTAATCATAAAATGCAAACTCAATTTTTATACTAAAAGCATAGGGACAGAAAAGCAGACAACTCAAATACTTTCCCATTTTGGGCCTACCTACAGTTTCTCTGTTTAACAGATGTTTATTTAGTACACCAACTACTCTATAAATATTTTAAAGGAGGGGGGGGATGGTGGTATGTTTCTGTCTGTGTGTGTTTGGGTTTTTTTAAGTGTCACAGGAAAAAAAAAAAACAACGACAAAACAAAAAACCCCACAAAACCTATGCCAGCCTGTTAGCTCGTGGCAGTGGAAACAGCTGTGCCAAATCAATGACCTCCTCCTGAAGCTGTTATCTCTCTCTTGGCAATGAGGCTTACAATCTGTAACACTATCCATGTGAGGCAAGGAAGCATAACTAGAATGAATTGTGAAAGATAATCTTCCAGCAGTGTGAAAACTGGTGAGAGAAATTTCTGTTCCAGACCTCTGAACAGAATGGCATTTTAGTGCCTTGAAGCCATCAATTTCTGTGCTGTGATGAAGCTGCTTGCATTTGAATTGTGCTTGCAAAGGAGTACTCTGCTTCTGCAACACTTCTGCAGCCAATTTCAAATTAGATAAAAAGTACTATTGAAATTGACTACTGCTCTTCACTGTTCTGTGCATCAGACTTCTCCTTCCATATTTTATACATTTCTAGATGTAGACAAAGAGGAAAGAAAATTATAAAAAAGGAGAGAAAAAAAATGTAACCAATGACTCTCACCCATCCATGAATGCCGCCTGGGTGAGTTGCAGCACCCAACACAAGGTAAGAGAGTTTGGCACATGGAATGGGTTATAACCAAGCTCCATCGCCTTCTCCCACACATCGACTCACTCCTTTCAGCACTGCTTATTCAGCTGCTTTTTTATTAACAGCAGCTTAAGACACTCTGTGTAAGCTTTCAGACCTCTGTGAATCCTATTTTCAAGCAGCGAATATGGCCCTTGTTCAGTGATAGGAAAAAATCCAGTTTGATACTGGTTCAGTGGCAGAGAAAATCCATATAATGTCACAGTAACAAGACACAAAGAACTGATCCAGTATAAAAATCACTCTGACAGTTCAAATTTGTTCCAGACATTTTGATGGAATATCTTTGCACTTGTAAAGCTTTACACTCGAGAGGGTATTGTGTACTTTTGCACAGCCAGCCAAAATCATAAGTCCAGCTTGGACTTTGTATTGCTTGCTCAGCTAATTCAACAGGATCATGTGCCCAGCCTGGTCTGTCTTTTAGGTAATCAAATAGTGAACAAATCTGGCACTAAATATCAGATAAGTATGACCAAAGAGGCATCCACTGTCAGGCAAAAAGATAACAAAAGAGTGAAAAGAGTAACAACCATTTATGCCTGTGACAATTTTGATAACCAGTCTCAAAATTCCATTACCATGGAAAATTTCATCCTCTGAAAATCATCCAGAATTACTAACTATTTGTGCACTGTGTCCTGCAACACCAGGTATGGGCTATAATAAAATTAGAAGAGGAGAGATATGCTGGATTAGGCAGTCCATGCGCTTGCATATAGCTCACTGAGGGAATTATAATTACAGGGCACTATTTTTTCTTCATGATAGTTTTTAAAATTAAATTATACTGCTCCTGTGAGCACTTAGACAAGCTTTCAAAAATCTAGCAGAACTGCTTCTTTACTGATAGCTTTAGGTTCATAAATAGGACATAAATCTTAACTCATAACACAAACAGATTATCTCCCTTCAATGAACCTCTACAAAGATGTCCATAGCAAAGATCTTTCATAGTACCAGCTCTATATAAAAAAGGTAAAAAAAAAGTACTATAAACCCACAAAACAAGAACACCCAGCAAAGCTTGTTATTCTTTTTAATGTGCTAGATGGTGTTTAATGTAGCATCATATCAGCTAAAACAAGATCCTGAAAACTAGCAAAATCGGGGCAAATACATACTTCTGCTGCACTCTGAACCAATGCAATTAATAAACAAAAGTTTTTTCTCCATTTCTGTTGAAGATATATATCCAAAAAAATGCATTAGAGGGGAAATCTTATCTGTAAGTTATTTATTTTAACTCTCTAAAAAGAAGGTGTGTTACGTGATCTCAACATTGCAAACTTTTTGGGCCATAGTATTTTCATAAAAGCCATTCGAAACCTCATATGACAGAGAGGGTAGAGAAATGGGTTCAAAGAGGAATTGACCCACAAAAGCCAAAAGGTTATTTCATACAAGGAGTTATGAACACAGGTTCCTTGGCAGGCCCCACGAATAATCATTAGTAGAGTGTATGGAGCCCAGCAAACGGCAAACACGCACACAATTATGGCAAGTGACTTCGCTATTTTCTTGTCCTGCTGCAGTTTTGACCCAGTCCTTGAACGGAAAGAAACAGAAAAGTCCCTTTTGAGAGCTGTGGGACTGGTTTGTGTTGGAGATGGACAGTTAGCCATCACTGCTGGTCTCCATGACCTCGTTAATGATGAAACACTGTCCTCTACTTCTGTGGAAGATGTTCTTGGCCTTGGCAAAAGACAAAACCTCCAGGACAGGCTGCCATTCCTTGGAGGCTCACAGTCCTGCGTGCTGCCGTGCCGCTGCCGCCTCTGGATGTTGTGAAAGATGTGCACATTGAAGTAGGTCACCGAGAGCAGTGGCACAAAGAACTCCAGGGTGGATGCGCACAGGAGGAAGTACCAGTTGTCAAAGAACTCAGCGTAGCACTGGTCTGCTGCTACCACGCTGTGTCCGGCCATGTGCTCCCAAAAGAGGATTGCTGGGCAGTAGAGGAGGAAGGCAAAGACCCAGATGGCCACCATCTTGATGACAGGATTGGATGTTATTCCCTGCTGGGCTCTGTAAGATACCTGTGAAGGAAAAGGACACGTCGCATATTCAGATAACACTTGGGAATAACTATCTCAAAATAACATAAGCAAGCAAGTCAAATGTATTTGTTCTGTTCTGACACCCAGACATCTATACCATTGTCACTTATGTAAGGTCCTGTTAGTCTTGCTCCTCAAATATTGTAGCTCTGTGATTGATTTTAATACTTGGGATTGGAGAGGAGCAGAAATTATGATGGCTAAACTACCATTTGGCTTACAGGTGTGAAAAAACATGGCTTGTTTTCATCACTACCACAGTAAGGTAGCAATAAGGAATCAGTTTAGCATTCATGAAATGCTCAGGCTCAGAGGAGAGCAAAAGCAGCTGTGGGACTTCCTTCCTGCAGAGGCAAAAGTAGAAGCCTTCTATATTAAGACCGCCACGTGAGAATGCAAACACAAGACAATAGAATTTTTAATACTGCTTTCTCTTGTCATAGCAGAAAAATCTACCCCACACATATGTTTTAACATCCCTTACTTTATTGAAACATTCTTTTTTAGTACTCACTTTACCTTGTAAACAGCTCATTGCATTACTGCAAATCTTAATGTTTTTATGCCTACCCAGACTGCATTAATTTATTTTACTCTCTAGCCAAAAATATCTACCTTTGAAAAAAATATTAAGAATTAAAATCATGTCATCCAAAGTCAGGAAATCTGAGAGCTAAAACCACCCTTGTACTATCCCAGCCAGTATGTGCAATACATGATCCCAGCTTGTGGTCCCCTGCATCTATCACAGCACAAGATGACCAATTAATGAAAAGCTGGACACTTTTATTTCCTCTATACTATCCAACATTTGTCATCCCAGGCTTTACTCAGATCCAGAACTACTACCTTCCTCATCAGCTAAACTGTTCATTAGCATAGCACCTACATGCTAAACAAATGTTAATGAATTGTATCTTCACAGCCACATACAACATGAGAGGTATTGTCCCTATTTTACCATTGAGTAACAGAGCAGTAGTGCAGTGTTACACACAGCATTTTAGATTCTCTGTTTCAAACATCTGTAGCCTAAAAATTCAGACTCCTCTACATCTTAAAGCATCATATAATCTCAGAGCACAGCTCCAGTTCTGCAATAATGCATTTGCAGCCCTTTGCAAGACCACAAGCACCACAATTTAGTAGGCAGAAAACAGGAAGCCCAGTACAGATTCACAAAAAGTTAAGTCAGAAATGATTTGCCCCTGGCCACAAGTTGGGTTTGCAGCAGAGGCAGAGGCGGATCCCAAGTCCATGAGGAAACATTATATCTTTCCTTTGGATAACAGCCCTGTGTTACACACTCCTGGACTCACTTCATCCTAATTACCTAAAGGAGAAAAACAGAATGTGATTATGTAAACAAAGACTATCAACAGTGTATAAGAACATGGAGCTCACTTGGGTTGCAGAGGCCTTCTAATTTGCATTTCTCACACTCTGAGCTCTGCAACTTCAGTAATATTTTTCAATATTACTATTTCTTAAATATGGGGATTTTCATACTTTATTGTTCAGCTTTTTTTAAAAAAAAAAAGATAAAAAGAAAAAAAGCAGCAACAACTAACCCTAAAACCACAACACTGGGGAAAAAGAGAAAAAGATTAGACACTGTATCAGCATTTCCTAAATGAGACCCTCCCAATCTAACACAGACCATGTCACTCAAATTATCAGACTCAAAGGCAAAGGATGTTGATCATCTTCTTCCATCTGGACCAAACAACAGACAGACCTTAGAAATGGTGAATGAAAATATTTACCAATGGATTGTCAGATATTTTCTGAAGCAGAAGAATGATAATACTAAAGAAACACCTCTTACCTCTTTGCATATTTTGATTCATTCTCCTTTTTGCTTCAAGGGATTAGATTCCACCCAACTGCTTGTTGGCAGCACATGTCAATCACCCCCTGCAGTAATGCAGATCCTCATCTGATCTTCAGTCAGTCCATCCCACATCTCTATCCATACCCTCTTCTCCTTTTAAAATTTATCCCTAAAATTTATTCAAGCCCTAAGCACATCCTTGACTCAATCTAGTTTTCATCACTACATTTCTAATGACCAAAGCCCAAGTTTTCCACACATCTACTGCCCTTTACTTACCTTGACCATTCCACCTCCTTTGTACTGTAATTAAATAGTTTCTAACCCAGGCAGCAGGAGGGAACATTGAAATCACACACAAGGCATTGTCCTATCTCTAAGTCCAAATGCAACACTGAAGCATCAACTTTTCTCCAGAAAGAAGTGGTAGAGTAACAAAGGACTAGTTAGCTTCTGGTGTTATTGTGAACACTCTATCTTTTAGAGAAATATATAGAGACATATATATATATAAAGAAATAACTAGAACTATTCTTCTTACAGCTTTAGTAACTGACAGGAAACGGTCATAGCTGATAAGAACAATGTTAAATACTGAAGCTGTACACAGGAGATAGTCCGTAGCTAGCCAGAGCTTGCAGACGCCTCTTCCCAAGTGCCATTTCCCTGTCAGGCTGTAAGGGATGTAGAGAGGCATGCAGAACGCACCTATGGAAAGCAACAAAATGCACATGTCAGTCAGCACTGCAGGCAGTGCTTGCGAAGGCAAAGAAACATCTCTGTGGTGTCTGATAAATGAGCAATACTGACTGGAATTGCCATGTGGAAGGCTTTGTATTCTTACACTAACAATGAACACTTGACCTACAACCTAGCACCAGCAATGTTCTTATAACTAATACCTTTCTGAAAGGTGCGTCATATTTATTATCATTATTACTTCTCCTGTTTACATCACCTGCTAAAGGAAGGAGCAGCTGACTTTTTTACCTGCTGAAGTAAACATTATTCTGTATTAAGCTACTGAAATTAAAATAAACATGCTGAGCATGATATCACATGGTATGGAACATCCCTGTGATCAGTTGGGGTCAGCTGTCCCAGCTGTGTCTCCTCTCAACTTTTTGTGCTTCCCCAACCTACTCACTGGTGGGGTTGTGTGAGAAGCAGAAAAGGCCTTGACTCCATGTAAGCACTGCTCAGCACTGACAAAAACATCTCTGAATCATCAAAAATCTTCCCAGCAAAATCCAAAACATAGCCCCATGCCAGCTACTATGATGAAAATTAACTCTACCCTAGCCAAAACCAGCACAATTTGTTATTTTTATTTACATACACAAACACATATTCCTAAGGTAAGACCCTAGATAGAGCATATACAGCAAAATTCTGAAAAATACTGTCATTATTTAGTTGCAAACTTCAAATGATTATCTGTATTGTGTGAGTGTAGATTGAAATGGAAGATATTAACCACATATGCAACATCTGTCAGATACTATATGCTGTATCTAGACTTTAGTTAAGACGCTTCACAGGCACCTTCCATTCTTTATTATTTCACATCTATTCACACCCAGCAATATTATTTTCCTGAAGCAATAACATTAAACACTATCTGTTTACCTGGCAAAGGATCAGCTTCTTATTGTAATGCATTTCTGAAAAACAGTAGGCTGCTAAAACAATGCAGTTTCCACCATTCCTTACCCTTACCCTAGACACACAGCTGGGAAATTGTTCTCTTAGAAGAAACCACCCAGAAAAAGAAGTCCCCTCGCTTCTCCCCAGATCCCTACAAAACAGATAGTACGCGCCTCCACGGCTGCGACTTACCCACTGCAAAGTCAGAAATAGCAAGATTCAGAAAGAAATAGTTACTCCGATGCCTGAGATTTCTGTCCATGATGAAAGCAAGGATCACCAGGGTGTTTCCAAGGATGGTGACCAGAGCCAGCAACACCATGAGGAAAGCCAGCAGCACCAACACGCCCAGTGAAAACTCAGAGCTCGGTGCCGGTGTGCACAAAGTCTCATTGCATGTTCCAGCCGCACGTGGAGTTTCGGCAGTGCCGTTGTGCATGTTGCGTGCCCAGGTCAGTTCAGTCTGGGAAGACATTCGCAGCTGGCAGATTTATCCAAAAGGCTGAGATTCATGAGAGTATTAACAGGATGGACCAAAAATTAAATAAACATTTTAAAAAATTTACTCAGGAAGAGAAAAATTTAAAAGGTTCTGTTGATAGATAAATCTAGTTTTCCTAAGATTCTTTTAAACTATTCATAACTCTAGAATTACCAGTAAGAAATATGCAGTTTTTCCAAGGTTATATTTTAAAATGCAAGTTCTTCTTTAGGCAACCTGATCCTTATCTGTGGAGGTCAGGAGGGCTGATTTGAGAATATCTCTAGCTTTCGCCCCTTCCTGCCTTGTTCCCTCCCTTGCAGAAGTGTTTTGCTTGCTAGCATTTTGGACAGCAACTTTTTCTGGAATTTTTTTCTTAATATTGTACCTATCCTCATAAGAATTTCAACTACTTTCTCATTTCATTCTTGTTTATCTAGTATCTTTGTATTTCATAAAGTCTATGGTCCCTCCCTATTGTGTTATATCTTTTTGTTGGTCAAAGGCATGGTCAGCTTTGTTGCTGTTGTTCCTCTTTCTGTGGATCCCAGGGCTGAAAACTGATACGCTCTAAGTAAGCATATATACATATATATATTTTTACTAGCCAGAGCAGTTAACCAGTAATAGTCCAGCTCTCAGAGATCATTTGCAAAACTCCCACTGAAACTAGTTTCAAAACTCTTACCAGCACTCTCTGTGACACAGCATCAGCTGCTGCCGACCCAGAACCAAGGAATGAAATACTGACTTCCCAAATGTGAATGAGCTTGGCAATTAACTTTAATAGGACTAGGCTTTTCTTTCCAAATTAGTGGGAAAAATCCTGTGTCTTCCACAAGTGCTTATATTTTCTATGAGTAATGAAGCCACTTGCAGAGAGCTGTGAGTATTCCACAGTTGTAAAAATTCAATCGTTTTTATTACGTGTTCTAAAAACACTTTGGTGTCTTATTTTAGATACTTAAATTTGAAAAATGTTGGCTGTCATCTCTGTGCTTCTGTTGTGGGAACAAATTAATTAGCATGACAAGTGTGCTTACTAAATGTTTGAATGGCAGCAGTATAAAAAATGCAAAACTTTATTATGCATACTAATATCTTCACAGCTCACCTGCCCATTACTGCTTTAAGCTAGCTTTCATTTCCAGGTAATGCTGGAAATATAGAAAAAACACTTTGGCAACAACTACTAAGTAATACCACTAGCTTGCTTCTGCTAGCAGTACTGAAGCTGATCTACATTAAATTTTTGAGGTCCAAGCTATTTACCTTGTGGTTGAAAAGAAAACAAATGAGTGAACAAACGTGAGGTCAAATTAAGGGTTCAGCCAAGTCTGTATCCTGTCTCAACTGCCTGTAGCCTAAGGAAGAGTATAAGGACATGGCAAAATATACTGCTGGTGTGCTCCCTATGCCTCCAGTGATGTGTGCCTCCTTGAAGTATAGGTAATAATAAACGCAATAATCCCAGGTTCTTTAGGCCATGAGGTATGCTGAGGCATCGCTCTCAAAGGAAAGGACAAAATCCTGCATTGCAGATCTCTTCTGGAAAGCCACATGAAAACTTGTTCTTAGAATAAAGGAAGTTTAAGCAGGAAATGCTTACAAACAAAAATAGGAAGAGAAAGCAACTTCTCTAACCAAAAGTGGCCACAGGACAGCTAGCCAGCACTTCACATTCTCTGAAAGAAATGGCATGAAAATACATATTTCTACTTTGATGGTCTGTTTCCAGCCCTTTTAAGAGATAGGGGATTCATTTTGCTCACTGATTGGATGACCTATATGGTCTATTTCATTTATGCAGCAAGCAGTTATCAAAAACTTGTTTCTTCCATTTTGGAGTTTTAGTTTTTACTAACTCACAACACTGAAACATGAGATTCTTGCAGACAAAGATCAGTATTTTCTGGAAAACAAACAAACAAAAAAAACCCCAACAACAAACCAGTAATAAAAATAATCAGACACCTAGCTTTCACATACCTCAGACTGAACACCCAAAAGTTCAGACTTTCAGAATTACTTGTTGATTCTCAGCATTCAAATTTAAAGGATGCTTTTGGGAAAAGAACATGCATTACCACGAGTGGAACTGAATCTTGAGCAGCTGTAGCACACCATCTTGCAATTTACCCGCTTCCCATACTAAGTAATTGCTACACTTTCAACCTTTCATAAAGCAACAGAAACTTTGGAACACTTAAGAGTACTGGGAGAGAACAGCAAAATAAAAGCCTATCAATAAGATAGTCAAAATATGAACGAGAAATACTTGTATGACCCAAAAAATGCAAGACTACTACATATAGTAATATACAGACCTCCCACCCTAGGACGAGTGCTATTTATTACAAGTACAGATGCTAAGGCTGAACCCGAAAGAGCTTTACTATGCAGAGAGAGTAATATAACTGTGTAATTTTTTTTCAATAAATCAATGCAGGGTCTATCTGCCAGGGAATTGGTGGCAATTTTCTTTTTAATCATTTATTTTAGTAGTACTTTTCGAGTTATTGAAAATCTGTTGCTATATGAAACTCTGGAGTAGTTACTTTGATTAGATGAAGTTTGCCTTGGGAAAAGTTTTTCTGAGGTACTCCTACTGGAGAACTGTAATGAACACTTCAGTGTAAGAACACATTGGCAAAAACATATGTACTGAACTGGTGGTTAAATAAGCTACACATAACACCTTTAAACTATGCACATGCCACTAGAGAAATGTCATTAAAAATAGTCACAGCTCTGACATTACTATATGAGAAAACTATATAAGGTGTACCTGACCCAAGAAAGCAGCTGTGACTCAGCTAGTAATGAAGAGATCACAAAGTTTAGAAATTAACTTGAGGAAAAAAAGAAAAAAACCCAACAGATCATCATCCTCCCCAAGTGGAAGATCTCAAGGGAATGTTAAAAAATTATTTAAATTTAATCTAAATAGCAATATGACAATTAACTGACCAACAGTCCTGTTAATTTTTTTGTAATGCATTGAAGTCTGGAAGCTATAAATAAAAGAATAGAAAATTCAAGTGTTTGTGATCATATCATTAACACTTGTTTTTTGCTCACTCTACACCAATGGAAGTAACTTCAGAATGTTTACTAACAGTCTGATTTCAAAATCCTCATATTCTTTGTTGAAATCACTGGTTCCTTTAATTACATAACACTTAATCCTCAGCTTGTCAACAGGCTCCTAGAGTCCCAACACTCACACCATAATGCTTAAAGAAATCTTGAAGTAATATCTTTACTTTTCTCAGTTTATCACCTACATTGAGTCTTTCTCATGTCATCAGGCAGGCCCTGTCTAGCATGATGAAGAACGGCACAGGCAGGATCAGGCTCTCCGAAGTCATATAACACTGGGCTACACGCCTTCCTTTTAGGTATAGGAAATCTAAAACTTCATAGGCAACCTGGTCTCACTGTCCACACAACAAACTAGAGAATTCAAGTTCTAACATAAGACAGGTGGTTGGGTTCCAACCCAGGAATGGAGAAGATAAGTAATACATATTTTAAATTAGTCACCCATCCTTGGATGGGTAAATGGTTCCAGATGTTACAATGCCCTCAAAGCAGAGAACTGAAACATGTAAGAATACATAAAACGTGTCTTTAAGCTCTACTTCACAACAGCAGAAAAAAAAATCACAGAACAAGATGAAAATATATCTATAGCTTTACTGAATTATCTTTTGAATACAAAATATCTGTTGTATTGGATAAGGCAATAGTATCCATATTTTCTTTGTATAAATATGTGCAAAATAATCTTTTCTAGTTCTTAAAAAAATTAGTCTTCTGTTCTTTTCTTGTTGTCTTTCCTTATCTTTTTGCTCTTTCCTGCTTGTTTAGATGACTCCTCCTAAAATGAAAAACAAGCATTTAAAATTTAATCAACATTCTTATATACTGTGAGCATTCTCTCAAAGTCACTCACGAGAATTATTTTTAATATGAAGTGTTCATAGTTTCCATCTCTTGTGCATGCGAAGGAAATTGACCCTAACGGGATGTTTGAATTCTGCCATTCTGAAGAGAGTTGGCCAAAAGAACACTTTTTCCAAGAGCCACATCTATGGTACTAGAATAATAATTACTGTAAATTCCATCTGCTCTTTTTCTGATGGACACTGGTAACAAAATACATTTTTTAATACACAATAAAGAAATACAGTCTGATTTAAATTGTTAAAAAATATAAAATAAATAAGTCATTCTTGGTACTAAATTCTCGCTTGAGGGTAAATGCTTAAAAACCTTGTTAGAACTTCCTTTAATTTTATAAGCAATGTCTTTAAAAAAGAACACCAACAAACTGCCAAGAAGGTAAATCAGTAAGTATATTCAGTCACTTCTAAAACACAAAAAGTAAGTAACTGAAAAGTGCACAGGGACAAATGGGGAAGAATACTCAGCTTTCAGCCACAGCAATCAGATACTTTCATATAAAAAAGGAAACTGACAGCTGCATACTTTTTCAAGTATCCATTAGTAATTATGTCCTACTGTCTTAAACTTTTCAGTTTACATTCTATAACGTACATAGACATATCTAATATGCTGTTCTGAAGATGAAGAAAATAAATGTTGAAAAACAGGAATATTAGATTATTAAATAACTCAAGTCCCTTAAGAAGTAAAATGACATTTAAAGACATTTGGAACTTTGTCTTCTGAGTTGTTTAAGCTCTCTTGAAATGCCTTCCCTTGATTTTTTTTTTGTTACAGTTAATGTTACTTTATTTGAATTCATCTAGTCTAGGTTTGTTTTTTTTGAAATGGCATCTACAATCTCTAATTCTGAAAACTTCTTTGGGTCTAATAAAGCTTTCACTTTTTAAAATGCCTGCTAGTTATAGTGATTCCCATGCTCAGTTCACATGAACTGGTGGCACAGGTAAGCATGAGAAGCAGCGGCTTCCAGTTGTCGGAACATGCAGAAAGAGGATCTCCCTTCAACCCTCAAATTTGTGTTTTGGACCAATGTTCTCAACAGCTGCCACCCTTCTATGGCACACCTCACACCTACAAACTAGGTCGCTAACGTATTTGGAAGTTGTTCGGGATCCTCTGCACTGATCCCACACATACTATTAAGTGCATCAAAGCCACCAGAGGATAACACAGCCAGTATCACTTTTCTTCTGGTTTCATCTAACAGAGGCAATTGCCACAAGTTCACAAATGCCTTCATTCTAAGTGGCAGAAACTTACCACTGAAGGTACATAGCTGTATTCCACGAGTATGTTTCTTGCACAATTGTTTATATGTTTAAAACGATCTGGTCCTAACAGAACACCTCCATACCAGCGGGATACTACGACCAACACATTGCGGACATTCAAAATCTGGGTTTAAAAAAAAAAAAAAGAAAAAAAAGAGAGAGAAAGAAAAAAGTTCATATTTTTAAATTGAATTAGCTTTATTGTTGACACCTATTTAAACACAGAAAAAAATCTACTGTCTCGCATTTTTCAGAACTTACAGTCAGGTCTGTGTCATGCACAGAGGGCAACACATAATGACAAGTCAGCAGCTGTGGTAAGTTTCCCTCTCCAAGTTTCTACCTAAAGGTAAGTCCAAAGTAAAATGACTCAATATATCCCTCAGAAAAGTTGTAAAACTATCTCATGTGCACTACAATTGCTCATCCATGTGTCAAAGGCTCCAGGCCTTAAACTTAAAGGGAGAATTACTGAGTTAGATTTATTATTCTTTGATATGATTAATTATAATTTCCAGAGAACCTCCATCACTAAGCAGATTGTCTACCCACATTTTTGGAAGTGTTGGTAGATGAGGCTAACAACAGCCGGGTGGCAGGCATGATTTGTGTCAATACATAAATGCCATAAGCCAGTACTGTTGCCATGTGCAGGACAGCACCGGGATAATACATAAAAATCTCTGCATTTTCCAGGTTTGAGACATAGCCCCTTACAACCTAGGAGAAGCTTTCTGTATTCAAAAAGGCATATATAAAGTTCACATAACATTAAAAAAGTGTATTAGCAATTAGGACTGAAATAACTAAGCAACATTTACATAGCTTTTTAAAGACCATAAGTAACAAAATCAAGTAGAGAGTTAAAAAGAAGAAAAGTGATGATTTCTTTTATTTCTTCCAGGCAAGAAACTGCAAGGCCTTCAACAGCTTTGCTTTTCACAAAATCTAAATGACTTGAAAACTAGCATTTATTCCTCCTTACAGCAGTTCTGTCCTCAAGAACTCCCATTATGAGCAAACACTAGTCACACAGGGAATGCCAACTGACTAAGTATAAGAGAGAAACACGTATCTTGTCAAAATATAAGATACACATTACTGCATGGAAATGTGTAGTGACAATCACCAGGCAGCATTTTTGCTCAAATTTATCTATCATGATTAGCGACCATGATCCTGAATTTGTCCCTCAAACTAACAGATCTGAAATCTCTGTGGAAGGTCTTCACTTCTAAGCAGCTTTCTCTGAAGTTTCTTTCTCCTGTGCAGTACTACACTAATGCACACAGATGGCTTAAAGCCAGATAGAGCAAACAGCTTTATTTGCATAAGGCTGTGCAAAAACATTGTGGTCTGCAAGATACGAGGGTGGTTTGGTGGATGTGAAAAAAAGCCCTTAAGAGCTAGCTATCAATAAAGCATGTTAACAACCATTCATCATCTCCATTACAGAGAAAAATATATACATATGACTAATTTGAACAATACTATTACAATATTCTATCATTGTTTGTGAAAACAGAAATATTCTTAGAATTTTAAAAGGATAACGTTAAAAAAAAAAAAGGGGATGGCAGAAGGTTTTGTCACAGTCATTTTCTACTCTATATTTACACATTGGCCATAGAGCCTTTGTATAGCAATTGTTCACAGTAAACAGGATGCCAAACATAGTTGGGAAATTTTTAACTCTAAGTTCAAAAGAATTAATCTAAAACACAGTTTCTTGTAACCGGAAAGTGCTATCTTGACTGAGGTGCTACGTTTATCTGAAACAAGATAAGATGTCTATTGCAAAAGAACTTTAAGTACAGCAACAATAAGTGTATTAAACCACCTAATTTTCAAGCCTATATCATATGCTGTAATTGCTCAAAACAAACTGAAGTACAGTAACTGCAAAGTTGTTTATTTACATTCTTTTTACTACAATGATGTTTTCACACTTACCATATACTCTTGCATATATTACATAAAGTAAGTTTTTCTTCCCAAGTCAGGTTTGAAGTACTTAGGAAGTTTCAAAAAGTTCTAAGTGAAAAATGTCAAAATATTTCCATCAATTATATTTTTTTCAAGAAAAAAAGAAAGCCTTGAAATAAAAAAGCTTTAGAACAGTCTCCATGAATAAGAGTAAAACATATTAAGCAACAGAATATGCAAGCAAGCAAAGGAGGGGAAAAGAAAACTCTTGTGAAGGGGACACCAATCTAAAACCCAAAATTAAAAACAATAATTAGTGTGCTGATATAGCTAAGTGACTTGGGGCACTGCATAAGATGTACCCAGCTGTCCCCTGTAGTGATGATATTTTATTTGTGGTTTTATTAGGGCTTGCATCATGCCAGTGAATCAAAACTTACCAATCTCAATTCATGTTTAGTAGCAATTTTGCCGAGGGAAAATTATTTCAACACTTGAAAATTAGAATACATGTGAGTATGAGAGCTAAGGACCCAGAACTGGAAACAGCACAAAGAAAAAGATTAAATGATCAAAATAACTTAACTCCTTCACTCCCACTACCTTTTGCAACTGAAGGTGTACTCTACAAGTTCAAAGATAAGTTTCTTCTCACTATGAACATTTGAGGAAATGGAATGAAAGGCTGTGCTTAGGTCAGCTGTTAGGTTCTGTCAATCAGTTTCTTCCAGTCTTCAGTTTGTATACACCTTACACCACACAGTAAGCAGAGGAATCAAAATTAATTTCTCTTTTAAACTGTTCAAACTATTACTACCATCCATGAAACACTACTTGTTTCTATGATCCAAGACTTGGAAATCCCAATTTACTACATGCATGCAACAATCTGTGTTTTTTCTTTCACCTTTGAAAAAGCAACCATCTATTTGGCTAAAAGCAGAGCAAGAATTAAAATAATCTTCAACAAATTTATTTACATTGTAGTGATTTTTACAATCTGTTCAAGACTTCCAGAAGTCAGAGATTAATTTCTATAACCTGCATAAGATGAAGAAGACGTCCACCTGCTGCTGTCTCCCCATCATCTTCGCAATCCTGTAAGAATGTCTGCTTATCTTCACAATATATTCTTAAAAAAAAACACAAGGGGGAAACAAAGAAAAAAAAAATGAACATAAAATAGATTCCAAAAATGTTAATCAATTAACATTTTGCCATGACTAATGAAGTCTCAGGTATCTTTCATACGCATGTGTATTAATTCTACTTCTCTACTAAGGACATCTACAGGAAAACAGGATGAGGTAAACCACAAATATTTATCTGTACAGTAGAACAACTTTTGAGAAGCTTTTACACAGACTTTACATACCCCAGGTTAACTCCAGACTCATTACCAGTGCAAAGTCCCTAACAAGAAAAATCCTTATGTTTTTAGCCTAAAAGTTACACCTGGCTGAAACCAACTTTATTAGATACATAATCAAATTATGGCACACATCCACAAGTTGGAAGAAATCAGACAAAAATCTTAGGAATAATTAGTTAGGTCTATATCCCAACAGCAGTGACAAACTATTACTGAAATTGGTCTTCAGATTCTCCATGCCATCAACTTTCTCAGGGGGCACTCCGGGAAACTTTGGGTGTATTGTTTCATATAAAGGACAGCCACCCAGGTCTAATTTTCCAGGAGTAACACTCAGAGGTCTGCTGTTTGTTACCAGTCGATTTCATAGCTCCCAAACTCGGTTAATGCACACGTGACGCAATGACAAAGAGGCTTCTTGTACCAGATGACAAATAGGAAGCACTAAGTACATTTCTGTTGCTTTTTTGAAGTGTATTTAGCTGGTATGAGTGAGAGAAGCCTGATCACCATTGGCAACAACAGAAATGCCCTCTTTACAGAAACCTTTTCCTTAGGTAGACTTTTTGGTAAAGTCAGCTTTCATTTGCTCTCATTTCATGCTTCACTAGGATCTCACCAGAAAGTGCATGAATGGATGAGTGTCTATACACGCTTTTTCAGATGACTGGTTCAGCCAGTAATGAAAGGGTCATTTCATGACCCTTTTATGGCCACTTACATTCCTCAAAAACCTACATCACTATCTGGACTGAGACCAATTCATTTCATATAAGCTATGTTAACAAAAAGTTGCCAGAGATAGACTACTATCAAACTCATTTTTACCTGCTTCTCATTTTTCCTGAAGGGTCTTGTATTTCAGCTGAAACTCCATATGCCAGATATCTGCATCAGGTTTTATGTTTCAACTCTTATTTCAACTACAAATGTTCAGCTATTTCTAAATATAAGGTTAGGAGTAAAAAAAAGCTACTTTGCCTAAGTAAAAACACGTTTTTAAAACACATTTAGTTCAGAATGATGTAGTATTTCCATACTCACAAATACTATACAAAGTATAACAACACATGTTCAAATCCACTTCTACTCTTTTTTTAGTCCTAATGCCGCTTTACTATCTTAACATATTTCCTACTATATGTTCTACTTTCTTGACCTCATATTCAAAATAAAGCCTAAAACCTTTACCATGCAAATAAGAAACCTATTCTCATAAAGACTTAATAGCAAGGAATTTCCTTGATGGATTTTACTTTTCTCATGACCTGTACACAGTGGAGCAACACTGGGGAAAAAAATAAATTAAAAAATAACTACTTATGTCTCACCTGTATGCATATATGTTGTGGGTAGCACTTGCAAT
The DNA here is from genome assembly GCA_907165065.1 of Caprimulgus europaeus. The sequence continues at coordinate 49,479,758 of OU015525.1, forward strand.
TTTCTTATTCTCATACAATTTTTCAAGAACTCTCTTTACCTTTAAAAAAAAAGAGAAATAAGCTTTCTTTTATAATGGGAATTTCATACTCACCATCTCAATATCACTACTAAACTAGAAGTTGTCTTGAGGAGCTCTGTACCCTGGAGACCCCAGATGGAGACAGGACAATGGAGAAGATTGCCTCAGTTGATGAGGATTGGGTCAGGGACCAATTAAGCAACCTGGACATCCATAAATCTATGGGTCCAGATGGGATGCATCCACGAGTGTTGAGGGAGCTGGCTGAGGTCATTGCTAGACCGCTCTCCATCATCTTTGCTAAGTCGTGGGGAACGGGAGAGGTGCCTGAGGACTGGAGGAAGGCAAATGTCACTCCAATCTTCAAAAAGGGCAAGAAGGAGGACCCGGGTAACTACAGACCGGTCAGCCTCACCTCCATCCCTGGAAAGGTGATGGAACGACTTATCCTTGGTGCCATCTCTAGGCATATCAAGGATAAGAGGGTCATTAGGGGCAGTCAGCACGGCTTCACCAAGGGGAAGTCGTGCTTGACCAACCTTCTAGACTTTTATGAAAACACAACGAGGTGGCTGGATGATGGTAAAGCAGTGGATGTGGTCTATCTTGATTTCAGCAAAGCATTTGACACGGTCTCCCACAGCATCCTCGCTGATAAATTGAGGAAGTGTGGATTAGATGAGCAGGTAGTGAGATGGATTATTAACTGGCTGGTGGGAAGAAGCCAGAGAGTAGTGGTCAATGGGGCGGAGTCTAGTTGGAGACCTGTGTCTAGTGGAGTCCCTCAGGGGTCAGTACTAGGACCAGTATTATTCAATATATTCATAAATGACCTGGATGAGGGAATTGAGTGCACTGTCAGCAAGTTTGCTGATGATACCAAGCTGGGAGGAGTGGCTGACACTCCAGAAGGCTGTGCTGCCATCCAGAGAGACCTGGACAGGCTGGAGAGCTGGGCAGGGAAAAACTTGATGAAATATAATAAGGGCAAGTGTAGGGTGTTGCACCTGGGCAGGAACAACCCCAGGTTCCAGTATAGGTTAGGAAATGATCTCCTAGAGAGCAGTGAAGGGGAAAGGGATCTGGGAGTCCTGGTGGACAGCAGGATGACCATGAGCTAGCACTGTGCCCTTGTGGCCAGGAAGGCCAATGGCATCCTGGGGTGCATTAGAAGGGGTGTAGTCAGTAGGTCAAGAGAGGTTCTTCTTCCCCTTTACTCTGCCCTGGTGAGGCCACATCTGGAATATTGTGTCCAGTTCTGGGCCCCACAGTTCAAGAAGGACAGGGAGCTGCTTGAGAGAGTCCAGCGAAGAGCCACCAAAATGATTAAGGGAGTGGAACATCTCCCTTATGAGGAAAGGCTGAGGGAGCTGGGCCTCTTTAGCTTGGAGAAGAGGAGACTGAGGGGGGACCTGATTAATGTTTATAAATATTTGAATGGTGAGTGTCAGGAGGATGGGGCCAGGCTCTTTGCAGTGATGACCAATGATAGGACAAGGGGCAATGGGTGTAAGCTGGAACACAGGAGGTTCCGCTTAAATTTGAGGAAGAACTTCTTTACAGTAAGGGTGACAGAGCACTGGAACAGGCTGCCCAGGGAGGTTGTGGAGTCTCCTTCTCTGGATACATTCAAGACCTGCCTGGACGCCTTCCTGTGCGAACTCATCTAGGTGTTCCTGCTCCGGCAGGGGGATTGGACTAGATGATCTTTCGAGGTCCCTTCCAATCCCTAATATTCTGTGATTCTGTGATTCTGTAAACATCTTCTTAATACTATAATGAAAGTTTTACACTTTGACATTAAATGAATTAATTATTCATTGTGGTAACTCAAGAAGCACCTTCTCAGTACCCTCATGCTAGTTTCAAGTAACTTTTCTGAGATACTGAAAAAAGCTGTTCCTTGAATTGTACAATGTGTACATTCATGGTATTCCTGAAGATGTAGAAGTGTTAAACTGCTTTACTAAACAAGAGGGACAGTAAGATCTAGAAAACATTTTTTATCAGTATTAAGTATCATTACACCTGCTTATTTTTTCAACTATAACATTAAGCTGGTATAACATGCCTTTACAGACATTTTCCCATCACACACTGCTTTTACCCATTTCACAAAAATGTGAAGTTTAGAAAACTCTACTACATTTCATTTTCAGTTTTTCCTTCTTCCTCAAACATACCTTTTTTAGAATTTCCATTTCACAGAAAGAATATTTTTTTTAAAAAAGTTCTATTATAGGTCTGAAATATCTGCTCTCCCAGAAAACAGATATTCCCACTGTGTCCATCTCTCTGCTCTTAAGAAGTACCAAATTAAAAACATTTATCAATATCAATCAATCTTTCATTTCTAATTAAACAACTTAGCAATTGTTCAACCCTTTCCAATTTGGTCTAGCAAAAAGAAGAGCTTTGATCAAGACATTGTTTTAGTACATAATACAAAATTAATATTACTTTGAACAAAACATTACTGAAGTTGAGAAAGCTTGGGAAAACATGCTTGGCTAGTAAATTGCCTTCCACACCAAAGAAAAATGTCTCTGAGGAGTAATCAATATACATATTTAATATCAGTCTTGGCTATACTGTGCTATTTCTAATTATTCTGGAAGAAATTAAACTTATAAAAATCATCTCAAATACAAGATACATCAATGAAAAAAACCTCCCATTATTAATGAAGAACATTGCTTCAGAGACCCGTTTTCACCATTTTTTCCCCCTACAGGGGAATACTGAAGAAAGACAACTCACATTACTTAATGCCTTTCAATACATGGCCTTCGAGTACAAAGAATATGAAATTATCATCACCTTTGACATTAGTTATTTGTCAGATACCAGGCTCCTAAAAACATACTGTAAATAATTATTATATGGCTGTATTAGTAATGAACCTCCAGGACAGACATCTTAGAGCTAAGCAAAAGCTTATCCTTTTCCCTGTTGTAGCTTCTGAGCGTTTTTGGTTTTTGTTGTTGTTATTTTTTTCCTCCTGTTCACCTCTCTATTATTTCTTATTTAGGGAACTAAGGGATGCAACTCTCTACATGTCAGTAAGGGATCTGCTCATAAAAGACACAAGATGCTTAAACAACAGATCAGATTAGTCCCATCTTACTAAATCAATTTTAAGTCCAAGAACCATATACATTTTAAATGTCAGAATAAGACAAACCAAGAAAAGGGAAAGCAAATGGTACCAAACATAGCCTGCTACTTGAAATATACTGATTCTGCTATGTAAGGAACTACAGTATTATTCTGGCTATCATTACTGAAAACTACATTAGAAGTTAATTTCTACTATTAAAAATACTCAATAAAGGAATGTACATGGTAACCTGTGTATTGTCTTAAAATACTGATTAATATAATTGCAGCATACAGATTATGCAGATAAAAGTATTATGGGCAGGCAGTAATCTCTTCAGATGGTAAAGAAGCTAGCTTTCACTACGAGTGCACTGTTAACTCCATTCCTCACCTCTTCTGGCTTGCCTTCAGAAAAATGAGTCCATACCACAGCAAAGCTTCCCTGTAGTCTGAAGACCAATCACCTGACACTGTACAGCAACACTCTGTGAAACAAGATGGATTTGATACTTGGGGAACTGCTTTATCTTTATACTAACTACATACAAATAAGTCTTGACTGGCAACTCCTAGGTTTGTTGAGTATATGTTGTCTTTTAAAAAAAGTCATGAAAGAAGAGATTAAGAACATCTTTGCATGTAAAAGGGATATTATTAACCTGCTTTAAGTGAATATTATTTCTTGATACAGACCTGCCTTTTGGAAACCTGTGTCTGCAGGTACAGAAATCCTTGTAAGTAGGAACAATCTTACTCATAGATCATGATAAAAAAGCAAGAGGTTTTTTTAAATGAGAAAAGGACATTGAGCCAATTATTCCAATTTCTTCCCTTTCTAAAGCAGCACAGTTCAAAGAGACTCACAGTTCATAGGGACTAAGCACAGCTAAGAAAACCCCTGAAGTGCAGTGCAAGTTTAATGAAAATGGTAATGTACTGAGTATTTTAAAACACTGAGTTATTCCACATTAACCTAATGAATAAAATTACTTTAACTTTGCAAGAAGTAAAAGAATAGCTCAAAAAGATGAAAGTGTATTCAAAAAAGCCCAAGCTGTATCCCGACAGAGAAAAATAAGATAGATGACAAGACAGATGTGAAAAGCACAGTATATTTCTGAGGGTGTAAAAATAAAATTTAATTTTTTTTTTTCAAACACATGAGAAGCTGAAGCTTACCAGAGATCTGTACTACCAGAAGATAAATATAATATATGCAATAAAAAAGAATCACTTGATGAAGATATAGTTGTAGCACAAAAACCTAAATGAATGTACAGTATTTATGAACTTAAAAGGTCAGGCAAGGATGATATAGTGGAGCTTTATCACAGAATAAGATTGAGCAAGCTGTTAAAATGAATAGAAACAAATCATCAAAACCAGATCATATATATATATATATATATATATATATATATATTATATATATAAAAGTTTAAAGAGAACTGGAGTATGAAGCTTTGGAACTATAGCTAAAGTACCTAACCTAACAGTTAAAACCGCTTCTGCAGCAGCAGGTGACTGATGCAACATCGACATCTCAAAAGTACTCTAGGAAGGGTGCAGGGAACTAAAGGCCAACAAGTCTTACGTTCATACTAGGCAAACTAACAAGGGAGAGAAGCAAAATACAAAAAACCCACAGAGAGCTTAAAATGTTACAGCTTTAGTACAGGGAAATAAGCCTCAAAACCCTGTCAATCTGTCAACATTCTTTCAGAGTCACTGAGCATGTAGCAGATCTAGATCATCTGGAATTTCAAAAAGCACTTGACAAGACTCTTACCAAAAATTCTTAAAATAAAAGCTAGAATTGGATAAAAGGAAAGAGGAAAATCCTCTCAAGGTTTAATTCCCAGTTAATGACAAGAAAAGATGAGCAGATCAGTAGTTTTCCTACTAAACAGGGACCATCAAAGAAGACTGATATTAACAGATGCAAAGTGATGTGCAAAGTGATGTACAAAGTGACTCCAAACTAGTTACTGGCATTTGCAGAAAGAGATCCTGGTGTTATAACAGACATCTACAAAAACACCAGCCCGGTGCTTAGTACAGGTCAAAAACATAAACAGAAAAGTATTGCTAGGAAAAGAACATGGAAAACAGAAAAACACTTCACACTGATTATCAGTCCTTGGACTGAGTGATTGTATCTTCAGTGTTGTGTATTGTTCCAGTCAGCATCTCAAAAAGGTTACAGGATACATTACACATATCAAAATACACTGGGGGTCTTCAGCCCAGGAAACAGAAAACTAAGGTCTATAAAATATGATAGATGTCTATAAAATCCAACTGCACAAAGAAAGCAGAGAGGTGCAACAAACAAAGCCAAGAGTGACTGATTCACAGCCAACACAAGAAGGTATATTTACATACAATGCAATGGATTCTGAAAGTTAATTCTGGTGCAAGAAGCAACAGGACAAATTCCACACAGGATTAAAAAAATAATAATAATCAGTAATATTAAACACAGGCACGATTTCTTTACTTTGTGTTAAACTGCTGAAAGAAGGGAAGCATGATGGCAAACAAAATGTAGCTGCCCTTTTCTAGCACTCTGTATAGGTCTACATTCCTCAATGAATCCAGTAAGAGATAGGAAGTAGTGCAGACATTTTTCTAGTTGTAGGCAAATACAATTCTAGAAACATGTTACTCCTCTCACTTGGGTCTCTGTAAAGATTTACTTATGCATTATCCAAGTGTGTTTTTCAATACAATTCCTTTCTGAAGGAGGGAAAACATTTATAAACTCATTTTAATTAATCTTCCAAGTAGCACACGGTAAGACTCAGTAGCTTCCAAATATCTTACAATAAAATTGCCAACAACCAAAAGTCAAATTTTGATGTTCTTATTCTCTTAGATATAATGCACATAATGATAAAAAAACAGCAGGAAGCACTGCAGAACTGGTATTTAGAGCTATTTAGCTGACAGTGAAAGAGAGAAACTGATGATTATTCAGACAGTATTAGCACACGAAGATGCAGACAGACATTATTTGGCGAATGCCAAGTATTTCAGTAACACTTTGTCAAGCTCAAAGAACAGACAAAAAGAGTAGAACTGATCTCTACTAACTTGTCTGGGTGTCACCACAGGAGCCAGATGTGCCTGGAAAGTGCTCCTTCGATCCGTGATTGGGTTTCCATGATGTATGGATGGCAGTTCTTCATCTACTGATCACAAACAAGGAAGTGTTTGTTTTCTTTTAAGGGTACTGAAACAATGTATATGGCTACATAAGTAAAAAATGTCTCAACTTTAAAAAAGAGATTCATTAAAGTGAAGTACACAAGATGACATACAGAGCCACCAAAACTGCTGTTTTTTTACGATTGTTATAAATCTTCATTATAATTTTAACATTACTAACTTTACTCAAATGCTGAGTAGAAAACCAGAACCTTAAAGCCTCTCTCTCTTCTAAATTATTTCAGCAGAATTAACAAGGGCGTATTTTTACCTTCTTGACTTTCAGATGTAATGCAATTTAACATTTTAATTGGATCTTCCTGAATGGGCTGATAATCTAGGAGAAAATCATCTCCGTCATCTTCTTCACTGGTTTTCTTAATATCTGGTTCTATTAAGATACAAGTAGTAGAATTTATTACACTTTTTTTTGAGAGAGACAGACAAGTAAATTTCAGATTATTTTTCTCAAAAATCTCAGACTTTTCAATTTAAATCAGTTTGCCATTAAAAATTATGAAATGCAGAATAGTAACATTAATTACAACAAAACCTAGAAATTCTTAGTCCATTATTAACTAAAATCTTCCTTAGAATTAGGAATACAATACTCCTACTACGGGATCCTTGCACAGTATCTTCTGTTTCAATACTAACTAACAGTATTTCTAAGAAGAAAAGAACAATAATATTTACCATTTCCATTAAACATTTACAATGCTACCATTAATTTAATCTGAATTTAGAGACCAAAATAATCAGGTGTTTCACAAGAACTCTGGTCATTTATTGGTCATTTGGGGGAAACTGCAGAGCTGCTGTTCAGTGCTCCTACAGGAGGTTATAAATCATTATATTTGAAACATCTCCCTGGACATGTTTCAAGCACTCCAGGACTCCCAAAATCCTATTTTCCTTCATGCATAGGACATACAAAAAATAACAGTCAATAGCAAAAGAGTAAATATCACACACAGATAGTGCTCTGACAACTGGACTTAGAGGGAATCTACCATACAGACAAGTTAATATATCACAATCTAATTTCCTATTTAGGGGGCCTATGACATGGTGATGATGCAGTTTCTATAACACAGGTATTTTCCATAAAAAAGAGGAAAGGTGATACAACATGTTCAAAAGGCCTAGAAAAAACATAAGATGTATTAAGTAGAAACCACAAGGTTGCTGTCAAAATATCAAATAAACTTCTAATATTGTCAGTAAAATTTTCACTTCTTAGTATCCACTCCTTTAGTCACATCAATGAAAAATTACTTTTTTAATGTCTGTTTTACAGCAACAAAATGCACAATCTATTGAAAGAATAAAACTAGATCTTATCATGAAAAAGCACTGAAAATACACTTTTTTTTCCCAACTCTTCAGTCATTTATTCCCCATAGGACTAAGCTAACATCATGGCTTAGAAAAATACTATTTCCTTTTGCCACAAGTGCATGCATGCATGTTACTCATGCACTTCCCAGCAGTTTAGCATTTTAATACACAAAAAATTCACAAAAAAACCACCACTTCTTGAAAGAAGAACTGTAAATTTACACAAACTCTAACACTATACGTGTAACAGCAGAAGAATCACCGCAACTCTAGTGACAATGTACTCCTCATCCCAATACAGTAAAATGCAATTAAGATGGAATACTTGGTCATTTGTCTGCATATTCCACTGAAGTTTACCTTCTCTTGAGGCTGATCCAAATTCTCCAAGAGTGCACTTGACACCAGAAATTAATTACCGATATGAATGATTCCTCTGCAGAACAGAGGACGATGCATAATGTACCTGTAAGCAGTACTCTGCTTTTATGCAAGTGATTCAACTCCTGAGAGAACTGAGGACCCTGTTCTAGTTCACTGAGGTCACCCCACTCCCTTTTAAAAAGGGAAGCTATCACTGTAAAACAACAAGCAATAACACTGCAGACTGTTGTTTTCTGTTACTTAGTTCCAATATGAAATTGGGCATAAAGCTTTACCTTGTAATTATATCTTACAGTTTCAGTTGAACAAGAAGCAATCTGAAGAACCCATGTGTTTTTGAAGTACCTGGATCTGATGACTGGGCCTTTTCTATCAGAACTTCTCGTATCTTCTCCACCCATAAATAAAGTATACTCTCACCAAGGTTCTGCCTGGAAGTTAAAACTCGGAGTGAATGAAGACTCATTTCTGCAGACTTCACTTGGAAAGTACACCATATACACAAACAGATACCAGATGTGCAGAAACAGAACATTAAAATCTAGTGAGATAAAGAGCTTAAACAGGGTTGTGGAACGTTCTGACTCAGTAAGTTCACTGGCTGAAACACGATACTTGCACCGTTACATACTCTCTTTGTGGCTTGTGCTTTCCCCACCCCAAACCGTAAAAGCACTGGAGGAAAACAGACAACTGACAGAAACTTTCTGGCCACTAAGGAAAGGGAAAGCAACTGTGAAAAGCGTTAAGTTGGACAGTCCTCAGTATTTTCAAAAGAATACTAAGGTAGGATGTCTAGCCTTAGAGCTTGCTCTGGATGAGTTTTCTCTACAAAAAGTACTGCACTGCCAGAGGTGAGCTCCTTCAGCTGCTCTGTGGCTGTAAGGGACTCTTTCCCTTCATGTTTGGGAGCGGGGGCTCTTCCTTGGAACAGCCCCACTTTTCTTACCCCTCAAGCGGTCAGTGTACTCCCAGCAGAGGTTCATCTCTGTGGACTGCAATAGCAGGTCAGTGGCAGCAGAGAGAGTGAAGCATTGGACTAATATGCTAAAGTTTGGGTAACAAGCAGTCCTGTAGGACAGGGAGGTAAGGATTTAGGTCTAGCAGTCCTTAGTCAGGGGCACAGGTGTGTATTAAGGTGCTGGGGGAGGATGGAAGGAACACATTTTTTTTATCTATATATTCACAGTTAAGAAATGCTGCCTTAATGTGCAGCAGCATGTAAACAGCTGAAAATATATTTCAAACGGTGTCCTGAAAAGTTGCCTTCACAATTATATTTTAATATGTTTATGAACTGTGGATGTTTGTCTCAAAAACAAATCTAAAGATTCAGGGCTGTAGGTAACTGACGGTTTCTCATTAATTTTATTCTTACTGCCACCATCTGGGGCATTGTGTAAGTACATATTAGTGACAAAATTACATTTTCAAACTCTTACTTTGCTTAATGCATATAGCACTCCTATACAATACAAATAAATACAGATTTACAAGACGTAATACATATTGTATACAATTAAAAATACAAATATACGTATTTTAAGAAAAATATTCAAGGAATTAATAAAATTGTAGCTCTGTCTTCAAAATCTGTACAGACTCCAGAACGATTCAACGCCCTGATTTCATGCTGCTTCTCATCATACAGAAGCAGTACTTTTAACACATGAAGAACTATATTTGTTTTAATGATGGAATTATTAGAGACATTAGCCAATGAATAGGATTTCTCTGCTTTGTGCAAGTGAATAGCAATTTCTTCAGCTACAACCCAATTTCAGTTTCTCACCTATTTGCAAATTAACCTTTCAGACTAAGTCTTATGTTTCTATGCTGCTATTTTTGTTGTGTTTAAGTCACAAAGCAAAGCTTTCTATTGAATAAAAGTCTTACCAGAAGAAAATCTGGGAAGGAAAAAAAACCCAACAAAACACAAATCCAAATATTTGCTACATTTTTAAGAACCTCAGGTCTCCTAAAACAGACTTGTGATCTATAATTGCCCACTTTTTCCACTTCCTTAAGAAGACATAATGATTGACAGTATAGTTCACATTTGTTTTAGATTGCAGAACTACACAATTCACATCACTAGGGACTAGAAACTTGGTAAAAACCACAATGTAAACAATGCAGAATACATCTATTTATCTGACAACTAGACATGGGATAGATAAAAAGCTTTCACAAACACTGTGCACATCAGTGACTACTCCAGAGGTTTTTAAACAGTCTAAAATTACATATATGGCCTGAAGTACAAACGCATTCATTTCCTGCTGAACAAACAAAACGTGAGGAGACCAGTGAGGGCTCTGAACAGCAACTGATGTAGACAGAACAGAGCAGCAAGGGACTGATCTAACTAGCACAATTTAACAGCAAGACTGCAGGGGGGGAAGGAAAAAAAGAAAATAAATAAATTTTAAAAATGCTTCAGAAGCATGCTATTTCTCCTCACAGTCCTCATGTGGCAACTTGCACCAGATGCTCAGGACATTTGAAGAACCACCTACAGCAGCTCAGCCTCTGGCAGAGACTCCAATAAATCCTATGAATTTGGACAGATTTAAGGACAATCTCTGTCCTTTTTCCTACACTGAACAACTGTGGTTAATATGATCCCATAGAACTTTTCACTTAAAATCTTTGTGAATTTTTAACATTTCAAATTCAATTTTACTTGTTTAAATTATCTGTTGCTTAATTACATAAGAAGTCCAGTTAACCAAAGTAACTGTTAAGCAAATAAAAAACCCTCATGCAAGTGCTCTCTTCCTTATTTTATGGCATTAAAAAACATTTCTTATGCAAGATGTTTAGATTTCAGTATTTTGGGCATGACTGTTTCCTTATGACATATTTTAATTTAATTTAGTTTATATTATCTTTGGGATCTGAAATAATTAAATAAACCATACAAAATAACTACATTTACTACCTCAATTTCACAGTAATTCAAAAACATGTAATTTGAGTATTTCTAAATGTGCCATTTATTCTCATGCATTCATTTTGCGTTGTTGTTAGCTGCACACTGTGATAATAAACAGTCCGCTGTGCTACAGAATCTAGTTAATAGATTCTACATGTGTTTAATTTGTTTTAAAACCTACTTATACCCTTAGCTATCTTTTAAGAAAAACTGTTTTGCCACTTATGCTCGAAGACACAAACAAACGTTTTCACATCCTGCAGTTTAACAATCCAGTGCAGAAATCTCATACTCCACAGCACCAATTCGTAAGCAATCTCATAGATTCTAAGGGGAGTCTACACTATTAGGAGTCAAAATGAAGACTTCTATCCTTACAGAATACCAGGTCTAAACAATATAAAAGAAAATTTGTCAGATTTTAACACATTCCAGTCTTGCAAAATGGTTAGTAAATGCATGGCATCTTTAACAGTTAGATTTATAAAAGAAACTTACTGTTTTATGGCTATTGCAGCAATCACTTCACAACTACTAGCTCATGCAAGTACTTCTAAAGCACACATTGAGCAGAGCACGAAACTGAAAATACATTATCGCCTTTTACTATATTCTAGTCTCTAACTTACACATATATCTCTTCCAAGCTATTTGCTAGTTCCATATAATCTTGTCCTCGAAGCCAAGGGGCACTAGAATGAAAAGAAATACAATGAAAATTGTGCCCATATGCTGACTGCAACATCTCAATAAACATTCCTTTTAAAATAAATGTGAGAAAGACCTGAAAAATAAAACATTTTCAATCATTCCCACTTATCAATATTACAGTTGTAAATATCTTGGTAAAAGCATTATCACCCAGTTCCCCTTCAAGACTCCTAACTTGGGCTGCCTTTTCTTACTTCAGGTGAGAAAGCTGGACTCGTTTTTCATGGCAAGCCATTGTCACTCCAGAATCACCCTACGTATTATTAGTTCACCTTTCCAACTGCTTCAGTACTATAAACTTTGCCTCAAGTTTACCAGCACTATTTTGTATTGCCTTGTCAAGACTGCTGACCAAAACTCAGTAGATACGCTGTGTGTCATGTCCTGCAGGTCCCTCTATCATCCAGATCAGGGACCTGCCTTACACGTCTCCATTCCCATCTCATGTACTTGTCAAGAGACAAAGGGAGAGGAGGGAAGGAAAACAGGAAGATGGCACATGCCATGGCTCGATCCCAACAAGAGCCAGTGGTCAGATGAGAAGTATGCCTTGCAACCTGAAACAAGGATCCGGACAAGAGGGGTGCACCCAAGGACATGATGAGACACCACTGTCCAATACAACAGGCAGCAGCCACCACACCTCCACAGTCTAATTACTGCCTTGCCACAAAATAATGCTGCAAAAATATTAGAGTGGAGGGAAGAGAGCAAACTGTCATAGGGAGCTCCATGATGCTAAGACAGGAGAAAGAACAGAATATTCTTGCAGGAAACATTCCCCATCCCCTGTATACTTTAATTCAAGGAGTCATCTTAACTGAACTTCAACTTACATTGCAAACAATTAACAGTGGTAATTCAGAAAAGAAATACAAATGTTTGAAAGAAAACTTCACTTACTTTAGTTGATAAATAGGTGGCTCTGCAGTTGGATATCCTGGCGGCAAAATCACCTGAAGGAAATTCAGGGTAAATATTCACTGGACTAGTACCCTCAGTTAGCTGAGCTCTTCTGATGGGCTCTGATGTCGAGCACCAGGACTACAATCATTGTCACAAATGAAGAAATTAGTTGGCTCTGTTGTTACAGAATGACAAGAAAAGCTGAATATCCGTATGCAGGATTCCAGTAATGGTAATGGATACCAATATTATATTTCATGGTGCAATTTATGTACATGAAGCGTCATGCAAAATAAAGCACAGAAGACATTTGAAAGGAGCTGCATACATGGTTACTGGACTTATTTAAGTGGCACTGCACTTCCATAAATAGACACTTCAGTGTTTCTTCCACTAAGTAAACTTACTGTTTTCATTTCTGTAAGCATAAAGTAGCAAGTTACTCAGTTAAGTTGATCTGAGTTTTATTTTGTGTCCACATTTTCCAGAAAGTAAATCTAGAAGCAATTGCATCAGATTCACTGAGGTGTCCTACACAGTCAATGTAAAAAATATTTTTTAAATTAGTCTTTAGAGAAAAGCAATGAAATTAATTTTTGTCAGGTGTGGAATTATGCTATGTAACTACTGAAAATATCACAAGCACATTAATGTGTTACAGGAATAGTCACTGGAATGTCTATCAGAGATTCCAATCCAAAGGCTCTTTAATCCATTGGAGAAGATAATGAATCCTATTTAAAAGGGTTTCACACAGGCACAAGATTTTGCCTGCAACAATCCAACTGCAAATTCTGTGCCAAACTCCATACCACCACTATACCTGCAGACAGAGGGTCCATTTTGGTCGATCCAGACAATCACTAATCTTAATGCAATAGATTTTTTCATCTTCATCAACAACACACCAATCTTCACCATATATGGATGAAAGAGCTTCAATTTCATCAATCTGGAAAAAGTATTATGCAAAAATAAATAAACTCCCCCCAAAGCTCACAACCTTGTGTGCCAATCACAGTTTTAAGTCTTGCTCTTCTACAGCTTATTAGCAGAAGTGACAAGATTCACTCCTCTGGAAAGCCATAAACACTGGGGAATCAGTCCTGATCCCCGGCATAAGCAACCTTTGCTCAGGTCTCCCACACACACACCAGCGTTTGCTTTTCTATGGATAATCCTGCAATTCCCAGCAGTGCCAAGTGACACGGAGCAGCCACAACATATCCCAGCTCCCAACCAGCGCTGCTCCTGGCTGGGTCACCTCCCTCCAGGGGAAAGACCCCGCAGCCTTGGCAATAGTTCTTACTGGGTAACAGTGAAAGAGGTTATCCCGTAAGTTCCCATCACAACGGGAGAGTCACCTTCCACGTAGAAATTAAACACCTGAGACAGGCCTTCGGTGCAGAGGTGCAGTCACCTGTAATGCCTGAACACGGACAATGGCGCTGCCACTCGGACAGCGCCGCGGCCCGTGGGCGCCGAGCTCCCCACAAGGCCGGGGCTCACCAGAAGCCACCCAAAGCCGGCGCCTTCGACGCGGCGCTCACACCACGGCCCAGTCACATCGCGGCATCCCGAGCGCAGACCGCTGCTCCCTGCAGCCCTCCTCGCTCCCTGCAGCCCTCCTCGCCCCCGCCGCCGCTCACCTGCTGCTGTGCCGCCTCCGTCTCACTCGCCGCCATCGGCACCTGAGGGGAGCCGGGAGGGGGCGAGCGGCTGCGCTGCGCAAGACCGTGTGCGCATGCGCCAAAGGGAGAGTTTGCGCAGAAGTGGCGGTGAGGCTCTTTCCCTTCCCTCCGCCAGCACCCTCCCGCCGCCGACGGGCGCATGCGCAGTGCTGCTCAGTGAGGCGCCGGTGCTCGCCGCTGTCAGGCGACCGGCTGCTGTCTGCGCGGCTGCTGCGGGGCTCGCACCAACCGTCTTTGGTCGGTGTGCCCGTGCGGTTGCTGTTGGGTCCCGGAGCTCGGATCCCGACTGGCGAGAGCATCGAAAGGGCAGAGATGGCTGCTCAGGGGGACTCACGGACTCCTAATGGGAGAGCCGGGCTGGGTTTGCCCGCCCTCGGGGCAGGGCCACCACTTCTGCCGGGCGGGCTGGGCCCGGCCTGGTAACGCCCGGCCCAAGGCGAGGTGGCGGCGCGTCCGTGCATCCGCTGCTTCTGTGTGAGGCGCTCCCTGCCCCGCGGCTCCGGTCCTCTCCGGACTGGATGTGGTTCCTCGCTTGCCTCTGCACCCGCAGCCTTCCCTCCCTGTGGCTCTCGCGTACCAACAGCGTGCCCCAGAGCAGGGCTGTCCCACGGCCCAAACAGACCTTCAGACACCACAGCATCGCAGCATAGCTAACTCTGAGCCTGACTCCCAAATAAGAATTGCAGTAGTTCCTCCTGGGAGGAGTGGCTGGCACAGTAGAAGGCTGTGCTACCGTTCAGTGAGGTCTGGACACACTGGAGAGTGGGGTGGAAAGGAACCAGATGAGGTTCAACAAGAGCAGGTGAAGAGTCCTGCACCTGGGGAGGAATAACCGCATGCACCAGTACTGGTTGGGGGCTGATCTGCTGGAGAGGAGCTCTGAGGAAAAGGACCTGGGTGTGCTGGTGGACAGCAGGCTGGCCATGAGCCAGCAATGTGCCCATGTGGCCAGGAAGGCCAACAGTATCCTGGGGTGCATTAAAAAGAGCGTGTCTAGCAGGTCGAGGGACGTTCTCCTCCCCCTCTACTCTGCCCTGGTGAGGCCACACCTGGAATACTGCATCCAGTTCTCGGCTCCTTAGTTCAAGAAAGACAGGGATCATCTGGAGAGAGTCCAGCGGAGGGCTACTAAGATGATGAGGGGCCTGGAGCATCTCCCGTATGAGGAGAGGCTGAGAGAGCTGGGACTCTTCAGCCTGGAGAAGAGAAGACTGTGAGGGATCTTATCAATGTCTATAAATACCTGAAGTGCGGGGACCAAGTGGATGGGGCCGGGCTCTTTTCGGTGGTTCCCAGTGACAGGACAAGGGGCAATGGGCAAAACCTGGAACACCAAAAGTTCCAGACAAACTTAAGGAAAAACTTCTTTACTGTGAGGGTGACAGAGCACTGGAACAGGCTGCCCAGAGAGGCTGTGAAGTCTCCGTCTCCGGAGATGTTCAAAACCAGCCTGGATGCTTTCCTGTGCAACCTGCTGTAGGGAACCTGCTTTGGCAGGGGGGTTGGACTAGATGATCTCCTGAGGTCCCTTCCAACCCCTGTGATTCTCTTTCTATGCCCTTGTCCCTGGTGCGCTGCTGTGCAGTTCCCCTGAACCATTCTCTGTGTGTTTGAAAGAATATGAGTGATCTCGAGAGATCTCTTTGTTTCTAGGTTAGGTTTAATTGCTGTCCCAAGTAAAGGAAACTTAGCATATTCTTACAGTAAGTAGCCCAAGTAATTAGGTCAAGATGTAGCGTTAATAAATTGTTACAAAATCTACTTCTGTCATGCATTGCCACAAAATCAAGATTACACTTGTGCTATTTTTACCTTATTCATCACATCCTATTTTTAAAATCAAGTGTATAAGCAGTTATATTTCAGTGATGTTTTTACGGGTACAGTCATTTTTACCTTGCATTTATGTTACTCAAAATGAGCAACTGGCATTCTTATAACTACATAATTTCTTCTACAAAAGGGTTGAAAAAGAATCATAGGTGTTCAAGCAGTTTTCGTTATGGCTATAGAAATGCAGTTCCATTTAACGTGGACAAGTTTTCTGTATCTCTTTTAGAGAGAGCACTGGTGAGTAGAGAACTCTTTTTGCTTTAGTGCAAAGCAGGGGAGTCACCTTTTTTGCAGTTTGTAATTCACACGTTTTCTTCCAATGTGTTTTCATACTGACACAGTTGTGAAGAATTCAAGGTAAGCTTTGTTTCGCCTTTCTCAAAAGCTGTGAGAATCTGCACCCGCTCTGGAGAACAGGATGAGTTCACAACAAATATGACACCTGTTCTAAAACAAAATACAGCAACAAAAAATCCCTGGCTGCAACTGAGTAGAGACAAACCCACTGTATTGTCAACTGCATACACTCAGGATGGAGAACTACTGGTTACACAGCAGTTCCAGAGAAATTATTTGGGAGTGACAGTGAATCCCAAGCTACACATTTGAAAACACTGCTGTGCTTTTGGTTAAAGCAGAACCATCAGGCCAGAATGTCCAAAAGCACACGACATAATGCAAGATGTGAGGTAATCTGCAGAGGAGGCCACAAGGATGATCCGAGGGCTGGAGCACCTCTCCTGTGAGGACAGGCTGAGAGAGTTGGGGCTGTTCAGCCTGGAGAAGAGACGGCTCCGGGGAGATCTTATAGCGGCCTTCCAGTACCTGAAGGGGCCTACAAGAAAACTGGGGAGGGACTTTTTACAAAGACAGGTAGTGACAGAACAAGGGGAAATGGCTTTAAACTGGAGGAGGGTAGGTTTAGATTAGATATTAGGAAGAAATTCTTCACTGTGAGGGTCGTGAGACACTGGAACAGGATGCCCAAGGAAGTTGTGGATGCCCCCTCCCTGGAAGTGTTCAAGGCCAGGTTGGATGAGGCTTTGAGCAACCTGGTCCAGTGGAAAGGTGTCCCTGCTCATGGCAGGGGGGTTGGAACTGGATGATCTTTAAGGTCCCTTCCAATTCAGACCATTCTATGATTCTCTGATTCTGTGATCTTGCTCTGTATGGAACTGCTAAAGCACCAGCTGGAATTCTGTGTCCAGTTTTAGGACTGCACTTCAAGAAGGATGTGCACTAACTAAAGTCTGTATTAAAGCAATTATATCAATCACAAATCTAGAAAGCCTGAATTCTGAAAAGACTGGAGAGAAAGAGTTTGTTAGTTTAAAGAGAAGTCTGAGCAAGGTAGGCATCCCTAGTATACTACAGATTGCTGCAGAGAAGAGACTACATTTTTCTCACTCTCAGAAAAGATGTGAAGTACAAAGATTTAATTTTGAAGGTTGAGAGATTAAAATCATATGCTACAGAGAATTCACCAACAATGAAGTCAGTCATCCGGAGTGAAGAGGGGTGGTGGTGTGATAATCATTCTTACTTACACACAAGCTGTTGCAGAGGTGGGCACAACACTATATGCTGATGAGGCAACATGTTACCGTACATTGCAGGAAGGAAGATTCAGTTAATTATGAGAAAAAGTTAAGCACCAAGAACTTTATTGAGCCATCATCACTGGAAGGTCTAAGGTTAGGTCTGGTCAAAGTTAATCTTGTCTTGAGGGAAGAAAATGGGACAGATTGCTGTGAAAGTAGTAATTTCTAGAATGCTTATGTGAACATATGCTTGGGCTTGTAGTTCTTTTGGAAATTAGATTACCTTTATTAACAGTGACCCTAGCCTGAGGGCAAAAAGATGACAGAGATGGTAAAGAAGACAAAATTTGTTTGCACATTTTAGAAAGCCTGTTTCTTTCTAAGAAGAAAGAAAATATTTGTTTTCATGCTCTTATTTTTGGCTCCTAAATTTTAATTGATTGGAATTTGGAAGTATTTAAGAACATGCATATTTTTATATGCGTGTCGGAACTTAATGAACAATGCTATTGATGCTATCTGAGCCAAAAATCTCAAATCCCACGTTCAGATTACAGGGATGGAAGTTTGAAAAAAAACTTTCATTTTCTCTTAGTTTAGCCAATCTATAGTAATTTTAAAAATAAAATAGAGCTCTCCTGGTGTTGTTTGAGTACCAATATAGTTAAATATTTAGCTTTCCAGTTGTGAGATTATAAATACTAAAGGTTGTTCCATATTTGATAACTGGAAAGGTAACTTTTTCCAAGATCAGAGAAGCTTCTTTGTCTTCAGCATCATGGATAGAGTTGGTTTAATTTGAAACAGTAACAAAAATCAGATACCTAGTCTCAGAACATGACAAAAATGCAAATTTTATCAAAGTGTAATTTTAAAACAGAGAGAGAAGGAGCTTTTTTTAAAAATTGCCTTCTGACCAAAACATAACAGAAAGCTTTAATCTACAAGGAACTAGAAAAGATGGTGCTGCATCTGTTTGTCCTAATACTAAATTCAAAGAGAGAACTATGACACTGAATTTTTTAACCTTGTGATAGCAATCTGTGTATAGTGCTTATACTTTGTAAGTTGCTAGTTTTGACTTAGCTGAATTAATGAGTTTACATGACTATACACATTATTTGTTATTAAACAACTTAAAGTTGTTACTGACATTTTTTATGACTGTTGTTGTCTATAATCCATGCAAAAGCATTGATATGAAGGACTGTAGTAACCTACCACTGGGCCAGGAAGAAACTGTACCAGATAAAAGACACACAGAATAAATCACAAAAACTGTATGGATTGTAGACATCTTTTGACTGATTTCTGAGGACTCTGTAACTTCCTTTCATTTTCAGTTATATTTGTGATAAGTCTTACTAAATTGAAATGGTTCTAATGTGGTTAATGGATCTCCAGCATGTTTATATATACTAAATTAATAACAGACTAGCTGAATTGATATGGCACACAGGAGTATTTAACAGCTAATTAACTTCTTTGTCTGTCTGAAATAAACATTCTATTAAAGGAGGATATGAAATACATATCCTAGTTTTCAAACTAGGGATAACAGCATAGTAGAGTTTAGTGAAATATTTGGGGTCTTCTTTTACTACATAACTGAACCTCACTGTTCTTTATGGTGAGCTGTCTCCCAAACTGATACTCTTCACAGCAGTGCATGACCTCTGATGTTTTAAATGGTTACTAAATCTAACCTTTGGTCCATCAGTTCTGTCTTTGTGAACTATAGATAGCAAATGAAAACATTTAAAGCTCAAATCAAATTAACTAACCAAAAGAAGACCCTGAAGGTCAGGAAGTAGCCCAGATTACTACAGGGAATTCAAATGCTTTGTTCTGTCTTGTCAGTAATTATTGGTAATTATTGATGCCTTTCTGGAACCAAAATCTAATCCTAGAGCACACAGATACAAATAATATTCACATAGTTAAGGAAACAATATTTACACCAAAAGCATAAAATAGAAGACTGTTATTTAAATGAAATGCATGTAAAAGCTACCAGCAATTTTGAAAGAATTTTTTTTAAAAAAAAATCAGAAATGCTCTTTGCTTTAATGAAATACTGCTTGCATTCTACTACCAGATCTGTCCATAGGGGGGAGGTAAATAGCCACATTTTTATGTTACCACAAAAAAAAAAAGGAACTACCTGAAAACGCTCTTTCTCCCTGTGTATATAACTTCAGCTCGTGTGAGCTTTATTGTTGCAAATTCCTTCATCTCTGCTAGTCCTTTCTTTAACTCCATGGTCCAAACCTTACGAACTGTAGATTTGCATAATAAACCAAGATGTTACATAAATGATGTTAGGAGGATAGCATAGAGTTTGACAGCACAAAGTAAATGCTGATTGGGAATAAAATGCCACAATTGATATGAGTGAAGAATTCTGATTTGTGACTAAGAATCACATGTGAAGCATACATCATGAAATCATAACTTCACTAGAGCTGATGGGATTTTGACTATTAACTTTGATGGGGCTGCAGTATGTAAACAGAGGGATAAATCAGCATTGAATCACAAATAAGTGAAAAATATAGAGCTAAGAAATATGTAAGAACTAAAATATTGGAGTGAAATATCAATCATCCTGCTTGATTTTGCATACAACCGTTCAAGCAGCATGGTGTATTTGCAACTTCTCTTTTATAAAAAAAGAGGAGATTAAGAACAAATAAGGACAATGTCATGTCATGTAACTAACGATTAATGCCCTCAGTTCTGAATTCTGGTTTTGAGCAGGATTTTCTTCTACTGAGACTCTGCCAGTACTGTAGCTTTATCTTAATAATAGCTCAATAAGAGCATTTTGCTCTAGTAACTTACCAGCAAAACACAACATTTTCTCTAATGTTCCAATTCCACTCTCCATCCAATATGAATCTCAATCTGGGTCATCCACTAAGGAGCATATATACACTTAAGCACAAAGTAGTTCAGCTGATTTCAGTTTCACAATGATGTGTTTTGCTAGATTGCGGTCTAAACTTGTGGGAACTCAACGAGGGACTCTGCCACACAATCAATATGATCAAGCAAGAAGCCATTTATTTGTTCTAATACAGTTGTATTTATACCCCAAAACTAATGAAATCACCCACACCCGTTAACATGTTATTGGCTATTCACTCGCAGCACGAGCTGTTCACACGCCCCTTTTCTGCACAGTGATCGGCTGACGGACTTTGCGCGCATCCCTTCCTGTTTGCTTGCCAGGGGACATCTTTTGGATACATTTCAAGGTTCCCTTCTCCTATCTTGTCAACACAGGTGCTTTTCGTATCTCCAGACATGTATCCCTTTAGTTCCCACAGTCCTCTCAGGGTATGCCAAGACACATTCCCACACTCCCCACAAAAAATGACATAAATTATCCATAAGGTTTGTAGTTATAAGCTCTCCACATGCAGCTAATTTATCATTTTGTAACTAAAACCAAACCAAAAATGGGTTAAATCATAAGAACAAAAAAGCGCATTAAACAAGCTTAAATTTTGGTCTAAGACTACATGTCTGGTAAGACTATGGAGAAGTATATGTAGAGGTGACTCACACCTTGGTTAAGAATGTTTCTTCTCTTTCAGCCACAACCGAGTTGTGTGCTGGTTACAGCAGTGTACAGCCATCTGCAGAGCTAGAGAAATCTGAAAGCTTCTCTACAAAGCAGTAACTGCTAGCAGGTTTTAGGAGCCTCCTGGCAGAAGAGGATCAGTAAATTCTCACATTTTCTCCTGCCATATCTGCATTCAGATAAAAAGATCATGTTAAAATGAACTCTCTTCTATTATATGGATTTTTTTTTTTCTAGAGGATACCTCCAGAAACTGTGTGGGCTTGCTTCAGTGCTGCTTTGAGCAGCAAAAAGCATTCCTAATCTCAGCAGTTAATCCAGCTCACACCATCTACAAATTAACCACATTACATGGTTATTTCCTGCAAAGTATGAAATAAGTAACAGCAACAGACTGGCATCTGTAAAAAATTCCTATTGCAGGCAGTTCAAAACAACATGAAAATTTGCTTTCATCACTCACTGGAAGTTGCTCTTGGTAATCCAGGGAGAAGATCCAAAGGAATCACGTCTGAGAGTGTCAGTGCATTACTTAATTCTCCTGTCTTTTGCCAGCCCGGTAAGTAAAATTAGTATGGGAATATGACAAGAGCCTGTGCTTGCTGCACTTCTTTCCAGACAGAGTTGATGAGCAACTTTCTCAAGAAGTGCACTAGGGCTGCACACAAGCTACTAAGGAACAAATTTTTAGTTTCTGTCCAATGACTGTTGGTCAGTTAATGAACACTTAGGCATTAAAAATTTGACTGTGTGAAAACATACCTGCAACGTGCCATGTATCATTTATTACTTCCATTGATCACCTCCATGTGTACACTCCCTTGCTAAGTTGTATATCTCAAATTTGAACAGAATGCTGTAGTCTGAAGAGGAAGAAAACAAAGTGTCAGTGCAACAAAGAGTTGTATCATAAATACAATTGTGAAGTTCTATGAGTTAAACTATCACAGAGGGGTAGCATTATAAATGCTCAGTAATTCTTGTCCTTTTCAAGTCTGGAATGTTTTCTAAAAGTTCTTCCTCAGTTCAGCCTAGCAACCTAGGTCAACTGTGCAGAAGCGGAAAGGGGTATAGGGAGGTGCTGCTTGTCTTCTCTCTGCTGTGAATGGTACCTTGCAAAATGATAAATGATCAGCATCTTGGCTTTTATAGTTGCTAATGATGACATCAACCACAATAGTGTGGTTATTTTCTTTCAAGTAATGTCAATGAGTAGTAGTATTATTTCAGAATTTCCAGATGAAAAGCTTCTAATCATAGGGTTTGGTTGCCTGCAGCAATTAATTCAACTGGTTGATTATGCACTACACCTAACAGAAGCTCTTTTCCTAAATAAGCTTATCCTCAGGAAGTGCTATGGCCTTACAGCTTTGAATTCTGTTGTGAGGTTGCCCCATTGCCCCATCCCAGAATGCAAGATGATGTAAAATGTACTATGCTGTGAAAGTAATTGGCAAAACAGTTCAGTGAGCTCTGTGCAAGGCTGTTTGCCAGTGCATTCATCTCTAACATGGGAAGTGTTTCTGCTTTCTGCATCACTAATTTCAGCATGATATCTGAAAAAGGAAAGACATGAAAAAAAAAAAGATAAAAGACATACTCAAAACAGAAAGAAGTCTTGATATCAGAAACACTGGTTTTCTCATTTCCACACTTCAAAATCCAAAATGCACTAGGTTTTGTCTGGGATATGCAACAAGGCAAAACATTGGTGAAAAACAGACATTCCTTGAAGACAGTGGAAGCAGAGGGATTGTAGTGATTCTGACCAGGAGACCACTGTACCTCCAGGAGCCAGTGATCCACACTACAGTTAACCTGAGCAGGCCCAGATCTGTGTTGTGCTGCCTTCAGGCCTGTGTTGTGGCACACAGAGCCCTTGGTCGTAGATAAACTCCACCCGCTCCTTGTCAGAGAGAGTCTGCAGGCACCTGCTGCTTGGGGGCAGGTAACTGCACCACCCACATGGCCTTGCTTTTATCTAGAAGTGCAGCAAGTTGTTCTCATGTAAACATCCTTTATGAATAGCTGTTTTCTTATAAGAAAATTTAAATAACTCAAATGACCAAGGAGAAGCTTCCTTCCACAGAAGGGATCCGTGCAGCCTGCCATGGGAGAAATCCATCCAGGGTCAGTACAAAGCTGCAGGAATGTGGTGTTCACAGCATCTGAAGGGACATAAGATTTATTCACTATTGGTATTACTCTTTTCTATTCTGTCTTTTTAAAACACCTCTTTTATTAAGCCATTTCTTGTCTGGCCTTTCCTACTGAGATTCAGAAAAAACCCTGCATCGTCCCTCTTAGTTCATTGCCACTGCTCCCTGGTGCAGACGGGGAGTTGCAGCATAACTGACTGACTGAAGGGGAAAGCTCTGTGCTGTAAGGTCTGTACTGCATTACAATGGGCTGTAGAGTAGGGGGTTGCTGATACTTTCATTTTATTACAAAAATTATAATATATATGAGGAAATAAATATAGTATTTGTGTATGTAAATATAATACAAAATAGGAAAAGTGAGGCACTGTTGATCTTATTGTGAGGTTGCTGGGAACAGTTTTGGCATGGTGAAAGATGGCTCAAAACCAGAAGCATGAGGAAGAAATAAAGGGAAAGAAGCTTAGACAGACTGACAGCAGTGGCTGAGAGCATAAGAAAAGATAGGAATGTGGGCATGAAACAGCTAGTGCTCTGAAAGGAAGGAGACATCTTGGAGACCTCCTCCTAAGGAAAGAAATTCAATGTGATCCTTCACTGAAGCCTCTCAGATGTCATACACTTATTGCTGAAGCACCCGTGGAAGCAGGTCTCTTAACTACGATGAACTAATTTAAAGTAATGAAAAGCAGGAGAAGTCCAAACATGGTATATTTGTGTTACCTCTGCAGGTGCGGAACCGTCCCTTTTCTTCTTTTGCTATTTCACTCTTAAAATATTAAAATATATGTAGCTATAGACAATACAGAAAAATGAAGCATGCCTCATTACTTATGTCTCAAGAGTTTCACAAGAATTGCTCGGGTTTAAACTTGCCCAGTTTGGAACAGAGGTTTCATCCTAATCTTTTGAGATAGTTTCTCATGGCACCTGTGGCTCCTGCCTTGCCTTTTCAGCGCTCCTGTGGCTCCTGCCTTGCCTTTTCAGCGCTCCTGCTGCATATGATACAGACTCAGTCATGCCTCAGCACCACAAACCTTCCCTACTTCCTTAATAAGTTCCTGCAGGAATTCAAAGGTGCTGTGGGAGCTTTGAAAATGCAAAACCTCTCTTGGGCTAAAGGCAGAAAAACCAAGGTTTAATGGCTTTAAACTGGAAGAGGGGAGGTTTAGATTAGATATGAGGAAGAAATCCTTCACTGTGAGGGTGATGAAACACTGGCCCAGGTTACCCAGAGAAGCTGTGGCTGTTCCTCCCTGGAAGTCTTCAAGGACAGGTTGGATCAAGCTTTGAGCAACCTGATCTAGTGGAAGGTGTCCCTGCTCATGGCAGGGGGGTTGGAGCTAGATGATCTCTAAGGTCCCTTCCAACCCAGACCATTCTATGATTCTAAGGTGCTGGCTATTGGCTTCAGGTGAAAGGCATAGTGGACAATAAATAAATAAAGCAGGACAATGGGAGGGGAAGGAGTGGTGGACCAAAGGGCCTTTAGCCAAGGGAGTAGTTCACTACTTGTTCCCCGTAGTACCCAACCTCCCGTGCTCTTAGGCTGCTTTTAGCAATGCTGTCCTTCGGAGTCCTGCGTGCATTCACGGTTTCTTCGTACTTGCACCGCTTTTACACGCGCGGCTGAGGCACTTTCCAAGGACACCCTGTTCATTCTCCGGGAACACATCATCCTGGTACTCGTACTGTCCTCTTCTGAGGCCGTTTTGTCCAAGCCCTCTCCCTCTCTGTGGATGCCTGCCAACGCCGCCACTCTCCCGCCGCCTCCCTGTCCCCTTTCCCGCTCCCGTCGTCCACACCCAGCAGAGGCACGGGCTGGGGCGCCCTCAGGGCAGCCGAGACCGCGCACCCAGCAGCTTGGGCAGCGGCTGCGAGCAAACCCGGGCGAGAAGGGCAGTGTCTGTCGGGGCAGGGGCGTTACTGTCCCTCTTGGGGAAGGGCGGCGGCCACCACCGGCTGCGCCAGCTGTGGGCTCGTTTCTCTCCGAGAACCGGCAGCCGCGAGGCCCTCTGCCGCCCCTCTCGGCTCTCCCGCCAGGCCCCGGCGAGCCCTGCACCCCCGGGGATCGGCCCCACATATGAAGAACGCCCCCACCGCCGGCCCCCGCCCACTACCCGCCCCTGTGGGGACTGAGGCGGCCGCCGCCGGCCGCTGGGGGCGGGGCCGCAAGGAGGGGCGGAGCGCTGCCCCGCCGGGAGCTCGCGCCGCCCTCCCAGCGCGGCGAAGGGGAGCGGCTCGCGCTGCCGCGGCACCACCGCTGGTCACGTGCGGGGCCGGTGCGTATAACACAACGGGGGAAAGCGGACTGGGGGAGTGTCGCGCGCGGGGCGGGCAGAGGCGGCTGGAGCTGCGCGGAGCGGTGAGGAGAAGCGAAGCGAAGCTGGCGGCGGGTCAGCCCAGCCCACCCCAGCCGCCCCCGGCGTGTTGTCTTCTGCGGCGCGCAGGGGGGACGCGGGAACGGCAGGAGACGCGCCCTCCCGCCGCCGCGTTTGCTTTGTCCCTGCCGTTATTATGTCTCGTGCAGCCCCTTCTCCCCGGGCTACTCCGGAGCCGGCGCTGCCCGCCCGTGCCCGCGGAGTGGAAGGGGGGCGACAAGTTCAGCCAGAGCCGGCTGCGAGGGGCGCGACCGGGCCGGGGAGGCCTGCGGGGCCAGCGCTGCGTGAGAGGGTACTCCCGCTCCGCCCGCCTGCGGCGCCGCCCCGGCTCCGCCGCCGCCCGGAGCGTGTTTGGGGGTGGGCGGGAGTGTCGCCGCTTCTCCCAGCGTGACCGGGCAAGCCGCCCGCCGTGCGGGGTCCGGCCCAGTGTAGAGCTTGGCCGGAGGCTGAGGAGCAGAGGCAGCCTTGGTAGCCGGGGTGGCGGGCTGGGGGCTCTGGCCCTCGGGAAACGGTGTGAACGGCCGCTGTGGTGCGCGGGTGGATGCCATCCTCCTCCCCCCTCTCTCTGCAACAGCCCCGTAGCCGTGGTGGAGCTGCGGGCGGTGCCTCCAGGTGTGGTGTCCGTGCCCTGGCTCTGAGCACACCTTTCCCATAGGCAACAAGTGCAGGTGCTGTGACATGTGAATCTGTCGCCTTAAAAAATATTTAATTGCCAGTAGTGAAACGAACTGCTCGATTCCAGACACGCATAGGGCACTCCAGGGGTTCTGCTGAAGTTCATACTTGCTTCGAACTGTGCTTGCCTGCTGATCTGGTGAGATCTCACACTAGCTCTGGTAAGCTTATTCAGGTCGCCTGAGCTGAAAGAAAATCTCTGATGTAACAGAACTAAACTACGTGCAGAAAACAGCCAGGAGATGCCTCAGAACAAGGGTTAGTTTGAATAGCTATTGCCTTGGCGATGGTATTGTGTTGCTGCATCTGTGTCAGTTGCTTTCACGTGAAGTACTGTGAGACTGTCATAGAAGTATGTTCAATTTCTAACTTCTGGAACTCCTTAACTGGAGATTAACTACGTTTTGATAAAGTTACTGTGCTTCTAGTACTGCAACTCCTTGGAGCAACTCCTGTCAGTGCAGTGTGTTGTGTGGGTTTGTAGACAGGTTCTGTCTGTTTGTGCGGTTTGGTGCATTTTGTCCTCCTCCTTACAAACATCACTTCATAATATGTGCATGCTGGGACATGTAAGAAGTCTTCTTAAGCAAGTATCATGCTTTCCTACAGGAATCTAGTTTTCATTGCTAGAGGGAGATCTCTTGAAATACTATTCAGTACTGTGCTTTTTACCAACCTTACTATTTGTCATGAATAGAAAGCTTCCTATGCAACCAGTAGCTGCTGAGTCAGAGCCTTAGCATTAAATTGGGTAGTGCCAGTACTGCTTCTGCTACTTGTCAAGCTGCAGCAGAGTGAAAACTCGCCATGTTCTGGTTAGTGTGTTGTTGCTGTTCTGGGTGGTGTATGTGGCTGGAGGCCTCAGCAGGAGAAGAAATCAAAGAAGAGGCAAGTGGCTCTTATCAGTAGTGCTGCACCATTGTCAGGGATGGCACTTTAGGTCTTTGTAGACCACTTGTGAGAAAAGGAGGTTTTTTTGCTTGAACTCTTTCCCAGCAGTTGGGTAATGTTGCTAGTTTGTATATTGGTAGTTAAGTGGCCTTCTGTGGTTAAGTATTCTGCTAAACTCCCTTAGGCAGGCATGCAGGCAGAATGGTAACCTGTGTTGGAAATAACCCATGTGTGAGAAGATCACTCTGGCATGGGTCTCATAGAAGATAAAAAATGGAGCATCTCAATGCTATTCTTTATACCTTCTTAAAGGGTAAGTTTCAATTAACAGTCAAGTACTGCTCTGCTGGTGCTAATGAGTTCAACACAAGTGCCTTGCAGTCACATCTCAGCTGAAATGAAACACTAAATATTGTCCTTGTGGTGCTTTCTCATGGTATGGCAGTGACTGTAGAGCCTAACGTACAAGCTTTCCAACAGCATAGGGCATGAAGATGAGCTGTGAAAGGCAGTTTAACCTGTATCAGCAGATTAATGCAGTAAGGTAATAATGACAACACCACTGACTGAACAGATGTCTACTCTCTTAAGTGGCTAGTAGCTTTGCATGTACACAGCACAATTTGTATAGATGAGCTTGCGAGTGCTATCTTATGGCTAATAAGTCCAAACTAAACTATTGCGTTCCTCCGTCAGCGCTGATAGCCTGGCTTGGTACCTCAAAAGTGGTGGGTAGGGATTTTGGGGCTTTTTTTGTGGTGGGTCTTGCGACCAACCAAGCTCCTGTCCACAGGAGAGTGTGGTGTGCAAAGTACAGTTGTAAGCACATGGTGCTTGAGTGCCTGTGCATTGATTCTTTCCATACTGTAAACTTGCACTCAAACTTCTTTTGGTGGTTGCTAATCTCTCTTCGCTTCATTATAGAGCAAATCTGATTGCTTAAAACAGTATTTTCAGGGTTATGCTAAGTTCTGTTAAGAGCCCCTTTGCAGTCGTCATTTAGGCACTTCATTTAGCTTGTTAGCTAAAACTTTAGGTTCTGTATCACTTGTCTGATGAATAATTGCACACAGATTCACTTTCCAGCCCTAACTGTAGGAACAATTTCATGTGAATAATCCTTTTAAATATGTGTAATAGCCAGACAGTCGTTCTTCTGCATCATTGTATGCTTCAAGCTTACAACGTGTATTTGGAATTGGAGGCTTGGCTTAAATGGCCCAATCTTTGGGGACTAAACCAGTGAAGCAGGCAGATCTTTCTTAGCCATGTTACTATGCATGTTGCTATACTGCTAATATTTGCTTTTAAGAGTACAAACAAAACAGTGATTTTAACCTAATGACTATTTGGGAGGAGAAGAATCATGCAAGTAATTTTACACAGTGATTCAGCTTTCCGTGTATCTTAAACTCTTTAAGATTCTGATCATGCACATAGCTGGCCTTACTGTGTACAGGAGTTGTGCATTCAGATCAGCTTCTTGGTTTCCTTCCCAAGCAGTCTTTTCTTCCTTCTCAATATCAAATGGAAACGGCAGGATCTTAATGTGTTGAAATTGCATTGCTATTCATACCTGCTGTGTATGTGGGATGTTGACAAATGCTACGGGATAATGATAGGGGTATGTTTCTCTCATCTGAGACATTTGAGAGATTGCTAAAGAAATGTTCTGTGGGAGGGGGTGAAGATGAAAGATGAGCTTTGCTGGTTTTTTATTTTGTTGGTTGTTTTTTTTTTTTTTCTTCCCTCCCATCCCTGGTGGGTAGGCCGGCAAAGTAAGTTCTATCCTCTTAACTTTTGTCCGTATGATTCTCATTGCTGCGTTCAGTGTTCTCCTGAAACAGTATCACTCAGCTTCAGAGAAATCATTATAGACTGATAATAATTAACATATTTGATTTTTGGTCTTTTTCTAGACACTGGTAGAACTAATTCACTGAGGAAAACTGTAACTGCCCCAGTAACAGCAAACTGTGCTGTGTTGCCTCAAAAAAGTGGATAGACTCCTGTTTAAAGGAGAAAGTAGCCTCAGGGCTCAAAGGATTACTAGAAAGACTAGTTATGTTTTGTTTTGTTTTTTTTCTAGTAGAACTGAAAAGCAGGCAAATACAAGATAATGATCTAACTGCTGCTGGAGAGAAGGCATTTGTATTCTGTGCTTGTGAGAGATGGCAGGTGACTGCTCCCATCTGTTCTGAAACATGCTAGAAAGGGCTTGCTTAATCTGTCTCCCAAATTCTTTGAGAACTAATTCCCCCTTTCCTTTTGCTGATTGAGCAAAGGGTAGGGGGAAATTATCATCTTCTCTGTACTTCTAGCACTTTGGCAGTCTGTCCTGTTCTAGGCTTCTGTCTCAGTCTTAAATATTACAAGATCTGTCACTGTTACAGGCTTTTTATTGCTTACCCAGTGTTCTCCCTGTCTCTTTTCTTGCTGAGTGTCTTCTCATTTTACAGTAGTCAAAGAGCTCCCTGTATCTGTTTTAGACCTGTGTGTTGCAATCAAGCTGCCTGTCCAATGCAGCTGAGTGTAAACAGTTTGTGGGACCAGTCGAAACCTCTGCCAGTATAGGAACACTAGCTATGTGAGGCCAGTAATGTTTTGGGAAACCTAGTGTGCCAGGTGAAAGCAGTATATTTAAATAGGACATTACATTTGGGGTTTGCCTGTGCTGCATCTGGGTTTAGTTGTTGTAACAGCATTAAGAAAAAAAAGGCAAAACAATTTCAGATTGTGATGCTGTCAGTGTGAAAAGACTGGTCAGGACTTCACTTAGTAACTATGTTCAGTAAAAACCTGGTAAGTAGTGCTATCACTTGCTCAAAGGTCTCAGGCTCACTGTCTAGTAGAGACCTGTAAAAATAGTGATAACAGGTTTTTTTTCCATTCTTAGAAAGATGTAAATGCACCTTTCTCTGTAGTTTAGAAACAATGGTAAGATGAGAATTAGCTAGTTATGTTTTACAGTCACATGTTAACTTCTTTATATTGTGCTTAAGGATAAGGTCAAATCTACAGAGTTGTTTGAGTATGAGACTCTTCTTCAAATCAAGGGGCTCAGGTGTCTGAGTTCAAGAACTGATCTTATCAGTCACTGATGGATATCTGGGGACCTCCATGTAAAGATGGATTCTGTTCCTCAGGGTTGACAGTCAAAATAAGCCTTGGTTAATTCTGAAGAAATACTTTTTTTTTTTTTTCTTATTGCCTGTGGAAACCTTAAAGGGTTAAAGTGAAAACCGTACCAGGAAAAAGTAAATGCTTACTGCTTATGCTTGCCTCATTTCTGGCATACAGTTCCAACTCTCAAGCCATGCTTAGAACCTAGAAAACCAAGAAACAAGAGGACATGAGTATTTTCTCATTTAACTGCTTTGCTTGTATGAGGAGTTTTAATGCCTCTTAGTGGCATGACTGGGTG
Organism: Caprimulgus europaeus; assembly: GCA_907165065.1. The sequence goes on from OU015525.1 coordinate 49,510,555, forward strand.
CTGGACAGTTGAAAACAACTTGCACATTAAATGTGTTCCACATAGGAAATAATTGTCTTTCTCATACTGGTGTTAATATTAAATAAGGGAGAAAAGTGACATAATTTTAAGCTGTAACTTATAGCAGAATGAGCTTGCAAAACTGGTTCTTTAATATCTTTTAGAGATGAGTACTGAAGCAGAACAGCAGCTTCTCCATGATGCTAGAAATGGAAATGCTGAAGAAGTTAAACAGCTGTTGGATACCATGGAAAAAGGAGAAATAAGCTTTGATATCAACTGTAAAGGTTAGTAGCCTTCCTCAAATGTTTGTAGTCTCACTGTTGAAGCCAAAGGTAGTGAAACTGTTACTGATAGTATAACCTTGCTTTCTTTGAAGTACTCAATAGAGTAATAAAAACCACTTGCACAACTGCTTTTACCCTGTGACTCTTAAGGCCATGCTTGCATAGGTGAGAGATCATAAAAGCAGACTACAGATAATTGTAGTGTACAGAAAACCTCAGAGTGATTCACAAAAGCTAGAGATGTCAACAAGACAAAGAATTGGTACCTCTTTCTGCCTATGTTCATGCTTATACCAGCTTTGGAGCTTTATAATGCTAAACAAAACAGGCCATGGTGCTAGAGCATGGCTCAGAGGTAAAAAGCCTCTAACAAGGCTGCTGAAAAGATTAGGTAGTTCATTTGTGCCCTGCTAGGTGTAGGTTTTTTTAGGCCCATGTTTCATTATCATGTAGTAGTAGCAGCTACATCTCTTGCTGCTTGGAGGAATGGTTGGGATTAATGTATATTTTTTACTATTGGCTGTGTACTAGGTTACTTGGGAAAAGAGAATAAAACTGCCAGTCACCTGTGTCTGGGTCTTTGGCCAGTGTTAACATTCTGCACATGCATACCTACCATAGCAAACTAACCAGCTTGCTGAACATTAGAACTTCAAACCGGCCTTGTATTTGCAACCTTGTTAGCAGTTGCAGGCTGCTCTGTTTCTTATTCATTTAGTAGCTTTCTATTTCTCTTTATTTACATGTGTGTTTCTGGACACTTAAAAAAAGTGGATATGTATCCCACTCTTTCTACATTCTCTGGTATTTCTTCATTCAACATTTAACTGTTAAGCAGCACTGAGAAGATAGTGCTGCAAAGGGAGAGAGCAATCATGCTTCCTCTCAACCATGGCAGAGGGAACACCTTTCCCTAAAAAGCAGGGAAGCCTGTTATCTGAACAAGCTCTATCCCTTTCCCAGCTCTAGCTCTTAATCTTTTGTTTGACTACTCAGCTGTGTCTGTGTTTTCCCAATAGTTAATGTGCTCACCTCTGAAAAACAAGTTGTAAAGCCCAAACCCTCGATACTTCATCTTCAGGGAGCTAGTTTGTGATTTAAAGGGGAACTAAACAGAGCTTGATTGAGCTAGAGTCCTCAACTCTCACAAGTATGTCCTCTGCATATATTCATAACATTGTGTGTAGTACCTGAACAGCTGGAATAAAAATAGCTTAAGATTCATGCAACAGTACCTATAAATAAGTTGCTGAACTCTCTTGTGCTAGCAGAGATTTCAGAGCTTCTCCGATGTGTTCTTAAACATAATCTGAAGTCAAGAAAGCATAATGAAATGGCATAATCTCCAGACCTGTATTATGTCAAGCAAACTTGTATCTGGTCAGCATTCCTGCTCAAAGTGAAGTATTAGTATTGTGAAAGTCTGCAGCTAGGTAGAAGAAACTCAGCTAATGAAGGGAAAGATAATGTTTAGCTGTTACTCTTTCAGTTTAGCAACACATGGCCAGACAGCTAATACATGCTTGCTAATGGGAGGTCTAGGAAACTAGAGGGAATATGTTGGTGATAGTTTAAACAAAATAGTTCCGAGTATGGAATCTATACACAGTGAAATCTTTGTTCTCTAAGTTCTGGTTCTTCTAGATGTTAGAGGAGACAGAAGTGTAACTAAAGTGTTCTCTGGGAAACCTGTTTTGGTTGTGTGAAACTTCAGAGTTAAATCTCTCTTATTCCACAGTCACTCTTCAGAGACCAATTGTTTCAATCACTTTGCATCTGTAGAGAACCTTACTGGAAATAGTCTAAGACAGATTCAGGCCAGCCAGCCTCTCCAGTATAACTACCCCTGCCATTCTGCCTCCTTGCTACCAAAACCACTGTGCCTTGCTACAAATCCTGATCTGTTAGATACTACTAGATAGTAGTTGCATATCTCCATGATGATTAACTAAAATACAGGCTGTAGAATGTAACTGACTTTTTGCAACCTTCGGTCTCCCTTCTCTTCCCTCCAGCTTCTTGTCCTTCTGTTATTACCTTCTTGATAATCAGTTATCCTAGAAAGTCAGGATATGAGAAATGTCTCCAACGCTGCAGCAGTTCCTTCAGGGCTTACATCTGATGTGACAATGACACTTGGCTTGGAATAAAGTACTTTTGGAGCAGGTGGAAGGCTGTATTTGAGGTAGTGTAAACTTTCCCTAGAGTATGCCTTGGGAGATGCAAGTCTGATACATTAGTGTGCCTGGGTGTCAAAGCCTATGTTCAACATCTTGTAAAACCTGTCTTGTCTTTCCAAGGGTAAGCTTGTATCTGAGGCTGTGCTCTAGATTCACAAGTGTGAAGTCTGACAAGAGTGATCCTGAACATTCTGATTTCAGCCAAAGAAAGGAACAAAACAGAAATCCAAGCTTGTTCTACTTGTTCTGTTGTGGCTAGGCTCTAGCTAGTCAACACTTACAGATAAGCAAGACTTGTTTGATGAGAATCTAGCCAAATGGTGTGAACTTCCATTTCTAGTTTTCTCAGTTCACTGGTTTCCAAAGAAGGGGTCCACTTTAAAACAGCTCTAAACCTGGGTTTCATCCAAAATTATATTTTCTAAGGCTATCTTAGATTATTCTCCTTAAATAGAAGATAATAGAATATCTAGGACTTTGCAAAGTAAGAAAGCTGTAAAATAAGGTCAACAGTGTGTTATGCCAGAAATACACAGTTGAATGACTGCACAGTAGCCTGGGAGACCACAACCAGGAGATGACTGCCTAGTTTGTCTCCATTCTGTAAACAAATGGTAATGCTTGAGACTTATAGCTAACTGGCATCAAAGAACTCTGTGGGAGGGCTGGGGGCATCTTTTTTGTTGTTGTGTTTATTCTACTCTCTTATCCTTGCATTTTCCCCAGTATAGTGAAGTCCTGGTTTAAAATAAAAATAATAATTAAAAAAGTGCAAACACTTGTAGTCATCACTTGAAGAGAAGTAACAGACAGCTGAGAAGTAACTGGCCAGCTAACATCAGAAATGCAGACATTCAGAGTGGATGCAGAACAAGTGCCTCTGGTGCTTTATTCACCAAGAACTACAAATCTGGCCAGGTTCCTGATTTTTTTTTTATGACCAAATGTCTCAGCAGCAGCAGCACTGTTTTGTTGACGCTGCAACTAATGACTGTCTTAGGCTAATTGTATGAGTTCAGTGCAACTCAAACATCTTATGTGTTCTTTGAGAAACCTTCTCTACTAGACTGAGGGATGAATTATGTCCATTTAGTATGTTATCCAGCATATGTAGCCTGAAAATTGGTGATCCACACAGTATTTATCTCCTGTGATACTTGAGCCTGTCAGTCACATAGAGCAGGAGCTCGGTTATAGGCCAGACTGGGATGAGGGGAAGATACTAAATTTGTGGTTGGAACAACAGCAGAAGTTGAGAAGAAAGAGAACCAAATAACAAAAGAAATAGCCAAAAGAGGGCAGAAATGTTAGCTGTAAACAGTTATAAGAAATGGGGAAATATTTCAGCTGTGAACTACGTTCAAATGTTAATTTGTAATATGAGAGCAGAAAGAATGATGAACTTGCAAGACCAGGAGTTCTCTTTTTTTTTCTTTTTTCTTTTTTTTTTTTTGTGCTAGTGGATTGTCCCCTCAGGGCAAACTTATGTTATGCATGTTCCAGACTTCAATGCTTGAGGATATGTGAAAGGAGAGAACTTAATGGTAGCAGTAATTTCAAAACCATTTCTAATGCAGCATTTTCATTTTGCTTCCAAATACAAAATGATAGCTTTTAGGTGGCACTTGGAATGCTGTGGTTCTTTTGCTTAGTAAAAATGAAGCACAAATCAGCTTTGCTTAGTATAGTTGTGTATTGCAATTGGAAACTCGTGTGAGTTGTTAAATTAGTAGTCTATAATTATCTTGCTTTTTAAATAAGCAATTGTAGGACAGTTCTTGAATTTCATTCATAAGCCAGTCTTCCAGGACATGCTTTAAATGCTTGTTAAAGCATAAACGATAGTTTCCTTTGCATGGTCACTTCTGCGCCTGCTTCCTACTTCTGCTTATCATTCCTGCGGAGGCTTGCAGCTGTCGATGGTACGTGAGTTCTACAGTGCACAAAGATTTCAAATCATGGTATGTAGTAAGGCTGTCTTTTAAAAAATTGAGTACAGGCACAAGACCACAAAAAAACCATAACATTAAGCCATCCCACCTGTTCTGGTTTGAATCATCTATTTGGAAAAATGAATTGTCCTACCTCTTGTGTGCAAGATATAAAATCAGATAAACCAAACTGGGTTTTGATAAACAAGAGAAATATGTATGTGCATGTGCTGTTTTCATAGTGAATGAAGGTAACCAAATTTTCTTGCTACTGTTGAAGAGCAGTGCGTTAGAGGGAAACCTAAGTTTTATTCTCTATCAGACTACATTACTTTCTCCTTTCATAAAGATTGTTTTGTTTTGAATCTTAACGTTCTCAGACTGCATCCCAGTTTAGTAATTCAGATGACATGAGTAGTATTGATGCTTCCAGTTACTGTGAAGAATGATTATGCATGCCAACTTCCAAGCACCTGACAAGATCTTTTTTGTACTGTGTGACCAAAACTTAATTTACCTGTTTTGTGTTTTAGGCAGAAGTAAATCTAATATGGGTTGGACACCTCTTCACCTTGCCTGTTACTTTGGACATGCTCTTGTGGTAGAGGATTTGCTGAAGGTATATTTCTATTTGCCTCTGTATAAGGCAGAAAATTATTTGTTATGCTAGAGGCAGTTAGTATGTATTCAGGTTTTTGTGATAGAAAAAAGGCAGCTTTGCAGGGAGGAAGAGCAACTTCTACAGTTTATTTGTGTGTAACATAGGGATAACTAAGCAGATTGTTAAAACTAAGGAATGAAATAGTTGTGGTATCAAGATCAGCCCAGTTTACAAGGACCCAAAATAGTGACACTGGAAGTCTCCACAGGAGTACACAGCTATTACACTGGACAGTGTTTACAGCTATCAGTACTTGGCTAACTTTCTCATGAAGTATGTGTGTTTGTCTACGTAACCATCTGAATATAGGAATTAAAGACACATAGTATATAGGTGTACACTTGTGAAAGCTTCAGCTCTTTTCAAGCTCAGTGGCTATCTGCGTATGGTAACCCAGCATCTGATAGTGGTAATGCAAGTGTTTCAAGGGCCTAATCTAGCATACTGTAGTATGTGAAGTGTGTAATTTAAGCAATTTCACTTACTGAGTTGCAGGAAAGGCTAAAGTGTTTCAAGTGAAAAAAAAATTAAAAAATCTGTTATGTAATTGGAAGTTGTGCATAAAAGTATGTCCAGAATTCTGTGCAAAGTAACTTGTAGGTATTTCTTTCCAGGCAAAGGCTAACATAGTTTGACTCATTATTTTTTTTCTCATGTCTTTGAAATAATGAACTATGTGATGAACTTTGAAATTAGGAACCTCTATGGTCACAGCTGATCTATTTGTATCTTCATAGCCACATCTGCCCTGCATTTGCTGCTGTTTCTTGCTGAGTTTATTTTTTCCACCTTGAGCTCTCAAGAGTAGCTTCAGCCAACCCTAACTGTATTATACTGTATTGCTGTTTGAAAGGTATGGCTATAGATGGCAGGAACATGCTAAATAGCCTGTAATACAAAGGTAGCTAATCTAAAGTTGAATTTCATTCAGCATAAAGGCTACCAGCCATAATCCTGACTAAAGCAGGAAACAAATTGAGATTTCTTTGAGAAGTTCTTTTCTAGCCTACACACCTGCTCTGTAGACAATGCTGTTCTTAATCCAAGTGGGCTACTTAAAGCAAAAGGTAAAGTTCTGGCACTTCATGCATTTATCAGCACTTACAGAGTTGGAATAGTATGTGTAACTTTGTGCTTTCTTCTTTGCCTATAGAGCTCTTGAAAGGATATTATTTAAAGATTGAGTGGAATAATAAAGGAGGCTGTGCACTTCTGAAAGCTAGGCAGGTACAGATGCCTCTGTGTACTTGTGCTTAGATTTTGTGCTCACAGAGTGAGTGGATGAGGTATTATCAGAAACAGAACTCTGGAGCTAGAGCCAGGTTCATCAGTTAACTTTAGGCTGGCAGCAGTGATCTAGCTAAACTATGTGATCTAAACATACATGGTAAAGTTGCAGATATCCTGCCCTTCTTCTGAGAGGTTAGGTAAAGTGGTGTAGAAGAAATGGTTAAAGAAAAGAAGAGTAGGATTTCTTGGTTTCCTGGAACAATGCCTGTGCAAATAGTCTTCATTTCAGAGAAAAGGTATGGGATGGAGAAAGTACATGATAAGAGGAAGGGAGATTCAAGACAAAGATTGTAGAGGGGAAAAAAGGGGATGAGAAGAAAGGTTATGTTTCAGATAGTACTGTCTTAATACTGACATGGAAGTTGTCACTTCAAGTGAAAGAGCAGCAATAGGTGCCTAGAGAGAATGCCACTTGCTAAATCAGAAGCACCCGGAGGCTGGTGCCACTGTGTGTCCATCTGTAATATGTGTATGTGTGTTATCCAGTACCACTGCAGTTCTTCCAGTAAGTTGTCTGGTTTTGTGTTTTGTTGGGTTTTTTTCCAACACCTACCCTCTGTTCCTCCCCCCAAAAAAACTAGCAACCACAAAGAAAACCAAACTAAAACCAACACCCCCACCCCTTGTGTTAAACTTCCTTTCTATATACCCTCTTCTCAAAAGTGAGAGAGACTCCTGGAAAAAATGCAGGAGGCTTTTCCTTTTTGAAGTTGTTTATAGAATGCTGGTTGTGACTCTGATATGTACTTTATCTTCGTTTTCAGGATGGCTCTGTTACAGTTATGATCTGATTTGCCATGCAGCCTACATTAGTGTCCTGTTCTCTCCCTTGCCCCAGTCAAAGAGAATAGCTATGTAGTTCTTTTTGGAAGGACATTCAGATGTCTTTTGCTCTTGATGTTTAGGCTGGTGCAGATGTGAATGTGCTGAATGACATGGGGGACACTCCACTCCATCGTGCAGCTTTCACAGGACGTAAGGTAAAGTGTGTTCACTTTTCAAAGCCTCAGTCATAGAATTATTAAGGAAATAATAGCAATAAGATCACTTCAAAAAGGTGTTTTTACAGCATCTAAAAATGGCCTACCACCTGTTTTGGCACAGTATGTTCAAAAGAACTAGATGTATTGTGTAGCTGGTATAACTCTGTCCAAAACAAAAACGTGGTACAAATGTCTTTCTTGTAGACGGGGGAAGACTGGTCTGTGGTTTTCCTTGGTGTACTTTCTCATATGTGTTGGATTTTTATTGCTGAAGATTTTGCTGGCAGGCAGAAAGAAGTAGTGGTTATCTTTCGCTGTGCATCAGTTGGGTAACTTACTGATGCTGCTTCTGTTCTGCGTCTGCTGTGTGCCAGAGAAAATGCTGAAGCATAGCACTGCTTCTTGCTGGAGGTGCTAATTAACATGTGGAAACCAGTGTAAAGATCTCCCATCTACTGTTAAAGTACAACAGATTAATTTGTGTTTGTGCCTGGTGTGTTTGACACACTAAAAGGAGTAGGGATTTTTTCTTCTAACTAACTGCATATTTACATAGAGAGAACCCATATTGTTTTAATCTTAGTGGCTTCTGGAGGGGGAAAAACTATAAATTAGGACACACTTCCATTTAGTGTCTGGAAGTGCTGTTTCTTCATATTAAGCTTTTTATAGGCCTGTAATGGTAACCTCTTGGCCCTTCTGAAGGAGTGGCTACTTAGTCTCTTATCAAAAGAGCCAGTCGTATTATTTTGTCTGTTAAATTTAGCATTCACACCAGGTATACCAGCTTTTAAATCAGAATGGGTCTGTTCAGCTGTAACTGATCTCCTGTTAGTTCCTTCTGCCTAACTAATGTGAGAGAGAAGGTTGCAGTTAGTCCCCCTGTTCAATCTCTCTAAAACATCCCTTCCTGTTTTTGTAAGTCAGCAGTGGTGGGAAGCCGTTACACAGCTCATCTTACAGGATGTTGATAGCTGGAAAGCTTGATTGTGGCCTTGCCATAACAGAGATAAGCACTGTTTTTCAAATTGTTTTCCAGGAGGTGGTGATGTTACTCTTGCAGCATAATGCTGATACTTCTATTGTTAATGGGAGTGGAGAGACTGCAAAAGGAGTTACTCATGATAAAGACATAAGGAACATGTTGGAAGGTAACATTAATAAGCCATGGTCTGTTGGTTTGGGTTTTTTTTTGTTTTTTTTTTTTCAATGCTTATACGTTCTAAAAGCTGATTTTTTCTCTTGCAAGTCACAGGGCTCAACTGAATTTTCTCTTTAAATTTGGTCTTTAGAAATAAAAAAGTTACAGGGGTTTGGTTTTTTTGTCTGCAGTACTGACAGTTTGGGTTTTTTTCCCCCAATATGCTTGCAAGTGACTTGGAGAGTAAGTATCATGAATGCCAATAGCATTATTTAAGTAACTATTTCAATCCTGTTGGGATAATCCTTGCTACAACTCTGAATACTACATGGCAGTCAAAGCCTCAGCTCACTGGAAAAGAAAAAAACTCAAGAATAAGTGACTTTGCATCAACAAAATAATGAAAGGGCAAAATTCTGAACAATTAGCAAAAGTGAGCCAGTTTTAGATCAAGTTTAGGACTTGCTATTGCAGTCTTAGAGGTTGTATCAAAAGGAAAAAAAAAGTAAAAACCCTTCCCCTCATTTCCTCCATTGCCTTACAGGTGTTAAAAGTAAGGGAGTTGATGTCCAAATACTAAAATAGGCTCTCTGCTTATAGTTTTGGAGAATTCAAGAACTATATTGCTTCCTGGTGTTATGTGATACCTCTAAATACTGCTGAAGTTCTGTGTCCAATACCACAGACTGTATATGTGAAAAGTGATTTCTCTTCTCATTCAGCATGAAAGTGCATAGGTCACTGTCCTTTCTGTTGTTCATCTGCTGAATTGTTAGAGAAGAAGAAAATTTCTGCAGGATGATAGAATAGGAGAGAAACTGAAAAGAACAGAGGAAGGTCTGATGAGGGTGTTATGTAGCTCCCCTTTTACTAGGGAGTAGGGTTGGGTTGTAAGTGTTTAAAAAATAATAGCATAAATATATATGTGCATGTGTATAGGCTCTCATACATCTTGTCAAGTGGTTTTTGCATTTTAACATATTTTTGCTCTGACACAGACTTTTCTGAATAACGACTCCATTTATACCTGTCCCAACTAAGTTATACTGGAAACTCTTGTTTCTCTAGGCTTTTTTTTTTGATATAGCTTCTTGAATGCTGTATTTCATATATATTTGCTACTTTATTGAGACTGACCTTAAATTTGGGGTTTTCTTTAAATAGCAGTGGAAAGAACACAGGAAAGGAAACTGGAAGAAGAACTCTTAGGAGCAGCAAGAGAGGGAGAAACAGGGAAACTGACTGCCTTGGTAAGAATTAAAATGTAGTACTTTTGTGTCAAGTGGTTCAAGCCATAATGCTAATGTAGCAACATGTGACATAAAGCCTTGCATTTCAAAGTGCTGTGACTTCAGAATATTAGTGCTGTGCGCCATCTTATGTTGGTAGTGTACTGAACCCTCAAGGGTTTTCCAGCCTCCTTGTTGGAGGCTGCAAAACTTTGGTTTTCAGCTTCTTTAATCTTACAGTTTTCTAAATACTCAACAGTTAGTTGTAAATAGCAGTGTAATGGTTCTAGATCTAATTACATAAGCTTGCTAAGTTTTTGTGGATACCTTAATGTCACAGGTGCTTAGATTTTCATCACAGTATGGCCTATTTAAAATCCTGAAAGTAAGGTTTTGTTGTTAGCACTCAGTTTTTAATGGACAGTCATCTGCACAACATAATTTTGTGCTGAGCAGGACTTGAAAAATGCATATGTGTGCACATGCACACTTGTAATTCAAGCTAAAGAATACTATGGTGTGGTACAGCTATCGGAGAAGGAAATCACGAAAGAATTGAGACTGGAGGCTGCCTTTGGAGATGGTCTAGTTCAACTCTTGTTTGTGGAGCAGAATCAACTAGAGCAGGTTGCCCAGGACCCTATCCAGTTTGGTTTTGAAACAGTGTCTCAGTGCTTGAACTTAAGCTTTTGAGTTCTGAAGAGTTTCCCTGAAAGAAAGACATGCAGTATGGAATGCTCTGTACCTAGTTGGCACCTTTAGTAATACCTTTTAAGGTGTCAAAGCAGTCTGAATACTTCTACTTATAATGGAAAATTCACAAATGTGAGGTTTTGTATAGTGAGGAATTTGACATTCTTTACTCTTCTCCCTAGAAGATGGAGTGAACACCTATTTGAAACTTATTTCCATCCTCTAATTTTATCTCTTCTGGTCTGAAGAGGTCTTGTCTTTCTAACTCCTTCTTGCTTTAAAACTGGGCTTATGAAACTTTATCTGCTTACATCTACTTTTATTGTGAGACCTAGCACACCAGAATTTTTCTGCTGCCCTGCTTTTGGAACAGAGTGCCACTTAATTTAAAGAGAGCCATGTAAATGACTGAACTGCAATACTGGTGAACTCCATCTGGCACTGCACAGTTGAGCAGGGTAAATGTTTGTGTTAGGCAGTAGAAGTGGAAAGCATATAGCAAGAAAAAAAACTCGAGTTCCTTACTCTAGCTGAACATCTGGCTTGATTGTTGTAGTCCTTACCCTTCTCGTAACATTTGCTACGTGCCCTCGTTGGTGCTAGATCTGCACTGAAGCATCCTAGTTAAGAACAGCTAACTTAAAAGAATGAGTGTGGCATCTGGAGAGGGAGGAAAACTCGTGAGTAAGCAAAACTTTGCTTTTTTCCAGTTGAACAAGCCCAAACCACCTGATATTAATTGTACGGATCAGATGGGGAACACACCACTGCATTGTGCAGCATACCGTGCCCATAAGCACTGTGCATTGAAACTTCTAAAAAATGGAGCAGATCCTAAAATAAGAAACAAAAATGGTGAGTACCAGATGAAAGTACATAAAGTGTTAAGAGGAGACAGATATTTAACAGCTTCTATAAGCTATGTTAGTTACCACTTAATGTTCAGGGGAAATCTTAGGGTACTTTACAAGCTTTGTGTTACTAATAAAGGAAGCCCCACACCAACTAAGTTGCAAGAGACTTAAGAATTGTAGCAAAATACTTATCATACATCCTTTTATTTTCCCCACTTACACATTTCTAGAAAATTTACCTGCTTTCTGTCTTAACAGTGAAATGTGCCTGGCTTTTGTTTTCTTGATGCTAAACACTGAACATAGGTAACAAAGAAAGTGATAAGTTTGAAGGTGTGGCCCAGACAAGGTGACTTTTCAGAAAGTGGCTTCTAATGGAAGCAAATCTAGGAAAACTTTTTTATGCAGATGTTATGCAGACTGTGTACTTGTCATCTGATTAAAGATGCCTCTGTCTTGATATTTGTGAATGTTCTGAACAATTGTTATAGATGAAGTGCAAAAAACAAACTTAAGTATGAGCAAAAGCCCCGTCTGTGGCCAGTAGAACTCTGAAGGGTAGTTCAGTACGCTAAAGTTCAGAGCATTTTTAGACTTCTGTGCCTGAGGAGCTTATGTTCCACAATTCCAAGTAAACTTAGATGCATGTGGGACCAAACTTTAATGGGTAAATACAGTGTCAGAGTGATTATTTTTAAGTTAAGTATGTCTGGGTTTGTATGCATCAAATTCTTATGTCTCATCTTGGTTACTAAACAGATCAGACACCCCTTGATCTAGCCCAAGGTGCAGAAATGAAACTGATACTTGGAGGTAAAACTGGAAAGGTAGGAACTTTATACACATTTAAAATGCCACTTGCCAAGACTGTCTAGTTGAAGCTATTCCTACATAAGCTTAATTTCTGTGCAGGTTATCAACAAACCCCTGAGACGATATGAAGGACTCCTATGGAAGGTATGTCTTATTTCCTATTCTTAAATAGCTTATAAGATCTTGAAGTATGTAATTTTCTGTACTTAAGTGAGAGTTGATAAATGAGGGGGTTTTTCAGTAATACATTTGTTAAATGATTTAACTTTAGTATATTGGATAAATTATAGATGGGATGACTGAGTGGAGCAGCTGTTAGATTCATGGCGCTCTGATCTTAACCTCAGGTCCCTAAAATCTCTCTTCATTTCTTGGTAATTTGTGTGGCAAAGCTTGTTTAAAGCTTGTTTTTCTCTGATACTAAAGTGAATCTTGTTTGGGTTTTTTTTCCTTGTTTAAAAAAAAAAATTTCTCAATCCTTCTATATGAATGCTTAATTTTTATGTTCCTTAATGAAATCTTTGGAGACTCTTTGAAGTTTTCTTCAGTGTGAATTTTCCTATGTATTCACTCACAATTGTAATATAAGGAGCTATTTTTAGACCAGAACTATTTTTAGATCAGAACTATGTACTAATGTTGTGAAAGGTAAAATGTTGTAGTTAAATCTCTGTCTGTTTTGTTTCTCATTTGGTTTTATAAAGGAGGATTATGTGGTGATCAACAACCCCTGTAATGTTAAAAAATGCAGCATTTTAATATTGCAGCTCTTACTGAATAAGAGGCTGAACAAAACTTTGTCTTTAGGTATGTCCAAAAAAAGAAAATAGCACTGTAATTGCAAAGTATTCTCAGATTGCTGTGATCACCAAGATATGTAAAATGTAAATATCTTCCTAAGGACTGCGAGCTGTCAAAATTACTGGGAGTAGTAATTCTTCAGCTGTTAACCTTACTTGGCCTTTCTTGTTTTGCTCTTGTTCTAATTTTTTTAGAGCTCACGATTTTTTGGTTGGAAGCTCTACTGGGTAGTTCTAGAACATGGTGTCCTTTCCTGGTATCGGAGACAGTAAGTTCTGTGTTTAAATTTCTGATAAGTGATTGAAATAATTCTCGTCTTCAGTTTATCAATTCTCTATTTCTTTCAAAGAGCTGATGCAGTAAATAATGATCATCGTCAGGGATGCAAGCATCTCACACAAGCTGTCTGCACGGTAGGAAGTGAAATGACTTGTAACTACTGTTATATAATGGTGTTTTCTGTTTTTTTTAATGTAATGGTGGTTTATATCTAAACAATGAAAACTTCAGCTAGGTTGGTAAGCATGCATTTGTTTAAAAAAAGTGAAAAAACTTGTGCTGTTGCTTGACAAGAGCCAATGTTTCCTGCAAAGTATTCTTATATGTAAAGTGACCATAAAGCTCCTTCACTTGTTTCCGAAGTCATGAAGATTTAAACAAATGTAAGGCTTCTTAAAAGCATGCATCTTCAGTTGTGCAAAACAACTGTTTGGAGCATGTGATACAAAATAGCAAAGCTCTAGTTCTTCCTCTAGCTGCCACTGACTACTTGTGACCGATTGTGTAACTTCAGTTCTCCAACTGAGATTAATTTGTCATTTCTGAAGATGGCTTTTAGAAAACTTCCTTAATTGGAAGAGGTGAACAGAAGATAGACAAGACAGGTGTCAAGTGTAATATACAGGAAGATGAAGTGTTTTAAGAGAATGCATTTAGGATCACTTCAATATGATTTCTTCTTAACTAACTTGTCCTAGTTATATAGATTGGAGCCATAAGTTCTATTAAGCTACAGTACTGTATGAAAAGTGACTCTTACTTTTCTGTATCTAACAAATACCTTAATATTGGTGGTCTTGCATGATTGCTGAGACTTTGTTTGAATCAAGTGGTGCAAATATATGCAAATACAAAATTTTGACATAAAGAGCCTCTATATTCTCATTTGTGATATAAAGTGCAAGACAGCACACTTTGCAAAACTGTTCTGACCAAGGTTTTTGTAAACTGTAGTTGTTCCACATTGAAACTAAGGCAAAAACTACTGAGTTAAGGCTAATTCTCTTTCTTACTCTTAAGTTTTGTTTTTTCTTACTGATTCATTATCCTAGTTTTGTCTTTTTTCCATGTTCCTTTAGGTAAAATCTACAGACGGTTGCTTCTTTTCTGTCAGATGTTTTGATGACACTGTTCATCGTTTCAAGATTCCTAAAAATAGCCTTCCTTCTCAAACTAGAGAGGTAATAATGACTCTGTATCAAAGGCTGTAAAATGTAATAACTTTTGTAACGAATAACTTCCATTCCACTTGCTATGGATGCATTACAGTGGCTCCAGTATCTTGATCATCAGGACTTGGTAAGTGCATATATTGAATCTTTTAGCATGACTAAATAGCACAAATGGACGGATAGTCATTCCCTTAAAAATTAGGGACACCTTGTTTTCCAGCTCTGTGCCTATACTATGCCCTGTAGTCCAACTTCCTCTTTTTCTTCAACTTCTCTGTATGGTAAATTTCCATTGTAACTTCCTTCTGTTGCACTTTCTTTTAAAGTTCATCATCCTGAACAGAAGAATGTTTAACAGAATGTTCTACTCTTAACCATTCTGCAAGATAACCTAATAAATTATATTCTCTGAAAAGGTGGATCTGAAACAAGAGAATAACTTTTTTTTAGGGCTATTTGGAGTGTAGCTATTATTGTACTTCTGTAGGTGTACTAACTAGAGATGGAGTAGGAGTGGAGGTAACTGGAGTACTGTGTCCAATTCTGGGCTCCCCACCACAAGAGGTATGTGAACATACAGAAGAGAATTCAACAAAGGGCCACTAAAATGATTGAAGGGACCAAAGCATCTCTAATACTAGGAAAGGCTGGGAGAGCTGGAACTGCTCAGCCTGGAGAAGAGAAAGTTCAAGGGGATCTTGTCAATGTATGTAAATACTTGAAGGGAGGGTGCAAAGAGGGATGGAGCCAGGCTCATTTCAGTGGTGCCTGGTGACGGGACTAGAGGCAATAGGCACAAACTGAAATGCAGGATGTTCCCTCTGAATGTAAGAAAAAATGTGAATGTGACCAAGCACTGGCACAGATTGCGTAGAGATTTGTAGAGTCCATCCTTGGAAATACTCAAAAGTTGTCTGGGCATGGTCCTGGCCAATAGGTTCTAGGTGGCCCTGCTTGAGGAGGGGAGGTTGGGCCAGAGGACCTCCAGAGATCCTTTCCAACCTCAGCAACTCTGATTTGATTAACAGGAAAAGAATCTACCTCTTAATTCTCAGAGCACTTGAGGTTTTGTACACAGAGTTTGTCATGCATAAGAAGGCACGCTTCGTCACAGGGACCTTGCTGTCTGAACGGAAATCCAGAGATGCGAAATACATTCCCTACAGTCTTTTCTTAGTTGATGCCACCTTTTTGTGACCTTGGATAGACTGAGTGGGTTACGTTTGTGCTTGAAGTTTGGTCAATTAAATCTGTAGCATTCTGACCACAAAGTATCTCATCTTCGATATGTGTTACAATTTTTAGCAATCTATTTTCTGCTTACTAAGGTATCTCATTTTGCTAATTAATATCTCACATTAATAGAAAATTTTAATTTGTTCTTTTGCATGTATACTGTTGCCTTCTAGGAGTGACCTTTGAAATGTGTATTAACTCTTGGGGTTTTTTTTCTGTTCAGAGTTGGCTGGAAGCAATAGAAGAGCACTCTGCCTATAGCACTCATTACTGCACGCAGGAACAGTTGAGTAGTGATGATGAGGAAGATGATACAGTATCCGTTACAGACCTACAGGATACTCTGAAAGTATGTACTGAGCACTTACTTGGCTCATGTGTCTAGGCAGTTTCAGATTAGTACTGTTTTGTGTAGAAATGCTTCAGTGTACTTTCAGCTAAAAGTAATAATTCTTTTGTCTCATGGATGTATAAATGCTGCTTGTATTTGCACTGCTTACTGTCATGTACTTCTGTTCAGACTTTATGCATAAAATGGCATGTTTATCATAGCTACAGGGTTGTGTTTTTCAGTTTTACCATCACTACTGCAAGGTAGAAAGTTGCTTGAGACTTTCAACCAGGAGAGGGAGCCTTGTGTACTGTACTTGATGACAGCAAGATTGGAGGATAATAAAGCTAACTTTCTGCGAGCTTTACCTATGTAAAACAGGCAATGAAATGGCTTTAAAATTATCCTTTAACACCTCAAGTCACGTTAGATGCATTGTGCAGTGATTGTTCAGTCCTCCAATGGAAATGAGTCTTGATAATCCTAGCATTCAGACTGTGATTCTTGCTTTTTGCCATACATATACTTCTAAAACATTTACTTTAAGGGAAAGTTGACACTGCAATGCAAAAATCTTCACGTGACTGAACTCCAAGTGGCTTGTGCTATACCTTTTGGTACAAAAACTCAAAGCAGCTCATGGCAGAACATGGATGGGAGGGTAATGGTTGCTGGTAGTTCCCAGCAGCCTACAGAAGAAGATGATATTATCAGATAGATAACTGTCTACAAGTTCAAATGCACGCTTGGAGTATGATCTTGGCGTGGGTTCCTGCATGTTGCTGTATTTGCCATGCATCAGTTAACCTATGCATTTACTTATTTTGTCATGAGGTTTGTCAAAGAACAAGCAATAGGTCTTCCTGGGTTTTCAAACTCTTGAATAAAGACGAGGGTAGAATGCATAAGCAATACATACAACATAGCTTTGACTTTGATTTGCTGCGCTAATTTAAACAAAAGCTAATCAGTAATATACTGTGCATAAATCTGTTTGCTTGTGTCTTTGAAGGTACTTCATGTAATTACTTTAAGTTTTAATGTATCAGTCTCTGTCACTGGGTATCTCTGTTAAGATTTAATGCTCTCCAAATTTTAAAATTTCAGTAGAGCTAAGAGAGTAAACATATACTTTCCTTAGAACGAGGCACTTCTGAACTGTCCTTGCTGTCTTTCAGAAAGCACAAGCATGCCAACAAAGACTCAGTAAAGAGATTTCAGACTTTCTTGCAATGGTTAAATCTTTGGATGCTACAAAAGGTAAAACTTACTCTTCTGTTAATGTAGTTTGTTGTTACCAGGCAATTTTTTTTTTTTTTCTTTTAAGCAGCAAATGCTTTAATTTAACAGAAATTAAAATTTCAGGAGCTTGAAATTACAGGACTGTTTTCCTCATTGAAAAAGATTCAAATAAAGTAACATTATAGTAGTTGCAAAGAACTAAGATTTCAGACTTGGAGAAACAGCTAATAAGTACATGGAAAAGAATTTTATTAATGGCTGCAAATATAAGTGAAACTGCCTTTAAATATAGCCCTTGCTGAGTAGTATCATAGGAATATCATGTAGGGATTCACTTCCAGGGCTTAAAAAAAAAATAAAAATCTGTAGTTGGTAGCTTATTGCAGAGTGCAAGTGTCCCTTGCCAGGTACAAAGAGCTAGCTGTCTTACTCTAGCTTTCCCCTCAAAAAAACTTGTCTTGTAGTGAGTAGAAACATGATGAAAGCTGAAGCATGATAAACAGAATGCGAAGTGAAATCACAAAACTATACAGGGAACTGGAGGCATGGTGTGATGGGATATATTCCACAGACTTCAGCCATGAGTTTTATGCTAGATTTTAACTTCTCGGGCTTCATTTTAGATGGTAATTCTTAAATTATCATGTACCTGAATTTTTGCAGCATAACTGCCAAAAAATAGCACAGGCATCAAGCTGTTCAAGGTTAGACCTTGTTTCACTTAATGCCTACAACATGTATAAAGTTGCTCATGTATTAAACACACAAAAGAGTTCTGTAAGAACATCTAACTGTTGGTCCTTTGAACCCAAGTCCTAGGAAGTTTTTCCTCTTCCATCCCCAAGCCTTCCCAAAAGCAGTCTAAAATACAGCTTTTTCTCCATATGCTACTGGGATAAGTTACTGTGTGATGTTAACCTATCTTGCACTAACTGAATTTTTATCAATTTTTTATTTTGCAAGGAAAAGTAAGGCTTCATAATACATATGACTGTTTTATTGGGAAGCCTTTTAAATTAATAATACAATAAAACTCAGTTCTTCATAAAAAGTAGTTTAAAAATTAATGAGGTGGATAAATTCCCTTTGGTAGATGTAGGGGCAGTTTCTCTGACCCAGTATTGTTGACCTGATGAACCAGTGAGGACATTGACTTTTTTTTTAAATACACAACTTGAGTAACCAAAACATAGTAAAGTAAAAACGAGATATTATCTCTTTCCTAGAAACTGCGAGTCTTAGTCAATAGCAGTAATGAGTTCCTATTTTCCTTCTAATGAATGTTTGTAACTCGATGGGTCAGTGAACTGTTTCCAAGTTCATGTATAACCTCTGGTAGGTCTCCACAGAGAGAACTATTGCAACTCTCCTAGTTCTTGCATTGAGTTGATGTGGTATCTTTAAAGTATTAGAGTTCTCTGTCTCCAGAAGATTGCAAATTTCTGAGTTAAAAGTCCTTCTATGTGGAACTTCCCTAAAAGCTTTTCAATAATTTAAAATTGGCTGTCTTGGAACTTGGTATCTAAAATTCTCTCCCTACATGCTACTCAACATGCTACGTTCTGTCTCAATATGCTATCTAAATACAGGGTATCTTTGAGATTTATGCATATTGTTTATTACAAATAAAGCTGTGTCCTGCTCTTGCACTCAGTGTGCTGCCCCTCCTTCTAGAGGTGCTAGCTGCTGTTGACAGCTGCTGTAAGCAGAGACTCCTAATTCCAGTCAATAGTGAGCTTTGGTATCAAAGATAACAAATAGTGTGTGGATATGTACTGTATCTTGTCCTGCAGAAGCAGTGTAAGTTGCAAAATAAATTCAAGAACTGTCACTGCCAGACCTCTTAATTTTTATTGGTGTGACATCAACTTGAAGTGCCTGTGTTACTAAATGGTTTCAACTGATCCTGGAGTCTGTGGCCACTAAATGGACACTTATTTTAATTGCAACAAGTATGCTTCCTGAAAGAATGGCTTGCTTGACTTCTGAGGAATTCACATCACAAAACTTCAAAGATGATGTCAAACACTAAATTTCTACCAGTTGATTGTATTCCTGCTAGTTCTAGACATGTAGCTCCTTCTATAAATGGTCATACAAGTCAGGATGTGAGGTGGCATCACTGTGCAAACTGTACTACTTACCCAGAAGATGAGCCCATGAAAATAAGTCCTCCTTCCCCTTTTATTGAGCAGTGTCCTTGTAACTCCACATCTTTTTTTTTTTTTTAAACCTAAATCTACAGCTGCGCTGTGGTAAGCTTTTTCTCTTCTATAAAACGTCACAACAGAAGGCAAAAAAAATCTACATTTCTCAGTTTAACTTACATTTAACTGGTGTAATATCCTTTGTATTTGAATTCTGTCACCTGGCAACTCTGAGGCTTTTAAATCTGGAAAGTGGTTAAAAGGAGATTGTTGTTAGTCACTTTACCAGTGTCTTGCTGCCATAGCTCACTACCTCTGCTTTCTAAGCCATCATGAGAGAAGCTCAATCCATTCATGTGTCATACCAGTACTAGGGAAAAGATGCAAAAGAAAGAACTTGGGCTCCCTCTGTGCTACTTTTGCTTGCCCTTTCCTTACACAGATCTTGCAGTGCACCAGTCTTCCTGTAGAATATGAATGTTATGTCTGTATTACTTGAAGGAAAAAATAATTAAAAGAATCCTGTAGTTTGTAATGTCCCCCTAATACTACTAATCTTTTATGCTTTCAGGAATATCTTCTCCCATTCTGCAAAAAGTTGAAGTGGTCTCTGAAGTATCCCAGGAAACATGTGAGGCCCTAGCTGACTGCCTCAACCTATTCACAAAGCAGGAAGGGGTATGTATTGTCCTGTGTGGGTCTATAAGGGTTCTGAACAGCTTAGTCTATGTTGTTAGTTCCTGTTTACCTGCTACAAAAAAAAAAATACACACACCCATAGGACATAACGTTGTTGGTAAGCTGTCCTTTTGCATGCTGAATGTCTTGATGAAAAACTCGTGCTTCTAAAGAAAGAGTGGCTAAGTTTCTCTACAAAAGGATATCTTGGTATTTGAGTGTTCAGAAAAGACACAGATTTTTCCTTGCAAAGTACTGCTTGTAATGTTCAAACTGAGTGCTTGAATTCAATAAAGTAGTTGCTTTGCTGATTTGAAGGTTAAAATATTTTTTTAAAAAAACTTTTTTTTTTGGTACTGGCAAACTGAAGTGTTGAACACTATTGCTTCTGAATTTGTTTTTCAGACCATGTGCTTAGTGGGTGTGTGAATGCTCTCTCTTGAACTTCTGGCTTTCCCAGTGACAAGTATCTTGTATAGTGTTAAACATAATGCGAGTGCTTCAATTTGGGAAGATGTGTCAAGCTCATTAATTCCTCTAGTAGGAGATCTGGTATTTTTCTCCCCTCTCGAAGATACTATAGTACCATGGAATAAACCTGTCTTGCTATATTGTGGTACAAGTAATCCCTCAGTTAGGCTCTTTTTGTCATCCGTAAACTGTGTTTCAAAATGAAGTTTGTGTTGGTGCTGTTAGTCTTCCAGTTACTTAACAGTAGCTGCAAACACTGGCTCCATTGTCTAGGTCTGGTTTAAGGGGTTGGTTTTTTTTTTTCATTCCTTTCCAAGTGTTTTTGTCTCCAGTCACAAGTCTTCTAGACTTACTTGAGTCAAGCTCTAGCAGAGTGGAACAAGTATTGCTTTTTTTACATTGAATTTTTTATTTAAGAAAATCCAATTTAAGTTGTCAGTTACATTTCTGGATGAGGGAGAAATTGTTGCAACAGTGGGTGTCTAGTGTTAGTGTTCCTTAATTGTGTTGGCACCTTGTTTCAAGCCAGACTAAAATAGCTTTCTAGAGTGGAGTATGGCAAAACATATGGTGAAATTGTAATTTCACCTTACTTGAACTTGAAGAGTCTTAGTAAGTGTTGTCATCTTGAAGCATATCAATTTGGGCACAGAGGAATAGTTTGAGGTGTGAACTTGAATTTCCACCATAGCTAGTGGAATCAGTCGGTCATGACAGAGGGAGATGTGATCCCAGGGAGTTTTGTCTTGGTATTTTTTAAACTTCAAGCTATTGCAATTACTAAATATAATACACGTTTTTAACGATGCCATAAGCTCATAATGGAGCAGCAATCTCTTCCTAAGACTTGAACCTTTGCAAAAAGTTATGTTCCTTGAGCATTACTGTTCTTTATCCCACAGCATTTGGTTTTGTTACCTTTTATAAGCAGGGCCCTGTTCTTTGCCATTCTGTGTTGACTTCGAGGCTGTAGTTCTGTTGGCAGCGCAAAAGCAGTATGTTGGGTTCCGCAATAGCAAGTGATAGGACCCCAAGTAAATGCTTTAATATTCCTTCCATGTACACTGAATAGTAAAGCATAACTCTAAAGTATCAAATGCTTGTCTAAAATTATCTCTTTTTTTTTTAGTGTTTTTCTATTCTGATCGTGGTCTCAATAATGAAGTTAAGTCTTGGGTGTTGTAAATGTTTGGGAGCTACTGCCATGAACGCTCTGCTCTGGCAATAATTGGCTGCTGTGAACTTAAAACTGCCAAATTACCTTCAGGAAGGATAATTCTACAGCAATGGTTTAAAAGCTTCTTTTCTACCTGCCCTGCCGTCTCCAGGCCTCTTTTGTTGTCAGGGGGGGCTCTGCCAGACTGCAGCTTGTTTTAAGGGGGGGACTCCCTGGCAGAACTTCCTCTGAGTAGAGAGGAATTATTTGCTCCATAATATCTTTCTGCTGTATTGTGTGTGTGCCCTGAAACCTGGTTCTCTCTGGAACAAATGTCTCTTCAAGCTAGGTCCCTCTTTATCTGCCTCTTTAAGGAGAATTCTTTTCCTCTCTAACTTAAATTGTCAGCATACCAGAAGTCACTGCTTGACTAATGAGGAGAGGCTGCCAACCTCAGTGAGGATAACCCAGTGAGCACTCTCTTTTTTTTTCCTTTTAGCAAAGACTTTTAGTATCGCACATCTATGTGCTGTGTAAATTGTAGCCTAATTGTGCAGTATGCAAATGAGCTGCTAATACAGCACTAAAGAGGAGAAGATAAAGGTTCAACTCTCTTCCACTTGCGTCAGAAATGGTGCAGGAGCGTGATACCCAAACGACCCATCTGTCCGCTGCTTCCCCTTCCCCCGGCGCGCCGTCTCCCGGTGCCGCCGTGCAGGGCTCGGCGTGCGCGGTGGCGGCGGCGGTGACGCTTCCGAGCGGCTGCGGGAGGACGCGGCCGGGTTCCGCGCCCGGCGGGGTGGCACGGCCCGCTGCGGTGCCGGCTCCGGGAGGAGGGGTCCCCGCAGCACCGAGCTGCCCGCCACCCGTGCCTGAGGAGGCGTGACCTCGCCGCTCCGCACGGCGGGAGCTGCTGTGACGCCATGGAGAGGAGCCGGGGGTGGGGGAGCTTCCAAAAATAACCCACTGCGGCGGGGCTCTGGGCGCGGCGGCCCCAGCGGGCTCTGGGACCCGCGTACTCCGCGGCTCCGAGGAGTCGCTGCCCCTGAGCGCGGGGCAGACGCCCCTGTTCCGGGGGCGGGGCCGGGGCGGGAGCGCTCGGCCTGTCAGGCCATTTTTAGCCGGGCTGGGAGCCCGCCTGCCGCCCTGCTGCTTCGGGCCGGTGTCCTCCGCCCTTTTCCGTCCCCCGCGCTCGGCGGGACGGCGCGGAGCGGGGCGCTGAGCAGCGCGCGGGCGGAGCGGGGCGGGCGCGACTCCCCCGCCCCGCCCTGCGCCGCGCCGGTGCGCCCGCCCAGCCCGCGGCGCGGTGCGAGGTGAAGGGGCCGCCGCTGCGCCGGCCGGACCCTCCGCTGTCAGCCGGGGCGGCTCTCCCAGGCGCGCGGGGCGAGGTCTCGGAGCCGCCGCCCTCCCGCAGTCGGCTCCGCGGTACGTGTGTGCGGTGCGCGTGATGGGCTGGGCTTCGGTTTTGTGTTTTTTTTCCCGTCTTGACATTGGGATGAACCCTTCAGTGTCAGACGCAGAGGGCAGAGATGAGCGCGGATAGTTTTTGCCGAACGATTAAAACATGCGAGGGAAAACCGAAGCTAATTTAATTGTTTTAATCAGGGCGTGTGTTGATGCGTTTGTCGGGGCTCGTGCAACTCGAAGCGCTTTCTGCAGTGACTTTGGCACAAGGTTAGTAAGTGTTGTTTCAAAGCAGGACTTCCCTTGTACTGTTTCTAGCAGATAGCAAAGCCTGCATTCCAAAAGCAGTTTGGTTCTAAGTATTTTTATATTCTGAGGCATTTTTGTTTAGTTGTAGAAGTTTAACTTAAGGTCCTTTGCACGCTATTATCTCTGCTAGATTTTCTGGTTGAGTTTAAAATTCATCTCCAGTACTTCAGCTGCATGAACTGAAACCATATGAAACTGATAGGAAAGGTAATTTTAAAATAAATCAGAGCAGGGTTTGTTTGTTTGTTTTTAAGTTTGCTTCTTCATTAACCAGTGCTAGATAAAGTGTGCTGAGTGTATTGACTCTCCTCAGTTTTGCTTTTACCATCAAAGGTTGTATTTAAATTAAGAGCACCTATTGTATGAGTTTAGAACAAAAAGCGGTTGCAAACTGACTTCATTTGTAGTCTGTCTGTGGCTTTGATCTTCTTCCTTTGTTTGTAGGTGTTGTCATTCTTTCTAGGTTTTTTTTTTTTTTAAGAGGAAACTTGTTTACAAGCTGATGAAAAATCTTAGCTGATGAGATAAGGAATTCAAAAAAGGTTTCTTCATTTCTTGGTTTAAATGAGTTGTGTAGTCAGCTAGGTGGAATTTGTCATAACAAATTAAGCTTGTCATTTTTACAGGAACTTTAAGGTCAAAATACCATGGGTCATAGTTCTTGGATTTAGTTAGCTTTACCATGGCGTAACATGCTATCTCTTGTATGTATAACTGATGTACTGTAAATAAAAAATGTGCATGCAGTTCAGCTAGCAAATATTAATCTCTTGAAGTTCAGTTTACTGCCTTAGTTCATTTCATATTTCTTAGAAACATAATTAAATGTTCAAGGATTAGATGTGTCTGTATGTGTTCTTGTGAATGAAGGCATGCATTCTTTTTGGGATACACCTAATTGTCTTTAGTATTTGTCTAATTTTTGGTCTGAGGGACACATATGAGTATGGCTGTTACCACTTAGACTTACTACTTTACTGGATTGTGAATGAAGAGGGTGCCCGTAAGCTCTGTCCAACTGACTCCTTAATGAGACTTCTTATCTGTTCCCTTGTAAGAGTGGAGGTGAGGGAAGCAGTGATGACCTTCTGTAGTCAAGGGAGAACTATTGATACGGGCACCCTGAGCAAATCTGTCTAGAAAACTCCTGGAGTCCATCAGCAGTCCTTTTCTGCCACCTGACAGTATAGTCAGCTGCATTAATCTATCAGGTACTGGGAGCCTGTGGTGTGGGGGAGGGACTCAATTGAAACCAGGGAAGCTAAGAAAGAGATTAATTTCATGATTACCGTTAGGGCTGGTTAGGGGATTGTGTATTGGCTGGCTCTTGTACTAGACCTAGAACTGCAGAGTCCTTAGCTGCTCAAATAATGAAATCGATGCCTGTGTTTCTCTGCTTTTTTTTCTCCTTGTACTTAGAAACAGGTGAAAGCCCTATATATATATATATATATTTTTTTTTTTTCCTTCATTTCAGTCACTGGAGCACAACAGAGCAATTCTTGTTTGTTCTGTTATGTCACTCTTGCTGAAAGTAGTGGCAATCAAGGCAAGACCTCAGGCATGTATGCAATGCCTCAGACAACTGAAACGCTCTTCAGCTTGTAAACTTGGGGAAAGGAAGAAGAGCAGGTCTCAGGCATTTGGTAATTGCACTGAGTGCAGCAAGAGGTGTCTGGTGTTGAGAGACTCAAGGTGTGTCTGCATCAAGAAAATCTTTATTGGCTGTATGAGTCTCTAGCTGACTTGACCATGTTTCTTCTCCTCCCCTCCAAATGAGTAGAAATGCACTAGAAAATACCTAGTGCAACTTGAATCTTCTTTGAAAGTGACACGTTAATTGGAAGGTTCTCTATACTTAAAACGGGTGCCCCAGTAAAGACTGGTATTTTTCCCTTATGCCTAAAAAACGTGGAATACAACATGTTGTGGAATGATGTTTAGACATGGCATAAAAGAGAACAAAGCTACTGACAGGAAAGTCATTTATCAGGTTGTTTCTTCTGCTACAATGTCAGCAGTTCTAGTCATGCCTTGATGATTCTTGCTGTACTCATTTTTGGGTACTGCATACGTGTCTTCCACCTGTGCTAAAGCTCTAGAGATGATATTCAAATCAGAGGAACTTGATAGAGAAATGTTTGCAGATAGCATAATGTTCTTCCTCTGTAAGCATTTTCTTTCTGCCACTGTACTGCAGCCTTGAAGACAGAAAGCTAACTAGAGGTCTGTGAAGACAATGTCCTTATCGTTATTATGTAAAGCAGTTCAAAGTATGTAGGAGATAGGGGAGTTAAAGAACATAACTTTTTTCAGAGACTTTCCTAGAGCAGCCAAGACTGAATAGATCACCAGAGTGGGCAGAGAAGCTAAGCAGCAGCCCAGACAGAAGCTTGTTAAAATAACAAATACTGGGACTCCGTTCAGGGAAAAGGTAAGTAAATATTACTGCTTTTATTTTATAAAAGGATATTACGGTGTTGACAGAATGCTTACATTTTGAAGCGGTTAAGATCCTTGGTCAAATGCTGTATACAAAAGGCTTCTGGGTGGCAGATGGTTCTGGCTGACAAGAATGCCTGGATGTTACTATAGGGCGAAAGGTAAATGCTACTGGTCTTTGTGGTACAACAGGGTCCCAACGTTTTTTTTTTCCTTAAGAATGTGCACTTCAAAAGTTAACACTTTTCATTGTAGCTGATGATATGTTTGAATATAATCTATTGGCAAAGTGACATATTAATTTCTAGTGACAGGGAAACTCTTGCTGCCTTGTAGCTCTACAAGCCTGTGTGAAAGCTGGTCACACAACTTATCTCAAGGCATTCTCCACTCGGTACTCCATTGCCCAGCTCAAAGCACACTGCTAACCTGTTCTTGAACTCTCCAGAGTGGATTAGTGCTTTTTCAAAGCTTGGCTTGTAGGTTTGGTTTTATGGTTTTTTTTGTTTTTTGGGGGTCTTGTTGGTTTGTTTTCTTGGTAGTTGTTAGGCAGCTTTGTATAAAGTAACTTGGTATCTGTTAGGGCCTCTAGGGAAAGATGTGTAAAAACATAATTGGTTTGAAATGAGACCCCGTCTCACTGGGCTTCTGCAGCTCCCACTCTTGAGTTTTACTTCTGAGGTCTTGTCTATGACTTTTTGGGGCATTTTGTTTTTTTTAATGCAAAAACATGGAGAAAAGGGGCTTGGCTGAGGCTGCAGGGAAGAAATATCAAGCAGCAATCAAGTTTAATAGGATAGTATTTGAAATAGTAAGCTTCTAAAGTAGGAATTAGCAATTCTGTTTCCTGTGAATGTATTTGAAAAATGGTGGTCTTGTCTGTGTGTAAGCTGATAGAGAGGGGAAAAAAATACATAAGAAAATTTTATTTCTGTGTTTTCACAACTTCTGTGAGGATATTGTTTGTTTTCTTCTCCATCATACTTGGAAAACAAACTGGAGTGAGAAGGGTGCACACTTTTATCCTTCTAGTTTCACTGTGATTTCATAATGGCATGTAAAGCTGATCAGCTTGTTTTCAGTGTTCTGGGTTAATATGTATCTGATGTGTTTTTGAAGAATGGATGAGCAGCAGAGTTGTAAATCTTGGTAGCTCCCAGCCAGTGTATTGTCCCCTAAGCACTGGTAACATTTCAGGAAAAAAATAAAGCAGCAAAAAAAATAGGATTTAAGGCTGAACCTCTGTGCATAGCGCCACACTTGTTAACTTCGTGTGCAAGTATGTGAGATAATTGACTGTAACGTCAGTCTGGCTGAGTGGTCTGGTTTTGTCTCTCGGTTGCATAAAACATCAGAATACTGAACTGGGTGACTGCGGTCACACACATTTACTAATTCTGTCAAAATATATTCTCCTTAACCTTTCTTACTTGAAGCTTAGAGTTTTTATAATGCCTTTTTCTTTGTAAAGCTGACAAAAGCTAGTTTCTTAGAATAATAATAATAATAAAAATTATTTCTATACATATGAAAAATTAACTTCATGTAGCCTATCCAGTACTGGATATTAACATGTGCTTTTGAGGGAGATATGATATTTGACTTTTGATTACTCATGTGATTTGCATGAGGTTGTTTTAATGGCATTGTCTCTGAGTAGCATAAGTAACTTAAGGGTTCAAGTCACTTAAATGTTGTCAAATCATTTTAAGTTCACCATGTGGTGGGATTTTTGGTATGTTTTATTTGGTCTCCTTAAATGTGATTTTTAGATCTCTTACCATATGGCCTAGTAGGCTGTCCATGTGCAATTGTGTAGCCTTTCCTTGAATAAAGGAGGTTGACCGAGTCTAAACTTTTCTGCTGTTTTTTACTGTGTTTTTAGTTGGTGTATTTTAGTCACTTCTGGTTCCATAAAATATTTGGCTCTTGTAGCTATGAAGAATAAAATGTATGATCTCCCATATAGACAGTACTAGTGTGTGGGAGAGGCTGTGTTGTCTTTTTTCTATTACTTTACCTGGCCACAATCATGGCTTTTAAACTGAAGCTGCTTTTTTCACTTCTTTATTCAATGACTCTTCAGAGCTGATACCATTTTTATAACAGAGGTAAGCCATTGGAATTTGACCTCTTATCTGATTTTTTTAATCTCATGAGCCAAACGTGTACTTATTGGCCTCTGTCTCTCCTAGACTGCCAGTGAGTTTAAAAAGCTTTTTTGGTTTCAATATTAATATTCAGAAGTGTATTATCTCTGCTTGCTATGCTGTCCAGTGAGGAAATGCTCTTCTGTAATGCTGAGTGCTGAGTCACTAAGGTTGTCACTAGATCTGGTAAATTAAATGTGCTTAGAAAGTGTTTATGTTCTGAAAATAAATAACTAGTGTTATAGTTTTCCTTGAAGGTACATGCCAGGCCTAGCCATCAAGGAATGTTTGTAACCTCTTTCTTCAGAGTGCTTGTATTGTTCTTGACATCGCCCCCGTTTAAATGTGTCAGTGATACACTTCAAAAATAAATGTGTTCAGTGTCATGTACAAATGGGAAATACAGGCCTGTGCTATCCTATAAGGATAGTTGATAAACACACACAAAGCAAAACATGCTCCATTTATAGTAAAGAGCTGATCTGAATGTTGCTGCAAAGGAGTGGTAAGATAGAGGGCCTCTTACAAATAAAGCGTATCTATTTGTCATGAATATCCTGAAGAGTCCAGTATAAGAGAGTGTCTAGATTTGATGCAAGGATAGCCCTTATCTGAATATCCTGCCTTATAGAATGTATTTCAGAGTGACACCTGTGATGTGCTTACTTTACTTGTATAGCTTCATGTTAAGCTGTTGGTAAGGTAAATGTGGTCTCCGTCAGCGCTTTTGAATGTTTTCCCTCCTCTCATGCTTGTCACTGCAACATTATTAGTGTTAAAACTTGGACATCAATGCGGTAACTCTTGGATCCATAGGTACACTAGGAAACTTTGAGAATGGCTTTAAAACATGCCTATTTGAAGGAAGTCTGCAGTGTACATCATAACGTAACCTAAAATAAGCTAGGTTAGTGTAGCTTAGAAGTAGAACAGTTTAGCCACAGAAGCAGACTATAAACTTTTTCATCTGCTTTGGAGAGTTTTGTGCTGCCAAAGCTACACTGCTTCTACAACGTGAGCTCATTTAGGTATGTTGTTTGACCCTTGAATAGAATTACAGCTTTCTCTTAATCTTTAAATTTAGTAGTGTTGCTATTGCTTATCCCTTTTTTTTTTTTTGAGTCAAGAGCTATGGTAGGAGAAAGGGTAGAGGAACAAAACCACTCCTGCCTTGTCTGGAAACATTCAGTTTAATTGGCCAGGGCCTTGTGCAGGTCTGCTGTAGCAGAAAAGCATTGGAGGGTTTGAACTGATGGGTGTGAACTAAGTGGGCAGAGTCATACATGGGGATCCTGTCATTGTGGTCAGGAATAATCTTAAATTGTCAGGATAATGGTATAGCTCCTCTAGGTAATGTGGTAATTCATATACGTCAGTAACTTACACCTTTCTGGACATGTCAACATGATTATTAATTGTGGAAGTATTCTGTGCTATGCATGCAAATTGGATTGTTTGTGTTTCCAGTGAAACACCTTGCCGCAAGGTCAGACAAATCAAATTGAGGTGAAAATGAGCTGGCTGAGCCTTTAAGAGAGTTTGCAACCTTAGACAGTTGCATCTGTGCCTGTGGATAGCAGAAATCTGGTTTTCTCTGACCTGTATCTCCTCCAGCTCTGAAGCCACATGTCAAGCTAAGGGCTAAACTCTAATCCCACAGAACAACAAAATGGTTGAAGTTGGAAGGAACCCCTGGAGGTCCTCTGGTCCAAACCTCTTGCTCAGGCAGGGCTACCTAGAGCCAGTTGCCCAGCACCATGTTCAGACAGCTTTTGAGTATCCTCAAGGATGGAGATTCCACAGTGTCTCTGGGCAACTTGTGCCAGTGCTCAGTCACCTTCATGGTAAAAAAAAAAAAAAAAGTTTCTTAATGTTCACAGGGAATCTCTTGTGTTTCAGCTTGTGCTCATTGCCTCTTGTTGTGTCAGTGGGTACCACTGAGAGGAGCCTGGCTCTGTTCTCTTTGCAGCCTCCCTTCAGGTGTTTACATAGATTGATGAGATCCATCCTGAGCCTTTTGCTCTCTAGCCTGAACAGCACTTAGACGTCCACATGGTATTTTAGAGGCTGTCCAGTACAGTAGTTTTGGACAATTTCAGGGAACCAGGTATCACAGATCAGTTGATAACATATGATCAGTGGTTTTTTTACTATTGTCTTTGCTCCCGCATGCAATTTATTGAATCTAAAAAGCGATGCGTCACTCTAGGCTGTCAGATTCTTCATCTTGGAGTGGGGAGAACTCCTGGTGTTCCTTAAACTTTTATGAGATCTCCCTTCTAGTTTTATTCTAGCAGCCAGTGTTTTTTATTGAAGTTTGTAAAAGAGCTTACTAGCAGTTTAAGCTGAGGCCACTTCTTCCTCTGAACTGTAGATGCTACTGGATTCCATGTTGGAGAGTAATAAATAGATGATTTATCAGTAAATAGTTTTGCTACAATGTTAAGTATGTATCTCTGAGAGAAGCAGGCTTGGTTTATCTGCTGAATTAATATTTAGTTACTTTTTGCACAAGAAGTACCTGTGTAGCAAGGAATAACTGAATTCTTGCAAGAAAGTTTTTGGTTTTTTTCTAAAACAAACAAACAAACCACCCCCAAACAAACACCAAAACACAGAAGAAGAAAAAAAAACTGCAAACAAAAAAAAATCCACCAGAAAAAGGCAAAAGTGTTTTGAGATCATTCACAAGGAGAGAAGATCTGTTTCAATGTTTGGATTAGCTATCTGTTCTGCATGGCAGTGGTGGTGTTCTATAGTGTCTTCTCGTTAATATATCAGTAGGTATCATATTTTGGGATAATTGTAGTGGTTTTAGACTCTAGCAATGATTTCTAACAAAAATAAGAACTAGGAGGTGGTATTTCAGCTTTCTTTTTCAGTATGCAAATATATGTTTGCTAATTTGATCTAAGATGTGGTGAACTTCCAATTTAGATTTCTACAGCCCAAAGCAGTTATGTGTCTGCCCTTACTGCTGGACAAACTTCTGTACAACATACTCTAACTTCAGGAAATGTCTTATCAGCCTCCCCAGGGCCTCGCTGATGTCTGCTGGCTGTTGCCTGCTTAAGGGTAAGGTCAAAAAAATCTCAGAGGAAAATTGTCCCTAAAAAGAGACAAGCTTCTTAATGCTGCAGGTCCTTTTAAAATCTGAAGTACAATTGGGATTTCTGCATATTTATGTATCTACAAAGTTGGATTCTTTAATATTGGAAAGTTGAGAAGAGCCTGTTCTGGGCTATAGAAAATGAGAACGCTCTCCAAAGTGGATTTAATGTGGAGACCAGAACTCCAGCACTGTGTTGTGAAACTTACCATTGACTTCTGGTCTGTGTTGGAGTTCAACTTTTTTCATTTTTAACTAGTTTGGTTAGCATCCAAAATGAAATAGAAGTCTTATTTGCTAGTTTTTGAGTTTTTAATAAATGCAGAACTCTACAGCATGCATGTTTGTTTTGGAATTGCTTTTTAAAAAAGCCTGTCAGTTACTCTTCAGAAATAATTAACAAGATTCCCAATGCAGAGCTTATAGAACAGACAACTGGCTTTGGAAGTGTTAATTTTTTAATAGGAAGCTGGTTTAACTCTGAGTCAACAATGCATCCAGTTGTGTAGCAGTACTAGTAAGCCAGTAAGAGCCAACAAAAACATAGCAAAAACATGATAGTTGCTTCTAAAGAGAAAACGTTCATACACACGTTCCGTGTGATCCAACTGGGAAGAAGTGTAGGGGAGAGCGTACAAAGGGGTTGATCAAAGTAACCAGTGGTGTATACCAAAAAGTACTTAAGGGAAGTAGTTAGATCAAAACTGCCTTAAGATCTATTTTCAAAACAGTTCTTAAGAATAAAAAGGAAATGTTTCCTGTGTGCATTCTTAAGAACCCTTACATCTTAAAGTCTGGTCTCTGTTTGTGAAACTAGCAAACAAAGATAACCAGAGTCTCCCAAGACTGAAAGATATAAATAATAAGACCCTACCAGATCTGAAAACATGCAGGAATATACTGTTCTGGTCCCGTTGGCATCGGCATAATTGATCAGCTAGAATGAGACCCTTAGTTTGGGTAAAGTTACTTGTGGCATATGCCTCTGAGGAAATAGATGCTTAATCTCACTAAGGCAGCCAAATATTGTTGGGGTGTGGTTCTTTTCTGGTAATCTTGTAGCTCTGCAACTTGAAACAAGCTTCCCAAACCTGTACGTCACTGCTGATGTCATTCAATCCCAGCTTGTTTTGGCATAAACTGTTGGCAAATGTGAATAGCAGCCATATTTAATTTCAGGTTTTCTCAGAATAGAAACAATACTTAACAGAAAATTACAAAATCAGAAGGCTTTTTGCTTGAATTCCTGATACTTGACTAATCATTATTATAATACTGGAACATGAGTAGGGACAGAATGCACTCTGGAAACTGGCAACTTCTTTAGCTCTCAAACCTAACTAGACTTAATGAGGTTTGTCAGTTTGCAGTTAAATTGTCTAAGTAAAATGTAAAACATAAATACTTTTGAGAGGAAGACTTAGAATTACCATTAAGTCTCACTTTAGAAACAAACCAGAAAAAATTCTTTTAAGTCTCGGCTAGAATCATTTTGAAGAAAGCAGTTTCTCTGACAGAAAATCTTAAACCCAAGCTTTTAAACCAAAGCCATCCTTTTAATCTGCAATCAGAAATGAAGTGTGTGCAGTTTGTTCTTGTGCTGCTAGAAGGGTTCTTGGCTCAGAACTGTGACATTCTCTGCTCTTCTCTGAATAAACAAACTTTGACATAGCCAAATGTGGAAGCAGGATAAGGGAAGGAAGGCAGTGAGCTCCATGTTGAGGGATGAAATGTCAGTGTCTTAGGAGAGAAAGGTGGGAGGCAAACAGTCTTTGTCCCTAGCACATGGGTAGTTCAGAAACTGTTAATCCAGGCAGTCTTGAATTACAAATTTTTATAGTAGACTTGTATGTCGGAAGAAGGGTGCTGACGGCTCTCAGCATCTCCGGCTCTTCTCGTGCATAACAGTTCTCTTACTGCCTTGATGTCTGTCTGTGTTGACATGATCAGAGTTTTTTCTGTGTGGATGATAGCTTGACTGTTGCTTATAGCAGTGGTTCCACTGTCTCTTAAGTTTTGTGATCATATCTGGTCCTTTCTTTCATTAGCAGAATTTCATTACTTTAATAAATCAAATATAGGGTTATACTCAGAAGAATTAAATGTAGCCTTTCCAAATCAGCCCTGCTAAATTCCTCCTCTTGAACTTTTGAGGTGAACCATTTGCAGCTGACTAACAGTGAATCCTTGTGTTGATCTGGGGAATGATTGAGGCAGTCTTATGACTTGATTTACAAAGCCTTTGATTTCTTCTGTAGGCTTTGAGATGTGAATACATTACCAGGATTTCAGATTGTTCTGAGGTTTTCTTGTGTGTGGGGGTGTTCTTTCAACCTTTGTACAAAAAGGAACTTTATTGGTGATGTTTCTTGTGTATGGGTCTAAAAGAAAGCAAAATATTATGTTAGCCTTCTAAGGCTTTTTTTTCTTTTTTGAATTTGATGATCTTAGTAAGATCTGGTACTCTGATGCTGTAGCTATAGAGTCAGCTGGCCAGACTTCTGAGATGAAGGGTGATGCTGTCTTGTGATACAGTAAGGAACCCTTGACCTATCATCAGTGAACTCAGCTTACCTCTTTGATTAACTGATCACATCTTGTTTTGCATTTCAGTAGTTGCAGTAGCAGTACTTAAAGTCACTGGCAAGAGCTATCTAACTATATTTTTAACTTGAGTTCTCATAGATCTCTGAAGCCGGGTAGATGGGAAACTTATAGCACAGAGAAAGAAAAAGCCTAAGCAAGAAACAATGGTTGAAGTGTGAGGTTTTTGGATCACTCCTCTGTACCCTTGTGGTGAACCAAGGGTATGATGAAGTTTACAAGAGCAAGTTTACTCCAGCAAATGAAGAGCTATGATACAAAGCCTTAATATATGTTAAGATAGCAAATGTTTGTCACTAGTTCCTGGTGTTTAATGGTGATGGGGAGTGGTGAGTCAGCAGAGGGACTCACCACTGTGGAAAGGCCTATGTGTAAACAGATAAGAAATCCCAAAAGTTTTATATAAAATATTTAGATGCTTTAGGACTTTAGGAATCTATGGATGTGCTCATGAAACTGATTGCATCTGTTTGGGAACACTTTGTTTTTGCTTTAATGTGAGCTGTCACATTTGCAGTTTTATGATGTGTCAAGGGAGTATTCATAAAGCACTCTTTCCTTTCTCTAGTACTTCAAATACCTGAGGTGTGCTTCTAAAGAAACCTACTAGAACTAGAACTGTTCCAGTTTTTTGGGGGTGGAAGGGAGGAGGGTTAGCAGAAAAGCAGGATTATACCTAGTCATATCATATACTAATGTGTGCTTAGCCAGAGTTAAATTCCATAAGTAGAAGCAAAAATCAAGCCTTTTAAAAATTTATTTTCTTTCTGGAAAACTTTCTCTGTTGAAGCTCAAGTGTGGTTAAAACCATGAGTACTCCACATGAGAGCAACTGACTTCAGTTTTCACTTCAGTAGCAGCTTAAGAAACAACTTAGTCTTACTCTAAGTAGCAGAAAATCTAAAGGCACTTTTTCATAGAAGCATATCCTGCAGAATTAGTGCTGCAGTGGCATACTTTAAAGTTAGTTAACAAAATATATAGAACTGTCCCATTTCTAAACAAATATTCCTTGGGGAAGATATTAAAAGTCTCTACATTTCTTCCATGATGAAATGAAAAGGCAGACTTCATTCAAAACATGGAGGCAGACCTGACTCTTCTCAAATCTATGTAGTTCTCCTTCTACATTAAATGTAAAAGAATAACAGATTTACTCAGCACTAGTTTAAACTGGTCGTCACAAAGAACCATCTTATGCAAGGAGGCGCTAGCAATAGGGACTGCATTGTACTAACAGCAAAACTGCAGCTATGTGAGCTTGTCTGTTAGAATAGACAAACAGTGTACATACCAAACTGCCTGCATGGAGGTTGTGATCTGCACTGAGCCTCAGATTTTTGGATAGGGGTTTTTATTTGCTGTGAAGATTGCAGAAGGGAAAGAATCCTTCACTTTGGGTTCCTAGTGCTTCCTGTAAGTAGTTCTCCATGGTGTAATGTGTTACAACACAGAGCTTTGTAGGTTGTCTTTCAGGTAGTATATCCTGTTGGAAACTAACAGTTTTGTATAAATAGATGTAGTGTGAAACAAATGGCAGGTTTGATTGGTATTTACTTAATTACAGAAAGTAGGATTACATTTATAACATCAGGAGATGTCCACAGAAAACTGTCAGTTCTACTATAGCATTGTTTTTCTAGTTCCTTCATTATATGTTAATATCCAGCCAGGTGTTCGACTATCCCTTAGCTTGCTACTGAAAAATTACACCTTGTGTCTGTACTTCATGGCAAAGGTCCCATAAGAAGTGATGTTCTTGGGAGGATGGAATTTCTATGGTAGTTGGACAAAGCCATTCATTTTGAAAACCAAAACTCCACTTCTGAGTAGTCAGTGACATTGGTGAGGCAGTGTCATAGGCTGCTTCCCTGCACTCCGCTTAGTGTGGAGCAGAATTGGTACGCAGTGGTACTGACAATCTGTCTGAGTCTGGCTTCAGATCCCCTGCTGGTTGCTATGTGAAAGAAGTAGTTCTTCCTTCCTACACAACTCAAAAATCTGCATATTCTGGGCATTCTTATTCCTAACACTGAAGTTGAGTGCTTTTGAAAGTAAAATCCAACTAAATAACACTGCAGTGTTGTGAAGCCTGTCTTTTCTCTCTCTCAGTCCAGGAAAGCCTAGAGCTAAGGTATGCTGTCTTTTAATTTACTATTCTAATGTTAAAGGCAGGTAGCTGTACATATTGTTGAAGTGTCTGTATTTCTTCTCTGCCTTGCTTGCTATGTGTTGTTTTTAGGGTTTACTTGCAGCTGCAATAGCATGTTGCTGGGATGATAATGTATTAGCTGGCCATTCAGTGGTGTGACCCTTACTACCCCACAAAAGTGCCACTGTTGTTGGGCATCAGTTTAAATTAAAAGTATCCAGCACCAAACAAAGCAAGTATTTTGTGTATTGTACTGAGACGTCTTCAGGATAGACAGAGAAGCCTTGGTTACAGGCTGTGCCGATATAGTTCAAGACTTCAGGCTTTAAAAAAAAAGGAAAAAAAAAAAACAAACCAAAACCCAACAAAAGTGGTTTAGTGCATGTTCCTAGTCTCCCACCTACCTCATGGAAGATGAGGGTACAGAAAGGAAAGACTGGTGTGTGTTGTGCACAGATAAGCTTTTCGATATCTTAAAGTAGGCACATGAACTTTCTACTAGTAATATGGAGTGAAGGAGTTAACTTTTAAACATGCTTCTGTGCTTAGCAGGATTTCTAATAGCATGGAAAGACAACAGAAGTGTCTGCAAATAGCTTGTTGCTTTCCTCCAAAAAAAATAAAATAGGTAAGAGTTCTGACCGCTAAAATAACTCAATTCTACTATTTAAACTCACAATTCAGTGCTTACAGCCTGAAGGACCCAAATACTTACGGGAAGATGTTGGAAGCAGATTCACATTCAGTTCAACCAGAAGTGAAACCAGTTACCAGAACTTGGATATCAAACCTCTTCAACTGGAGGTTGTTTTTTTTGTTTTTTTTTCTTTTAATAAAATGTTTTACTGACCTAGATACTGAAGTCTTGGTGGTTCTGTGTCAGTGTAACAGCTTATAGCTGTAAGGTTAATGATTGATTGTTTATTTCTGTTAGACAAAGCTAGACAGTTTCCATCAGCAACTATAAATTTGAAGTTTCACTATAATAATCTCTTTAGAGATGAAAACAAGACTGATCTTAACTGTCATTGTCTAACAGTGCAGGCTCAAGCCCAACTTTATTGATAACTATGATTGCTCTCGTGCAGAATAGCTCCTGACAAGAGTAAGGTAGGAAGCCTGACCAGTTGAAAACTGGGATCTCAGCTGGCCTCATGCTGGGCTTGCTAGTGTTCTGTGCCACTGTCCCTGTGAAACTCAGTGGAAAGCTTATAACACTGATGGTGGCACTGGCATTGCAGGCACCAGTAGCAGAGATCAAAAAGATGACAGCCACTCCATAGCTGGAGGATGAGGAGCTGAACTCGGTACGATGTGAATTGCCATCTGTCTCTTTCTCAGCGCAGGCACCACTACTGAAGGTACAGAAACCACAGCTGTATCACAAGCTGTGCCTTACTCAGGCTGTCAATAAAATGTCTCTTCTGATATGTTCCAGGGTATGCTCAAACTGGATTTCCAGAGCTGTGTATATACTGATACCTGCTTCATTTTGGTGTGATATTTACTACCTTATATAAACATTTGTATCACTGTGTAAAATAGTGCAGTAGTCAGCTAAGGCAACTTCACAAAGTCAGATGATATTCAACTGAAAAATATTGTTCTACTTGTGTCCACTTTAATAGATTGAAATGTGTATACTTCTGGAATTGCGTATATTCTTCATTGTTTTATGCTCATCTCCCTGCTTTATATATAAATCCAAAAGT
Organism: Caprimulgus europaeus; assembly: GCA_907165065.1. The sequence goes on from OU015525.1 coordinate 49,548,012, forward strand.
CTTTGTGTTACATAAGCATTTTTAAAACTAGTCTGGAGGTTCCTTCTGTAATCTTATAGTTGTTTTAGTGTTGGGACACTGAAGAAGGACAGGGTGGGGAAGAATCCACTTCAGTTTTATCCCTTCTCCCAAAGTTTTATCTCAAAAAAAAAATATTGGCAGAGTAGCCAGGAAGATTAGAATAATTCACCTCAGAACTCGGCCAAGTCTTGTGAATGAAAAATAGAGTATGGCAAAATTATCCATAACAGCAATCTACTGCTTACATTTAGTGAAAAACCTATTACTCAGTTGGTGAATTATGTTGTTCAATAATAAACTTAGGCTTTCAAAATAGTGCAAATCTGCCTGTGTATCTCTTGTTAAGCTTGAAAGAATGGAGTGTGTGGTTCTGGAAAAAAAAAAAAACAAACCACCCCACCCCACACAAGAAAACCGTCCTGCCTTTACAGTCAAATTACTGCAAGAAGGTTTTAGGACATGTATCTTGTCAATAATGAAAGGCAAGGTTTAAAAATAGTGGTATTGCTTAAAGCTGCTCTCTTTTTAAAAATGAAAAGTATGATTATTTCCATCAAGATTTTTCTCTGGTGATACTTGTATTTTTAAGTAAAGTACACAAAGGTTGTACTAGCACTATCTCTGCAAGCATTGCTTTTCTACAGGTTAAATCAGTTAAATAATGGTAGTCAAACTTTTTTTTTGTTCTCACATTGACACTGTAGAACTGTTTTAGTACTTCAGGACATACTATAGTTACAGACAGTATGTCCAGACCACTACCTTCAAAGAGCTGCTAGTACAAACTCTTACCCTTCACTGAGTACTAGGCTGTAGAGGTTCACAGAGTCACCTCTCGGCTCTCTAAATGTGTGTGTCCATCCCACAAGGTCAGTGCTGTTGACAAAAGTTTTATATTGGACTTTTGTCTCCAGATCCCAAGTGCTGAGTTAAGACTGCTTTAAAGCCAGTTCATTGAGATATTAATGAACATCCCAAAGGTTACAAGCAACAAACTCTTAAACATGTTTTATTTTTTCCTTAGCTTCTGGCTAGTGTTATGCTGCTTATGTAACAGATCAAAAGGAGTTTGTTGGGGTTTTTTTTTTTTGTTACCTACTAGAGATGTGTAATTGCTGTACTGGTAGGTTTTTGGCAACTAGGAAGCCTGGAAGTACACAGAAAAGTGAACCTTACTGTATAGCTGGCTATTTATTTTCTAAAATGCGAATTTATTTTTACTACACCTTCTGTAATTCTGAATAAATTGATATTATAACAGGGCAGAGGAACCTTAAAGTCAATAAAAGATTTTTTGGAGGGGAGGTGTGGTGTCTTAATCCTGTATCTGTTGTTGCAAATTTATTCACACTAATGTGCTTTTAGAAGATGCAGAAAACCAAAAAAAGGTTCATCTGGATTTTGTTAGATACATTTGTACTTTCTTTCAATTTGCTATTAAATAACATTTAAACAAGTTTTAGGTAAAGATTTAAATCGGATCACTTATCCAAACAAAATGTGAGAGCATAAAGGCATCTAATTCAATACTGAAAAAAAATTGCAAATACCATTTTAATAGGTGATTTTACTTTGCTGTTTAGTAAGAATGAAGAGTACCATTTTATTTTCAGTCCTCTGCCCTCCCTCTCTGAGTTAAATATTGATGCTATTTCTCTAAATGGGCAATTCCTTAACTATTTGATAGCATACAAAATGTAACCCCTGCAGAAACTGCTTAATAACAGATCTTTTGCACTGGCATGTCTGATTTGTATGAAACATTGCAGTAATTGGCTTTGTTGGTACTGTCAGAGTGAACTTTAAATGAAAGTGACAGTAACTAGTCCAGACTTTTTTCATTTTGTTCAGGGTAAAACTATTAGACAGTAAATGACTTACTGGTTTTATTGCTTTTAATTAGCAACCCAATTTTATACTCTTTTAATTATCATTTAGTTGGATTACCCCTTTACACTCAGAGCCTGGCAGCCAAGCCAGCTAAGTTAGTATTTGGCACAACTGAGGAGGTGAAAATTTCTTCCATAAATCTTTCTCCAGAGGATATGTTTCTACCAGTGTAGAAACTCTTCTCTAGCAAGTGGCAAATTCGCTTTAATATCTCCTTTCTAGCCCTTAAATTTACTCCCCCTCGTTTGTGCCCAACTCTGAATCTATTTGAGTGATTGTTGTACTTGAGGGGGCTGAAGCCTCCAAAATAAAGCTTTAATGTAAAATGTAACTGGATAGGACATTTGAACAGTTCTAAAATTAGATTCAAAGAAAGTAATGTGTTGGTATATGTATCTAAAGTTGCTTAGGAAAGTGTGTAATTGTCCCTTTAACTGTTCCAAGAGATTAATTGTCATATCCTTGCATGTTTTTAGTGGAGGGGGAATTAGTGTTGTAAACTGACCTTCGAGGGTAAATTGGAGGACAAGGCAGGCTTTGGGGATGCCTTTAAAAAGGGACTGGAAGGGAGAAAGAAGAGAGACAATGGTTTAGGGAAGGAGAAGTAGCCCATTGAAGCCTTACTGGGCTGGGAGAAGAAGCCCTTCCTGAGCCTTCAGCTGCAGCCCTCTTTCCTCCTCTGGCAGAAAGGGGAGGTGGGAAAGCACTAGCAAAAAAAAAATGAGAAGGAAATAGGAAGGACATGTTGCTCTCCTGTTACTAGTCCTGGACTCAAAACGTGAATAACATCATCCCCTCTGGAGCCAATTGCATTCATGGGCTTTTAAAAGGAAAAAAAAACCAAAAAAAACCCAAAAAGTCCACCATCTGGTGGCTGGGCTTCTTTGGCAGCTTCTGGCTCCTCTGTAAACTATATTGGAAGTGAGGAGGGAAGGCTGTTTATGGTGATGTTAAATCAGTTAGTAGAGGAATCTTTTTTTAACCTCCTTCTGTAATTCTTGGGGTTAAATATTTTCAGTTTGTAGTTCAGTTGCATTTATTTGTAGCTGTCATTCACATTTGCTCTGTAATTCAATTTAGATGATGCTCCTTGGCCCAAATTAGGGCAGACTAGTACAAGGAGCTTGGTGTGTGTAGAAATGGATCACTAAATAGCTAAGGTCATCCAAGTAGAGTTGTAAATATTTCCCCTCAGTTTTAAGTTATAGTTATCTGTCCTGAATTAACTTGTGGAATTGTGAATTAGACTGTCAGATTTTTCAACTACTGAAAATGCTGAGTAGCACCCTTATTGTCATCACAAAAATACTGTAATGTTCTCATTAATCCATGTGGCTTTAGTTCCAGCTGTTTGCCAGTTATTTAGGGTCTGTTTTCTGAATAGCTTCCAGCTACACATTCTTCAGAGACATGAGATTTTATTCATACATGTATCTACTTATAGGTGAGGAATTTGAAATTGGAGCATGAGCAGGAGAAAAACAAGATCTTGTCAGAAGCATTAGAGACGCTAGCTACCGAGCACCATGAACTAGAGCAGTCTCTGGTTAAGGGATCTCCGCCTCTCAGCATCCTCAGTGAGGAGCAGTTCTATGATGCTGTTTCAGGTAAGCAACAAAGTGCAGAATGTGAGTGTGTAACCAGCTCGTGTGTGGTGAATGGGCGTGAGGGGGTGGGAAAAGTCTCACTTTAGGTGAAATCTCTGCCTTTCTAATGTGGAACTAATTTTAGGAGAATGCTGTTATGTGCTTTATGAACAGGCCTCACTTGTAGAATTGTGTTGTTTCATCTTAGCGTGACAAAAAGTTACAACACCACAGGATAGTCATGAAAGGTCTGGTTGCTTGGATGTCTGCACCCTTTTTTTAAATAGCAAAACTTAAGGCTCCTATTTTAGGAGATGTAACTGTATCTGGTAGCCTTCTGACTTGCTTTCTCCATGGTGGTGTATGTTTTTTCTTTTGTTGTTAAGATCAGTTCATAAAAATCCTTTGTTTTGAGGGATAAGGAGGTTAAGAAAATGCTTGTTCTATTTCAATTTTGTGTACCTTAAGTGTCACAGGTGCAAGGAAAGGATGAATCAAAATCCTGTGTGCATTTCTGAAATATCTTTTCTTTCTGAGTTTTCAGTTTATCTTTTGTATTTTCATGTGCAGAACATGCAAATAGTGATTTTGGAAAACTCTGAACTGCATAACATGACTACAACGTGCTTTTGTATAGAGACTGTACATAGCGTAGCTCAATAATAGCTGTAACTGGGTGATCCCACAACACAGCTGTGTGCAACTATGAAGGGTCTGGAAAAGCTTGAGGGTGATCATAGTCTAACTGTAGCAGATAATTAGGTTGTGATGGCACACTTCACAAGCAAGTATGGGGTTACTCTTTTGTTGAGCTGATCTGTCTGATGCTTCTGACAGATGAGAAAATCAATGATCCCAAACTCCTTGTTAGATGTCCTGCAGTGCACAGCTTAAGCAGAGAATAAAAACAGGCAAAGTGGAGTCTATGCTCAGGTACAGCACTAGCACAGGAACACCACGAATCAACAGCAGACTTTGCTGCTTGGCACAGTAGCAAATTTATCAAGCCTTCAAGGAGGAGAAGAGATTGAAGAACACTAGAAACAGGTTCTTCAACGAGAACCAAAAGAACAATTCTGCTGAAAGGCCTCAGGCTCTTTTGCTTGTCCCAACAAAGCAAAGAATCGTTGTTTGTGTGGTGCTACTGGAATGTAGTCTCTCCAGCCAGGCTTGCTGTGTGTATATGAGAGAATACACAGCTTTAAAAGCTGTGTCTCATAACTGACCCAGTCTCTAAACCTTCTTTAATGAAGGTTAACTCTACCTCTCCAGTTGGTAGACTTGATGTTTTTGTCACTTGAAGCTGCAAACAAATCGCATCAAGTGGATTTGTATAACTGTGAAACTTGTGGAGCCTATACATACACGTGCACATAAAAAACATATACATCAATTCTCTCTCCTTTGAGGGAAGTTACTTGACATAATTCATCTTGATTGCAATTTAAATAATTTTCTAGCATAGACTCATTTTCTCAACGATCTGTCAACTTCATCAGACTTGTGTTAAGTTCTCTTCCCTAGGTTCAGTGGTTTGCGGTGATTAGAGTCTTTTCTGTCTCTTAAGGCATGTGGCTGGGGGAAGGGCACTCCGATTTTTTTTTTAATTTTTGACTAGAGAAAAGGAAATGTGACATCCTTTCCTGCCGGATGCATGTTATAACTTTCACTGTAAGCACAAAAGCAATTAGTTTTTAGTTAGGTGTGGTTTGGGGTGGGATTTTTTTGCTAATCACTGGGATCCTGGTAATACTTGGAGCCAGGGGAGCTTTTCTGCCATATCTGTGGAGTCTCAACTAGAAGGCTTCTTGTCTCTGTATGACAAGAATATAGTGAGAACAGAGGAGTTGCAATTATATGACACTGGCTCAGAGTTTGGGAATGTGGATTTTCTTTCTTGGGCTGATGAGTTGAGGAATATGATCATAAATATTTTCATGAGAGGGCAGTGACTAGGCCTAATTGTCAGAAGCTAAAAATTTGTATCTCCATAAATCTAAACCTCTAGGACTCTGTCTTTAAGGCTTTTGCTAAGCCTCCTTTGCAATTTGATAGTATTTTATTAAGTTAAATGATACTGATTTTGAATAAAGAGACATATTAATTAATAATCTTACTAGGCTGTATAGGAGATTGAGCAAACACCAGTGTATTTTAACAGGGTGATGTGACAAGTTATAATGTCTGTCAGTGGAAGAATGCTGTTCTGTTGAGAGAGTATTTTTTTTATTAGGATACCATCTTTTTCTAGTTACAGTTCTCTGAATTTTTATGTCTCCATTTGTGGTGGTTTAGCCCACAGTAGAACCATGCAGTCCTGCACTCACCCTTCCCACCTGGTGAGATGGGATGGGAGACACAATAAAGGGGCCATGGATTAGGACGAAGGACAGGGACGGCTCACTCACCAGTTATGGTCATGGGCAAAACAGACTCAACTTGGGGAAGAAAAATCAATTTAATTAGTTACCATTAATCTGAGTAATGCAATGAGACACAACCACCACAACTTACAACACCTTCCCCCACCCCTCCCTTCTTCCTGGACTCAAATCACTGTGCTCCTGATTTCTCTACCTTCTCCCTCACAGCAGCACAGGGGGCAGGGAATGGGGTTACAGTCAGTTCGCCTCTGCTGCTTTTCCCAGCATGAAAGTCCAGGAACAAGATGTTCCAGAGCAAGCTTCCCATGGAGTCACAGACCTCTTTGGCCTCAGCTCCTGGCTCCGGCATGGGGACATCCATGGGGCTGCAGACTCACCCCCCACTCTGGGGATCCACCCCTGCTCTGACAATGAGTGACTGTTGGGGTCCTAATTCCATCACATTAGCCCTCAAGCTCAACTTCTCTGCTCTAGCCTGGAGTCCTTCATGCCCTACACATGGGTCTCTGCTCCATGTTGAACTTTCATGGGTTGCAGAACCTCCTTTGCCTTCTCCTCCTCCATCAGGTGAACTGGGTGTCTCGAGGTCCTCTGTCCTTCCTCCTCTTCTTTTCTCAGGCAAAAAAGTTCTCTTTCTGTCTGTCTGTCCTTTGTTCAGGCTGATGGTTGTCTTTTGTTAGGTCAATGGCCTCTCCTCCAGGTTCTCTCCACTTAATTTGTTTCAGGACAGCCCTTTTCCTCACAAATATGGATTTGCAGAGGCGTTTCTCTAGTGCTCATTGGCCCAGCCTGGGCTGGGAGGTCTCTGCCTGGGAGCCAGAGGAGCTTTTTGCTCTCACAAGGTGGCCCCTTCCCCCACTACCAAAAAAACACACACACCATTGTAGGAGTGAGTTTAGAGTGAGAGTATTGCATAACTAGGCTTGCACTTTGAGCTGAAGAATCTTTAACTTTGACTTGACAGGCTGAAAGAAGAAGCCACTGCTGCTTTTTTTTTTTTTTTTAAGTCTTGTCTTTATATTAGACAATTTTGCTTGTTTAGTCTCAAAAAAAGTATCACTAGCAGTGACAATTCAGGGCAACACAGGACTTTTCAAACAGATTTTTGAACAAGTGTGTTAGGAAGGATATGTTCATAGCAGCAGCCAATTGAACCCATTTACTATGCTCTTGATTCATATTGTAGAGCAATCTGATTGTATGAACCAGACTCCTGAATGAAGCAGAGTCAGAAGATGCGGTCTGGTTGCTATTGGACACTCAGTCCATGGTAGGGGAGTAGAGCTAATCTGAAGAGAACACCACCAGAAATGTATTTAGTTTAAGTGTCAAGTCCTCAACACCATCTGTTTGGCTTGCAAATCTGCTCCAACTGAGCTGTGCTGCCTGCTGATGTTGGCATAGACTGAACTGGTCACTGATAAGTCTGTGTTGTTTAGTTTTGTTTGTAGAAATTGTAGGGACAATTACAGAAATATCCTCTTTCTTTTCCAAAACTGGGGTGAGGAAAATGTAACGTGGAAAGATTGCTTAATGAGGTAGTAATTTTATTTGCTGAGGTCTCTCTTCTTTTTAAGTGATATGCTGTTGTCAGTGGTTTCTGACTGTTATGGTAACTCCTAAATCCTTGCAATGGGAGAGCAGTAGACCCTGAATGTGAAAGGAAGAACCTTCAGGAAATGGGAGTCACTGATGTTACCAAAGCATCACATCCAGCGTTAAGAACAGCGAAGTTAAGGGTGTTATTAATCTGAACTCTGATAGCATAGGCCAGTTAGCAGTGCTTCCTGGTGCACTGATCTTCTCATCATGGGAGTGGTGGAAATGTGTAATTAAACTTGATAGCATGGATAAACATGGAGTGCTGGGGCTCTCCGTTTCAGAATTAAATGTTTCACATGTGTCAGACTCTCCTGTGTTTAAAGCAGGGCGGGGAGCGGGCATTGTGGGAGTGAAGAGGCACCAAAGAAGTAGCAAAATTTAATAAGGCCAATGGCATCTCCTAGAGAGCTGGAGAAGTTGCAAGCTTTGATTAAGAATACAGTCCACAGGAAGGATATGGAAAAATAATACAAATGCAGAGTCCATCCACAATGCTGAAAAATGACTAAGCAGGTCAGGAATTAAAAGGTGAAGGTATTTGATTTTTGCCTTGCAGATAAGATTCCCTGATTATATGCAAATTGCACAACCAGTTGGGAAGAGCTTAGTGCTGTCCTGATTTTTCTCTTCAACGGGTTTTATCTGAGAGGTGGGGTATTTTTGCAAACACAGCTTTTGTGTGGGTTGAGGCGGGTATTGATGGTTCTGCATAGATGCAATCTTACTATAAAAGCAGTTACTTAGCTACGGGAATATTTAGATTATACTAAAGATAACCTGTCATAATATAGCTTCAACTGTTATGTACCACTAATGAGTGCTGTGTTTATAAGTAATGCTCCTAAATGGTACAAGAAATAATAGACTAGTTCTGTTGGATTTACTCACTTCCTAGTTTGTCTCCAGTTATCACCTCACTTAAAAGTAAAAGCTGTACAAAAAGCATAGAAACTTTTACTGTCCTTCCTTCAATGTTGAGGGTAGTTTGTCAAGTGGCTTTTTTTTTTTTTTTAATATATACAAAAAACAACCTACAGCCTCTCTGAGAAAAAGACTGCCTGTGGACTTCTTGCTTTGAATATCGTTAAAAGAATGAATTCGGCTACCTCAGAGAGGGATAGGAAACATCTGGTCAGAATTCAAACCCAAGCTTGCCAGTGGTTAAACACTACCTTTCTCAGGTATATTTATTAATCAAATACATTGGCCAAACTTTTCTATCTAGAACTGAAGACTTTCCAGTTGTTGCAATATGAGATGAACTTGCCTTGAGTTGTCATTGCTGCTTCTGTTTCCCCTTGCTCTCACATTCTTGCAAAATGTAGCTGGTGTTTGAACTGTTACCCTGAGACTTCAGTTTTCATGAGCTGGGAAGCTTCCCAGTCAGCCTGGTCTTGTCTCAAAGATCACTTAAAAATTTTGGCTTCTGAACAGGGCTCTAATTCTTTCTCCCCCCTCCTCATCCCACACTCTCTTAAGTTCAATTAAAAAAAACACCCTCGTTTTCTCCTAGTCATCTGTTTGACAGCTGCTCTGCAGCAACTTGTGAATATAAATCTTTTTTTGCAGTGACGGGGGAGTATGCAAATCTTAATTCAGAAAAGATTTAGCTGCAAGTACACAGGAAAAAGCTCAGTTTGAGTTGCCTGTTATCTGTGCTTACAATATGATACTAAGGCTTGTTCACTCTGACACCTAAACAGACTCTAAAGGCTTATTAAGCTCATTGGGTCAAAGAAGGTAGCTGAGTTTTGAGGATGGGAGATTGAGATCTTTGATGGCAGGAGCTGTTGTAGACATACTTTCTCAATAAGAGCCATTTCTCAGGAAAATGGAATAGATGTCTCTAGAGAGCAACTTCTTGTAACAGTGTATGGTTTCATTCTGCTGTTATTTATTGTATAGCATGCTCTTGTATCAAGTAAGATGTGTGCTGGAGAATACTGGCTGGTCAGTGTCTGCAGCTCTGGAGAGGTTTGCAAGTGCTGAGCTCAGTTCAGCGTAACTGTCTCTTGGCACTGTAAGGCCAGCATTAGGAGGACTGATCATGTGTAGTGCTTAAAAACCTTCGTTATACTGAGAACTGTAGCAGAGAGTGGTCAGCAGTTCTGGTGAAGCTTCCCTGTTCTTCCCTTTCTGCCTCTGAGTCCTAGGTCTCTTGCAGAAACTCAAATTAAGGGAATTGTATGTTGTGACTCTTGTCTGAAAACATAACAGTCGAGATGATAAGGGAGAAGAAAGAAACCTTATAGGTGGCAGACTCTTTGCTTTATGTTACAGGGTTTGCTTCATGCTTTTCTTGTCACAATAACTGCTGGCACAGTTGAGCAGCTCTTTCAGTAGAGAGGTGGAATGCTTTCCTTGCAGGGATTTATAGCTTGTTGTGTGGTCAGGATGATGAGGCCCAAGTTGGATGATGCTACTGGAGTGTTTCCTCTTCTGTGATAGTTGGATACACAACAGTGTTTTCCTCACTACCTGGACTTATGATATCTGGAGAAATTTGTATTTTATATAACAGACTTGTCCACAAGTAAAAGTGCTTCTCCTTATCATACTTGTTATATACAGTACTCACCAAACTAATGCTTTGATATGTTATGTCATAGTTTGGCACAGAACTAGACTGACAAATTTGGGGAAACTTGTGAGAAGAGTCTCTGGAGTGCCAGTCCACTTTTTTTAACATATCCTGAGCACCAGCTGGCAGTTCTTCTCATTCCCTAGCAACTGTCTTTGCAAGGATAGGCATGGATGTTTTTAATGAAAGGAAAGATCTCCTTTATGCTTCTAGATCTCACTCTCTCTAGAGGGGATGGAGATGACGCGGCACAGCCCATCCATTCATCAGGATTTTGACCCTTCTGTAATCTGGATATAGTAGAAAGTCCTTTTGTCACTGTCCCCTTCACCAAACCAACATACAATGTACATGTTCTGGAGAAGCTACTAACAGTTTTTTAAGAGAAAACAAGAAAGCACCTGGCAATGGACAGCGTGTGACTGAGATATTATTTTGAGTGGACTACTACTTCAGCAGGTTTTGATGACTAGTTTTGGATTAGAATCAGTGCGTGAGAATGACTAATCTTGCGATTATTTCCCTGGGTATTTGTAGCCAAGAGCAGTAGCATATGCTGAGAGTAGTACTGAGAAGGAATGGTGTCTACTACAGTTTGTGTATGCTTTTTTCAGAAGTGGTAAGGCTTGCATTAAGGTGTTGACCATTCAGTGTTGTACCTGGTTTCTGCTAAAGGATTTCCCAAATGGGCTAGAAATTGGTGCATCTTTACTTGTCTTCAGCTGTACCCTTGCTTCCTGGAACCTGTGGTCAGATAATCCTTTGACAATCTTGTTAAGTTTGAAAGAAGAACATGAAACAAAAATACAGTGTTTTGGCAGGATGTTTTTACTTTCTGATTTGGGGCAAGACAGTCTCTTCTCCAGAACTGGTCAAGCACTACCTGACCGAAACACTGGTTGGAAGGTGGTGTCGTTGATGTATGTTTTCAATTTAGATGTGATGTGGATTGTACTATTGCCCTACCTTCCAGAGTACAAAGTTTATTTAATTGATTGGTGAGCTTATCATTTAGACTTCGCTGGGACTTGCGTGGCTGATGTAATCTACTGCGTACGATACCTCCTTCTGTTCTTTGATACTTGTTCAGTAAGTTGGGAAGTGAAGGTTGCTGAACAGCACCAAGTGTCTAAGGATTTAGACCAAACTGGATCTTAAATAGGAGGAGTCAATACTTGGATATTGAGGTAACTGGTATTTAGGTAAAATACTGGCATCTATGTGAAACTGGCATTTCTCCTAAGCAATTATAGTAGCATCAGTTTAATAAAAGTATCAGATTTTTGGCTCTGTTTGATAGAGGATTTTTAATCTGCTGTGTTTGTGTTTACCTTGCAGTTTCTTTAGTCTATATCTAGATGCAGAGCTGCAGCAGTCTGTAGCAGTACTCGTTACTTTCCAAATGGATGCTGTCAGCAGGACACAGTAGCCTACTTAGGTTTCAGTTTTGTACAAAGAAGGAAGATCTGTTAGTGACTGAAGTCTAGCACAGGCAGTAGATTCATTAACATGCACCTGCTCTTTTGCAGATTCAGAATCTGAAAAGTCATTAAGTGGTTTTGAAACAACAGCCTACTCATTAGAGGACAGCATGGATTCAAAAGATACAATAACTTCAAGCATGCCTGAAGAAAAGGTTTGTGGCAGTGGGGAGTCGCTGTCTAACGGAATCAAAAAACACAGGTAGGATGTTGCCCGTTTTTAAGGTGGTATAATATGCTTTAATGATGAGTAAAATACCACAGGAATCTCTGAAAAATAACTGTGAAAACTTCTAAAACTTTGTTAGGAATGATTGACAAGTAGTTGGTTATGCTATGATTTTACAAAGAGTATTTTTTCCAAGCCTAGTGTGCTCCTTTGCATCTTGCTTTTTGGTGATCGAATCCAAGTAAATAAAAATAAACTATAATGTGCTATGTGAAAATGGACACACTTGTTTTTTAATAGATCTTATTGAAATCTATGTGGATTTTAATTCCTTCATGTATCTTTAATGACCTATGCCTCCTATTGCCTCTTTAATTTCCAGTCATTTGATCCTTCTATTGGTATCAGGAATTAATGAAAAATATTGCTAGCCTGGCATCAGAAACTCAGATGGGAACAAAGGGAGTCTTATTCTAAAAGTCTCATCTATGTTTTATGTGCTTATTTCTTGTTGTCAAATGACCCATTTTTGTTTGTTTCCGTGCTGATAAAGGAGGACAATAGGTCTGGAGTTAATGAGATGTAATAGACACCACTATTCTCAAGTTTCAGTGAGGGGGCAATATGATGTTTGTGCTACAGATTAAGCCAGACTTCAGCATGTTTCAAGAAGACTACTTTGGAAGTGTTTTGAATGTGCAGAATGATGGTGGGGACACCAGATTTCTGTAAAAACAGGAAATTAATATTTAATTGTACAGAAGCAAGCAAGTCATGCTTTAATTGCTCGGTATCTTAAATTGCAGTGACTGTTGAAGTATATGGTGGTGTCACAGCCCTGATGTTTCAAGGTTCAACCTCTGCATGTGTATCCTTCCCATAGTAGGCAAAGACTAAGGCAAATGAGGGCTTGGGTGGAGTAACAGCGTGGTTTGGGAAGGTAACATAAAGCAGCTGACTAAGCATGCGCTCTGTGCTGTTGTATTTATGGTGGTTAACAAGGTGGTATTTATGGCCTTGGCTAAGTGCCTTTCCTAATTAGAGCAGGAAGTTCAGGGGTGGGAGGGAAGCACTAGGTGAAGGTGGACACCTGAATTGCATTCACTGCCTTGGAAACAATGAGGACAAAGAAGGCAATTTGTGATCAAGATGATAATGATGATGCATGTTGACAGTTTTAACAGGAATTGTTCTTCTGTTTACTATTAAAAAAAAATAGAGTTTGGCAAATTTCTGTAATGCTGCACTATATTGTCAGACCTGTAGGGACCAGGTGACTGCAGGAGCATTTAAGATCTGGTTTTATAAGCAGGAATGAAGAGTAATAAACCAGTACCCCTGCGTAGGCTGTTTCACCAAGTTGCATGTCTTTTAGAAGTTAGGAGAGTATAGGATGTTGGAGTAATATGAGTGCATAAATTAGCTGGCTAATAATTTACTGCTAAAGTGGAAACCTCTGTTTTGCATGTAGATAAGAATGACTGGTCATATTTTATGTGACTAAATGGCTATAGAGCACATTCTAGGTGGAACTGTAATGTCAGGCATTTTTACCTGGCGCGTTGGTGACACATTGGGATTTGTCCACAAATATATTGATGCAAACTGTTTCTCCCCAGAGCTCAGCCAATTTAAATTTTGCTTACAAGATAACTTTCTCAGGGGATGATGGGGGTTGTGTGGTGTTTCTAAACTTGTTTCTGAGACTCTTGGTGGTGGGGATGTTTGGCCTGGTACAGGACCCGTTTGCTGTGTCTGATTGCAGTTCTGACTTCAAAACTATGTTACCTACCTGGGGCTGCTGGCTCCAGTTTGTGCCTCTTTTCGTTTTGGGGCTCCTTAGGGGGCATGTGGTCAAATACGCATCATCTGTGATGCCACCGGGGTACTTTTTGGAGCAGAAACCTTTGTTTCTTGATGCTGTGCCAAGTGATGAGGTCAGAATGTTTTGACAACGCTTAATTCCATCCTTACATCCTGGGATTTGCTGTAATTTTTTTGTTTCACTTCCGATTGTGCTAACCACATGAAAACAAGTCAGTTAGAGAAACTTTGCATATAATATTGATACCTTCCTGTAGTTCCTCAGACAAATAGAGGATCTGCAGCTGCCTTTGGGCTGCACATGGGAGTACCTAACACTGTTTAGCAGTCAGTATAAATAAGGCTGTTTCCTGCCTTCATCTAGGAAACCTGAGTTCTAATCTGCCTCTTACTTGTGTGGTGAGGGGTTTGCACAGGGAGGTGGAGGTCAGTTTTTGACAGTGGATGGGTGTGTTTTGGTTTTAGAGATGCAGGAATAAATCTGTTGGTTCCAAGGAATTAAAAGTGTTGAGATACACATATATAGATAGGTGAAGCCAGTGCCACTTATAATCTGCTGTCTTGTTCTGATTTTTTTTTAGCTGTAGTTTATATACTGCCAACTGTTCATAAAGTGTTTGAAAGAGTGTGGGTGACATGACTTCTTGTAGTTTAGGTTGATTTGATAGTGGACTTAACTTTTGAAAACTTTTGGGAGAGGATTTGAGAGATAGGAGAATAGTACATTAAATCTGGAGGCATTAAAATATCTTTTTTTTAGGTTAATATTTTTAATCTGAGACAAATTTAAATCCCCCCCCCCCCCCCAAAAAAAAAAAAAAAGCCCCAACAAACAACTATTACCCCCACAAGCCCTAGAACCTCACAACCCTAGATGTTCTGTAATACCTGCCAACATTTAACGTCCATTTATCACTGTTGTTTCCCGTCTTATTGCTGAGTTTTTGTAGTTGGCTTTCCCTTTGGTCCCCACACTGGAAGCCTTTCAGAATGCAAACGTGTTTGGCTTTTTGGGAGCCAGGAGATTTGTTCAGGTTTACATGAAGAGCAAGCTAAACATGCCTCTCTTTACACCATGTATCTTCTTCCCCACAAGATCCTGTAGTAGCTGTTCTACTATAGATAATGTTTTGAACAAGTGTTTTTGTGTAAGTGAATGCTCTGCAATGCATCTTATCTGTTCTACTGCACAGAAATTCCAGCAGATGTTTTTGTCACTTAAAGCTAAAATTAACTTCCTGAGTTGTTTCTAAAATTGACATCTGGAAGGAAATTTTTGCATTCACAAACCTTTTCCTTAATCACAAGGAGTGTGTCAAGGTTAGTAGGCCTCAAGTCTTGGCTGCCTGTCATTTTTCCACATGTCCTTACTTGTCCCTGAGATCGATCTTGGTGGCTTAAAACTGCTTTGTTTCTTCAGTATGTATGCGTTATAGGGAGAACAGAACTGACTCCCACAATGGGTTTGGCTGATATATGTAAGAAATATGGATGACTGGCTGAAACTGAATGCCAACTTTCAAGTAATTAAACAAATTGAACAAAGGGACAAGTTAACTTTAATGAAAATGTAAGTTTTAGTATTGTAATGAAAGCAATCCCTGTGTATAGGTCAGGAAACTAGAAGCATGTGAGCATATTTCACATGCAGAGGGACTTACTTTAAACACAAATACCCACTTTGCTCACTGCCTTCGTTGAAGAATATAAAGAAAAAATAAGTAAACACTACAAATGAAGATAAGACTGAATACTTGGTGGGCACTCTCCTCTCCTGAACGTTTACATCAAAGCATCCACAGAAGTATTTTATACTTAATATTATTCAAGATGATCTGTTTCATGGAATATTTTTGTATCAGTGGAAAATCAGAAAAGAGAGTGAGTGATATCATGTTGGTCAACTAAAATAAATCCTCCTACCTGCTCATTCCCCATGTAGGAGCTGAATAAAACAAGTCAAAGTTAGACTGTTAGCTGCTTGCTAACAAAACATAGTTTGGTACTGTGAGGAGTTCAGGCACATGACTAGGTTTTTGATAGGATGTGGCTTGTATTTTAAGGAGCATTTTTTAGTTTTGTTCTTTCTGAAAATTGAAGCATCAGCTCTGGTAAAGGTGTTTCAGTAGCAGGTAAGTATGGGAGGTAACACAGTAAGAAGAGCTACTGAAACCAACAACTTAACCTGAGTAGATTTTTTAAATTGTTTTTTCTCTTGGCATTATTTCTGCTTATTGGAAAAGTGGAGTGGAGGAGGCAGCTACAGTCTGTTCACACTCTCTAAAAAAGATACTGCTTTAGCTACTCTGAGGGGAGACAAGACCTTCTGGGTTAGGAAGGCAACACAATCATTTAGACAGTTAACAAAGCTTTGACACTCAACTAGTTGATGCAATTTGAGTGTACTGTAGGTAAATTTTTTTTTCTATTGAGAATTTTCCTCATTGGTAATAGCTTCATGATCCAAACACAAATTTTAGTGCTGTTGTGGATGAAGGGCTTTGACCTATGTTTATACCTTTCTATAGATAAATTGGATTAATAGTTGAGCTGGTCAGTAGCAGTAAGAAAACTGAATGAAATCTGGTGCCTGATTTCTCATAAAGCTAAAAAGTACAGGCTGTATTACAGGACTTAAATGTCAGTCCCCTGTAGATCAGACTACTGTGTTTTGTGTTCTCTAACAATGCTGCTTTTTCTGTTGTTCCTAGGGGCTGATTTTAATATAGGCAATAAATGTCATGGCTCTTTGTACTCAGTATATAGGCGACTAGCAGAAAAAGCCCGACTGTTTAACCCTCAAATCTGTTCAGATGTAGCAAACATAATCTATGTACCTGCTAGGAAAGGACTTAGTTTTTCTCACAAAGGTGTAACTAAATATCTTAATGTTGCCACTGTGAAAACTGTTCTGATAACTGATGTAGCAATTCTCTTCTGCTGCTTGTATGCAAAATGAAGGGAAGGGTTCTGGTTTTGGAGAAATTCAGGTTTCTGTGCAGGTAAAACAGTTTAAATGCTTCCAAGCAGCACTGTCTCCCCCTTGGTTTTTAATTTAAAAACTGGAACACTGTTACTTTCAAAAAAAGAGACTTTGGGTTTCTTAGTCATGGTCAGTAATGGAAAGCTTCTCTTACTTCTGCTTTCTTCCCTCTTCTTTTCTGCAGAACAAGCTTGCCATCTCCGATGTTTTCCAGAAATGACTTCAGTATCTGGAGTATCTTAAGAAAATGCATTGGAATGGTAGGTCATCAGAAAGCTGTGTTAAAAGATGTGAAGTGATTGTTTCATTTGAGGCCCAAATGAAAACTTGTTGGGGAGGGTGATATTTTTTTAATTTGCTGCTTATGCTTTATTTGCTTTCACACCTGGAGAAGGTGAGACTTGGCCAGAGCAATATTCCTTCAGTAAAAGCATTTTCTCTTGATTTTTAACCCTTAAAGTCCTTTGTGGTAGCAAAAATTTCTTACTGTGACTGTGAAAAAAAACAAAACCAAAAAAACCCCAACTACTTTAATTTTGCTCTTCTACCTTCCCCTTAGGATCTCAGTCTTCCACACCCATGATGTTACAGGCCAGACAGTGGCCAGATCAGAGCTTAGCTGGTTGCCACATAATCTGCTTTGAAATAAGGGTGAATTGAGAAGAGTTCATCTCTCCATTAGATCCTGCAATAGTACTTACTGCTGGTAAACCTCTGTCAGCCAGTAGCAGTAGCCTACAGAAGGGAATGTGTGTTTAGTTGCTGTTGTTTTCTCCTCCTTCCCTTGCTGTAGTTAGAAACAGCACCAAGCATTGAGGGGTGGAGATGCTGGGGAATGCCTGGGTCAGCAGCCCCAAGTCTCCTGAGTTGTTGTGAAGCATCTGAGGCTTCTTACAGTGGCTTTAGTGGAAAAGTATTATAACCCTAAAATACACAGAGCAGATTGAAAGCCTGCACACACATAAGGTGTGTGCAGGAAAAAAAAATCTCTAAAAGTCTTAATTCTGCTTTGAAGAAATTGCTGCACAGAAGTTGCAGTTTGGGCTGCGGAGGAACTTGGGAGTGGATTGTACCAAGTGTCTGCCAAACTGTTACTGCCAGATGCTGTACTATGGTTAAGAACAGTGCTGCTTCCTGCACATCTTGACACTGTGCTGCCATGTTTCCCTCTCCTTTTTCATCCTCCTCCCCCCACCTGCCCTCTTGCCTCCAAAAAAGATAATATATTTAAGTAATTAAATGGCCTATATCTATTTTGAGAGTAATAAATAACTTAGTCTTTAAAGAGGTCCTTAATACTTCATTCCATTATTTAATCTCATCTTCTCAAGACATCTGTTGATAGGAAATTTGTTTATTTGATGTTTGGTTTTTTGTTTGTTTTAAAAGTAGCCTTAACATCAATGCAGACAGATGGGCTTATCAAGCTCATAAAGGATGTACAGGGTTATTTCCTTCCAGCATTAGTGGAGCTAGGTCAAGCACATTGCATTAGCATTAAGAGCACCATTTATTTTTGCAATAAACCAATTACACTTGGGTTACTGCATGTCAGTGTATCTAATGATTTGTTTTTTAACACAAATTTCACTTGTGCATCAGGAGTTGTCGAAGATCACAATGCCAGTTATATTCAATGAGCCACTGAGCTTCCTGCAGCGACTTACGGAGTATATGGAGCACACGTACCTCATCCACAAAGCCAGCTCACTCTCCAGCGCAGCCGAGCGAATGCAGGTACTTCGGGCATGGTGATTTGTGCTAGCTCTTGGTGAATGCATTGGGATTTTTCATCTTCATAGGCAGTCTCATTATAAAAGGAACTCCTGTAATTTGCTGCATGTGGGATTCTCTTACTCATTAACCATTTCTGCTTTTCTAGGAAAATATTCTTCCTAAGGTTTACTTTTTTAGCATTTTGATTAAAATTGTTTATTTTCCTGCTTTGCAAACAGAACTTTGCTGAGCTGTTTCAGAAGAATCATTCTGTAGTACCATGATGGTGTTGATACTTGATAAAGACTAAAATCCAGGAGGTTAACTGTGTATTCTTACTCTTTTGAATAGTGTGTTGCTGCATTTGCTGTGTCTGCTGTAGCTTCACAGTGGGAACGTACAGGGAAGCCATTCAACCCGTTGCTTGGAGAGACATATGAATTGATCAGGTAACGAGCAGAACTTGCACTGAGGAGTGGACAATGGTGTTCTGTGTAACTGATGTTTCATTAGTCTTGTCAGGTGGCTTGCAGACTGCTCTTTGGCTTGTCAGATTCGACCCTTTCTCCTAGCAGCTGCTAGAGGCGCTGGCAGTATGTGTTGGTGTTCAGCAATGCACCTTCCAGTGAAGGGTAACAACTAAACTTTTCAACTCAGAGCAGTCAAATGAAATTTGCTAGATTTAAAAGCAAGGTTTATTTACAAAAATGACTTTTTTCCTGAAACCTTCTGAATGAAAAGATTCATGGTACATAAGGGAGATGTTAGAACTGTAATATTTACTATATGAGTCTCCAGAATACAAATAAGCAATGTGAATCTATTAGTGTACAGCTGTATTTGGAGCAGTCTTTTCTCTCAGGTGAAGTTTTGGCTTATGTTTATGCAAAGTTTAAGAAAGAGGGCACTATCAAAAATAAACATATTGGCTGATGAGATGTGGTAATTCTTGTTACCTTTTTACATTAAGTCTTCATTTATTTAGAATGAGGATGTTCTATGTGTTAGTTGATCTGTCTTTTTGTTTTATCCTAGGGTTTTAACTAACTCTTGCACTGAGTACAGCAATTATGCCTGGGTCCAACTGTCTGTTTCACCCTGAAGAAAAGAATTGCAACTTCACTGCACTTGATATGTAGATACATGCTCTTGATTATCTTTATTTTGCAGAGATGATCTGGGATTTAGACTTCTCTCAGAGCAAGTTAGCCATCATCCACCAATCAGTGCTTTCTATGCTGAAGGTTTAAATAATGATTTTGTGTTTCATGGATCAATTTACCCTAAACTCAAATTCTGGGGCAAGAGTGTGGAAGCTGAACCAAAAGGCACAATGACTTTGGAGCTTCTTGAGTAAGTTGATAAGTAATAATTGCATAGGCACAGTGGTCACATCTGTGATGATTAGTGTGCATTAGCATTTCATGGCATAGAAGTGGACATGTCTAACACTCACATCCTAATGTCTGCTGGCAGATCACTTTGCAGGGAGGAAGGGATGAGAAGATGGAAGGAACTGTGATAATTTCCCCTAATCTGCATACTTATAGCAGCAGTAGTTGGGGCTTTTGTCAATATGTTCTGCAGATGCCTGGATGTCAGTCCTATTAAGACTAGCATGCTTGAGACCTGTTAGCTTTCCTCATGTCATTCAGTGCTGACAGTGACTGTACTGAAGCGTCTGTTTTAAGGAGCTGATAATCAGTAGCAGTAGGTTAATAAACTTCTTGGGTTTCCTGACTTATTGCTATGTCCATTTCAAGACTTGGTGTGATTTATAGGTAATGGCTTGTTGCAGGAGTGACATCCAATACAAAGATACAGTATTCTAATTTTTATTCCCCTCCCTTAGACACAATGAAGCCTACACATGGACAAATCCTACGTGCTGTGTGCATAACATTATTGTGGGCAAACTTTGGATTGAGCAGTATGGAAATGTGGAAATAACTAACCATAAGTAAGTTAAGAGTGTGAGTGCCTTCACTTGCTGCAAGTTTGAAGAGGAACAGCATTTGGAAGTAATTAGTGCCCTCTTGTTCTGCCTTTAGAACTGGTGAGAAGTGTGTACTAAGCTTCAAGCCCTGTGGCCTCTTTGGGAAGGAGTTGCACAAAGTTGAAGGCTACATTCAGGACAAAAGGTAACAGCTTCATTCCTGATAGGAAACAAAGGGCTGCCCTCGGTTTCTGATGGGAGCTGAGTGCCTTTAGCATAGTCTGTCAAGGGCACGAATCTGCAACAGCAAGGTTATGAATTGTGCAGTGCCAATAATGGAGTTCTAAAAGTTGCTCTCAGAAGTTCTTCTTTCAAGTATTTTTGTCTGAAATTATGAAATAAATATATTTAAGCTCCTTTTTAAGCTTACTCTTTTTTTGACAGCAAAAAGAAACTTTGTGCACTGTATGGGAAGTGGACTGAGTGTTTGTACAGTGTTGACCCAGCTACATTCGAAGCTTACAAAAAAAATGACAAGAAAAATGCAGAAGAGAAGAAAAGCAGTAAACAGGTATTAATAATGTAAAGAGGTGGGATTGCAAAAGCATGATAAGACAGCTAAATATTTTAGTAGCATTTAAGAGCATTAGATTTCTTTTCACTTATACTCCCTTATTCTAGTAGGGTACAAAATGGATTGGATGAGTACCAGCATTAAGGGATAAAATGCTTTCTCAAGGATTTGTATTCAAAGTCCCAAAACTTGGAGTGATCTCTAAATATTGACTTGTTCATTTTCTGCCTCTTCCTTCTAAGTCACATGGAGGAAATAATATATCTAGTAGTTGAATCATGGTTCTGATCATATCTGGTAATGTTTATATTCTAATAGGAGGATTTGGACTCCTAGAGGTAGGATAGACTAGTTTCTCATCTGGAGAGAAGATCAGATTTTCTGGCTTTTACAAGGAATTTTTGTATTACTTTCTGTTAAATTTTCACAACTATAGAAATGCTTGTTGGGTTTGGGTTTTGTTGGTTTTTTTTTTTTTCTACACATTTGCCTTTTTTTTTTTTCCCCCACTTCTGGAAAAAACCTCATTCTTAATTCTTCCAGATTCAGCATCAGTATGCTTTTTGTTTAAGGTGAATGATGATGGTGACAACATACAGCTTCATGAAGAGCAACCACTCACATAGTAGCTTAAAACAGGGACTATTCCCCTTTGGTGACTGAAGCCAGGTATTTTGTTGGTTTGGGTGTTAATAGTTTTTATACTTAAGAAAAAAGTGACAGAGAACTCTGAAAGCAGTTGTTCCTGTGCAGGTTCAGATTGTTGCTGTATCTGAGGTTGCTCCAGTGCTTGTCATCAGGAGAATGCTAAAGCACTGGGGATTAGTGCTTCTCTTCGAGTCTGACCCTGTGGCTCTGGGGAGAAGGAGCAAAGAAAAACATACCCTGTGTCTTTGTTCAACTACCAATTTGGATTTTCCAACGATGCTAAAAGTAATCCTTGCTTTTCACTTAAAAATGAAGCATCCTGTTGCATAAAGCTCAGGCTGCAGTGCTGCTCTGACTCTAGAAAAGCATGCTTGTCCTACGCATTTAACAGAACTATTTTTGTGTAGCAAACGGAAAGCTTTGTAATGCACGCTGTGAATCAGGCAGTCTTTGTTGAATATGTATTCCCTCTGCCCCCTTGTGTTTGAGGAGTTGCTATTGCTTATGTTTTTTGAGCATCTGGGTGACCCAAGTGTCGTGTATAGTGTCTGGATGTGGTTTGTTCCTTCATGGTAGAGAAGGATTCAATCAGGCATGAAGGTACGTGGCCTTTCAAACTTCTCCTAATTAGAATTTTCAGATTTATTTAATTGTTTTCCAGCTATTCCTTCATGCTGCATTGCTACTAATGAAGAATCACTTTTGTCTCCCTTTAGGGGACCTGCTTGCACGTGAATCCCTTTGTAAACTGTCCCAGATTTCCCCCAAATCCCTTTGATTTTTATAGGGATAAAACTTAAGGAACAATAGGGATCTAGACAAGCCTTCATGTATGCAAAGGTGGTGTTTTACCAACATCAGAAGAATTATAAGACATCTGGGTTAGACCAGAATGATTCTGCTCTGAATTAACTAGAGCCTTTTTTTAATCAAGATGAAGCATTTTGTGCAGAATTTTAAGTGCAAATGTATCGAAGAGCATAATGTAAGGCATTGGCAACTGCCCTCACATGTACCTGCTTTACAGACACCACAGGTCTTGCTTTGGCAAAGTCTCTTACTACCCTCCTAGCAATGTACTGAGAGGTTGAGTAGCACTGAGCATAAAATATGGATCATTGTGGCAAGAGCACACGAAAATCCACTTTTTACCTACTATTTCATAATTCTTACGACTTAAGATTATGTATCCAATAAGGCACAAATTGCAGCCTTTCTACAGAAATTGGTTTGCAGTTTGACAATCTGGTATTGAAACGTCTTTGTTTTGATATAAGGATATTTTTCTGATCTGTTCTGCTTCAAATTCCTGATTTCTGAAAGATTGATCAGTGTCCTTTAAAGGACAGGATGGCAGGTTGCCAGCACAGTTAAGATGTAGTCAACTAAAAGCCCTGTTTATCTTCTTAATAGCTGAGGGACTGAACCTGGTCTGCATGTTGTTCTGGTTACTTTGCAGCCTGTTCATTAGTAAAAGCTCTGTACCCAAGTGCTCCACAGTGAAACAGGGTCCTTTATACCTCCTAATTTTCTTGGAGGCATAACACATGAATCATCTTAGAGTACAACTAAGTTCAGTTTGCATACTGTGGATTTTTTATCCTAAAACACCAGTCTGTATTATCTGAGGCAACCATCAGAGAGCAAAGCTTATTAGCAGCAGGATTAAAGCTGTTGACATGTAGCCGAAGTATTTAAAACATTAGTTGCCTTTAAGTTCAGCTTTACTCTCCAGAGGTCTCTGAAACATGCTGCTGTCTTCAGCTGTGACAGTGACACCGGGTTTTCTTGGGAGAGCTGTATTCGTTGTCTAGCTGGCTTTAGGGCAGTACCATAGGATATGCTTATATGGAAGAATTAATGTCAGCAGCATTGGACCCCAGCTGCTTTAAAGCTGTGCGTAGAAGGGGTGATGGTTTAGAACTAGTTCAGGTCCCCATTTCTGGGAAAACCGTTTCACAGTGCGGTGGCTGCAGCTGCCTCAGGGTGTGTGTGTCAGCCTTCACAGGATACCCTTCCCAGACAAGGTAGCTGAGCTAGGATATTCATTTAACATTTCCAGTTTGCCATTTCAGTGGCATAGTGGTCAGTGGAAAGGAAGGTGGTTCTGAGCAAAGAACCCGAGGGCTTTCTGTTGTGCCCCAGCTGAAGACAGTATTTGCATTGTGTGCTGGCATTTCTTTGATGTGGAAGGGTGAGGAATGTGACTTCCGTTCTTTGACTTGAATGAAGCAGTAATGGAGTTAAATATCAGGCATGGAAATGTTTGTGTTTGAGGAAACAGGACATCTTCTGTGGTGGAAAAATTGTCATTTCTTAATGCTTGAACATCCAGGTTATATCTACGAAGATGTTGATGCGAGAAATTGTTGGTAGTCTTCCGTTGGGAGGGAACTGAGAGTATGTATGCTATGTTACTGCTGTTATCCTTCTTGGCAAGCATCTAGAAAAGTTTCTTCGTTGCTCAAATTGTTTAACTTTTGGTTGAGGAAATAATTTTATTTAAGTCCTAGTGTTGGAATGAATAGGTGTAAAAGGTTTATTGCTCCAAAGAACTCCTTCTCTTTTCTCTGCTTGCTGCCTTTAGGTGGGCAATACTGAGGAACCAGATGAGATGCCATTGCCAGATTCTGAGAGTGTGTATGTTATTCCTGGAAGTATTTTGCTATGGAAGATAACTCCAAGACCTCCAAACTCAGCACAGGTCAGCTACGCTTTTGCTTATTGAAAGTGTGTGGTATCCTGTTATTCTGTATGTTCAACACAAAGCAAATCCATTTGTTATCTTTTTTATTAACAAGTCTGGATTTGCCTGTTTATTGCAACAAACTTTACTACTACAATTGCAACTTTATAATGTGGGGTTGGAGGGATAACTGCCACAGACATGACTCTACAGTTAGTAGAATTTCTCTGGAAAATGGGATGCTTCATGTAGCCAGTGGTATGGGGGCTTTCCCCCACCTCTTCTCTCCACCCTGCTCCCCCACTGAGGCACCTACCTTGAGAGAATTCTCTTCTGAAAGGCTTTGTTAGAGGACAGACAGTTCCTAGAAGATGCTTGCAAAGCCTACGTAGCATCAGTTGGTGTGTGAAGCGCTGTGGAGCTGGAGAGCCAGTGAGCAAAATATAAGGGTATGAGTGCAACTGGAAAGACAAAAGAATTGGAACAAGAAAAGCTGCCCTCAGTGGGTTAATCAAGGGCAAAATCTCTCTATGGAGGTAGAGAAAAGTACCAGTAGGACTGGAAAAAGAAGATAAGAGAGAAATAGTGCACTGAGTAATTGGATGCTGGCCTGCTTAAACAGAAGCACCAAGGATCACCTGCACTCTGCCTGACAGTGCAGTTTTGCTGATACCTTGAATATTCCTATCTTGAGTGATTAAATAATAAAAAAGTACTTGGATGTTTGTTTTTAGAGAGTAGCTTTCTTGTGTATTAAGACTAGCAGCTAGAGATATCTTAAAGTCACCTTTTATCTTTGTCTCTGAATTTCAGATGTATAATTTTACTAGCTTTGCTATGGCTTTGAATGAGTTGGACAAAGAAATGGAGAATGTCATTCCCAAAACTGACTGCCGGCTACGACCGGATATCAGAGCCATGGAAAATGGAGAAATAGGTAACTTGTGTTATTGGCAAAGGAGTTTTTATTTTTTGTTAAAACTGCAGGACTGGAAAAAAAAGTAAATTCCACATTCAAGTTGTTAGATTAACTATTAATTAGTTGTTAGAGTAAGTAGGTACCCATGAAGAAACATTCCTCCGTGCTGAAAGACAGTAACTCTGTAATACAGCCTTTTGCAGGCTGTGGTATGCTTCTAGTGAGGGTATGTCACCCACCTGTACTGGGGCTCGTTGGGATGGAGTTGGTTTTGGTTTTTGTTTTATTTTTTTCATAGCAGCTATATATGGTGCTGTGTTTTAGATTGATGACCAAAGCAATGTTGATAACACCTCTGTCTGCCCAATGTTAAGGCCTTCTCTGTTTCTGGGGTTGGCAAGAGGCCGGCAAGGGGTGCAGCCGGGACAGCTGACCCAAACTGACCAAAGAGATGTTCCATACCATGTAACATCATGCTCAGCAATAAATTGTGTGTGTCAGGGGGAAGTAGTTGTTGCTTAGAGACTGGCTGGATACAGGTCTGCTGATGGAATCTAGTAAGTGATTGCCTTTGCATACTTTTTCCTTCTTTTTTTCTTTCTCTTCATTTATTAAACTGTCTTTACCTCAACCCATGAGGTTTTTTTGCCTTTGTTCTTTGATTCTCTCCCTTAACCTGCTGTGGTGGATGGGAGTGAAAAAGTGGCTTGTGGGTATTTAGTTGCTGGCCAGGAACCCACCACACCACCTACTTGCTTATATTCTTCTGTATAAGCAAGAAAAACTTCATGATGCTATGCTTTTTACTTAGCTTTAGGCCCTCTGCTGTGCTCCAGTAGTCAAGCCCTATACTTGGAAACTAGTCTAAGGAGGCAATCTCTGAGCATCAAAAGGAAGTACTGTGAACTATTGAGTTTTGTTTCCATCAGCCTGATGCAAAAGGAGTATTTTGAAGTGCCAATTCTGATAAATGCAGTCAAAACTATTTAATAAAACTGCAATGCCAAATAATACCCTTGATGCAAAATTATTCTTCACAGGGAGTTGAACGCTTCTGTTGTCCTAAAATAGTGAATTAGAAATACATTATGAGACTTCCAGTGAGCAGAAATAGTGTGCTTTTTAAAAACCTCATAGAGATTGTTACTGTAGATGCCATAGAGTGAAAAGTGTCTCTTAATCTTCTGACATGCTGTTAAATACTTCGACATGATGTGTAACAGCCCTTCCTCAGGCCCTTTTTTGCTCCTATTTCCTTGACATTTTGCGTATTAAAGCAGGATGGCCAGGTTTGTAGACTAAAAGCATGGGGGCTCTTGCTTTCTCTGGATTGCTAAGTGATTGGGGTAAGTCATGAAACATCTGATTCAGTTTCACCCATGTAATAATGCAATGCCTGTGACTATGTCTGATAAATAGTGTGAGATCTAGGTATGAAAAACAGTGACTTGGGCATAATACAGTGCACATACTTGTGTGGTTTTTGTTTTTTGTTTTTCTTCTCAGAAGCTGATAACCACTTCTTTGAGGCTTTTAAAAAAGTGGATCAGTGAATTCCCACAAGCAGTCTTTCCTGCCTGTACATGTAATTTTTTTGTGGCCAGAAGGATGGGCATACTTGGTTCAGAGCATCCCCAGTAATTTGTCTGTCTGAACTTGAAGCACAAATAACTGTGCTGTTAGCAACAGACCATATTCCTTAACTATACTAGGAAAAAACTATTTTTTTCTTTACGAATTAGCATTATAGCGATCTCTGTTCTGAAAGTCTCTATAAGCACGTTTTGCATCTGTTTTACTGTAGCTGTACTAGGAGCAGAAAGTTTGTCTAGCAGATAAACTGGTAATACAGTGTGTTGGCAGCTGGCAGGGTAACAAGGAATGGCTGATAGTCTTCCAAAAATTCTTCTCTCAACTACTTCTTTCTAAGGTGTTGAAAAATGCTTTTTGAGGATTTGGATATGAAAGAGGTTGCCCTTCATCTAATCTGCTTCTTAGTCTGACTTACTCCTCAGACCTTCTGACCATCCTTTCTGTCAAACAGAAGCAACTGTTCTGCTTGTTTAGGACCATGGCCCACTCTGTCTTGGTGCATTAACAAAAAAATGGAGGGATGCTGCAGAGAGTTCTTTGTGAATTAATATTCCAAACCCCTGTTGATCAGGAACTAGGCATTAGTAACAGCTTACCTTAAATGTTGACAAGAAGCAGGTGGCTGGACTTCTGTGGGATAAATGCTACAGACATGACTCTACAGTTAGTAGAATTTCTCTGGAAAATGGGATGCTTCATGTAGCCAGTGGTATGGGGGCTTTCCCCCACCTCTTCTCTCCACCCTGCTGCCCCACTGAAGCACCTACCTTGAGAGAATTCTCTTCTGAAAGGCTTTGTTAGAGGACAGACAGTTCCTAGAAGATGCTTGCAAAGTAGCATCGGTGTGTGAAGGGCTGTGGAGCTGGAGAGCCAGTGAGCAAAATATAAGGGTATGAGTGCAACTGGAAAGACAAAAGAATTGGAACAAGAAAAGGTGCCCTCAGTGGGTTAATCAAGGGCAAAATCTCTCTATGGAGAGTAATTGGATGCTGCAGAGAGACAATTCTTTGTGAATGAATGTTCCAAACCCCTGTTGATCAGGAACTAGGCGTTAGTAACAACTTACCTTAAATGTTAACAAGAAGCAGGTGGCTGGACTTCTGAAATAAATCCAGCATATCTTAATCAGCTTCCCTAAGTATGCCACCTCCCCTAGCTCACATCTGCTGTCACATAAACACATTTTCAGGGTCCTCAGGCCATGGATAAATGTATATTTAGTAAACTTAAAAGACTGGAATTCCGTTGGCTGATCTTGTGCCATACCTGGTCTGACTTTGCTCTTAGATTAAATGAGAAGCTCTTCTGGGTTATGCAGAAGGCTTTTTAAATGGATAGCTTTTACTACTTCCTTTATTTGGTGGGTCAGATGGAGGAATGTCCCTGTCTTGTATTACACTTTAACATCTTCTGTATTGTTTTGTGTACTTGTATTCCTTCAAGATCTAGCTAGTGAAGAAAAGAAGAGGCTAGAAGAAAAACAAAGGACTGCCCGCAAAAATCGTTCAAAGTCAGAGGAAGACTGGAAGACAAGGTTAGTGTGCTTGCCTCTGTGTGTGTGGAGTTACAGGAAGGTTTTGAACACTGAGGTAACTGCCAGTCCACGCCGGTGATGGGCAGTGTTGTGTCAGCATGAAGAGCTGACATCATCAGGTTTGGTAGTGCCACTGCTGTATTTGCAGACTTGGTCCCTGCAGGCCGCAGTGCTTCCAGAGTGAAGCGTCAGGCTTAGTCTCAGTTCCTTCCATCTCCCTGCTTGCACACCCCTATTCAAATACAAACCATGTTGTCTTTTCTAAGCACCTCTTGATTCTGACACAAAAAAGATGTCACTGATAGCTGCTTGTAAGGACTGTTGTTGCTGATTAATTTATAATTGACTCAAATTTGCATGCTTGGCCAAAGAGAGGAATAAATGCTTCCTCTGGTGAACTTGATAGCTTATTGCCTGTGACTTCTCAGATCAGTTGCTGTGTGCTGGCAATACTGTATTCCCACTGCATATAGTTGGTCTCAAAGCTGGTGAAATTACTTTATCACCGAGATAATTCAAGTCATTGCTTTCTGAGAGGGTTACTAACTACAAAAGTTCAAAGAGCTGAGGAAAAAAATTAGCTTACAAAGGATCTGCCAGGATGTTTTGTGTCTTGTTTGTTGTTTTTTTTTTTTCCTGGGTTTTTTGTTTGTTTGTTTTACTGTAAGATGAGAGGGTTTATTTGGGAGCTTTTATGCACAAGCCAAGTAGAAACTGAGAAAACATGACCAAATGAATCTAGTTAGACCAGACAAGGTCTGTTTAAAAGTATAGTAATGAATTGCTGGTCTCTTCACAGGAAAAAAAAAAAAAAAAAGTAGGGCTAAACTCTCTAAAAGTAAGCAAGCTTCATCTCTTCCCTATTAACGATCTATTAATATACCCACTGTGGTTTAATTATCTTTAATATGTCTGTTTGTAACTATAAATCACTTTTTTCTTTTTTTCAAATGAAGTCACCCATCATCCCAGAGTCCCAGGTTTGGACATGTCTGCCTTTGTCTTTTTCCTGTGCCTGCTGTCCTAAAGTGTTTGGGTTGGTTTGCCCTGAAACTGGTGGAAAATAACATTTTTGTAATGCTTCCAAGTAAATGTGTTAAGTGCTGGACAGCCTTGTACCTCCCTCTTCCTTTCCTCAATTCAGAGTGGTTCTAGCTCTCACCAAGTGTTTTCAAACCAAGGGATAGTTACACTGTCTTCTTCCAGGTGCCTGAAGCACCTTAAGGTATAGCTCAAAGCTCCTGACATTGGTATTGGAAATTGGGGAATTCCCAGGGGGCAACTCAGAGCAGTGATTTTTGGGGTGTATAATTAGCGCAGACACCATGCACAAGGTTCTCCAGTTGCTGTTGTGCCTGTGCTGCAGACCTGCTCAGCACTTGCCTGGGATGTCCTTCAAGAGCTCTTTGTTTTCCAAGATGTTTAAAAGCTTTGACAGAAAATGCTTCGTGTCTGATCTCTTTAGTAGGAATGCCAAGCGTGACTGCCTCCAAAGGATAAATGTAAAGTGTGGAGGAAGAGTTGTGCTTTGGGGGAGGAGGGGAAGAATGCATAC
The DNA here is from genome assembly GCA_907165065.1 of Caprimulgus europaeus. The sequence continues at coordinate 49,577,694 of OU015525.1, forward strand.
TGTGCAGGGAAACTCTCCTACTTGTTCCCAGAAGGTCAACTGTACATCTTAATCTGCAGAGTAATACAAACTCTGATGTAAAATACTGTACTTTCCTTGCCACAGAAGAGCAAGCTTTCTTTGTCTACTAGAGTTCCTCCCTCGTAGGACAATTCTCCAAAGTGCCTAGTGATATTTTTTTTAATTATTTTGAAGCCACTTTATAGGTGGGGTCTTTGTGTTTCTGAAGAAGTGATTCATGTTGAACACTTAAAGTTTTACAGACTGACCAGAAGTCTTGAGTAAAAGACTAGTTCAGTTCTGAAACACAGCAGTGGACTGTTGCTTTTCATGATAATCAGTCCCCTTCTTCCCCCATCACTTACCTGGCTAGATTATCTGATTGCTTTGGGTCTCCTGTGTCTCTCAAACTTAGTTCTTCACATCACCTTTCTCCTTCCTATTGAAGTAGGTGGTCACTGGAGGAAGGGCACATTGTCCTGACCTGTACAAGTGTTGAAGACACACTAGTGAGGTATTGGGTGGTAGAATTTCTTAATGTGGGAGATGAGGTGACTGTGCTAGTAGGCCTCCCTCTCAGCAAGCTCTTTGTGCTCTGGAATGAGCTGCCGTTACCTGTGAACTAGACACACGCACACATGCTCACACACCAGGTACTTCAGAATAGCTGAGGTGTCCTGTGTGGAGGTGATGCAGTAGTGAAGCATGTACAGCACCAGGGGTGAATGACTTCTGTTGACTTCAGTTCACTTAACCAGGACAGCAGAGCCGTTGGAGTGTTCAGCTGTTCAGTTGACCACCGTGAAGACAGTACAAGGCATTTCTTCCGATACACATCTCAAATCTTTCGAGCCTTTTAGCTGCCCTGTTTTATAACATGACACTGCAATACTGGTGGCCTTTTATGCTTTTGCTTTTTAAAGACATGAAGTCATACCTGGTCTGAATGTGCTTTAATTTGTTCTGAAACCCTACAGTACCCTAGAAGGGAAGACCTGATTAAAATGGGCTGCACTGCACATGCACAATTTACTTGAGTGTGTTTGCTGCTGTGAGGCACATAAAGGAAGAACTGGCTTTTGTGGCCAGTGAGGAGGTGAAAGGAAGCTGTGGAGCATATTAACCACAGAAACAACTTCTAGCAAGCTGACTTGTGCCATAAACACGGCTTGGCAAAATACAACAAGAAGCTAAAATGCTAGAGGTCTGGTACTGTGCAGCGTGTGCTGCTGAGGCAGAAGATTAACTGGACCCAGACAGAAAGTGGTGTTCAGTAATGGGCTGCAGGACTGCCAGAAGGGGGTGTGGGAGAGGAGGAAGGACAAAATTCTGTAACAGCCTCACCCCACCAAAAGGTTATATACACATGCAGGTGTAATCTCTTGTGTGTGTATGCACAGTGTCTTCAGAGTAGGTAGGAGGGGAGAGGAAAGGAAAGATGCTGAACTTTAGTGTTCCTAGCAACAACCAGCTCAGCAAAAGCTTGTGAGTAACTCCGTGCAGACAGAATCAGCTCTCTGGCCATTCCGAGTAGCCCCCCAGTGCTAACAGTGTAATGCAGCACAGTTAAGTTGTAATAAGCCAGGACTCTTCCTGCAGCCTGTGGGTGATATTTCATCTACACTGAGGGCAGATGGCACGCTTGTTCCAAGTGCTTTGCAAAACAAGGTTTGAAAAACCAAGGGGAAATCTGTATCCTGGGGAAATAATGTTTTTCTGGTTTCAGGACTGCAGTGCTTGTGGTGTTTACATGTCTTGCAAAAACTGTTATTGCTTATGCATGCCAAAATGATTGTTCACAACTGCTTTGAAGTAAAACTGTCCCTATCCTTTTTTATGTCATAGTCTTCACTGCTTCAAGTGACAAAACATTGGTGTCATTAATTTCACCTAGGAGATACTGAAGCGGTGTGGTGAATGGGCAGATCTGGTCACTGAAGATGACTTTAAATTCATTTAAAAATTTAAAACCAAGGGAGCTCCTGCAATCACCATAATTACTTTGAACAGTAAACTGCTGAAGATGCTGCAAAGCAGTTCTGAACTTCCATAAAAGTGTGTGTTAACAGCTTCACTAACATGCTGTGTGTTTCCTTGCAGATGGTTCCACCAAGGCCCCAATCCCTATACTGGTACGCAGGACTGGCTTTATTCTGGCAACTACTGGGACAGAAACTACTTTAACTTGCCTGATATTTATTAAAATGCAATAAGGAGCCTGTGACTGATACAAATATGTCTTAATCTATTTTAATGTCTTCCCTTGTTTTACTTATCTCCTGAAAAAACTGACATGTTATCAAACACAATATTAAGCATCTCCACAGTAAATCCGGTGGTACATGATCTGCAGTCCCATAGGTAGAGGAATAATTTTTCTGGCTGCTGGTTGGTCCTATGTGGAAAAAGTAAGTCGCCGTGGTATCGAGCTGCCCTGTTTGCTGTATACACCTATATTAGGTTGTGGTGTATGAGGAATAGAACACCTTTGGCTGTTCTGTGAATACTTTCTTTTGTAGATAACATTGGCACAGGTAAAACTGGTTTTATTTATTGTGACACGGGAATGTCTAAAAGCACACACAGTAATTGCAATACTTTGTTCTTAAATAAAGAAGGGTGTGTCACTTTTGTAAAGATGCAATTTTTCATAAAGTGACTTTTCTTTTACTAAAGTAACTCCCTTAAATCCTGAGGTCCGGTCAGCGATTCCAGAAGTGTTCCCATCTCTGGAGCATTAATGCAGTTGTTTAAGCTGGTAATATTACTCAGAGGTATTCAATGTTTTGTGCAGTGTCTTTGAATTTTGCTCTCCTGTTTTGCTACCAAACTTACGATTTAAGGAATTAAGAGCCATTTAAATATCTATGGATTTTATTTGAACTGCACACTAGTAACAGGTTTCAAAAGAATCTGTTTCATGCACTAGAAGTTCTGGTGCTCAGCACCACTGCAAAAAGGCAAGAACCTAATCAGTCCAGGACCTGGTGGAACATGGCAGGGGGACAGGACCTGTGTCTGTACTGTGCTGAGCAGACTCCCTGGGAGGAAGTCTTGTGCATTTCAAAGGCAGTACAGCACCTCAGCGAGGCCTCCTGTGCACAGGAGGAGGCTGCTCTACCCCTTTTCAGTAGGGTGCATTCAATCTTAAGAGTGTAAGTTTATACTGAACTGTGTACAGAGCTTCTAGAGGGCAAGCTGCTCTTTGTACAATATTTTAACTGCTGGCTGGAGGTTAGTGTTAATTAAATAATTTAATTGCTACTAAATAAAGGCTTCAAACTGTCTTGCATCTAGGTCTAAAGCGAGTGGTGTTTGACGGTGCTGACCCTTTCTGAGCTCCGGAAGCTGCTGCAATGAAGTTGTATAGCGTGCTTCCCTGCCTATGGGGTGGGGCTGGGGGATGGCTGGGGAACTGAGAGCTTTCTCCTTGAATACACAGCTCTAGCCTTGAGGATGGAATACTGAAACTGTGAATAAGGCAATGAGGTGCTTTCTACTTTTAGTCTCTGTGCTAATAGAATTACCCAGGTAGTGATGCTGAGATATATTTGCATAGATAAGGGAGAGCCTTTTCTTCGGCAGTCTTTCCTGGGAGGGCTTAGTTCAGACACTGAATACCTGCACTGTCTCTTGGAAGCCTCATCTCTACACTCAAGGCTCTGTTCTATTCTTCAAGCATTTCTTGAAGTCTGTCTTGATTCCTGGGCAACATCAAGTGGGATTCTGAGATACCATAGAACACTCAATGCTAGGAAAAACAAAGCATTTTAGTTCCTACCTGCCCACCCAGGTTCAAGAGGGGGAGACCTCTACACAAGCTCAACTACTTTTTCTTTTGTTTAGAGTGACTTCTGTTTCATTAGAACAGATTTTTTTTTCCGCCCCTAGACCTGTACTTAAATATGCCAGACTCTTGAAGTGACCTTACCTCTAGTTGTGAAATCTCTAAAGCAAAATAAAGGTACTTTTTCTTAACCCCTTCCTTGAAGCATAAACTCAGCTCTCCTCCTTGATAAGCCTGTAATTTTAATGACTTGCTCCTGCTATTTGTGTACAGTTCCTTTCTCAAGTATAACTCCAGTAGTACAGACTGCACCTGGTTACATGGAACTACCTTTGGCTCTGTATGGCATCTGTCAGTGTCACTGGGGCTTATCCATATACCATGTTAGTACACTGAAGAAGCTGGGCCATTCTTCAGTGAAACATAGCAGCAGATATGTCTCAAAAGTTAACATTCAGGATGTTGTGCTAGGAAAGTATAAAACTTGGGCATGCAGTTCTAATTGCTGGCTTTTTTGGAGTATTTGCATTAAATTATTTGATTTATTAGTGTAAACTCCATTCCTCATTAACTTCTCCATAGTCCACACAGCCTCTCTTCTCAACCTGTTGAAAAATAACATGAACTCGGTAGAAAGTGTGCAGTAAGAACTACTTCAGTTGCTACCTAAATGCACTCTAAGGTTGAGGATATTTTGCCACATTCAGAATATTACACAAATGCTAAAAGCTCAGGCTGCAGGCATAAAGATGTGTATAAATGTGAGATTAAAATCTTGGAAACTTCAGAATAAAACCAGAGCAAGACTAGTACTACTAATTGCAAAGTGTAACAGAGCAAATACCTTCCTCCACTTGTTATGTATGATGAGTAGTTTAACCACCGGTCTTAAACCTTATTTTATTTTGAAAAGAAATTAAGGTTTTAGTAGTAACATCCATACACTGGCATCTCCTTGTGGAAGAAGCAAGCTTACTTCATGACCCTGCTCTGGGAATGGGAGCTGAGGTTAAGGGGAATCTGTCCTGCAGTACCATAACTTTCTGCAAGAGCATTTATACCTGTGTGCTTAGCACCAGCCCGTGAGTCTTTCTTTGCAGACATCACATCATCCAGAGGGACAGCAACTAAGAAAACAGTGGGTGTGCATGGCTTAGTCGCAGTTTCTGCTGCAGAATTAGAACTGAGGCTTACTCTGTCTGTTTCCTCAGCAGCTGGCATGGCAACTGGGACTGGGACTGCAGTGTATCTTCTCCTAGCACCTGCCTCTGGCTGTGCAAAGACAGCATGGCCGGGAATAGGTTTCCAGTCCTGTGTGTTCTGAACATTAGAGCCCACTAAAATGAAAGGTGGAGCATTTCCCCTCTTGCTTCCTTCTTGCATCACATAAATTGGAGCAGCTACTTGTGACAGCTGACCATATTGTTCATGTTCCTCCCTAGAAATACTGGGGGTTGCCTGGGAATAAGGAACACCAGCTCCACCAAGAGAAAGGGATGATGGTGGTGATTTTTGACCTTGTCTCAAGTCAGTTAGGCAATAGAGAGTCCACACATTAGAATGTGGTGGTGGCTGTCCTGCTTCACTTGATGCCATGGCTACAAAGATAAAAATAAGAGTGCTGGTATTAGGAGCAGTGAATTCCAGTCATACTATAAATTCTTATCTCTAAACCAAACGTACCTACACTTGGTGAAAGCAAGCATGTTTGTTAGAAAAGAGAGCTGGGATAGCAAGCATCTGCAGCCTAGTAAAAGTAAAGCTTACTTTTACTTTACTCTTCTGTCTGAAATTTGTCAAACTCCCCTGAAAGTTTGGGGTTTTTTTTTTTAGAAGAGACAGTGTTAATTCACAGATCTGCTGCTCAGCTCTCCTCCACAAAATGCTCTGCCGAGACCTCACACCTGTACTACTTCTCTGCAGTACCAGGGAGACTGGGGACAGGAGAGTTCTACCCTGGAGGGTTTCTCCAGCTGGGCAAGGGATGAGCTGGGCACATGTCACCACAGGGAAGAGATGCTGGTGAGGGCCTCACCCAGAATGATGAACACCAGCTCTTACTGTTTGTGGAACTGATGAGTAGTGCTTAGCCCAACTCAGCCCAGCTGCAGAAACTCAAAGCTCAAGACAGCAGAGGCAACCACCACCATTTTTTTTTTTCAAATGAAAAAATGCCCAGGACAGTGCTGGAGATCTTTCAGGGGATGAGAATCAAAAATAGGGCTCCAACTGGTCGCTTCTCTTCAGCCACAGGGCACATGTATTACATCTTAGGTCTCTTAACACCTGCTTCAGAAAATGTGGCTTGTTTTGAGCAAGACCATTTGGCATTGACAGGCACCTTCCCATCACTCATATTTGCCCACAGGAGCACAGGAGTCCTGCCCAGAACTAGGCACATCTTTTGGAACAGATGGCAGCAAGATCTAACACATGTACACTGGGGCCAAGCGACAGTGTTGGTATTTTCTTAGAAGTCATCTCCACCCTCCATTGCACTGACGTAGGTGCTTTTCCATTTAATGACCACTGAAAAAGTTGTAGAGCTGGAAGTCCAAACAGGAAAATGACACAAAGACCTAAGCCACAAGCTCTTTCTTACCTGACAAGACATAAACTTGCTCAGTTGATTCCACTTGTGCTGTTGATTCCATTGTCTCAGGATGGCACCCTAAAGCATCAGCTGATGGACCTAAGATTGTAGCACTTGAGCCCTGGCATGTAAACAATGGCTGCTCAATCTTTAATAGATAAGCTGTTTGGTCTACAAAGGGAACGAATATTTTCTGTGGAAACTGCTCTACACAAGGCGGAACCTCTGCATCCATAGTTGGCTCATCATCCAAACACAGTGATACAACCGTAGTGGTTGAGGTAACCTCAGCTTTGATGCAGGAAGGCACAGCCTGCAGTGGTTCTTTAGGAGCAGGTGATGGTGGTGGTGAAAGAGGTGGTGGTTCTTCCCACAAGGGGACTGAGGAACCTTGATTTACATCATCTGTTGAGACATCAGCCTCGCTGTCTGAGGGCCCTAGTTTTCCAGCTATGGAGGACTGACTCCCCACTCCTGCTTGTGACCTAACAGCCTCTACAGAAGCTGCTGGGACAGCAGAAACATCTTCAGCAGCACTTTCTACTGGTGTAAATTCATTCTCTGAGGTCTGAGAGTCTTCATGAAGAGTCTGCACACTGGTTGCCACATCCCTCACAGAATAAAAAGAATCACTGGTACCTAGCACGTGGGCAGCAAGCTGTTCAGGCTCAGCAGGGACGTACACCAGTTCAGGTCCCTCAGGGGATGAAGCTCCATCAGATCGAGGGAGGGAATTGCTTTCCGCAATGAAACTGGCAACTGATGGGTATTGAGTCAGTTTGGAGCTATACTGAATATCATATTCTTCAAGGAGCTGGTCTTCTGCTGTGTCAGTACTCTTGTCCATTTGCTTGGGCTCCCCAGAAAACAAAGTATCTGTGTACTCTGATGTCTTCTCTTCCAGTTTCTCATTCATATGTTCTGCAAGGTAAAAAAAAACACATAATGGCAATACATGAGCAATTGTTTCCATTTAAATAAAGTTAAGAGTGATTTCAGCACCAACCCAATCAGATGTTCTACAGCATACTTAGGAGGCTTCCCAGGTGGCAGAGATGAAATAATTTAAGGAGGAGGTTTTCTGCTTGACTATCCATAAGGGGAAACAAAATTCAGAGAGCAGTGGCACCAATCAAAGCCTCTGAAGCTTTAACTGTTCCTGATCTTGCAGTGATGGCTACATTCTTATCTACTGCCCTCAAACATTGCTACACTTACAGGTTAAAAGATTAAACCTTTTACAGTGAGCACATCAGATAAGACAGCTAGAAGACAAGGGCTCCTCATGCAACACGAGAACTCTTTGGATCCATACAAGTTATTTAGATGCACAGGTGGGGACATTTTAGCTTCCTCAAGAATCTTGATTACTTGAACTGACTACTTGCAGCCATTCTGGTTGGAACATTGTCTCAAACGATCTTAAAAGAACAAACAGCAACTATCTTACCAGTAATGAACTCAAACTGTTCAACCAGTTCTTCTATATCCAGATCTGGATGCCCTGAAAACAGAAGCAGAAGTGAAACCGGAGTAGGATAGCACCTTCAAATAGCTCAGTTCTTCAGATGAAGCACTGGTAGGAACAAACCATTTCTAAAGGCGACGAGCTCTTGGAAATAGAGAGCAAAAAACTCAGCAACGTCATCCGGCATGTTTTCTATGACAGCCCGGCTCACCCCCTCAAGCAGGGTCTTGAGGCTCTGTGGAACAACCACCCTGATCTTTGAAGTCTGCATCTTTGCCTGCTCAGGTCAGTGGTTTCCCATCTGTACAAAGAGAACCCCCAGCTGAGCGCCTACTCTGCCCCAGTGCCAAGTGTTTAACGCCCCTGGCTTGACCACAGCTGCTCATCCCTTGCCATGCTACCAACAACCGTCCTCCTCCACCCCTTCCCAAACACTCCTTTTTACTTAAACAGGGTATTTACCATTTGCAGTAACCAAATCTTTTACTCCCCCTCTGCACCTCTGAGCAGCAGAAGGCACAGTCAAAGGGGCCAGCCAACTAAGGAACATTCACAATGCAAATTCAAACCCATGCCTTAAATTCTCCTTTTTTTATAGATAAACCCCACCAAAGCATCCCCTGATGAGCCACAAGACACTTCTTCCTCCCCCCCTCCTCCATTTCCTCCAGTACTTGTTCTCTCCTGGTCCCAGCCTCCCGCAGGCACCACCACCTCCCCCCAACAAGGAGAGGAGCAGCGGGTGGGGCTGCCCAGGGCCACCACACCCAGCCAGGAGAACATGAGGTCACAGTGCTGTCACTGTCTGCACTCCAGCGCTACTGCCTGTTGGTCAGAGGGTTACAGGGAAGAGCGGGAGGCCAAACACTGGATGGAACTGTACCCTTGGGCGGCCAGAACCCTGACACTGCCGCTCATCAGCGAGGGGTTTCCTCCTGCAACAGACACCCCGATTCCCCTTATCGCGCAGGAACGGTGCATTTAGTGGACAAGATCATTTGAGGATAACCCTTTCAGCAACATATCTGAAGTACAGTGTTGTGGCTGCCGTTGCTCAGGACGAGCAGCATAAGGGCCGCAGGGGCAAGGCTGAGCACCCAGGGGTGCTGAGCACCACAGGGCGCAGGGGAAGCGAGCACCCACAGCGCTCGTGCCCGTGAGCTGCTGCCTTTTCTCCCTTCCCACGCTACCGTGATCCCCATTCCTCCTTTCTGCCGCTGACTTGCCCTCAGGCGCAGAACTGGCCGAACCCACAGCACAGGCAGAACCCCTCTGAGGAAGGGTTTTGCCTTTGCTAACACACCAGGTTTCCTCAGCAGCAGCAGGCAGCTGAAGCAGGGGTGTTTCTTCCCGGCACACGAAGAATGTAACTGTGCTCAGCCTCGGGTTATGGCGACTTCATCCCACGCTGCAACCTGCGGAAAGCAGAAAGGCTGCAGCCGCATCCCTCCCACCCCTCCGCCAGCCACGGTAAGGCCGGTGGGTGCGCAGACCCATCCCCTGGTTCACAGCCTGGCCTTTTAAGATAGGTGACACAACAGCCAAGGGATTTAAATTCACATAACAAACTGCAAAACATAGCACCCGAGAAGCGATGCTCTCTGGTGACCTCTGGCAGGAGCTCAGAGCAAACAGCTGGGGACTGTGACTTCCTCACCACAGCAGCTACACCCAAAGAGGAACAAGATTATTCCTTAAATGGCTCCGTTCGTCCTGCAGAACCTTGGGATTGCAAGGGCAAAATCTGAAACACACCTCAACAGCCTCAGGGATAGCATTTGCCTTCTGGAACACATTTTCAGTGGATACACAAGATCCAATAAAGCAATCACAAAAAATTTAACTGTATAGTGCTGTATTTTCCCAGTTACCACTGACTCAGCTTCTGAGGATCGTGAAGCCAGAAAGATCAAGGGGGCAAGCTATGATCACAAGTCTGCTGTGGGATAAAAACTTTTAGCTACCAACAATGCTACAGATCAGTCCTCATCAAAGCTGGAAAACCATCATCTACCGACCTGCTCTGCCATCTCTAAAAAAATTCAAGGGGGATTACAGCAGCACTGAAGATTTAAGACTCAAGTGTCATTGCTGCTAAAGCACTTAGACTATCTACAATTGCTTCCTTTAATAAGTAACACATTCAGAATAGGTTACTCAAAATTAACAGAATATTATATCACTTTCAAGTTAGCTCACTGGAAAGTATGTTAATGGTAAACTCACCACAAAATGCTTCTTCCATAAAAGAATCCCTAGAAATTACTTTTTCATTAAGAAAACTTCTTACAATAGGTTATCAGTCCTGGAGAGGAGCAACACAGACCATAATATTAAAAAAGTTAAATAAGAATATGCTATGACTTACAAAATTAGGAATAGCTTTCCTATAGAAAGGATAAGACATACTTCAAGAATATATATGAGGACTAGAAAACTTCAGCATTTCTGAAGCCAGGACAGTAATCCGAAGTCTGGATTTCTGTATGGAGAACATATGAAAGCCACGGGACTTCATAAAGGCATGAAACGTACCTGGGTGCAAAGGCAGCCATGTGGTTGCTTTGAAACCATCATCAAACAAATACAGATCAGAAGATAACTTGTAAATTCGCCTCTTCTGAAAACTTTCAAAATTCTAGGAGTGCAAAGTTCTGTACAGCAAAAGCTTCAAAGATATTTAAGTACTGATGCCATAAACCACGGAAAAAATTGTCAGAGGTAACAGAAGCATAAACTTCCTGAAGTATTTAAAAAGGCTTCAGCCCCTAGCATAAAAGTGTGTCTGCCTGAAACTTAAGAGCTAGAGGAAAAAATATGTCTGGAAACCAATTCACTGTGCTGGAACTTGAATGCTGTTTTTGGAAACCATCTAGAGTAAATCCATCACACATATCAGCTACTCAACTAAAACATGGTGCCCTTTGGCCCCAAACTGGAGAGCCTGTCAGCACAAGAGCAGTTTGTCCAGCTGAAGGTACTTACCTCATCCTACCATCCTTTGCCCCATCTGCAGAAGCGATGGCTTCCAGACCATGTTAAAGTCCTAGACTGGACAGAAGTTCAGCTAATCAGGGTCCCAGATAAGGGAGAGGGATGGTGAGCAGCAATATTGCTTTTTGCCATCTACTAACAGTGGCACACTTGTAACCAGTTAATTGAACAAGTTTTGAAGTTCAGGGAAAATACAGATTTGCAACATTGTGACGAAGTCAGGCCTTTTGTAAAAGAACTCCATCTTTTTTCCAGTGCATCTTGTACCAGCTAATTTCATACACAAATTTGCTTTGCCATAAATTAAGAGTATTGTATATGGATACAGCTAACTCAGTGTAGAAACAGCAGGTTCTCCTACGTCCTGAATCTCTGTATAGAATACTGTATTTTAAGTGTTCTTTGGTTAAAATGAACCAAATTGGAACTTGCCTGTATATTTCTGTTTTACTTAACTTTTCCAGATAAAGGTAGTTTTCGAAGCAGTGTTTTCTAGCTCACCCCAAAACATGAGAATGCCCGAAAATATTGTATAAGCATCTACTGAATCTGCAATCAGCACAGAAACTATTCCCTACGTCCTGCCTCTTTTTTTCTACAACTGCTAATTTATATCAAATAATCTGTGGTACAGTTCCTTCAGCATGATGGATCAGAGTCAATACACCTGTCCTTCTGACTCCTGAAGTCCAGCAGAGTTTACCATTTGTGTTCTAGGCTGCCCTCAGAGCCCCTGCTGAGCCAAGGACAGGCGTGCTGGTCAGATGCCACTGGCTGCCCAATTGCCTTAAAAGACAGCTAAGTATAAATCTACTTCTAAACGTTAGCTTTAATAATACTTGTTTGGGATTGCGTAGTTTTTCATGACAGTGATTGCTACCACTGTTAGTATTTGTGATGATGACTGGAAAGGGAATTTGAGTGTCATTTACAGGCTACCCAGCTTTCACTCCACTGATCAGTTCTATCAGCGCCCTCCTACCCCCACGTGCAGCCCTACACCAACCCCACGCTTGCCCCTGCTCAAACTTCAAACAGTTACAGAGCAAGCTTTAAACACAAGTATGATCAGTTGCTGGAAAGACAATCAGATTGTTGTAAATTGAAAAACAATTGAGTACAACATTTGGGGAATTTTATTTCAGAATAAAGCATATGTAGAATATGAAACAAGCATTTGAAAGCAGAGAGAGAAGAAACTAAAGTGCTTGCTTTGGAGTAAATCAGAAACATTTTTCAAAGGTGTAGGAATACAACAAATACAACTGTGTGCGGTTCTTTTTCTTTAATGAAGAACAAGTAAATTTGATGTCTTAAAAACACATCTTAAACCTTGTTCACTCTACAGTGGATCTCAATATGACACATGTAACTCACTTTCTAAACCAGAAGACTGTAATTATACTGGAAGAACAAAGGCTGAGGTAATTGCTGACTAGAAAACTTTGTTACAGAGTCACTTGACATCCCAGAAGTTTTCCCAATACATGGTATCGTCTTGTTCAGGAGGCCACCAATTAAAAGACAAATTCAAGGAGCAAGGGAACAAAACTGGTGTCCACGTTTCTTTTAATTTTACTTAGAAATATAAAAGTGCAAGTTCTGTAAATTAACAACTTTTACAGTACATCACAATAAATATGCCACTTTGTGACATCTAAAAATTCTAATTATTTGAAATGAGTCATATTGAGATAAAAACTGCATCAACAACAAAAATACCTGACCCCGCAAAGATAGTCTTAACACACTAACTAGCAAGATGCATATTCCATTATTGCTATTAGCCCATGCCTCCGAGTTCCAAAGTATAAAAACTTATCAGTTTACACAAAATACAATTGAAATTTTTCTCATCACAGGCACAGCCTAACATAAAAAAATAATTTTGACATTTACAATGTAGGAGATTCTCCTATGAGGGGAGGGAAAAAAAAAAAATACAGAAACAGTTCTATTTCAGTGATGATTCGCTAAATCCACAGAAAAGCTGCAATTTGCACAGAGTTAAACTGCTATTTGAATATATAGTGTCTTTCTATACCCACTCCTTTTAGTAGTTTTACTACAATTTGCTACCTACCTCCAAATATGTAGACCCTAGAGATCCCAGCACAAATCGCATGCAGTTGCTTTGTGTCCTGAACAGCCCAGTCTCACATGATATTTAAGCAGTGTATTTAACAGGAATTTTGTCAGTAACTGTACCGTTTCTAGCTACTTACCCAGAATGGACTGACCCTCTCATTGCAAAACATTAAAAGTCAGATAGGACAAAGTAGGATTTCAAGTACATTAAAGCTCATTTTTAAAATCATTATTTGAATTCTAAGTAATTATTACATACACAATATATTGTTTTCTAGTCAATACTTATTTGGATTGACCAAATAAAGTTGAACACTTGTTTGTTACTCAATATTGTGGTTAAATTTGAAATTTAAAAACAAAACCAAAAACTAACAGTGTACTATCTTTAATACACCTAGATTATAGAAAAATAAAACTGTTATTTTTTTAAAGAGTTAAGAGTCTCCTCTCCTTCAGGAGCTGCAACAGAAGTATTTAACTGCCCTAGGAATGCTTTTCATAGCGGGAACGGTGTATTTCTAGAGAGAAATAAAAAAGTGTCTCAGCAATTTCATTTGGCCTACCAAATAGGATATTCCTTTTCTCCTCTGTATCAGTTTTGCTTTAGATGCAACCTCAAAAGCAAATCAGTGAAGGTCAGGTGTGGGCAACATCTAAAACTTTGGCAACATACTCTACAAAAATGTAAGAAAAGAAAAAAAAAAAAGTTTAAGCTAAGGAACTGTTTAAGGCAACCTGACCAAAGTAAAGATAAGGCTTTTGGATAACTATTTCCAAGGACATCCAGTTTTCTTAGCTTTGCAAAGTAACATAATTCAAAAAACTTTCTGGCCAGATTTCCATTCACAAGTTTGCTTAAAAAAAATATTTACCTTCCTAGAACATGATATTAACTGAACATAAAACACAAGGAAATACTACATATTACAGACAAAAATAAAGAAAGCTAAAGATGAGCACAGAGATGGCCAAGTATTAAAAATTATATGGTCATGATAAAAGTTTCAAGCTCTCTGAGGTATTTTAGTATCTTAACACCACAGGTTTGGAATACCATATAGAGACTTAGTATATCATAGTATTGGTATAACTACCAAAGTAGGTTTTTGGTTGTGTGTTTTGGTTGTTTGATTTTTTTTTAAATACCTTTAAAGGTCACTGCTTTAAAGATTCAGCAGCTTGAATGAAAAATATTTAAAATTACTATATCTGGCCTATGTATTTTAACATAATATTCATAATATTAAGAGCATAAATAAGAACTGCTCGCACTGTAATTGCATGTAAAACAAAGTAAGTATTTGGCTGGAATGTACCAGAAACAGAAATCCTAAATATTGACATAATTTATATCACAACTATCAGCTGGGTTGGGAGGAAAGAGCGGACGGGGATATGAGGTTTAAAATTCACACATCAGTCATCACGAAGTCACTGACATAAGCCACTAAAATTAAGGAAGGTCTACTTTTTGTGGTTCAACAGTTTTCCTCCTCCTGTGTTATCGACTAATGCTCAAGGAAAAGAAGTGTTCTGCCCATTCCCAACTTCAGCATTTACACCAATTACTTTTATTGTATTATTCGAATCAAAACAGAAGTGCGCCTCTTGACTTATTTTGGATCTAGATGTATTTTAAAAGGTAAAAATCACACCTGCCAATATTGTTGAAGTAAATCATGTGTGCTTAGTTAGGCTCACCACAGAGTTACAAGTAACTGTGTTCAGCTTGGTTTAAACAAAATAAAAACTGAAGAGTTAAAAACACAAGGTCACTTAACCTTCTTCCTGGTTGATTTACTTTTAGTTAAAATTGTAATGTTTTACTAAGCCATACCAACTTTGACCATACTAGGAAAGTGTCTCTGGCACAAGTGGTTTTCAGAAGAAAAGCTGGTCTTCCCAACAGCTTTTTCTTCTGCTTCATCTTAAAGTGCAGAAACTGTGGGAAAGGATAACAAGACTTCCTGTCTGTCACTGTGGAACTACTTCCCTTAGAGAGGCCAAGGCTGCGTGTATGCGGACGTGCAATCTGTTCTCAAAGTCATAGCCAGTAAATTCCTCCTGGGGATGGAAACAAAACAAAACAACCAGCATGTAACTATTAGCCCCCTTCACTTTAGGATGTAAAGATAATTTTACTACTAATGATTAAGAAGTCATGTTACAAAAGATACTAAAGAAAAGTGATTAACTGGAGACTGCATGTTGCAATATCCCCACATTACCCAAAACAACTGAATTATTACAGAAATTCCAAGTTGGTGGAGAGCAGAAAGCTTCCCTTTCCAACATGCTGTTTGGATCCCATGTAGTTGAAAAGCACCTGGAAAGTTTTATTAATTCTAAAAGCTCTAGCAAATCCAAACATGCCCAAGGCAAGAACCAGTTGGAACGGACAAGGAGTGGAGTTATCGTTTTCAAACTTTCTGTAGCCAAATCTTACTTGAAAAACGTGGCAAGGTTCTAGCACTCCAGAAGAGGTCACTATGTGGGCTCTGTGCTATGACTGACCTAGAAATACATATCTATGTAACATACATAAATGTGTATCAAACACATTAATGCATATCTACATGATAGTGTTGTAGATCGTAAGCGAGGGACACCAACCCTTAATATCCACTCTCCCTGCCCCAAACCTCCAAAAACATAACCTCTCAAATGCCCTCGTCTCAAAATGGTAAATTTGAAAGTGTCTTGGTTTTTACCTTGGCTTGGAGAAGTAAAGTTTTGCCTCTTGGCACAGTCTACAAAAAGATAAACATTGTATTAGAAACACATGGCAAATGTTACAGAAAATACTTTAAGTTTACGGCCTAGTCAGTCCAGAACAGCATCTCTATCTTGAAAACAAGGTACCGAACAGACAAAACCCTCTCCATTTAAGAAACTAGAAATACTAATGAGGCTTCCAAGAAATGTACTAGTACTACATATTTGTAGTCTTCTACAGAAAAGGAGAAATTACAGCTTTAAATGCAAGTTGGTACTGATGATGGTGAGCTACAACAGGGAAATGCACAGGGAAACAAAAAAGGCTACCGTTAAGTGATTAATTGATCAATAGAGTAATTTTTCTTTCTTAACCAAAGTGTAAGCCGTTCATTTACAAAACAAGATACTGGATTTTAAGTATTAAAAGTTGTTGCAGAAATCTCAATTTATAACTTTAAAGGAAAAACACATATTTTTGCAGATTAATATTTACTACCAGAAAGCTCATGTTTTATTTCTTATACAGTACATTTTTATTTTAAGCCTTACAAATAAATAATCAACTGCCTGATAAAAGAAAAAATACGTTTTCTTATTCAAATATATCTGAATATGAACATATGTATTTACATTGGTTAAATTACATTCCATGCCTAAGACATTTACAAAAAAAATCTGTAAATTTATTGATTTTACCATACTAAAAATCTTAAGGAACTTGATTAGAACTAAGTTTAAAATAGCAGAGATGACTCAGATAGAATGGTAAATCAAATATGTAATTATGAATACTTTTAGAGCAAAGTCCATTTAACATGCTTTTTATACCAAAATGTGTATTCATATCTATATCTGTTGCTCAGGTCTTTAATACATTGAGCCCCTTGGGTAAATACGATTTTTAAAATCCTATTCCCTTCTCTTAGCTGGTAAATGGAATTTTCTACAAACAGCATCCACTCACCTCTAACTCTTGTTTTTCACCACCCCATCCCATTTTATTCACATCAAGTATCATTTACCTTCTCATTGTCTGTGTACCACAAGAGGGAGTTTCCTCCACGTCCTTTATGTAGTAAGAGCTACCACAGCTTCTCAGTACAGCTACAAGCCAAGGCTTGTTCACTCCCCAAATACCCAACGTGCAGCACGTTTGGTTACTGTGTGCACATGCTACATGTAAAGCAGGGAGGAAGGAAGGACTGCCACCACATTCTCAAAATCTTCACATAACTTCATTACCTATCACACTTTTTTTTTTAATTGAGCGACACCTGACATGATCAAATTTAAATATGAAAACAGCAAAAAAGGCAGCAGGAAAATTACCGGTCTCAGATCTCCCTACCAGGCTTCAAGGCCCAGTTCCAAGTCATAGGGCAGCAGGGTTTTCAAAAAAGGACAATTATTTTTAAAAGCATTTTCTAGTTTTGTCCTTTGACATGATAACCATTTTTACCGCAAGATTTTCCCTTCCTTCCATCTTTAAGGGGAAGGTTCAGGTCAGATGTTAAACTGGACAAGACCATGAACAACTGAAAACCGAATCTTAAGAATATGAGATACTTTCAAGCCAACTAGTTTATACACCACATACAATGATGTGGAGGTTCAAGTTATTACCCTGTAACTGCTTTCCCTAACTTGCAATCTGATTCAGGAAGTACAGTACTACATCAAGCAGCATAAACTCCAAGTAGTGATGTCACATGTTTGAGGAGGGAAATAACACCAAGAGTGGTGCAGAAGTTGCCCTAGTCTAAGATTTTCTGGGGTCTCTAGGAGGCAAGGTATACACAAAGACCTGAATGATCAAATGTATCAATCAAGCAAGCCATCTGGACAGTCTGAAAGCCAGGTGGGTTATTTTCATCTTCATCCTGAATAACAAAAATCTCACTACTCAGGAGTGCACAATACACACAGCTTTAACAGAATTTAAATGACTGAAATCACTTTACCTATACATCCCCTGCAATGAAATACGATGACATGCACACCCTCAGTCCAGCTAGGTTTCCAAGATGCACTGATGTGCAAGATTGGGATGACAGCTGTCCTAAGAGTGGGGATAAATAATCCCAAAGTAAAAAGACTTTTGACAAATACTATATTGGTCCAAATATAAGTCTGATCCCAAAAACATGGAGCTATTTTATGAAGGCAAATTCTATTTGGAGAGGGTAACTACAGGTAATCTTTGAGCTTGAAGTGCATCTGACAGGAAATTACATATCTAAGGAAAGGATCTCAGGCACTCACCACACGAAATACCACCTGCAGACAACAAATCCCTGCCCACTCAGGTCATTCTTACCAGGCCTCTGCTGCCACCAACAGCAGGAACACTAAGGCAGGTGAAGGGGGAGAGAGGTCTCTGAGTCTTGAGAGGTGACAGAAGTATTTCCCTACCCCAGTATTTACATCTACTGTTTCTGTAAGGCACATACGAAAAAATGGGCATCATGGCAGGATCAAAGAGGTGAAAAATGAAATCTTTGTGGTGCTTTTTGGGGTAAAATACTACATAATAACCAAAATAATGTGGTGCTATGCTCATCAAAATTCTTGCTTTACTGATTGCTATAGGCTTGCAGAGATGTTCATCTTACTGCTAGAGAAAGACACCACTAATGGTCAGGAATGTAACTGCTGCCCTGAGGAATCCCAGAGTCTCAGGTTCTGTTTTTTAAGTAAAAATAAAGCCCAGTAACAACAAAACAAGTCACTGCTGTGCTACCAACAGATAACTAAGCTCCTCAGAATGTCCTTATAGCTCTTGATAGCAAAGAAGTGAGAGAGACATCATTACCTAAAATGCATTGCATTTTTTGGTTTGAAAAAAAAAAAACAACAAAGCAGTAAATTTCTTCACTGTAGGTGTAAACCAAATTTTTAAAATTTAAACATACACTATCAGCTATAAACTTTGTTTCATTGCTTTTATAGTGGTATGTTGACTTCTCACCCTAATTTTAAGAGTTAAAAATAGGTTAGGCTATTACCTCTGGATTGTCTAACAGAAGACAGCCAAGTTCATAGCAAGCGTATGGCTGGACGTACAAGTTGTTCTGACGGCACTGTTCATCTTTAGCAGCTCGCTGAAAGAACTAAAGATAAATAAAGAAATAAAGATTGCAGCAATACATTAAAATTGACTGTTTGATACTTTAAAAAAATCCAGAAGTACTGTTCAACTTCAGAACTAGAAATTATCCCAAATCTAAAATGAGAATACATTAAAAATTTCCAACTGTAGGGATTCTTTAAGCAAGGACCCAGAGGTTTTCACTGACACTACTGTATCAAGGCAAAACTATTTGTTTGGATTTTTACCAAGTAGAATATCGACTCTTTCAAGAATTTTCCAATTTCATATTGAAAAAATACTAGATCTAACAATTAACTTTAACATCCAAGATGAAGTACCTGTATTATTTAAGAGATGTTTGCGCTTTATGCAGTGGCAAAATTCTTTGGTACGGGCTAATAATCAAACCCCTCAGTGTCTAACAGGTCTGGAGGAAAAGCAGCAAACATGCTTTAGAAAGGTCAAACTCCAAGTTTTTTTGTTTGTTGGTTTTTGTTGGGGTTTTTTTTTTGTTTGGTTTGGTTTTGGTTGGTTGATTGGTTTTTGTTTGTTTGTTTGTTTAATTAAGTTTTCTTTGTCAGACACAGTAAATCCAGCAGAGCCAAGAACTTTTCTATTCCTCTTCCCAGCTTGCCCTTTACTCTTGCTCCTACAAGCCACTTTAGCTACCATGTTCATTCAACATAGCAAATTACTTTTACAACCCAGAATATAAAGAAGTCATGCTAAACAAATTTGAAAAGAACCTGACATACTCTGTTGGAATTCACAAAACATTCTGACCAACAGCACTGAAAAATAATGGTTTGCTTAAGACACTCAAAAATATTTACTGTTTAAAAGAACAGCTCATAAAATAGGATTAATGGTGTAAAGTATCATTTAACAACTTACCTGAACAGCATCTTCAGAATTTCCTAAGCATTTGTGTATGGCACCAAGAAGCAAATTCCTCAAACCAACAGCTGATGAATCATCAACATCCTGACAAGCTTAATGAAAAGATTCCAGTAAACAAACAAGATGGACTGCAATCCTTCCTTACACAAGAATTGTGGTCTACAGTCACTTTTAGTCTGATGATTAAATGCAACCAGAAAAGGAGATGCAAGTAACATTAATTTATATAAAAGGTGGGTTTTTTGGTTTAGTTTTTTTGTTTGTTTTTTTGGGGGTGTTTTGTTTGTTTGTTTGTTTTTTAAATACACCTCATTTTGTATGAACCGTATCAAGCAATCTCTTACTCATGAGAACAATTCCTAACAGGAACAAATAGGCTGAAGTCAAAGCCAGTTGGGGTGTTCTCAGAAGAGGAGAATCCATTTCTCTACTGGTCTTTGAAATATCCACCAAAAGGTAAGGTTAAGAAACAATCACCTCCTCCCCGAGTTATGGGAAACTGGGCTGTCCCAGATATTGAAAGAAAAATGCATACTTCAAGTTATCAGGACCAAAGGGCAAGCAGTTCAGACAAAGCTGATTTGTTCTGAACTGAAGCCAAGTGACAGATGCACAAAAATCTGTACTGGACTTAAAAACCCAGACTAGGGTATTCTGGCATCACAATTCTCATTGCTGACAAGAAAATAAGGCTCATTTGTCAGACCTTAGCCGGTCCACGATCCAGGGACAGAGTGTGCCTTAGCTGAGTAGTGCTCTGTTTACAGAAAGAACTGAACCATGATGCATGTAACCAACTCTAGATGAATCAGGCTCCATTTTCATCAAGCTTATTAGTGCCAGCTCTGTTAAATCAAGGCTAGCTCCATGAGAAGCCATTTGCACTTGTCTGCGCCATCGCATCCAGAAAGGCCAAGGCACAGGGAGGCCTGCAGGGCTTTTCATCCCTCCAGAAGGAGCTGAACTGCTGTGCCTGGATCTGTAGAGCTCTTTAACTTCACATTCTGCCTCATCTCATAAACCCTGCCAGATCTTAACTAGCTCTGCATTCACAACATATTTAATCCACAATCCAAACAAGCCACCTACGAACAACTAAGAGTTGGCTGCATGAAGTATTTGGACCCCACACAACACACAAGGCTGTCAACTCTCACTTGTATTGCAAGTCTCAAGTTACTTGGCATTTTACTTACAGAGATACATGTGGAACCAAATTAATTCCTTCATTTTTAAGTCAACTTCTAGCCCTGAGGAAAAGTCTGGAAACCCACCCCAGCATACTACACTCCAATTGTTCAAGAGAAGAGGAAAAAAATAAAATAAAAAATATCCTCTATCATCATTCTTGAGAGACATATAAGGTACAGCAATAACATTCTCATTGCGCAGAAAATCTTCAACGAGGGACTGCTGACGCAGACACATCTGTCAGTGTCATGCCATACAAGCATATCTGAATCTATACTGCTATTTCACATTAAAACACGCACCACTGGCTAGAAACTTACAAAGAAAGATCTACACTGCTTCTGAGTGTGTGGGAGCAAAATATATACTCTTTACAACCTCTAAAGCTGATTGTTCTGAAAGCAAATGACAGACAAAAAAGTCCTGAAATTTATTTTTTCATAATTAAATCTAATTTTAAAGCCTTCACCATTACCTTTGGATCTGGAAAACTAGGGATCTGAATGTAAACTGCTGCCATCACACAATTTAAATGGACAAATTATCTTAAATTTAAAACAGAAAAAAACCCCAAAATTAGTCCTGACTCAACTTACAGATTGGTAGTTTTCTCGCTTAATATTAAAATAATGTACAATCCCCAAAAGTTCACAATTACAAAAAAAAAAAAGGAAGTATCGCCATGACAGACAGTTTTTGTTTTATTTTCTAAATGAGCAGGTAACAATGTGAAACTGTTTGCAGAATGCAAACAAGACTGACCATTTGGTGGAGGGAGAAGTACTGAAAACTTAATGACAAACACTGTTACTGTAAGCTTCATGTGACAGACATCCAAAGACATCTGGAGACTAAGAAGAGGCAACCATAAAATGCTGCTTTCATTCACCACTAAGATGATCCCAGCAGCCCAGATAAATAGAACCCTTATGTCATAGATGACCTCACAAGCTGCATATTTCCTACTAGAAGGAAACTGACATGCAGAACCAAATTGGTAGTTTTATTTTTTTATTTTGTTGCTAGGTTTAAATGAGTTAAATTTTGCATAGTGACTTTGAAAAATATCACACTATTGTTTCATTTTAAACAATGGGCAAACACAACTGATCAAAAAAACAACTATATGCACCAAGGCAGTTAAACTTCTCCCAAAAATCTATCAAAATGGAAAAGCATTAAGCTGAATCTCAATGGGTCATTGTTCTATTGTTACTCCAACTGTTTTGCTATGACATATGCACACAGGTTTAAATTCTCACGCTACAACGATCAGCTGCTTCACACAACAGAATTAAATTATACACTTCATTTAAAAAAGTAAATAAATAAATCAAGGAACCATATTATACCTTGGCTCATATGCTGCAAGTTTGAGAGGGAACAATTTGGAAGGGCTTTCCATAAGTACAATACTTCAATGGATGCCAGGACACAGAGCTCTTTGGTTGGCATTTGTTTCCTAAATCTATCTGCCTGCAAAGTGGGGAGAAAGAGGGGAGATCTGTCATCTGTCTTTTTACAGGGAACACAATGTTCACAAACAATATAACACAAACAGTAATTCTAATTGTTTCATGAAAGCATCCAACAATTTTATGAAAATAAAATTAGTGGTAACTTAAAAGATTTTAAGATTTAAAAAAAAAAAAAATTCAATTAATTTAAGGGCTTACACATTGATCAAAATTAAAGCCTCCTGGTATGCAGCCTAGATTTGTTTTACTGTATTTCATAATCCCAAGTACACACTGACCCGATGCTGAAACGTTAACATTTGCAAAATTATCAGTTGGGAGATATTTCCTAGACAATTCCTAGCTCTCAAAAAGAACTAAGGCTTTGACAAACAAGATAAAAAGGAGTGAGAAAGACAAAGCTAGAAGGAAAATTACCAAAGCAACTACAGTATCGTGTATTTTTATCTTTAATAATTACTTTAGTTGTAAAGCAAGTAGCTAATTCACATTTCTTTTGCTAGGTCCTTAAAATACATGACACTATTGTTTTTCCGCTTGGATCATTCCCACTAATTCTACAGAAGCGACACAGGAGAAAACAGATACATCTTAAAAAATAAATACTGGTAAAGAATCCAGCAGAATTACCAAGTGTAATTACTGTACTGAAACAAGTCAGCCTATGCTAAACCAAACCTTTTTCACTGAAAATTGTTCAATCTGATTGTTTTTTCTTTTGAAAAGCTTCTGAACTTCCTTGAACACATTCTGAGCACCACTGACATCACCAGTGGCTCCTTGACACACTGTAAGAACACAGAAACAAAAACGTGTTAACACTACTAGGACATGGAACAGGGGAAATCAAGATTAGATATCATATAGTCACAGGAAAAAGGGATCAAGACTGGGGATTTGACAAACATGCAAATCACAACTCTCCTAGGCACTCTCTGTGATCATTAACAAGTCAGCATTTCTTTTTCATACCCATTAAAGGAACTAATACCACCCAACCTCTAAGGATTAATTTATTAAATCTCTGCAATACACTGTCACATGACCTGTCACTACACTGACAATCATAACTGTATCTACATCTAGAAGGAGAGAGACAGAGGGAGAGAATATACCCACACACACGTACATGTGCACACATGCAAGTGTGCATCACATAAATAAACAAAATTACATAAGTCAAATCTGGCACAAAGCTACGTAAGCAGTAGGCAGTGTGGAAGGCACTATGTGCACTACTAAGTTTCCCAAAACAAAACAGCACCAGAACCTTATCATACCACTGATTTATCGCTTATCCAACACATTGAATATACTCACCTGCTGTTAAATAAGCATAGTAGCACTGCGACCACCTGGATTCATTTTTAAGCCTTTCAAAGGATTCAAATGCATCTTTGAAATTCATCTCTATCATGCTGCACCAACCTAAAAACAAGACTAATTTAACTTCAGAGAAAGCACAGTAATTCAATTTTGGTGTCAACATGACAAACACACAGCCTGTTAGGGGAGCTGGAGGTAGTTTAACAACTATACCAGTAACTGGAAAAGTTAAAAAGAAAACAAACCAATCACATATATTTAAAGCCTGGTTTAAATTTCCTGGAAAATGTTGAATTGTAAGATTCCATACAAAACAATAAATCCACTTCAGAGGAACAAGTCTCAGACACAGAAAGCTTGCTTTATTTAAATACCATATTTTGTAGGATGCTGAAACTTACAAAGCTACTACTTGCTCCCTTCTTCTTCCCCATTGTGACAAGATCCCTTAACAAGACACATTTAAAGCTTGAAGCAACATACCTTCTCCACTCTAAAGACTTACATGCAAATAAAGAACGTATAGCATATATATTGCTATTGACAGAAGGAAATGAACATGAAATATAGGTCCTGCAAACTGTGAAGCTCCACTAGACCAATTAGTTTTCAGCATAGAAATGGTGATTCCACAGACAAATCAGACAAATTAATTTCTCATTTTAAACGATATTCCATAAGTGAACACCTTGCCCTTGATTCTACAGTCTGATTCTGATTTTGCATCACCCTGTATTTGCAGAAAACTTTAAAATTATGAAACACAGTTGAATTCTTCTTGCCCAAACAAGACAGGATTATTATCATAATCCATCCAAGACAAAGGCCAGTAAACTAAAACAATTTTTTAAAGTACTAATAAAAATAATCCAGTTTGTTTATTGAAGTTACTAGTGTAAACCTGAAAGTGAGCTATTTCTAGTATAAGCATATCCAACTTACCTATTTCATATAAGCAGACATGTTGAATCTCCCTTTGATCTGTTGCAAGTTCCAAAGCAGTATGAAATGAGGTCAAGGCACTATTGATTTGACACTATCAAAAGTGAAAAAAAAAAAAATCAGATGTCTGAAATTTTAGATTTGTTGGATAATTTGATTTTGATAAAGAAAACATTCAGATTTATGTTAATAGGTATTTAAAAATAACTATATGGTTAAAAATAAAATGTCTTACAGATTGCAGGCTCTGGTTTGATTACATGAAAGAGGCACAACATCCCATTGAGAGGAAAACCTCAAAATTAATTTCTTACTCTAGATTATTTTAAATGAGCTAAAACCCATCACAGAGCTAACTGTCTGAAGGAGAAGGGTTAATATTAATTCAATATACCAGCTCCACATTGCATTTCCTTTGGCCAGCTTCCCTCCTCCGAGCTCCCTCCACCTGATCACTTTTGAATGGAAGTATGGGCAAATTATGACAAAGCCTTTATTTACAATTATAAATGAGCACCTAAAAGAGGTCCCGTAGTGAATACATTTTTCGTATATTCTGTATGCATGATATGAAACATAATACAAAAGCCAAATTATAAGAGACACAGAGTCACTAATACAAAGCAAGTCAGTTTTATATTTAAATTAAACTTTAGACAAGCATGCAAATTGTTTGCTTGCAGGGCACTAACAATCAAGTCCACCACATGCAACAGTAAAAATTAAAATGTACGGTAAGGAACTTGCACTCTGAAAGTCATATAAAAAGAGAAATGTGGAACACCACAGAGTTAAAAAAGGGAAGAGGGGGATAACAGAGGATAGTAATGACAATCACCAATAGCTTGCAGCCAGTTCAGATCATCTCTCAACTTTAAAAATCAGTGTCTGTATTCTATTTGCTATAAAGTCCAAAAATGTGCAGTAAGCATTTCCAGTCTTATTAGTAATTCCACCTTTAAAAGTCATATATTTTTATAATTTGCCAAGAAAGTTTAGTTTTCTGCAAAATAAGAGTACCTAGAATGTTTAATTTTATTTATTTTGAACTATTTCACTTTTTCCATATCCTTCAGTAATCACTTTAAGCAATACTTAATAGAGAATTCAGAAATGCTGCATAACATGTAAGATGATAAAAGGCATATGAAATAAAAAAACCTTTTTGATAAAATCATTAGTTATTAACAGCTTAGCAAAAAGAGGCTGACAGTTTTACAAGAAGTAGAATGATAGTTCTTTTGACTACCTTAATTTCTAGTTTTCCCACTCTAGGATGGGACATCTCCCTAACAATCAACATAAAGGTGGGGGGTGCAAATCAACATTTAATTAGGTTTATACACAGATACATTATACATCCCAATATGGGCTATGCCCATTTTTTAACTACTAAGAAGAAAATTAACCCTATCCTAGCAAAAACCAGGACAAACAGTGTTCCTGTATTTATTCTCACATACAATTATAGTAATTTATACAACAGAAGAATCTTTAAGCCAGTCTGCTGGCTAAGCACGTAAGTGAAGGAAACCCATGAGAAAGCAAACCTGTCACCTACGCAAGCGTAACTGAACTCAAAAATTTCTGCAAAAATCTGCAGGGCTCTAAAGCGATTTTATTAGATTCCTCCTTTGCCTCATCAGGGTAAATTGTTTTAGTTGCTGAGGAACAATTTAACCATAAATCACATATAGAGCATCAAGACAGCACAACTGCCAGCAAAGGGATCCACAGCTGTACCAACATAAACACTGTACACTCAGAAAATAAAACTGTGTTTAGACTAAGATGTTTTTTGGGATGACAGAAGAATATACTACACAGAAAGACAGGTGAGTTATATTAGCCATCAAAGCTACCAGGGAGCTCAAGCAACGTACAGCTTGTTTACTTTTGCAGCAGCACATTCTCTTCACCACACATCACTCCACTGATGCTGGATCACCAACAAAATTTCCTGGAATATAAGTGTCATAAGCCTAGTCTTACAGAAAAGGTAAAATAAGATAATGTCGGCTTAAAATTTTATCTTTGTGCCAAGAAGTTTAGAAGTTCAGTATATCTACTTTTGAATGCTTCTGAGAAAAATTTAAAAATCCTAACTATTTCGTCCCTTGTGAAGATACTTAGCCTTCTAAAAACCTAAAAACTTCAGAATATAAATGATTAATTGTAGGGCATTTTATTCCACACAATGACTAATGGCAATTACATCATTCTCTGCAATGCCATACACCAGCCTGAGGCAGCACATGAAATATCGACCACCCAGTAATATACAAGTCCAGTTAGTTAAATATTCAATCTTCTATAATCAATTTCTCTAGCTGTCTAGATCTCTCAAGCTTTGACACGTGCCTAAGTTTTCCTTAAGCATCAAGCTCAGTAAGTGACATTCCTTAATAATTAAACTTTCAATCATCTCCAGGGATTGTGACAACATGCTGGAATATGAATTTCTGCTCTTAGCATTATTCTTAAAATAAATTAATTACTATTAATTTACTGTTTCAGAGAATAACCAGAAAGAAATGTAAAGTCCCAAAAGTCAGCAAGTATAACATCATGGCTGACAATTGAAATTGATGTTCTTGAGATTTAAAAATAGACATACACACACTTGTAGTTCCTTCAACAGGCATCACTCATGCCTCTCTTGGACACAATACAAAGGCAAAAAAAGATTAATCCATAAAACATGGAATATACAGAACTACATAATCATAAAAAGGATCATTAAAGCTAATGTGAGAACCATACATAGTCTTACATTTCTTGACTTCAGAGTAAAACCAGAAACACCTCAACCCACCAACTAAGCATTTACAGAGCTTATTGAGCTAAGGTGGCTTCCTGAGTCGACACGTTTCCCTCCAGAGCTGTTCTGAAACCTGAGGACGTTTTCCCCCTCCCAGGACCTCTCTATTCTCTATCAGCACTATGAATTTGTAAAGTTTTTAAGAAGTCATGCTCATAATCAAGGGGAAACCAAAAAAGAGTATCTAAAAGGGGACAATTTACACTGAAGGACACTATATGGAAATTTCAAAGCCTGTGTTTTCTATTCCTTAACACCCCTCCCCATTTCTCCCTAGACATGCCATAAAATCAAATAGAGTAAAACTAGGATTCTGTATTTTATGGCCTAGAATAGGTAACTACAGAGGCCAGCACAATTCCCGAAAGTAACCCTTTACACTATGAAGCTCTGAAAATTTCTTGACTTTACAGTCATCATTGGACTTTATTCTACAAACTTCATGTAAGACTTTTCAATGCTTATTGTTACTCTTGCCCTCAGTCCACTTTTCTATGCCACACCCTCCCATCCCTGAATAAGAAAGATACAACTGATACCCAGGTGTCTGTCTACAAGAGGTAATTAAAAAAGCAAGAGTACCTGTCAGCAGTATATTTAAGCCTGCAATCTCCCTGCACATTTTCACTAGCCTGCACACCAAGCACACTACCACACCTGAATGCACCACTGGTGTTTTCCCCATCAGCTGGAGTATTTGGTACTTTTTCCTTCAGACTCTTAACATATACCTTTACCTCCCGAACTCTACAGATCAAGCCTCAGAAACTGAGGGTTTTTTGTCCCAGCCGCAGAGATTTCTTGTTGTTTATATATTCACACCCAGACTCTGTTCCCAATCAAAGAGAAGCAATCTTGCCCAGTTCATGATTTGGTCAAACACTTCATTTTTGCTTTATACCCTTACCGCTCTCCACATGAAGCTATCAATCTATTTAGCTATTTGTAAGTGGGGTGATCTGTACTATCTATAAAAGTGGATGGATTTTTTTTTTTTGCCACAATACCACACTTGAATAGTTTAAGTCACAGTTTTAAAAGTAAATTGGTATTTATTAACATAATTATAACATTAGAAAAGACACATTTACCAAATGGATGGCAATGTTTGTATTTTGACAGTAATAAGAAGAAAGGCCCAAGGGTACAGCCAGAAATTCTGCATTTCAGACCAATGGGTTTCAGCAGCTGTTATACACTTTATAAGAACCGTTTAGACACAAGTATAAAACATTATTCTCACTTGGTTTAGTAGCTTAAGCTTACACGAAACATCATTATCAGCTTTAATGGAATGTATTTTAAAGACAGAAAAAGTCAGACATGCACAAAAAAGCACTTGTGAGGCTGGAATACATACCACACAATCTGAAATCAAGCACAGCAATAGTTATGTCCATAAAAGCAACATAAGTGAATTATGTAAAAGTCAAGAAAAATGCTGCTTCTGAAATACAGTCTCTTAATATACTCTTTGAAAAAGAGACATTTGATCAGTCTACTAGTGCAACCTCTAATTTTCTGGTGCACTTTCATTCTAGCTTTCCTAGATCATCCCCCTCTCCGTTCCCTCAACTCACTCATTTCAATAGTCTCCAAATGCTTTCAGATTTCATTTCTCAAAAATATGAATCTGGGAAAAAAGTTGAAAGATAATTCAGTCCAAATTTATGGTACCTATAAGGCTACTTCACAGAAAACCTAAGTCTGTTTTAAGGCTTTTATTGACTAATATTAATCCATGATTTCTGGAGCACAAAGCATTATATGGTCACATGCTCTTCATTTGTCTTTCATAGCCCTGTCACTGTGAAATCTTCCTTCATCCTCAAATGCCTTCCTTGGTAATTTTTTCCTTTGTCTGATGTGTGTCTCACAGTCCAGTGTTGCCCTACTGCTTTTGCCTTTTGAACAGTTTCCCTGCTTCCAAGTGCCCATGACTGAACTGTGCTCCTTACTGTTTTTTTCTATAGAAAAGAAAAAATACACACATACACATATATATGTGTGTGTGTGGATATGTTAGCATATATACACACACAGACTTTCTAACAGAAGCTGCATACACCATCAGCTGAAAGTTACACAAAATATACACATTTGTAGGGTGAAAGGCTACAAAAAAAATATCATCCAATGGCTTGAGAGCTAGTAGGCTCTAATACAAAGCCTACAATGACCATTACAGATCCTTATTTCCAGAACACACAAGCTCTTCTATATAACAACATCTACACTGCCTTTCATCTGTGTACAATTAAATCTTATCAAAGAACTGTTAGAAGATTACAGATGTTAAAGACTATAAAATATACCAACTTCAGCTCAAGGTATACTTTAAGCACTTACAGGTTAAAGCAGAGACTCACCAATTTCAGTAAGGCATCTCAAAATAAGATTCGCATGCCCGGTGGAAAGCACTTAAACTTACGTGTGTATTAACAGTTTCAAGGCATATGCTATAAGGACTTCATTGAGGAGCTCCACTCAGTCCCCTCGGGGATGAAGTGGAAATTACTACTTGGCCTATTAGTTTGCAATGTAAGAGCATACGTGCCCTTCTGGTTCAGAAGGTACAATAAGACCAATGCCCAGATTTGGGACATGTGTAACTACAAGTGTGTTGTGCAGAAACCCAGTGCAGCTCCACATGTCATTACCACCAGTCACACATCTGCCTTCACTATCATGTCAACAATATCTAAGCTAATTAAGTTTGCAGATTCCTAACAGAGTCTACAGAAGAGCTTGAGACATTTAACTAAAACATTTAGACAGAGCAAAGCCTCAAAGATACAGTACCACTTATAAAAAAACCCAAACCATAACAAAAAACCCGAACCAACCAACAACAACAAAAAGCTCTCATGCAAACAAATACATGAGCAGGGATAATGCCTGGTAGAAATGAATAAGCTTTCTGCTGACTAAGGGTACAGCTCCATAGCATTATGCACAGCATTCTGCTGGCCTCAACTAACTAATTTCATTAACATGGCCACACTGACTCTTGCACCAACTATCTCGCTTGAACCTAAACTTCAGTGTCTACACACAGCACCAATTACTGTACAAATACCCTAAGATAACAAGTAAAGAACTGTGCTTTGAAACATTACAGTACTCCAGAAAGGGACAGACACACAACTGACGTTTGTCCCACACAGTGTATTTACACATAGAAACATTAATTCAGTTTATTGACAACTGTGTTTACAATTTTGCCCTAGCTTGCCCTGAAAGTTAGAACTCATAATAGTTGAATTTTATCCCTCATTACACTAAACATGAAATACCAAGTCATACTCTGTCAACCAACAAATTTACATTTTCAATTGCACTTGCATTCACTTTGTAGCTATTCCTAACTATGATTTTTTTCCACAAGAATGGAATATGCATGTAACTGAGCAATATTTCCCAAAGATGGACAGCTTGCCTCCAACAGTGTGATTCCTCAAATGCACTTTTGGTTTCAGAAAGACAACAAAAAAGAAAAACAATATCCAAACCCCATGCAAGAATATGCCTACAAAACCTGACAGGCCACAGAAACATGTCCCACCCCCCACGTTCTGTTACTGTTGCTACCTCCTTCAAGATATTAAGTTCTATTTGAGAGAGTTAACTGCAAACCCCAGCAAAGAATGACCATTAATACTAAGATCTGGATTAGCTCTTTTAATTATAATGTTGAGATGAAGGGTTTGAACATTCTGGGTTTGTGCTTTTGTGTTGAGTTTTCTTGTTAATATAACTGCTCTGGAAATATCCCGGTCTGATAAGAGCAGCAGCTGGGAGCTGAATAGTTTGAAGTACTCATCACCATGTTATATTATCACAGATTCTTAAAGAGTAACAGCCAAAAACCACGAGGCTGCTGCAGTGTTTGACTAATACCTGCAACAGCGCTCACAAACACATTTTCAGCTAATACATTTCTGCTTGGGTCAGAGCTCACTCTCAGCAACAGAAAGCAACCTGGCTTGACCTCTTAAAAGCAAAAGCAGTTATTTAAGGGAAATGATTGCAGAGAATTAGCCATATGTGAACAATGCATAAAATGAAAAGGGGAAGATAAATGCTGTGAACTCAGCAGATAATGCTCAGATTCTAGCTTGACAAGCAAAAGTGAAATAGCTATTTATACCACAAGTAACTCATGAGTGACCAAAAGCACTTCCTTTTAGAACAGAGCTACAAATGTATCAAGCAGCTGAAAAGGAATTTAAAAGTGCCATTAATTTCAACAGAAGTAATGAAAGACCACGTGTGGCATATGAACACGAAACTAAGGAGTTAATCCTTTTTTCTTACCTATCTTTCCATTTATCTATATCTTTAGTCACAATTTGCTGAAGCTTGCGCAGTTCGTTCACATCAGAAAAACATAAAATAACAAAGGGTAGGGAGGAGAAGTCAGACAAAAGCAAGAAAACATGCAATACCTCTAATCGCTGAATCCTTCCCTTGAAGAACATGAATAGAGAAGAATTCGGGTAAGCAGATTCTTTTTTTGCAAGAATTTCTTTTGCCTCTTTCAATCCTGCCTTGTTATCGCTGCCATCAAGGGCAAAAAAGGGACGAACAACTGTGTGGTACCACAACAGAGCTAATCTAAAAGAAACATAGGAGTAAAAAGGATTACAGCTCATGAACTGAAATTGAAGGATACCGTTCTACACAGGCAAATTTTTTAATTATTCTGAAAGACAAAGAAAGATATGAAAGTTTTCTTATACAACCTGGCTTTAAAAACAAACACAATACTATTGCCATACATCAACGTACTCCTAAACTGCACCTGAACACACAATTCAATGCACATTACCCAAAGGTAAAGATCAAGCTTAGATCATCAATGCAGTTGAGCCTTTAGAATACTATTGATTTTTAAAAAGAAAAAGCCATGGGAAAACTTCAAAAATTAAAGAAAGGAAGAAAATCCACAAACAAAACCAACAACAAAACTAAACACACATCAGATGACACACTTGAAATCGATGTCAAACAGAAATACATCCGGTGTTCAGAAGGGCAGACATCTACATGACCTACATTGCTCCTGGAAACAAGGGCAAAGCACAAAGACTTCCAAGACCATGTGAAGGAGGTAACCTCCCCAAAAACACTGTTTTACTTCTCCAGAAAGGAGAAAGAACAAATCACCAAGAACTTTTAATGTTAAGCTTTCTTAGCCAATCATAAATCCAATTCTTCTTCCCAAGCAGAAGAGACTTAAGCTCTTCTAAGCATTCCTGGCTATCCCTTCACGGGATAAAAAGACCTGAATGCAGTACAAAGGCTTGGGAAAAAGAGTACTCAAAAATATTCCTCTAAAGACTAAAAGGGAACATCTAATTTTACTCAAATGCCAAAATTCAAAATAAACTGGAAAAGATCTTTGGCTAATAGTAAGGATAAAGAGCTAAGTGAGATCAATGACTCCTACGAAATAGTATGCTCTCCACAGCAGAGAATATAACTCAGGTAAATTTCCTCAGCCTTCAGGGGACGCTTTCATTTACTCTGCTGCCATATGAATTATTAGACATTAGAATAGAAGGTACTGAAGAATACAGCAAAATACTGACACAAACCCCAAATACATGTAAATAACTAACAGTAGAGAGATCTCATACACTAGTTAAGTGATGAATTTACTAAACCATCGCATGTTAAATAACAAACTACGAGTTTATTTTACCTGCTGTTGTTTCCTTTAAAGCAACACGACTTTTTGGCTTTGACTTTTTTCCAGTTACTTACTTTTAGTACTAAGTTATCTACCAAAGCATTTCAATATAGCTACTCACGTAGCTAAAGGGGCCTTCATGTCCTTACTTTCACTTGCATACATCAGTGAAGAAAGCCCCTGTAGGCGGTCTCCAGGAAAACCCAGCAGGTTGATGATTTTGAGCAGGTTTGGGGGCACCATGGATATGCAAAGATGAAAAAGTCCATATCCAAAGCTAACAGCACCTTTCAGTCTGTTTAGCGAATCCTCCGTTACACCTTCTGCAGCAATATGATTATCATTTGCAGCATCAGAAGTCAAGGATTCCTGAGTGGTTTTCTTCTGATATATTTCCTGAAGTGTATTAATGTCCGTATAGCACTTATTGTAAATTTTCCAGGCTTTTCGAAGTATCCACCCACCTTTTATGTATGCTAAAAATGAAGGAAGAAAAAAATATTTCAAGGACATATTTCAGAAGTAAAATATAGTAAGTAATAAATGCTATTGCACAAATCCAAGGATGTGCTCTCTATTTGCATTAACATATTGCATAAAGGAGTTTGCAATCACTACTGCTGCCTTGAAAAGGTCTGTCTTTCATGCTGGGCACTAAAAACTTAAGTGCTTTTCAACCAGAGACTTTAAAACAGCATGCAATACAGAGGGACTTCCCTTCAGCTATGCAGCAATACAACTGTCGGAAAGAAATTAAGGAATCAAAAAACTTAATGCTGGCTTCTGCTCTGCTATACAGTGGAGATTAAATGGCTGCCTGGCAAAAAGAGAGAAGCGAAACTCAAGAGATTACACCTCTCAAGCCCAAATGATGTTCAAACACAGCTGAAGGGAAAATACTAAAAAAACCCCTTCCTTTAGGTTAGATAATAAGATTTCCAACATCATCATTTCCCTGCCCCTCATACGAACACAGCGCCTTATAATTAAGGAAAAAAATAAAATAATGCATAAATTTTATGTTTTTAAAACATTTTTCAGTTGTCTAAATTCCTCAATTTCAAATGCAAGCTGGGTACCTAATTTCCCTAAAAATCTGGTCTTGAGCATTGTCAGCTGAGAATGGAGAATTCTCAGTCTCATTGTTCTCTTCATAGGAGGGTGAAGAAAGGCATGATACCAAAAGATTAAGATGTTCAGTTTGCCTATTTACACAGCATTCATCTTGGTCATAGCACATCCTTGTATAATAAGTGGTAAGCAGAAAGCAAACACAGAATATAGTTGTACACGTTAATCATAAAAGCAGACACCAGCTGTGTCTGTGATAAAGCCCTGAGAATTAGGAACTGCAGTGACAAAGTAGTTAACTAAAAATGAGAGAAAATAAAAGCATGGCTATAGCAGCAATGCCCTAAACTGATATCGCCAAATTTGCAGAGATCAGTGTTATAACTGATGCCAGAAGTAGATCATAACAGGTGGAAGGAGAGAAGAGAAATGCTATTAATACCAAACCACTCTTTATAAGCCTTTGACATCTTTGACAAAATCCTTCCAATTACAAAAAAAAAAAAAAATTCTAGAGAAAATATCATCACTGACTAGACTAGCTCTTTTTGGATTCCTGGGGACGAAGCTAGTTTGATAGTCTTAAGAAATCGCCCTGAGAAAGATGGCAAAATTTGTATCCTCAGTTGTGACAGGAGGGTTTTGCCAACACGAACTTAAAAAGTATTTAAAAAATTAATCCTCTATCTTAAGCTCCATATTAAAGTGTTACAATCAAAAATACAATACCCCACCATGATTCAGCTTCATTACAAAACTAATGTTACTTCAATTTTAAGCAATTAGGTCACTTTTTGGCTGCATAGAATATTTTAAGTTATGTGGTTCTCCACAAGATGAATGCTCATACAACTATGCATAGCAATGAAGCAGACAAATAAGGAAAAACCCAGATTTTACTTGTCCTACAGATAACGTTTCTGCTAATAGTTAACCACTGTGTTCTGATGCATGCATCAAAGAAAGGACATGAAGTGGAAAAAAGTGTTGTTTTAGCCTTTACTTCCATTAGTCATGAACAGTTCACTAACACAGCATAACCCTAACAGATTTGCTATACTAAGATTAAACAATCTAACAAATGAAAATAATTTCTGACTTTTTAAACATAAAAATTAAATCAAGCCCAATTGCTGAGCTGATTTCCCAATATCATCTTCTGAAAGTAGTCAGGCCCATGGCAGCAATGGTAAATATCAGGAAAGGGTAGTTCAACATTGCTGTGGGAAGCCAGTATGTGTTACCAGCTTTATGATGAAACTATTTCTAATACATCCATGAAGGTGGAAGGAAAAATCTGAAATGTGTTAGGTATATAAGAAAGCAGCTTGCAGGTTACCATATGCTTCTTGTCAAACTGTTCCAGGAAGAAAAACACAAGAAACTTTTCACCTTATTCACTGATGAGACATATTTATCTGCCTCTGAAGAATGCTTTTTTTTTTTTTTTTTAATTAGTCATTTCAATAATCTGGTTGCTATTTCTGTACAGAAACATTATAAAAACAGAAGATGTTTATACATAATCAGAACAATAATGTACTCAAAAAACTGAAAAAAAAACCCTGGATCAAACGGTTCAGCAATGGCAGTAACTATCAGTCACCGAAGTGACATTTAACCACTCGGAATGTTAACTAGATTTCAAGAGTATTTTTTCACTCAGTAGAGTAACCTAAATGTACTGCATGTTCTGCAGCACTCTGCTACCCACTTCAGTTCTCTGAGCAGCAAAGAGAAAGGGAACAGACAGCACTCTCAGTTACAGTTATGCAGCTGCAGAATACATACTGAAATAAGAAACAACCCCCAAGAGAGGAGGAAAAAAAAAACCAAACAAAAAAACCCCAACCAAAACAAACCACAAATGAAAATACAGAACTGAATCAAAAATAGTAAGAAAATCTTTCTGCAGCACTACACACACAGCAGGCAGAAATACCCCCTGAATTTCTGCTAGTTAGAACCAAACACATTCTTGATGCCAGGGCTTGGAAGAAACTAAGTCTGCACATCACAGAAAGCATTACGTCCTTGAGTGAAGAATTTCTTGCTATTTTAAATAATCTGAATATTATTTCCCCAATTCCTTTCAGCTGATCAGCAGGGTTATCACTGGCAATTTGGCCTGACTGCCATCTCTTGGTCTTTATTAATTTGGCAAGAACCTGGGAATGTGCTCACTTTGCATATGACCTCAACCACATTTTCTCTAAACCCGTGGATGAAGACATGTTTTAAGATTATCCAAGAGATACAGGAATGCAAGAGAAGGTAAGAAACAGTTTTGCAGCTGTTAAATACAAACAAGGTTTGTATTTAACACAACAGGATTAACCTCTTTGGCATGCAAGGATGCACTTTGTCAACCAGAGAGTAACAATTGATTCAACAGTTCCATCTTCAACACACTTTATTTAAAATTACTTTTACTGTCAGTTTGTCAGCCCCTATCATGAACACAATGTATCTGGGGCATTAGGATTTTTCTGGTGGCCTGGACTTCAGTTGTTGATAGCCTCTTATCTTGCAGGCCACATGAAGCACACCGATGCTACCCATCTTCGTACCAACTCCTCAAATGCCTCTATGGGATCATGCAAAGGAGTCCAACCTATCTAAGGAGAATCAGTTGAATATGATTATTTGTATTTAAAAAGCAGAAAGCTGTAATCTGCAGCAATCCAACTCATCTTATTTTATGATACTACTACCTCCACAAAGGTAGAACAATACCTCTGCAAGTGCACCAATCTGGGAATGTTTCAATTGGAACTACGCTCATTCTTACTAAACAACCATCTTTACTGATAGTCATCTTGCCACTTTATCATCAAGCTTTATTAAAAAGATATAATGCAAAAAAATAGATATATCTAAACATTAAAGCCACAGCACACCTGATAACTCTTGTTTTACAAATGAGAGCACCGCCAAGTAGACTTGACAATCTGCTACAATTATTTGCCTTTGTAGACGATCTATCATGGATAGAGTGGATTTTCGTCCATCAACCTGTTTGAAATACAGAGAGAGCACAGAAAAATTAACAGAGATAAAACAGAATACTAGTTTAAACCTGACAAATTAAAAAACAAAATTAACTGCAAGTGGTAGTATTACTACTAAACTAACACAACACTTTGAAGTGCAAAACTATACTAAAAGCTTTTTGACAGCTCACCAAGCAAGCTACTTAATAAATAGGGAACTATTTATTATTTACTATTTGCTATCAGCTATTTTTCTTAAGATTCTATGAATATTCAGAACAGATTCAAATTTAACTTAATTATTACTAAATGCAACAGACAAGCAACTAAAAGATGTTAGATAAAAAAAGCACAGAAAGGGGTATATGGCAAGAGACAGGGAAAATACAGTGCCTCTTAAGAACAGAGTTAAGCATGTCAGGTTCAGTACTTCTTATCAAGTAAACGAAATACTGAAATGGCTTCTTTTTTCACTGTAGATCTACTACAACACACTAGGCAGGCCACTCACTTGACATCTTCTATACTGTTACTTTAACTAGTTCTCAATCTGCATGCTTTATTCTTCCTTCATTATTTAGAATGAAAAAAAATCTAAAAAAGGAAGGCAAATTCCCTAGCAACGTGCCTGGCACACAGCACTATCCAGCCTCAACATCACAACTTTTGAACATTACTAGAACGTGTATGAATTAAAGATAGCCTGAACTAGATAGGCCACAAGCTTCCTGAAATAATTTTAGTAGGTCACTAATTTGAGGTTAAGAAAAGGTGTTAAGAAAATAATTACTAACAGCAACACAATCTGCTGCTTTAGAAGAGGAACTACCTGACTCTATTATGACACTTAGGAAATTCAAGCAAAATATTTTACGTAATTTCTAAATTGATTATTAATCTCAACTGCTCTTCATACAGCAAAAATCACCTATTAAAAATACAAAGGACAGAAATGAAGCTTTCAGAAATATTTATCAGATACAAAATGCCATACTTCACAAATAATGTTCTTACATTCTTTTTAATTTTATTCTTAATGGTTTCTATGACTCCAGCTTCTTCGCTTTCACAAAGTTTCTCTGTAGCTTTTAAGTCATCACATGCCAGTTGCATTTTCTCTTCTTCAAATGTCATCATAGCATTCTACCAAAAATCAGATTTGAATGATAAAAATAAAATATTTTTATTTCTGCAAAAGCTATAGGACAGTAAACATTTTCATACAAACTTGATAATAAAACTTATTTTAAAAAAAGTATTACTACACACACACATCAGTACACATACTTCTACACAGAAACTCCAAACTAGAGATTTAAGTGTGCTTTACCAAAACTTCAAGACAAATCAGAACACACTACATCCTAACCTCTTGTCTTAACAAAGCTTCACATGCAGTCAAACTGAAAGCTTTCACATTACATTAAGTGAAAGAAAAATTCATATAAATGAATTTTCAATTATTGTTATGTAAGGCACGGTTTGCATCTGTGCAGATACTGTTTTTGAATAATTCATCCACATAAGTAACAAGCCTCCTAAGTCGGTAACAAGAAACAGCTACTGCATTTTTCAAAATAATAACCACAATTCCTACATATGCAGGAAGAAAAGATGCATCTGGCTCCAACTACTGCAGAACCAATTTAGAAAGAATTCCAGGACAAGTAACTTACTTTTCTGATGCGTTATTAAACGAAAGCTCTGAATGGCACAGGCACACAAAATGCTGCTGCTATGTTTAGAACAGTAGCTAAGCAAGATATTTTCAAGATCCACTGATGCTGCTCTGTAATGTTACACTGTTTCAGCACATCAATTCAGACAAGCAAGCCTAAAAGATTCTCTGTCTTTCCTTTCTCTTCTCCATTGACTTAAGAACAAGCATATGCCCCAGGAGGATTCCTAAACAATATATTTTTCCATATTGCACAGCCTACAGACACCAGAGAGAATTCAAAATAATTTCATTTAGAACTTGCCTATTTCTGGCACATAATAAATGTTATCTTTAAAAAGAACATTACCATAGATAATTTCTGGTACAATCTAAGATTAAGCAGTAAAGTCAGAATAAGGACAGCCTAAAAAGAAGATCCAAACATTTTCTAACACATTTGCTCAGTATTTATACAAGACATTCTCATTTTTAATACATTCTAAAAAAGCATTTAACAGACCTAACTTGCTCATTATGACTCTCCAGTCAATATTCTCAGTTCTTGTGTATTCAAAAAGGAAGCAACATGAATGCATTGAACAACTTTCACCCAGCAGTATGGATGGAGAAATCTTCAACAGCAAAAAGCTATCAGGAAAATGCCATTTATAAGTATTATTTTAATAATACCTCTACTGTTCATTTAAAATATAGTTTTATTATGACTCTTTTAATGGAACACATAAATACTTCATACATTTGAGCAGCTGAATAACAGAACCTTTAGTTTATATTTAAGCCACATGAGTAAACAAGTTTTATATAACATGACTTGTTTTCTAGCTACATTTAATCTACAGCTTTGAAAAAATTCTCAAAAAGAAACAAATCAGAACATCCACCATTATGAACACATGCATGTACATACAAACATTAGCCAGAAGAGAAGAGATGTATAGTTTCTACTCCCATTACTCACCAAAAAACTAACGAAACTGGCTCCAAAACTCATTAATGGGCTATGGTTTCTGTAAAAAAAAAAAATAAAAAATAAAAAAATGCAGTTACTATATTTGCACCTATTTCCTATTGTAAAGGTCAATATCACATTTCTTGATTTTAATTTATACCTCTGTAAATATACCTTGGTGCTTCTGTATTAAGTTACAAACAAGCACTGTATCTTTCTGCAAGATATAATGGCAATGGAAAGCCAAAAGTTTCATCATTTTTATAAAGACTCAAACATATCTTTGAAAAACCCCTTTTTTCAAGCATTAAGATGTAGATATTTAAGAGAAACCACTGTCATGAAAATACGTTCAGTGCAGGTCAAAACAATTTAAGAGCTACAGAAAATTTAAAAAATCTGTTAATTCCACTCTTCTCTCTGATTCATCACTATAATTTTGACCTAGCAGACAAATGGTAACTGGTTCTATTAAGAGATTCCCCCTTCTCCCTGTTCTCATGAATTTAAATTAATCTACCCAGATTAAAAAAAAAAAAAAAAAAAAAAAAAGCATACACCACATATCCAAGTTGTTGGAAATATAAAGTTCTTATATCAAATATCTTACTACACTATGTGGAATAGTTTTAATGTTTCACCTATTCCATTTCCAGGGATATTCAAAAAGGGTGAAATCAACTGCTAGATTGAAAAATGTAGGTGGACAAAATCTTTGTAATATATGGGACAGGTTTCAAGCTCCAGGACTACTGTAGTCACATAGACCATGAGGCTCCCGTGATGTCACACAAAAGGCATGTAAAAAACCCGTAATTTCTGGATCTCAGTGGTACCACTGATCCACACTGTTCAGTGGTAGGCTGCCAGGTTATAGGTCCATGTATAAATATCACTACCAGAGTAAAAATAAAATCCATACAGCACTCCAGAAGAAAAAATTATATACAAACAATGACTTTCAGGATTTAAGGTAACATTTATGCTACAGGTACATATATTGTTATAGT
This sequence comes from Caprimulgus europaeus, assembly GCA_907165065.1. Next base: position 49,618,493 of record OU015525.1, read on the forward strand.
ACAGTACTTAGGCCGTTTCCAAAAACATTCAGCAAGCATCAGATTAAAGTCTAGTTATAAAAGAGGATAAGCATCTGAAAAACATGGAGAAAATAGTATATTGTGTATTACAACACAAATTTCCAATAGTAAAGCTGGACTATAATACAGGAGATTATTGGTAGTCACCAATATTGACCCCTCTCCCTTCTCACTTTTTGATTTAGCATAAATATCTAAAAGCAAGGACACGAACAAGGAGAAAAAGAAGGAAAAAACAGGGAAGATAAACAAAGCAAGTTAGAACAGAAAAACCTTCCCATTTTATATACATTGCTCAATTCTGGATATACATATAACTAGAAGATCAACATAACTTGCCACATTTTTTTCATTATTTTTCCAAAAGAAAAGTAGGTTAGGTATTTTCCCTTTTGCTGGCAAGCCAACAAGAACAGCTGCCAGTAAATGCCTCTGCTATCCAGTACCTGGACTGTTCTCTACCAACAGCTGTGCTACACAGAGCAGCAGCAATCAGCTACACAAGTGACACTTGCTGCTGCTGGCACTTTCCGCAGGATCTCTTGCTGCAGAGGGCACATGCTGCTCCCGTAATCCACTTTTCAACCCATGGGGCATGTGGGACCCATGCAGCAGCCAGTCTTATCACCATGCGCCACAGCAAACAACCCTCACCATACATTTCAAGGTCACACCTAATGCATTATAAACATCCAGCAGATCTAAAACTGCACAACAGATCATCAGCATAAGGAACGTTTACGTTCATGTGCTTATGTACAAAGTTGCACTTACATCATACTTTCAAGGAAGTTCAGAAATAAATCAACTGTTTCATTTTTGAGCTTCCTTATAGCTACATACACAGAGAAAAATGAGTTCTGGGGAGGCAAGCAGGTAGGCATCTCTAGATAATCAATCTTTCATACTTAAGTCCATTAAGAACAGAAAATTGTCAGAGAAATACTGTTTAACAGAGTGAATTAAAAGTAATCAACCACAACAGTCGTTGAACATAACTATATAAATAAAAGTGTATGACATAAGGAATAATCAGTTTTCACTTTTCAGTAAGATTCTTAAAACACAATTCTTGAATATTAAGTTTCCATCCGCACTGAAAATTTTACTTCACTACCAGGAATGAATCCAAAGAAATTATTGTAATGGAATAATTAAAATTTGAGCATCTGAACACTGTGAGAAGTTGACTTGTAATAGTGATAAGCATTACACTCTTACTAAAACTTTGCACAACAAAATCAGGATTTTGAGGTGTTTTTTTCCCCCCTCTGAAATGTGCATAAGCAAATCAAATAAGCTCAGCAACATATGCACTTGGAAGAAAGTAATATCCAGGCATTCCTTTGTTTGGCAAGAAAGATAAGAGTTTTATCAGCAAAACATGAATACAAATTAAACATTGTGGAACCACAGAATAATAAAAGTGTTGCATATGAAAACATTTGAAGTTCTAGACTACTTTTTATCTTCTATGATTTTATTAAAAAGATCCTCCTGTTGTAGAAATAGTTACTGAATCTTAAAAACAAACAAACAAAAAAATCAGCTTCGGAGGTAAACTGATTCCCTGTCTACGGGAACAATATTTTCAAACAGAGCAACTTGAATAACAGCCACATTTGGGAGTGCAACCACTAAAACTGAATAAACAGGAACATAGTTGAGAAACAAACAGCATATAGATATATATATATATATACACACTGTTTCAGCAGCTCAATATATAGGCTAATTTCAGCATACCATTCAAGCTTTTTTTAAAATTTGGTTCTCTTTTCAGGACTTTAAGAAGCTGCTCAAGAGTACACATAGTGAGGGTATCAACATTTAAATACAGCTTTTAGAAGTCTTCCTAGTTCTTTCCTGATAAATTTTAACACTACATTAAAAAAAAAAAAAGAGGCAGCCAGTTACAGTTGAGAACCAACTGCTTTCCCAAGATTACAAAAGATATTAAAGTGCTTACTGCAAGCAACGAAAAATTGTCTAAAGATTTTAACACATATTTATCCAAGTAAAATCAAGAAGTTTTTTTTCACAAAATAAATATTCATCTTTCAAAACTGCTTCCCCACTAGCACTTGGAAGCTCACAGATCAGTGTTTACAATTCTTCCACCACAATTAAACACAAGATAACAAAAAACTTGAGAGCCACATCACTCTACTGTGAAATTATCACTAGCTGTGTAAATGTTGCAATTAGTCCTTTTTAATTTTCAGTCACTCGATCTATAAAAAGCATTGTCATTACAGCACATATGGGCCGTAGCACATAAGGACCCTGAACCAAGAAAACATGATGCATAATCTTGTACTATGTCTGGGAAATGCTTCTGTTGAGACTGTGACATTTGGCAATCAACACATGAAAAACTCCATTGCAGGAGCTCCTCATACAGCATTTACATCATCACTAAACAAAATAAGGAATGCTTCTGCCACATTCCTACCTAGTCACTGGGTAAAGGCTATAGTTGCAGCCTTATGGAAGATAAGGTATTTTTAGCATTTAAACTCCATTTTAAATAACCACATTTAGTGCTCAGTCTTTGTGAATATTAGGTTGACTGATAAATTCTTTGACAGTTTAGGGTTGCCTTTCCTTGAGAGCTATGAAAAAGGTTTGCAATGGCACAGTACTGTCCCAGTGAACACTAAGGCATGACAAACAATGACAATCAGTTTCTAAGAAAGGCACAATTCCATGAAAATAATCCTTAGCTCAAATTCCTTAAAAGTGACCTTCAGCCATCAGATGTGATTTTACATCTTTTGACAGATTCCAAAAACTTGTTAAGATACAAACAAATGAGGCAGCACTTGAAAAAATACTAATAGCAAGCCAATGGCCATATTGATGTTGACAGGGCTACAGGACTGAATACAAATAAACATTGGGACACTGCACTACTCAAGTTGTCCTCGCTGCTTTGAAGCAATAAACTCCATTAAGTAAAGGAAAATCTCAAGGCTTTTAATTAGCTCAAAGATTAAGAAAAAGTGAGTCTCCAGATGTATTTTGTAAAACACTGTTTGCACATCACCTATCAAACTAGGACTCGGAAGATATCTTTATTGTAAGAAAGTGTGCTATTAACACCATTTCTACAAGAGACCACAGTAAAAGGTAATACATACCAATAAATTGGGTACGTACATCTAAACTTAAGTCATAAGCTTAAGAGCACTGAAGTAGACCTTTCTCCCAAGTATACAAACTGGGTTATATGAGACATCGCTTCTCCCAAGAAACCCTGGCTAACTTACCTAATTTCATGGCATATGTTTGAGATGTTCATTCCCTTTCAGAAGAAAGGTGTTTGCCATGCCCCATTTTCACACATGGTGATAACATTCAGGAGTTTTAAGCCTTGGTTTAACAAGGCTGAGATGAGACAGAACAAATTTACAAAAAAAAAAAAAAAATCCAAACTGACACACACTAAAAGAAAAATCTTCTACATCCATTTTCACAGTAGTACATCACTTCCAAATACATCAGCTTCTAAAGCTACTATAGCCTAGCTCAGGTTTAAATTTAAGTAATGTAATTAACTCACCAATATTTCCTCCCTGCTTTTCTAGGTGCTGTTAATTTAATCGTGGTCCACTAAGAATTCCAGTCATCCTACTGATAGTGATGCTCAAGTTGAAACAAAACAAATTGTTTTCCTCCAAAGTGGGAGAGCAAAGCATAATGAAAAATCTAAAATTCATGTAAGTTCACAGATAAAACCAGAAGCAGCTACTGACTAAAAATACTGCTTTTAAAATAAGCAGAAATATGTATAACCTGTATATAAAGGTAAAAAATCTACTGCAAAGACACATAAAAACTTTGGTCATTATTCTATCACAGATTATTCTAGAATATATTCTAAAAATTATTTATGAGACTGCAAACATAAGACAGATCTTCATACAAATAAACATCTCATCCAATATTGGTATATGAAATAGCTACAGCAATGTAAGCGTCATGAAAGCATTACAGGATTAAGACACACATTGATAACTGCAAATGACAGATCAAGGTTTAGGTTGTTTCATAATCAGCCCAATTTTGTTTTAATTGTTAAATGAGCTCTTAGCACACACTTGTATTTTCACTAGAAATATACAACCAAAAGAGAACTTCAGGAATATAAAAAGAATAATTCTGTGGTCCTGTCCTACCCATTTTTTACCCGATTCATTTTGTTCTTACACATTTTAACAGGTGATTGTTTTGCTCTAACTTCAGGCTGTGAATGTTTAGATTCAAAAGAATATCAAAACACTGGGAATTATGAGAAGCATTTTAAATTGCACCTTCCCTTTAAAAAGTAGTTGCAAAGCTGAGAGACAAGCTAGTTATATATCAACTGATTTGTACTAACTATCCAATTTCCCACTCTTAATCCATAAGAATTATGGACTTTTGCAAAAATCTTTCTCCACTGTAGGTTCAATTAACCTGACTGAATTGCTTTCCAGGAAAAACTATGGCAGCTTAACTGACATCATCTCTGAGGTCGTGAAGTATATTAAAACAAAAGTATATCCATCCCATCACAATAGCCTGAAATAATTTATTAGAAATAGTAGATCAGAGAATGGGTACACTAGCAAGAGTGTATAGTCTTTACAATATCTGTATCTTTCACAATGTTAATTTCTTGAGTTTAAAAATAAGATTTTCTTATTATCACACCTCTTCTGCAATCTCCATCAAATCTGACTTCTGAGTTATTAACTCAGATTTTTGTTCAGCTTTCTGTTGTCTTCTCATGGATTTCTAGCCAGCAGAGCCAAAGGGATCTCTCAACCTCTCTGCCCTTTTTACCACTTCTTTTGGTGACACCTGTCTCTGTCACGAAGGCCACAAAACCAAATGTCACATTTAATGCCATAACCCCTATGTACACAGGTCTTGAAGATTTAAACTGCAGAATACTTAATTTTTTTCTAACCTATCTCCATAACTGCAGAAGTGATGCTGCTTTTACATGTATCACTATTACTATAACGTGCTCTGCCTAGCCTTGAGCAACAAAACCTTACCTCACTAAGATACACATTTATTACACATTTAGGGTATTGCTGATGAAAATCACTTTCCTGGTACATAGCTCTCCTTTTTATACATCCATCTAGCAGCTGCTCATCTGCCTATCACTGCAACAAACACAAGCACACAGAGTTGCTACCAGGGCACTCATGAGTTATTCTCACACTGCCAATCAAGATGCCATCATCCTTCCTCCAGCTGACTTACGTCAATTCCCACCCTACTTGCCTTATCTTTACAGAAGCTACCAAAATATCTACTAAATCACTTTTTTTCCCCCTTAAAGTTCCTTTGTTAAGCTCTATAAACAAGAACTTCAACAGCAGCTAGATTGCCCATACATGGGCCATAATCCACCTGCTGACAAATGCTGGCTTAACGTCATCTTGTCTCAACTTGTAATTGGGTCAAAAGTATTTTAAGCCACAGATACTGTTTTCAAATGAGAGTATTAGGCTAAAACACCTATCCACAATGGAGTACCTGGTCTATTACTGAAGTTTGTATGACTGTTACTACGTACAATGTAACATCATAATTTAAAAAATTTCAGGTTTTTAAAGTGTACTAAGTTTTTTTCCCCCTCACTTTTCCCATTTGCTCCAGCTTCTCCTTCTTCTCCAACTTTCCATTCTTCTCCATGTTCTGCTTTGCCCTAGCAGGTTGTACAGAATGTTTTTCCACACCGACCACATTCTCTAAATCTGTACACATTTTGTCTTAGAAACACATTTTCTTTACCTCATCTTAATTTTCTTCTTTGGAGATGACCTTACATTTTACTTATCCATCTTGTGCCACTTTTCATTCAGACGTAAATTTAAAACTTTATCAAGTCTTCTCGAAAGTAAGAGTCATTCACGCAGAGAGTCAAACATTTCTGCAGAAGGAGACAGAAGACCGCTGATTTCTTTCAAGATGATATCCCTGATCTTATGTTTTGTATTGTGAGTCAACATTCAGCTAAAAAACTCCTGATTATTTTTGACACTGTCTTCTCTCCTCTTAGCTGGAGGAAGTTTTAAAATAATTTTTGAATTGCAAATACTCTTAAAAAGTGAAGAATCAGCAAAAAAAGGTCTTTTGACAGTTTCTTCTATTCTTGAATGCTAGAAGGGAAAAAGAACAGTCCAATTCCAGCTTTCTTGATAGTGTTAGGGCAGTTCACCAAAACAATACCAATCCTACAGGCTAACTGCGGGCTGCATCTCCAGTGCCTGTGTCCTTGGTTAACCTTCATCTCTCTTGCAGCTTTCACAGACACTCCAGGTCCAAACCAACGCAAACTCGGATGCCATCAGCATTTTTCAAGATGAACAGAAAGACTGATACCTGACAGTTTTAAATACGTGTTAGTATTGTGGGGATTGGACACAGCCACAAGCATTAAAGACAGAGGTGCTGTCTGATGCAGATTTATGAAAATATTATATCCATTGATATTTGATTCACGTTCAGAACGTTGTCATCACTACCAGGTGAAGGAACTGGCATTCTTTAAAAAAACAAAACAAAAAAAAAACCCACTACAACAACAAATAAAACCAAAAAACCCCACACACCACAACAAACTCCTGAAAAAAACATGTGTCAATGCTACTTGCAGATGAGTTTTCAAACCATGATACCTTCCTTCAAGCATAATTTAAACCAAACCAAGTCACAAACTACACCCGACAAATCATTAACTGTTTTACAGTGATAGTCAATGCAGTTCCAACTTTGCATTGTAACTGACCCACAACACATAGGTTCATCTGACTTCTTCAGGTTCTGCATAGATATATATGAGCTCTAGGCACCAGAAGATAAAATACTGTTCTCCCACATCCAACACAGAAACAACGGCTCTGTAGTCCATAACTTCAAAATAAGACCACTCTCCAAAGGCAAGACTTTACTGGTGTGGTTGTACATGAAAGAGCTACAATTTCTACCCTGATTTCCTCAAGGACTGCATTATGACCAACTTTCAAACATAATTGATTCTGGGCTCATCTGCTTTCTGGAAGATGCAAAAATGCAGAATAGCAAAGAAAGAAACAAATCCAGCCTGCTTTGGAATGACAGCTGTCCTTAGGCTCATCAAGGCTGTCTACTGTCCCATAAAGACAGCAGTATTGATCCGAATTAATATTTCACAAGATCCTTCAAGTGGCAAATGAAGAAAAATCTAAAGTAATAATAAGTAATAAAAAGCAGAAGCAGAACCAGTAGTTTCCAAGAAACAGTTTTAACTAGTTTAAATTATGTGGCTAATGAAATTGATGTTTTGCTGAATTACTGAGTTTACAAATAGTCTTGTAGGTAACTGTTAAGCTTCTGAAAAAGAGCTAAACTAGATCTGCATAGGCAGTAGTCTCAAATTAACGCTTTCCATAAGAAAGGTGATTTGAAATACAGACAATAGACACCGTCATCAAGTTCAAAAAGCTGCATTTTGTCAGACATCTTTGAGCTCTAATGCTGCACATTACAAACTTCCATATTAAATATGGACAGCTCCCAAAAACTGCTCTTTTGGCTTACCAGTCCCATTAAGAATGGGTTCTATTTCATAATTTCAAACATACACAAAAAAAAAAAAAAACAACCCAACCATCAAACTTAATTTAAGACTGTATGCAAAGAAATATATAATAGCATTACTTAAGTCCTTGTAGGAAGAACACATCCAAGACAAGTATAGAACAAAAACCTTTGGGGAAAAAAGTCAACCTCATTGCACGTGTCTCCAAAAATCCCAGTTTGTAGGAAATTGAGCATGCTTTGTTGTATTTTCTCTCCTACCTCTAATGCAAAGTTTCAACATACAGCTAATCTTCAATTCAATAAAGGTCTACTAGTTCACAGCAAGAGGAACCCTGCTACAAATCTTGGGATGAAGTAGACAGGGATGGAGATTTTTCACAGTCATTTAGAAACTAAGATAGCAATTATCAACTTATGAATCATGAAATCACTTAATCTAATGAGGGAATTCCTATTTACTCCTTGCAGGTAGCGTTTAAAAACCAAGATCAAACAATACACTGAACTTAAATGCACCTCCTGATAAAAATCAAAGAAAAGCCGGTACCTGGAAAAAAAACAGGTAAGTTTCTGCATTTAAGAAATCCTTAGTAATAAACTCTTCTAGAACACCAAGAGAACAATATGCAGAAGATATTATTATTCACCCTTTCAATGGGAGATTAAACTGCATTTTGAAAATATGATTCTTAACAATTTTATTCCCTAGCGTTACTATACAACATAAGAAGTATCATTTATTTAGAATTCCTAGACTACTTCTGGATTCACAATACTGATAGAAAGCAATGCTACAACACAACAAAAAATGGAGAAGGAGGAAACCTCATCAAGTGTTCCTTATCTGGTACCTTAAAATAATATATAGCACCAAAAAAAACCCCTAACCAAAACCAACAGGTTCCTTAGATACCTAGAACAACCAACAACTCCAACAGACTCAAGAAATTAGTAACTCACATGGTGCAACTTCCTATGAATGTGAGCTGCCTGTTACACATGAGAGGAATGCAGATTCTGGACCTTACTTGTCACCTGCAATAGTCCAATTAGTTCTACACCACAGTATTGTGTATGTAACAGCACTACATACTGAAGGCAGAACTACATGTTTAATATCAGACTGTGGCAGGTACACAGTGAAGCTATTATTCCATTATTATTAATGGGAATTTTCTTAATGCGTCTCACTCCCCCCACTCTACCTCCAAACATCCTTTCTGTAAATAAGATTTAAGTATGCAAGTACACCATCACTATGAAGCATTTATTTTAAGTCAAAGTCTTTTTTAATCACACAGACAACAGCAGCATAGTACATATTAATTATTTAGAATATATGCGCAATTACAGCAGCTCAAGCTTGTGTGGAATGCGTTAGTTTTAAGAAAAAACGGACAGGCATAGGTAATCTTTAAGACTGACTGACGCAGTCGTGTTAATGCCATTCCTGCCAGATGACCACTTAACGCACAAACCTAGACATGATGTATGTAGGGATTACGAAGATAATCTTGCAGCCTGCAGATAATCACAGCAGCATTCAAGGACCTTTTGTCGGTATCTGTTTTGTCGGCTGAAACCAGCCTCAGATCATACACAAGCACCGGAGCGAAAACCCCCGGGAAACGCCTTCAGCAGCACGTGTGTGTTTACCCACCCACGTTAGGGAAACGCAGCCCATGTCACCGAGGGACCCGCCGCCCCCCGCCCACCCCTTCCCACCCTTTCAACGGGGTGGCCGGCACCTTCTACAGCGGCACACCGCCCCCGCGCCCGCCCAACGTGCTGCCCTGCGGGGACTTCGCAGCCTCGCACCCCCCACGGGGCCGACTCACGCGTGCCCCCTGCCCCTACGAGAGCGCAGACTGAGGCGGCAACCGGGGCGCCAACCCTGCCCCGCGCTCCCGGGAGCCGGGCAGGGCGAGGCTGCCCGCGCCAAGACCCCCTGCCCAGTGCGCCTCATGGCCCCGCCGCCCGCCGGGGGCGGAGGGGCCGGTGCTGCCACCCTGGGGAGGCCGCCTGAGGGGAGAGCGAGGCCGGCGCGGCCGCGCAGGTGGGTGACGGGGACAGGTGCGCGGAGACCGGGCCGCGGCGGCGGGGGGAACCCGGGGCCGCGCTGAGGGAAGGCGCCCGGGGAGCGGCCAGCGGAGGGGCGCCCGGGGCTACCTGTATTTCTTGAAGAGCTGGTCGGACTCGCGGAATCCGTTGTTCAGCAGCATGTTGATGCCGGCCAGCGCCAGCTCCGAGTCCTCAATGGGCAGCGCCGCTTCCCCGTCCTCCCGGCGCGGCGGCGGCTGCTCCGAGCCGGCCATGACGATGAGGAAGCGGCCGGACCCAGCCGGCTCTCCCCTACCCAACTACCCACCCACCTATCGATCTACCCGCCTGCCTGCCGCCTCTTCCTGGGCGGCTCGGTTCTGCCTCGGCGTGCCCGGAGAGAGGAGCCGGGGCCGCCCGGTGCCCGCTGAGGCGAGAACGCGGTGGCGGTGTCGCCGCTGCCGGGCCGCGCTCCCCCCCACACCGTCTGCGCTGCGGCGACGCGGCAGCCGCCTCGCGCCCGCAAGCCCTCCAAAAGCAGCGGCGCCCGCCTCGCTCCGCAGCGCGCAGGCGCAGAGGGAGCAGCGCATGCGCGGGGGCGGGTGGTGCGCCCGCCGGGCGAGGGGCCGGGGTGTGTAACGGCCGCGGGGGGGGCTTCTCTGGTGGCGGGGCCTGGGCGGGGGATGGCGCTTGTCTGCTTCCCCGCGGAGCCGTTAGCTGCCCTTGTTCGTCCTCTGCCCAGGGACCGCCGCCTCCCTGGCACCGGGGAAGGCACGGCGGGCCCCGGCGACAGGGTGGCGGGAGCTGATGCGCGGCTTGGAATTAGTGCGCGGAGTTTGCCTGTTCAGCCCTCCTGCGGGTTTTGTCCCTCAGTGGGTCTTACCCCCAAACTCCGCACACCGCTCTTCGCCGCGCTGGTGGGCGCAGTACGGATGGGTGGGTGGCTGCCGGCCGCCCTCTCTCCCTCCTTCCCGCCGGGCGGGCTCGCTGCAGCCGTGAGGCTGCTCTCAAAACCCACTGGGGTTTCCCGCGGGTGAGATGAAGGAGCCGGGACCGCAGCCGGGCCTTGCATGTGAGGTAGCAAAGTCCTCCTCTGGTAATGCAGCTTTGCCTTTTAGGGAACTGTTTTTTCTGCATACATATTTTTAAAAGTGATTTTAGTCAGTGGCCGAGATCACTGCCACAGAGACTGGAGGCTCCTCATTTGTACAACGGTGACTTTGTGACTTCCCCAGTGCAAGTCTGGGAAACCGAGGGGTTTCTAGGAATTTACTCACCAACCCTTGACACTTAACTCCATTATCAGACATGTGAACTTCCCTGTGAAGCTGACAACAAACACCAGTATTTTGCAAGTTTACTTCAGATACAGACTAGTCTGGCAGGTGTTTCCAAGCTCAGGATGGGTGAGGAAGTCCCCTTGCGTAAATGTATCCATTCCAACCCAAAATGGCCAGGTACCTGGATGCTGAAAATACACCCACATTGCTGTCACCCTCCTTTGCAGAAGCAGGCTTCTTTACTCTGCTTAAATTTAGGTGAAGAGACAGGCTATTACCTACAACCTAGTCTTGCTTCCTGTGAGCTAGAACCACGCTACAGCTGCTCTTGTGAAAATTTAAGGATCAGGCTTATCCCCTCTCTCTGCCTTGCTATCATACAAAAGAATGTGACCACACTCCACTTTTAGTAGCAGCCCCTCTTCCCTGTCAGGAAAAACATCTGTCTTCCTGTGATTCAGGTAGCAATATTTCTGTGCATATCTTATGGGAATTGCTACCACTGCCTCGGGAAATACTCTGTACCAAAAACCTCTTGAGACAACACTTTTTGAAAGGGAAGGATTGTCTAATGCTGGGAGGCTTCTGAAATCTGTCAGATGTGAATTAGGCCCTTTGGCTGATTCCCAGCCCCTCTGTCTTACTGAACAGAGCTGGATACTCAGGGGTGTTTAAAGAGAACATGCCTTCTGTTACAATGCACATTTCCAAAACAGCATGATCTACACAGCCTAGAAATCCTGAAGGGCTTGTAGGAAGTCAGCACAGCGTGAATGGGAAACAACGTGTTCTCCCATATATCCAACAAGTTAATTGTGAAACTTGGACTCCAGAAATGCAAGCAGTCTCACTAAAAGGAAGTTGCAGGTTGCACTTTCACCACCTTTATTCTTCGTCTCAGATGTGTGCAAGACACTTCATTCCAAATGAAAAATATTACTTCTGTAAGGTTAAGTTCCATGCAGGATTCTATCGGCAGGGATTTGTGGTGGAGTGGTTTATAATATCCTTTCCCTTAGTCATATGCAATAATTTGATCAAGAAGCAACAAATCTTCTTATGGGTCTCCTGAGAACTCAGTATAGAAAAGTCTAACTCCTACCTCCAAGTATTATTTCTGAGGAGCAATGAAGAATGAAGTCCTTTGTGAAACACCTATGCCATCTCTCCAAAGCCCAACTCCTGTTTCCTAGCTCCTGTGTTTGAATGACAGTGTAGCAGAGCTGTGTGCTCTCTGCAGGTTTTTGGCCCCATGCACAAGGAGCTAGAATTCTTCTGAGATCTTTCTAGCACCCAGTTGCTCCCGATCTTGCTCAGGGCTGGCACTGATACTTGTTTTCTGTAACAAATGCTTTTATAACTATCCAGTAGCTAGCTATTAATTTTGAAACTCAAGACATGAATAGCTAAATCAGCTCTCCAGAAACATGGCTATAAATCTACAGAAAAAATTGTCAGAATGAAACTGCATTTCCACTGCTCAAGGCCAGAAATAATGTATTTGAGCAGTAGTGATGAAGCAGTGTGACATCTGCAGTTTGGCTTCAACAGCAGAGCAGCAGCAGTTTTATGGCAGTCTTGGTCTTGTCAGCTGCACTGGAACTGCATTTTCCTGCAGAACTGGATTTGAAATCAGCGAGGCTGTAAGTCTCCCTGCCTGCCCTGTAAGGACGGATGAGGTCTTGTGATGGGGTTACAGTTAGTTTGATTCACGCGGAGGATGTGGTAGTGCTGATTCAGCCTGCTAAAAATGGCCAGGGGAGTGAGGAAACCACAGTGAACAGCGCTACATGGATGACTTGTACTTGCTAATCAAAGCTTGTGTTTATTTCTCAGTCTACCAACACTCTATGCAGTATTGAATAACCCATGCTACTGTGGCCTATATTACCTCTCATGAAAACAGATTGAGGCTGATAGTGGACACTTGGGGCGACTGGTTTGGAATTACTCAAGGACAATAAAGTTACTGGTGGTCAGCAAAAATTGTACTTTTAATAAATGAACTGGCCTAAAATTTCCAAGGCCTTTACTCTGGTTCCCCAGAAGTTGTTAGGTAAAAGGCAAAGTGACTACGATATTCACTTCCTATAAGAGATAGAGAATTGTGGTGGGTTTATAGCCCCTTTGCAGGACGCTGCTGTCATAGTTCAAGGCAGCCTGTACCTTTGAGCACTTATTTGTTCTTCCCTTTGACAAGTTTTCCAAGTTTCTGCCCTGTCTTTGTGCTTCTGACAGGGGGAAGTCCTGCAAGTCATCTTCTTCACATACTGATACTTGAATCAAAAATTGTTTTCATTGGTGTTTTTCCTCTGTAAGTTTAATTGGAATTTAACCCTACTATAAACTTAATGACCTACAGAGAATGGCAAAAGTTGAAGTAGCAGGGAATAAATTATTACAGAAAAACATTTTGATTTATCTAAAGCATTGGAGAAAAAAGAGTTAAAAACAAGAACAGACCTATATTCATATTTTCTTTAACATCATTTTCACACTCTGTAAATTAGGTCCCACTTGTCCCAGGGCCCTTCTCCACTGTGTCTGGATGAGGCAATCTAACCCCTTGCTTCTGTCTCAGAGTGCCCTAAATCTGATTTTGCCGGGTTTCTTTTTACCTATCTTGTTCCAAAACTCTATATCTGTCCTGGAACACCTCAATAAGCCTGGTACAATTTACACTTTTTAAGATGGAGATGAAATTTCAGCAGTGGATTTAGAATATTTGATCATGAGCAATTAAGTTAAGAGTCACTGCTCATTTAAGCAGAGAGAAGTAAAATCCTTCAGAATGGAATTAACTTTTTTCCTCTGTGTTGCAGAAAGTGTGACTGTGTATGCATATAAATTGTTGAAAATACTAGTTAAAATCGTAAAGACATCTCTCACACTTTTTCAATCTTACACACAAACCTGCAGAATCTGCTCCTATAATTTTAAATTCTTTTTGGTGGTTTGCTACTCTAGTTAAATAACAGATGTGGTTCCACATTATGAAGGGGTGTTAGAATCCAGGTTATAGCCATCTTTTCCACACCAGTTGTCAGAGGTGTCTTATGTGTATTGGTGACTGCCAATAACAGCTAGTGAATACATAAATGTGAGTATCTTCCCCTTTTGAATATATTGTATTTGTTAAGAAAACAATTATTAAGTGCACATGTACATTTCTAAGGAAATACACTTTTCAAGTAGCTGAAGGCACTTGTTCTTGGACTTTGTGCCTCACACTGTACCTCTGAGTTTTGCAGCAGTGAAAAGTACCTGCCTATTGTGTCTAATCACTTAAATATTTATGGGTGGTGAGCTCTACATCTGTTATCATCATGCATTTTCCATACAGCACAGCAGCTAAGCAATACTACAAAGCCAGGCTAATCTTCAGACCTGGCTTTCCACATTTTCCTGTTAATATGCATTGTCGTTTTAAGGGCTAAACCTCACCTAAGGACACGCACATGAAGTGACTATTAAAATGACTTGTCTGTTCTGTCAATAGACAAGGAGTATGCATACATATCCTGGGAAAACAAAACAGGATCGGTGAGCCTCTTCATCCAAAGTATTCCAAGGATACTGAATGTGATTCTTTTGACCCTTTCCTCTGATTAAAGAGCATTACAGTAATAGCAATTAGAAGAATAACCTCTGTTTGTTGCAGTGGACTTTACTCCAGAATCAACTATTCCTTCCTCTCACATACTTTGTGTTTTCCCTGCCTATTTTTCACAGGAAGCCTTTCATGTATGGAGAGATATCAGATGGAAGGTGACTGAACTCTCTCTCTCTCTCAGTCAGAGCAGGTAAATTTCTTGGAAAGTCAAAAAGGAAAATGAAAAATGAGAGAGCAAATAAGAGTTATTTTTACTGAAGCATGTGAAGGTGTATAATTTTTGCTATATAAAGGATGGTAAATGACAGAGCTTTTTAGTGTTGGGGTTTTTTTCCCAGAATGTGCTAATGGCCAAACATATGCACACAGTTCCAGAGAAAACAAAGGAATACACAAGTATTAAATACCAACAGCTGCTCTGTTCAGATGGCAGCCCCATGCTAGCCTGTTTTATAAAAAATAATTGGAAAAACTGCCACACAAAATAATCATCCTACTTGAATTTTTAAGAGCCAATTTAAAATGTTTTACTTTCAGAGGAATGGCTTCCTACAGAGTTCAGATCTACATTTGGTTGTAAAAATACCTGCTCTGTATTGCCAGAGAGCATGAAAAAGCCCAAAGTGAATGTCAGAGATCCACCAGTTCTAGCCCAGTCCTTCCTGGGGAGTCAGAGCAAATTCATCTTTGTCTAAATGTCCTTAAAATCTTTTCAGTATGGAGAGTCTGCAAATTAATTTTCCCTCTTCTTGCTCCAGTGACCAATGAAAACAACTGATTGCATCTTTGTTACAGAAGCAGGCGGATAATAGCAAATTAAAACAGGTGAGCTTAATGGTTTTGTGTATAGAGGGTGAGGTAGGATGTCTCACCCAAACTGGAAAATATAAACATTATTTGTCCCAAGTAATATCCTTGTTTTTACATTACGGGATCTTGATTGAGGCCCTATTAGTTTTTCACTTTTTAGAAGAGATAATAACCTATTCACTTTGAGCTTTTACAAGCAGGCCATAAATTTTAATACTCTAATCATTTTTACTGATCTGCTTGGGAGGGTCCCTCCAGTTTTCCGGCATTTTTCAATTGTGCATGAAGCCATTTCACAGACCGGATGCATTTGTGAAGGATTTCACTCTGTATGTTCCTCTATATACATGTATCCAACTGCATGTCTAGTATTTGCCAACAAATTATTTTCCCAGTTACTGAAGATATGATATGATCCTATGATTCTATTATTATGTGCCATTTTACTTTCAAGCTTGTGATGAAAAATGGATAGTCAGCAAGGCCACAGATAACCTGCAGCAAACATATCAGCCGTAATAAACAGCCTTTGTGTTAGTGCTCCCTCCAGTCCTTGTAATTTAAAATAACCAAAAGTTTTGTAGGACGTATTTTTAAATCTTTGGAACATAATAAACATAATGTCTTGCTAAGGCTTATTTTCCTTTTACTAGTTCAGCAGTAAATATTTTCTCCCAGGTGTCAAGAAGGTTGATGCATAATGCGATTTGAAATGAGATTATTTAAAGATTACTTGTCAGCAGCATTTGTACTTTTCTACTTCCATTTGGGACTTTTGGCATTATATGTGTTTTATATTTAGCATCTTAACATTTTTCACTAGCTTATTCCTCAGTCTTTCACTACAGAAATAGAATGGCCTCTGTTGGGGCACAGAGGTTTTATTTTAGCCATGTTGGATGTCATGTTTGTTTTTCAGTTTTGAAATCTGCACTTCTTGCCCTTCTTTTTCCTAAGCGTGAGAGTGGGTAATATTTTGTCAAAAATTCTAGTGACAAATAAGTCAGTAGACACCACTGACAACAGTTTTTTGTGATACAAGACACAAGTTTATGTAGAGAGATTGTCCAGGTAATCATCTAGAGGAGGCTGGACAAGGCTGTGTAACCCAGCTTTACACTCTTCTCTCTGAAAGATATTCACAACTGCAATGACCAGTAGTTGAGGTAAACAGAAAGGAAGACATAGGAGACTTGGTGGGTTTATGGTTGGGTACCGAAGGCAGCCAAGAACTCAGCTTGTGAGGCAGAGGGAGGTTATGAAGCAGTTGTGGCAGAGCTGTGAATCTCCCTTTCCTGGTATTAGTAAAACTGCAAACAGTAGATTCTTGTGCAGATGTCCGTTTTGTCCTATTTTCACATTTTCTTGTTGCTGTAGACTTGTAGAGAGGAGTACCACTTCAAGGTCTAAGAAATCATCACCACTTGATAGTTACATGTCAGTCATATATGAGGCAGCCTTATCTCATCTGTGTCTTTCAGCAGGCCACTTAAGTTCTGCGTGCATTGGTTCTCGTACCTATCGATGGGGTTGTAAATGCATAATGGTGTGCATTGACATCAGTGGCTATGCTACATCCAGGCATTCAGTAGTCTACAACTGCCTCAAACTAAAGCATCTTGGCTTTCTTTAACTGCAATAGACCGCACAGGATATGTTCATTTGAGCAGCTCTGTCAGCACTGTATATGCCTATAAAAATAGTGAGCTGCTTCTCTTGCATATACAGTCTTAGCTACTGATATCTTTGCCCCTGATTATTTCAGTTCCTTATGTTTGGGGAGTTTAATCACGTCTTCTGGAACATAGTGCTCTGTTCTTTACAAAACTCGTCTCTGAGGCTTGCACACATAAGGCAACTGGCTTTTAAAAGAAGCAGTATGATCTGCAGCACATATCATAAGACAGAAAAAAAGCCTAAAAGACATATTGAGAGGCAGATGCTACTCAAATATCAAAGTTTTTGTTTCTGGATACTAGCTTTTCATCTGTGAAACTTCTGCTTTGCTCTGAACAGTTTTGCTGCTCGTTCAGGAAAATAACTAGTTGTACCATTTAATTTAGAGAACCATTTAATTTGTGAGAAAAGTCATCGTGTCTATTTATATAAACCTAAAGTGAAGGGATCATCTCCTATTAAGTATGTATATTTATATACACTCAGGTTACAGCATTATCTAGAGGCAATAGATAGAAAGAGCCACATGCTTGTATCATCTTCATTGTATTCTTCTTTGCTTTAGTTTGTTCTGTAGTCGTAAACATTAGTTTATTGTGAATGGACTGTTAGTTTATATGAATGGAACATTCTTCACATTTTGATGTGTAAAAGTATAAAACAAACATAAAAATATGCATTTGTCATTTGGTGAGATTATTTTCTATATCCAACAGTTAATTTAAAAGAATTTTAAGAAACTGGAAGCTGATACTTGACCAGCTAGATTTTGAGATGACAGTTCCATAATGAAATTAAGCAAAACCAGGAATATATGTGTTATCTCCTGGTACTTAACGAAATAATCAGCATGCAGTTGACTGAGGTTCCTATTCTATAAAATAATAAGTGATGTCTCTTTTTGCTTACCATTAGGATTTTCCCATTCTTCAACTTACTTCTGGAAACTTAGGCCACCTGCTTTAGTTGGTAAACATACTCTATCCAAATTGGTTTATAACATGTTCCTACTTGGGCACTTGTCAGTCAAGGTGTGTGAATTGTAAAACACTCAAGAATGAAAGATTCCTCCGAGCAGTGACTACCAGAATCAGGTCCCACAATGGGAAGTGGCAGCATTTGCTCTGCAAGTGAAACACTGCATTGCAGATAAAGGGAGATGGCAAAGTCAAGATTCTGTGTGCATGTAATAATAACCACAGAAGTGACTTACAAATCTTAAAATGCAACAAGATTTTAATTAAAGTAACAGCAGAATAACAAATTTAATAACCCTCCTCTTTTTTAAACTGTATTTGGATTCTGAAAGCACTCCTGCCCTTAAACAGCACAGTGCCTTTTAAAACCACATATTGGGGAACTTATTCTGTACTGACTCACTATTTATTGTTCTACCAACAGTGTTTTGTGAGGCTGAGAGCTACGTACCAGGCAAGCATCTTAAATTGAGTTGTGTAATTTTAGCCATTATGAGTTACGCAGAGCAATAAGCAGGATAATACTGTGAGAAAAGCTATGCTTTTACCGCAGGACATTTTTTCAGAGTTCCTCTTCCAGATACAGCAAAAGAAGAAATAATCTTTTATTTTCTCAGTGCACTTTCCTATTTTTCATTCCATTAGTATTTTTCTCAAATGCTTTTTTCTACTGCAATTCATCCAGCAAGCGTTCCTCTTTTTTTCCTTCTGTTCCTTTCATTTTAATAGCTCTTGCACTTACCTATTTTTAGAGGGGTTTTAAGTACACAAGCACATGTAAATACACATTCTATCTCACATTTCCTGATTTTTTTATGCCTTTCACTTGGTCTTCAGCCTACTTAGGTTCTCAAGCTTCAAATCATACAAAGCACTGACAAAATAGTTCATATATGACAGTTTCCTTGGTATAAGGTAGAAACTAAGACGAAATATATGGGCCCACCAATGTATCCAGCTCATCACAAAAGCAATGAGTTCGATAGACATTTCTTCCAGTGATAGCACCAAGACACTGAAAAATTAGAAGGTGAAGAAATGCTGGCAAATCCGGTGTCATAGATCCAAGCACTGTCTTACCATCATGATGAGTCACAGCACCGTAATATGGAAATGCCAGGAGCTAACCACACTATGATTGGGTAACTGAATACTGAAAAGGATGAGTGACAAAAGCATTTATAATAACAAATTTTGCCTGTAATTGGAAGGAGGAGATAATTCCCTGTGGCTTGTTCCTTTCTTCACTGAGGCCTGCTGACAACACTGCACAATGGTATTTCTATAGCTCAGTTATAAGGCAGTGTAATTATTCCTGAGGGCTAAAGTGTAATCAAGCACTGCATCCATCTTCAGGGAATTAGTTCAGAAGGTTCTTGCTCAGAGCCTAGAGCTAGATTGGCTGCTGCTTTGTCCTCTAATGGCATATGTTTAAGAAGGTGTGTGTTTTTGTTTTGTTTGGGGCTAACTAAATCCTCTCTATTGATTACAGAAGGAGAGCCTAGAGGTACCCAAGTTTTATACAGCTGAAGTTGTGAGATAAGTAATGATACTCCACAAATGCTATGGGTCTTACTGAAGTCGGGTAGGTGTTACATAGCAAGTATCAATGCTACTGGCCAGTTTTGTATGCACACAAGTCTGTCTGGCCATTCTCTTTGCCTAAAATCAAGTAGTCCACATATCTTTTAACTTTGTATGGGTCCCAAATGAAAAATAGTGAGTTCGCCTACCCTAATAGTAGAAGCCTCAACATTTCTGTCTGGATTTGGTGTTGGAATGTGCTTCCTTAAACACAGCTATGCCTGAAATGCAGATGCATGTGACAAGCGTTACAGTGCTTGTTGGTGCTGGCCAGGGTTGTTTTGTGCATTACTTTTACAGGACATTGACAAAAAACCTACATTAGTATTCCCCACTGAAGCACAGGAGACTTCATTTTACCTATACAAAAGGCAAACTTTTGTTTTCAAACAGGTCTGTGGGCAGTTTCTGAAAGCTGCACTTATATTTTCAAATGACTACTTGATGCAAATGCTTTCTGCAACTTGTGTGAATTTGTTATAGCTGGGAATGACTACATACTATTAACACATACAAGTAAAGCCAATGGTAATGTTGCAAATGATGCCCAAGAGCATTATTTCAAACATACACAGGAATTCTCCAGCAGAGATCATTATGTAGGTATGAGAGGCTTATCTCAACAAAAGCCTTGGTCGGGCAGTTCCGTTATCCAATGAGCAAATGCAAAGGACCACCTGGAATAATCACTGCTGTCCAGATTTTGAAGCCATTCCACCGAATCTAATCCCTGCTGGGGGCACGGTGGTTCCTCTGATCACACTCCAGCCCTTTCTTCTGCAACTTGCACCTGCCCTTGCTGAAGCCTACACTGTGTTTTAGCATACAGGTAAATTAAAAGATATGATGCCAGAGGCTGAAATTTAGGAATATGCAGCGCAGCCTTTGGTTTTCACCAAACTAGAAATTTGTTGTGCTTTGTAAATGACTCTAAACTGTGGCTGTTGGTTGCAGCCCTGAGCAACTTCTGTTTTACCTGTCTAGAAAATTTGACTCTTTTACAGAAGAAATGAGGACACTTATCCTAGCTGACAACATGCTACCTATGGCTTTATTGCCATGGGAATCTCTACAACAGAAAAGACAGGCATAGGATATATGTATATACTTGACATGATAAGATTTTATAATATGCCCTTCATAGGCTTGGGGTGGAAACTGTAGGGTAAATGTAAAGTTTTCATGGCTGCAGAGAGTAGAGAAGCCAGTATTTGCCTTGGGCAATTGCAGAGAGGCAAGGATCAGCCATAGAAAATACCAGCAGTCAGAAATGACTCTCCAGAGCTCAGTTTCCTCAGACCTGAGAAGAGCAACTAGGAACATAAACCTACTTATAGCCCGAGCTAAGCTGGGACGCAGACATGGGTGTTTGGATTTAGGTCACTTGCATGTCTCACACAGAAAGCAACTTCTACTCGAAATTGATATATCAGAGGAAGTTCATTCTAGTCAACATTATATTGAAGGGTTTAAGCTCAGCTCTACAAGGTCTTCACAAATGCAAAGGAGGTCAGCGCTCAGTGCCTCTCACAGATGCATGTGCAAGGGTCCTCTGAGGGGAGCAGAATAATAGGCAGGAAGGGGTGTGAAAAGCTGTCTTATGACTAATTGGTGTTTGCAGCTGCAGATAGGCACGTGCTTAATTATCTGCTATATACATGCAAATTTGGTTTGCTGTCACTAGAGTCCAGATGTTCCATTATACTAAGTACAACAAACAAAAGGAAAAGGGTCAGAGAGCAAAATAAAAAGGACCAGGAGTGGCAGCTTCATGCTATTTTCCTTCCTGTCACATGCCAGGCCTGGCCTACCGTTTTTCTGAACTCCCCAACACTAACAGAGATTTGTGAGTTCATAGGCCGAGCATCTGGTCAGAGAGGAGGTGAAGCCTGAGAAGAGCTGTTCCCCTCAGCTGCCCTCCCAGGGGATACCGGGGAAGGGGTTCAGGCAAGCCGGGCTGCAGAGGTGCTGGGGCACTGGAGAGGCCCTGCAGGCAGGCAGGAGCTGCCCAGGAGCATAGCACTGAGTCTCAGGTTAGAAGGGAGCAGTGGCTGGGTTCCTTGACACCACCACGTAGCCTGAAATTGTCCAGTCAAGCTAACAGTCATTACAGTCTCTAACTAGCTTCTTTCCTGTAGATATTTCCCTTGATAGGAGTAAATCCTCTGAGAGCAATCTTAAGGCTCACTTTTCCTTACATACCTTTCCTTCTTCAGCTACAGTCTTTTTCTTTCTATCCATCCTCTAGGCTCACATCTGTTCTTTAGATAATTTTTTGTACTGATTAAAAAAATACAGTATTTTTTTCATGAAAAGTTAATTGAAACATTCTTTGTAGCAAAGTGCTTTTCATAAGATCTATATATTGTGTTCCCAACATTCAAAAACAAAAGGCTACAAAACCAAGACTAGATCCTTTTCTCCTCTCAGCCCAAATCTGTGAACAATAGAACTATGTTGATTTATACTGATCATGCACCTGGCCTTTATTCTGTTTGATGGCATTCAGTGTCTCTTTGGAAGACTTAACCTATTCATTCCATTTTAATCAAATAACAGTGATGATCATTAGTGGCTTTGTGGTGTCTGTTTTGAATTAAATTTGTTCTGAGTATGTATGTCATGTTGATAAGTTTTATCCTTTGTGATAGATGCAATATACAAAGATTCAGTGATCACATGTCCGCTGAAGTGGCTCAGCAGCAGGAACATTTCCTTCCTTTAACGTGGCATTATCAAGTCACAAGAATCTGACTAAATGCAACTTACCAGTTAAAAGTTTGGTCCTACTCTTCTGCATGAAGGAGCAATGAAATTCCCAGAAGGGTTTTCTTTTCTTTGATCCTGGTAAAGACACAGTGGGATGACTGCAGTTACTTCTGATTTCAAGCAGCATGGGAAGGGGCTGAGCCTGGGTGAGCTCTTCAGGCATTCAGGCTGGCTGGCTCACGGAAGGTGGTCTGAGACCACCTCCCAGTGCTGCCTTCACTGCTGACACTCCTCAGGCAGAACAGTTTATCTGCATGGTCTCCTTGCTTCCAGCCCTATTGCTGATGCAAATACCCTTTGCATTTGTGTAAAGTTTCTATTTATGTGTATTTGCGTAAAAAGGGTTATCTTGGGTTTTCTGGAGACTGTGTCCTGCCCTTTATTACATGACAGAATTAATCTGCAGTAACAATTCTCTACATACCTTGGCAAGATCTTAGAATACATTTTTTTATAAACTGTATGTAAGATTTTCTGCATGTTTTAATAAGGTGTGCAAGCCAAAGTCCTGTGAAGTGGTTAGATCTTTCCACTAAGCCACTGAACTTTGCATCACACCTATGTGTTTTCTTGGAGAATTGCCCAGAGCACGCACAGCTTATTCAGTGCTTAAGTTACTGTCCTCAGGGGTGTGTCATTACCTTTGATTTAACTGAGTACAGCAAAGGGAAAGTTACAACTTTATTACTGATTTGACACCTTGTTCTCAGGGAAATTTTTTAAGTTGAAACCCATGCCTTAACCAGAGGACTCAGTATCTGTGTGTATTACTGACTTTAGGTTTGTAGCATCCAGACAGTAATTCAGATCAGAAAGTAATCAGAAGGATCTAGAATTAAGGTTTATGGCAGGTGCTGTTGCCTAACAGTATAAATCCTCTATTAAGTAATATCTCATGCTGATAGATTTTAGCTTACTATGTTATTAACATATTAATTAAAACTGTGTCTGCAAAAGCTGGATGCCACCATTTATTTCTGTATCCTTTAAAGTTATTTTCTTTGTTATGTCTTCAGGCTTCAAAACCAGATCTGAACAGTTCCTTCTGGATTTAAATTCTAACAGTCTTCTTCCATATTCATTTTAAATTACTGATGTTCCTATGAATGTAATTGTTCATTATTACCAGTGCATAGCCCTCCTGTGACAGGAATCTTAGACACTGGCTCCAGCACAACAGAGAAATCTGTTGCTGTTCCCAGTTTAAATATAACTGAACAGAGACAAAAGATCATGATGCCAACTATCTGTCTTTTTATTCTATATAATAATGCAGCAGTGCTCAATCTTTATCAACGAGCGGGTGACATCTTAACAAAGAAAATGTGTCTCACGGAACATTTCACATATGCTTCAAATTCAGAACAACCTGTAGGAAACGCAGTAATTGGCTCAGGTGCAAAGTAATGATAGAAGTGTGTTTTTAAAAATCTTAGAGTTTTGAATACTATCAGCTGCAAACCAGGAGGCACAGTATGATATGAACAACAGGTCATAGTTTGTTTTCATTGCTATAGAGAATCTCCAAAATTGAGAGAGAGAACATTAAGACTCATTGGTTATTTTGCTTGTAATTCTTTATACTCAGAGGATGCTTCATTGCAGCTCTGGCAATGACCAGCTTCTTGCAGTTTTGAGATGTCTGGGCCAGCTGCACAAAGGAGGTTTATGCTTATGCCTTGCAGTCTTAATGCCTTCAGTGAACCTATAACATTCTATTATGGCACTATCCCCTTTAAAGTAAAGAAGTTCCTTTTGCCAGGGCCATCCATTTAATATATTTTTAGAAAACACAGAGATTTACAGAAGATGGAACCATTGTGCCCTAAATTTCCTTACCTCATTAGAAAAAGATGCATAAGATTTTTTTAAATGAGGAAACCACAAAGAGAATGGTAAGAAGCAAAAAGCACGGCAAGAGTTCATTACCAAGCCACAATGCATTTATAGCATTTTTAGTAAGACCACATTTTCCAGGCTATTTTA
The DNA here is from genome assembly GCA_907165065.1 of Caprimulgus europaeus. The sequence continues at coordinate 49,642,837 of OU015525.1, forward strand.
TGAGAGGCAGAAGGGAAGCAGAAGGGAGAAAAAACCTCAAGTAATTCACAGAGGACTCCAGAAGAGGCAAAGCTACTGGCAGGAGGGAGAGCTAAAATGAATTGGCTCACAGGTAACTCCAAAGAAGTGGTCACAAAACTGGAGGAAGTTAACTCATCCACTTATTTTGCTGCTGACAGAAGTGAAAGGTCGACGGCTCTGTGTTTTATCAAAGTTCCACAGTAACAAAAACGCAGACCTTCAAGCTCAGATATGGGAAGACAAGAAGTCTTACTTGGAAGCTTTTGTTTTTAGAAACTGAAGTCACAGTATCATTTATAAGCAGTGAAAGGGAAAAATGTTTTCCTTGCATATATATGCTTTTTTTTCTACAGTGAATGCATATTTCCTTCCACAGTGCCCTGTGATTCATTTAATTTTATTTGCCTGCAGTTCTCAGTGTTAGGCTTCCTGTCTTTCAGCTCCCATTAATCTGTCTGTGTTTTGTAGTTAGAATAAATGGGAACTCTTGGACCTTGGTGTCATTCACCTCAGATAATTTGGATTAGATTTAATAGGATCATGTTAACTGGAGGGGAACCCTTTGCCCTTGATACTGATATGGACAAGAGAGAGATTTGGCGCTAGAAATATTAATGTGGTTTAGTCTGGAGAGGAAGTTTTCTGCTCTCTTTAGATAATTGACTTGGGATTCAGATGAGCTGTTAGGGCAATCTAAACACACTGTTAAAGAACGTGGGTTTTTAGCCATGCACTCTCAGTGTATTGAACACTGTATTTGATCCTTTTTCATTAAACTTTCCAAAACTATCCTCAGAAGCTTGAATTTCAAGAAGTACAAACTATATAGCAAGATCTTGCCAGAAGACATTAACATACATGTTTCTTTGATTATTACGTCTAACTTTAAAGTGAATGAACAAAATGCAAGCTGTAATACCTTTACACCCTTGAACACAAGCAATGAGTAATAATCCAGTCTTAGAAAGGATGACTAGAGTTGAGAGTTTACCATTTAAAATATTAGTATTACTTAAAGGCTTGAATCAGCAAATAGTAAAGATGACTAGAGAAAAAAAATGACAGGGAAAACCTCACCTGTGGGACTTACTTATTTTTGTTCTAACACAGAAATTGACAGATGGGGGGGCACCTGAAAGGCTACAGGAAAGGAGATAAATAATCCATGGAGGTTAGTGACAAATGGCAACACTTGGATGATACTACTTACAACAATAAAAAAAAACTCATGACATGCTGTTTACCTAAGGCTCACATTGCTATTTATTCACATAACATTTAATTTTATGAAAAGATTTAGTGACTTCTGGTCTGCTATAAAATGTATTTGGGGAATTGTTTATTTTGACTTTAACAAAGATCTTTCCTGGTCAACCTGAAGTGAATCTTTACAATTGATATTACATCAACCATTCATGACATGAAATGCTTGAAAATTCAGGCTCTTGTTTCCAGATGTTTCCCAGGTAAGAAAATTCAGAATATTCTAAGCACAGAACAGACGAAGCATGAAATACAGTTCAGTGTTCATGTGGATTTCTTCATTAATAATTATTCAGCAAACTAATCTAAACAGGACAACTTCTTTCCTCATGTAAAGATTATCCAGTCTCTTTAGGATCAAAAAGCTATTTACCAAGTGTTTATCAGGGTGATATAGATTTATTTATGTTAAAGTAGAAAACCTGAAACACTAGTTGGCTTTTACCGATCATCCCAACAATGTGTGACAGCCTGACTCTGTGGAAGCAATACAACTGAAGAAACTGGAGGGAAAAAAACCAACCACCAAGAACCTTAAAACCAGAGAGACTCTTCTAATTTTTTGTTAAGCATTAGGATTTTACTGGAATTAATACTTACTAATCATTATAACTTACATTTACTCAGGTCTTTATACATTTTTTATTTCTTCTTATCGGCATTAGAACTACTTCTGATAAAATAAAATCAGATGGAAGGGAACTGAAATCCAGGACTGCCTCCAGGCTGTGATGCAAAAATCTTTGCCATGTTTGTTTTTTTCTGAGGGGGGAAGGGAAGAAGGAAAAGGCTTTCTTGTGACTAGGGAAAATCTGCCTTAGAGAACAGTCTGGTGGGCATGAGATATGAAATGTTACCAGAGAATTGCTTCATAAAGTTTAACTGTTCTTCCTTTCTCGTTGTGGAAATTTTCAGTGCGAACTAAGGCCAGTAAATCCATTGAGTATTTCCACAGTTTTGGTCACCTGCATATTTGACAATCTACTTCAGAGGCAGAAGGCTTTACGCATAGAAAGGATTCAGTTGTTGGTGTCTGAAAAGATGATTTCCAAACCCCACCACCTCCAGGCCGATGGGTGTTTCTGTCCCACGTGGTGGGCAGCCATGCAGAAGCTATTTCTGCAGAGCATCTCCAGAGAGAGGGATCTGCCATTGCATGCCAATCCTCTGCTCCATCAGAGGCCTCAACCCCAGCATGCTTTCACCGCATCCCATTCCCTCCAAAACTAGCTCTACAGCTGAGAAACCTCTGCATGGACATAGATCTGCCTGTAACAAAGTTGCCACAAAAGAAAAAGCAGCACAAGATTTGGTGTGAACAGCTTCCTGACACTTTTGCCATCCTGCAAAGCTGCAAAAATTTGATAAGGGATTAATGACCAAAGGTGTAAGGGCTATTGGTCTGGCATCTTCTATTAATCAGCTGGGACCTCATTCCAAACTCCTTGAGGGCATGCTGCTGCACCTTGAGCAAGAAGCCAGTGGAAGCAATCACTGCATTAGGTGGGAAGGAGGGTTTGTTTGCGTCGCCGTCTACTCCTGCCTAGGACCAGCATTAGAAAATGATTTAATTTTGTAAAAGACAGTTGGCATCAGGGAATTAAAAAAAAAAAAAACAAACCAAACAAGTAACTACCAAAATGCTACTTCGGACTAATAGTGGAAGAAGACGCCATGTCAAGTCTATTCAGTCCAGCCCTGTATTCAGAGAATAAAGAAAACTGGGTCCCTCACCCTCCACCATAGCTCACAAAGTAAAGGTTTGAATGTCAAAGAAAACAGTTTTTCTGGTGTAGTCCTGCAATTCATGCTACATAACTATAGCAGGTGCAACTGCTGCTCCCAATATAACTTTTCTTCATTTAATCAGAGAGAAAAAAAAAAAAAAGCCTATGGAGGAGACTTTCTGGCTCTGAAGATTACAAGAAAAATTACTCTCTTTCTGAGGTTTTATATAACCAAATTTGAGTAAGCAGAGATGGTGGACTTGTGCTTATTCAGGCAAATCATCTTCTTAAACCTACAGAAATATTTGCATTAAGCAAGCAGGATTTAGCAGCCTGTAAAAAGTACATAAAATAACCAAACAAGAAAATGGATGGTTTTAAGAACATACTGCATTTATTTGGCCCCAGAATTCCTAGCATTGTAACAAACTCCCAGAGTTTCGCTCCTTAAAGTGCTTCAAACTCCATTTATATTATTATTATTACTTTTAACATTAATGTACATTTCTGTATAAACATCAATCCAAAGAGATTTAAGTTTTTATAAAATTCTTTATATTAGTGGATCAAATTTGCTCTCAAGATGGCCAGCACTAAGGCAGATTTCTGACGTTAAGACATTGGAGTTACTCAAGTCTATGCTGTTGAGGGTGAGAGCAGAATTTGGCCCAGTAGGGTATATACAATTATATTTTCTGCATATATTTAAAAAGGCACAATGGATTGATTACCTTGGAAATCAAGAACATTTAAAAGGGAGTTTATCAAAGCAAATACTTTTAATTTGCTTTGGCACAGTTCACATCCAGAGGATGCATTTTCTCACCAGCTGTTCTGAATAGCCAGCGTGATGACAGTGACATGGTGATCAGCAAAAAGGGAACCCACGCTGCATGAATTCACACAGTACTTCAGCAGACCCAACCTGATGTGTGTACAAGTACCATAACAGCAAAGTTACTTCACTGGGCACCCATGCAAACTCACTACACCATGAACCTCTGAAATTCTCCTGGTGGAGACATGTTTGTCATTGATATTAAAATTCCGAAGACAGCCAAAAAATGGGTCTTTAACTGGAAGCCACGGTGTATCCAAATTTGCTATAAAAAACAGGGTAGAAAGATCAAGTTAATAAAATGAGAATTATTTTAAAGAACATTAATTACTGGAAGGCTTTCAAAAGAGGAAGAATGACTACACGCATGAAAGGGACCTTTTTTTTTTGGAAAAGAAAAAAAGCCAGTAGACACATGAAAGAATAAGAAGGAAAAATATTACCTGGAATTTTGCCAAAGTAGAGTGGCTGATGAACTCGTCTAGGAGGTGAGGGTGGAAGTCCAGTGGAGTAGTTAGTCTGCGTGCCCACCTCTAGCTGCACTGTGTTCTCCTTCTGAGAGACTGAAAAGAAGTAGGTAAATGAGTACTCTTTCTCAACCCTGTTAAAGCATCAACTACATATGGCACTATTTTTAAATAGCATCTGTCTTGAAAGTTAACTTGTAGGAAAAATAGATTTTATTTTAATTCAAACTCAGATTGACACATTTAAGTACTCTCGGGCTAAATACAATCCCCAAAAAATATCTTATGTAAAGCCTTAAATTGAAGCAAGACACTTTTCTAAAGAGTATTCTCAGAATAAACAGAAGTGATTAATAATAATCTGGAGCTGCAATGCTCTGTGTCCTTCGTCCTTTCAAAGTTTCAGAAGAACTGGTATGATACAACGTACCTGCAAGAACATGCCACTGTCCATTAGACAGAGATTGCTTAGGTGCTACTGAAATCTGGAATTCTCCAGCGCCACTATTTCCAGCAGCAATGACCTGTAAAAAAGTTATCTTTGAAATTACCATGGCAAAGAAAATACAGTACTTTAAGTAATTTACTGAACTCGTGATGGCTGGGTTTCACTTAGTTTTAAGAGTCACAGTCATTGTATACATATTTCAGAAATTATTCTCTCCAAGAGGAAAGTAAATTTCCCTAATAAAATGTCAGGAGAGAATATCTGACAAATTTTAAAAGCATAAATACATACCTTTGTCTCTCCCCCTCAAAGAATTATATTAATTCTGTTGATGTAATCTCTCTGAGACAACATCTTTCCTACTAGGCCTTCCTTTCCCAAAGCAGTCACCTATATGCTGGCATCTCCTGAGGGAAACTCTGCAATATATTTCTCTGGCCTTTCACACAATTTTGGACTACTCGTAATTCACTCACAAAGCTTGCAGCCTGACTATTTATCATAACATTTTGAACGAGCACCTGCTTATGCCTTCTCACATCTTGATTCACATTCTTTGTGAGCATTTTTTAATTTTTTTTTCAAACATCTTCCTTTCAAACTCTTGTGTAACCATCACACAAAGAAACCTGTGTGATGGTTACAACAAACTTGGTAATGGTCAGGTAACTGATACTCTGAGTCCACTTCCTATCAAGCTGATTGATGGTGTCCCATTGATCTTTTATTCTTTCCTGTCCACACCAAGAGCTAGCATGAAATTAAGTTACTGCTAAAAAAAGTGGTCAATCTTGCCCTTAAGGAGTCCCCAGCTGTTGATGCCCCTGCTTCCAAGTGATAGGCTTGAACCAGATCACTGATCTAGGGGAAACAAGCTGACAACAAAAAGATAGATGATAAAAACAAATTTCATAATCTGGGAAGAGAAGAGCAAAGCTGAGCTTTCTGAATTTAGGTAGGCTCATACTGGCTTAAATTGTGCCATGAGACAACAGGTTCTGTGGAACACTGACATCTTTCTATTTGATGTCTCTCCAGCATCAACTACAATAGTTTTGTAGTCCAAGACTCACATTCTGAAGCTGTTGCATTACAAAAAAGCAGCAGTGATAATAATCACCACCGTGACACACCCATCAACTAGTGGAGAAGATGCTAACACAAAGCAAGACTGCTCAAGTTCTGTAATGGACATGGTTATGGAGCTGCCTCAGAACAGCCACATGATGACTGATGCAGGAGTGGGAATAAGCCACCAAGTTCTATAGCCTCTGGCCAAAACTCCACTGGGTTCTTGCAAAGGCTCAGAAGCCTGAGAAAATTAAGACTGTGTCCTACTGCTGACCACTGTGAAGAAATGTGCACACAAGGGAAGCTGCTAACGCAGGCACAGAGACAGGTGAAATGCGCAATCTTCCATGAGGTGGTTTTAAACAAATTTTGAGGAAGTTGTTTAACATTATACCTATAGACAAATCTAACACATAATCCAGGGTCAGATTCCCCCTGCTGCATGAGAACAATACAACTGAAATGGAAACACAGCCTGTACTTACCATTCCTCCTTCCATGTAAACAGTCAAGTAGTTGTCTTGCTTGCTACCAGCATGGAGGAGTATACCTGTTGAAGTCCTTGGTCGAACAGTAAATACAATCCTAAAATCCAAGCCCATCAGCAAATTACCTGTGGAAAATTAAACACTGAGTAGAGGAATGATCAGAGGAAGGAGATAATTGGAAAACCATGTGAAAACTTAATAAAGAAGTCCTTACACATACACACTTAAGACATAGTTCCATATACCATAATCTCTACACAACTTACCAATGGTGATATATCCTCCTTCATTAAAGAAATAAATCCCTGTCTCCATGGGAACATCCAGACATGGAAGTATGCCATTTTTTTGCTGAGGTGCATTCATGACTTTTCCATTCATCTTAAAATTTCTCAGGCAACCCTTGAAACTGTTCATTGGTATATTCTGAAAGTATATTTCAAAACATAAATACTAAAAAATGATGGCAATTTTTTTAGTAAGAATACCCATTAGATCTTTTGTACTGTTGGACTGTAGAAAGCCAACTGGCACTAGAGGCACCTAAAACCCATCTCTGATGCAGTGAAAAGGTATTCCAAAATTTTTAAAAAGAGCTTAAAGCAGGAAAGTAACAGTTCATTTTGATTAAACATAACTCCTGCTTGCAAAATAGACACTTCCCAATGATGTGTCAAAAAGACAATGCAACAGAAGTTGGGAAATATCAAGCACACCCTTCCTTTCCTAAGAGGCTGTTTATTGAAATCTGATGTTATAAAATGCCCTGCATCACTAATTGTCCAGTTTTTAAAGTAATAGGAACCACACATATTTCAGATTAAAATCCAGTTCTACACTCATATTTCCTTAATGAGAAGGATTCCTTTACTTCTCTACAGATTATCGCTTAGCCCACTGAGGTAGATATTCTGCGGGAAGAGGGTATTCCTGGAATTACGAATGTGGCTTTAGTCTGTTTTTTAAATAATAAAAATGAAAACAGTACATGGTTGTCAACAGTGTCTCAGCAACATATGTTGAAATTACAGGTCCAGCTGAGAGCTGTGTGAACAGGTGAGGAAAGAGATCTGTACAGAACAACTGCAAACACTAGTCACAGATGGTGCTCACTTGGTGCTTGGAAATATCTCCCAAACCTTTTCAACATATAAATCCTGCTTATTAACACTTTCACGTGTAATTAGTGCAGCATGGGGAGTCTGTGGGGGTGGATGTGTCAATTATTTACCTGTCTTTTCAGTGATGGCGGCCCTCCCACGTAGATTGGTGGCTTAATGCTGATGGCAGAACTTGTTGCTAATCTTCCCTGCTGGGCCCTTAGACCATCAACAACAAGGTGGACATTCTTCCCATCTGTGCTGAAGACCACCTTTGCAGAGTGCAAACGTAACAGAATGAAAAACTCCAAGGCCAATGAAAGCCACTGTAGATTTTTTTCTTTAACCTAAACACCGTACTGTTGAAATATTTAAACTGAAAAAAACATACTGGGACCATCAGTCTCTATAAACTCTCTCGTAACAGAGACCTGTCAACCACATGAACTTTCAGGCATAGGAATTAGCTTCAGATGACCAAAACTGAATTTCTAATAACTTAAAAATTCAATAGGCTGTTCCTACTTAATGCTAGTTGTGGTTTCACCACAGTTCCTCTGCATATTACTTACAGTGTGCCATTGCCCATCATTGTATTTAATACTGGTTTTTATTTTGATTTGCTTTCCTCCTGAGCCAAGTGAAAAGACCAAACGTCCTTTTGAAATGTAGAGAGCCATGTAAGCGTCCTCAGACTTTTCCTCCATGAAAACTATTAATCCTCTTGATGATCGAGTCCGTACATCTACAGAAAAATGTAACCTGTAGTGGAAAGTAAACATATTCAAAAATAGGTCTATTTTGCTAGTTTTTGTATTCTTTCTGTTCTCCAGAAAAATGCCAGTGAATCTCTATTTGCCAAATGCAGAATAGCTTTTGGGTGGAATCATAGTGTTCTACATCACCTGCATTTCTGAACATGAATGAAAGTTGATATATTCAGGCTTAGGACTTGGCATCAACATGCACTGTAATTGTTCATCACATCAAAGTCAATCCACTCAGTTTGGGTCAATGTTAGCAAAATAAAAAAATGCCTGAGCCTTTAGAACCACTATTGTGTTATGCCCCAAAACATAGCCAAGAAGAAAATCCTAGCTTTTAGCACCCAAAGATTCAAGTAGCTTTAAGAATTCACATATTAAAAGAACAGAGAACACATTACCTGTCTGTAGATGACAGTGGAGAAAACATATAGGACATGAAACTGTTGGGTGTGTTTCCAAGGAGATACGCTCCACTGCTGACATTTAACTGAGTTGGTAAATTGTGGTTTTGCACACTAGCGGCTTTCAAATAATCAAGGTATTTTTCATTCTGTACCTGTTAGAATAGAAACATTTACTACACATAAACATGAAAAAAACCTATTTCAATCTACACATTTAAGAGTTCCCATCTGAGGCAGAAAACAGCCTTCTCTAAATGACAGAGAAGCTGGACAGGTATGAGTTTAGCATGCAACTTCAACACAGAAAGAGCTTGCTTCAGATGTGAGATAGAAGGAAAATAATACCTGAATCTCAGTTTTACAAACCATGGCTGTGCAGACAAAGCCTTGGCATCAATATGGAGTCAGGATAACAGTAAAAACAAGCATACCTTGAACTTCTTAAACCTGAGAGGATTTTTAAATTCTTTCAGCAACAGTGGTTCAAGGTTCTCGTATTTGCGGCAAGCTCCGAGGGATACACCAGTCTTTGCAGTATAATTAACGAGATTTTGAACTTCAGGGAGTTGACCTGCCCTAGAGTGACGAAAGCAGTAACCCCTGTGACACAGCATTCCTTTTCTTTAGTATAATCAACACATATTATAAAACTGTGCTCTTTGCGAAATAGATTTCCCAGTTACCTGATGTTAAAGTACCAGTTTTCATTTTTCAATGAAAAAACGTAGGTTCAGTGCTGTAAAAAGTATTCATACTTGCCCTGGTTCTGCCCATTTCTTTTTTGCTAATGGAAAAAACTTTTGATGTTTTCTAAACAAAGTACTGTTTACTAAAAGCTATCTATTTAAAGATACCAAACATATTGCCATTGAAAAAAGGGGAAAAAATTACAGCAGCCTTGGTTGAATAAGATTTCTGGATAAGACTACAGAACTTTGCTGGTTAATTATGCATAATCAGTGGCAGATCAAGAAAAAATGGCAACATCAGGTCCTGCTAACTCCGTAATTCATTCTCTCCTTAAATAAGATGTTCTAGTGAGATTTGTCAAGGGGCAAAGCCCATCACAACTTAATGTGTACCTTTAGTATTATAACCAAATTATCAGAAAGACTGTCAAAACTAATTTTTTGTGTGTATAAAGAATGACACTAAGTTATACACTATGTCTAATTAGTAGACTACAAAACACTTTACAACTAGAAAAAGCAACAAAGCTCCTCGCCAGTGATTTTCTATGAGAAGAACGGTAGAGTTTGGAGCAGAACCTGAACTTCTTCAGTTTCAGTCCAGTTGTCCATTCATTTGATCAGACTAGCTACGATATTAATTTTCCATTTTTGCACTAAAAACAAATTTTCCAGATTTCTTTTCTGATGGAGAAGTTAAATACAGGTTACTTCATTGTCTCGCAGTGCTTTAAACGAAGATGCAATTTGAGCAACTTGATCTAGTGAAAGATGTCCCTGCCCATGGCAGGAGGGTTGGATTAGATGATCTTTAAGGGCCACTTCCAACTCAAACCATTCTGCAATTCTATGATAATCAAAATAAACTGTGTTTTGTAAACGCTACACATGTATAAATATTCATTAAAACTTAGCTAAAACAAAGCCCCACTGGGATATCAGTTGTGACTCATGGAATGTGTTTCTTTACAGAACATATTTATCCATCATTTTTCTCCTAAATTTTGCCTGTAAGATGTCTCTAATAACCAGACAAACACATGTGAAAAAAGAGACAAAATAAATCAGGCACCTGATTTCTCTACATACGCTCTCATTTGTTTGTGTAACTGTTTTAGTTTTGTCAGTAAGCTTTGCTAATTTCATTACCTGGCTCGCTGTGTAGCTATAATGATACAATCTAGCAGATCTTTTTGGATGCCTTGTTGGGATGCTTCCAAATCACTATGTTAATTCTTTGATTAAAAGACTACTAAACAGGTATGATTCAAACTAAAATTCCATTACATCTGAACAGAAGGTTTAATTACAACTTCATACTATGTATAATCTGCCTAAATAAAAGAGTATTTGGTGGCAGCAAAATTATGCATTCATGAAGGCTTCATGCATGTAGAATCATAGAATGGTCTGGGTTTGAAGGGACCTTAAAGGTCATCTAGTTCCAACCCCCCTTGCCATGAGCAGGGACACCTTCCACTAGACCAGGTTGCTCAAAGCCTCATCCAGCCTGGCCTTGAACACTTCCAGGGAGGGGGCATCCACAACTTCTCTGGGCAACCTATGCCAGTGTCTCACTACCCTCACAGTGAAGAATTTCTTCCTAATGTCTAATCTAAACCTACCCTCTTCCAGTTGGAAGCCATTTCCCCTTGTTTGGTCATTAAATGCCCTTGTAAAAAGTCCCTCCCCAGCTTCCTTGTAGCCCCTTCAGGTACTGGAAGGCAGCTATAAGATCTCCCCGGAGCCTTCTCTTTTCCAGGCTGAACAGCCCCAACTCAGCCTGTCCTCGTAGGAGAGGTGCTCCAGCCCCAGAAGATGAGCAATTTAGCAAAAAGTTATTTTAATATGATTATAGAAGGAAAACGGGCCAAAATGTATGAAACTAAAATCTTTCTAGGCCAGATACCTTTTTATAAAGATGTTTGAGATGCAACCTTCAAAATTATCTCCACCAAATTTTATGGGTTGACTTAATGCCCGTGCTCTTGGAGAGTCAACTGATGCTGCTTTCGACTCATCATCAACCAGCAGATGTACTCTAAAACAAAGTGAATAAAAATAAGCATGAAATCTAAATAAATAGTTATGAACCTAAATGAAATATATATATATATATAGACAGGTTTATATATATATATATATATATATATATATATATATATATATATATATATATATAAATATATAAACTATTTGACAGATACGTTTTCTTGTTACATTTTAATTATGCTAGAGCTTCATTAGCTTACTTTGGGATTTTTTCAGTATGTGCTCATTGACTGCTATGAAACTGCTCTGCTTTTCAACAGCAGATACTGAGCAAGAGCTGAAGCCAGTACTGCAGTCCTACAGTGAAATCCTGGTTCAATTTAAATTATTGAAAAAAGTCACATTGACAACTATGGGACAGGATTTCATCCTTTGTGTCAAAACGGTGCACTTGACATGTTAGCAACAGCTAGTACCAAAATATTAAGTTATAATTACTCAAAGTTATAGCCAATTATCTCAAACTTTACATTTTAACTATCACTTTAGTAATTTTATGTGTTCCACAGAAATCAATATTATTTAGGAGCTTTTCAGTAAATTGTCTCTTCTGATATCTACATAACAGATCATTATTGAAAAAACCAGACACAGTATCAGCTTCTTCCCTGGGCCTTTAACCACTCATGTTACAGTGACACATCTAAAGACTATGGGAAGGGGAAGAGCTCCAAAGCTCCAGGCTGACAAGCAGTCAAAACTCACACAATCTATAAAAGACTTGCATAGTGATGTACATCACAGGTATTGACATGCACATTCATAGACCAAAAGCCTCCTTTTGCTTCATTATTTCAGTATCCTTTGCTAGCAGAGGCCATTTTTAGCTGTGTACCCAAAAACAAGTCACACAAAACTTTAATCTTCTTTCTCCAATCACAACTACCACAACATAAAAGAATCAGATAAAGAACTGGACTCACCTGTTGTCTGTTTTTATTACTGTTACATAATGCATTGACCCATCTTCATATTTCTTTTTCAGTTCAATTTCATTCTCTCCCATCTTTGCAGCTACAACGCCAGGTCTCAGAAAAATGGCAAGAACATTAGGCTATAAAAGAATCCCACAAAACAATTGGGTAAATGCAAGTGCCTTTAGTTCTCCTTGATATTGCCATTAATACAGTTCTCAGAAGTCTCTTGTGGAAAAGAAATTTTCTTACACTAAAACTGCATTTCTCAGTCATCTAGTACCAGATATTATACCCAATTCTGCACAATTAATGTAGTTCCTGTTTTAAAATACCTCTGCATTCTGAATACCAAACAGTTATTTTAAATACTTAACTTATTTTTACAAAAAGCAGAGGATTCAGTTCTTCACCTCTCAAATGTCTGGTGTGCACTCAGTCCTTAGCTCCTCCAGCCATCAAAAATGGGCTTTTGCTTGAATCTCCCTGCTTTCTCAGCTTACTGAGTGCATGAGCTACTCTGCAGAAGGCTCAAGATCAAAGCTCAGTTACTTATTGAACTACTGGTTGGTTGAGTGAAGAAATTGCCAGGATGAGTTTCTCTGGCCCATGACATGCTCTAAAGATTATTATAACAGCCATTTCTGGCTTTAAAATACAAGAATCTATATGAGACTTAATGACACAAACTGATGCCAAACTGACACAGACAGACATGACTGATCCAGAAATAAAACCAATCACATGTTTTAAGTTGAACATGTTTCATACCCATAGATTGTAATTTAGGAGTGTTCCAGTCGATGCCATGGTTTGAAAGCCAAAGCCAACTTGGAAATCCTTTGGAAATGGGAAACCAGCTGCACTCAGGCTCAGTGTTCCCTTCTTGGAGAAAGCTGCAGATCTGATGAGCTGAAAAAGAGACAGTAATGCTTTCAGTGATTTTCCTTTTAATCAGAAGAGATGGCAACATAGGACAACAACTGCCCTACTCAATAAAACTGTGACCAGTTCCAGTCAAAGCCAAGTGCAAGGCAAACTGCAAGTACAATTATTTCAGTATGGAACAGACCAACTGAATTGGTTTCACCAGCATTAACTATGATCTGAGAAACTCTAAAGGGAGATGAGGCTTACTGAGTATAATGAGCTGTTCCTTTCTAGCTACTCTTTGCACTGACATGATGGCTTTGAAAATTTTCACATCTGGGGACACAAAAGTAAGCAGCTGGAGGAATGGTTCATAAATATTGAGCTGTGCAGATGAGCTACATAACTCAAGCTGTGAGTCACAGGACAGAATATACCTGGGCCTTTTTGAATACAACACATCTTAATACATGAGAAGTTACACAGATACAGACAGAGAATGAAGGTCAGATCCTCTGTGTAGGGAAAGCGCCTGCAAAGAAACTGCTCTATGAAAGGTTTAGATGCCACAAAGGGAAAAGCAAATGGGCACAGACTTTCAGTGCAATGCCATAGTAAAAAGGGCAAATAGAGTCAGGCACCATGATAGCAGTCAGTAGAAGCAAAACAGTAGTTTTCATCACTCCACACAGCATTGATTAAATGTCACATTGTTTCATTTTAAGAAGAACATGGCAAAACTCAAGGGTGCATAGAAAATAATTATAAAACAATCACATAAGTGGAGCAAGAGCCTTACAATGAGAAATTTTGGTGGAAATAGAGTCTGCTTAGCTCTTTTAACAAAAAAGGTTGAGAGGTCATTTAATTAGGGAGCACCATGGTGAGAAGAAAGATCCTGAGCAGTATTAAGTAACAAAGTATTCTGGCCTAATCAATAACAGCAACTGGAAGCCAACAAGTTTACATGGTAAATACAAATTCTTAATTGTACACAGCATTAATTAAGAAGTAGACTATGTGCAGGAGCAAGCTGTCACAGTAGGGGTTGAGTTTCCTTTCTTCCATATCTTCATCTCAAGTCCAGGTTCTTTTATTACCATCACATGTTAATCAAATATAATTTTTGACCTAAGTAAAACATAATGGCCCAGGATTTATAGACAAACCAGACTCTGTGAACTCCAGCAGAAGTTTTTAAGGAACTTTGTTAGGTACCTTCCAGTCATCTGAACATTTCTTGCTGACACCAACAGTCTCGTCAAAAGTAACAGATGCGGTGTTAGGGTTTTTCACATTCTTCATGCAGCCCCGGAACGGAGGTGTGGATATATTAAAGCTGGTTTCAGAGAGTGGAAGGAAAAAGAATTCAGTAGTAGTCTGGTATTTCAAAGTACACACAGTATAGTAGCCTATAAGTGCTGACAATATAGGAAATATAAAAACAGAAGAGCAGCAATCTTTCTTGCAGGCAGATTGTGCCGATCAAACCCAATCTTCAGGATACAGGCCAACAAAGATCCCACCATTAGTCAAAAATCACAGATTATGATAACTTATTATACACTCGTTATTTTCATATCACATAAAGTATGCAACACAGAGTGTGAAAGAAATTGCCTATGGAAAGAGTTCAGATGGAGTTTCCATACAAAGCCTGTGTATTACACTCTTTTTATAGTTACTCACCGTTCCCGTAGAGAGGGTGGAATTCCACCCAGATAATACTTAGTGAAAAGGAAGACATTTATGTTGGCTTTAATATCAGGACTGACATGAACAGTATTCTTACTTCGGGCAAGCACCAAATGAATCTGAAACAGGTGAATAATGAGAATTACTTCACTTAAAAGAAATAAATATAATTTAGCAGATTAAAAGTACTCCCACATAGCAGGACATGTTTTGGGGTTTTTTTCACCCTCCTCTTGTTTACTAGTGCCTTAAATCCAGAATAACTGCAGTAGCTCAAAGGTACATTGCAAATTTTGGGCATTTAGCCAAAGGAAATGCCTAAGGAAAATGCTCCACTATCCAAATACAAGGTGAGGTTTTATTTTCCTCAGGAAGATTGCCCTAAAATACACCTCAACTAGCATTCACATATTGCCTTCTATTTGCAGTTGAAGATTCAGGAGCTGCTGCCTGATATAGAGACCAGGTCAGTCAGCTGGCTGGAGGTAACTTGACCCAGTACAGCATAAAGGCTCCCTCCAGCAGACCCTGCCACCTTCACTAGTTGGACATGTAGTAAGGGGAAAAGGGAGAATGAATCAATATGGCAATCAAAGGTTTTAACAATCTCTTTACAATTTCACTCTAGGAGTGCTACAAAACAGCTGGACTGAAGTTAAGTAGACAAGCAATAACAAAAAGACTACAAAAAAAGTAATCTCTCTAAAGATCAGCCCGGCCTAAAGAAATAAACCCTTAGGTGGTAAAAACACTAATCGAAGTATTAAAACAATGTTAATAATGGCAAAGTACACAGCTCTCCCTAAATAAAGCAATACTCAGTCACAGAGTTTTTTCTTTGGTAGTTTTTCTGTTAAAACTGAACTTATTCACAGGAAAGCACGACAATAGAAAGATTAGTTTTCACATGTCCAAACTAATCCCCAACAGCTTGATCCCCTCAACATAAAAGGAAAACTTCACAACTAAACTTTACAAGAAAATGTTTCGTTTCAGCCACTGTGTATTTTTAGAAATAATGACCACTTGATTGTTTAAAATGACATACTTGTTTATATGTTCCATCATTTACAGTTGCATTGGTTTCTATTTCTTTTGGAGGTTCAGAGCCAACTTTGTATCTAAAAACTGTATGACCATCTTTAATGAGCACACTGATGAACTGATCCTGCAATTAAAAAAAAAAAAGCACCAACACAATTAAACTGCCAACATTTCCTATTTCACTGTCATGTGAATAATTTTAATGAAGCTATCTATTTGCTTCAATAAAGCTTTTTGGGGGAGAAGATAACACAAAGCAGACTAAAACTTAATCAACCACAATTACTTTAAACTGTTATAAACAGATCTGCTATGAGCTCCAGATGTATTCTCCAAATCTCTAGAGGACTTTTTGTCATTTCAAGATGTCTGCTGACTTCTTACAGCATTGAAAAATTATCCAGAACATGTTACAGTGATTGCAAACATGCTTATAATATTAGATAAGTAGTATCAGTGCTGTTTTGAGCACCTTTACAGCTATAAGTCACCATGTCACTTTCTGAATTCTTCCTTACTCTGTTATCACCCATTTGTAGATTTGGGAAGAGCGCACTTCCACTTTTGAAGGATTTCAGTATTTCAGAATTGGTTTGATTTACATTACATCCTCCCTGCCTACCCCCAGTTCTGAATTCTCTGCATGGCCTAACGGAGGAGCTTCTTGTAATGACTTTTTTCTCAGCCTTGACAAAGTGAGTGTTCAGCAGCCATTATAGAATCATGTCATATAGAATATCTCAAGTTGGAAGGGACCCATAAGGATCATCAAGTCCAATTCCCTGCTCCTCACAGGACTACCTAAAACTAAATCATATGACATTAAGCATACAGCAGAATCTACTGATCTGCCACAGGGACAAAAATAACACTTTTAAGAAATTTCCTTACAGTTATTACTAAATCTAACATGTTCTTGAGTAAGTGAAGTTTTTAAGAATGTTCTTTAACCACAAAACAGGCAGAAGCATTCCACAAATTACCTCATTTGCTGCAAAAAACACGATGCCTTCATCTGCAGTAGTCTCAATTGTTTGCTCGTAGCGTACTCGGCTGTGGGTATTTGATTCTTTCAACGTGACACTGGCATAACCAGTGCCTTCAAAATAGCTTTGGTCAGTCTCTTCTTTATACCTTTAATAATTCAATGTCACAGATGTGAATATATGAGAGAAAAAACTCTTACATGGTCTTTATCATTTTATAAAGCTTAAATTAAAGCATTCAGTACAGAGCCACTAATAGGACCAAATTCTGATCTAACCCAAGGAAAAAAAAAAACCTTCAACTGGCTTCTATTGGATTCACATACGGTCTTTAGAGAGGAAATCATTAGTGACTGACTTTTTTTGCACTTAATGCAATATTTACTTTATAAAGGAGCTGAATACATTAGTCCGTTAATTGTGTCTGGGTATTACAACATTTAAACTGTTGTCCAGTGGACTGAGACTGACATAGATGTGAATCATGGCAACACTGAGGATTTTCTCCAAGAAGTGTAGTAATGACTGAGAGTTAGAAAAAAATCACCAGTTTAACCACAGTGGTTATTTTTCTGGGTGTGAAAATATAAGAATTCTTAATAATAAAAATCACAGAACTGTGAAACACTTCTGTGTTTATGTCATACCTTCTGCAGGGTTGCACTTCAGTGGTGTTGAGATTAAATGTCCTCTTGAAGTTGTAAAGGCTGATAATATGCTCATTTAGGCTGTCTAATTCAATGCAGCCTTCATAATGAGGATAGTCTAGCTTACGTGGAGGCTGCAAAATAGTGTCATCAAAAACATTCCATCAACATCAGCTGACACAATTTTACATTGACATGTAACTGCTGAGACTTACTGCAAATATTAATACAACACAATATATAACATTCTAAATATCATTAAATTATTGTATTTTTGTATATAATATCCAAACTACCTGATACCACCCCAGGAGTACTGCAGCACAATATATAGCAGAGTCATATGGATAGATTGGGAATAGTACTTAGCAGGGCTTAACAGGTTTCATGCTGTCCTCAGCAGATGAAATACCATCATGCTCCCTTCTTTGAGTTCTAGCATACTACAAGCCAGGAAGCTTCTGCAGGAAGTAGCACCTTCATGCATCCCATCTATACCTACTGACACGGATAAACATTTACACAGCCTTTGAAAGACTGCTAAATTCCAATCTTTACTTGTAAGAACAACAGAATCATTAATACAGAAATCTAATTAAAAGACTAAGCAACTCTTTGTACCCTAAAATCTGGTGGGTATCCTCCAACATAAAAGACAACAGTGCTGGGATCAAGATTTAGGAGAGTGTCTCTGCCTCCACTGCTTGCAGTCAAAGGGCTTTCATACTCTGGAGTTGTCGATGTTGCTGCTTTGATGTAATTCAGCTTTACATACTGGTAAATCCTAAAATCAAAACAGACAGAGAAAATATCACATAACACTAAAAAAAGATGTTCTTAACAGGTTTTAGAAAAGTTGTACACTGTGGCCTTACCTTTCAAACTTAACTTGATCCATAAGAGCTTCTTCAGTTTCACTTTGAGTCACAAATGGCTGCACATCTATTTCTACATCACCATCTCCTAGGTTATAGACACAAGTGAGGTGACCATCTTTCACAGCCATACCAATATAGTCCTTGGAAGCCTAAGAATAGCAAAGCAAATAGTAATTGATAAATGATTAAGGTTAATGAAGGTAAAATTTCCTCAGAGCATTTCCTCAGAGACATCATCATACTCTGCATGAATCATAAGAAATTCACCCACCTAATGATGAGAATTGTTATTAAGTTTATCAGTTCTGGGAAGAAAAAATTGTAATCTCATATGTTATACTAGTTCAATGAATAATGTGTTGCACTGATTCAGTCAATATAGTTATAAATTAATTGAAGAGTCATGCGTGTTTTTTTATTTTTATAACAATAGTAGCTAAAATAATGTTCACATTTGTAACATCTCCCAGCTACAGTCATGAAAACATGACACCTGTGCTAAAAACTAGACTAAACATCAGTGGAAAAGAAAAAGATGTTTGGAATAACACTCAGTCAAGGACAATGGTTCCTACTGAGGTGATTTGAAGCAGTCATTTTCCCCAACAATTCACATTTTATTTCTCCAACATACCATATTTCACAAGTAACAATTAAAATACTGTCAACAAATATCCTGGCCAAATATTCAGGGATGTAAAGGTGAAATTCAGTGTAGAACAACTACCTTTAAACAACCTTCTGCCTATGCACAAGACTCAGTACAGATACAGCTGCTGTCAGATAACAAGATGTAAAAATACATAGTTAGGAGCCACATGCAGGACGTTTTGTAAATCTTTGATGGTGCTTGAGCAAGCCTGAATGCCTAAGCAGGTCTGTACTATTCTGCATATTCAGAAGAGAAAGAAATTAAGGGCTGAGGGGCTGAATTTTAAAACTGAAATGATTCACTTTTTTTTTTAACCAACAGAGAAACTGACAGTGATTTATATTGTGGAAAGACTCAAAGCTCTGAGGCAGGAGTTGGGCTGAGGTTGTGCTGACTGCTGCAGAACCTGACACTTCTGACAAGACTGTGTGATGGTATCCATGACTGAGAACTAACTTCCAAAGGAGCAAAACAGCAAAGCATCAAAGGGCAAAGCAGTCAGTCACCCAACAAGTTACTTTGCTGGTGGAAGAATGAACTTCTGCCACCACATAATAGCAATTATAAAGAAATGGGGCAACAGTAGCTATAAACTTCAGTCAAATTATCTCCCACACGTGTTGTTTGTTCTAAAAATCAGATTCAATCTCAAAATATACTTACATCTTTATTACCCAGGTACAGTACAAACTTATTTGATGCCCTTTGGGGAACGTCTAATCTTGTCTGAGGTCTTTGGAGAAAGAAAGAAAGAGAGGTATAGCCTTTCAGATCTTCAAGGTTGCTTGGAGGTCGAACCTCTACACCAGAGCTGCCATTGAACCTCATAGGAATAGCAACCTGTTAAGAAAAACAAAACTCAGTATGTTATAATTATCTATTGCTACTACTGTTGTGTTTAATTGCAAAGTAACCTATTACATATCCTAGTCATGTTACAGCCATTAATTACTACAGATTTGGACTCTGATCCTACTAAACAATGTAATTAGGAAACAGACTGGATAACACAATGTTCTGTTATCAATACTTATCTCTTAACACAGCATTTTTTTACTCCAGACATCAATTAATCAACCCTTATTGCGCCTCTGTCAAGTAATTGTTACTTTCAAGACATGGACAGGGAAGGATGTGCCTTGCAGCTCTAAAAAGCAAGCCCATGAATTATTTAGATGTCTACATACATATCCTGATGCTTAACTTAGCTGGACTTGACTGTCTGTTGGAAATGATAACGCACCTCTGATATTAATAAAGACACATTGTCTATACCATGGTCACAGATCCCTTATTCATTGTAACTGCAGGTTATTTGTGATGAGATCAGGGATGCTTCTCGGGGATGTGGGACCATGCTATCCCTTGAGCAGCTACAGCAGTTGCTTAAATGGAGAAAGAGCAGTCTAATAAGAAGGTGCTAGTGGCTGACTCCTAACATCTTGGGGCAGCTGGAGACACGAGAGCACAGAACTACACAACTTCTTTGGCAGTGTCAGCATCCAACTGGCCATGTGTGGGTGGAGAGCCCTGCCTTTAAGCTGCAAAGCTGAATCTACCTCTGCTGCCAAAGCCACCACAACGTACCTTGGAAGGCAAGAGACTATTGCACAAATAAATATTGCAGAGATGCCCTGGAGAAAAACCCGGCGGGAGGAGGGTGGAGCAGGACGCTACTACATCCGCTCATTTCTATGTAAAAATTATTATGCTTCCCATCATCACAGTTGCTTTAAATGCTGGGTGGTGCTGTTGAATTAGATTTATGTCTGGTCTTTCACACATATTTTAACAAAATTATTTAGAAAGAGGAACAAAAGTACTGTTGTGTGTCTGACAAACTACTGAGGTTAAGCATGATTGCAATGTTCAGAACAGACCTTATTTGCAGCATCCCTTGCTTGCTGAATCAGCTCTCTTATGCGATTCACATTCTCAGAGATGTTGCTTATTGGCATCAGCTGTTGGTTGATACTCTCGATCTTGCTGAACAGATCTGGAAGTTTGTTTGTCAATTTTTTTACTACAATGAAAGAAAAAAAATCATTGATGATGGAAAGGAGGAGGAAAACAGATGCAAAAATGTGATATCACTACACAGTTATCAGAAAAGCAGTGAGCAGGGTGATGACAGAACTGTTTCCGCTAGTCCTACAATAGGAAGCCCTCACTGAAACTAGCAGTTCATACAGAGCTTATTCTGCTCCTGGAATTTGTGGCCAAAGGCATTTGTGGAAGCAGAAAGAAGCAGCACTTCTAAAAATGCAATAGGTAAGTTAAAGTCCAGAAAAAAAATATTAAATAGAACAGACAGGGATGTGCTCTCTAACATTATTATCCAGTGACTGTGAATGCTAGGGGAGAATGAGGATAATGGATGGCAGACAGGGGTCCATTAGGACTCCCAGGTCCTTTTCTGCAAAGCTGTTTTCCAGCTTGACTGCTCCCCTAGCATATACTGGTGCATCGGGTTGTTTCTGCTCAGGTGCAGGACTTCTCCTTGTTGAACTTCACGAGGTTCCTGTCAGCCGATTTTTGCAGCCTGTTGAGGTCCCTCTGAATGGCAGCACAACCTTCTGGTGTACCAGCCAATCCTCCCAGTTTTGTGTCATCAGAAAACTCGCTGAGGGTACTCTCTGTCTTATCATCCAGATCATTAATGAAGATGTTAAACAGAACTGGACCCAGTACTGAACCCTGGGGTATCCTGCTAGTCACTGGCCTACAAGTCTTTAGAGAGCAGTCATGGCATCAGCTTTTAAAATACACCACAGGATGGCCTGAGTCACCTTCTGCTGTACCTGTCCCTTTCCACTGGCAATAAAGGAAGCTCAGAAGTGCCTGACTTTTTGATGACTAAAAGTTCTGCTGCAAAACTGACCATGTTTACCTAACTGTGACTTGGCAGGTCTCAGATAGCACTTGCAATGGCAAGTACAACACCTACCTGAATTGTTTGCCTCCATCAAGGCTTTACTGAAGCCAGCACTCTGTGTGCTTCCATAGGTACTCTTCATTTTTTCCACATCTACTTGAATTGGGAGCAGTTCATCCAACACATTAGTTGTGACATCCTTGGCACTTTTTACCATGTTCTTTGCACTGGTGATCATGCTGTCGATGTCATCTGAAACACAAAAATGCATGTGCAGATTCTTATAGTAATAGATGAAAGAAGCAAAACAGAAGTGAAAAGTAACTGACCTCTGTTTATCCCATTGAGATTATTTTGAAGAGTGACAAGATCAATTTGCAGTGTATTCTTCTTTCCATCAGCAACATCAAGTCTTTGGTTTATGTCTTCAAGGGTTGGACCAATAGCTACAAAACAGTGAATGTCCTGTATGAATTTTAAACAGAAATACCACCTCTGTGTTGGGCAGGTGGTGTGGCAGCACTAGCCTGCACTCTTACACAGCTTGTGTTGCCACTGAGCATTGAATGAGCATTTGCACTGCAAAACAAGTACAAGGCTAAGAACTTGCTGGACAGGAGTACTACAAAGGTGTATAGCACAGCAGAGGTATGAAATCCACTTTCTCGCCTTTTTGCCATTGAAAATAACCATCACAAGATGTCCCACTGCAATGGAACTAGCCTCTTCTGGTTAAATATGCACTGCAGAGCTTTGCTGAACTGTGAAAATTCATGGTTCAATGAAAGTTTGTCATTCTGTGCCAACAGTTCTCGTATCACTTTCTTTCTCAGTACCTTGCAATGTCCTTTCAGTCTCCTGTGCTTGATTCAAGAGTGTATTGCTCTCGGTTTTTAATTTTGCAGCTTTTCCTGATAGGTCTTCTCTCTTCACAGTCTGGTAATAGAAGTGCAGGACTGTAAGATTGCTTTACTAGATATACCAAAATTTCAAAAGTAAAAGAGATAGCCCAATCCAGTTTAACAAAACAACTATACAAGAGCAGAGATTTCATGTGAAGAACTACCTTAAATAACAATTATCAAGATTAATTTAAGTATAATACAGCCTTGGTCTTCAGCAAACCTCTATGAGATTTGAGGGCATTCAGAAGAAATTACTAGCACACAGCTATCAGATACTACTCCTCTGCTCAAGAGCTTGTGGGTATTACTAGTGCAAAGTAAAAGAGAATATCTGAAATAACTTTTGGTGATTACTGGGCTTGCCTTAGCCAGATCTCTTTATTTTTCACTGAAAGGAACAGTTTGTATTCATGTGAACAGCCTCCTCAAAAAGGCAGTAACTAGCCTGTTTAGTACTGAACCAAGAATAATTAATGCAGAATACCAGCTGATATAATGGCCACAGACAAATAAGGCATGCCAAGACACACAGGTCTTTTTTTTTGTGCCTCTCAGATAGTTAAAAAAAAAAAAATCCAGTTGTAACAAGTTTGGCATCACTTGGCCACTAATGGGTACTTACTGATAAAGCTGAGTCAGCTGCATTCCCAGCTTTGTTGGCTGCTTCCTCTGCTGCTTTGATGGCATTAATAATATTGTCATAGGCAGTTGAAGCTTCCACGGCACAGCCTACCAATTCGTCCTTCCTGGCACTGTTCTTTATTCTGTGGGAAACAGGGTGAAAAATGCGGCCTTCTGCAAAGACTGTAGCCTATAAGAAGTATTCTGAATCCACCTAAACTCAGTATTTTCTAATTAATGCTAATACAGAAAATGTTTTTTGAGTTAGGTCTGTAATTTCATTCTGCAAAAATATCAAACTCAGAGGCAGACCAGTATGAAGATGTTGTAAATCATTGAAATGGCTTAGGCCCCTTGGCATAAATCAGAGAGAATTAGCAGAGATCTTCAGTAGGCCTCTTCTCCTTGAGAACTTTAGACAAAACAATTCTAATCAAGCTGGGAAAAAAGGGAATATTCTGTTTTTGCCCTTTGAAGTTCAACTGAACAAACACCAGCTGTTGTGACAAAGAGAAAGTTCTCAGGAGAATTAATAAGCCAATCAGTGTGGATTTATAAGAACGTATGTGGGCTTGGTTAACGGATTGTATATAAGAGACATGTGTGTGATCAATAAATTGGGAAGTCTGATGATTCTCATATTGAGCGTCCGGATTTTTTCCCCCATCGCAACATGAAGACATTCTTCAGAAGATGGCATAAGTTCAGGTGCTTGTAAAAGGGCAACCGTGGGCTTCCAAAGCAGTCTTTAAATGATAAAGATAGTGAAAATTCACCAAGGCATGAGATCAATAAGCCACCTCCATCACAGCCCCCCCAAATACATTTTAGTTCAGAGAACTGCAGCTTCCAGATAATCTCTGGCTGCTCCAGCATCCTACAGGAGCAGCAGATAGAGCACAAGATGGAGCAACTCCACGACCCTTGGGCTTTTCCCCAAGAACCAGCACAGCAGCTCTGGAATCAGAAACAGCAGACAAAATCTCTTGTACCCACTCCCCATGAGCTATGCAACTGCTCAACACAAGCTGCCTTGTATTTCTGAGAACCGTGTCTTCCTAACTGAAAAAAAACCCACACTGAAAACTAACAAAAAGTTAATGATTTTTTCTTTTAACGAATAATTTTTCAGCTAAATTAGGTATTTTGGAATTTAACTTTTTGAGAGTTTCTAGCTGGTGTAATGACAAAATGCAAATAATTTGCACAGGGGAAAAAAAAAAAAAAAAATCAGTGTTTCACTTTTTAAATTTTGTTCTGATGTACCATAGAAGGCCTCCAAAACCTCACTCATAATTCCAAGGTAAAGTACAAGTAATGGAGACAGAAACACTTGATTAATATCAAGTTCCTCATATTTTTTGCCTTTCTAGAAGATTCCTTGAAGGATGAGAAAACCAGAGGAATTCTTTTCCTTACTAACGGATTCTAAACATATTTTTTGCCTTTCTAGAAGATTCCTTGAAGGATGAGAAAACCAGAGGAATTCTTTTCCTTACTAACGGATTCTAAACAGGCAAGTCTGAAGACTCTGCCAAGACAACATTTCTTCTAGTTATTTGCCCAAATTCACTGACTTCATAAAGGCATTCTTGAGTACAGGAAATAATACTACAAAAAAGATATTCTAAACACCTTCCCATTCTGTATATGAAAATTTTTTTCTCATTAATAAGAAGTTAATGAAGTGTTAATGCAGTAATATAAAGCCCTATTATGGGAGTTCCTACTTCTGGGGGGAAAAAAAAAATCAGGAAAAATATAGGAAGACCTGGTTTGTGAGGAAAAAAGAAAAGAAAACATCTGCACATCATGAAGAAAGAGAAAAAAGACAAACTGAATTTCCTTCTAACTTTGCAAATGGTCATTAAAGCAAGCAAAGTTACAGACACAGCATTGCACCTATGGATGTTATGCACAAAAAATGCTCATTTATAGGAATAGCAACATACTCTTCCAGTTGTTTTGCCAAGTCTTGCAAAGATTTGGCATGTTCCTCAGCCCTCACCACCAACGGTTCTTTGCTTGCTGATAAGGAGTGATTTGTCAGCTTTTCATTCATATCCTTCCTTGCTCCATCCAGCTGAGCAGCCAGGCTTTCATATTCCTATGGGTTTACAAAGATAAAATTTTATTTGCATTCATACATGTTTGATTTTGTGCTTATCACCTTCAGTCTTACATGTACCTTGCACCTGAGGAGACCAAGGAAAAAAACATTCCCTTCCAACTTACTCTGCAGGTTACTGGAAACAACTGCTAGTCATTACATTATGCTTCTAGACCCTTTATGTAAAAACTGAGTCAGACCAAAGGCCCTTCTAGCCCCACATCCTGCCTCTGACAGTGGCTAAAAGCAATTGCCCAGAATGAATTGCAAGAACAGCACAATCAGTTACAGTATTTCTCACAGATATTCTCCCAAATTCAGATATCTACAGCTCAGTGTCTTCCTCTGACACACTGCAACCCTCAGGAAGTTTCTCTAACAGAAACCTGTGCAGGCAGGCTCCTCCTGCGCTCAGGATGGGCTGTGTGATCCTTCCCTTTTTGTGAGGCTCAGATAAGCCTCGTGTCCTAGCCCTGAGCTACACAACCTGTTACAGTGATGGCAAGATACTGAGGTTTTTAACCTTAGCTTAAGAAGGTTAACTATACCTCTTTGCTCTTTTGCAATATCCCAAGTACACTGTTAGCTTGTGTCAGGGAAGATCGGGCAGAGCTCAGAATATCCAAGACACCATTCTGTTGTACATTTGCCTCCTCAATCCGTTTCTGAGGAAAAAGAAAAGGTTGAAAAACATGTGATTGGGTTAAAAATGAGAGGCAAGGAAAACCATATCTACCTAATTTAGCTTGCAGCAGGATTTACCATAGGTGCTATCACTGTGTTAATCAGATGTCTATAGTGTTTAGGGACTAATGCTATCCTAGTGATTAGAAGAGTGAGAAAACTCAAGAGTCTGCAGTAGTAGAGCATACAGCTGGACAGCAGGCTACAGTACTTCAGTTATTAGAGCTCAAACAAAGCAAAAGTAGGACGGGTCACCGAGATGAACTGTCAGGACAGACCATCTAAGTGTCAGATCTCTCAAACCTGGAAACTTCAAACCTGGTAACTTTAAAAACAGCTCCCTGGTGGCTACCCTGATCTTTTCTGTTCTCTCAAAGGCAGAAATGAAATGATTACACTATCCCTTCATCTGGCAATGTCACCAGAAAGGGGGTGTTAAACATTCCCACCTTATCCTCTTCAAAGCTCTGAGGGGAAAATGAATCATAGAATAGTTTGGTTGGAAAAGACCATTATGATCATCTAGTCCAACCATAAACCTAGCATTGCCAAGTTTGCCACTAAAGCATGTCCCCAGGTATCACATCTACACATCCTTTAAATACCTCCAGGGATGGTCACTCCACCACTTCCTTGGTCAGCCTGTTCCAATGCTTGACAACCCTATCAGTGAAGATTTTTTTCCTAATATCCAACCTAAACCTGCCCTGGCACAACTTAAGGCCACTCCCTCTTGTCCTATCACTTGTTATTTGGGAGAAGACACCAGCACCCACCTCACTACAACCTCCTTTCAGGTAGTTGTGGAGAGCAATAAGGTCTGCCCTCAGCCTCTTCTCCAGAGTGAACAATCCCAGTTCCCTCAGCCACTTCTCATAAGACTTGTTCTCCAGCCCCTTCACCGGCTTCCTTGCCCTTCTCTGGACACACTTCAGCAACTCAATGTCCTTCTTGTAGTGAGGGGCCCAAAACTGAACACAATATTCAAGGTGTGGCCTCACCAGTGCCTGTGTGTACAGGGGCACAATCACTTCCCTACTCCTGCTGGCCACACTGTTTCTGATACAGGCCAGGTTGCCATTGGCCTTCTTGGCCACCTGGGCACACTGCTGGCTCATGTTCAGCCGGCTGTTGACCAACACCCCCAGGTTCTTTCCTGCCAGGCAGCTTTCCAGCCACTCTCCCCAAGCCTGTAGCGTTGCGTGGGGTTGTTGTGACCCAAGTGCAGGACCCAGCTCTTGGCCTTGTTGAACCTCATACAACTGGCCTCAGCCCATTGGTCCAGCCTGTCCAGATCCCTTTGCAGAGCCTTCCTGCCCTCAAGCAGATCAACATTCCCACCCAGCTTGGTGTCACCTGCGAACCTACTGAGGGTGCACTCAATCCCCTCATCCAGATCATTGATAAAGATATTAAACAGAGCTGGCCCCAAAACTGAGCCCTGGGGAACACCACTTGTGACTGACTACCAAGTGGATTTAGCTCCATTCACCACAACTCTCTGGGCTCAGCCATGCAGCCAGTTTTCCACCCAGCAAAAAGTGCACTTGTCTAAGCCTTGAGCCACCAGCTTCTCTAGGAGAATGCTGTAGAAGACAGTGTCAAAGGCCTTGCTAAAGTCCAGGTAGACAACATCCATAGCCTTACCCTCATCCACTAGATAGGTCACCTGATCATAGAAGGAGATCAGGTTGGTCAAGCAGGACCTGCCTTTCATGAACCCATGCTGGCTGGGACACCACCACATCTCCCACCAGTCCCTCTCTGTTGGTAAACAGCAGGTCAAGCGAGGCACCTCTCTTGGTGGGCCCAATTGAATGAGGAGCTGAATGAAGCTTCTCAGTCTAGAGCAGCGCTGTGACAATCCGCAGCATAGCTCTAGTGTAACAGCACACCACAAACATAGCCAGACAAGTGGTGTTGCAGGTAGGAAGGTGTTAGCTCTCCTCAGTTGGTCTTCTATCATTGTAACATCTCAAACCAATTTCTACCAGAGAAGTGTATTGAGAGATTTATGACTTGTACAGACGCACCCATCTTCTAACACAACTGTGCAAACATGTGGTACACATACTGTACAGTCCATGCACATAAAAGTACAATTAAATATTGGAAGGGATAGTTGAATGCAGAAATTCTTTTGTTCAAGTAGTGTTAGCAAAAGAGATGGACATGAGTGTGCTACAACAGTGATATGTTTCAGTAAAACCACAATGAATTTAAAAGAATAGGTCCTGCAGCACATCCTTTTGTCTTGTACTATTTCACCAGCTCTAAAAATCAAGCATTGCTCAGGAATGACAGCTGTTTCTTGTCACCTTGCTGATGAGAACTCAGAAGAAGTTCTGTAGAATAGCAATCCCAAATAATTTAACAGTATTGCACACATTATTGTTCCCATCTTTCATGGCTGTTAAAGCCAAATACTTGAAGAAACTTAGTAAGAAAAGTACATCAGAATCAGGAATTTGATCTAGAATAGGAAATGAAAAGGCTAGAGGGAGTTGAAGAGAAGGGCTAGGCAGAGACTCTGATTCTCCACTCTCATCAGACCTGTATATATTGGCCATGCTGTCCTGGTCACATAAAGAGTCCACAAGTGGGAGTAGACTACATTTCTACCTGTCCATACATACATCAAAAGATGAAAAGAGACTTTGGAGAAATTCTAAAGAATTAGTGCTACTTAGCTTTGCAAGGTTAAAAGCAGCAATCAAAAGCACTTATCTCCTGGGGTTTAACTTTCTTCTCCTAAACTCCAACATTACCTTAATGTCTTCTAACAGAACTCCATTATCTTTGTTTAAGTTTTCAGCCTGCTTGACTTGTCCCGTCGCCTCATTCAGAGCTTCACGAAGGTCAGTAATTTTGGATTCATATTCATTCAATGAATTCCTCACTATTTTAATAAGCCCATGATTTTCTTGGTGGTACCTTTGTAGTTCATTCTTAATACGTGCCAGTACTGCAGTACCAAGACCAGAAAGAAAAGTTTTGTTCAGAGAAGAAGGGAATCAGGACAAACTTCCTTCAAAAGGGTTTCACATTTAGGATTAGAAAGCTGTGTGAAATACTGAGTGTTCTTTGCAGTGCTAACTTCAGTGTTACTATAGCAGAGATGCTATTCAGCATCTCACTGGATCAAATCTGCTCACAAGTTTGCTGCTGCAGACTTAGAGCACAGATAGACATTTATTTGGCTATTTCTAAATTAAGTAAGGATGAAGATGATCTGCAAATACTGAATCATCTTCTTTTTTTTAATGGAACTAACACAGTTTCATCAACAATTTCATCAACAATGTAGACATCTACATCTGCGCTAGTCATCAAAGCTTCCTCTGTAATCAACAGAGAGATATGGGCACATTTAATCTCAAAAAAGGTAGAAACACAAAAGAGGTCAAATGAATCACACTCTTAAGAGAGTGCCCATTTCATTGCCATTGCCTACAAGAGAGGATACCAAAGTGTTACTCAGAGGTAGGTATCAAAGTCCAAAGTTAGGTGAAATTACTATCATTTGTAAGGTCTTTCACGTTTCTCAACTATGCCCCTGATTAGGAGATTAAACTTGTGACTTTGCAGTTCTTGCTGTCTCTAATGTCTGGAATCAGGTTTCTGAATGTTGCAATTAAACACGTGCAGAGAATATAAAAGGGAGTACAACTGGTGCAATGAGAACTTCTGAACTTCCTTATCCTTGCCCTGGCCCTTGGATTACTCCAGCAGCTTCTTAAAATCTGTCGTTAAATTACATGTGTAATTCCTCTAAAATAGCTGCATGTGCCCTAGCCTATATAATAGCACTGCATAAGTATATTATGATCAGCTACATCTTTATTTTACTGAGATTCACCTAGTTATTAAAGAAAGATCTACTGAGTTTCTTCCCCAGCTCAACTCAGTTTCTTCATTAACAAACTAAAAATGCCTTTAAATCCCCTTCAGAACTACCACTTTCCTGTTGACTAATGACTGCTACAGATTGCAAGAATACCTTGCAAAATCCCTGTCCCTGCACTCCATCCCAAACAATTAATAATGCTTAAGATTTAAGACTGATCTCTCTAGAGAGCAAGTATCTGAGAGAACAAGCCCTTACACAGCTGAGCTGCTGTTCGCTCCTGCTCCGCCTCTGCCTGAAGTTGGCCAAAGTTGCGGTTTCGCATCTCCGTCATCATTCGTTGAGCTTCAGCCAGTTCTTTGGCAGCATCTCCCAAGGGCAAGTTGTTACCTTCTGTTTTGGTACTAGCTATTTGTTCCAAGAGCACTGGAAAAAAGTATTGTCAAAGTCAAAGAGAGGGTGCGCTTAAGCCTATTTGTCTGAGCAAAAGAGACAAATGAGCGGGTCGGTCTGTTTTCTGAAAAAGGCATGCCTATTCCTGAATTCCTTAATGAAGCAGATCCATTTTGCATTAATCGTATCAAGCTGAAGAGTATCCCATGTCACACAACCAGAACTAGTAAGATGGCACTGCGCTTGAAATTTATCCCAAATGATCAAGTTCACAGCAATAATTTTAAGTTTCTAACTTAAAAGAGCCTATAATAGCAACCCAGACTGATGTCAGACTAAAGTCAGGATTTGTTGCTCTGAATGTCCCTGTGGTAAAGCTTCTCTGCCCCTATTCACTATGTAGGGAAGGTAGGCTCCTAAATTAACATTATATATTATATTTCTAATAGGAAGACTGAATTCCACAGCTAAATTCTGATTTATGAAGTTAGTTTCTAATAAAATCTCTCATTCTTAATTAAGAATATTGCAAATAAACTGAAAAGATTCCATAAAATAAAACACATTATGGAGACAGAAACTATTTTTACCTTGTATATTGTTGACAACTATTTGTATTCGTGAAACCAAATCCTTTCCTTTCTGATGAGTTTGGCCAAAATTATTAAATAAAATCTCAGCTGCTTTGTAGTTCATTTCAGCCTAGCAAGGGTAAAAAAATTATTAGATTAAAAATATCTGGATACAGTTTGCTAATATGTAGTTGAGAAATGTGTATTTTTAAATTGATTTGGTAAGTCACCTTTTCCTGGAGAGCATTTACATCATGATTTAGGTTAATGAATTCTGTCTCCAACTCATCTACCTTTGAACCCTGATTATGAACAACAGAATGGTAATTGTTCAGTAAGACCTGAAAAGAAAGAAAAAAAGAATCCAATAAATCACCCATACAGAGGAGAGAAAAAGCAAAAATTCACTGGGCTATATAAATGAAAGCAGCATTACTGACATGAAGGCTGACCAATTGCTGCCCAAAACCTGGGCTTTTTTATCTGTGAGTATAGCGACTGCTATTACAACCAAAGAAAAATTTTTTAGAATGAATTTTGGTATTGGCAACCGGAATGTTGGGGGTTTTTGGTAAAGCAGACACATGAAGGGCTGGAAAAAGACAGAGCTATAGGGAAATCTCAGAGATAGAGCTTTCAAGGTGAGCAGGCCTCAGAAAAAGCAGAGATACTGATTCTCTTTCAGAGCATGACATGGAAGCAATAACTATCTTCTAACAGGTAAAACCCAGTGCTGTCAGCTTCTGGTATTTGAAAACCACAGTTGATGTATGTGTCCTTGCAAGCTGACAAAAAGACAGCGTAAGTTCCTAGGTTCAGCTCTTATCTGCTTAATCTGAAATCCACTTTTCCGTTTATGTGCGCCTACCTTTAAGTCCTTGATGCGTGTTTCCAGGTGTCTCATCTGCTCCAGTGTATGGGTACTCGCATGGACATTTTGCAGCTGAGACTTAATTAGCTGAAGCTCATCACCTATTGTGCTCAAATCCTTCAGCAGTGTCATTACACAGCTATCACAAGCTGAAGGGAGCACAATACAAATTATTGATATTTGGTACAGAGAGCATTTCACTGAATACATTAACATATGAGATGCAATGGAAATGTTCTGATGTTTGCCACCTGGTGCTACCTGAAGAACAAAGGCAACAAAGCCCACAGTACTGGGGAGAGTGACCAAACCCAGAAATGAGGAGAAGGCTCTATCTGTCTAGTTGACCACCTCTTTTATAATTTTTCCCAAGTGCTTGGTTGAATGTTTGCTTTTAAAAGATTCATTACAGGACATCTTCAGTCCTTTTTAAACTCTGCCACCCTTAAAAGAGTCATCAGTACATGTCTGAAACCAGCAGGCAGCTATTTAAGTGCAGTTCTATTTTATTACTTACGGTCACAATCTTCATTTGGATCCACATCTTTTGGTTCGTTATTGAAACATTCTGAAATCATAAGACTGTCATCAGTAACCAAAGTTTTCTTATGGAAATACTACTGTTGCATTTTTGCCCTTACTTTTTATGGTTGGCAATTCACACCCACTGTGAATGAGCTGAAATGCCAAAACATTCAGTTCCCACTTATGCCTTGCCGAGATCAACTTCTTTTTCGTCTCTCAAAGGAAACTAACTCCCCCCAATACATGCTACTTGGGTAGCAGCAGGAGGCTCTCTCACATCAAGCGTGCTGAATGTATTGCTAGAATTTGCCTAGAATAACACCACCAGGATTGTAGGCAAGACTACATTGACAAAGCATTTTACCCAGGCCATAGGTTCAAACCCCTTTATCTGATTTAGAGTCCGTGTTCAAACCACAGGTTCGGATTCCCCAAAGGATGTCTTACCCACAAGGAACTGATAAATGTTTATGTCCTTCCTTCATACCTGTCCCAGCTTGCAAGATTAAGGGATTAATCAAGTTTGAGAGAAATCTAGAGTGTATGCATGGAAGGAGGCACTTTACGTAACCCAAGGCATGGAGGGTGGGCCACAGATACACAGGTGGTTTACAACAAACATTGCCCTTAGACTCTCTAACAAGCTAGCACAAGTGACTGCCTATTCAGTGCTGTTTTATTTTGTTTGTTTGTTTTACAAACCTCGTTACAAGAAGCTTAACATTCTCCAGGTGCACATGGGATTGTAACATCCTGGGATCCCAACTTCTAGGAGGCAGGAGAGGAACTGGCACCTAAAAATGCCACCATATAGGACAGAATCTCCCCGTCTTGATGCCCAAGTCCCTTTTATAGCCTTGGTCCTACTGCCAAACTCTCATTTCCTCTTGAAAATGAAAAGGGCTGTGCATGTCTCTTACTCTGAAGAAAAAGGGTGCACTCAAGAGTATAGGCTGCTGTTGTCAAGAGTCAGCAACAGCTTGTAACTGTGAGAGGTTACAGTGATAAAACTGGACCTGAACTTTAACAGCAGCCTGAAACAGCCTGAACCAAACTGTCTAGGTGTGCCATTTCCTTTGGCACTTGCACATTAAGTTATCAAGAAGTAAAATGGGATGGGTAGTGAGCACTGCTGCCAAATGAAGACAAGTGACAAAGGATATATTTGTAAGAGGACGAAGGAAATGATTCTGAAATTCAAATACCCATGCAGTTCTGCTGTTGTGTAATTCAGCTAACATCAGACACATTTCAGCTGTCACTGTGAGGTACTACTTAAATATAACTATTATTACAGCTTATGCACAAACAACATCAGCCAAGAAATGGTGAAATGAAAAAGCCTGGCCAAGTGCCAAACACCATGCAAAAGAAACCTGCTAGAACATGCTGTGCTGATGATCAGAGAGGGTTTTATTCCCCATGCAGAGAAAGAGACAGCTGATCAGAATATATAGTTACAGACAAACTGAAAACAAACTGGCTTGTTGAATTTTGCCCTACAGATTAGCTTGTCCTAGCAAACCCTTGCTTCAAAAAGAAAGGAATGATAAAACATCAAACAGTGCACAAGGTATAACTATAATAAAGAAGTATTGCTTCAATGATGAAATATGAAATGAGAATGAGATATTGAAAAATTGCACAAGCTGCCAACAGCATTTCACATTAATTGCTGGTTTTCTGATTTCTGTAACCAAGGAAAAATAAGGTGATCGCTGCAGTTACTTGAATGCAGTATGAACAGCAGCACAGAGAAATTAAGAGCATGGAATGATTAGGATTTATTAGTTTAACACTTCACTAACATCTGAGGAGGAAAAGCTGTCTATGGGAAAAGAAAAGTATAATCTTATCGGGGAATGAAAATATGGAAGAATCAAGGTTCTTGTCAGGTGCAGTGACATACATGTTTCTGAATAGAAATGAGTATCCCAAGGAACTGAGGTTAATCAAGGTAAAGACAGCCTGAAGAATGTAGGATCAAGACCTTTACTTCAGAAGTATAATAGATAAACATATGCCGGCGGCGTAATATTCTTACAGGAGCTTACTAGTCATGGAGTACATGGGAAAATCAGGGATGTCTTAGATGGCGGAATGGTGTTTAGGAGGATTTACAAAACAGCGTCCTGAGTCAGGTCCTACTTCTACTATAAACACAGTTAGCTTGAATACCTAAGAAGGCAGTGCCTGATGCAGACTCGGAAGATGTCACTAATCTGTCCCAAATGCATTTTAAAAAGGCATATTGAGACCACTCAGTTTCCTAGGTCCATAACACAGACTGACAAGATATGACTTAACCACATCAGCAGAGGAACCATAAAGCATTTAAAAACATACCCATGAAACAGAAAAACAAAACAAAATTGGCAGTATTTATGAAGGGAAATACATGATAAAATGGCTTGCAAGGGTGAACTCTCTGACTCAGGACAGCCCTCCTATTACCACAGTGTTACATTTTAGGAAATCTTACATTTTTTTTAAAAATACCAACATTTCTTATAAGTCTAGATCTTTCTTTCAGTCCAACTTATCTAAGTACCTTCCTTGTATACTTCCCAGGGGAAAACAACACTCCCTTCTATGTTCATAGCCCCTCACGTACCTCCAGTCAGGTGGTCACAGCTGGCCAACTGTCCATTATTATTGCAATTACATTTCTGACAGTAGCCTCCATATTTTTGTGGATTTCCAAAGTATCCTGGAGCACAGCTAGATAAAGATATATAAATAATTTTTATTAAATATTTGAAGCTACTTTTATGAAATATACTTTCCTTTGACAAAAAACCCCCAGTTATTCTCCTGAAGAAACTTTCAAGAACTTCTGATTTCATGTCTTGACTTAGACAAAAAGGGTGTATTTTTGGTTTACAGTATCCTCTGCACTATGCTAAAAATATATTTCCAAGCACTGCAGAATTTTTTTTTCTAAAAATAAAATAACTCCCACAATGCTCGTATAGGAATAATTCACTTGATCTGAAAAAAAAAAAAAAGATAATGCACACAGACAGATATATACATAGAGAATCTGACAGGGCTTAACTTAGCAAAATGCACCATTCTGGTCTACACATAGTAAGGAGGATAATGCTGCAAGCACACACTGAGTTTTCAAACAGCAATGGTACTGAATGGCATTATCACTCTTCTGCTGGGTGATACCTCCTCTTGCTATCTGCCAGCAAAGCAGTCAGTGTGAGTGATCCCTAAATATTTTATATGTAAAATGTATTGTCCAGACTGGCTAACTAGTATTCCTAGAAGTCTCTATAAAGTGGTAATGCAGCTGAGATACAGTTAGGTCTGAATGAGAAAATCTGTCTATAACATCAAAGGTAACAGTCTTGAAGCACAAGACAATGTGCTACTGGAGGTACTGTCTTTAGGTGAGACATCATGACTGATTGGACCCAAGTTTCCAAACCAAACACCACCACTCCATTATGATTAAATCCCCCCTTGATTTGAAACTCAGTGAAATTGCTTCCTCTGCCTGCCTGAAACTTCCATGCTCTGCCTCTTGTGCTTTGCCAAACTGCTGCAATGTTCCAGCAAGAGATGGCTTCAGAGTTGTGTTTGTACACTCCACCTGTGAGCATATCAAAATGATTTGGGATGAAGGGTATATGGCGGTTAAACATTACATGGTTGCTGTTGGATAACTACAAACACTGAAGCACCATCAGGCACATTGGAGGAAACAGGAAAATGTTCTCAACTGGAAAAGGGACAAAGTAAGTTGGAGCCATTATCATCAGACAGAGTGCAGGATAAGGCAAAGCACAGGGCACTCAGGCAAAGAGGCTGACACTTGCTAAAAACCATGTAGTCACCAAATAATCTGTGACAACGTTCCCCTATTCAGGGAACGTTGGGTTTACATCTAGAATTATACTGTAGCATCACACTGTGCCAGCTGTTTATATAAATAGATCCTCCTCAAGTATGTGCACACTATGCACATGTATACATTCATCTATTACCCAATACAGAAATACCTCCTTTTATGGTGCCTCTCAAAAACCTTGGTCTTGAGAAACAAATCACTCACCGTTCACAACGAACTCCAGTATAGCCTTCTTTGCAGAGACACTGAATTTCTTCACCATTTGCCACACAGCCAGTTGCAAATCTTTGAAAAGAAGCAAAAATATTGTTGTGAGCACATCATCAAATAGGTTTTACACTCTAGAGGCTAAGGTCAGTTCAATGACTTTCAGATTAAAAGTTTTTATACCACCAAATTACCTCTCAGCTAATTTAATTGCCTCTAGATAAATTGCTGTGACTAATTCTTTGAAGTTTCATCTTTTTTGTCACTAAATTCTTTCCTTAGACTAAAAAAATAATCATTTCCTGACCCACTGGACTGAGTATAATAGTTCACCACCCAAAGGAATGCCTAAAATAAACCTTAATAGTGATGACGTAAAATAAAGCAAGTCTGGGTAGCTATTTTATCTGAGTAGGCAAGAATCAATAGCCTACGCTAGACAACATTTCCTCCTGTTTGGATAGCTTTTTTATTTTATGGATGGAAACACTAGAGGATATTTTTATGTAGCTAATATTGTTCGGGTTTTTTAGTTTTTAACCAAGGCAGAATAGAGTTGTGCACCGTTTGGGGGAGCTCCAGAGTATATCTGGTTAACACAATGAACATTTTTGTCTGCTCTTTCTAGGAGATTCCTCTAGATTCAAATTTCTCTTGGGAGGACAACCATTATTTTGCTGATGTTTGGTAAGGAGAAGGCAGGAGGTGAAGCAGGGATAGGCCATGTGTGCCGTTTCCATATTTTAACCTAGGAACAGCTGGATAAAACAAGTCTGTGTATCAAAGACAGATGCATGCACTAAGAATTACATATATTTGACTAGGTAGAAAGTTGTCAACTCCGATAATGCCAGGTGTGGTGCATTTCCTATGTCAGGAATGGTATTTACCACCCTAATGTGCCTCTATGAAACCGCACAGGTTTATGATCTCCCTAGGTATTTCAGCACTCCTAAAGCAAAAGGTGACTAAAAACATGTTCAGTCAGCCTCAGGCAAGCACCTGCAGAAGAGGCCAATGCTGTCAAAACTGATCTATCAGAGAGTTCTCTGATAAATTAAAAACTTGTCTATTGTCTGCTAGTGTAGATGTCTTTCTTAAGACTACCTGGTGTTTGCTAATGCACCTGGCAAATACTATGTGGTGCCTTTAGCAATTTATAGTTTAGATTTTTTAAAAAAATAGTTTTTATTTAACACATTTCACATTTGAGAACTGATGAATGATGAAAAACAATGTGGCTAAACATACTACGCATTTAAAATGCAGTTTACTGACCAATTTTAAAAGCCTGGCAACGTTATTAGATACAAGGAAATTTAATTTTCTCCAGCGCAGAATGTTTGTACTTCAAATGGAGCTTCCAACTGAAGAGTCACCATAAACTTCTGGAAATCTAGATACATGCTTATGAGCGTTAACATTTTTAGATTATTTTGCATCTTACTGCATTTTCTGAATTCATACAAAAGGCTTGTTTCATCATCACTGTTTCCTAACCAGAGTAATGGTGTTAAACGTGAGACTAAAGATAACTTAAATCTTGCATTTCAGTAAACAAGAAAGATTCTGGATAAGCCAGATAAAGGCATAGACTTCCATCCTGTATTTCTCACTAGGAAGGAGTTATGGGTGTTTTTGTACATAAGCCCATTACAACTGCCTGTGGCTCCCCCAGGTGATGAACAATGTGCCTTATTTGTGGTTCAGGAATTGAGCAAGAGTTGGAATACTCAGCTTGCTGAAAAAGGCAATGCTGTGAGACAGAGCACCAAGTAACTGCTGGTCTAACATGCCTCAAATGGGCCTGATGCCCCATCATGTTGGGTGAGAATACAGAAAAAATCATTGTCTTCCTATGGTAGCAGAGTTTTGGGTTGTTTTTTTAAATTTTTCCCTTCCCTTTTATTGTCTGCTTGACAACTCATGACCTTTTACTGTACCTGTTAGTGTAAGGGCAAGGACACACCCGACAGGAACCTTGAGTGGCATCTCCAAAATAACCATCTTTACAGCGCTCACATTTCTCCCCATCAGTACTATGTTGACAGTTCTTAAAAAGGAAGCAAGCAAGACAGTTAACAGTGCTTTATCATGCAATATAGCCTTATCATTATTAAAAAAAATATATAGCAAGTCTACTCAGAGGATATATTCTTTCTCTTCCACATAATCAAGCATTTATTGCCAAACTGACTTCACAAACAGGATAGACTGATTCCAGTCATTCTCTAAGTGTAGGAAGCACAATTTGCTCACTATTGTGGAACAGCAACAGATAAATAAGCAGCATTAAACATACTTTTAAAGAAATCCAATCAGATCCATAGTTTGTTAAGGAACATTCCAATAACGCACTCTCTATGCCTTGATATTTCAATTAAAAATCAATAGGCTGAAATAGATCTTTAAATTTTGCATCTTAACACTAATTAGAAGGCAGATATAATTTAAAAGCATGCAATTAATTGAGCTCAAATACATTCTTAAATAACCCCATGAAATTAATATTAAAAGTCTTTCTCTTAGTAGATTCAGATCAGAATTTAATTTCATGTACTTTCTCCAGTACATGTAATTTGTATTTATCTGTGGTAACCGGAATAAATAGTGCAAACCAAAGGCTGAGAAAACAATTAAAACTGATACAACTGAGACACTTTTTCCATTATAAAATTGTAGGAAATTATATCTTACTTTAGAAACATTCTTATTCCTGGTGCTGTCTAATTGTCACACACATTTATACATTAAAGGGAGAGGATGAGCAAGTTGCTTTTGCATTACCTAAAGTGATGCTAATTTAAAATAGCTGTTCAAATACATTTTTGAGCAGCCATAAAAATTCAACGTGACCAACACTCAAGAGGCATTAAAGCTCCCAA
Organism: Caprimulgus europaeus; assembly: GCA_907165065.1. The sequence continues at coordinate 49,682,215 of OU015525.1, forward strand.
GTTCTAAAACTGTTTTCTTCAACGTGCAACAGATTGATCCCACAGAGCTGAGGGTGTGCAATAGTAAAGGGAAAGATGGAAAAAGAAAGTGGGAAATCAGCTGGAAGCTGTAATTGAGCAAATTGCACTTCCATTTCAGGGACCTTGATGGCTTAAGGCTATGATTGAAGGCCCTACTACCATAACTTGCAGCAGAGGGGTATTTTTCCCTACAAATGAGAAACAGTTCTTTCTCTCCCATCTCTTATACTCCATTCTCCTCCACATTTCTTCACACTCCGATTCCCTCAGCCACATCAACAGCCCTTCCCTCAGTCTCTGCACAAAGAAACCCCTAATATTTTTTTTCATTTTGGTTAAAGAACTAACTGTGGCTCACTTGAGAAAGGTTCTGAGAAAGAACAGGAAAAACTTCAGTTCCCATATGGGCCATTTAACTAGAGAAAGCTAAAGTAATCTGAAGACACTATGTTTGTAAGAGGAATAAATTCAAAATGCAGCCTCTATAAAAGCTAGTACATATATTCCTGCAAAAAGCTCATTGAAAATTCAGACCGTTTCTGAATAATTACTGTAAATTTTTAAAATAATGAAGAATAAATTAAACTGCAAGAGCAGTGAGGTATTTAAAAATATTTGCATAGGTTTAATCTTGGAGCAACCTCCCCGCTTCATCCCCCAAGTTCATCTCCTGGTTTTTGTTTTGTTCACTCTGTCTATAGAAACTGAGGCAATTCCATAACTGATGAAAAAAGTTTAAGATATTTCACACATAAGCCACTCTGAATGTGCCGTGCTGTTCCTCTAGTTACATGGCATAGGAGGACTGGAGAACATAACCCAGTGCTCCCAAGGCACAGTGGAATGAAGCCAGAGCAGCAACTCCCTCATGGGTCTTCCTTCAAGTTTCATAGGGCCAGAGACACCCTTGGACTCACAGCATCTCAAAACCATCAACCACCAACTCTGAAAGGAGAACCCTCAGCTGACTCCATATGCACCCATATGGTACAAGGAAACCAGAGTAGAATGTGTCATGGCCTCAGTGGAAATACCTAGGTACACAGGGTTACATGACATGAAACAACATGTCATGGGATGAGCAAGTCTCAGCATCATGCTGCTGCTGCTGAACGTGCCTTTCAGGAGGAACGGCAGGGACCACGAGGACACAAAGCCTGATTAATGGCAGAGGGCTGGCTAGTTCTTCTGTCTTCTCCAGTTCCTCCTGCCCACTCTTCTCTTCCACTTTTGGCAGCACAGCACTGCAGCCCTCTCCTTCCACCAGCATGTGGTGGGAGAGCTATCACCTGTGCTGGGGACAACTGCACTGCTGCCACAGAGGAAAGAGTCAGCCTGGGCTCAGCCTCACAAAGCCTTCCCTGGAGACTATCGCTGGAGAGACGCTGACATGTGGAGGTACCGGGGTCAAGCACTCCATGCAAGGAGCAGGAAGAAGGAGGCCAAAGGAGCAAGCTGTGCAGTTTGGATATGAAACTTGATGACTCCACACTGGGAAGCCTCTTGATCTCCTCTGCAGCACTATAGGTCTTTGTTCCATGGCTCCTCTAGAGAGAAACAAACTTGCTCCTTAATTGGTGGGGGTTCATGGTGGAAACACAGGCCCTTCGGGCTTCCATTTTTCACCGCATTATCCTGGAGGACTTTGCTTGCCCTAATTTTGTCCCAAGGCCAAGTGATGATTTAGCTCTATCTATCTGAAAGTTAATGCAGCTGTGAGAAGAACAGGACAAAGAGAAACCTAAATCATGTACTTCATGAGGTAAAAGTGAAATTTGCTTTTTTTTTTTTCCCTTTATAATTTTCATCTGAACTAAAACTTCCTCATCTTTATAGCTCTGCTGCAGCACTTTCCTGTCATGGCCTGCCCTGCCTCTCCAAAGCAGCAGCCTGTAAGTCATCCCCCAGAATGTGCTGAATTGGTTTATAGTTTCCATTACAGCAAGAGGGTTGGTTGAGACGAAGTTGGGGGGAATGACATAACGCACAGGAATGCACCGCAGGCAGAACGGATGCAGCACGAACAAGGAAGAAATATGTTTACACAGTAGGTGAAAAACGAGAGAAAAGCTTTTAAGTGGGAATTTTTCGGAACAAACTATTCAAAGAAGCGTCACAGGTATAAGCTGTAGAAGCACAGTCAGCCAAATGTCACACTTGTATTGCTATGATGGCTGAGGTTGCTTTGGATTTAATACAGTGTGCCAGGGACCAAAATCAGCCCACTATACCTTCTGTAACAGCTGAAAATTTCTTATTAATCTAATTTTTGTCCTCAATATTTTAATCCACTGAGCTGTAAATTAAGATTAGTGGAGATTTACTGATGCTGATTAAAGAAGAGATTCTGCAAAGGCAGAATGCATGAATGTGCTATTTGTCAGCACTGGCAAATCCTAGTATATATGTTTTTAAAACTAAGGATTGCCTATGCCAGGGTAAGACAAGACCTCATATTTATTATAAATAACTGCAAACAGTTACATATGTGCTAATTTGGTGACTTTCTGTACCACAAGCTAACAAAAATTATAGGGGAAAGAAGAAAACAAAAACAAGGACACAAAGTATTCTAATCACCCGCAGTTAGGTTAAACATACATATACCTGTACAGAACTTACACTCATTAACAGTACAAGATACAGAAAATGAGGCATGCAAGGATTAGTTTTAGTTGCTAGGAATTTAAAAATACAGTATAATCCATACTGCAGTAAAATAAATGGGTTTTTTCTCTTTTTTTAAAAAATTCATTTCTTGGATGTTAGTATTTACTTACAATACATTTTCCAGTACCATCCTGACACCTATTTGAATTTCCATTGCAGTTGCAGGGGACACAGCGTCCAGCAAATAATCCTTTATTCTCACGATAAAATCCAAGGCCACATTCCTAGACAATAAGCAGAGAGAAAAAAAGTAAAGTAGTGAGTGTTGGCAGAAATAAAGGTTTACAGGTTATGGGAAGGGTATTTTGTAATTGTTTGCCATTTCCAAGGAGTAGTGGAGGTGTACATTTCCTTGCAAACTCTTCTAAACCCATACTGTTGAAGCTCATATTGTTGTTTAAATTATAAGTATTTTAACACAATGAATAGCCATGAATGGAGCTGAAGAAGTTTCATCTGAACTCTGTGCTCTACACTTCGTGGTAGTGGAGATTTCATCATTTTGACTCTAACCTCTGAGCAAAACGCATTTCCTTTGGCTATGTACAAAGGTGTAGAATATGACTTTTAAACGACAGAAAAGGTTTGAATATAGATTCACACTACAGTATTCTCAAAGAACATTTGGAAATCTCATATATTAGCTACTAGTTATATGAAATCTTGATATTAATTTAACTGTGGTGTATTCCTTGGAAATACTTCTAATGAGATATCTTTTACATGAATGCATCATGACTTCCACAGTAAGTCTACCTGGAGCTATATAATGCTATGGTTAGACAGAGCTAGGTGATCTTACAAAACATACAACAGTCTAATATGTAAGTACAGGCTTGTCCCAGAGATCTAGGAAGCATGAGAAGAATGTTCAGCTATTGAGGGCACAGGAGCTGGAGCATAGCCTTTCATATCAAAGTTGGGTTTAAACAGGGAGCTGAACCAGAGGAAGATTATGAATAAAGCAAGAGACATTAAGTTCGTTAGCCAGGAAGGTAGGAACTACTATGTTAAAACCATGTTCTTACTTGGCATGGGCAGGGAAAGCACAAGGTTAGTGAAAGTACAAGGAATTCTTCTTGGGCATGCAGCCTTCCCATATACAGACCAATTGAAAAATTCATGCCCACCTTCTCTGCTCAGCACCTTCCTGGGACACCAACTACACCAAAAATGACTGGATGTAAGTCTGCCCGTTCTATTCCCTAGCTCCTTTTCATTAGTGACTAAGCTGGTGTGGTGCAAGGAAGACCAGAGGCTGTATGGAAGAGGGGAGAAAGCTGTGCAACCCACGAAGCCAACACCTCCCAGGTTCCTGCCTCCAGTAATGTACTTCTACACTGCACCTACACCTTGCCTCTACCTCACCCTTAGGGGCTGGCCCCAATGACATTCAGAAAACAAGTGACAGCTGAACTGTAAAGCTGTAAATCTTTTCCCATATTAATTGAACTGTCAAGACTGATGGGACTAATCTGAAGAGCAAAGGATTTCTGGGATGGTGTCTCAAATCATGTCCCAGTGGTGTGAGGTGTAAGTATTTATGCAGGGACAGGATTAACCAGTAACCACATAACTACCAGAGAAAAAAAAATAATTCACCTGTCATAGAGCAGATTCCAAAGGAATATTGAGTTATTGCTGTTTAAACAACAAATGTTAGTGGCACCTTTGCCTTCTTTACATGTGCGATAAGTGAAAAAAAAAGAAAAAAAGTATGCAGAATACTGGTACCATCAACAGCTTTTAATACTGACTTCAGTGTGAGCAAGGACTGAATTTAGAATAGACACTTGGAATTTTTCAGATACAGTTTTAAAAGGGTGAATACATTCCCTGAACAGCAGGGAGCCAATACACACAGCTTCTGAAGAATCCAGGGCCTGAAACACATTAAACGGCATGACTAAATAAAACATAGGCTCTAATGCATACAAATTTTATTTACTAAAAGTCTGTTTTTGGAGAGCAAAATGAATCACTCATTTTAAAAACACATCCAAATGCATTTGGAAAAAATCTATGCAACTTTACGTTTTTCTATTTATGCTGTCATTAAAACAACACATTTGGGGTACGTGGGCACTTTGTTTTTGAAAGCAGCATTTGTGATACTGAGAAATTGATTCCAGATGAAGATACAGCTCTAGGCACTATCAAGTGCTTAGGAGTTTAGGCAGACTGTTTTCAAGTAAACAACAATTTAAAAGCAACTTCTCACACACACTTTTGTTAGCAAAGTACTTTGAGATATAAGAAGATTAGCCTTCTTATTACTTTTATATTAAGTAATGTTTAAGTTGTTATCGAATTAGTTCATTTAAAAACCAACAGAAAGAGGGAAGCAAGCAAGCAAAGAAGGGCAAATGAACAAATTACCTGTCTCAGGTAAAAATCCCTTTGAACTTGTTGCTGCTGAAGGTGAGGATACGATAGCCTCTGTTGCATACCGTGTGCTAAACAAGGCCCCAGGGCTACTAGCATGACAGCCAGCCATCCTACATTCCTCGGCCTCCGCGCTTGGGCCATCATTTCACTTTAGCTCCACTGCAAGCGTACACTCCTATGCTTTCGTTGCCTGCCTGTTCTCTTACACTCTTCCTTCTTCTCCAGCTTCTGACTCAGATTAATGAGGCTCTGTGCTGTGAGGGGCCGCACCTTTAAACTTTATACGTGAGTCAAGTTGCACAGCACGCATTACTGTTCCAGAGGTTAACAAGTAACCCCGCAGTTCCTGTAGCTCAATATATACCTAAGTTGGGGTGTGGCAGGCATCACCTCCTCCCCACCTAAGGCAGCCAGACAGAGCTAGGTGATTAGAGCAGTAAATCACTGCCTGAGTAATGCTGCATAAACATACGGGGCTTACGAATTACCCAGGTGAGTGTCTTGATCACTTCCTTTGGCTATGTATTTTCACCAGGTTATAGAAAAAAAACAACACCAAAAAAACCTAACCAAACAAACAAAAAAACCCTTTATAAAGGCAGCATGTTGAAAGCAATGGGATGGCAGTAGGAATTTCAGTCAATGCTCATCGATGTGTTTGTGGCACAAAGTATAAAATGTGTGAAAAAGTACGTTTCTAGAAATATTTCCCAAATAGTATTTGACAGATGATGGAGAGCTGCCCTGAGCAGTGGATGCACACACGAGACATAAGCTAACCATAAATGTTTTAGTCACTCTCTCTGCAGCTGCTCTGGTTTAGATAGTATTCTTTCATTCTCATTTCAAAAATGTTTGCAAGGTTAGTACAGCAAATAGTAACCCTCAACCATTTTCTTGGAGAATAATTCCTTATATTTTGTGCACTTTGTACACCACTTATCTCTCTGGTACTTTATTCTGCTGCCTTCGGTGCTTGCACATGGGAACAGTCAAGCTCTAAGCTGCACAAAGTGACAACCAAAAGAATTACAGCTACAGGAACAGCATCAGGGACTGGATATACAACTAGAGCTAGGATTTCACCATTCTTTAGGTAACAGTATTTGCAATGTTTGTATTATCTTTCATAAGAATATATCAAAAACATTTTTTTCAAATATTTTAACTTCAACTTTCAAATATTTGCCTATAAAAACAGAAAAAGCATTAGTCACTCTATGAAAACAGGAAAGTATACAGAATTATCTTAGTTCAGGTTACTTGCCTTGGGCTTTGTAATGCATTTCCCTGATAAAATAAGGAAACTAGTCAATGTGTAGGGTCTCACAGACTGTGATCAAGTCAACTTTGACCTTCCTTCCATTAAAGTAAGTATCGACCAAGATCATTCAGCCTCCCAAAGGGCATCACAGAAGAATCCCTCTTTATAGTGCCTTACACATGTAAAATGACATTAACAGTTCTGCAAAGGCAATGATGAGTTGAATAAACCTACAGTGCTTCTTAGACAGTGGAAGTATTTGAGCCATTGAAAGTGCACGTGCTTACAAGAAGCACGTTTAATTACTTCAATAACTAGCCTGTTCCTCTAACTAAACCAGTATGTATAGCTGTAGGCAAGACAGAAGATAATGGTACAGTATGGAAGCAAACACTTCCTACCTGACATGAGTCACCAGCGTACTCCGGAGGGCAGGAGCATGTCTCTACACTGGATGCAATGCTACCGCTCCCTGCACTGGTGGCTTCTTCCAGCCCAACCTCACCAAGGGTTAATCGCTGAGTCTCTGTGAAGTAGAGGCCTCTGATGTGTAAACCTTCTAGTCTAGACAGGATTATCATCAGTTCTTCTCTGGATACAAGGTTATTGCTGCTGGCATGCCTGAAGTTTCCCTGCACAGTAAGGGTACAAATTGAGCACAGCCCTGCAGCTTCTTAAAAAGACTATCTGCAAAGAATACAGGGTGACAGGCAAAGACAGTAAAAATCCATGGAACAGACCCCTACAGTACTAACTGGTGTGGGATGAAATAGAGGTCAGGAAAATAAATATAATGAATGTAAACCTAGGATAGGTAGAAAAAGGAATAATGAGCATAAAAAGGGATGTACCCTTTACTTTGCAAGGTACGTATGGCTTTGAGGTACCAAAAGGTGAAGAAGCATATAGGTTCTTCTTCAGTCATGCAAATTTCTTTGAGGTATCACCCACCAAACCATAAAAAGGTGGAGGAAAATGCTTTTAGTTTTAAGAATAAGCAAAGTTATAGAAATCCAGTCTTTCCAGGCTGCCTTCACATGCTTTCTTGCTGCTAGTAGGCATAGCATTACTGAAAATACAATCTGGTTTGAAGAAACGTCTTTTTGCCTATATATAAGACAGAAATAAATAACCCAGTGTGACCTTCTGAGCACAGACATAAGGTAGGAATAATCCCTGCTAAATTCACCTCACTGCATGTTGGACATTCATTCTAAACTAGGTTAGTAGACACCAAGGAAAACAGATAGCAGTTCATTCCATCCCTATTAAGTACAGTCTGGGGCTGCGATGAATCATCTTCCATTGATGACTGATTCAATCTTACTCCACTGGCCCTGGAGGGCGTACTAAGGGCTAAATTGGACAAGATGCCTAACTTAGAGGTGCTAAAATTAGGTGGCATGAACCAAAACCTAAGTTCAATGTGGCAGGAAAGAGAGAGAAAAAATGTTTATATTTAAGGTCTACAGTATTTAAGTTCATATTATTAACATTATCAAGTATTTGGTATTTCTGCACATTACCTGTGTATTTTTTATGTGCCCCTAGGAAGAAAAGGGAAGGCCATCCCATTTTCAATTCTTACCTCAACTAGCTGTACACGGCCATAATATTGACGGTCAGGCAGTGGGGTGTTAGGATCCATATAGACAACCTCCATTTGCTGGCCCTATATGAGAATGAGGATATAACATTGCCATTTCACTACTTTTTATGATAAAGTGTTCATATGCAATAAAATTTGGTGAAGTACATTAATTCTGTTCTTTGAGGGATAAAAACAAATACTAGGAAAACTGTATGTCATTTTGTCAGTGAAGTGGTATAGCAAGCACTGTATTCCAGTGCCAGCAGGGTTTTCACTGCTTTTGCCTATTAACAACTTTGCTTTCAAGTGAAAAAAAAACAAAACCCAAGATAATTAAATTAATGCTGACCAATTTTCACAGGAATTAATTATTACTTTTGAGTAAAAATGTTTTTGCATTTTCAAGCAGTCTCCTTTGCACCCTGGATACCACTTTATGAGTCATATTTCCCAGTAAGATTCCTAGGATAATGAATTAGTATTTCTGATGGTCTGAACTAAAAAACCCACATCCCTGGGAATTTCAATAAACAGTAAAAGATTTCAAATTTGGCTCTGAAGTGTTTAAATTAAAAAACTGTTAACCTAAAACGCATTTTTACTTCAGTAAATGCATTTACTTCACTTGAAGCCCTATAATTATGCTTAATTTTATGCTGAAGAATATGAGATTAATTACACATCGAATCCAGGGCGTTTTTTGCAGAATCGCAACCATATTTGTTGACAAGTGTGCAAGGCATTAATTAATCTTTTTTCACAGGTGCTTTTTACAGAGAAAATCCTGGTTTATCTCTTTATTTGCTCTTAGGTCAGTTATGCTTAATAATATGTTACTCTGGCAACAGAGATAGGTGTGTTGATGGCTTTGAGCAAAATGCAGTAAAATCACTTTTATAGAAATGTAGGCAAGTTGCTATAAAAGTTAAGCACACTACAGGAGCAAAATTTGCCATAGTTGTCAGGAAAAAGAAAAAAATCATGGTATTGGTGCTGCTTGAAAGAAAAAATAATATTTCAAAACTTACTATTAGTTTTACATCAGGTCTCTTATCCAGAAGAACCATGCCCTCGCTAGGCAAGCCAAAAGATTTCACTTGGTAACTTAGGAAGCCACCATATGAAGAAAGCTGTAACAAAATGCAAAAGACCAGAGATACTTTACTGCACTATTGTCTTCTATTAATATAACTTTGTATTCCAGTTTAACCAATTTTACAGCACTGTAAATAATATATTTACTCTTTGTTCTTTAGACAAAATATGAAAATATGTGTTCCTTGGAAGAAATTACTTTCTATTTTGGTTACTTTGTGCGTCTAACATTACTTTTTGAGCAGTTACTGTTCTCTGGAAGGTTACATGCATCAGGTGGGTGGGTTGGGTTTTTTTTTCATTCCTGAGGATCACACCATTTGTGTCCTGGAGAAATCACATGTTCACATGAATGATGTTCTTCCCCTGATCCTACAGAACAGATCTGGCTCATCAAGAGCAGATATCAGACTGACAATGAAAGTAGCAGTGAACCCCATGAACAGCCACAGATAAAAAGTCATCAGACTAAGCATGTTTAAAGGTGGCTTTTCATAGGCCAGCATTTTCTAAACTTACTACAAAGGTTAATCTAATCAGGAAATCTTTGCTCCACTTTCTGGAGGACAGGACCTCTACTGATATTAGCTGATATCATTAGCTCTGTTGTAAACTGACCGTTGCTGCAGGTTGAGCTGAAACCACACTTCTTTTGGCTGAACTACTGGTGACCACAGGCAGCCTCAAACCCAACCAAATACACACACTGCTGCCCAGAACAAAGACTTGAGCAAGTATGTTTGAATCATCTGACAAACAGCTTCCTGGGGTCCTGTATGAATGACTCAGTCCAAAACACACTGAGACAAAAGGAAGCTCCAGGCACAGCCCAGGCAGTTTTGCTCCGTGAAGAGTCTAGAAGGAATGTTTGTGGGTACCTAGGTGAAAACGGGTGTTTTGCCAGCCACACATATACTACTTTGTTTTGCACCCCTTGCTGTTTGCCCTGATAGATTATGCTTGGTTTTGACATGGGAGGAAAAACTGTTTTGTCAGGTTTTAGTTTTTTGCAGCCTTCAGTCTACTCCTTTCCATATACTTTGTTGAATTACAAACAAAATAGTACTAAATTTGTTCCTTGGATTACAGTGCCATAATTGATGCTATTATCTTTAGCCAACTGCATTTTCAAAAGCATCATTTGGAACATTGGCTATTTTTTGCCAATACAATCAAAACAACTCTGTATAAATTTTTTTTTTTCCAAAAATATACGAAAATTCAAATTAGAGCTAATTTACTGTTTAACACACATTTTAGGACTGCATCATTTGACAGGCTGTTATGTTACTGCTTTTTTAACGGGAAAATATTGGTGTTATAAACTACACTGTATTCTATACATATAGTATTTTTCTAACATTAAGAGTGGTCTACTAAATAGAATGTCAAAATACAAAAGAACAGAAAATGGTGATGGTGTGATCTGAATTTCTCAATGACTGTTAGTTTCTGCAGTGCTATAGATTTTATATTTGAACTTTGTAAACAAAACAGAAAGAGGAAAGAAAATATACTCTGCTAAATATTAATGTTCAAGTGGAACTAGTTAAAAGGTTTAAGATAATGGAAAACAGTATTAATATCCTCATCATACTGAAAAATGACTGGAGTAATCTTGTTCACATTTTCTGAAAGAGATGGTATCACTGCAAGTAGACCAAAGCCTGACATTTTCAGAATACAGTAACAGGAATAATTGGTAAATTTATGAGCTTGTAAAACCAGCAACAAGATAGCATTTTAAGGAGATTTTCACTTCTGCAGCATTGCTTTTGCTAAAATATAAACTTAGACAGAGTGTACAGTAAAAGCAGGTCCAAAACCAGAAATATTTTATTGACAGTGTTCTCAATTGTAAATAATGGTAAGTCATGGTATGCCTAGTTAGATGCTGTGACATGCAACATAAACCTCATAACACTGTTCTTAATAGCTACGCTTAAAAAGGGGTATAACCTGCTTTATATTTTGTTATGGGAACAATAAAGTCCTTTTGCTTTAACACTGTAGTAGATAACATATGCTTTAACATGGAATTTCTTTGAAAGATAATTTGTAGACATTGAAACAAGAACCTCTATAACATTAACAAAGAGCATTCTAACTAAACATGCTGATCAGCTTAAAGCTATGTACATCTGAGCATAGGAGAGCAGGGTGAAAAATCTTATAGAATCATAGAACGTTGTGAGTTGGAAGGGACCCACAAGGATCATCGAGTCCAACTCTTGCCCTAGCATAGGACAATCCCAAGATTCAGACCACGTGTCTGAGGGCTTTGGCCAAATACTTCTGGAATATTGTAAGGCTTGGTGCCAGGACTATCTCCCTGGGGAGCCTGTTCCAGTGCTCCACCACCCTCTGGGTGAAGAACCTTTTCCTAATGTCCAGCCTAAACTTGCCCCGGCACATCTTCCTGCTATCTCCCTGGTCCTACCATTGGTCACTAAAGAGATCAGCACCTGTCCCTCCTCTTCCCCTTGTGAGGAAGTTATAGACCACGATGATGTCTCCTCTCAGTCTCCTCTTCTCCAGGCTGAAGAAACTAAGCAACTTCAGCCTTTCCCCATATGGCTTACCCTCTAAACCCTTCACCAATTTAGTGGCCCTTCTCTGGACACTCTCTAGTACCTTTATATCCTTTTTATACTGTGGCACACAAAACTGCACCCAGTACTCAAGGTGAGGCTGCACCAGCACAGAGCAGAGCGGGACAGTCACCTCCCTGAACCAGCTCACAATATTGCTCTAGTCTTTCAAATGAGGACTAAGAGAAACTTAAAAAACTGTACTATTTTTAACACTTTGGTGTCTATTCCATTTGTTTTAACTTTTGTGACAGCAGGATTGCATCTGAAAAGCCTGCGCGTCCTAGAACTGGCTAGCAACTATTGACACTGTCAGAGTTCCAAAAGGAAAACCTGGGGCTCTGTGCCTGCAGGCCACCACTAGCAACGTCCTCCTGGTCAGTGTGATCCTCAGGCTGAAATGCTGAGAGATATTAAGAGTGAGCAAAAGACTGCTCCCATGCATAAGCAGAAAGAGCAGCAAGCAGTTCAAAGAATACAAAGGTTAGAAAATCAGGCGTTGCTCTTCCCAAGCCACATATCAAAAGCAAAAGGTTGGGTTTTTTGTGTGCCATGGAGCATGTAATCATCTTTTATTCTTATGAAAATCTGCCCAGGAGATACTCTAGGGAATCTAAAGGATACTGAGGTACATTGGCAAGTTCTACATGTTCTGGGTTACAGAAAAGCAGATGAAGGTACCAGTTCCCTGAACCATAGCTCCTGACAACGTTGTGCACAGAAAGATTGCCCTGGCACCAAGCAAGACGATTAATTCTATGTTATTGGTTATAAATTTAACACTGTACCCAGAAGTGAAGTGTGATTCCTGGCATGACAGGTAACAGAAATAAGAATTTAATGAGGGAAGAGAGAGAAACATATCTAAGAAAAACAATGAAACTCTTATCAATGATGCTGTCAAAAAACAAATACATGTTATTAAAACAGACAAGTTAGGTGCCATTTACCTTCTCTCCCAGGTAAGATGGTGGTGCTTTCCAGTACAAACTGTGCACTGAAGCAGGCAATTCTTGAACATCAGCCACTACACTATTACTGACTGGATTGAAAGTGACTGGAATGTCAATATTTTCATCCATTGTCTCCAAGCGCCAGTTCCTCATGTCCACAAACTAGTGAAAATACATAAAGAAAATAAAATCTTATTTCACCTTTTGTTAAACTTTACCAGCATTAAGTAATAAGGAGAAACTGTTTCCCTCAGCATGAAATTAACCCCTTCAGAGCCAGCCTAAAGTCTTCATGTAACATACGTTGCAGGGACCTCAAAAGAAAGTGTCAGTGGGATGGATGTGCCAGAGCTACTTGGGATGTAGGCATTCAGGCATTTGGTTTGTCACCTACAAACTAAATTCCATCTTCAGTCATGTGAAGAAATAACCCTTCTGGAGGTGACTAGGAATTGTGTACACAAATCCAAGGATATAATTTGGAGGTGCTTGTTAAAGTCCATTCCAAAATCAAAGTACAAGTATACTAACCTAAAAAAGACTGAGTGTGGACCTGCTGTGGTAGGTTAAATGAGATGGAGGGGACATGGCAGGATATTTTGGAGAGGCAGGCAATGTAGCCTAATATCCTGGCTCTTTAATGCGCATTTTATGTTCTTGGCTTTTGTTTCATGAAAGACCATGCATCCTGTTGTTTATCATTATGCTGGGGGAAAGAAAGCATAGTGCATATGTATCAGAACAGTTGTGTGATGGGGTTGCCCTTGGCTGGCCTAAGCAATAAAACAAAGAGATAGACACGTTTTCAAAAACAGTCTTGGTGAGGACAAGTAATCACTAGAGGAAATTTTCCTAAAGCAAATGGAAGTTTGCTACTGACTTCATCGAGGCCAGATTTGCATCCTTTGTTCTACACAGTGAAGTGCCACAATCTGGATTGCATCTACTCTATGTCTAAGCCTGAACTAAACTCCTCATCCATCATTTTAGGACTCTGCTTCTCTCTTTTTCTTTCTCTGGCATTGTTTCAGGCAGTTCTTGGTTGGTTTTTTTTTTCACTCTTCAGACATCTTGCCATTCATTTATGCTACTAAAAATCTGTCTTCTTTTCTCATACTTGATGTCATGTATTTTTTTATAGGATGGAAGAAAGACGATTTTTACAATCTCTGTAGAATCTGTCACACATTTCTTAGGTTTCAAAATTTATCTATGACATAGACATGTAAACTGACACGTGCTTATCAGAACGTCTTGAAGGATGCATTGACTTTAATGATGAACTAGTATCTGAAGACCAAGCAACAGATGCCCAGATCAACTTCAGCCCAACTAGTGATTTGTAAACAAACAGGTGAAATTGGCCATTTCTGCTGAAAGGAACTTTCAGATTGCTCCTTTAACAAGGTTGCAATAAATCTGCACCATTGTTTGCAGAATATTTCTCATCCTTAGAAACTAATAAAATATATTTTCAATTTTGGAAGAAATCTGGCATTTCCTTAGTGGAATAAATGTAGGTTCATAATAGCAAAGAAAAAAAACCTATTGGATACACCTTGGTTCTACGGCGATTTGTGCTGCGACAGTTGCTGGTTGCCCCAAAACAAAAGCAAGAGGTGCATCCCCTGGGATTAGAAGGGTCCAGATAAAAGGATCCTGGTCGGCAAGTATCACATTCCGCACCTTCAACATTCTCCTGTTAAGGCATAGTTGAAATAAATTTCAGTGCTTTTCCTTTTGGTTTTGGTGAGGCCCCCAAAACCTCATGCACGTAAAACAAATCTTCTAAAAGAATATTTATATAAATGTATGGAAACATGAATGAAAATGTGTGATTGTCTGGATACATCGTATTCCAAATGCAAATAAAACTGACTTCTTGGAGACTATCTTAGTTGTGAGCTGTCTTTCTAGTTCATAAAGTAAACCACTGAGAAATAAATATTAGTCAGAGACAGCTGGTAACTTCCCTGCCAAAACCCTCCTGCTGGCTTTTCCAAACCTACAATATAAAAGGTCACTTGTGAAAGTTCACATTTATCACATTTAATTATGCAGATTAGAACAAAAGATCTCCTGGATATAATGATGTGGTGAAATGTCATCTAACATAATATGGCTAAAAAAAGCAAGGGACCTGGTTAACATCCAAAAGCTGAGATGCAGATGCATAATGCAGGTCTGTGCTGGGTACAGACTGCTTCAGTGAATCAATGGACATCTACTCTGCAGCTCTGTAACATCCTGCAAAGCCTAAGAGCACCTGTAGAACTGACAAATACTGAACACATTAAAAAATGGCACTTAACTGCTACCATGATAATCTGTGCACACATGGCAGGATGTGATGGTTTTGTACAGCTGCATTTAACTTTTACTGAAAACTTAATGATAAACTCACTTCAATCACTCTATTAAATACGAAATAGTCACTGATGTGCAAACGATGCTTGTGAATGCAGAAGTAATTTGATTTATCTGACCTTGCAGAGACAAATTCCTGTCTGGGGATCGCAAACATCTGGTTCTGTTCCACCTCTGTTGCAGTTACACGGCAGACAGTTTGGGAAACCGTAAGTACCCGGAGCACACTGATCACACTGCCGTCCTTTTATTCCTGGTTTGCATCTTTAGCAACAAACACACGCAGAGGAGGGAGTCAATAGAGGAGGCAGGAATGAAGCAAGGAAGGGAAGATTAAAACAAAAGGGAGGTGGATCTTTGAAGCATATGTATGGCTATTACACAACCTTATGGCTTCCACAGAGAAACAGCAGCAGGTTAGAAATGTTCTCAGATTCCAGTGGTATGTTTTATATGGTCATAGAACTGATTAGGATTGGATTTGATTTTGAATAATTGTTCACAATGGAATTAGACTGCTGAGGCTATTCACTGCTTGCAGGGCAGAATTATTCTCTCTGTACACCAAGGTGTGAAACATGGAGGTTGCACACAGGTAAGCAGAGCTGGAAGAAAACACATTGCTGGAGGATTTGACTGGGCATTTTCTCAAGGCACTCACCTGCCTTAATATGAAAAGGACAGACTTAAAATAATTTAAATTCAGGAAATATTATGAGCGTTCTCTGAAAATAAGTGTTCTCTATCATATTTACAGAATTAATGGTAGAGGAGGAAGGTGCATATTTTTCTTTGTTAGGACCCTGCAAAAACATTGTGCAACCAGACTGAACCTAAACTGGGCCTTACACAACCTATTTGCTCTGAAGTATTTGTACTTGCCATTTAAGGACTCAGTTTTCTCAAGGAAATAATAGAAATGTTGAACTATACTAATATTGACAACATTGGAATATAAAATCATTCTCTATGGCTGTGCTTGTATTTTAGAAGATGTAAATAAGAGAAAAAAACTAAAGAATTTATATCAATCTCAGCATGCTGAATTACAGAAGAATAAGCATATGTCATACAGAAGGCATAATTTTAAGGGCAGTTATCACCTATGGCTCCAACTGAACCATATCTTCCATACATAGAGCACCTAGCATCAAAGTTTCTCAAAATTCATTCCAAACATTGAAGATTTACAGAACTTTAAAACTTCATTAGACTTAAACCCAGGCATCAGACTGCGGAAAGTCAATTATAAAATTTTAAGAATCTGGGAGATAAGGCACACCACTACAAATTATGTATGGCTTTAGAAATCAGGAGCTCTGATATGAGGTCTGCTACTAACTGAACATTGAATAAGCCATATGAAATGGACAGAGATTTTGTGGCGTACCATGAGTGACACAGCATGTCACTGGCAAATGGAATGCAAGCCCAGGAATCCCAAATCCCATCATTAGTTACCTGCACAAACCAATTGTCTACTAAACATTGCAGGTATCCCTGAAACCCTGCGTTCTCACTATAGCCAAGCACTGCTTAAATCCTCATTCATCATCCAAGTTTCCCACATCCCCTCCAAAATCTCTGAAAGAATGGTGAAGAAAACCACTTGTGCATTGTTTATAACACAAGTAACACAAACTTACTTGCACTGGCCATTGTTTTTTTCACATTCTGGGCTTGCCGCGTTAATGACTCCTCTTTCTGAACAGTTGCAGCTCTCGCAGCCAGCGAGAGGGTGATAGCTGAAGTAATGTTTCTCACAAACTTCACACTTTGGTTTCACAGTTCGTGGAGGGCAAATGCATTTACCAGTCACACCATCACAAAGACGCTGCCCGCAGTTGCATCCTAGGCCAAATAAAATGTTCTACAAATTAATCCCATCTCAACTTACAACGATCAACTTGTAAGTAAACTTGTATGTAAAACAAACACATACAAACTGTATGTATAAAAGACATGATTTTTGTCTCTCTTGCACTAGGTTTTAATCTCATCTGGCTAGTTTGACTTCAACTACCACAATGATGTGAGACTGAGACAAACCAGGGTTATGGAAACAAACTATATGACTGCAATGGTAGTTTCAAAGAATAGCTTGAGACCTTGGCTCTTCTCCACAGGCTGGCTGCTTAACTTCACCACAGCCATTATTATAACTTCCCCAAACTATCAAGCACTAAACAATGAAGAGTTTTCGTGTTAAGGGCACTACTTCTACAAAATAATATTAACAAACATAGAGTATAACATCTGGGAAAGCAGCTGAAGACTGTTGTTGTAATCTATAAATCTGTCGATGTCAGTAAGAATAACATCAGAAAAAGAGGAATTAAGAATGCTGACTCTGATTAAGTATGGAAAATTTTGAAGATATAAACTGGGATACAACAACAACAACTTAGAAATGATTTATCAGTCAGTGCAAAAAAATCTATTTGACAAAAAGAGTGGCAATATGGATTTTAACCAGTAAAACTGTAAGCCTGCTACACCTGATCAGGCAACACACGCGAAAGCACACTTCATTGTATACTTAAAGGGAATGGGGCGACTTCTGTGCTAAAATGAAAGCTGTGCTATGCTACCTTTAAAATGGCTCAACTGGCCTCTCGTAGGATCAAGCTCCATAGAGAAACATGAGGCTGTGGCACCTATGCAGTAAAATCAGAAATTAAATAAAAGGTGGAGTCAGGCACCTCCTAAGTCCGAGCATGTACTCACGCTTGCAGAATGGGAATCCATAGTAGCCAGTTTGGCATCGGCTGCACTGACGACCGATGACATGAGGTCTGCAAATGCACTGTCCTCCCAGGGGGCTGCAGGTAGGGCTTGTGGCACCTGTGCTATGGCAATTACATGGCAGGGCTCCGTTATTGTAGAAAGCCACTAGTGACCTTACTGAGTCCTTACAGAAGGCCGATGATCCTTCTGGGCTATTTAAATAGAAATATAAATCATGTAAATACTGGCACTTGGGAACTGTTATGAGTGTGCTTTGCAGTGGTTTATTAAATTAAGGTCCTGTCTTTCAAACAGTTCTCTGACATAAGGATGGCATCAGTACACATGCAAGGGTATACTTTAATTAAATTAGCAGTGAATGATTTTTAACATGCAGGTAAGGGACTTTTTTTTTTTTTTCCTCAAACAAAGTGTGTATATTAGTCATATAAGTTCAGACATGCCAAGCAAAATACCAAATACCAAAGATGGAAATACCAAAGACAGAGAGATGACATAGATTTTCCTTTTTTGTACTGTGAGCAATAAAGCTCTACCTCTACATTTCATTTACAATAGAAAGTAATGGAAAAATGACTCATGGAAATTTAATGGGCCAGCATAAGGCATGAAAAGCATTTTAATGTAGCACAATTATGGGGATTTTATATATATGCCTTTAATACAGGAAAAAGTTACATTAATTCCCAGCTTGTTATCAATGTTCAGTTTTTTTTAGAAAGTGAAGCTTACTCGATATAAAAACTGTTTCCTCCACATTGGCTGATGAAATCAAATGACTTGTCCACTGTCTTTTTGTCAAGTATTTTGTAACTGTAGGTGTCTGCTGGAACAACTAAGACATTTTCCTTAAAACAACAAGAAAGCCAAATAGTACATTTCAGAGAAAAGCAAAAGACACAAGCTAAGGCATTTATTTATTTAAATGTTGCTTCATTATGTGTTCTGGATTTTCTCAAAACTCTTAACATTTTAACTGAAAAAAAACAGGAAAATATACCTCTTCCCACCAGAGTTGTGATGCTGCAAGCAGTGTGCCATAAAAATAGTTTATAGTATCTTAAAAATTTTTAAAAAACCAGAAGTAGTGCACAAGGTCCTAAAAATCTGAAACACAGCATTAGAAGACAAATTCTTTCTTTTTGGCTTTCATCTTTGCATCTATATCTAAATGAATGGTGAAACTAAGAATGACATTTCCAAGTACATCTTTGTAATAAACGTACCAGAACCAGCATTCTTCCTTCAGGTATCGTCACTGTAACAGAGACCTCGGGTTCAGAAATGTCAAGCTCAATTTGGTTTTCTGCAATCACCTGATCCCGACAGCCAGAGGTATGAGGGCAGAATGAAGCATTGAAAGAACCTAGAAGAAAAAACATAACGCTAAAAAATGCTCCACATGCCAAAATGCCAAGAAAGGAAAGGGGTTAGACCAAATTCAGATGCTTACCTGACCACACACGTCCTGCATCCACACGCACTTGCACAGGGAACACCGGGTGTGCTGGCTGACAAAAATGTACCACAAATACGTATCTGCCCAAGCGGGGCACTCTGCCATTCAAGGTAATCTGGTTCTGCAGAAACAAGAGCAGCTCAGATAGTGTATTTGTTTCATTAAATATTCTTGGGTTTGTGAGCTGTGCTCTGTGCCACCTACCTGCAATAAAAGAGAGAGGGGCTTAGTGTCTCTCAGGAAGTTAAGTATCTTCAAAGAACATGGCATTACGAAGGCCATTACAAAGGTCCTATCTGTTTGCATGCCAAGCACTTAGATGGGTCTTCTGCAGTCTGTGAGACTACTGTGGAGTTTAGAAAGAAGCTGACATTTTTGTTTGTCTTTCTGTATATTGTCTTTGTGGCTTATTCAGTCTGCAACATTTTGATCATATCACATCATTCATTTTTTAGTCTCTTAAAAGTGTTTAATCTGTTTAACTTTACTAAGAACATACTTTGTGACTTAGGAAACAAAGTTTTCAAAATATGACATACCTGTAATGGTGTCAGGGTGACTCCATTAACTGAGTCAGAAGGTAAAGGGGCACTCAGTGGATCGAGTATATTTCTCCGTACTTCGGAAATTTTCCCATCCTTGAATGCATCCAAAACCAAAGATGCTGGTGGAGTTTCATATACTGAGGGAATGCATGTTGCACTAAACATAGAATTATAGTAATTACTCCTGGGGACAGGAGAACTTCTGAAGCATCATAAAAGGAAACGCAGTCATCTCACAAAAGTCAATATATTAGACTGTATTACAATTAAAAATGCAATAGTAACCCAAACTTTTGTAATCCAAAGTTGCTCTTTGGATTCTGTGTAAATGATCAGAAAGAAAATGAAAACAAGAGGTACAGATTTAACTCACAAAGGAGAAAATGTACATTAACCAATTTTATTTACTCAAAATTTCCTTAACCTGAACAGTTGCAATGGAAAGAGTTTGCTGAGGCAGACAAACCCAAGGGAACCGAGCGTATTAAAAAATTAAATACATTTTAGTTAATCCAGTTAGTCGCATTCACCAGAATCTGTACTAATAATGAATTCTCAGTTCTACAAATATTTACATAGGTGTATCCTTTAAACATGCAAGTTTTCACACTGAAGTCAATGGAACTACTTAAGTACTTAGAAGTTAAGTATACACTCAAATATTTGTAGAATTGGAGCCAAAATAAATAACAGTGCTCCTTGAAATCATCCTTATGCATTCACTGCTGTGTTTAACTATTCCTTCCTTGGTATATTTAATTCTGAAGAACTTGATTGAGAGAAGTATTTTCTAAGACTGCAGGAGAATATGTTTTTGGGGATTTCCTTCTAGTATTTGTTCACTTCTAGTGAGTATTCAGCAGACAATGATTAATCTCTGCTCAAGACAGGCCCAGAACTGGAATGGCACGTATGTTTCAGGGCCAGGATTGAGACATATTTGCCAGGCCTATGTGGGAAATCACGTGCAGCATCTGCTTATAACACTGTTAAACTAAGCCAAGACTCTGCATTTTTCAACTTGGTGAACACTAAACACTCAGGAGAGCAAAAATGCTGCCAGATAATGGTTATAATAACAGAACAAAAGCATACAGTAAACTATGCAAATGTAACAAGAAATTAAAAAAAACCCCACCAAACAAAAAACCAACACAAAACCAAAGGAAAAGGTACAAATTTCTACATTAGCTTTACTTTAAATCATGTTTTTTACTCAGCCTTTTTCCCCCATTTTACTAAGAATATAAATGCCCAGCAATGCAAAATGCCTTTGTTGCAAGTACAAGTATTTTCAGTCTTAGAAAGCTGCTCTCAGTTGTAACACTGCAAGCAGGAGAACTAAAGCTGCTATTCAATGCTATGCATGCTTGGAGGCCAAGTACAGTCACATGCTTTTATCCCATTTACTATCCAGATTTTTCTGCTTTCTATTTCAATTCAACCATTACATTAGAAGCCACCATCTGTAAAACTATTAGACCTAGCCATCAACTCCTTCTGCTTCTGAAGTCCTGCAAATGACATTTGCTTTTACTTTGAGGCCCTTCTCATTGCCAGATCAGTCAGAAGAAATCCTTAGGAGCAGCATCACGAGGGGCACCCTGGGGAGTGCAACAGGAACTGAAATGTGGGGCCTCTTAATTTGGAAGCTGTAGTGATAGTTCTTCTCTGGCCCAAAGAATAAAACACGTGGAGAGGGGAAAAGCTTCCAGAGGACAGAGCAAGTGCTCTGCAGAACACAAACCTGACCACTTGGGAAGTGAAAGTTCAGGTTCAGATCTTCATAGCAAGAGAAGAGCTATCAACATGGGTCAAGCAAGCTGTATATGAGCACTTTAATTACTGGTCCTATACAAGTATAACGGAGGAGAAGGATCACCTGGCATTGCTGTGTGGGGTTGAGGGCATACCTGCTATGCAGGCCCCACCATGAAATGGACAAGGGAATGGCTTGTTTGTGAACTGGGAGTTTACATGTTGAGTAGTTTGATGCTGCCAAGTTGAGCTGCTGGATTTGTGCCTCAACAGGCAGTCACATCTCCTACCTAATGACAAATTAAAGCCATTTTGGAACAGCTGAAGCAGTAGTGTGCAGAATGAAACTCCAGATGGAGCAGTAAGCATTCCAGGCCACCAAAATAGTAATGTTTCTCCAGCTTGGACACCTACCATACTGGACAGCATGTGAAAGATGTGTGTTTTCTAATCAGCACTCAGAAGTTCATATGTGCCAGAAAGGCGCTAGCAACAAGTTAACAAAACACTGCACAAAGACTATCTAGATCAACATTAACACTTCAGCATTTTTACAAATACTACTTTGCAAAAGTGGCCTACAAACCCCCTGTGAGACACTGAGCGAAGGTTCGTTCAAAAGAATTAAAATCCCATTTAGTCTGCCTTTCAAGGTCTGCTTTAGAAAATACAAAGGATAAAACCAAGCAAGTTACCTTCCATCACGGGTACTCCTGTAAGCAGCTATGCACTGTACTTTAGGTTCCACATATTCTGTAGAAAATTCTTCAGCTGGTATAATACAAACCTTGTGCTGAAAAATAAGCACAAGGTACAATTAACAAAAAATAACAGGGCCAGGCCTGAACAGGAAGGTTGAAGCCTCTCTAGCATGGAGAGACCTGATCCCAAAGCCATGTTCTGTCATGGACTTCCCACAAGCTTTTGGATCCTTTTACCTGCCTGTGCCTGAACGTCTCAGCATGTATCTGTCCTTCTCAGGGGAATGTTGGCTGTTCAGAAGTTAAATAAATTAAAATGTAAGTACAGGTACGGCAATGGAAATGACAGAAGATCAGCTTGTGGGGTCAGAAGCTTGGCAAGGAGGGTACAGAGGTGGGAGGGTAAAGCCCTCATCTGTGGTGTTAGACATTTTGGGACCCTGGGGGAATTCCTAGGCCTCCTGAAGTGCACATACGAATGCTTGCTCACACAAAATCTGAAGAAATGAGTTTCAGTGACACCAAGATTTCTCCCAGTAGGTTTCAAATTTGTGCATGAACTACTTGAAAAGGAGACAAATGCCTGATAAGCAGAAAGATGACTAGTGCTACAAATTAACGTAAATAAAAACTGCATTGGGAGAATTCAGTTATATGCAAAGTGATTTGGTTTAGAAGCAGGTCCTAAGGAAGCTCAGCTTGTGTTTTAGCAGTAGCAAGCAGGGACTAGAATCTCTTTATAAGCTAGAAGGCAGAGTGCTAAAAGTCCCTTTTCCTGGGCAGCAAACACTGTGCCTGTCCTGCATGTAACAACCCACAGGGCTCCAGCCTATTGCAGCAGGACAAAGGTAGACTCTGAAGCTTTGAACTGCACTTTATGAGTAGCTAAACAGTGCAAAACATGGTCAGGGTTTAGACAGCTCATGTGCATCAGCGTGAGATAAGGACTATCAAGTTGTAAGAGCCTCTCTTGAAAGCTGACCTCAAGAACCCCTTTTCCCCTCTATTAAGACCAGATTTCTGAACTCCAGCATTGGAGATGGTTCCTCTTTGCCTCTCTGGTCTACATGACAGAGGGTCACACAAGGATTTTTAACTCCAAATCTGCTGCTTTGACTCCATGGTTAGTGTCCAGATACCAGAAGTTCTTTTCCCCCTTCTTCCTATCTTTTGCTAAGTGCAGTCTTTACATTTAACATGGGAAATATTTATTGTATCTCAGGAGAATATTGAAATTTATCTTGCAGTAAATTATTCAGAGAATGAAAACTAGAATTTAGAAATAAAAATATACAGATTCTTAGCACAAGAGACTTCCACATATGGGGATACAGACTAATAATATCAACATCTTTTGGATACAGATCTTGTTAGCACAGCAACTGGTTCAGGGAGCAAACAGACAATCTAAACAGTATTTGTTTACACTGAACACTGTCTCATAAAATGAAGAAAGCATGTATCAGTTGTTAATCCTAGTAGTTCCACAAAACTACTCTATGTTTATAGCTGGGTTTCAACTCTAGATTTTAACCAACTGTGTCACTCCCTTTGCATTTCTAAAATGGAAAACAGAAGCAACATAGAATTTAGTGTCCAGAAAAACTGATTCCTGGTGTGGCCAAAAGAGGGCAGTGAAGGCTTTTTATTAAAAATATTTAAAAGTTATATGGCTAATCAATGCATTTATTTTCTGAAATTAATGCATTTATTATCCAAATTTTGTAAGAGACCAAGGAAATTCCCACATGGCTGTTGAGGATTTTAAAAGACTGAAAGATAAGGACAAAACATAATAATGATGAGGTATAAAAGCTACCAGAAAATTTTTCAGTTAAAGCTTACATGTAGAAGAGAGAGGGGAACTGAAATAAAGCACAAGAGAGTTGGAAAAACCCTTGCCAAGACAGGCAAATTTCTATTCATCTTTGAAACTGGTCAAGTTTGCCTCAGTGCTCTCTGAGTATATATAAACACCTTCAAGCATCTAATATACGTAATTTCACACATTACCATACAGCATGTGAACACAGGGAGAAAAGTATCTCTCTTTACCCACTCAAGGAACAAGTATTACAAAAGGGTAAAGAAAACAAAAACTTACCAGAAGGAAATTAATTGAGGAAGCCTTAAGATGTATCTTTGTATCTGCTAGAAGGTCATAGACTGCAATGCGATTCCTGTCGTCAACTACAATGCTGCGACAAAGGAAACTGAGACAGAAAGAAGGATTAAAAATGAGCCTGCTGGCACTGCCATGTTGTTTAGACTAGCTCAGCTGCCTAGGTTTTGGCTGGCCCCACCACTCGCTGGTGACTAACTGTCCTGCTGGATCCTAAGTAACAACTACCTTTGGCCACTGGTGAACATGCAGTACCCTCACTAGTGAGACAAAGGACGTACCATGTACAAAATACTGCCTGTCCTCTGCGGGTTGACCAGAGCCCAAACCTCCAGACCTCAGTCAGATTTCCACTTGAGCTACTGCTTTAAGTAGGAACAGATAGATACACATACATGCAATCTGCAGAGGTTCCAAGTTGTGTAACACAGCATGTAATTAATATTCTGTGCCTGGGCCATGCTCCTTGAGGTGCCACCAGATACCAGCTGCTGCTTTTCACTACTGCCACGTGCCATTGACAGTGTGGACCAGCAGCTCTCACTCACACAATGGCAGCTGGGCAAGTCTTGATCTTAGGAAGCTATTCTGTATGCTGAGATACCCCTCAACAGAAGTGGAGAAATTGAGGTTTGCCTGTTACTGACTACCTTCGGTTGGCTGCGCACCTCTGCTAAAGACAGATACTAAGAGGAAGAGTCTTTATAGAGTCTTTGAACCGTGCCTTGTTCAGGGAGCATGACCCCTGCAACTTGTCAAAAGCAGCAATAGGTCCCTTTTGTTAAAGAGAAGTCATAAAAGGCTCTAATTTCTTCTCTTTCTTTGGCACTTCTGCTCAGCCAGCATACCATAGGTGAGACACTGTAACCACCGTACAACCGCTTCTCTATTTCTATGAACCAGAGAACATGGAATTTTCAGTCTTGTTTAGAGCACAGCTCAGAAATAAGGTCAGCTCAGGGCTAAGGACATTTAAGAACTCAGAAATATAGGTCTCTTATTTGTAATTTGCTGGAAAACTGCAATGTTTTATGCTCTTATCATGTTTTATTGGGAATAATCAAGCTCATAGATTAAGAAGGCCTGGCACAATACATTCCTGATTCTGCAAGTTACTCCTATCTGCATGTCATTTCTTGATTTATTGTTTAACAGAAGAGACTTGTAGCTTCCTGCTTAGGAAAGATGACACAGCAACTTACTTGCACTGTGACTATTAGCTTCATGCAGAAGGGCCACAGAAGGGATTTACTGCATTGCTACATTAAAGTAGCATGCGCTTTCTTTGTATTTTCAAGAGCAAGTTCTTACTGTATCATACAAACAAACAAGTATGTTCAAAATTAGTCCATTAAATGTGTTTGGGGGAAAAAAAAAGGGAATAAAATGGAAGATATATAGCAAGTACTTTGGGGCTCAAAGCGTTACACAACCGGCTAAAATAAGAGCTTTCCCCAGCAATAACCTGACAAGGTCACTGCTCCACATAGCTCTGCTCTGTATCACAAACATGCTGATGAAAATTATTTTTCTCACTGGGCAATTTCATCCTGAATATCCCTCATCCTCCAATCTGCCAAACACTTGGCTCACAGGAAAAACAGATGCATGCCTGCAGTTCCCTGGCACAGGGTAGGCTTTCCCAAGGGCACAAACATCTGCAGGATCACAATCCTAATTTGAGTCATAAATTGAAATGCTCAACTGTTAAAGACAATCTCACTCATGAGAGACAAAATCTCATGTGCAGAAACATCTGCAGTAACCCCACTAGTCAACAAGAGTGAAGAAGCATTTGACTGAAGACCTTGCCTAAAGCCTAACAGCCAGAGGATGCCTGCACTCAGAATTTCAGAGACCTTTATGCTTCTGCTTCTGCAGATCTTGTTAGAAATGGTGGGAATAGTCTTGTAAAACTGGCTGCTACATTTTTTATAGCCAAAGTCCTTGGGCACGCTTTTAACTAAATAAAAACAGTGCAGGCATCTGCAGCCAACAGTGATGCTCTTCCACTGGACTCAGAGATTAATAGTTTATAAGGCTTTATGAATGTATATTAAAAAGTAACTCTTTGTACAGGAAAACAGTTAACTGAGGCTGTAGCAGTACTGAATGAGCTGATTGCACAGAATTAAAAATCTGTACCCACAGAATCATGTACTTGCTTTTAAATCACCCTAAAATTCAAACAATCTACATAGTAAAATGGATTCCAATATACAAAAAGCATAACTATATCCCAAATGCTTATCCAATCATTTAGTGTTTACTTGATAAATTCTTACCTGTATTTACAACTATATATTCTCACTTTGCCTTCAGTGATAGGTCCAGGGCTATGTATTATTACCTCAGCAGTGTATAACCGATCCTCTTCATTGGCATATTCAAAAATCAGAACATAGCGACCAACCTGAGGAACATTTATCGTCATCTGTAAATTGACCTAGGTCAAGATCATTGAAAAAGAAAAAAGCCATTAGATTTTTGACTTCCTTTCTTGCAGGAAGCTCCCTTTTCCTGCCCTCCAAGCCAACCAGTCAGTATTAGGCCAAAGCCAATCCTATAACATCTCAGCAAAAGACATCCAGCAGAATGGAAGCAATGCTTATAAATATCACTTTGTCCACTAATAAGAGTAAACCAAATTCAAGACACAGCTGCCATCATAATAGTTCTAGGAAGGCTGTAAAAATAGCCTAGGAAATGAGTTGTTATTATTTCTCTTCTCAGTAGAAAATGCCAGTGAGGAATCTTTAATGATACTAAAAATTTGTCACCATAATCTCTAAGCTATCTTTAATAACATAAAAAAATGAATCTACTTCTCCACTGAAAAAAAATATTTCCAGGAACACAATTCCTACTACAGCAGTGCTGTATACTGATTCCCTACAGAGTGAAAGCATCTTCTCCAGCAAACAGCCAACGTCACTTTCTGAAGCATCAAATTTTCCTTTTCATTTACTTGCACAAATTGGTTAATAAAATATTTGATGTAAAATACTTTGAAGTAGTTGCACAGAAAGTGCTGTGGTTACAGAGGTTTTTGCTACAGTTGGCTATATAATTATTTTCAAATGTAAACTGTTTTTTTCCTCAGTATTTCCTTAGGCTACGAACATGTAAATAATTCTGGCAACAGCCCTCTTGACTTCACTGCAATTATTCATACCAGTAAAGTTTTGCATGTGCATCAGTGATGAAGCACCAGGGCCTGTGGCACGTAAGTATTCTTATTACACTTGGTATTTTTAAAAGCGATATCCAAGCACAGCAATAGAGAGCATAATCATTTTACATGTAATTATCACGTACTTGACAAAATATGTTATTTTTACCAAACACACTCCTTGTATAACTTTTAATTTCATAAAACTTATGTTTTTCTTTCAATGGACCTACAGCAGTGGCATAATTGCTTCTGCTTGTTTTTCAGTAAAGCAAATTATTTTACGTAAGCATAGCTACATAAGGAAAAAATAGATTAATTTAGAGTGATGTATGATCACCATTTCTGCTGACAAACCATTATGCTATTTCTGCCACAACTAAACAGTATGCTGAACAAGCCAGTATGCCTAAAGCAGAGGGATTTTTATGTAATAAAATACTTTTGTTAGACTGAAATGTCCACTCTAATCACAGTTCTAAATTTGCCTACCCTGATCCATTTACAAAGTTCTGTATAAAACACAGCACCTGGTGCAGAGTTTGCTTTAGGGATGTGTTACAGATTGGCAAATCCTGAGCTTTAAATCTTCAACCACCATTCTAGCCCAGTAGGTTTATAGTCAACAGTGCAGATGGCACCGCAATTAGCAGGCAGGAATCTGACCTCTCTTCCACTGATATGGGTCATCACTGGGTGATCAGCAGTAGGCTGTCGTACAGGTATTCTTCTGTATTCTCCCTCATGTCTGAAATATACGGCCTCTGAACCAAGGACACAGGAAAATCTGCCCAACGGCAAATGCTGATAGAGCAAGCAGCTTACAGAAAACAAACAAACAAACAAACAACAAAACACAGGATTATCATTGTTTTCACGTGTAGCAGGATAATAATAAAATAATCCAAGGCACTAATTGATTCTGTAGCAAATATACTGACTGCTCTGTTGAAGCGTGTCCTGAATAGGTACAAGGCTCTGTAACTTGTATCTTCAAGATGGATGCTTCGTAGTAATCACTAGGTAACAGCACCATATAATCCTAAGAACAAAGAATACAACAAATGCAAGACCGTGCAGAAAATTACAAAAGGAACATCTCTAGACTTTCACCATGTAGCAATGAAGAGAACCTACCCCACAAATATTTCTTACAGAGGATATCTGCAAGATGTGCATTTTTTCAGTTGTTA
Source organism: Caprimulgus europaeus (assembly GCA_907165065.1). Next base: position 49,710,853 of record OU015525.1, read on the forward strand.
CATCAGACAATAACATCAGAAGGTATCTCCCTAACTCTATTTATACCTTCATAGAGATGGGATGAAGGCAGCTGCCCTATGAGCTGGGAAAGTTTTCACTCATTAGTGCAATCCACATTCACACAACTCGCCTGTGTGTGACTCAAGGGAGATTCACATATCTCAGGTGACTTTATAAAAACATTCCATATAATCACCTATTAAACTGTGCTTCAAAAACTGGTATATTTTTCCTCCACCTTGCCTACTTAAAAGTATTAGAGGTTATTTATAAAAACTGCTATTATATACACATGCTGGGCTAAGATAATTAATAAATTCATTTTCAAAAGCTTTAGTGAAAACAACAGGCACAATAAGTGCTGTCACTTTCAGCAAGAAATATGTTTGCAAGCTCTTTAGTAACATTTTACGTGGTCCATAAATTTAACAGAGCCTCAGGCTTAATGACTAAAGACACTGGCTACTTGTTAACCCTACATAATATTCATATGAATTTCAGTATGCTCTCTCTGAGATCATAAACATTTCAGGTTTTTCATAAATGATCACCTCAAACAATTTATCTTTTTATAGTGATTTCTCAGAACTACTGTCCAAAAATTTTTCAGTTTTTCAGTGAGTGAGAGTAATGATGGGAGGATAAAAACATTTAGAAAATGACCTGCTAACCATGCAGCCCATCTTATACTACTTTTATGAAGAATCTTTGTCAAGAAACTAAGGCCTTGGTCATCTGTGGCTGAGCCAAGCTTTAGATAGAATATCTGATATGTAAGAATGATGAATTTTTGTGAGCCTTTATGCTCAATCAATTGTGCTGAATCTTAACATTATTTTACCCTTTGAAGGTACAGATTCTGGATAGACTTAAAGTCTGTAAGCACAAAAAAAAAAATTAGAGCAAGTGAAAGTTAGAGATGAAACAAAAAAGGAAAGAAGAGGCAGAACTGTAAATTTTCATAATGATATTCTGCTGCTGTACTCTTTTTTACCAGTACTGAATTTCAATCCTTGCAGGGTTCTTCCCAGCAAATAACTCCAGAGCAATACTATCACAACAGCCTTCAAGCACTTGTTTTCCTCAATTGTTTTCTTACCAAGAGGACTTCCTCTGCCATTATACTGACAGTCCATATGCCTGGAACCAGTGAGAAAGGCTCTGTGGAGCTTTTTCCTGGGATTGTGACAAAAGCTGGCTCCTTGCTGGGTGGGAAGACAAACTCTTTGCTCTGAGCAGCCCCTGCCAGCAGAAAAAAAAAAAATCAAGTAAAAAAATAAGGGACTGTGTAAAATGTCTCTACTTGCTTGTGCACTGGACTGATGATTTCATCCATTAAACTTGGTCTAACAGGAGGGGATCAATGCTTTTCTGTCAATATGTATTAACAGTGCATTCCACCACACACAGTAAGCTACAAAGCTATGCAGTGTTTGCTGTCTTTGTTCTTAATAGTCTTGAGCAAATTGGTTCAGAAGAGCAGGGCTCTGCCCCTGTAATGGTCAGGTTTGCAATATTCTAAAATAATTCTTCGCTTTCCCCTTCTGTTATTTTCCATTCAACCTGTCTCTGTTCAGCTGACACAAGGTCTGTTCTCATGTAACTTTCAGACAAATATTTCAGATACTGGAGGTTCTCAGTAGCATTTAAAATGTTTAGTTACAGATAATAACTGAGGGCAACTTCTGGGCAAAGATGATATACAACAGAAACGTAGCTGTGTTATGCTTTATCAAAGAGAAGTCGTGAGGATCAATTGCTATGAATATTAAAGGTTTCCTTTTTGAAGCTTCTGGACAAAGACAAAAGCTGGTTCCCTGCCTCCCAGGCAATATATGCCAGACATGACCACGAACTGCTGCCACTCTGCTGAGTGGTACCTGTGAATTCTTCAGTTTTGTCTCCTCTGAATTACTAAAAGGACATATGACTAAACTCCATTAGCTCCCACCAGTATGCTGAGGTCAGGCAGAATAAGAGATAATGCTACATATAGGCTTGGTGTAACTCTACTATCCAAAGGATATGGAGTACTTTTTATGAAGGCCCAAAAGGCATCATGTGCTGCTGAGGTCTGTAAACAGAGCTAACTTGGCAGACTGGATTCATCATTAAATACATGTTATTCATGGAATGAAGGCAGAAACTACCTTTAAACTGAAATATTAAAGGCAACTGAGCCAAAGTAAGTGCGGTTATCCCTTCTTTAAAAGGTTCAGAAAACACACAGTTCAGAGCTTCCAAGTACAAAACTGAAAGTACTGAGTTTGGCAAACATTTGAAAAAACAAATGTTGATTACTCCTGTAAGCAAGGGGTTCATGCAAACACAGCCACATCAATTGCATGGCAAAATATATTAGGAAAAGCACAAAAGCGCCGACACTGTTAAAAGTTATGCATTTTAAGCAACATGACAAATTTCACTTAGGTGTACCCTGAAAAGGTTCCTCTGATCTAACATTCATCTGAGCTGTTGTGCTGTTGAGTTGCACCTACCTGTTTCAGGCCGAGATTGACAAGCAGATATGCGACCAGGTAATGTTTCACCTCCAGGATTAACATACCTCAGGACAATGTGAAATAAGTAGAGGTTTGATTTTTCCACGTTCAAAGTTATCCTCACTTCATTCTGAAAAATTGAAGTTAATAAACAAAAAAAGCCATAAAGTGCTGAATAGAGGGACAGTTAGAAGCCATGCAAGCACCATACTAAAGTCCTACAAGAAAAACACACATGCAGACAAGTATACACTAGAATGGCAATGCTGATGTATGACAGAGGAAGACAGGCAAGCCTAGTGAGAAAATTAATTCACTTACAAGTATAATTAGTGTCAAAATGTTTTCCCTCAGCAACTGAGATCTTCCCTTTAGAGCTTTTTGAGCCCAAGCTGACATAGAGGAGGACTAGGTGGAAGAGCTCAGGGGAAGTCACAGTGATAGGCACAACCACCTCTGGCTGGGAAAAATAAAAAGAAAGGGAAAAAGGAGGAAAGGAAAGTATATTATTTGTTACTAGCACCCAGAGAAAGAAAAAACATTTGGCAAAGACAAACTCCACAACAGAAAAGAGACTCAGGCAGCTTACAAAAGAATATAGAACAAAACCTCTCATGAAATAAAATTCTTGTTGAATAATAGTTATCCAGAAACACACAGAATGGCTGAACTAACTTGTGTGTTGATATTGCACCTTAATACATGGACAGTATTTTACTGTTACTCTCCCCTCCTGTGCCATAAAGGAGGCATATGGTATCAAGGGCTGTCCATACTCTTGGTTTCTCAAGGAACAGGCCAGAATCATTGATCCTGGTCTGAGATCACACACAACAGTCCACAGCATGCAGACATCTCAGATCATAGCCAAAACATCTTCTGATCCTCCACCAGACCCCTCAGTTTCTTAGAGGTGTGATACCATGCATGACTCCCTTTGCTCTGGAGCTGAACTGACACCTCTGGAGCCAGGCAGTTCTCGAGCCCACAGGAGGCTGCATCCACACAGCCCCCAGTATTTACTTTGCAGAGCAACAGAATTGACAGAGATATGTTCAAAGGTTAGTGGTGGATTAGGAAAAAATAAGATGGGTGCAATCTCAAGGGTTTGGCTTCCTTTTTCCATCCTAAATCCTAAAGCTCCTCTCATAATTCAGCTCTCACTAGTTCATTCAGCACAATCCACCCACTGTCGCCTTTCCAAGATGCTTGTGCTACAGTGACTGCCCCACCACTGTGGTCCATTCTGCTTCCCCAAATGCACATGGGTTTTCTCTGTTCCATACATTTGAGAATGGAGTACAAAGTCTCATTTTCTCTTACTCCTAGAAGCTATAATAAATGCAAGATTTCCAGATCCCATATGCTGCTGTGAATGTATATTCCTCAATTCTGTCATCATCATCATCCCAGAGACCTCCACCTGCTTACCAGAAATGCAAAGTGGAAAGCAAAGGTAGACATATGACAGATGGCTGGGCTGACAGATCTACAGAGACCAGACAGCTAAAATCTAGATGACTGCAGAAAGGCAGTAGACTAGAATGGAAAATAGAGACTAGTAGGAGAAGATTTTACAAATGCTGTTCCAAATGGAGAATCACAGAATGGTTGAGGGTGGAAGGGACCTCTGAAGGTCATCTAGTCCAACCACCCTGCTCAAGCAGGGACTCCTAGAGCACATGAACCAGGATTTTGTCCAGATGGTTTTTGAATGAGAAGCATGACTCCTGAAGGATACTACATGGATAAGACAGGCCATGAGGGAACACTTGAAAAATAGATATGAATAAAAAAGAAAAGGCAAAAGAAATAAAGAAACATGCTTCAGGAGATTTATCAAAATGGTTTCTAAGCTTTTACAGAAAATGTAGAAGACACAGTGAAGAAAGAGATATGTGAAGAATGAGGGAGAAAGGGATGTTGGTCTCTGGCCTCAAGCAAAGGCAAGGAGTGGGGAAAAAATATTGTTGGAACTCTGCAACAAACGTAGGCAACTCTGGACAGTGCCTTAAAATCTGAGCCTGATTGTCAGCTTCTCAGTCTATAATGAGACACTCATGTCGACAGCGTGACAGGGCACCTGTGACCTCCACTGAAGTCACACACAGCTTATTTTTTTCACCTCCAAAATTTTTAATTGTACTGAAATAGTTTCTTTTCACAGAAGGTTGTTACATTACTTTTGTGTGGTAGGTAAGGTAATGCTATTTGTCTTCTACAAAGTAAAGGTCAGGAGGATTATTTCAGGGTCCTGCAAAACACAGAAATGCTGTCAAAATTAGGACAGTTCCTTGAAATGCAGGACATGAGACTGCCTTAGTTATGCAAGGATCTAACTAAGGAGGACCTGGAGCTGGCAATTACGTGAGTGAAAAGCTTCATCCAGGTAAGCAAAATAATTCACACTTTTAGCAAGATTAGAAACTAATCCCCTTCACTATCTCTTTACAAAATGACACTGGATATGAAATGCAAAATGCAGCTGTTAGAAAGCAGAAGATAAGAAATCAAAGCTTCTGCAGAGTTGCCTTCATTTGTGAATGTGGAGTAATGCTGAAGAGAAATATGAGCTCTGGGATTTAAAAAATAAAAAAAGAGGAAAGAGTAAAAAATTAAGAAAGAACAGAAAGGAAATCACTATGCTTGTGCAATGGTTGTGCTTATGTCTCAGTCTATAGTGATCCTTTAGTCCTGGGGCAACTTACGGAGGTTGGATACAACTATACCAGAGTATTACTTTAAAGAAGAGTGAGCAAATGTCATTTATTGTTTAAATCTACTCCTTTAAAATCCTGGTTCATTTGCTCAGCAGTTCAGTTCAAAGTCAAACAGGTCCCTTCTCATGCAATTAAATTATGGTGATTTTCTTCCTGTGATTTACTTATTCCCTCTGCTGCTTAGTTTATTTGCAGACTGTCATGACCCTAAAATAAGCGTTGCCAATATGCTCCTGCTCGCGGCTTCTTTTACTGAATCACACATTTTCCTGTTTGCTGCAATGTGAAGATATCATTCCTAATAAAAGTTGGTGCCTTTCTCTTCTTTGCCCAATTTAATTTGCAAGTGTGAGAAGACTTCAGTGACAGCACTGTGATGGTACTTTAAAATCTTATGGACACAGAGTGCCACAGAATTACGTAATTCAAATTACTTAGCTAAGCATCGATCTTCTGCTGTTTCCGCTGTCCTTGGCTTGACAAGAATTTCTGCACTTAGTATTACAGACTTTAAAGCTATTAGTTCTTCTCTTTACACCTATCGCAAAATGCATACTTCTCACAAAAAACCCTTAAAAGAACATTCCTGAAGAACACGCTTGCACAAGCAATGACCAACCTACAACAATACCAACACTCACTAATCCAAAAAGTGATACAGTGTCAAAGTCTCCTTTGATCCTGTCTTTTTTTCTGGTTTCTCTATGACCTTGCACACACATAGGAGTACTACAGAGATGTACATAGCATACACATACGTTTCCACCCCAAAATATTGAGCAAAATACCAGCTTACTTGTATAGGGGACATCCGGGCATATCCTCTCCAACTGAAGTTAGGAAATTCCTGAGGATCATAGCCAAAACGAATTTCCCTTCCCTTGACAGTAGTAGCATCTTCAATTTCAAACTTCATGTGGTGCAGATCAGGGAAAAAATAGTTTTTTTCAGGCCTTTCAAGGAGAAAAAAAACAACAGAAAAGAAAGAATTATCAGTTGCTGTATGTTCTACATCCAAGAACATAGAGCAGCCAAAGGGAGGTGACCTACTGATGACTGAAGAATCCTGATAGCAGCTAATAAATTTAAGACAGCTGATAAGACGGATGTAATAAGAATTCTCTTTCCAGAAGCTTTTACAGCTTACATACATCTTCCTATATAACTCTAGATAGATATATAGATACACATGCAATACTATTGCAAAACAGGTGTTGGGTTTTTTTTTTAAGAAAACAAGTTTTAAAATCTTGTTAAAATAACAGAAGAAAACTGCCCAGCAAAATTCATATCAATAGCTAATACAATTTACCAACTTATTTATCAACAAATCCAGAATCTCACATGAAAGGATAGCAAGGACTTGTGGGCAGTTTAAAAGAACCGAGCTGAAGCAGGAGCTATGCAGAGCTAGAGCCAGACTCACTCCCGACAGGCCGTCCCCACGACGTGCGCCCTGCACCGGCAGCTCCCCGAGGGCTCGGCACAGGCTGGGCTGAGGGATCCTCCAGCATCGCACTGGCAGCCTGTCAGGCAACGAGCAGAAGACAAATGTCTTGTCAGAAAAAAAGATGATAAAAGTTATCAGAAAACACACCTCGCTTCTGCTAATTAGGCACCATTATTAATTTCCCTCCCCTCAGGATATTAATTTTTCAGAGTCTGGTACCTCAATATTTAATTTATCTTACAAAAATTGCACACAACAAGAACATATATGTTCATATAATAGCCTACATATATTTTAAATCGATACTGGACAACAATATTGAATGACTTTCTACAGGAGACAGAACTTGTGGCACAAACTAGAGGCCAACTCTAGTTATGAGGTATAATATACTAAAGAACAAGGATGTCCAGGCTAAACAATTCAAATTTAATTGAAACGTTAAAACTTCCTAAACACATATTTACATTGTAGCATAAAAGCACCCTGTTTTCTAAGACATGATAAGCACCTGTCCTCTCACTGAAATCAAGGATAATTAAAGCATTTGACACCCTTGTGAAACAAGATCCCTCTACCTCAGCTCCTTGGCTTGCACGTTAGGCATGAAAGCTTTGTTTGATACAGTAGCCAATATCTTTAACCTTGCACATATTAAATGATTGTTAGAAGTATGTCTATGCTTTAAAAATAAATCTCTTGCATCATCCCTGGGCAGGTGTAAAGCAGACTGAAGTCAGTGGAAGTGCTTTCCATAATTTTAACAAACCTAAATCTCCAGAGAGGGGACAAGGAGGGAAGGGAACTGTTGAAGTAGCCCTACATCACTCAAAACACATGGCAGAGCAGTATCCTTCAGAAGGACGACTTTCTCCACATCACACCTACAGTTGGCTCTGCTTCAAAACACACTGAGCCCTGGGCTAAGCCAATACACGAATATAACTAAAAAAAAATAAAAAAAATAAAATCAAGCTGTATCTGTTGTAATGTTTTAAGTTTCTATTGCAGCAGCGGGACCTTAGAAAGCTGGTAAGTGAAACAGCTACCACTCTTACAGGTAACACCTGCAGGAAAATCAACCACTCCGGGCCCCACAACTCCCGAGAAGCAGCGAGCAGAGGAGTGACTCCCAGTTATCTTATCTGATAAGGTAACAGCTTTAGCAGTGACTCGTGCTATCTCACTGTGGGCTTTGACAGAGAGGCCTCGGACAGGTGGTGGTAAATGAGGTACCAGGGGGAAGGCGAGGTGAAGGACAATGAACTCAAAGAGGATCAGAGCCACAGAATGGCTGAGAACACAGCGGTAACATCGGCCTTGTGCCTCCTCGCTTTGGAAGGCAGCAGAGGAGCAACATGGGTTACAAGCACCTACACGCAGTAATGCAAAATGCTGGGCACAAGTGATTCCACAAATACATCCACATTTTAAAAATGCCACTTAGGGAATTCTAAAGATTTTTTTGCTATGTGAAAATGTGCTACTTAGAAACATCCTTTATCCATTTTACCTCGGCAGCCAAAATAATTCTTGTTTTCAAGAGCATAATAACCAGCTTCACAAGTGTCACAGGAATCTCCACAAACATTAGATTTGCAGTAACAATGGCCATTTTCCTGTGAAGAAAACAATTTCATCAAAAAGGTCTCAGCACCTTTTTCAGAATTTCCATCTTTCAATACTTTAAATTCCCTCTAATTTGAAAGAGGAAAAACATTCTAAACTCAACAAAAAATATTATTCAGATATATCTTCTGTCATTTAACATCTTCAATGAATAGACTAGAAAATACATAAACTCAAGATGATGAAAAATTTTCATAACTTTTATACATCCCCAGGATATATAAAACTTCTGTATAAAACTGCTTCTTTGCTGTATAAAATCAGTCATTTTATGTGCAAAAGCAATAATCAGTACTAAGATCTCCACCTTACCAAATGTTACAACAATTTATCCTTACAAAAATCAATTTAATGTCTTCCTTTTAATTTCATTTTACCTGCTGACATTCTCCAACACCACTTCGTGTTCCACTCATATCACACTGGCATGCTGCACAGATGAAAAAAAAGACAATTGTCATTTTGTCTTTACAAGATACATTGCAGGAAAAAACCTCACCACCCTGAATCTGCAATTTTGAGTCATAGTGCCAAAAGATTCTGTGATTCTGTGAAGATGGATTTTACTCTGGAAGGTTCACAACAGCAGACAGATACTGGCACAATGTGAGAAGAATAAGCAAAGGAGAAAAAAATGAGGATTTCTATGTATGTGCAATTTACTGATAGTTTTAAAGTGTTCTAATGTGTGATTAACAAAAACAGTCTTGAGTTCGGATTTACAGTTGCTTGCTTTCTTAGAGCTGTTCAAACAGTTGATGTAAAACAGTGTCTTCCAGCCTGACTGGCATCTTCTATTCTATAGTGCTACTTTGGGACCAGTTCAACTCTCTGTATGAAATATAAATGAAGTAAGTATTGTGGAAAGGAGCTACGCTGACCTAGAGGTTTGGTGAAAGCCAGTATTGGCTCTGTAACTGAAAGCAGAGAAGACGAATTACATGAAAGGTGCAGGAATTAATCTCTGAGGAGATGTTTATACTGTACAGTATTTAGAGTCAAAGATGTAATGATAATGGTATCAGCTCTAAGGCTACCCATCCTATCTAGTTGGCTATTGTGGAACCTGTTGGAAAGGAAATACCTGGGGAGAAAAAAAACCTTTAAAGATTTTTATCTTTATCCTTTTTAATCTTTAAAATTATTATTATCTGCTTGAAAAACACACACTTGCTGGTAGCAAACATTGAAAATTACCGAGACATCAGTGTTACAGAGACATAAACCATAACAGGTTTGTCACATCCTGAGGCCACAAGAAGGCTTTTCATGCCTCTGCAAGCTAGGAGATGATAATAAATGAAAAAGCATTTGGCTCATTTTCCCAAAAGAGTGAGCCAAATTCTGGTTTCAGTGTTAAGGGCAGAAATCCCGTTTCACTCCAGTAAAACTGCCATAGGGCCATATGAAGTACACATCAATGTAACTCAGAGCACATCTTGGTCCAGCACTAACAAACACTCATAGAATTATGGTCTAATTTCTAAAAGTAACTGCTGGTATCATGGGTAACTTGGTGTTACAATTAAGTAGCATGAAAAACATGCTGTTAACAAGAGTTGTGAGCACTAAAGAAGGCAACAGTGAATAAAGATGACTTTCAAAAGACTTTAACACATTCCATAAACTAAAGAAATATGTCATGAAGCCATACCTGTACATCCCTCAGGGTTTTCTTTGGCAAGGTTCCAGTACAACGGTTTGCACTTACTACAGGTAGGACCTTCAACGTGCTGAAGACATTGACAATAGCCCTAATGACAGAAAGGAGTTAATATGGGTTCATCTGTTTCATCAAAACCATATTGCTCTTTAGTACTAAGAAAAACCTAATATTAAAAGCTCAGGCAGTCTACTGACTTTTACAGATGCATGGAAACTGAGGTTGATTTAGACTTCTAAGATTTTTCTGTCTCATGCTATCAGTACAGGATTGTTACACCTTGCATACTTTTCACATATCTAATTCATTCTAAATGTCCCAACAGATGTACTTTCCAATTCTTTTATAGTGTTATTAGAACTGCTCTACAGTATTAAATGTTTTGCAAAAAGTTTAAAAAATAAATTTCCTTAAAAATAATCATTAATTTTCGTATTTACTCCTTCCTTTACTGATGGAAGACACACATAGCTGTATGTATGAGCCTACATAGATACTTCTTCCATGAGTCAGACTTACCCTCTAAGTCTCCTTTGCTACACATTTAGTAATGGCTGTGATTTCCGGTAATATGCTACTACTACTAACTATCACTGCACTAATAACAATATTAGTGGAATAATAACAGTTACAAAGAGCTAATAATTTTTCAAGAATAATTTGATGCTGAAATGGCCTGTTGCAACCCAGAACCAGAAGACCTCCAAGACATGTATAGGCTTATATGCATCTACACTACCTATTAGTGTTCTAGCATACCAACAAGAAATAAACAGCACACATATTCTATATATAAAAGATGAAAAAAAAAAAAAAAAAAACCAACCCAAACCTCAATAGCTGATTGTACTGGTACAATCAAAGAACAAAACATGAGGTTCATTTCCACTCTTACAAGCTCATGCAATCCTTTCACAGTCTAAGAGCAGCCTTCAGGACATGAACAATGAAGTGAATGTGCTCATGAATCACTAACACATACTGTTAGCTGCAATGGTAGAATACTTACAGAATGAGAACTAAGGCTACCTGAAGGGTCACATTCACTGTTGACACCTTTATGAAATTAAAAAACAAACATGTTGAAAGATCTTTTGAAAACAGAGCTGTGGAATGTAGTACTGAAGAAGTACAATGTAGCAGGTGCAAGTTTGAAAGGGCTTTTTAATACGGTTACCTTGGAGGGACTCAAATACTTTGAACTTCAAGACCAGCAGAAGCCTTTAATAATAATTTTTTCAAATGTGTATTTAGCCTGGTTTAGAGTATTTGGTTTGGTATGCAAAGTAGTCATTTGGTAAAACATAGCACTCATCTACAGAACCGCGAGATGTTTTCTTAAAGTTCTTGTGCCATCATCTAAACAAGGTTTTAATCTTATAGTTCACTTAATGAAGTAACATACAAAATGACAAATAAGCTCCTCAAATACGTGCTCCTGCTATGTCCCTCCCTCCCTCCCTGTGCTTTGGGGGGGTTCTATGAAACTCTGCACACAGCAGACTGCCCTGGAGAACTCTGCAATAAAAATGGGGCAGATAGATACAAATCAGAATGAAGGATATTTTCCCTCAGGAGCATTACCTTCACAGTGGGGGAAGCTGTCAGCCACAGAAAGGCATCTGTCACACCATTGCCCCGTGACACCCGTGTGACACTCGCATTGCCCCGAGGTGGGCTCACACCTGCTGTGCTGGGAACCCTCAGGAGAGCACTGACAAGCTGCGTAACGACAAACACAGACGGTGGGAGGGTTCACTCTGTAGCTGCCAAGAAAGAACTTACCAAAACTTTAGTACTATAGAGGTTTTGAATACTATTTGTCTGGAGCATTCTTTTTTCTTTCCAACAAATAGCTCACAAGGTCCTCCTGTAACTCCCAGGGGCTCGGAACCTATGAGTGTGAGGTGACCTGTACCATCTTGACACTGTTTTCTTCCTCTGTTCTTGACAGAAACAGGTAGGATTATCTGGAACTATAATAAATCTCTCTTCCTCAATTCTTTGTCCCATCCAGTTCTGGGTCCCCCAGTTCAAGAGATACAGGGAACTTCTGGAGAGAGTCCAGTGGAGGGCTACAAAGATGATTAAGGGGCTGAAGCATCTCTCTTATGAGGATAAAGTGGGAGAGCTGGGCCTGTTTAGCCTGGAGAAGACTGAAAGGGGACCTTATTAATGTTTACAAATATCTAAAGAGCAGGTGTCAAGGGGATAGAGACAGATTCTTTTCAGTGGTGACCAGCAATAGCACAAGGGGCAACAGGCACAAGCTGGAACACAGGAGGTTCTGCTTAAACATGAGGAAAAATTTCTTCACTGGGAGGGTGACAGAGCACTGGAACAGGCTGCCCAGAGAGGCTGCGGAGTCTCCTTCTCTGGAGATGTTCAAAGCCCACCCAGATGCAGTCCTGTGCAACCTGCTGTAGGGAACCTGCTTTGGCAGGGGGGTTGGACTAGATGATCTCCAGAGGTCCCTTCTGACCCCTACCCTTCTGTGATTCTGTGATTGCCCAGCTTAAGCTTTAAATTTCATATTTTAAATGAGCAATACAACGGCATCAAAGCCAAACACTGCCATGCTCACTTTAATCCAGGTACCACAGGAACAGTGATGATGTGCCAGGGAAGACTACCTGAGTGTGTGCCTGCCAGTAAGCCTGGCCACTGCCTGGATCTTCACTGTTATTGTTGCCAGCTTTGGATGCAACTAAACTATCATGGTTACACAGGTAGTTTTAGATAGAGATATATTTGAGAAAATTTATTTTCTTTTGTATTGCAGAAATAAGAAGGGAAATCCCAGTAAAAGGAGGAAAGGCTTTTACTCACGCAAGCAGCTGGGATAGCTGTAATAACCTGGAGCACACTGGTCACATCTAAGTCCAACGTAGTTACTATGGCACAGACACTGACCTTGAGGATCACATTTATTCTCCACTGAGCCAACAGCATCACAGTTACATTCTGCACAGAACAAAACAAATAATAACTATCCTGGCAGATACATGTCTAAACCAGCAGCTATTAAAATCAGAATTTGCCAAAAAAGTTACCTTTGAAAGTAAAGCAATCATGAGGAAATAAGATGAACTATGATTTTACCACCAAAAATAAGTATGCTGAAATAGATGCTCATACTGTAATTGCTTCCTCAACCATTGATAAGGGACACCTTCCACTAGACCAGGTTGCTCAAAGCCTCATCCAGCCTGGCCTTGAACACTTCCAGGGAGGGGGCAGCCACAGCTTCTCCGGGCAACCTGTTCCAGTGTCTCACCACCCTCACAGTGAAGAATTTCTTCCTAATATCTAATCTAAACCTGCCCTCTTCCAGCTTAAAGCCATTACCCCTCGTTCTGTCATTAACTGTCCTTATGAAAAGTCCCTCCCCAGCTTTCTTGTAGCCCCTTCAGGCACTGGAAGGCCGCTATAAGATCTCCCTGGAGCCTTCTCTTCTCCAGGCTGAACAGCCCCATCTCTTCCAGCCTGTCCTCACAGAAGAGGTGCTCCAGCCCTTGGATCATCCTCGTGGTCCTACTCTGGACTCGTTCTAACAGGTCCATGTCTTTCTTGTGTTGGGGGCTCCAGAACTGAACGCAGTACTCCAGGTGAAATGGTTAGAGTATTTTAAAACCACCGAACAGTGTGTAACAACACAGAATCCTGATTTTATGTTTTTCATTAAAAAAAGTTAATCTACTCCAGACCATAAAACACAGTCACGTGGTATTTCTTTATTCCACCCATTGTGTTTGGTAACACAATGCAATTCTTTGCAAGGGCATAAAGGATTCTGCTGTCTATTCATAGGACATAAACAAGTACGTAAGCCCAAAATGAAGAGAACTCTTACAGCCAACAACCAAAAATAATAAGAGACAAGAAAGTAAACCATGAAGTTCTATATAAATCTTCCTAAGCTGTACAGAAAAGCACATACCAGAACTCAGCAATATCCTGTTTTCTTTCTCATTGTAAAATTCACTAAGGACTAGGGACCTCTCTCTCACTCACTGCAAAGGCAGACAAAACCTAGGGGCCAGATAGGACTTGATGGATTCCTCATACACACACAAAACCATTATGATATTCAAGATTATGCTTCATTAGTGCTGATCAATTTTGCTCTCTTGTAAAAGGCAAGCTAGTCCCTGGTGGCAGCTACACTGGTGAAGCCCTATGGAGATCATTCATGTTTCAGGATTACATGAACTGAGGTTGCCTCTGTGCCTGTCGTAGGATCTTGAAAGGAGCGAGGAATCACTGTGAAGGGCAAAATGGGAGCTTCTCATTTTCAGAACACACATTTTACAAGGTACCAAACAAAGACCCTCTGCTAAAGGAGATTCACCACTCTACTATGCCAGTTCCTTAGTAGTTCCTTAGCAGGTCTCCATGTGAAAACAGGTTTCAAATCCTTTGGTTACTATGGAAAGATGTCTGTATTTAGTGCTTGGATTATGAGAATGTATGAGGATTTCACCGTAGAGCACAAGTCCCTTGCCCATTTACTGCTTGAACATTGCTTCAGTCACTGCAAAAACAGTATCTGAAGAGCACTCCAGCCTTAGCAGCCTTACCTTGACAGGCAGGGAAAGAGTGGTGGCCAGGCTGACAGCTGTCACACTGAAGTCCAGCTACCCCAGAGCGACAAAGACACCTCCCAAGAAAATCACAGACTTTGGGCTGGGTACCCGCCAAATTACACTCGCATGCTGCAAACGAGAAAAGATATTTCAGAGGCAGCCTCTGCACAGGCTACCTTCTTTCAGCTTATTTGAAATAAAATTAAATTTTTTAAAAAAGAAAAGAACCCCTGGTGCTCAACAGGACCAAAATCTTCCCATCATATTTATTTTGATTCCTAACAGCTTTTATTGATTGCCCACATGAGTAGTAATTCAGCATTGAGGGAGACATTAATGAAGAGCAAAAGAATATCAAATTAACTACTGGGTTAGATATCAGTGTCAAAGCACTACACTTGGATTGATAAATCGGACTGAGTGGGGACAGGCCAAGTGGTATGCCAACTGTTGTAAGTAGATCCATCCTTTTTAAGACTAAAATTAAACAATTAATGGTTTGGATTTACAATCTCAGGTTGGAGGGCTTAATAAAATACCTAAAAACACAGTACAGAGATGGTTAACAAAGTTTTTAAAGAGTTAGTTTTCTAGTATTGATTAGAAATGACAGCTTGGTGCATCAAAGTGAGGTTGGAAACTCAAAGACAAATACATTTTTTAAAAAACAAGGATAAGTAACAGAAATGTTCTCAATGGTACTCTATTCTAAATTTCATCAATGTTACTAAATCCATCCTCAGACTGGAGTCTGACAGCTGCATCACACAGTGGACAACGATCAAGGAAATAGAGGCATTTTTAGATAGAAATTCCCCTCTCATAACATTTTTCTTCTTTGACTTCTGTGAGTTTTGGGAGAGCCCCCTATGAACACATCTCCACCACAAAAGAACTTCATCCCTCAGCATAAAACTTGTGTCTGTATTTTGGATACGCTTGCCGAAAGGGAATGTTGGCTTACCCTGGCAGAAGGGGTAATGAAAATACCCAGCTGCGCAAGTATCACAGGAAAACCCCTGAAATCCAGTTCGACACCTGCACTGTCCAGTGTTTCCATCGCAGTCACCGCCCAGCACTCCTGTGCCGTGGCACTGGCACGCTGAAGAGCACATTTGTAAAGAAAACATTTGCAGTGTTACAATCTTAAAATTCCCATTTCACTTGGAAGCCAGATGCTGGCATTTACACCAGAGTGCAGGCTCCAAGCACCAAAGAAACTACAGCACTTACACAGACACTGGGGTCCAAAATACCCTGGTTTGCAGCCACCTTCTAGTTACAACAGAAAAGGAAAAGAAAGGAACGAAGTTAGTGCATAAAATCATGCAACTCCTTGTATTTTTGCAAAGAAAAACAAATCAGTCCTTAGTAATTATGACTCCTGAACCAACAAAACTATTTGTATGATTCTTACACACAAATCTAATTTTAAAAAAAATAAAAATCATGCTTAGTCTGCCAGAACAAAATTTACAACTTCTACAGACGCAGAAGTTTCCACTCAGAGGCAGCTGCTTTTCTTACACCTTCAGACTCAGATGCTACTTGTTGAAAATGTAAATAGCTCAAGATCTGTTTTCTCCTGTTTAGAATTCTTCATTTTATCCTTGAAGTTTGCTTTCTTCTTCCTTTTAAAAATATGTGAGAGAAGAGGAAATGCACCAGAGCATACCCAGAGGCCTACAAGGGCAATTCTTTTAGATGCTGTACGAAGGAGATAGTGGTACAGGAGACTGAGGCTTTGTGGGCTGTGATGACAACTGCTGACACTTTCAAGAAAACAATTGGGACTTATAAATACCTACATGGATTTGTAGTGTCTGCTACATTCACAGAACATACTTTTTCATTTGCCAACATAAAGTCCAGTTCTATTAAAGCTAATAAAGGGGAAGAACATTGATTTTAGGATACGGCAAAGGTTGTGAGGCTTTTTAAAGTTATTAATCCTGAAGTGCATTACAAATATGTATTTGATTAAGCACTAGCACTGATGATGTCTCAATTCTGTGTTATAATAATATATACAAAAAAATATAACCCCACTGAGGGAATCATTGTATGGATTTCAGGCAGCTTTGCAGTGGGCTAAGTAAGAAATTTGTAGCTCTCTTAGAAATCAAAGCTCTTCACTGCCAAGGGCAATGTACAATTTGCCAGGTGCAAGAGGACAGTCCAGAAGCAGAGGCCAGTTAGCCTTAAGAAAGAGATTTACATCGTAAAGAAGCTGACAAGTTGTACATGTCAGAAAGTCTTGACAGATCTGTTCATAAGAGTACCAAACAAAATGGTCAGCCTCCCCTGCAGACGTTTGCCAGAGGCTGGTCAAACTCATTTTGATCCATAACTCTTTCTGAAACCAGCCCACTAAACTGTTTATTAAGGACATGGCAATATGATGAACTTCTGGCAAGAACAAAGGCTCTCTGAAAGATAAATACCGACAGCAGCAAAATTCCTACATAAATCTCCATGAAAGAGTAAGCACCACCAAAATACTGAAAAATACCGACAGGGGAAAAAACAGTGAAATGGGGAGGAAAAAAAACCACCAAGAACTTGCCGATTATATCACCAGCCATAGCATCTCTTGGATTTGGAGAAGTAAAAGGATATACAGGAATACCTTTAAAACAAAAGAAACAATGAAGTGTATTTGAAACAGACACAGTTATTTCACTAAAAATCATGACAAACCATGAAGTCATCTCCTGTCAATACAGAGAGCATGATATTCACTTGACTCTAGTAACCAACTTCAGCTTAGTTTTTCAGTTAGGAACAGGATAAAAAACATTCTACTTTTAATCTCCAATTCAGGTACAAACATTTCTTCTTAAAAAACAGTATGAAAGGCCAGACACCATTTGGAAGTGCTTGCTTGCTTCCCTGTTTCCTCCCCTTTTGTACAGAAAGCTTTCTCATGCTAGACAGTGTTACGAGAGCTATCTAGGGAGCTCCATATTTATTTCACATTTCCTGCTTTCAGGTGAAGGTCCATCTCCTGCTATGTGGCACTATAGCACAGTGCCTGAGCTGCCAAAAGTCATTACCTGTACCTTACATCTTGGGAGTTTTTTATTTGAGAATCCTCCAGATTAGGAATGGGAAAGATGTTCCAACAAACCTTCCTCCATTAAAATGAGATCCAAAGCTGGCACGCTACAAGCATCACTGTGAGTTAGATCAAGGTCTACCTTGAGATTAACTTACTTAAAAATGTTGGATTACAAACAAGAGAATAAATAAAATGTGATAATTTAGAGTGCATTGTACAGAGAGGATTTATTCTATCACAGCCATTGAATTCAAACAACATTCCATTTTTTGCTTTTTTTGTTTTGCATTTATTTTCTTTGGATTTACAAACATCTTTCCTTCAACCATTTCTTAAAAAAATCTCAAACAAACTAGAACTCTTCCTTCAACCACATATCTGCACCTAACCACAGTCCAGCAAAAATAAGACAGCACAGCTGAGAGCCTTATGGTCTGCCAGGAGGGCCCTTCCAACATTACACAGACGCTATTTTAGAATTATTTTTATTTATTTTAGGATCCTTCAAAAGCCCACAAGCTTTGTTTATTAGGGATGCAAGTTCCAAATCCTAGGAGATGTCAAGGAGAACACATAACCATTCTCTCTCCTCTCTCTTAGTACAGTTGGGTTCCAGTTCCCAGTCCAAGTGGTCTTCACACCTAAAGACCCTGATACACGTTTAAACAATTTGTCCAGTTTAGGACTGGTGTTTGTGACTTACTGAGAGGTAGGCTGTAGTCTTAAGATGTCTTAAATGAACTCAATATGGTCAGAACGCAGCATAATTTATTTGATTTTCAAGTAACAATCATTTTGTAAAATAAACCAGATTCTCTTCAGTATTATGGCAACTGTTTTATCAGAATGTGTAAATATGTGAAGCTGAAATGCCAGATGTTTTGACCAAGTCAAGGGTAACGAAAACTGTTAATTCTTTAATGCACATTTAAAATTACTGGAAAAGAGGTATTTTTATTTGTATACTTACGGACACAAAACGGATAACCGTAGAATCCATCAGCACAGCGTTGACAGTTTTCTCCCTGGAAATTCTGCTTACAGAAGCAGCGTCCAGACCCTTCCTCACAGCCCTCTGCATGCTCCAAGATACAACTGCAGGCTAAATAAGTATCAGCAATTAGGCATTCTTCGGAAAATAATTAATTTGCCTCTTACAGCAGTGCACAGTGGCATTATAATAGTAAATTTGCAGTTTTGAATGCCTCATTATTTAAAGAACATTTGCATGCTATTACATATTTTCCAAGTACTTTATATCACCAATTAATCTTTGTGATATCCCTTAGAAATAAGATCTGTTATTTTCTTAGAGTGTTAATTTTTTTTTAAATTCAGAAAGTGGTGTGTTATAAATCCACAGCAACTATCCCTTTTGTGGCATCCACTCAGCTCTCTCCATGGTGCAGGCTAAGCACCGTGCTCCACCCACCTTCCCTTAGACATGTTGTGCAACATTATGGCAGCACGCCACAGCTCTGCTGGCTTACCATTAATTTCAATACCCAAACATAGCAAACCATAGCTTCCTCCTACCTGTCACAAGGCTCCTTCAGCCTGTTTGGAATTCAGTCCTTATCTCTTACCCATACACAGTTCTTCTTTGTTGGGAAAAGTTTAATGAAATACAACAAGGGCAAGTGTAGGGTGTTGCACCTGGGAAAGAACAACCGCATGGACCAGTACAGGTTGGGGACAGACCTGCTGGAGAGCAGCGCAGGGGAAATGGACCTGGGAATCCTGGTGGACAGCAGGATGACCATGAGCCAGCACTGTGCCCTTGTGGCCAGGAAGGCCAATGGCATCCTGGGGTGCATTAGAAGGGCTGTGGTTAGTAGGTCGAGAGAGGTTCTCCTCCACCTCTACTCTGCCCTGGTGAGGCCACATCTGGAATATTGTGTCCAGTTCTGGGCCCCACAGTTCAAGAAGGACAGGGAACTGCTTGAGATAGTCCAGCACAGAGCCACCAAGATGATTCAGGGAGTGGAGCATCTCCCTTATGAGGAAAGGCTGAGGGAGCTGGGCCTCTTTAGCTTGGAGAAGAGGAGACTGAAGGGTGACCTCGTTAATGTTTATAAATATATGAAGGGTGAGTGTCAGGAGGATGGAGCCAGGCTCTTCTCAGTGATGTCCAGTGGTAAGACAAGGTGCAATGGATGCAAGCAGGAGCATAGGAGGTTCCATGTAAACATGAGGAAAAACTTTTCCACTGTGAGAGTGACAGGACACTGGAACAGGCTGCCCAGAGAGGTTGTGGAGTCTCCTTCTCTGGAGATGTAAAAAACCCACTTGGACACTTTCCTGTGCAATGTGCTCTAGGTGAACCTGCTTTGGCAGAGGGGTTGGACTAGATGATCTTTCAAGGTCCCTTCCAATCCCTACCATTCTGTGATTCTTTTTTAAATGTTATATTAGCAATTATCCTATTGCATTATTTATTAGTCGTTAGGTTCAGCACTGCATAAAATAGCAGTAGTGATCCTTGTGACCTTTTGAGCTATAGAATAAAGTTTTCAAGTGACTAAGAGGCAAAGGATACCTCAAATGGATATCAGGGAGCTAAGAGAAACAAGATCATGGGGGTGGGATACAAGAACAGATTCTTAGAGGTCATGCCAGCTCACTGGGGGGCAACACCCCAGGCTTACGTGATCCTGTCTCCTCAGAAGCCTTTTCTATTTTACTTCCTCCTATTGTCCTACAGCTGGCTCATGACACAGAAGTTGAGAAGAAAGGCCCTAAAAGGGTGGGTCTAAAGCAACACAGAAAGTAATTCGCAGTTGTTCTCCAGCATCTTTTGGACACACTTTCATTTTTCCTCCTCAAAAGATGCATCCCATGCCCTGATTATAGCAAAAAAACCCTAAGCCACTACCATGAGAAGATGCTTAATAGAGAAGGACTCACGTATACAGCCATCAGGAGCTCTCACTGGAACACCATAAGGACGATAGTAGCCTGTTGCACACTTCTCACAGTTAATACCAGCTGTGTTATGCTGTGCAAAATAGAAAAGGAGAATATGAGATGAAAAGGGGAACTTGGAAGAATTAAGATACAATAACATAATTTACACTGTTTCTATATACAACTAAATAAGGATCATCAGACGAAACAAGTAGAACATGATTGCAGTAAAGACAGCATTCATCATTTACTGCTCTTTTACCAGCTGTTCTCTACAGAATCCTGAATCATGGTATTCTCACATAAAGCAGCTGAATTTTATTTTAAAGCATTATAAAAAAGAGCTATTTAAAAAAAAAAAAAAATCGATGGGGAGGGAAATCTCTTTTCCCTATCATATGATAATTATCTCTTTTTATTCTGCTCTCCTATCATAATGTATACATTTTTTAGGCAACTGCATCACCAATTTTTCCTCATACTAGATAGTATTTTGAATACTCTATGTCTACAATCAGCAACACTGAGATAAACTAAAACCTGATTGGTCAGGTCAGCACAAAACAGATCTTCCTTTAGAAAAGCATATATCTCTGTAAAAGTCCATTTTAAGCACACAGAAAAAAATATAACTCCCCTGTGAACATAGTCCTGAGTGTATTTCCACTCATGCAGCAAAGCCCTTCCCTGCGCTGGGGCAGCAGGAGCCTGCAGCAGCAATGGCATTTGATGGCACCCACCAGCTGAGTAAATCACCATCATGAGGCATTCTGGTGGACTCACAGTCTCATGAGCAGGGAACTGGAGGTGGGGGGGAAGCTTCACCCTGGAGCAACCAAAGCAGCTGCTCCCAGCTCCCACTGGCTGTTTAGTTCCTCCTTAGGGAGTGTTGCAATTCAGGGCTGAGCAGGCACCCAGCATGTCATGGAGGGACTGATGGGACCGTTCATGAGCAGGGCACCCACAACACTGCTGTGGCTGCTGCTCACTGTTGGCACTCGCAGTTTGCACAATAGTTTTGGGTTTTCCTTCCAGCCTCTTCAGATGTGAGAAAGTGCTGAGGAAGGCTGACACTAGATCAGGGAGGGCGATGTTCACATCACATAGCTGGCAGAAATGCCGTGGTTGTGGCAGCACTTAGCACAGCAGGAGCACAGAGGGGCCAAGCACCTCCCTCAAAACTGTGTAAGGCTACTTGGAGATTGTGCAGTGATGGTCTCAACACACTGCAGGCTACATTCTTCAGAGACTATTTGTGCTGATGCCTGTGGCACATCAGAGCCCTCACCCCAGCCAGAGCTCCAGAAGGTAAATGCCACTGTCCAGGTTTGGGGCTGCACAGAGTGCCTGGGCCTCTCCCTGGTGCTGGGGTAGGTGATGAACCTGTGCAGGGCTTGCGGGTAAGGATCAGAGGACAGACCAGCATAGCTGATGTTGCAGTAGGTGTCTGTAACAGACCACCTGAACAAGAAGGCAGATGAAGTCATCTTTAGGCAGCTAGAGAAAGCCTTGGTACTCATGGATGTAGAGGTTCATGAACCAGTTATGGAAGATGCTCTGTTCAAACTGCTGCCCACTAACAAGGAAGAACATGTGAAGGTTGAGGGCAGCTTGGCTGCAGTGACCTCAAGACTGTGGATCTGAAGATCCTGAGACAAGTAAGAAAGACAAATACCAGAATGATGGTCCTGGGTTTCAGAAAAGCAGATTTTGGCTTTTTTCAGTGTCTGCTTGGAAAGATCCTGTGTGAAACTGTCCTAGAGAGGAGAGGGGACCAGGAGAACTAGTTGATTCTCATTAATAGGACAGTTATTTACAATGTGCAGAAAGTCAAGAAAGTATGGCAGAAGGCCAGCACAGGTAAATACAGAGCTCCTGATTGATCTCAAACTCAAAAAGAAAGTACATGTAAGGTGAAAGCAGGGACAGGCTACTTGGTAGCAATACAAAGACATTGCCCACATGTGTAGGAATGGAGTTATGAAAGCCAAAGCTTAACTGGAGTTAAAACTAGCAAGGGAGGTGTAAAAAAAGAGAAGTTTCTAGGAGTACCTCAGCAGCAAAAGAAAAGCTAATGAGAGCATGGGCCCATTGCTCAGTGGGGAAGGAGATCCAGTGAACAAATCATCTTAGAACACACAAAGGACAGGAAAATTACTGGATGTATTTAATATAAATTTACTTAGGGCACAGTGTGCCCAAATGACCTCACTGCTCTCTGTCATAAGGTGACTGGTGCTACAGACAAGGGGCAGACAGAGCCACCAAGACAGTGAGGGACTCAAGCACACAACATCCAAGAAGAGACCGAGACGGCTGTGTCTCTTCAGCATTAAGAGAAGAGAGAACTTACTGTTATCTACAACTACTTGATCAGAGTATACAGGGGATGGAGCCAGACTCCTCTCAGAGGTGCACAGCAATAGGATGAGAGGCAACAGGCACAGATTGGAACATGGAAAATTCCAATTAGATACCAGGTAAAAAAAAATATCATGAAGAAGGACAAACATTAAAACAGGTTAGCATGAGTGGTTGTAGCATCTCTGTCCTTGGAGGTGTTCAAGACTTGACTGAAAAAATCCCTGAGCAACCTGATCTAACTAGACCTGCTCTGAGTAGAGCATTGGACTATGTAATTCACAGAGCTCCCTTGTTAACAGATTCTAAAGAAACTGAATCTATCTTTGTATGCAACACTTCAATTCTATCACTTCTTAATTCAGGCATCCATTCCTAACATTTTTTTCCATGACAAAACCAGAAAAAGTAAATTAAAATCCATGTGCTTTATCAGTGGAAAAAAAAATTGCTATAATTAGATATATGGTAAACTCATTTAATCCAGAAAAACTTCCCCAAAAGTAGGTTACAAACAATGAATATTAGTCATATAACCAGGACTCATAGATTTAGATTGATTTTGCTCTTTTCTACCCTGGAAGCAATATAAGAGAAATGTTCTTTCATGAACAAAGAGCTGACAGGAAGGACCAACATAATAAATCTTACCAGATGACATGAACAAAGTTCTGCACAGAAATTTCAACTGGAAGACAAAGAACATTTATTCTACTCATGCCAGTAAAAATAACTCTACTCATTTCTGACTGCCTTTTGGACAATGTCTGATTATATTGTGGCAATACGATGGAAAACATATATATTTCATTATAAATTTCACTGGATTTTTTTTTTATTATTTTTTGCTTCAATACAGCTATATTTTCAAATGCACAGCATGGTAATACATAAATCATGATGCACAGGTTTCATAGGAACATAGGCTTGATGATAATTTTCCCTCTGAATTACATTCTGGTCATCTGCTTGTCATCATACTTCAGATTACTTGACAACAAAAGGAAGAAAGACTTCCAGATAAGTCTGGCTGTATTTAACCCTGAGATCACTGAACCAATGAATGGCTCCTCAGGAGGTCAGGTGGTTCAGTCCCACTCAAAGCAGAGATAAGTCCAAGATTAGATCAAGTTGATCAGAGCCTTTCCTGATAGTAATTACCCAGAGTAGAACAAAAGTTATTCAGGATGAGCAACACACTTTCTCTTTCCAAGAACATATTAATCATTAGACAGGTACAGTGTAAAGTCTCTGACTCTAAGTTTACATTTGTTGATTCAATCTAGCCAAGCCTCTAAGACAGTTAAGAGGTTGGAGCCTGTGGCATGTAAGGAGAAACTGAGGGAATGGCTTTAGGTGGCTTGGAGAAGAGATGTTCAAGGGGATTAGGGGTGTGTAATGGCAGTTTTCTGCTACCTAAGAAGGGATTACACAGAAGACAGAGACAACTCTACTCAGACATGCACAGTAAAAGGACAAAAGGCATCTGTCATGAGTTGCAATCAGTGAAACTCCTACTGAACAGTAACACAAATGCCTTTATCATGAGAGTGATTAAGTGCTGTAAAAAATTACCTAGAAACTGTGTAATCTCCATTCTCAGAAATCTTCAGAACGCAACTGGACACTTCTCAGTGCCATCTGATATAACTTTGCATCTAGCCATGGTCTGAATGGAACACTAGTCTAGATGACTTCCAGAGGTCCCCTCTACAATTCTGTGCTTTTTCAATACCTGTAAGTTTCCTTCTTGGTATAGCCTATACCCTCCTTTGCTCCTGATGATGATGGAGAACCCTCTGTATTTTGCTGCAGTAAGGAACCAGCTGGCCTGAGCTGGATTTTATTTGGTTAATTTTACTTCCTTCTGTTAAGCAGGGAAATGTTAAAGTTTGTAATAACAGGAAAGGGAATTTTTGTAGTTGCTTTAATTGCTGCATTATGTGGCTTTCTTTGTTTCACATAGGACTGAGCATAAATACAATTTATACGTGTCTTTTATACATTCACAAAGAATGTTGTACAAGGTAAATTATTTTCAGCTTTGAGTTTTTTCCTGCTTTGAGTACAAGTAACAACACTAGAGAAATTGAGCTATCCAAACTGATCAGCCTCCAAATTACTGGTGTGGACATAGTTCCATTTCAGTAACCCTTCTTCAAATGGCATTTATCTAAACAGACCAAAATGACTTTTTTACCTGGCAGTTAATGCAGACTCCTCCACCTTCATAATGCCCATGGATATTTAAGCTTTCCTGATGCTGATCAACATCAGCATCATAGTAGCAATCAGTGGCATGACCATGGCAATTGCAGGCTGAAAAAGTAATATTCCGAGTTAGCTTTCATTATAATGCTGGAATTCAGTAATGTAGCAAAGATGAAAAAGAAGGTTAGATTTTTTTTTTTTATGTATACATACACTCAGGTATGTTGGAGTATACTCAAATACACCTATTTACCTGTCAACAACTGGATTTTAACACCAAAAACATGGTAAGATTGTCTAGATATGAGGAAAACATGTGCTTCTAGGCTTATCAGAGGATAACATAGAATTAGGTAACTGAGAATTAATTTCCCCAGTTTATGGTTATTTACAGTCTCAGTTGTGATAAATTTTACTTTGGATGGTTTGTGGTTAGCTCTTTTCCTTTATTTTTCCCTTCTGTTAAGCCAAATAAAGGTAACAGCTGAAATCACAGTGGCTCTGAATCCATCTCTACATACATATTCTGCTATACTTTCAACTCCTTCTAACAGATGTTAACATGGCAGTGCTCAGAAGAGATTCAAAGTGGGATACCTGTGAGGTTTTCCTTGCAGGCACATCAGCCTCACATATGTGTCAGTCTAGGAAGTCCGCCTACTGAAAACATCTGTTGAATACATCCACTGATACATCCACTCATTCCCTTTTTACAAGGGCATGTAGTGATAGGACAAGGGGTAACAGTTTTAAACTGAAAGAGGGTAGGCTTAGATGAGATATTAAGAAATTATTTCCTGTGAGGGTGGTCAGACACTGGAACACGTTGCCCAGAGAAGCTGTGGATGCCCCCTCCCTGGAAGTGTTCAAGGCCATGCTGGATGAGGCTTTGAGCAACCTGGTCTAGTGGACGGTGTCCCTGCTCATGGCAGGGGGGTTGGAACTAGATGACCTTTAAGATCCCTTCCAACCCAGACCATTCCATGATGCTGTGATATATCCACTTGTGGTCTTGTACATGCATCAGCTGGCTTCACTGATATCCTTACATTGACATGGAAGACCTAAAACCCAAAAAGCCTTTTCTTTTTTACCTTTGGTTAAAGCGCTTGGCAATATAAAACCCAGAGCCAGCTCAATGTTTGTGCCTTGCTTACAGAAGACAATTAACCTGAAAAATAGCTCCACGCTTTAAATAGTTCCTGCAAATAAAGTCTGAGTAAAGGGTGATGGATTTACCCAGAAAATAATTTATCTAATTTCCTAGAGATCAGTTATGTATCTTTCATAATCTTCTCATCTTAGTTAAATATCTTCCTGTTGGTCATGTAAAACTCTGCCTGTCTTCACTGAAATCTTCCAGAACTATACTATAAATCTGAGTAGAAACCAATCATAGTAGCAAGCAAACAGAATTAATCAAAGGGAAGGACCACAGTTTTGCCATAACTTTATCCAATGTCTTTTTTTTTTTTTTTTTCCTCTGATCTGATCTTCTTTCCTCAATGGAGAGGAAAAATGGGCATTTTTCTGAAAGAATGCAGGAAACAAAAAAAGGCTTCCCCAAGCATCTGGGTGCTAGGTGAGCTTTTAATTACAGATGTTCCAGCACTCCAAAGAAACCTTCCCAGGAAATTCCTGAACTTTTGACTTTATAAAGCTATGACTTCAAGTTTAGCGAAATCTTCCCTTCATCTGGACCAGGGGATAAGGTACTTAGAAAGGCAATATGTTTCTGAAAGCAACAGAAGCTAAGGGCCCTGGCCCTACTTTCTTCATGATGAAGGAAGTGTATGGGAAATAATCCTTCCAAACTCTATTCCAAGTACCTAGCACAATGGGGAGCACAACTCAAGGACAACCAATTCTCCACGCCTTGCTACACCATCATGCACACAAGAGAAGGGAAACTGGATCATTCTCTTTATGTTCTCTATGTCTTTATATTTGAACAGCTTTGGACAAGGAAACCTTTTTCTATAAACTGCCAACACCATAGCTGAGGTGGTGGCCTGCCATCAGGTTCCTTCATGGTCTGCTAACAGGAACCAGAAAGGTCAAGACTGGGTTCCCTGGAGAGGTTGTGATAGCCTGTGAAGATCTTTGAGATTTTTCATTCATATAATTCTTCAAGAAAAGAAAACATGGCATAAATAAGATGCTGGTTCAAGATACTAAGTCAGAAAAGGAAAGAAGAGAACATAAAAAAAAAAATTAACAATGTAAATAAAAGCTCCTTGCCCCTAGGGCCAAACCATCTGTGAGCTACAGCTCACAAGTATGTCTTCTAACAGCAATGGGAAATTACTTGCTCTGATTATAGTAATAGCATTTTCCCTCACAGGGGAATAGAAACCCTTTCAACCTCATCAAGCATTTTCTTACCAACTTTGGGCCACTTGCTGATCCATACAGTACCAGAAAACTCATAACAAAAGGTTTGGCTTATCCCTACAAGGTCCCACCAATCTCTTTCAATCAGTTTCTCTCAAGGGACCTCAGGCTTCTGGGAAGCTTTGATGAGGTTGCTTTAATTCTTTCACTACTGGCTGCCAGGAAAGAGATCTGCACCTGGCAAACACTCTCACCTCAAACTGCTAGGAGCAATCCATACTAAAAAGGGTATTTTTTCAGAGGTAGTTAGAAGCGAAGTTGTTTTGGCTCAGAATCTTGTAGACGATCTTCTATGAACTCATTCTTTAAAAAAACATGACATTATTTATGCTCTTTGTCTATCTCTTTCCTGGCAGAAAGTGTTTTCCTTTCAAAGAGGGGAATTTAAATGAGGTTTCAAATATTGTCCAAAAATTGTGTCCCAACATGTCTACCTCCTATTAAGCATTTTAATTGTCTCCCCCCCACCCAACACTCAGTACTGCAGTTTTGATTAACCAAGCCATCTCTTTATTCCTCAAACTAATTATATAGGTACATCTCTTTGGCTTTCAAGTAAGGTTCCCCTGTTAACAGTTTGTACCCACTGGCTACGGTACTCTCAGGAATGTCACACAAGGAGAATAAACTAGGCCAGACACAAAGGAAACCACAGGCTGCCAACACATTTGCTCAGAATAGGATGTGCACAGAGATGGGAAGACTGTATCACACTCAATGGCTTCTGGCCAGAAGGATCCAAAACACCCATGTGTGACAGTATGTACTCCTCCACCAAAAGGGAGCCCATGCTGTCATTTTCTTTTACAAAAGAACGAAACACAGGGTAGGTGGGACAAAGGTCCATGGGCTTCCCCAGCTTGGCTAATCAGTCCGTGGGGCTAAAGCACTCCAAACTCCCAACTGCGAGCATGGGAAGGGGTGCAAGTGTGGAATTGCCAGGACTCCCCACCAGCAATGCCTTTGTGCCCACTTATGTAAGGTCAGCAAGGACTGTCAGCAGAACGGTCGGCAGCTCAAGCGCCTGTAAGCACTGGCAGCCTTGAGCAATCACTCTGCAATCTCAACACCAAGAGGCTGGGTGATGGGGAGGAAAATTTTGAAGTTGTACAAGATGCCTATAGTCTCTGCTCTGCTGTGGGGGGATCCACAATCCATCAGCAGACAGCTATGACTGGGGAGAAATGTTGACTCAATGTACTACAAGAAGGCTTCCACTCTTCTCATGTAATATTCTCACACAAATGATTCTTTTCATTGCTTAATAAGAGAGAAGAATATAAATAATATTCACTGCATCATTTGTTCCTCATTGCTGTATAGAAATAATTTTCTCAGTAAAGAAAAAAGGTGTTGAAACATGCAGGGTATTAAATACGCTCAAACACATGTGCTACATAATTCCCACCCACTTGTCAATGTCCATTTTAACTCAGCATCTTTCAAGCTACTCACGTTCGCATAGATTTGTGCTCCCAGCTGTTGCAGGTTGCCACTGTTTCTGATTATATCCAGGGCAGCAGTGATCACAGGTTTCCCCACAAGTGTTATGCTGACATTCACACTGAAACCTACAGAAATGAAAGTCTCTTACTCAACTGAAGCTGGCTTTAAACTTCTTTTCTTCATTTTATTGCAGTCCAAGACTTATACATAGTGTGAAGAAGACAGGACATAAACTCACATGTAAAGAGGTCAAACAGTAATACCAGAACATTTTGTAACTTTCCTAAAATACTTCACAACTGATTACTTTCACCATATGATTCTGAGTTTACTAGCACAAATTACTTATCAAAAACATTTATAATTGGATTCAATAGACTGGCTTATGAAACTTTATTCTAGCATATTAAATCCAGATGATATACAATAGTTGAAGATGTATCCTATTTTAGCTTTATTCCAAGGCTCAAAGTTGTTGACATACACACATCTCTTTTGTAGAGATTGAAATATTTATCACCTTTATACGCATGCCTTCAT
This sequence comes from Caprimulgus europaeus, assembly GCA_907165065.1. Next base: position 49,740,323 of record OU015525.1, read on the forward strand.
CATTTTTTTCAGTATGCTTTGTTTACAGCAATTTTATTAGTGTTCTTAATAAACCAAGATCATAACTTCACTGTGTTATTTTTAAAATAGTGCACACTATTCAACAAGAAAATTTAGTTCATACTTTTTTTTATTTAGCTGAATAGCCTACTTAAAGGGCAGGCTCTCATCATGGGCTAGATCTTACTATCATGCATAGTAACTAAATCCCAGGAGGAACAAAGAGACTTTGAGACTGGAGAGGCCTTTTCCAAAGTCTCTCTTTTCTGTGTACTCTAATAAACAAGGGGCAATACAGTTTTCAGGTATAACCATCCTTTTCCCACAGATTTCACACTTTCTGTACTTACTTTACTCTAGCATAGACGTCTGTAAATGAGGCACCCATCTGCTCACTTACTCTTCATTAAAACACAACTGAAAACATTGCATTGTCCTGATAAAGGTTTGTATCAACACCATCACGGGTAAGAGCAGTAGCTGGTTTAAACCAGGCTTTAAAATACATTTTAGACAGCCTGATTATTCAGTCACTTCCCTATAGCACATGAGCCAAGGAACCTGCACTAACTCCTTGTGAAATCAATGTAGACATCATAAACTCCACAGAGAAAGGGAATAGTTCATTCAGTGTGCATTTTTATTTTTTCTAGTAACGATCGAAAGGCATTGAATCTTCGCTGAGCTCAGTTATGATGCTCAGTATCTCCAGAAAGTTCACTAACTTTGTTCTTGAGTTGGGTTTCTAACTCCTGCTGTTGGAAAGCAGTATCAACCCATGTTTTCCAAAAAGAACTAAAACTATTCAATCTGCCAAACTCTTATTTCAATTAAAAATAAAAATCTAAGTGAAGACTTTTTATTAACATATTTAACATACCATAGCTCTTGACATGTTTTCTTGTCAATCATTACATTAAAAAAAATAGAATCTGCTAATGAAAAATCCCTGTAAGACCACATAATTCTATTATAAAAAAGGTCATTTGAAAACATTCAAGTATTGTTTTTCTCAAACTAATGTCATACTCAGTTTACTTACCGGTATTGGTTTCCAGAACTCTTTGCATTACATACTTCAGCATGGCCATGGCAAACACATCGACCACCAACACTGATGTCCTTTATGCTGTAGTAGTACTATGGAACAAACACAAGAAGTACGTATAGATCTTTCCTGTATTATTTCAGAAATATCAAAATCAGATTATTAAATCTTGCTTATCAGAGTTTTAAAGGCATACCTTTAGAAAAGGCCAAAGTCAGGCAGCCAGCGGTCAAACCTCTATTGACATCCATGTCTCAGCACAAGTACCATCAAACCAAAAGTCAGTACCCATGGGGTGCCTGACAGCAACAGGCTTGTGCAGCTCACACCAAATGCATATTGCTGTAGCACTCTATTCCCCAGCAGCTACACAGCCACCAGTACCCAAGCCCAAAGCTTGTCCTAAGCCAGCTTGAGGATGGAGATGTAAAGTACTGTTAAATTATCAGTTTGTGAGACCTTAGTCTGGTCAAAACAACAGACATGGGCAGTGTGGGTATGGGCAGTCAGACATGATCATGAGAAATAGACCAAAATCACCAGCTCAGTCAAAATCACTCATGACTCAAGCTGGATTTGAAATTATGACCTGAAGTTGAAACACTTTGTCTCTCATCCTCATGCCTTGCAGGCATCAAGGCAACAGAAAATAAAAATTTAATTGGTTCAACTCAGTGAAAATATGATTACTGTATACATATCAATAGTAACTTCTGCATACATTTTTGTAGCTCAGAAGTTCCTTGTCTCCTTAGAGCACCAGGAAGAATGGAGAGCTGGTTGTAAATCTTGATCTCTATGCATCCCCAGAAAAATTAAAGGGGCAGATTTAATGTCACTGGAGGATGAAGAGAAAAAGGGTCAGAACATTATGCAGTTATGTCTCCTGTGCTCACTCTATTCACAATACAGTCCCTCTAAGTGGTATATACAGCCTCTACTCAGCTGTGATCCTTCCCCTCTACTCAGCACTGGACACCTGGAGTCCTGTGTCCAATTCTGGGCTCTCCAGTACAAGAGAGACATGGGTATACAGGAGAGAGTCCAACAAAGGGCCACAAAGATGATTAAAGGGACTGGATCATCTCTCCTATGAGGAAAGGCTGAGAGAGCTGGGACTGATCAGCCTGGAGAAGTCTCAGGAGGAAACATCAATGGGTACAAATGACCTGAAGGAAGGGTGCAAAGAGGACAGAGCCAGGCTCTTGTCAGTGGTGCCCAGTGACAGGACCAGAGGCAATGGGCACAAACTGAAATGCAGGAGGTTCACTCTGAACATCAAGAAACACTTTTTTACTGTAAGGGTGACTGGCACAGGTTGCTGAGAGAGGCTGTGGAGTCTCCCGCACCAGAGGGATTCAAGAGCTGTCTGGACATGGTCCTGGCCAACTGGCTCTAGGTGACCCTGCTTGAGCAGGGAGGTTGGACCAGAGGACCTTCCAACCTCAACCATTCTGTGATTAATTTTTGTTGCATATACATTCTCCACTTTTATGTAGGTGGAGTTGGCTGGGCACAGACAAGATTTTTTCCCCAAGGCAGGGAGCTTTTCCAATCAGCACTCCTTGCTCTAGGCAGGTAAATAGCAGTAGATAGGATATACAGGCTAGGAAATATTTTTTGCCTTCTGAACTATCTCTATTCAAATATATATATTAATTTCTAACTGTGCATACCATTTTCATACTGTAAGTAAAACTAATGCTTTGACCTTTTTTTGTATGATTCTTCACAACCTAGTCTATAGTTTCATACAGCCTTGTAGAGCTATGCTTTACTACTAGTAATTTTACTGTCACTGGTCAGTAATAAGTCAAATTAGCAATAGGCCAAAGTGATTAATAGGCCAAACTGCCACAACATAGACATAAAACATAGTCAATATAACTCAGTGTGTCATGGATAAGAGAACAGAACTGGTCTGGCTTTCATCTGTTTCTATAATAAGTTTAACATAAAGATTTTCCGTAAGAACATTAACTCTTTCCTAGACTTGGAAGGTCTCTACAAAGAAAACTTGTGCTCTTTTTTAACAATTTAATAAAACACTCAACATTTAATTAATCTATCCTTCATCCCATGACTACGGTAACATCAGAAGTTCCTTACACTAAAGCTGTGCCTCTTGCCAAGTAACTAAATACTGCATTTACATATGCCTGTGAGCAACATCTTAAAATTTACTTAAGGCAATAAAGGTACTTAATGGAACTATTATCAAATAACTGGAATAGTCTTATGTTTTTCAATGCAGAAACTCTCACACACATTTGTGCAGTACCTCACCCCAGGGTTTCCTCCAATTGTTACTGAATCTTCATTTTAAATGAAAAGGTTAAAAATAACAATACAATATGAAGTCTGCAGTCTCTCTCGGTATATGAATTTCCATAAAGGGTTGCCTTAAGAAAGATTGTATTCCTTACATTTCCTCACTGAATGGGAGTGGGACTTTGGCTTTCAAGCTCTTGGATAGCTGAAAACCCACTGAAAACACCGAGGCATCTCAAATGATTTGTGGAAAGATAGTAATTTTGAAGTACGCCCTTTGATTCCTGCTCCTTCAAAAACTCAGGTACTGTTTCCTGAAAATCTTTCTTTGAATAAATAAGGGAAAGTAGCATCAAATAAAGCTGAAGAGATTTATTTCTTCAGCCCTGTGTAAGAGAGTTTAGAAGATTTCCGCTTTGGCTCCTTATAGCTCCCGTGATGCACCCAACTTCCTTCCATATTCAAAAACAGGGGAAGAAAACCGCCTGTTACAAAACCATTAATCATTACTTCCCCTCCATTAATCTGTGCTGACCCAGTTACCTTCTTGTCTCAAACGAACGTGGAGAAAATATGGGGATTTAAAGGTGAGACATCGTAAAAATTGTTAAAACATTTGTATTATTTTTTGGTCTCCAACATGCTGAAAATGGTTGTTGAGTAAACGTCAGTGAAAACTGTACTTACTCTACGGGTTACAGTGGGGTCTCGTTGGGCTTTTGATATCAAGTGTCCAAGAAGCGTATTAGTTCTAAGAAAATGAAGGCGGATGTTTGTTGCTTTCGTGAATTCTCGCAGACTAGGGGAATAAGTGAAGTTTTTTGCTCCTGGGCGGCCATTTACCAAAGATACTACAATCTAACAAAGAAGTAAGCACATTTCTGTTATAATATATCAACTGCAAGTATCAGTAGTGGCACAGAGCAAAATTCATAAAAGAATCTGAATATCATTGTTTCTGAGCATATTTGCAGTAACAACTCCACATTTCATGCTGAAGCCAGGACATTGGCAAAAAGAGTGCTGTTAGTCTTGGACCTTCCTGAATTCTCATTACCCATGTGGTGCATTAGGAAAAAAAAAGTGCCTCGATCTCTTTTGAAAATAGTAGTAGGTATAACAAACAAAAAGTACATGTTTTAATAGGAAAAAACAATAGGAATAATTGCAAATAGTTATATTAACAGTTGAGAGTGTCAATGGGAGTTTTGCCCGAGTGAAAACATCAGGTTTTGGCTCTTTCCCAAAGCACATTTATTTTTGGGTTAAGGCGCAAACATTCCTGGAAAATATTATTGTTACCAGGTCCAGTGCCTGAGAGCGTATTAATGGTCTTTTGGAAGAAAGTACACAGTGTTGCTTTAGAAAATCCTCTCACATGAAAGGAGGTTTATCTGCCTTTCAAAACAAGGGCTCCAGTACTTTTTTATTTTTTAAAGAAACAGATGCCAGCAGCCTAGCAATCATGAATCATTATGAAATTAAGAATCCAGTGTGCATGTAGAGGGCTGAGCAGGAGACTTTAATCTATTTATAATCGACCAGATAACAGATTTCTATTTTCAAATGGCTCCTACATTCTGAAGCATGTAACAAGGGAATGGTGACGGTTCTGATTGAGCACAATTCCTTTAGGAAAAACCATACAGCACTTAATAGGGGATGGCATCAGCAGTTTTCTTCTATGGAAATTATTCTTTACAATATTTTATTAGCAAAATTCTACAGATATGTTAATAAGCAAATTCTACTTTAATATGAAACTACAACCCTAGATCTACATGCTCAAAACTCTGGATAACTCTTGAGGAGTTCAGATCCAGATTCTAAACACATCAGACATAAAAGAACATCTGAAGGAGCCATCAGCGCAGCCAAGAGTTTAACATGCCTTCGAATAACATAAGCCACAGTTCTGCCTAGCAAGCAACAACAGCTAAAATCAGAGCAATGTTTTCCAAACACATGTATTCTATTATAAACCTGTAGCATTTTATATATTATTTTCTTAAATAGTTACTTATTCTTCAATGTTAGATAACTGTTTCTACAGCCATAAATCCACAAGCAATTCTGATGCAGTAGGTTCTGCCATGTACATTGGAAGTGTTCAGAAGATGCAGTCAACACCTTTAAATGCATATGGTTAAAGTGAGGTGCCTAAATCAACACAGGTGGCTCTGAGCAGCCTCTACCACTACACGGAACGGTGAAAGTTAAGAGGAGTCAGCTCACCCTCCAGAAATCTCAACAGCTACTTAAGTGCTTGGTTATGGATTTATTAATATAGATTCAAGGAGTCAAAGCTAAAAAAGTACTTCCAGTTCTGTTTTTTTATTGAAACAGCAAACTTCTGAAAGCGATGCTGTTTGCTTCCAGCATTATACATTACTTTCCTAAAAGCACTTACCTCTCCGTTTTCAAGAGGCAGAATGCGAGAGTATTCTGTGGTGCAAAGGACATCGCTGTCCCCCCTCACCGGGAGATTAGCTTTCTTTCCAAAGTGCTCCAAGCAATCTACTTTGGAGTCTAGTCAAGTGAGAACAAAATTATTTTTATATGTGAAAATAAACAATATTGTTCTAATTTAAATTAATGAAGAAGTATCCCCTGTGCTTTCAGTTAAATTCTCCACTGTAATTTAATAGTAACAGTGACTGTGTTGCTCAGCACACAATCCTTTAGATTTTATTTTTTTCAGAAAAATCTAAATTCCTAAAACCAAATAATTTCTCATTCTAAGCAATTCAGTGGTGCCTGACAAGACTTGTGACAATATTTCTCAAATCATCACAAAAAAGCTATATATGTACTCCACGATTTTGCATTTATATTTCACTTTTATTTTTGCAAGGAACTCGGGGTCTCATGGGATGAAGGACACTGTAGTTCTGACATACCCAAAACCAAGACAAACAAAACAAAAAATCCCAACAGAGTGAAAACTTTTCATGTGCTGAGTTACACTTACAAAATATCATATTAATTTTTAGTTACACTCTTGTCACTAATTTATGGTGAATAACAAAAAAAAAAAAAAAGTATTTGACTTTCACTGTCTTCACTGCAGTTGAAATTTTCAGTGAGACTCGTGGTATGGTCTTCCTGCTACTGGGAGAATGATTAAAGAAACCTGTCCACAAAAGAGCAGTGACACAAGGATTGATACTCACGAGCAAAATATTGCCAGGGAGTGTAAGTTCTTCCAAAGTCCACTGATCTTTCTAAGATCCAGAGATCTGGACGAGGAGAATTTGCAAACTTGATAAGGATATAGGCAACATGGAAGAGCTGGTGATAGAATACACATAGATCTTATCAGGAGCTTTTTGAACTCTATAATAAAATACCACAATACTAAACCTAATGTAAATAAACACCTTTTCTTTACTGTACAGTGAGAACGTTACCCTCTGCAGTGTAATTCCCATTAAAATAATAGGCCAGATTCTCAGCTGGCTACCTCACATGGTAATGTGCTCCAATGCATTAAGAAAGCTGCAATAGAACTGGGTTAAATGCCATCTCTTACATTTCAGAACAGCTCTGTTTTGCACATGACTGATTGTTTGGGTGTGTTAAGGGTATAAGTACTAACCCTTGAAAAGTTAGCACCTCAACACATCATTGAACTGAGATACTTTTGCAGCATCTTGGTACATCTGTTCTGTGTTCTAATCATGTAATTGTGCTTGTAGAAGAGAAATGCAGACATCCTTTACACTGGGACTCCTTTGGCTGTGTTTGATAGTAATCTAAGCAAACCTGTTCCCTCACTTTAGTAATATTTCTAGATAATTTTACCACTTGACAGACTTTCCAAGTAACAGAAGCAAGACACCCCAGAGTTTTGTGGGTATCAAATAACACAGGACAGATTTTTATGACTGGTAGCTCATTCATGGTCTGAAACAGCTCGAAGAGCTTCATCAACTCAAGGTTCCCAAGGACAACAGTCACATCTGTCTTCTTTAGGTGCCCATTTTGTATCACAGCGATAGACCACAGAGACAGAAAGTTCCCAAACACCAGAGCAAAAATGGATTTGACAAGAAAAGAAATCTTACTGTAAGCTTCCTGTGGAAGTCCACAGTCATAAAAATAAGAACATCAGTAAAACTACCTGCACACAAAGGCTGAGCACAGATTGATTCAAAGGGTCATTTAGAATTTAAGCAACCACAATATGGATATGAAGTGTCAATAAAAGTGATCCAATACTGAGGTACAGTCAATATTCAAGTGACGCTGCACTGGAATTTCCCTCTCGACAACCTCACCTAAGAATCATTTGCTTGTAAGAGATTCTCATTTTTGTGGGAGAAGCAGGGAATTACAGTCAACGGTCTGTAAAGTAACTGCTGCCAGAGCCCTCACATCAAATACGCCCATGCACTTCATCTTTGCTTAAACATCACAAATGTCATAACTGTGAAGCTTATACTTTGCACAGGCTACTAGACTCCAAACAAGAAGTGTGTACAAGCTCCCAGCCACAAACTGGGAACAGCAACTGTTGCCATGCCTGGTCCATTCAGCTGCCAGCTAGGACCAATTCAACAGCTAACATACCAGCTGGGGCCACCAAGAGCCAGATGCAAATGGTGAACAACGCAGCGGAGCAGGTACCTAGAAATATTTGTCCCCAACCACTACTGCACATGCCAATCCCATGGCTACACGCAGTCTCAATCTTCACACATCTATTTCAGAATGTCAAAAATATTCACAGAAGAAAGTAAAACCTTCTCATGGAGAAATGGGAGGAATTCAGGGACTTCATGGAGCGTGCTCTCATGATAATACCTCACATCCCAGAATAAAAAACTGAAGCTTTTTCATTGTGCATTAGTTTAATGCAGTATGTACAACAACTATGCAGGTGTTGTACCTTGAAACCTATTTCAGAAACTGTTGATTTGCTGAATGCTGCTTACCTAGGTCAGTGGAGAGATAGCTGGGGGAAAAAAAAAAAATCTTTCATGTTAGCGCTGGAATTTACCCTGCCTAATTAACACAGCCTGACAATCACCAACTTCACCTCCTGTGATACTGAATTAGGTACCTAAATAGCCAGATAGCCAGATAATAACTACATAAGGAAAATTACTTACTAGACAACAGTACTGAGCAAAGTAAATGGCAGCCATTCTGTTGACAGAACCATGACAGAACCCAGAGCTATGCACAATGATGGCACAGGTAGAGTAATGCCTTTAAATTACTGACAGAAAGTCTCTACACTGATTGTCAGAAACAGGTGACTTTGGGGACTGTGGCAAGATTTGCCCTTACTGAGTTTCTGACGCTCTTTGCCTAAGTAACTTCCACTACTGGACTGACAAGTTTCAGAGACAGGATATTTGCCATACAGACGTTACATGTCATCCAGTATGGCCATCCAGTGCAAAGACTGGTATTCTACCAGGAAAGCATAACAGTTCTGAAATTCCTAAAAGAAAGTGCTTCATATTCTTGATTTTGGCCAGCTGAAGGGGCACTGCCCTGTTCAAACCAGAATCGCACTGGGCAGGTGACTGCCTATCCATTAGGAGTTTTACTTCCCCTGTGTTTTAAGGCCTTTCAGAGTCCCATCCTTGCATGCATGTTAACTAATGTGGATAACACTGTGTGTTGTTTGACACAATTTTAATCAAGCCAAATGGCTTAGAAAGTTCAAGAGGAAACAAAAGAAGCATACAGAAAAGGTACTGCCTTCTCCATGGCCCCATTGCTTGTAGTCACGTTGTGGAATCATTACAGTAACAACCTTCTAGCTACTCTCCAAAAAAGTAGATGACATCTGCTTCAGCTTGTCACATAGTTATTATATTATTTTACACTGATGTTACTCAAAGTGCTGTCACAGCCAGTCTCATCTCATCTCATGACAGACGAGATTTGTTCATGCTTACCTTCTCATAAGCATGAACAAAACAGTAGCAGTGAATTCCTTTTCCACTGTGCTTCCACACTGCCGAAGAAACATGAGGCATGCTCACTTCCACATCACCCTGGACTACAGCCTTTCATAAGCATCTAAAGGATAAAGTGGCCAAAATGAAGGCAAACAACAGTAAAACAGCTGAATTAGCATGTGGCACCTGCCAAACACCTGTATGCCACATCCACTATGCAGCTGTGGAATTTGCTTAAGCCTATAACTGCTTAATGTGTGTGCAGTTGAAGTACTGTCCAATACGTGTACTATACCAGGTACCCCGCAACACACTCCTCTAACAAGTTGGCCAGCACAAGAGCTGTCTCCTAGCACCACACTTTGCAAACTACAAACTTCCATGCAAACTACAAAATGGAAGAAAAAAAAAGTACGGGAATTTCAACCTACAGTTGCATATGAAAATCTTCACTTTACAGGCAGCTCAACTTACACCGCCTAGTTTGAAATACTGCTCAGGTCTGTACAGTCACATTCAGGCTGAGAGAGTTGGGGCTGTTCAGCCTGGAGAAAAGAAGGCTCCAGGGAGACTTAAACCTCCCCTGGTGCCATTTGAAGCCATTTCTTCCTGTCCCATCACTTTTCACGTGGGAGAAGAGACCAAGATCCACCTTGCTCCAACCTCCTTTCAGGCTGCTGTAGAGAGCAACAAGGTCTTCCCTCAGTCTCATTTTCTCCAGACTGAAGAGTGGGATGAGAAGGGAGAAGCTCTCCATGCTTCAAAGGCACTATTCTGGAATGAAGGAACACTTTCCAAAATGAAAGGGTAGTCCATTGTCCAGGTTCAAACAGTCCTTGGTCTTTTTGCCAAGACTGCAGGCAAATACATCAATGATTGTCAGTTACTATCCTGAAATGTCTCATGCAGCCACTTTTCCACTGAGATTTGGACAAAGACCAACTCAATGCTCATAATTATTTCTTACATATGGCCTATTTGTTCACAGAACACAGAAGCAATTCATATGGGAAAGGATTTGTACAATTCAGACCTCAGTTGTCCAGGAGACAAACATCCCCCTATAAGGGGTGCAGTCCAAAGTAAAAAGAGCCCACTAGTACTGTCAGAGCCAGAAAGAAGCACAGGGAAGTGCAGAGGGGTGGAAGCTATCAGCACAGGTTCTGCTTTTATTATATTGAGTTGAAAGTGAGGTATTTAGGACAATATATAACAAAATTAAAGTAACATGCAGGAATGGGCATAGGAAGGGAGGTGGGAGAAGCAGAAGTACAGACATCGAGGGAAGCGAGGTCAATGACTGGGAATACAGACCTTCCCAAAGGGATGCTGAAGAAGAACTGGAGAAGACAGTGTCAGGAAAGCTAAGGAGAGCAAGACTTGAAATATTTTTTCTGTACATTTTGAGAATAATACCAAAAACATATCTTAAATCAAATTACATAGATCTATTAATGCAAACATAAGAAAAAAATTACCGAGCTATTAAAAAAATCTTTAATTAAAGCTTTAAGAAAACACAACACATTGATTACATCTTAAAGGATAACATATGAGCAAGAAAGGATTTAATTAGGATATTTCCCTGATTAGGGCTGCCAGCTCAGCTTAGAATGAGATGCTTATAGCATGAGTGAGGAATAAATGGAGCATGCATTACCTGAAACAACTTTCAGAAACTTCTATCAGACAGTTGCTACTTGATCAGCTGAAGTTGTGTTAATCTAGGGTTTGCAAGTAGATTCACCTTACTGTAGGATGAGCCAAAATCAACTAACTTCAAAGCATAGTGTTTTGTGGCATGATCAAAAGTCAACTTCCTGCACAAACTGAAATACTCAGAACCAGAGTTCTCTAATACGAAGTAACGCAAGATTCTCTATGATGTCATAGCATCCCTATTTTGGAGTATTGCAGGGACAATATTTCACCTTCTCCAAACCTAAAAGCCCCTTTTCTTCCCAGCGTGAACCACAACAGCAGAGCAGGGGTCAGTGCTGCTGCAGAGGCAGAGCTGTGCAGGGGTTCCAGAAGAAAAGCTTTGTCTCACTGCTGGGGCAATTCCGTAGGACTGCAGAAGCTTTAAGCAGTTTCTTGTGCCCTAATTTGTAGGATTTCTTAGTGTTGTTATAGAGATTACAAAATTCCACACCAGAACTGGGTCTAATTTCAGGGTCAGTGGTAATATAGTCTTCAATGGTCAAGCACAAAGAATGCAATGACTACTTTTGGAAGTCCAGTTCAATGTAGCTTATGACAAATCTCCCATCACCTTGACAGTTTCTCACTACAGGAGAAGGGCCTAAAGAACACTTTATATTTTACAGAATGATAGTTAAATTAACTGTAACTTCAGACTCATTTTAAGAAATTATGCCAGATACTTTGTAAGTTAAGAACAATTGCTTTTAATAACAACAATAAGGAATAGCTGATTAATATTGTGCAAGGCATTTGACACTGTCCCGCACGACGTCCTTTTCTCTAAATTGGAGACACGTGGGTTTGGTGGATGGACCATTCGGTGGATAAAGAATTGGCTGGATGGTTGCACTCAAAGAGTTGTGGTCAACAGCTCAATCTCCAAGTGGAGACCAGTGACTAGTGTCGTCCCTCAGGGGTTGGTACTGGGGCTGGTACTGTTCAACATCTTTGTCAGTGACATGGACAGGGGGATTGAGTGCACCCTCAGCAAGTTTGCCGACGACACCAAGCTGAGTGGTGCGGTTGACGCGCTGGAGGGACGGGATGCCATCCAGAGGGACCTTGACAGGCTTGAGAGGTGGGCCTGTGCCAACCTCATGAAGTTCAACAAGGCCAAATGCAAGTTCCTGCATCTGGGTTGGGGCAACCTCAAACATAAATACAGGCTGGGTGATGCATGGTTTGAGACCAGCTCTGAAGAGAAAGACTTGGGTGGTGGTGAAAGAGAAGTTCAACATGAGCCAGCAATGTGCACTTGCAGCCCAGAAGGCCAACTGTATCCTGGGCTGCATCAAGAGAAGCGTGGCCAGTGGGTTGAGGGAGGTGATTCTCCCCCTGTACTCTTACAGGAGCAGCCTTACTCTGCTCTTGTAAGGCCCCACCTGGAGTACTGTGTCCAGTTCTGGAGCCCCCAACACAAGAAAGACATGGACCTGTTAGAATCAGTCCAGAAGAGGCCACAAGGATGATCTAAGGGTTGGAGCACCTCTCCTATGAGGACAGGCTGAGAGAGTTGGGGCTGTTCAGCCTGGAGAAGAGAAGGCTCCGGGGAGACCTTATAGCAGCCTTCCAGTAACTGAAGAGGCTACAAGAATGCTGAGGAGGGACTTTTTACAAAGACAGGTAGTGACAGAACAAGGTTTAATGGCTTTAAACTGGAAAAGGGTAGGTTTAGATTAGATATTAGGAAGAAATTCTTCACTGTGAGGGTGGTCAGACAGTGGAACACGTTGCCCAGAGAAGCTGTGGATGCCCCCTCCCTGGAAGTGTTCAAGGACAGGTTGGATGAGGCTTTGAGCAGCCTGGTCTAGTGGAAGGTGTCCCTGCTCATGGCAGGGGGGTTGGAACTAGATGGTCTTTAAGGTCTCTTCCAATCCAGATCATTCTATGAAATATTGTTTGCAAAGCTATGCACATAAAGGATTGCTATCAAATATAAAAATAAAACCCATAAGAAATATCTACCATATAAAAGTAACTTGGAAGACTGGCTAAATTGCAAGGCTTTTTTTTACAAAATGCTTTAATTGGCAGACAACATAAAAGAATCAAGTCCTCCACAGGCTGTACCACTTACCTTAAATTTATGGTTGAGTTTCACTTTCTCCTTAATAAAAGTACTAATTTGGACATTACATTCCACTGTGTGCCTTTAATTTCCAACAGTGACTAATCATATTGCTATAAAACAACTATTCAACCCATTAGTGCACAAGATTTCACCAAGTCTTTCATCACTCTTATTACAACAAAAGCACAGTAAAGAAAGGACACACAACTAAAAGCCACAATAAAATTTGTGGACTACACTTTTTGAAGTGTAACAGTTAGACATTTCTTTTTCATCATACATTATGATTCTCTCTTGAGCCTCCATCTTCTACTTCTGAAGACAGAGTTCAGAAAAATACCTGGGGGAGTATTACTGTAATACCTGCTGAGCATCAAGAAAGCCAAAGATGAGGGTGCACCTGACAAAAATTAGGCAATCTTAACAGTCAGGGAACAATGAACTTAAGTCAGACATTCTGGATTCAGAAGTTTAAATTATGTCAAAAACTATGTTGGAAAAATCAGGACCATTTAAAGGAATAAATGAGACTTCATTTCATCCAATATTTTAAACAATTCATGAACAGCCAGAGTATAAGCAGGTATGCTAACTGCAACTGCCTCAGGGATCAACATTATAATTATTATTCAGAAGGAGTGTGATTGATTAGAAAAGTAACTATAGTACAGAAAGTCAGAAAGGGAAGTAAAGCAGGGTTTTTGCTTTAAGGTTTTTGGTTTTTCTCATATTACAAAGTACAGCAAAATAAGCATTTTTATAGCAGAAAGATTTAACATCCTGAAGGGATTTTGACTTTCAAAATCACCCATAGCCCTTGTAAAACAGAAACAGCAGCACATGGGTGTTCTGTTCCAAATCCACAGTAGTGAGAGCTCAAACTTCCATCATGGTGCAACTATTAAATTAAGTATTGTCATCAGACCATGGTAAAAGGCTCCACCGGGACTCCGTTCTCAGCCTTAAAGATATAATGGCAGGAATGCAGCAAATGAAAAGCTTTTGACCTTGCACTAAGTTCTGCTTCCTCTAATTGTGAATATTTGATAACCAACTTACAACTCAGTCATTGCTTCCCTGCATGCATATGTACCTTGCTCTTTGTCATGTTTTGCACATGCAAAAACATTTCCATATTTTGTTTGCAGAAGAGGTGGCTTGTGTCAAAATAAAGAACAGGACAACTACTCAGTGAGGAAAACTACATCCCTGCTATCTTTTCAGTATTACAGCCTGTGGTTCTGCAAGTAATTTAGGCACACATCAAACGTTAAAAATACTTATTTTTCCTCAAAACCCAGCACCTGAATTTCAGTTCACTTGAGGGGGAACTGCACTCTGAAAATTTCTGCCTCTGTCAATAAAGTTAACTTGGTAAAAAAGAACATAAGGCAGACAAAAAAGGTGTGGCGTTGGAAGTTGAAATCATCAGCTCAAACATCACTCCCAACTGCAAAGCTGGTATAAGTGCAAGAAATTATCAAACCTCACGCAATAGCTCACACACTCACCTGTCCCAGATCTAAAGTGACATTGACTTTGTTGTACCTCAAACCCATAGAAAGAGGAGGACTCTGCCACCAGCGCTCCGTGCCATCAATTGCGTTGGTTACCGGGTGAGCTTTACTGGGATCAGCAGCATTGCAATAATCACAAAACTGTCCCTGAAAAACAATAAATTAAAAATATAGCCTCAAAATCTTATGACCTGCAGACACATGCTGCTGTTAACTGAGATTCTGAACTAGAGCATTGACTAAAAATGGGGTTAAATTTTGTTTCTCTCTTTAGGTAGTGTAATTTTTAACATATAAGGGATTCCCCTGGTAATTAAATTACACAATTATATACAGAGACACACTGAATTTTATGTTACAAACTACATCTCTTGAAGGAAACTACAGTTAGTCTTTCTTTATTAATAAACGTATTGATACTTTGGTGAAAATACCCATGTTGTGATTGCAGGAGAGTGTCTGCAGCAAATTAATGAAACAAACATTCTTAAAACTGGATTAAGACCAACACACAAATTATCCTCTACTCTCCTAAAAGACAATGAAATATCCACACACGTACATAGAGTATTTTTTACTGTTTTATTAATACCAGGCTATCTTTTACTTGCCTCCAAGTTTGGTGTTACAATTTTATAATATTACTTTCATTTTTTTCCATGCCATTATAATACATTCTGAATCAGAGACTTCTGAACTATATATACTCATGGAAAATCCAATGGATCCTACAGACTGTTCCCTTTAAATTTCCCTTTAAGGAATCCCTCTGCATCTCATTTGCAGAAGTTACCTCCCAATTTTCAGTCCACAACTAAAGCCACACTCTGGAGATGCCCTGATAATCTCTCTTTGATAGTCTCTAAAGCTCTTTGTACTCTTCTGTACAATAATGATTAATAAACTTGAGGAAACTTAATCATCTTTTAATATGGCATCTTGGCTTGCCCCACAAGCAGTATTTTTATCTTCAAGAAACTGCATTTTACAGTCTACTAAGATCAGTGCTGAAGCATTATAATTAGTTATTAAGGGATCTTTTTAGTGTCCCATTCACTTCTTACTCCAGTCACTGGGTGGAGAAAATCAACAAAAATGCTAAACTGTGCCAGGCACAGATCTTTGTAGAACCCCAATAGAAAAATTACAATTTCATTGAATGACACTATCCTCTTAATGGTGACTTCAGTTGGACAGTCGCTTAATCCATTCAGCCTGTGAGGTGCTCACACTGAGTTGTACCCATGTTTTAAATAAGGTAGTATTAGCACTACTCCCTTTATCAACTAAGCATATTGCCATCAAACAGATGTGACAAATCTTTTGCTGTTTCCACAACCCATGTTGCCTGGCATGAAGTATATTCCTACCTTATAAGTATTAACAGAATCCCATATAACTGCCATTATTTTGTTTGTCGCTGCTGTCAGACTAACCAGTGTAAAGTAATCGGAGCAATCACACTTACCCACTTTTAACAGAGGAATAACATTAGGGTTCTCACATTCTTGCTGGGTATGGTCTTGCAAGCTTGGTAAATTTAAGATGTTTATCTCTAGCAGAATTTGTTTAACATCTGCCATAGTTACTAATGGATTGGAAACTACTTCAACACTCTCATGTGACACAAATACACCAGCTTGTGTCTTTCAAATAAAAAAACATAGATGTTCACTGAATATTTCTGCACCAGTAGTAATAACTTCAGCATCTGCATCTAGCAGTGGTTCCATCCTCATCCTGCTCTTCTGGAAAGCCCAGAATAAGACGTTGTTTCCAGAAGACATAGCTATCATCAGCTGTTCTGATTCTGTACTGCAGGTGTCAACCCGGCTGATGGTTAACTCTTGAGAACTTGAAGAGTTGTTTAGAGATTTACTAAATGCTCATGTACATAGGCTGGTTAACTATGTTTGAGGTCACATTATAACATGACTCCCCTCTAGCTCTGTTAGAGAAGATAGTTTGGCTGATTTTTGCCCAAACTACAACATAGCAGGACACTGCTGGATTCAGATAGCTTGCTGCAGCAGACACGACATCAGCCTGTGCTAGCTACAGGCAATATTGCCTGTTTCTGCAGTGATGACAAAGAATATCATGTCACCGTCTGCAAAATCCATACACTGAGAAATCAATCTATGCACCAACAACTGCAGTTACCACCGCATCTTCCCAGCTAAGATTTTAAGATTTTCCTGACAAATGCATACTTGGAGTTCTGACATATATTTTACAACAGTACAAGCTTCCCTAAGTAGTTTTATAACATGTATGAAACATGGTCTTTAGATCTAAATTCTTGTTCACAATGATCAGGCTGGAAATACATAGGAATCAGTTGCTGCTACAGCAGTTTCAGCTCTGATCTGCAGCCAGCCTCAAAGAAAGGCTGAATGAGCAGAAAACAATGAGTTGTATTAAATGCAAGCATTACGTTTACACGCACCTATGTGATTTCAGTATACCAGAGCACTTGATCTGAACTCAAGATACCAGCTTTTTTCTTTTTGGGCACATAATTCAAAGAATTTCATTGCAACAGCTGGAGTTTCAGTTATTTAAAGTACATTCCAGCAATGCTGCCAAGAAGGCAGCAAAACAAAAAATGAAAGAAAATAACTTATTGGATAGAGCAGCCTTCCCTGCTTCCCACTGGCAATATCTCAGGCACACCACGCTCAGCCTTTCTGCTACAGGACACGTCTCCATTCCAGGAGACTGGGCCTCAAGACTTTGTCCGGCTGCAGTTCATCAGGCAGGCAGGTGTGCATTTGCTGGTGACCTTGTGATCCTCCTTTCTCCTGGTCCTCCCAAGTAAAGGAGAAAACTGGAACTGCATGAAGGAGTTCACTGAAATACGCCAGTATGGGCCAGAGAGATCCAGGGATGAAAATGTCTCGCCTGCAAGTCATAGAAAGCGACAACAATGAAAGATTTGTTCACTATTTAATATCTGGCAGTTCTGCACCCACTGGCAGGGCAGGATAGGTATGCAGTTAAACTTTCATTCACACCCGCACATCACTGCAAACAGACTGGCAGACAAAACCAGGCATGTCATTTATCTATCAGCTGCTGAAATATTTTACACTGCGGTGCATCTCTTCACTCAACACTTCTTATTAAGTCATTGTCCCACTTGCCAATGTGCTAAACAAGGGAAACACACTGCTTTCCACAGCATAGGTCCAGCACTGCCTTAAGAGCCTCAGCTGAGTTGCCCTTAAGAGCAACAGAAGGGACTGTCCACCCCACCAATCACTTCACAGAAAAGCTTTAAATGACCTCCAAATGCTCTTTCTGGATTTGTGGAGTACTGCAGGCTTCATTAAAAGACACATCACCAAATGACAAGCTGAACGAGACAGGGCAATAGCAGGCAGTGGAAATGAAGCTGGGGCTGCTCTTCCTCTCTTTGCCTTATTTTCAGTGCTTGGGATAGCACTGGCAACAGAGCTCTGCTCATCAGAATGAGGATCATCCTCCACACCTTCTTTTCAATTTCCCTATTCATAGAGGAACAGCCACAATCCAGCCTTGTAGAGACCCCAAAAACAAGTGACTCAAGTGTACAACATTGCTTTAACTTGAACTGGCCTGACACAGTGGCTATTACATCCATCACTTTATGTAAAAGCCCCATGACCTTCCTCAGACTCTTAAGAAATGACATGTGAATACTTATGCTGTTCTTAAATGCTTCTAGGTAAGCTCAGCTTCTGTAAAAGTTTAATGCACTTCTCTCCAATTTTCCACAAAAGAAGAGATTCTTATTTACATGTTTTTGAACTTGTGAGGTGGAGTGGCTCGATAACACGTACATTGTGCTGTTACCACATTTTCCATGGCTGGATTTCCTTAGCCTTTTGAAAGACTTTCCAACCCTTCTTGAACCACAACAACTACTGGTAAACCACAGAAGTATTCATGTTATGTATGTCAATGGGGCTTTGTTAAAACTGGAGAGAGACGCTGCTGTATCCACACTTACCCAAACGCTTTAAGAGGCACAAGCTTCCTTGTGCCAGGGCTGAGCTATCAGTAGTCCTTCTGGGACCTTGAATCAGGCGTGAACCATAACTGCCCTCTAACCTAGGACCTGTAAGGCAAATATTTAACAAAAGGAATTCCCCTCTTTCTAGCCTCTTACTAGATACAGCAAACTCCCATTTCCAGTTGGGTGTTAGTATATAAAGGGAACAATTACAAAAAACACCAAAGACAACATGCAGCAGACAACAGGCTTCGTTCCGCTTGTGTGACATGTTTGTCTGATGTTTGCTTTCGCTGATTTTTGTTATACTGTGATTTCTGGTATTTCATGGCATGTTAGTGTGAAATTTCACTGCAGCATAGTTAGTTATTCACTGCATACATAGGCTATAGCATGTTGCTGAGAGACTATTTGACTTGCTATTCACCTGGTGGCATGGTTGTTCCACACAACTTTAAACATGAGGTTTTTGCTCAGTACGGAGGGATGGATGCTTAAACTTCAGAGGTGTGTTAGAAACAGGACCAAGCAGTTTCCTGATCATCATAACCTTTTTTTGTAACCTTCATTTAAGCATGTAATACCTGTGACCCAGTTTTCCTATTAGTAAAACTATGTATTACTCAGCCTCTCCAAAGCACCTTGAGCTTTTTATGACAGCGGGCACAACACAGATTTAAGGTAAACTGTGATTTCATGGCAAGGTAGGGAGGCATGGCAGAGAGAAGTTCAGGGCAAAGCACACTGTGGCTGTGAGGGCAGGCTGCGTGATGGTGCAAGCTCCCTTCTGGCACATGACAAGGAGGACATGTGCTGCAACTTCTTAGTGCTCTCCCGCTTTCTTGAGCATCTGTCCCCACCAAAAAAAGAGAAGAAAAACTCTGTTATCCATCGCAACCTCTTCTGAAACCAGATATTAAGGGTTACTTCACTCTTAAAACAAACAGACACCTCATAAGACTTTGAAACACTAACCCTTCTTCCAATATGCTAAAAAGTTACTTACATTCTTTCTGTACTGCCTGGAGTTAGGAAGTGGACCTTAAAGCTTTCAAAATCCCTTTCAAATTACAGTTTCAGTCATTACAGGACAGAATGAAACTGCCCTCTTTTCCTCCCACCAAGAGATAATACAAATAAAATAACTTTGGAAGGTTTGAGGCTTTAGGAAAGTCCCCCCTTGAACAAAGTTCTGATGAAACTGATAGTGAACATCCATCACAGTACATCAGAGCGTCTGGTGCATTTGTTACTCCTTCCTTACCCTCCAACAGGCGCGTTCATACAAGTTACTACCAAAGGAAAAATATATTTCCATTAACCCTTTGCCAGGAGTTTTGCCATTCATTATGGGCTTTCTTGTGAGTGACACAAAACGTGTGTAATAACCTTATGTTATATTAGGAGAGAACGTCATCATCCCCACTGTCCTGTGTGCTTATACCCCCGCCAGATTGCCAGGGAATCTCTGGCTTCCTCCCACAAGCAACGCAAGGTACAAACGACGAGTCTCACATCCATTGCTGGTCAAATACCACAGAGCCACCTGAACAAAACCGGACCTCTTCGCCCGCGGCCCCCCGGGAGATGCCCGCTCTCGGCTGCGAGGTTACCAGCGCAGCACGTCCCCATCCCTTCCCCCCGGGCTCACCGCTTCACCCCAGAACCATCACGCTGCTCTCGGCGGAACCCGAGGCCACAGAACAGCGCCTGGGCGCTCCCGCAGCTGCTCCAGGCGCCCAGCGGGACGAGCGGCTCACGCAGCCCCGGCAGCAGCCGCAGCACCGGGAGCGGCTGAGGCGGCGGGGCCGGAGGGGGCCTGCAAAGGTTCCGGGACACCTGCGGGCAGAGGTGCCGCTTCCCGCCCCCGCCTCTCCCAGCACTTCCCTTCGTGGGGTCTCGCCGGTCCGCGCTCCCCTCCTCTGCCCGCGGCACGAGATCAAGCCAGGAGAAAACCCTCCAGAAAAGGAGTCCGCCCAGCCCAGGGCAACGCCAGCACCCATGGAGGGGCCGGGACTCCCCAAAAGGACACCCTCCTGCAGAAGCTGCGGGTGGCAGGGGAGTGGGGAAAGGGGTCCCGGCACCGCGACCCCTCTCTGGCCCCAGCCGGCGGCCCGGTTACCTGGATGGCGCGCCCCAAGGGGGCGGCGGCCGGTCCCCCCACCAGTTTGCAGTACAGCTGCGGCCGCCCGCCGCTGCCGCCCGCCGCCTCCCCGCAGGTGGCCGTGGCCCAGATGCCGGCTGCCGCCGCCAGGTTGAAGTAGGGCGGGTGGAGGCTGAGCCCCATCCCGCGGGAGCCGGGGGGCTCCGACTGAGCGGGGCAGAGGGTGAGGAGCGCCCAGAGCCAGAGGAGCAGGGAGCCCGGCGCCGCGGCCATCCTGCGCCGGGCTCTGCCCTCGCGGCCCCCAGGGCGGCCCTATAGTTGCGGTGGGCGGGCGGGAGGAGACAGGGGGGCTGCCTGCGCCCTCCCCGCGCTAACTGCCGGCGTTCTGCCCGCGCCTCCCCGCCTGCCGAGCGCCAGCTGGGGCGGGGCGGGGCGGGCGGAGGCTCAGCCCCGGTACGGGGCGCAGGGCGAGTACATGCCCTGGTGCCCAGCTCCGCGGGAGAGCCGGGGGGCGGCAGCCCCTCCCTGCCACCCAACGGCTCGGCTGCAGGTTTCAGATCCTCCCCCTCAGCTGCGTGCGGGCTTTTAACGGACCGCGAAGAAACCTCAGAGTATCCCACCCTCGTAAGCCGTGACCTGTCATGTCGCAGGCGGGCTGTAAAACTAAGTTTTCCCAGCCTTCCCCTCGCGCCGGGCTACAAGTGAACCCTGCTTCTATCTGCAGGTCCCTGGGAAGATACCCTGCGCAGCGGTGCTGCAGAAACCTCAACTCCTCTCGCCAGTTTCAGTTCTCTGAGGCTGCTGGAAACAGCGCAGCCCGGGCCGCCCCGCTGCAGCGCAGCGCCGGGGCTCCCAGCTCCTGGAGAAATGGGTGTTCCTGCTCAGGCAGGGCAGACAATGAACCTCCTGTCTTTTTGAAAGTATCTGACACAGGCTTTGGGTAGCACAGAAGCTGGAGGGGAGGCTGGGGAGGGAGAAGGAGGCCTAAGAACTATGTCATCAGTATCAAGAGTTGCACTGCTTAATGACATTGCCATCCCATGGGTTTGATACCCATTCACATGTCCAACCCCACACATGCTCACAGATCCAGTGCTCAAGTTCTCTCAATAAAATTTGCCGGATTCAGACACAAAGATATGGTTAGATACACATACCTCTAATATTTTAATAGTGATTCATGCGAGTAGTAAAGTATTTCATAACTTTATGAGGGCTTTGCTACATGCTGCACAGCACTAGCAAGGAAGATCCCTTGTGTACTGTTTCAGGAAGCACCAGCCACAAACTATTGATTTTGTCCGCAAGAAAATATCACCACCCTTGGTTTTGTGCCACTATGGCTTTAGCATATCATAGAGACATATTTCTAGGAGATAATTTTTGTGTCTTCCACAGAAAGGTTGGCTTTCATAAATGCTGTATGCTGCCAATTTAAATATATCAGATTTGGCTATTCTGTCCATAAATGCTTTCAATTTCTAGAACAGCTTAAAAATATTCTCCTTTTCCAATGATGACATTGTGGAAAGGAAATTATATTATTGCATATGTCCATCATGTTACTTCCTACCTTAGTTTGTACTTCATAAAAATTATGAGAGGTTTGAATACAAACAAGTGACACCACCTTAAAACGTTCCATTAAAACAAAATGCCCCATTATCCAATAGTATATCCACTGGTCTTTTCAAGCTATTTCTGGAAAACCTGTTATATCCTAAGTATATCCAGGAGCATATCAGTTTTTGCAAACGGTGGACTGGAAATATCTGATGTAAGTGGCCTTTTGTGGTGGTTTCACTTGGCTAGCACTTGACTAGCAGCCAAACACAGCCGTTTGCTCAGCTGTGGGTAAGGACACTCATAGGCTGAGATAAGAACAATTTAATAATTAAAATAAAATTTAAAATAAAAATAAAATAATAATTATATTAGAATAATAATGGTAATAATAATAGTAATAAAATATGCATGTGAGTGATACACACCTGCCAACCAAGCCCAGCCCATTCTTGGATAATGATCCTGGAGGAGCAATAATCCTGAAACCGAAACCACAATCCCGGAAGAGCGAGAGCCCAAGTTGTTCCAGCAACAACTGAACACATTGGTATGTTATCAATGCTTTTCCCATAACAAATCCAATGTTAAAACCAAAACATAGCACTTTTCTAGCCACTAAAAAGAAGCCTCGCTCTGTCCCAGATAAAAAAACAGGACAGCTGTAAATCCAGAGCAAGCAAGCTCTTACAAAGGCCTGCCGTCCATTAACTTGCTGAGCATCCTTGTCCTCTTTATTGTTTGAGGAATTAAATCAAATTAAATAAAAACTGAGCAGAGCATGTTCCTGGTAGAGAAGAAGCATTTGGGTACTTTAAAGGAAATCCATTATGAAGTACAATATTAAGATGAACTGATTAAGATTACAATTATGAAGATCACAAAATTGTCACAATCTCTTTCAGAGCAGTCAGATAGTCAGTCTCCAGATTACTCCAGGCTGGACATTCAGTTAGCAGTCTCTGAAAGATGTTGCTTCTGTATATATCCTACAACCATGAAAGATTTCCTCCTTTCAACTAGAAAGAAACTTATTGTCTGTTACAACATTTGGGGAAATTAGTTTACACCAGTTATCCTGTACGTTCCTACAGATTGGACTCTAGTGGTGGGATTGTTGATTTTAATGACAAGGTATCTTTTTCTGTGAATGATTTAAATTGAAATAACTGCAAAAAAATAGCCTTTAGTTAGTTTGGTCACACTTCTTGCACAGAGCCCTACCGCTGCCTGTGGGGATTATAAGCAGTGCTTCCATGTTTTGAGTTTTGAACTCCTCTTCTGCACCTGTTAGAATAAAAATAAACCTAGAATAAAAATAACTGGAACATGAACCGAGTGATTCAAATACATTTGATGAAGCTTTGAAAAAATCACAGAATGTACCGTTAAAGTATAGAAAATAAGAATTTGTGATGGAGGGCTCAATCCTGCGTCTGCTAGCATCTGCTCCAAATTTTCTTTGACTGCACTTGTGCAGAGTAACACCTGCCAAATTTTTCTGCCACAGTTTTGAGGATAGTTCAGGTAAGGAATCCAGCTGCATGAGATCCTTTGCAATCTCACTTTAAAAAGAAGATTCTTGTAAGCTGTCTGGTAGGTTGCACAGCACAAAAGGCAGCCCTTGCTCACAAGAGGTATCCTTTCTCAAACAGGGAGTGTCAGGGAATTTATTGGGAAGTACCACACGAGAAAACACAGCTTATGTGAGCAAGAACCTCATACTTTAGTAAAATAACTACATGTTCTTGGATCTGGTTTCCTAAAAGTTAAAAGCATAGATGAAACTTTGCAAATATTCAGAAAATTAGCCTATCAGAGAAAAAGAAAGAAAAAAAGTCTCCTGTTCCCTTCCTCATAAAATTATGTGCATTTTGCTTAATATATAGCTAGATTTAAGAAGATTTTGTTGGCCTTCTGGATGAGTTTTGTCCTTTTGTTAAGCTCTTGTGTCAAACAATCTTTTTTTATTCAGTGTGTTTTCTAGAAATGGGGACTAAAATGCCACCTTTTAGATTTTCTTGAAAAATCTCTAGAAATATCTAAAGATGTGAGCAGATTTTAGGAAAAATGTTATGACAACTTTTGCCTTTGACTCAAAACAGTTGGGAAAAATATTTATAGCAGCATACACAACACAGGTTCTCAATAACTTGATTTCTATAAGAAGTCTAAGTGACCAAAAATTCTATGCAGAGGCCCTGGAGCTACAGAAAGCCAGAGTGAATCATGGAGGTGAGGAAGGAGACATGAGCAGGACTGTGGGTGTGTATGTGGCGATGACAGAGTGTCCTGTCAGTAGCAGATGGAAATGATCTGGCAGATTGGTCCTCCTGTTCTGATAGCGTTGTGCAGGCTGCAGTATGACCATGTGCAGGCACAAGTCTAGCCTGGCTTCTGCAGGGCTTTCGGACCACAGGAAGGAAGGGTAAAGTAAGGAGAATAGAGGAGTAAGAATTTTTTTTTTTTAATGCAAATCTCCAAATTGATAAGCTCCACATATCTTTTTTAAAATCTATTTTAAGCCAAATCCAAAGCTGGCAGAAACCCACAGAAAAGCACTGACTTGACTGAGCTTCGGCTTACCTTATCCAATGTAGAACTTCATCCTGTGAAAAGGTATCAATAACTCATGGGGTGATACTTCATCTTCCCCTCACGTCATCTTTTGTTGTAATTGCAGTTCCAGAAACACAGATAAGAATTTATTAGCTGGCAGCTCGCAGCAGTGAGCATTTGTAAGACAGTGGCCCTCTGCAGCAAACACTCTTCTCCAGCTACCTACCTTTTTTTCCTCCCAATAAATCCTCCCCTCCTTTTTCCTTCAGCCTTTATAAGGTTTGCTTTCCTTGTTTCTTCCTGTCTGCAAGGAGTAGACTTTGTTACTTGCAGATATTGAGCACTTTACTGAATAAAGTTAGGCAATTGAAAGTGTTTCTGGATCTGTATTATTTTAACATAAACAGATTACATTACATGAGTAGGCATTTACACTACTGTGATTATAGATCGTTCCTTGTGTTTGCGCTTTCTATTTTAAAATATATTCATTTAAGAATGGATTTAAAATTTCAAGTCAATAATGGTTGCTCCAAAATAGCCTTGCTGATGTGATTGCTTGGTTTCATTCTCTTACTTATATGCAGTATAGCACATCTCACACTGCCATTTAATAACATATTTAGGACTTGACATATTCAGCTCACCAACCAGAGACCTGCAGTAAAAATGAGACCATCAAAAAATAGTCTCAGTGAGTAATACTAGTGGTAATATTTAGCTCCTACTTAATTTAATTTACCAAAGGAAGGGGAAGGTGGCACCAGGTACCCCAGAACTTCAGAGACAGCAGAACTAGCATGGATGAGAACTTGTGAACTGTGCCACATGAGCTGCACAGCTGGTCAGTGGAAAAGGTAGGAACAAAACCTATGATTCCTGTGCAGGCACCACATTCACCATCCTACATTGCCACACTGGGTGATGTAGGAATTTGCTCTTTCTTTGAGATAATAATGAACCAACATGCTAGCAGACAGCTAGAAAGTCTCTCAAACTAGATAGACCCGAGTATCTACTCAGTGATCATTAAAGATTATATTATACATCTTGTCCCCTCATAGAAGTTTCATATCTGGTATTTGTGTTGAAGCCAGTCCTAAAGATTTAGTCTGTGGAAGAGTCCTCCTGCAAAGTACTGGAGCTCACTTGACTCTTTCAAAATTATAATCAGTTAGACACATCTGTAGCCTAGAGTTTAAATACCCAACCAGCACTTTTCAAGCTCAGATTAGGCTCCATATTTTTATCAAGGAAATAAGGCTTTTATCAGCTCCTGTCATAAATGTATATGCATGATTATTATTCAGTTTGTGTCTATAAGTAAACTTTCATTAGTTTTACTGAAAGCTTTTTGCAATACACCCGGGCTAAGATAAGGTTACTCACACACACTCTGGTTTAAGAGCAAAATGGTGCAGTGTACCTTTATGTGTTGGCAAGTCCTATGTCTTCACTGCATTTCATCAGGAAAGATGAATTCTGTTAAGATCATTTTGGTCTCTGCTCTTCTGATGAAAATATCTTTTTAATCTAGCAGAAATTATTGTACCACAGTGTTTGAGGAACCTACAATATCACTTTGAAAAAGATAAATTATCCTCTTTATAATTGGAATACTGAGGCACATAGAAGCTAGGACCAAGGTCTAAAATGCAGTTCTATCAGCAGCAGCATTTTAGGTGCCTACAGAGCTTAGTGTATTCTAGAATTCATTTATTCAGAACTGCACATCTGTCTTGTCCCTTTCATTTATTTTTTCTTGTTTCTTTCACCTGTTTCTTTCTGGATTTACACTCTGTGATGGTGCCATCCTTCTTCATAGACCGTCTTTTTCTGAATGTCCTTGTACTCTGTCTGACAGATCTTATTATCCATCCAGTTGGAGCCTCTCTTATTTTCTGTCCTATCATCTCACATGATTCAGGTATCTCAGCTGATGCTCTTTCAGCTTTTTCATGGCTGGTGTCTGCGTTAATGTGGCGGTACCGTGCAACTGTGCTTGTTGCATAGCAGTTTAGTAGCTACCATTTTACATAGCATCCCACCACAGCCTAATATCAGGTCTGTCTTTTCTTCTGGCAGCCAGCAATCTAATGTACTAAGATTTTCCTGCACATTCTACTTCCTAAGTTTACATGAGATATTCTTATAATAGAAAACCACTATGAATTCTCTCCCCTTCCAAGGGCTCTCAAGGTAAATTGCAACATCTGCAGCCACATTCCTATCATAGTTCAACCCTGAACCATTACACTCTTATATAGACTTAAAATAGTTCCATCTAATTTGGCTGCTTTCTCATTGTCTTTCTCAGTCAACCATCTCATCTATGTTGGCTGACTCAAATCACCATCTTGTGGTGATTTGATCATTCTAGATATTTTATCTTTGTCTTTGCTGGATAACATAATATGAAAAGTTAATGAAAGACTTTTCCTTAACCCTTTGCATCAGGGCCATCATTACAGTTTTGAACAGAAAACAGCTAAGTTGCGACCCTTGATGTAAGAGGGGACTTGCTCACTGAACTGCCTCTCAGCACTGCTCCTCTCCTCAAATGCATTATGTCTGCATGCACACCTTTGACAGACTGCACCTCTAGCAACAAACTGTGTTAGAGCCTTTTCTGAGTCCATGATATGTTAAGTGCAATTTTTTATATCTTTTGATCTCTCTTGAAATGTTCTAACTACAACATCTTACTAGCGAGCACTTGTGACTTGGGATTGTGGGCAAAATCTTTAACATGTCTATGTGGCCAAAGCAGGACTTTTAGCTTTGGTATTTTATACTCTCATACTGCAGAGAAGTACTAAGACAAAAAGAGAAGGGAAGGTGAATGTTTGGTACTTTACAACACTTTCTCCATTCATGAGAAGGCAAATTGTATTTTCAGTGCAAACACATGAGCCCTCATCAGTAGCCAGTGTGTATAAGTCATGCCAGTCCCTCCCCAGTCTCGATTTTTGTATGTTTACTCATTGAGTATCACAGGGGCCAGGGCAATGCTGGAAGTGAGACACGACTTATTTGCCACACATTTTCAAAGAATAAGTCAAGAGGAACACTCTGGGGCATGCACCTAAAGGTATAGACTCCCTAAGCAAAGTTATACTTGACCATTCTCCATTATGTTGACTACAGAGCCTGATGCATCTTTTTTTTTTTTTTACTTGAAGAAACTTCCTAATGGGCAGCAATAAAATCCATCCACTTTATCATTTTTCTTCTTAATGGATTTCCTTTTTATTCTTGTCTTTCTGTATTTTTTAATAGAGTTGCTTATGAACTTAAAGTTCAAAAAGAAGAAAACAAGTCTTGGTCATATAATGCCTGATTCTTTGTGCTCCTTTTGGTCTGTACATGATGACTTGCCAGTCAAATGTGGAGAAAAAGAAAATGTATACTCTCGTATTTTTCACATCCTGTTTTTTAATTGTTGACATTGATGTTATTATTGTTGCTTTAGCCATCATAATCTGGGAAAACAGTTACACACAGACCCCTTGCCACAGTATGCTGAGCAGCTCCTCATAGAAACCATTTCTTTGTAAACTGCTTTTCTTAACACACTTTCAAACCATTGGTTAAATTCGATTGGCATCTGAATTTTATAATTTTTTTCTACAAGAATTTCCTATAATCTGATCTCTGTTAATAAGGCAGTGTTTTTTCCTGGGATCTGTTTCCAGCAAGGAATTTTTAGGTAGTGTGGCTGTCACAAATTTAGACACTGCCTCAGGTATACTTCAACCTCACCTCTAGCCTGACCACAGTCTCATCAAGTTCTTAAGTTTTAAGTAGAACCTTATGTTTAAATGTGATAGGAAGCCAGACTTTCAGTAATATAAATTGAAGGGACTCCATTGCTATACCAATTTATTCCAGCTGAGGATCAGGTGACAAATGTAACCAAGAATTCATACAAATGTAGTTCAAGAACATTAAGATTTAGCTATTTTTATTTTTGGAACTTTGCAAAGATAGTAAATTTAGAACAAATCTATTGTGAAAGTGCAGAAAATTTAATGGAGGATACCTTTGCTATTTTTTTAAGCACAATTGCACATTTCCATTGTATAGATATAATATCACTATCAAAAGTCTCTATGGAAGAGAGATTTATATTTATAAGAGTTGTAACTCTTATAAATATCTGGGATTTCATTAATAACAATTTGTTTCAGTGATATTAATTATCAGACATTTCATTAGGAGATGTGATAGTGCTAACTTCTTAGCGCTGCCGTAATCTTATTTTGTAGTTTGGGCAATTTATCATGCATTTGTATCCCTGTGTTCTTTAGCCAAGTTCTTTCTTTTCAATTAGTGGGCTGATTTTTTTACCAGCAGAGCATAAGACAGAGAAACTGAGCAGACTGAGCTGTAGCCAGTAACTCAAATGAATTTTGTGCATGGCAACGTAAGCAGTTTACATCTTGAGTATAGAGATGACTCCTACCAAACTTGCTTATGCCCCATCACCCTTACCCTCAGCCTGAGGTCTGAGGTCCCTTCCTTTGAGGGCTACCCAGTGAGGATAAAACCAACCTACCAGATCAGTTTACTGAGTAGGGTAAGCTCCTAGAGAGCCATCTCAGAGTGCCTGGACCTTGATAGTTGTGCTCTGCAATGGGTTGTCCTTGAACAAGGCTTTTGGGACAGGAAAGAAATAAACAAATATGTGTGGTTCTGCCATTCAGAATATGAATGAATCAGTGAGAATCTTATGCTTCTGTGCTAAATATAGCGCAGTTTTGTAGTTCTTGTGCAGTGCTAATGAGGTGTGTCCCCCTTTAACAAAGCTGTTTACTTAGGCTTAGGAAGATAAATAGAATTAGGCTCAATTTCTTATATTGAGGTTTTTTCTATATTTGTTAGTGAACGTATGCAAAACTTCCACTTACAAGAATAGGAGTCAGTTATATTCCATGGCAAAAAAATAGTGAACTGTTTTTTTTTCCTATCTACAGTAGGATATGGGATATATCACGCATTGTTCTCACACTCACGCAATATGTATGTTCTCAGACCCACATCACCTCCTACAGTAGAGTTATATGCAATATTATACAAGCAATGCCAGAGAAAAATGGCCATGATATAATTTCCTTTGAATATACCTTTATATTCCAAGAGCTTCACTGCCCATCAAGTTTAGATTCTTCATGGAATTAAATATAGATTTTCATTATCTGCACCAGTATCAACCAGTAGTTAAGTGCCGTGGGTGGAATTAGAAAGCCTGCAAACCCCAAAGCACCTGAATGCAGGCTCATCAACTTCTCTCTGGCTGAGCAGATGGAAAATAGGTAAACAGTTAACTTCAGACTGAGTCATAAAATCAACATATACAGAGGATAAGCAAGGAAGGGAAAAGGAAATGATAGATGAAGACAATATTCAGTCACAATCTGTACAGGCTGCCTTAAAGCAATAAAACTTTAGGATAGCAAAATTCCAAGGCTGGGAGGGGAAGGATAAAAAATTTTGAAGCATGATGTACCTGTACAGATGCTAACATACAAGTGTTTGAGTTCAGCTGTTTGAAGGCTGAAAGGCATTTGCACTAAAGTGAAGACGGTATGCTGGTGCTGGTGCTTACACCGGCCTGGAAATTCATTTTAGATGATAGTTGTCATCCTTTCATTGACTTTACTGATATGTCACTTAATCTCTGTGGCTAAAAGCATTAATTTGCTGGGAATAAATGGAAAAGAGGAAACAAAAGAGTGTATTCATTGAAACACCCAAATAACAATTTGTAGAAATTATTCTTTACTACTTATTCATGTACAACACTATCTTCTCTCAAATTCCTAGGCCACTAGCCCAAGCATCACTTCGAAGGTCCAAGTGAAGGAAGTTAGTAACACTTGCCTGGTCCCTAGCAGCTAGGTGTCCTTACACCAGCTTATACCAGCAAATTTGATATGAAATTTGGTATCATAGGAGGCCTTAGCAAAAGGATCATGGAGTGAAAAGAAACGTTCAAGGTAACAGCCCCACAGAAGGATGAATGCATACAGTTATGAACATGTTGGGTAAACTATTCCTATTATTAGATAAACTTTTCCTTTTTCACATCCAGTTTTGTAAATTCTCCATTCTATTTTTAAAAGGTTTATGGGATACATAAATATTTGGTACAGTTTTCCTGAGGAGTCTGCAGGATTTGTTTCTAAAGTAATTTTTACTATTTATCTTATTATCACCATTCATTTCTAAGAGTATCTTCCAAAATAAAGACTAACTCAAAGTACATTATTTATACACTAGTTTTAGTAAAATAAGCCTGCATTTTTGTAAATATTATAGAAACAAGAAACAGCCCATATAGCTGGTTATGCTACAGTTTAACAAGGGGAAGATTAATGTAAACGATTGACCAAATGGAAAATCTTTTGTTTGATAAATTGTTTTATCAAAGTTATGTCTGATAATTTAAATACATTTTCTTGAACAAGAAAAAATTAAATTAACTAAGAGTGCATAATTGTACGACAATCTATTTGCTGGGCATTTATGATTTCTGTCTTTTTTTTGGAAAGAAGTAGATTAATTGTGATCTTATAATGTAAGAAGATAAGCTTCAGTTAAATTGTTTTAAAATTTTATTTCACAAATTTCACCAGTCCTGTCATAATGCAAACGTCAAGACTTCCCAGTCTAGTAAAAGTAGCAACTTTAAGTAATGCAAAAGATACAATATATTGTAGAAAACTAATAATGTGCTGGAAAGATCCCACCATGTCAGCGTTAACTGGAAGAGTACTTGCATATAGGAACAGTCTTCCTATTGTTTTTGTAATTTAAACTCAGGCATATCTTAAATTACTGCTCTGCTTCTTTTACAATGAAATAAATGCGTAAAGATAAACTGTTTAAAGATATACTGACTTTCAGTAACTGGAAAAGACAGACTGACCATTCATTTCTTCAGAGCATCATTCTCTGCACAGGCACTCATCAGAGTCTGAACTCAATATGAATTCTAAAGCTTCAGCCCTGAGCTCCATCACCTGTGTGAAAGGGCACATGGGCCAGCCATTGGGAGGAACCTCTTTTTGCCAGCACTTCTTCCAGATTGCTAAAATCTCTTCCCAATTCTTAAATGGGAGCTGGTCGAGGACAGTGGTGAAGACAGAGTGGTCAAGTGTCATAGGAAAGCTCTCGTGGGAAGCTCTGCCTTTGAACGGATCTGAGGAAAGCTGGTCAGACTGGGTTGTTGTGTCCTGCAGGGGTTTGTGTCACGCGGCTCAATGCAGCTGGAACTCAAATCATTAAGCAAAGCAGAACTCTGCTGCAGCTCTCAGAGCATGGTAGAGATAACACATCTCTTTCCAAGGGCAGTGCTAGTTTTTTAGGTTCCTAGATAGGAACTTCCAACTGTTACACTTTCCCATGAAGTACCAGGAATGAAATGTGTGTCTTATGGTAGGTGCACAAGAAACTCTGCACTGCCTTCTTATGGAGATGGAGTTAATGATGCATATTAGCAGAAGAGCTGTAATGTGAATCTGTGGTTTCTTTACAGTACACAACTTTCTTAAAGGTCCACAGCATGGTATTTGTTTCTCTGGCACAAATAGAAAAGCACTCTAGTTAAGAAATCTGAGCTTTGCTTAGTGGAGCTAGCATGTAGAGAGCACTGTGCAACTACAGTTTGGCTTTGGGACTGATTGAGTGGTAAAACTCCAATATATTATATAGAATATATGCAGATTATATTTTTCAGAGGTTTATGTTTCAAGCAAATGCAGAATCTAGTCACGATCCTTCTATGAGCTTGTTATGTGATCTTGGAAAAAATTGTTCAATGTCCCCTACCTAAGCATTACCACATGTATAACAGAGATACCAGTATGACTTTCCAAAAAAACCCCCAAAAAACCAAAGTAAGATCTTTACATTAAAAGTGTAATATACAAGTTGAAGACTATAGTGTTCCCGGTAATTGCAAAATTGACAGTCACTCCATCTATTGGCTCAGTTTTCTCTGAATTTTACAATATTCCATTTTCAAATTAAGATTAGATTCTACAACAAACAAATCAACAAAACCAGGTAAAATTCCTTAAAGAATTACGCATTACTGCTTTCCAGAGCCTTAAATTGGTCTCATAAAAGAGGATGCAAATATACTGGGAAGGTATTACAGCATGAATTGACCTGATGCAATCCTATGAATTTATCCTAGGATTTGTCATTGTACGGTAGGACTTTCCGATTTCAGTGTCTGGAGTATCAGATCTCCCTGAAAGTTATGTTATTCAAATCTTTGTCCACAGAGTTCTAGCAAGAATAATATTTTGGCTTGAAATGAACAGCATCTTTTTCATTCATAAATAGATGAAGTTAGGGGATTAAATACCACCTCAGCAGCAAGGCTGTGAGGCACGTTGTGTGTGTGTGCGCCTATGCATTTTCACAGTGACACATTGATGGGTGTGTACAGGCATTTTCAGGATTTAAGACTCCTCATACACACAAATGAATGCTTGAAGTAAAGTATCAGTTAGCTAAATTAGTTTAGAAATGCCCCTCAGATCTGCCACTATTCCTCTTTTTAAGAGTAGGTGTCTAAAATATATTGAAAGACAGTTGGAATAACAATAATATATTGCACTTGAATTAATAATCACTTCAAAATGCCCTAGCATTTTGCAAACAAAGCTGAGCTAATTACATAAGCAATGATCCATCTGAGACACACAGCTGTTTTCATTTGTGGTTGTTTGAGTGTTTCACAACTGATGAGATCAGCAGTGCTATTCTCATTTAAAGAAGGAAGCTCAGATCTTCGACACTAAGTGTCTGTGAAGGAGCCAAAGGGCACTAAAAATTGCATCCAAGAAGCAGCTGAGGATTCCCTTTGGGCAGAAGAATACTTCTAGGTGGTATAGCATGATGGTTTAGGAATAATTAATACTCCCAGGCAGAGGATGGGCATGCCTGGGCACTCCTGGGTGTATCACGGGTACAAACCAATGACACAAACTGTGCTTGGAAAGTATCGCATCTATTGTGCATGCTTCATACCATGAATTTGCCTATGCATAGTGCACCCTGAAGAGGTTGAGTTTGCTGGGACCATGTAACGGGCTGGTGGAGTACACGTGTGTGAAGTCTACAGTAGATCACAGTGGGTGAGCTTAGGATTTCCAGGTGTTTTGTGGCCTGTTCCTAAGTACTGTAGGACAACTGCAAGTCCTGGGCAAATAATGAGACTTCACAAATTCTCACTAGATGAAAGAACACACACAGGGTAAGGGGAAGGACCAGTGGCACAAGGCTTTGGCTACTTTACAAGCGGGAGAGTGGGCCAACATGGCTGTACTAGTCAGCTTATTATAAGGTATTTTTTCTACACCAAAGACTGCATTGTAGTGTAGCGATATCTAAGCTACTTATGGTAGTGTGTCCTGGTTTTTAGCTGGAACAGAGCTGGGTTTCTTTTTAGGAGCTAGAATAGTGCTGCATTTTGCTTTCAGCCTGGGATTTGTTATGAGAGAAATACTGATAATATACTGGTGTTTGCATTTTTGTTGCTGGAAGTGAAGGACTTCATGTTTTGTTAGTCCACAAGTGCAAGATCTAAGGGGGTGAGGAATATTTAAATTGATAAGCTAAATTGGCGTTTGGATATGCCAACAGGATATTCCATATCATACCACGTCATGTCCAGTATATTAGTGAGGGTCTCTTCCTCTTCTCGCTCTCTCTGACTTTTGCTCAGGCTCCCATTCTTCTGGGATTGCGGTTTTGGTTCAGGATAGTTGCTCCTCCGGGATGGTTATCTGGGAACAGGCTGGGCTCAGTCAGCGGGCTGGGAGGGGGGGGAGGGGTTATAAAAGTTATAAAATGTACGTGGATCATCGTACTGTGATATATTTATCAGTTTATATACACAGCAAGCAAACTCATATTGCTCTTCACTGACATTTCTAGACATGTACTTGTGTGCTGATTGCTGTTCTTTAAAGCAAATAGAAATGAATATATGTGTTTTCATAAAAACTTGAAGATGTTTAAATCGAGATCTCCAAATGAATATTTTGGCTGACCCAAAATTTTTGACGCTTCTTTTAATTCTCTGTATATAGCTGTGCCTAAACTGTTTTGGTTTAGGTGAGGTTTGTCTGTGACTTACACAGAATGGCTGGATCAGCTTTCAAAGGCAATAGTTTCATTTGTTCCAGCAATTCATTTTAGATATCTTTCAGGTTCATACAAAACAATGTGGCCAAGGGAGCTGTGATTTTTTAGTCTGGACAAAAGCAGGCTCAGGGCAGACCTTATCACTCTCTGCAACTACCTGAAAGGAGGTTGTAGCAAGGTGGGTCTCGGTCTCTTCTCCCAAGTAACAAGCAATAGGACAGGAGGAAATGGTCTCAAATTGCACCAGGGAAGGCTTAGATTGGATATCAGGAAAAATTTGTTCACTGAAAGGGTTGTAAATTGGAGCAGGCTGTCCAAGGAAGTGGTGGAGTCACCACCCCTGGAGGTATCTAGAAGACATGTAGATGTGGTGCTTAGGGACATGGTTTAGCAGTGGACTTGGCAGTGTTAGGTTTATGGTTGGACTCAATGATCTTAAAGATCTTTTCCAAAGGAGTGATTCTATGATTCTAGGATTTTAAATAATCACTATGATGAAATATTAGGTGGTAGGAATGCATCCTCCTGCCCTGCAGCTGAATTGTGCCAAACAGTTAACAAATTCCAACCAGTTC
This sequence comes from Caprimulgus europaeus, assembly GCA_907165065.1. The sequence goes on from OU015525.1 coordinate 49,775,814, forward strand.
AAATATCTTGCAATCTTAAATACCCTGCCAAGAATCAAGAAGAGGGGAGATGTGGGTAGCATAACCATGTAGCCCCGAAATACAGTATTCCCACTTCTAGTAACAGGCACTGAGTTTGCAAGGCCTTAGGGCTGAGCCTTGTCAGACTTGCTCTCTTTAAACTCTTCTTGACCTCCCCTCAACTTTATTTTACATGGTTTAGCTCTAACAGCAGTTTTTCTAATTGAGCAAGTGTCTACGAGTAATCTGTTTTACTTTTGTTTACCTTTGCATAGTACCACCATGGCTTTATGATTCTAGCATAACAACAGAGCATAGACAATTGCAGACCTGGTGTGACTGAGAAGCAATGACACAGGATGCAGGGTACCTGCATGTGGGCGTGGGATGGTAAGAGGTGGGACACAAGTTTGGCACTGGTGACCCCATGGCTATAAACAACTCACCAATAGGTACAGAAATGCAGACCTGGAGCTGGACAAAACTGGATTTAGAGGTAACAAAAGGAACTAAAAAATAGTATCTAACAAATAGAAAAGCCACTATGTGTTGTAAGTTTGGTTGTAACGTGGAGCTGCAGACCAGTGAAGAAAGAGCAGGATGTAAGAGCATGTTGGCAGACATATAAAATGACCCTATGCAGCTCCCAGAGGGAGGGAGAAGCCATCAACATGAACATCGTATTCCCTACAGAGACCAACTCCAGATGCTGACAGCTCATCATAACTTCCCAAGCCACCACAAGAATGAAGCCACTGACTTCAGGACCCAGCAGAGCAGAGGAAAAGTGCAGATAATATCAGGAAAAGGAGTAAAAACTAGGAAGTATGTATAAGTTATAACTGTACTATAATTAATACAATTTTTTTTTCTGCATAACTTATTTTTTTCTTTTTCTGCAATAATTGTATCTGCTTTAGTGCTGATTCTTGGATTAGATTGCTAAGATTTAATTATATTAACTAAAAATTCTTGGGTTTATATTACGAGGTATGTTTCCTCTCTGCTCATAAACAAAATTTTGAGTGTAACAATATACAAAAATATACACCAAAAAAATAGTCCCTAAATGCTTTCTGAGATAAACTTTCAAAAGGTCACCAAAAAAGAACATACCTTATATATGTATTTCTGTGTTCAACAGTTGTAACAATTTATTGCACCAGCAATATCACAGCAAAAAAACAGCAAAATCACAAGAGACCATATGCGACTGAAAATAGGTGCAGTTTTAGATTTTGTGGACAAATTAAGAAAGGCGCTTCAAAATTTGTCCCTTGACATCTAAAATAAATACAGACCTCAAAAAAGCTGTACTGTGTTGGTCTCCTTTTTTGTTGTTCATCCAGAGAATTCTTTGTTTTTTCTTTGCTGGGAAATTTAGCATTTTGGCTGATGAGTATGAAAAAATTGGCATGTTATTCACAATAGATAGAATAAATACAGGGATTTTCCAGGGGTGAGGCAGGGAGTGTGTACAGATTAGTAATATTTTCCTCTATCAGTGGGCAAGCATCACTGTGCAGCTGGATCAGAGTAAGGATGACTCTTAACTATGCAATTTACTGAGTTTATTCAGTATTTTTAAGTTTAAGAAAAAATCAGAATAATCATCCATGCTTGTATGTTCTCAGTAATTAAGGTGAGGTTCACACTAGGCCATACATTCTGAGATGAGCTTATGCTATTAGCAGCTTTCATCTGCTTGCCTACAGTTTGTTTTACTGTATGCACAGATGAATATTGCCTCAGGAAAAAAATCTGCAGAAAATCCTCCACTTGCAGATTTGTAGACTAAACTATTTGGATCTTACTGCAAGTATTTTCTCTCAATGCACACGCGTAATTTTCTCATGAACTGGATTTATGTGTGCACATCAAAAGAAGAAAATACCTAAGGGCTCGGTTTAAACCAACAATAGCAAAGAAACTCAGGAATCTCCCACCAAAGCATGCCCTGTTTCGCCTACCTTATATCACGCAGACTTTGAATGAAATCTGCGGCAGCCAGGCAAAACAAGACATGCATTGGCTTTATGGTTGTTCATTTTAAAAGGCTTAAAATTAAGCCCTTAAGAACTTACTGTCTTCCTAACGAGAGCGCTTCACCCATGGGAGATAGTGTTGGTGACAGCTGGATACAGGCAAAAGGAGGGAACGCTCACCCCCATGGGCTTGTGCGGCGGCAGCATGGGTATATTCACAGCAACAACTTCTGAGAGTTTTTTCCTAGATATGAAGGGAAAAGGCTGTGAAATGCAAAACGGGTGCCATGGAGGTGGCGTTAGCTCCGAGAGGAGACCCAGGCTGGGGTGGGGATGCCTGACTTTACCACCATTTCAGTGCTATTTCTGAGCAGCGCAGGCCCAATCTATAGGTCTGAACCAGTGCCCAGGTGGTGTGGGTTCCTACAGTGGGGTCTTGCTTTTTGGAACGCTGCTGCTGGAGTGGGGAGTGTGGGTGGCTGTGGGGGAGCCATGCCTGCTGATTTATTATAATAACTAACTAAATAAATAAATATAATTATGATTATGATGATAATAACAAAAAATAAAATTCGTAGTTCCTACCCCCCATCCTTTCCCCCACAGGCCTTTAAAGAGGGATAATAGCCAGAAACTCACGAGCATAGAGCCGTGCCGGAGGGAGGTGCCAACCCCGCGCCGCGCCGCGCCGCGCCCCGCCCCGGCCCCGCGCAGCCTCGGGGCGCGGAGCAGTGCGCGGATGGGAGGCGGGGCGGCGCGGTGCGATGTGCAGGATGTCGTTCAAGGTGAGGCGGGTGCCGGGGAGAGAGGCGGGTGCTGGGGAGAGGGGCGGTGGGGGGGTGTGCGCGTTTGGCCTCCCGCTTTGTGCTTACCGTGCCGGCGGCCCGCGAAACGCTCCGTCATGTTCTTGGATTTAAGGATCGACTTATTTTTTTAGGAAAAACGAGGATGTTTTAGGGCGGAAGGAAAGAAACCAGAAGCGTCTTTCCCGGGTTATGGGGTGCCCCGGGCGTGCTGCGCCGGCAGCTGATGGAGCGGCTGCTTCCCGCAGTTGACATCCCCAGAAGGATGGTGGTTCCTGTTACATAAAGTGGGAACCCCCAGGGAGCTCTACACCGGCTTTAGGGTGGTCGGGCTCAGCGCTGCGGGGTTTGCTGCAGCCGGGAGCCTCCTCTTCACTTTTCCCATCATCTCTGCTGGTGCCGGTTGTGTAACGGTTGGGAGGCAGCTGTTATCCGTGCGCCTCGGTTCAGGCTCTGATGGCCACTGGAGCCAGGCTGGTTCATTCCCTTCTCTCTCTGTGATTCCTGTCGCTTTTGTACTTCCTCCATCAAAACCATGCAAGAGCAGTAATTTTCAAAAGATTGCCTAAAATAAGTTTTTAAATCTGAGGCTAGGATTAATAAAATCAGTTGGCAAAGAGGGAAGCAAGCAGCAATTTACTGATGCTAACAGATAATACTGATGCTAGATGTACTACATCTCCTCAGTTATGCACTTTCTGGATGCTGTGCTTGCCCTTATTGATCACCAGCTCTGTGCCAGTGCTTTGCCATGTTGCTTGTGTTGCATTGCTTTATTTGATGGATTATTCCCTGTCCTTGCTTTTCACTCCTGTCAGCATGTCCCTCCTCGGGAGCACTGGCACTGCGGTGGCAGCGTGTCAGTTGGATGGTGGTGCACCAGGTGGTTTCCACCTGCAGTTAAAGCCCTGGTGTGGCAGGGAGCAGGGTACCCTTGCTCATAGTACAGCTGAGCCTTACACTGGGTGGTGAAATCTCTGTGGTCATCCCCTTTTTTTGGTCCTTTATTGGCCTCATGCCTCTGTTTTCTTTTCCTTATACTTAGTCTCTTCTGTCCCTTGGTTCTGTCTCCATGAGTTTTTCCCACCTTCATTTCTCACAAGCATCCCATGCTTCTGGTGTATTCTTCCTGTCTTCTTCTTTTTTGGCCTCCTTGGTTCTTTACCTTGTCCTTCAGGTCTTCTTTTCTGTTCTGTCCTTGTCAGCTCCTTTTCTGTGCCCTATTTGTCACTTTCTATTCCCTCAAGAACTGCTGTTCGAGGTAGCTCGCTGCCTGCTCCCTCTCCCTCTAGAGAATCACAGCCCTCACCTCCCTTTGCTTTCACTCTGTGTCGTTTTGCTTGTTATTTTCTCTTTCTCTCAGAGACTCAGGATTTACCTTGGAATCCTACTGTCTCTGTTTGCTGCCGTCTATTCATGTTTTCCATCTTGTTATCCTACTTGCCCATGAGGTAGCATTTATCTTTCCATCTCACTGTCTATACACATGAATATCCTCTTTTTCTACCAGCTTTTGCCTGTCTAAACTCACATTTATGTCTTGAATGACTTTTTTATCAAGATCCTTCGTGTAGGATGTATTGCTATCTAATAAAGTCCTCTCTCTTTCCTCCTAAGTCCCATTAACAGTTTCCATTCTATTATACTTGATCTTGATTTCCAGTTCATCTTAAAACTTTTTACTCAATTCCTCCTTTTCATTAGGCCTGGTTTAGAAACTGAGAAAGACAAGGGAATTTTCTTGTATTTTGACAGTACAAGAAACCAACTGCCAGGCAGGTGTCCTTCTTCTCCACTCTTTCCTTTCTCTCTGCCTACGGTCTCTTTTCTTTCACCTTGAAGATCTCTGTTTAAGAACTGCACTCTTCCTCCTCAACTGTTACGCACTGTGACCTGACTGTTCTCTGCAAACAGCAAGTCAAAGGTAGGGCAGGGAACAGGAACTGATGATCACAGCATTTAAATGATGCTTATCCCCTCAGTATTCCTAAGATGACATATACAGATACGTTATTGTATTTTATTTTTTCTGTATTCCTGCACAGAAAATGCCTTGCCAGGTTTATAAGATATATTTTCTTCTAGGCCATTTTTAATAAGTATTTTTGCTTGATGGCAATACAGCATGAATACAATGTCAGCTTTTCATCTTTGGGCTCTAATAAAAGCATATAAACAATCTAAACGAATAGCACAGCTAGAGTTTGAAATAATGTTTTTAGAGATCTTGATGAAGTGAATCGTATCCTGAAACTTGCTGATGCTGGAGCAAATGACATAATGAAACATGTCATTTTCACCAAAGCTATTAGCTAATAATTTTTTCAAATATTTATTATGTTCTTTTTATAAGGGCAGTTAATGATAGAACAAAGGGAAATGGCTCAAAACTGGAAGAGGGCAGGTTTAGATTAGATATTAGGAAAAAATTCTTCACTGTGAGGGTGGTGAGACACTGGAACAGGTTGCCCAGAGAAGTTGTGGATGCCCCCTCCCTGGAAGTGTTCAAGGCCAGGTTGGATGGGGTTTTGAGCAACCTGGTCTAGTGGAAGGTGTCCCTTCTCATGGCAGGGAGGTTGGAGCTAGATGATCTTTAAGGTCCCTTCCAACCCAGACCATTCTATGATTCTGTTCCTAGAATGTCAATGCTGAGGGTCAGTTGTTTACTTTAAGGAGTTTTTAGGACCAAACTAGTTTTATAATAAAAATTACATGAAAATTGTATCCAGCTAATATCTTGAAATTCAACTTCTCCCTAAGAAGTACCTGGTGAGATAAGATTTAATTCATAACTGAACATCAGCAGTCAAGGCTTATGTCATATCCTACAGTTTAAAACCCATTTATTGCTCCAAAATTATTCAATTAATCAGATTATTAATCCCAAAGTAGTGTCTTACATTTTGCCTGCTAGTGATGTCAGTATTGCTGATATCACCTGAAAATTAAGAGCTCAGAGCTATAAACCCATAGTTTGAAAGCAGAAGAGAAATTGCTCCATAGTACTCAGAGAGGCTATACTTCTAGAGTACCCTGATTGTTTAAATGATTTTGCACATTCGTCTCATCTTAGCAGGTAAAATAGCTGATTTCTATTTAACTTTTTAAATCTAATTATTGCATCGTTGATGGTCTAAATGTGCTGTATACTCTACTTTTATGCAAGGAATTCCCAGCAGTGCGGGGGCACAAGGGGAAGTACAAGTACTGATAGCAGTCATTCCTAGCTGGGTCAAAAGCACCACTGGGAAAAACCTGATTTCATGTCCTTGATGCACTGGAGAATTCTTCCATACCTCGGATCTGATGCAAAGTATGAGAGCAACTTTGCAGGAGAGTATTATGGGACTTTGACAGGGGGAAAAAAGAGGTAGGAATTTATGACTCATAAGGCTAAAGACTTTGGACTCCTACTTACAGACCAGGGTAATACTGGCAATTTAGTTCTCTTCTCTCCTCATGTAATCTGCTGAAAGGAGGGAGAGAGCTCCTGAATATTGATTCCAGTTCCCGTCTACCTGATTGATAAAGGCGTTGTTGTATGTATGGTAGGCATAATAAAATGCAGTCGCATTGCTGCTGTGCCCTTGTAGTGAAAATGGGGCTGGATGAAATAAATCTTTCTTTGTATGGATATATTGCCATACCCCAAAGTTTTCTAAAACTTTAAGGGATAGAGTAAGACAATAAAAGGTAAGGAATTTGATTTCCCATTCTGTAAGATCTAAATATCATTCTTTTGCAATAGCTTTCCACTGAATATCATAATATAAACACAGTAAGATAATATTTGTAACTACCAGCTCTATAAATAAATATCTGCCTAATAAATCAGAGCAAAAGGGGCAACATGCACCACTGTGTGTTTAGGTCAACTGTTTGTTTTTTCATAAAATTTTAGTGCTTGTAAGGGTAAAGACAGAAAAACACTATTGTGTTTTCAGCAAGGAGGGTATAAACTGTTAGCTCTACTTTGATCAACATTATCCACAGATTCAGCAGGGGAAATGTATTAGCTGTAAAAGGAAGATCAGAATTTAGCCTCCTGTGCTTGCTAAATTTTTCAGACTCCTGCCCCTTTGTGTGCTGGTACAAGAATTATTGCTATCAGTTTATAGGAAAAGTCTTATGGTTTATTGAATATTTGAAACTTCTCTCATCTCAAACAGCTGCCAATTTTCCAACCTATGAATATTAAAAATGCAACCCATGGGAAGTGCTCAGTGCAGTGGATCTGGAATAGATTCACACAGGATTGGTTTTGTGTATGTTGGTTTCTGCAGAGTTTATTACTTGTGTGTCAATGAAGGAAGCAATTTAAACTCTTCTATGCATATGTTTTAAGCATCAACCGTAAAAACCATTCAATTCCGATTCTTTACCACATTGCATGTGCTCATTGACATTTAGACATGGAGAAGTATGTATTACATTTTCTGAAGCAGAATGATTGCCTTTCACACCACCTCTGCATACTCTTTGGGTTACTTGAAGGCAGGATTCACTGGAGAGCAAGGCCCCTGGATATTTTTCCCACAGGTTTGGTCTAAGATGACTATCAGTGAAACAATGTTTTACTCAATTCTTGATGGTTTTGGGCCTTATTAAAAAATCAATGGCATAACCCTACTCTAGGATACCTACCATTGCCATCACAGTGTTGTTTCCCCTCTGCATTTCACTAGTTGCAGTGCTGACCTGTCAGGGCAGCTTTTTGTCAGGTGCCTGCCTGGATCAGATAGAGACATCAGGAGCTAAGTCTGTCTCTTTTTCTGCTGTCCTCCTATGCTGGGGCAGTGATAAATTGCTCCTGCTCAGGAGAAGAGGCACCATAATATTGTTTCTAGGACTAAGAAAGACTCAAAAAAGTATTATCTACTGCCAATGTGTACAACAGTGTCCTGTGTTATCGAGATTTCAGTTTCCCAATTTTGCCTTACATGTTGCCTTGCATACCTAGTAAATGAATCCATAAGTCTACAGACAGCAAGGTTTTAGACCTTTTTTTCTAGTATCATCCAGGAAATATCTCACGTGCCTACAGTTACAGGGTGTTAATCCCAGGGAGGAGGCAGAATAAACAGTATGGCAGATGCATGAACAATACTATTCCTGTATTGGGACTGTATATCCAGAAAAGAAGGAGATGACGGAGAGCTATCCTGAGGCCCAGGAGCATGTCCTGCAGCGGGATATGTCAGCAGGATGATTCAGCCTCTAACTGTGCCCAGCCCCAGCACAGGAGCAGATGATACAGGTATCAGTTAGCATGTTGTTTTCTGTGGTGTTTCCCTGTGGATCTGGACTAGCATCGGTGTTTCTCATTACAGAGCAAGGTAAGAGTCATAGGCTGCCATGGACACGGGGAAGACCTGAAACAACATGAGGTAGCACAGGGAGACTGACCTCTTTAATTCCACAAATAAATTAAATTAGCTTCTCTCCCATGTTCTGGTTTTGAAAGAACAGCATGCTAAACTGAAACTGGCCTGGCTTGAACGCAGAATTTGCCTGTGTGTGTTTGTCCAATGCATCTTCCAAAGCGTTTTATTTATGATTTGTTGTTGGTCTGTTTGTTTTTTGTTTTATTTTCACCAGAAAGAAACACCGCTTGCCAATGCTGCATTTTGGGCTGCAAGGAAAGGAAACCTGGCTCTCCTCCAGCTGCTGCTGAACAGTGGGCGAGTAGACGTGGACTGCAAGGACAGCGTATGCACACAATGCACCTACACCCACTGCACTGGTTTTACATTGCTTTCCATAGCCCGCTGCACCAGGGGTGCGGCAGGGATCTAACACAAGACATTAGAGAGTCTTTTGGCACTCAGGGATGATTTAAAACCTTCTCTTGTCAGGAAGCAAGTTTGGAACTCAAGATAAAATAGCATGATGATTTACATCAGTGGCAAGGGGTTAAGAATTTGCCAGCACTCAAAAATGTGTCTTACACAGTTATTTGTGGTGCTGACACTAAAAACACAGGTCCTAGCACCTCAGGCTTCTCTTTGCAAGGAAATGTCATTGTAGCAATAGATCACAGTGAAGACACGACTCAACTGAGCCCAAGCAGCAATGATTCTGTCAGCTAGCAGAGCTCCTCATAATTAGTTTTGAAAAAAATAACCCTGGACCACAGTTTCCATTTAGACATTGTAAAAGCTTTCATTGGATGTGCAGCCATTCCCACCCTGTGTAGCATGCAGTGTCCTGCACTCAGCAGTGCCGTCAGAACTGCTGGCCTGCTAACTTCTTCCTCCCCACCACCCCAGTATCTCCTGGACTTGGCACAAACATGAAGACACAGTACGATTTCCAAGCAAAGAGGAGCCCAGACATGTGAAAGAAAGATTTCATGGGGATTTCCTTACTGTAACTGGCATGGGTTGAAATTAGTTTTGACATAAGAAATGGGTTGAAAACACAGATAATGGGTACATCTTGCTATTCTGCCTACAACATACGGAGAGATACGTGATTGTGCTAAGTTTAGCAAAGAGTGGGGGAAAACCAAGCTTGAGAAATTGCCAGGTTTCTTTGGTGCCGAGGCTGACTTACTAAGAGTTGTGCCTGTGTTGTACAGGATTAGTGCCACTTCCAACCTGAAACATGAACCTGCTGCAGCTTCTCTCACTCTGAATACCTCCAAAGTGCAAGAGATTTTCTAACCCCATTGATTTTAACCTATCTTTTCATTTTTGTTTCATTTTTGCCCTGTACCCAAGTATTTGTCCTGCAGTAGTTCTGGAGCTGATGCTATGAGTGTCATTCTGACAGGGCAGGAAGGTTGTTCAGATGCGGGCATGAAGTAAGCAGGACAGAAATCCATGTAAAGAAGTAAGGTCCACTACTGATATTTTTTTTCTTCAAAATAAGGCTAACTTTGATCAAGAATTTTTATAATACATTGGAAAATATCCTGACTTTTATATCAGGCATACACATTTTCTAGACTAAAATATTTTTGTAGGATTAAGGCTACATGCTTCTTTTTTGTAATGTCACACATTCCTTATTTAGATTAAACTGGTGTGTGTGAATGTTTTAGAAGGATGAATTTCATTGTTATGCATGTGGTTTCTGCATATTGTCCATACATCACATGCATATAACCTAAATCTTATTTGGTTCACTGAAGCAGTAATCTTACGGGGTCCTGAGGGAACCTGAACACATAGTTCTGCCATGGAAAGTTCTCTCATGTAGTGTGGAGAGTCACAGAGTGAGTTTGCTCTTATCATTTGGATAGGGAATTAGTATTGAATCACCGTGACCTTACTCCTGATTATGACTCACAATTAAGTGACTCAGCTAAGTCACTCAGCTCCTGTGTCTAAGGTTATTCGTCTGGAAATGATGCAAAGATCTTTGAGATTCTCTGGTAAAATGCTGTGTATATATCAAAAGTATTGTTATTTTTGTTGCACTCACTTTGGGACAATAAGGAGAACTCATTATACACATATGTGCTGAATGGTCAGGCCTTAGCACTGTAGGCAAGTCTGCAATGTTTTTGCTTTAACACCTGCTAGTTGCTCATTTCCAAAGTATTCCTGATAGTAAACTTTAAATTATATCGAGTTTTTGAATGGTCATAAGCTTCCTTTAGCTTTTCAGAAGAGGTGCTGTCTCTTCCAGACAGCCTGATACATTGCTGGAGGCATCTGTTGAAGGTACTGACTTGTTTTTCTTTACTCTCAGCTTGGCACAACAGCCCTAATGGTAGCATCTTACTATGGCCACATAGATTGTGTACGGGAATTGGTCTTGCAAGGAGCAGATATCAATCTGCAGAGAGAGGTAGGCGAAGTTCTGCATTCAAACAGGGATTGATTAAGTGACTGTTGGTTTATTAGAAATAAGAGAATGTTGTCTGTTGCTTTTTGCCAACTGCTTATTTGTCACTTGTTATGCGGTGCGTGTATAAACAGGGTCTGTTCTCTTGAGGACATCAAGGAATCAGATGTCTGGAGTTTGTAATAGAAAATGCCAGGGGTGCATTTATAAATAATTCATCGAACATTTCCAGAAAATCTGGTTGGTGAAGGTCATTTGCATATGAGATGTAACCCCCTAGGATTTACACCATTTATGCATCTGCAATTTTACTTATTAGCACAGTAATTTACAGCTCTCTGGATGGGATAAATTATAAGGAGAAGTCCTTGACCTTTTGACTTGTAGAGTGTGGTCATTAAAATGGAGTTGATGCCACTACAAGCCTGGGGATTATTTTGACCCTGTATGCTTTGGAGTTTCTACCTCTTAGTCTGAGCCAGCTCATCTTTAACAATCACACAGCTTAATCACTGTACCCTTCCCTGCATCTCTGTATTCAAGGTATCTCTTGCATCATGACATGCTTGCTTGTGGAAGGGACGTTAGTGGCTAGTTTTGGGAAAGTGCCTTCCCTTCATAGCCCATGTAAATGGTTGTAATGATTACTTGCAGCTGCTCTGATCTGTGTGCTGTCTGCACAGAGAGCAGAATTGCTCTGAAACAATTACAGTTGTACTGGTCCTAAGAGCAGAGCTGTTTTAGGAGGGCAGGCAGTAACATGGGATGGCGGCGGGCAGTGCAGGACAGCAGTAGGCTCATCACTTTGACAATGCAAGCCAATGTTTCTCATTTTCCCTGGTTACCTGGAACTAGAGCATTATTCTCATCTGACATCTGCAAGTTACTGAGTCAGTGAATGCCATGTTCAATGATACAAGTGTCTTTGCACTTACTGGCCTAAACTTGCTCTAGGCATGACTGTCAGTGTCTTTCAGTGGGGTCCTGTTCCAACAAAACATGTATTTAAACCTGTCCCTTCCCTTAGGTAAACATTGCTTGAAAAGCAGCAACAAAAGGAAAAGTTGAGAACAGTTTTATGGAGCTGCTCTTGAGTATGGCTCAGGACATACTGATTCAGCGAGCCAACAAAAAGAGAAACACTGAAATCCCTCTGTTGCAGAGATGAAGCAAATCACATGAAGTTTAAGCCCTAAAGACCAATAGCACTGTTCTGAAACTAAATCCACATGCTCAAACCAGTGCTCTTGTACTCCGAAGTTGTTGTGAATCTTCGGGAAGTGAGAGCTCCACAAATGTGTCTGGGAGAGGGAGCTCTGAAATGGTCTCAGGGGGCCACGTGCTATTGTAGAGGTTTTGGGCACTGGAGTGAATTTCATGTGTCACTCCCCTTTCCTGCACTTTCTATGTGGGATGAGAGAGCCCAAAGTCAGGAAAGCCCTCAGGAAAGTATCTTTCTTTCTTTCTTTGTCTCCCTTTTTTGTCTTCCTTCCTTACCTTTGTTACCTTCCTTACATATTTATTTTCTGGCTCCTGATTTACTCATTTGTTGATTACAGTGTTTTATACAACTAGTATAAAATATGGACTTTCAGTATTTCAGTGAGGTTAAGGGAAAAGAGGAGTTGCAGGGCTGGTTATAGTTGCTCGAAGGCTGCTTGGCTGGGTGGGTAGCTACTGCTGCAAGAGACAAGGATGACTTACGCCAACAGCAGTCACATTTTGTCAGTGAAGTCAAGCAAGGTGGAGCTCTGCTGTACTAAATAACTGCCTCCTTGGTCTTTCCACACGCTAATACAAATCCATCCCATGCTCCTGTTTGTCTCAGGTTGTAGCGGCAGGAGTTGATTTCAAATTGGCAAACAAGACTGCTCGTTTCTCACTCTGGGCTTTCTTTCCCTGTCTGGTGGCTGGGTAGAAGTGAATGAATCCTAAGAGCTCTGTATTAGAAACTCTGCATAAGCCCCTTGTGAAACTTGGATTTTACTCAAATGTATAATGCTGGACAGATTTCTCAGGCAATAGGAAGAAAACTGCCCTAAGATACCAGGTGTCCTCTGGAATCCTCAAAATCATAATGTCTTTTCAGCTGATATTCAACTGATTGTGCTCAATACATTTAATTTGAAATGCATATATTTCAGTCAAGTCTGTTACGTGTTTGGGGGTTTTTTAATATTTTTTTTCCTTACAGTCAGGTGCAACTTCTCTGTTCTTTGCTGCACAACAAGGCCACAACGACGTAGTGAAGTTTCTCTTTGAATTTGGAGCCTCCACTGAATTTAAGAATAAAGTAAGATGATGGGTCTATTTTTGCGTGCTGATACATTCTAACAATCAAGGTTGTTTTTTGCTATTCACATGAGACATGACATGGCTGCAGGAAGACTATAAAAGGATTTTTTCACTTGAACATTTTCTGAGCAATATCAGTAATGCAACATATTGCGAAAATACTAACTTGGGACTAGCTTTTAGTGCCTAGACTTAATGGTGTAAGTTGATCAAAAATCAGTCCCTTGATACTGATATCAAGTCTTTCCTCTCAAGCCATCCTCCAATGCAAGAACAAAGGGTCTTTTCGTACATGTTAGGTGGGATCCCATTTTAGGTGTATATGTACTTCACTTGCATAGACTGAAATTTCATCTACCTTGGGATGTCTCTGCATATCACCGTAGCATACATAAGAGTAAAATGGCTTCAGTCTTCCCTAAATTCCCATTTATCCATCTGTGACAAAAAGAAGAAATGCACCTCAGAGCTTCTATTTCTTTGTTCAGGCAGGACCTTTTTCAAAGTGTTCTTAGAACAGCCAAAAGCACAGATGCCAGAGCCTGAGTCTGGTTCATCACCCACCATGAGGTGAACAGCATTAAGAACAGCAGTTCATCACTGACAGCAGTACATCAACACAGTTTCTTTGTCCAAGGCAGTACTAGCACTTCTACTTCAAGCAGACAGAATCAAAAGCAACACATTTTAATTAAATATTCTTGTCCTTGACATGCTGGCCACATTTTGGAGCACTCCCATAACCTGAGGAAGACACTTGCCAGTCACTTACCCTGGGATCCATAGCGGTGTGTTTGAAGAAAGAATATGTCTTTACCCCACAGTAACCAATTTTTCAAGATGTTATAGTCTGTGATTTGAATGATTCCCTCAACCCATACCTGCTTTCCAGAGTCCCTGGAAATATAGGTTTTAAATGCTAAAGGCATTGATGGAACATCAGAAACTCAACTTCTTATGCTCCAGGGACTAAAAACCCCAAAGTTTTGTGGCCAAAGTCCACACACGCACACCCATACAGTAGGATTCCAGTATGCTAGGGAGCTATGCTTGTGGTAAACAACTCTCTGACCACAGCAGCAACCAGTAAATTTAAAAACATTAATGAAATTGTAGCTATTTAACACAACATAGAGTACAACTGTGGAACTTGGTGACGTAGGAGGTTGCAATGTTAAATACAACAGTATTAAAGTGCTGGATAATCTCATCTAGGACTGCTCTTGGGAGAAGCTGCACATTAAAATAAGGTTTGCTTCTCAGTCTTTTCTTTCAGGGTATAGGTGAGGATTAGCAAGATTCAGAAGGACCATCTCTTGCTTTCAGCTGTATACAATTGAGCGAGTGAGTTTACACTGTCCTTTGAGTCCTCTGGCCTACAAAGAGTCCACAAAGCCATGCTGAAGGAGTAAAGGTGTCCCAGGCATAGGAAGAGCCTGGACTTATCACTGCAGCTCAGCATGCAATTGGGCAGTGTTTTTGCAGAGGGAGGGAAAGTGTTGAACACAGGAAACTCAGTAAGGAGGGAAAACAGATGTTGAGTACCTTATCCTGCCTTCACAAACTAGGAGTTTGTGAAGAAGCTAAGACTTGACCCAGAAGGTGAACAGCAGGCTTAAAATTGTCTGATCCTTCATGACAATATCTGATCTTTTATGAAGTATGCAAAATATATTGATGTGAGTCACTAGGGCAGATATAAGGGAGTAAAGATCTAAATGATAAGAAAATATTCCTGCATTCAGCTGCTCCTGATGGCTCCCATCTTTGGACAAATGCAGGTTTTGGTTCTGCTGTTGATCACTTTGAAACTTTGCTCCCAGCCCCCATATTCCTGCTTGCTTCCTCTTCTGAATTCAGACCTGACTTGGCCCATGTGCTGGTCCTAGGGATCTTTTAAGCTGCAGGTTGCTCTTCCTCTCCAGGCCACAGTTTTCCACCACTTCCTAATGTGATGCACTGGTGTGTGCTGTGCGTATGAGGCTCTTTTCTAGCAGCATCAAATGTGTCTGTCCAAGCACTGCCTCCTTCTCATCACCTCTTCGAGAGAGGTATCAGTCTCTTCAGCACTCACAGTATGACACAAGCTATAGTGTCTGAAAAGGCTCTTAAAAGCAGAACAAAGGATAGCCAAGTTCAAATTAATCTGTGCAAGATTAAAGTGACACTGATTTAAAAAGTTGAGGTTAGCTATCATGTCCATTCCTTCTTTGCTGAAAGAATCTGCTGTCTTTGAATAGCAGTATGAGGGCTTTGCTAGATTCAGCATTAATGCTGGAACCTATCCTGGAAATTGCCATGTTCATTCCTTCACTCATTCCTTGCCTGGGGACTGCAGCTCTTCTTCTGAAATGAGGATCTAGGCACAGGAATTTAAATGCTTAGAGCTTCCAGACTGGGCTTTGATAACATACCAAATTTTTAGGCTGAGGCTGGTGGGAAACCAACTCGTACTCTGTGCTGCAGTGTGTACCTGAGCAGGAGGCACCACTGATAATGTACTGCACTGGCAGTATGCATCTTCCTTCTAGTGTGTTTTTGTATCAGTTCCCTTTTCAGATTTAATGGTGTTTTTGTAGCTTGAAATTATTCCATCAGACCATCGTTCTGTTAACAGGTGATTAAGATAACACATTCCTCCATCTTCCTCAAATCTGAGAAACAATATAGTTGACAAAATAAGCCTTTTCAGGTCAGAGATAAGGCATTTTTTGATTAAGACACTCAGCTGGGAGCAGCGCTGGAAAAGATATGGCTGATCCTGGCTATTTTTAAAGTGCACTGCAAAATTAATCCATTTGCTAAAAAATTCCCATTATACATGAAGATATGGAATTGAAATAAGAAAACAAATTGGATGTATCCTCGGAAACAGAGACTTTAAAACAAGGAAATGCAAAGCCCAACATCTTCTTTTTCATATACCTCTCTGTAAATTGCTGTTACTATGTTTGTTACTCATATACGAAATTGCTGGAGAGCTATCTTCATACAGACATTCAATTCTTGTTACCTCTTGTATCATTAGAGTTCATACTCACTATAACAGGCAAAGCAGATGTTCTAAAGTAGTGTAATAAAGTAACTAGCGATAATTGCTGATGTTGTAAAGAGAATAAATAGTACTGTTGAAGGTTATTATATATTTATTATAAAATACATATTATTCAGTAATATTATTCTGCATTGTCCCAGTCTGGTATCTGTAGAAGCATGCATTGTAAATCAAAACGTTCTCATTTTTTACTCTGAGACATGTTATAAACTTGTGGGTTCTTAAAACTGTTTGCATGGTGGCATGTTTTCTAAGCAATACTGAGAGTCAAATGGTATGTCAGAGGCTATTTTTCTGCAGGTAGCAATTGCAGAAGATCAGTTCCCCTCCCTTGTTACATATTTAAGAAATGATAAAACACCATATAATTCTAAACTACTTTCAGGCGATGTTGAAGGAGGTGAAAAGGTAGGCAAATAGACAGGGAACTCCACACCAGACAGATGGTGTGGTCCTGTCAAGTGCTTGCATGGGAGATGGGCAGCTGCTGTATGTGCCACCAGTAGGGAGGACAGACTGTGTGGGGATAAGAAAAACAGTTTCAGAGGAAGAATTGCAGAGGTAGCTCAGAGAACTGGCTCCTGTTTGAGTTGGAAGGGTTTGCAGCAGAGGATTAATAGAAACTACATTGTGTCAGGAAAACAGGGTACGAGCCAGAAATAAATCTGAGGTGGTGTGCATTCTCTCAGCTGCGCCACCAGCCTCCTGCCTGCTGCAGAAGGGTGATTGCCCCAGAAGTGCCTCTCTGGTTGCTCACGTGTCCCTGCTCCCACTTGCTGCCCTGCTCAGAGTTTCCAAGACACTTGCCAGTACCAAAGATGCTGCTTCAGCTTTTTACTTGTCTCAGCTGAAGCCAAAAAGGAAAGAAAAAAAAAAAAAAAAAAAGGAATCACATGGCTGAAAAGGATTTAAAAACTCTATTTACTACTTTTTTTTTTTTTGTAACTCATCTACCTTCCCTATAGTCTGTAAAACATCGGGGTCTCCAGCTAGAGCTTGCTGGAGGAAAGGCTCTTGTGCTCGCAAAAAGGGTAGAAAGTGTAAGACAAAGCAAGATCGATGCTCCATAAGGGTGGAAGGGGCTGACATTTTCTCTTCCTAAGAAGTTACAGACCTTCACACTGCTTGACAATTCCTCAGTTTACCTGTCTTACCATTCAGTCTTTTCAGTGAAAAACATTTCTGGTCCAAACTTCCCTTTTCTTACAGCAAGACCTATCTCTTTATCGGAGCATTCAAATGAACCTCAGTCTCTTCTTTTGAGTATATTCAACTTCATAGGAGACACAGTAGGGCTGGTCTTAGAGCCCAGTTGTCTTCCTGATCAAGGACCAAACCTTTGAGCCAAGGAATTGTTACCCAATTATCTCTGGCCCCGTAGATATTTGATTCAGGTGGGCATCTAGAACTAGGGATTACCCAATGCTTTTTTCTGACCTCTGGACTCTGATCAGTGTGATCTAGGAAACTTGGTCACTCTAATCTGAAGGAACTAAATGGTATATTTTGAAAATGTGTTATTCTTTAAAAAAATGTATCTGTCTAAAACTGTTCACTGGATTCAACCAAACACTTGGTCAGGATCCCCATTTAGGGACACTTGGACATAGCCTGTGAGAAATGTCTCTGTTCTTAAACCTCAAGCTGTGACATCTCCCAAGGTTGGATCACACAGTTGGACTCCAAGCGTTGGGCTTCAGCTCTGCTGTACTAACTGTGGTTAGCTTTGCAAGCTTGCCTTTTATTTGGGACCTGTCATTTTGTTCCCTCCAGAAATTATGTTAATAACCAAACAGATTTCTTTAAAAAACAGGAGTTTGTTGTGAATTTTAGAAAACAAAAACCAAACCACAGAGCAATAAACAAACTCTTCCTATATGCAGCTAGCTAAGCATGTCTATTTACCCTGCATACAGGGAATCTCAATATTTTTAAGCTTCCTAAAACTCATTCTTCCCTGCCTCTCCACAGAGGATCTCCAGTCTGGATAGCACAGTTTCTCTTCTTAACTCACTAACCTTTCTCTCTCATTTTCCCTCAGGGTAAGACTCTTTAAGAATGTCTCTGGTTTTTGTTTGTAGCCCTTTGATCTGGTAACTCAGTACTCCAGCAAAGTGGCTTTCAGCTGGCTGGAGACAGGAAATAGGTTTCATGAAGCTATTAGCTTTTGCTATTGTCTTTTAAGTGTGTATAAGGTGTTTTTTTAATCCAGGAACCATTGTGATTGCTTTGTGTTTTGTTCCAGCAATTCCTATTAAATTAGGGTAGTTTAACTTGACAGGAAAGTCTAATGACTCATTGTAGCTATAGAGTAGCTGAACTCCACTGACCTGATTACACACTATATTTACTCAAATAATCCAGAATTAATATGCAGTTCTTAGATTGTCACATAACAGCTTCACATCTATGACTTTGCTGACACTCAAGCCTTGTTTGCTTTTCAAACAAAAGGGAGGAAGGGTGAATATGAGGTTCTGAGAGTAGCTATAGACAGTCCCTGTGGGTTAGCTCAGTCATGTCAGAGCTTGAGTTTTCACGAGGTTATTATAGGCATGAAATAATACCACAGATTAATAAATTTGATTGGCATTTCCCATTATAAAAGATCCATTTGGCCATTCAGGCTGTAACTTCCCTTGTGGATATCTGTCTGTGTGGAAAATTTTGGACAAAACTTTGGAGCTGTTTCAGAGAACAAGGTTGAAGGAAAGCGCAATCTTTTGCCCACATTAATAACAACTCTAGAAACCATTTATCTGAAATACTTTAGATAGCTTATCTTATGGAGGAGGGGCTTGAGACTGGGAGAAGGCAGGGAAGAAGAGAGAAGACCTCTGGGGTGGATGACTTAGGGTGTGCGTAATCCTTGCACGATGGCATGGTGCCATCCCAGACAGAAGACAAGAACATCCTCTCCATACCAGTGTCAGAAATAATGCTAATTTTCGAATGGGGCACAGTGTACTTAAGATGGCAAGACTCACGTTTGCTGTCTCAGTTGTTTTAGCTGGTTTAGATTCAATTGCCAGCAACACTGAGGTGTTTCCCTTCTCAGATGGCTCCCAAGGGAGTGTCTCTACAAGCAGGATTTGATGCATGTGCCTAGATCTCCCTTTAGCGGTGATGTGCAGCAACTATAACTGCCTGGGATTGATCCTACCTGCAGGGATCAGTTCTTCAGCACAAGTAATGGGGCTTTCACAGATGGTCATGGGTTTGGTCTGATTTACGCTTCCACAGTTAGCTAGTATGCTTTAAAATTATCCTCCCCACTCTTCCTCAGGCCAATAATCAACAGGTGAGAGGCAGGACAGGACAGGGCATGAGGTTCTGGCTAAAGAACAATAGATGATCAGTAGGCTTTGGAGCAAGGGAAAGGTATGCTGTCCTTCAGTAGATGGAAGAGCTTGGCAGGAGTGGAGGATTTGCTGTAAAGGGAAGAAACATGAAGGAGCTTGGAGTTGTGAAGGAAACAGAGCTTCTAGTGGGAAGGCAGAAGATGAGGAACAAAAAGCAGAGTTTTCTTGCTTCCTGTCCCTCACTTAAAAAACCTCAGGAGGAAAATGTTTATAGTGACAGAGCCAAGTTAGAAGATATATGTGGCAAGACTTGGTACTAAAATTATAAAAGATTCAGGAGCTAGACACTACAGAACTGCTGTGAGCCAAATTCTAAAAAGCCTTAAAATTTGCTTATTTTTTTAATGGTAACGTTCAGTCCAGCACCTGCCCTCTCACCTGCCTCTACCCACTCTTTGCTTTTCACAGGATGGAGGTACTGCTCTTCTAGCTGCTTCTCAGTACGGGCACGCAAAAGTAGTGGAAACTCTGTTGAAGCACGGTGCCAACATTCACGATCAACTTTATGTGAGTTATTTGACACAGATTATATTGACAACACTGGTGGTGGAACAAATGTGCTGTTGGTTGGACATCAGCGGATACTCTGGCTCCAGCACAGAGAAGCATTTGCCAAACGTTGTGGTTTTATAGTACTCTACTCTTCTAGGATGTTAATTTTGTTAACTGTCTGCTTTTCATGATCCTGGGAGAAGCAGCACAAAATCAGATAAAAAGTTTTGGCCTCCTTTTTGTTCATTATCTGTATGAAGGTTATGTACCAACTCTGAATCAGATTTGTGCTATCCATTAGCCTTGAACAAAACACCATGTCAAATTCTACAATCATATGCACTGCAGACAGAAGAGTGAATAGCTATAAAGTCCCTGAGGTACTAGAGGATCAGTTGATCAGTTTTCTGCCAGAAAGAGCAGTAAATGTTAAAATCTTTAAATCTTTATATATCCTTAAAATATTTTTAAATATATCAGTTAAAATTATATTATTTGGTTATTTGTGCATCTCTAGCTTGTCAGTCTTTTGGGCAAACTGGTTAAAATGGCTGAACTGACATGATTTAGTTGACTTTTCAGAAAGCTGGATTGAGCCAGTGAAGCACTGGATTTAATTTACTCCAACAGAGACACAAATAATTTGAGCTTTTCAGCATTCAACAGAAACAGCTGGCAGATTTTCTCTTCACTTCCCACCACCCTTTCCTATCCCAGGGCACTCAAGACTGACAAAGAGGAAGTTGTTCCCCGGGGATACAGGAGTTTTTTTCAGCCAATTCCATGGGCTTTGGATCTGCAGGATGCAGTTGCACTCTCAGCTCCCACAAGCATGCACGGGAGCCAAGGGCTGGTGACTGCAGAAGCCACCAGCACAGCAGGAGCTGTGCACTGATCACACAGGGAGTCCCCACCTCTGTGCTGCCCTCACCCTGTGTTTATGAAGAAGGGTGTTCCACCCTGGCTGCTGTGCAAACAGCAATTGCCTTTCTAATCTGAGGGCAGTGATTCATACCTCTGCATGGTAATCCCAGGGGTTACCACTTGCTTTAAAAATAGCCATGCTGCCACACCTGCAGACACTTACCTAGAAGTGGAGGCAGTAAAATAACTTCCTTGTTGTATCTCCTGGAAACAAGCAATATTTGCAATTGGATTCAGAGACATACTTTTATTGCTCCCAGCCATTGGGCAAAATCAGTCAGAAACAGCTGCTTAAAAAAATAAGAACACAATCTCTTGAAAATGAGAGCTAGCCTGGCTCCTTTTGGGGGACATCACCAAGCTGCACCTGCAAAGTGATATCTGGCTGTCAGTTTCACTGGCAGGCGACCAAATGAGAGGCATTTCAAGCATGTGTTTGGGTAGTCCCAAAACCATCAAGATAGATAGATGTTTTAATCTTAAATTGACTGATATTAGGAATAGAGGAGAAGCTGAGAGAATACCCTAACTAAAAACTATTTTCAAAACAGCTTTCTCATTACAGCATCAATTCAAAACAAGTACAAAAAAATAATAATTTTTAAAATGGTTGGGTGATAGGGAAGCCAAGGTTCTCCATCTTGATTGATGCTATAATAAAGAGCTCTTTTAATGTTACACAACCTTGTTTACATTTTAAATTGAAGTATTCTTACTATACATATCTCCAGAGGAAGCCTGCAAAGGACCTGATCCCATTACCCTATTTCACATAGCAACCAGAGTACACAGCCCCTCAGAGGGCCCAGGGTGGGCATTTGTAGTGTCAGCAGACACCTCTCTTGCTTATCAGGACATTTGTCTTGAAATCAAGATTTAAATTCAATCAATATATAGGGCATTATATTCAGCTCATGCTTCACTAAGTCTGTGCTCGGTTTTGCAGGAAGAGGAATAACTATGCAGTATCTCTCAGCAGACAACAGCATTTGGTCCCAACATAGTGATATGCCAAAAAGATCAGCAACAAGCTTCCACTTAAATGCCCTGTATTTTGTGACAAGCATATGCATGAGTTGGAATGAGACGTGTACTTGCACCTCTGAGATGCGGTGAAGGGGTTCATTCATGTGTCTGCTTAAACTAAGAGTCTCACCTCCTGGGAAAACTTGTCCTAGCATGCCCTGTGCTGAGTGCTGTGGATATATGATGGGTAAACACCTGTCCTACCCTCAATGCAGGTTTCCACTTCTAATTGGTTGGATGGATTATAATGCTGTTTGAAAATTTTTCATCAAAGAAACTTAATGAAATATGACTTTTATATTTTTGCCTAAGGAAGAAATTTTTGTGATGTCAAATTTGGAGAACATCTGCACATGAAAGACATGTTGAGGAAAAATAAAATCCCATATTTGTTCATAATTTGTTCTTTCACAAGCTTTTTGCAGGAAAATTCTAGTTTCTGGCAGGGCTATAAGATACTCTGTCTTGCGTGTGCTACTTTTACATTATTATATTATAGGTGCCATCCCTTCTACAAGATGTGCCAGAGCAGTGGCATGGTAGTTGCTGGGGTGGCACAGTAGCATGGCACAGTACTAATTCCTTCAGCCTCAAGGGCAGGATTCAGTGCTGGAGTCTCTAAGTCTTGAAAAGTACTTGAACATGTTTTTACCATGTGTCTGTGTAGCAGAACAATTCCGTATGAACATATAAAATCTAAATTAACCTATATTGTTCCACAGGAATGTATTCCTAGTTAGGTAGATAAATGCTTCAATGAACTAGGCTCCTAGTATTCCAGACCCTGGATTTAATGCTCAGTTTGATATTGATGGGAGCCAGTACTTATGCATACTGAATGAAAATGTTACCATAGTTTGTCATGAACTAGACTTTGAATTTTGGTAATTATTTCTTGAGCATGAGTGTATATCTGCTGTTACATGCCATAACAGCTTAAGAACGAGAACTTAATTCATTTTGGTTTGGTTTTGTGTGGAAAAAAGGCACCATTTCAACGCAGTGTAAGCTAGGTGTATTTGTTCTTAGGATGGAGCTTCTGCAATTTTCCTGGCGGCACAAGGAGGCTATCTGGATGTCATCCGATTGCTGCTTTCTTCAGGAGCAAAGGTTAACCAGCCACGGCAGGTAAGCTCAACACTTCAGAGCAGAGCTGGGGTCTAATTTTTTACAGTTAGGAAAAATTAACACTGGAGTTTTCTTCAGGCATCAGGTTCCCATGGATGTGTTTCACTGGAAGGCATATTGTGGCTGTGCCTGCATTTGTGTTTCAGTTCAGATTGGTGATGTGCTTTTGAAGCGAGTATCCCAGCCATTTCTGCTTGTGTGCAAAGCAGATTGTTTCTGGAAGAAGTGAAACTGGAAGCTCTATCTAGATCTGCACCAGTTGTGCTTACACCCTAAAGCAGATCAAACCACTGGCTGATCCTTTGAACAGATTTGAAGCGCACACCTCTTGCAACTACTAATCTGCTTCTGTTGTACCAAGTGTAGGTCTATACAACCTGCCATATCCTTGAATTCTTTTGGAAATCCTGGGAAAAGCCTGTGAAAAACTGGGAACTCTAGTGGGTGACTACTAAATTCGGTATATTGAAATCACCAGGCCTTTAGTACTGCGGCTTGGGCGTGGAACCTGTTCTTTGACAAAATCTTTTACTTTTAGTTTTGCTTCTTTTCGTTTTATTTTGTATCATCCCTATGCACTCTGAAACTCAAGCATGAATATTCATCTCTGGAGGTTCTTGATACATGTCCCCATTTCCAGCTAGTTACTCTAGTGGGCCTGATCCTGCAAACACATATGACCAGTGGCAACCATAAGCATGAAATTAGCTCCTCTGTAGGCAGTGGGGCTGCTGTTTCATCATTAAATTACATATATGAGCTAGATTTATGGCTGGTTCAGAGGTGCCTGCTAGGGGGCTAAGGGATAGAGCCACCTTGCACCACTGTATGCTGTGATCACTGTGTTAGGTAAGGGTACAAGAGACTTCCTAGGTGTTTAACTGTGCCATATGTAAGCATACATGGCGTACAGAGACATATATAAAAGCTCTCTTGGTTTCCAAAAAGGAAAAAAAAAGCTGTTTCTTGACTCTAAAATCAGTGCTTAAACAGCATATCTGGATGCTGCTTTGAGTAGCCAGATGTGGGAGTTGCACAGCTAACTTTACTCCCAGCACCTGGAAATGTCTGGTTAGAGACAGGGCTTCCCAGGAGTCTTTGCCTGCTTTGGGAGAGCCTCCCCTGTGGTCTGCTGAAACCCTGCAGGCAAAGTAGCTGTCCTGGGTCTTCGCTGCACATTTTAAATTGATGGGATAAGGTCTTATCCTTGCAATCAGTCATGTATGGCTGCCAGGTGGCTGTGATCACCGACTGCAGCAAGTAAAAAATCAGCAGGCAGGAGAAAATGAATGTGAAAACTCTTAACAGTGGACAATGTGGCATGTGAAAAGGTTTGCCAGGTATTTTCAGTATTTCCTTTCATCTACATCAAAAAGCCTGACAAATCATAGCCTGGCAGCAAAGGTATGACTTCTGCTGCATCTGTATGTCTGCATAGTCTTCCTGCTTCTCCTGTAGTGTAAGGAACCTGGATTAGCATTTTATGTGCCCAAACTAAAGTCATTTTACTTCTGCCTCTTCCTGCACCTCTCCAGCACCAGAGCTGTGTTGGCACCTACTCCCTGGACTGATGCTTTAGTTGTTCCTATGCTGCCTCCACACTCTCCAGAGATTATGTAGTTAAAAACTGTTAATTAATGCAGTCTAAAATATCAATGTAGAAGGATATAACAAGGTATGCATTAATGCCTTTTGATTAGATCAAAATAAGCTTGGGGAGCCTTAAATTTAGCTCCACTGCGTTGCCATAAAAACTGCATTCTGCTAACCATAATTACAATGTCCCAGCTAATTCATTCTGACAATATTTTTTTAGCTCTCTAATCCAATTTCTACAGAACAATGTTTCATGAGGCATTTTCAAATCTTAGTTGAGGCAAAGACTTCACTATGTGAATGTTCCTCCTGGCTCTGTTTCATCTCTGGCAGGACAGGCTTACTTGCTTCAGGGCACCTCCGATCCCCGCTAAGATGATGCCTGGATAAGTCCGTGGCATTTTTATTTGGGCCAACTGTAATCTGAAACATTTCCTTAACAAATGGAACATTTTTACTATTTAATTAGTACAGTAATGGTTGGGTGGACTTCAGTCTCTTTCTTACTAACAAACAAGTTTGTACTTTGTTCGAAGGTGGCATGTTGGTCATGAGGAACGTAGCTCTAGACAGGGTGGTTTCGATGCCAGATGACTCTTACTGTCGGTTATAAATTACAGCAGCTCTCACTGCTGTAGGCAACTTTTCTAAGCAACATAACATTGAGTACAGGGCTGCAGAGTGCAAGGTGTGAGTTCATGCTTCTCCTTCCTCATGGTGTCCAGGTTTTCCTCTCTGTGTTGTGAACCTGGGGGCTTAATTCATGTGCTGCAGCATGTGCATCTGCCTTGTATGTCTCCTCCTGCTGCTGCAGTGGGTACCAATTCCCTTTCAATGTCGTGCCCCATCTCCCAGTCCCATCGGTATCCTCCTGACACTGTAGAGAATCTCAGATAGCACTGGCTGTCCATGTGCATGCCCTTCAGCTCACCTCTCACAAGACCAAATAGTGAAGCTTCCTAGCGAGTTTCTTCCCTGGCAATGTAATTTCTCTTGGATTTTAGCTGCCTTATGTTGTTTCTGACCTTGCAGAACCAGGCAGGAATTCTTTTGTCAGCTTTTTGTCTAGACAGAGCTGGGGGCAGTGTCTGAAGCCTGATGCGGAAGATGTTTCTTTGCTTCTCCAACTCAAAAACAAAGCAAGAAGATTACTTGCCAATGAATTTACACTGTTTTGGCAGCCTGTGTCCCAGCCAGCCTTAGTCTGACTGGCTAAGCAGATTCAAAATACTTTGAAAATTAATGTTTTTTTCTTAACATTTTATATGCCATTACACATATATGTAAGACAGTAAACCTATATAGAGTGTAGACTTCAGATAAGCAAGCAATTTGTTATTAGCAAGAATTCAGCTGATGTAGTGCTGCGAGTGGTCTGATGGGCAGAACAGTGGAGGAGATGGCACTGAGTAGCCTGAGAATAGGGGCTATCTGTCCCTGGAAGTCCTTATGGGGATTTTGACAGGTATTTCACCTCCCACCCTAATCTACCCCTTTCTAAAACTCCAAGCCACAAGCAAACATTGAGATTCAAAGCTGCAAAGCAAAGTCATTTAATGGGTAAGAGAAAGAGCATCAGAAATTTCAGTCAGAGTATGTTTGGAACTGCGGGCCACTGGATATAATGAGATATAGTACATATTAGCTTGTAAGCAAATACGGAATTAAGCACAGCTTAAAAACATACGGTGTATTTAACATTGTTCTAGGAATGTCATGGTCTGCAGTCTGCTGGGTAGGCAGGAAAGGAAAGTAGTTTTTGAACTGCATCTTTCCCAGTTATCACTTCCTGACTCATATCCAAGCTCTAATATCTGCTTAAACAGGAATTCTCATGTGGCCTCATAGTACAATATAATATTCCTTTTGCATTACACGCTGACATAAAAATGTACAGAAATCTCATTGACTCCATATAAATATTACACGTGTATTTGCATAAACCTGCATGTTAGATGCTGTTTTCTTAAGACAGAGAAACTGACAATAGTCAATGTGAGCCCACCATCAACTTCATAATCATTCTTCTCTTCAGGTTAAGCCCTCTGAGGCAGTCGTTCTTTCTCACAATGTATTTTTTCCTCTAGCCTGTAACTGGGGTACTGAGGATGATGTGTAACAGCAATACTATTAAGTACACTTAATGGTAAAAGTGATGTTACCCAACACTTGTATTTCCTTCTGCTCCTTTTTATTTATACCTGAAAATTATAGAATCATAGAATGTTTGGGTTGGAAGGGAGCTTAAAGATCACCTATTTCCAACCCCCCTGCCATCCTTAGGGACACTTTCCACTAGACCAGGTTGCTCAAAGCCTCATCCAACCTGTCCTTGAACACTTCCAGGGAGGGGGCATCCACAATTCTCCGGGCAACCTGTTCCAGTGTCTCACCACCCTCACAGTGAAGAATTTCTTCCTAATATCTAATCTAAACATACACTCTTTCAGCTTAAAGCCATTTCCTCTTGTTCTATCACTACCTGCCTTTGTAAAAAGTCCCTCCCCAGCCTTCCTGTAGGCCCCTTCAGGTACTGAAAAGGCTGCCCTAAGGTCTCCCCGGAGCCTTCTCTTCTCCAGGCTGAACAGCCCCAACTCTCTCAGCCTGTCCTCATAGGAGAGGTGCTCCAGCCCTTGGATCATCCTCATGGCCCTGCTCTGGACTCACTCCAGTAGGTCCATGTCCTTCTTATGTTAGGAGCCTAATTCTTACATTGTAAGAGTTGTTCTTACAAACTTCACTGTGAGTAAAAGAAAGTTGCTGTGTTCCCAGTGCTGTGCTTGTGCTTGAATGGTGTGGATTTGCACAGCATTGGTTCTTCATGCAGATTAAATTGCGTAGGCTACTCTCAAATATTTTCCAAGTTTTATAGGATTTTTCAGTGCCCCTATTGCTATTTTCTAGAGCCCTCTGGTGGGGGGAGATTTAAAAAAGATGAAGTGTCAGCTTACTGGTAGGGAAAACACTGTAAATTGTAGAGGGATAATTTTTGCCATCATGCTAACATCACATATGCTGTATACAAGAGAGCCTTTGTTGGTTTTGAGTCACAAAGAACAATCATTGTATTAACAGGATATCTACTAGAATGAGGTCAGTCACTAATTTCAATGGCTTAATTTATAGAGAAATGATACAAGGGTGGGCAAAGATCCTGTTTCTCACCATTTGAGAAGACTGAAGATCTCAGGCTGTGCATTTGCTCTTCCTCAGAATCAGGAAAAGGGAAGCCCAGATATATCAAAGGAAGAAATAACTTTTCTGATTCTTCCAAAGGATTAAGTCCCTAGCCCATAGGAAGCAGAGAACTGGCTCAAAAAGGTTTTTTTGGTTGCATGAGCAAGTCATATGAATCTTCAGTTGGCACTGAGGAGAGAGACTGCTTCTTTCACCGAGGTGGAAGTATCTTGCTGTAAAAAGTTGCTTTCTTCTGAAGCTTCTCATTAAGGGTCTTTTGGAAGCCCCAGTATATTTTGTCTTCCTTTTTCCTGCCAAGTCTTCAGGCTGCTGAGGGTGGCAAGGGGAACTGGCAAGTGCTGAAGGCAGAAGCAGGCACCCTGAGAGAGAGACCTCACTTTTTTGCTAAAGTCCATACAGGCAAAGCCTTCTGTAAAAGGCCCACAAGAATCACTTTGGCACCACAGAACTGCTGGAGTCTTCCTGTAGTCGGGAGAATCAGACCATTTAGAAGCAAAAGCAAGAAAAGACACAAAACTAAATTCTAATTGCAGTGAGAAATACTTCTAGTACTTCAATTCACCTTTGCCTTTGGGATGGAAATCCACCACAAAGTTTAGCTTATTCTGAATGCGCGTTTTATTTTCTGAGGTTTTCTACTCAAATAATGATTGCATAGGACAATTCTTCCAAGCCAGATTGTTTCATGCTGGATTCCTTGATAATTGCCTTATTTTCTAATGGAGTTCTTAAAGATAAAATTGGTGAAATACTCACCATCACTGTAAAGCAGGATGTTTTTACCAGATTCCCTGAGAATGGATAATGTAACTTAATATTGAAAGTTGGTGATCATCTTGCATTGCTCCTTAGCTTCTACAAACAACTTCCACTCCCTACGTACAGAGACCCAGCTGCAGAATCTGCTCACACATGCTGAGATTTGCCTATATCTTCTGTCACATCTAGCCACCTAAATTTCAAAGTACACAGGATGCTTTTGGCCTTTACATTTCAGACTTCCCCATGTATTTTAGGCACAGCCGGTAAGCCAACGAGGGCATTACCTGTTCACAGAGCAATGCACTTTTCAGGCCAACTATGCAAGAGAAAGCAGCTAAGGGTGGATCTGTTCCACAACTGGAGTGGTTCTGACTTGATACACTGAGATCCCATGTACTTTTGGAAGCAACTCTGCATATGTCTATCAGTGGTGCAGGATTTAATTTAGAAATTGAAGTACCTCCATTCCAGTAGGCAGACTTGGGTGGTAAAATACCAGGGAGCACAGGATCTCAAAGTGAAACCATTAGCAGTCTTATTTTGTTTGCAGGATGGGACGGCTCCCTTGTGGATTGCATCGCAGATGGGTCACAGTGAAGTGGTGCGAGTAATGCTGCTCAGGGGAGCTGAGCGAGACGCCGCACGGGATGTGAGTAGCACATCTTCCTGTGCTCTGTCTGCAGCTTAATGCCTTCTAGCTTTTTTTGAGGCTGCAAGTCTTCCTGAATGGAGGCCTGGTGTCCCCAGAGTCTGTCCTGCTGGCTGTGTTGTAAAGTCCTACCATGGGCTCCCTTTTTCCTGTTGTGTCTGGGACAGCCTCCTGGAGGGACCTTCTGGAATAAGAGAATGGAAACATCCATATAAATGAGAGACAAAGATGATATATGGTGTCACTGGTTTATTTTACCCTGAAGTTTTCATCTGCTAGAGGAACGATCCTCCAGATGCCCTAAAACCAGCAGCATGTGCTGTGGAGGTGCCTCCTCAAAGATGATGAGCAGAGGAGACACTCCTCTCAGAGGTGTGGGGGAGAGCTGGCGTTTCCCTCCAGCCAAGGGGAATGGACGTAAAGCATTAGTAACAACTGAACTGACCTTCCTCTCTCTTTTAAAGGACGGTACAACTGCTTTACTGAAGGCTGCTATTAAAGGGTACAACAATGTGATAGAAGAGTTGCTGAAATTCTCTCCCACACTTGGTCTGCTGAAGGTTAGTAGTGAAACACAGAGATTTTTAGGCAGAAACTCAAGAAGGCAAAGGGTCTGATCAAAGACCTGACCTTTACAACTATGCCAGTGGAAGATGATAAGGAGATTAGCCCAAAAAAGTCAAAAGAAAAATGAGATTATCCTATTTAGCCCTTAATGCCACACAGGAATTAATATTTTCAAATGGAATTGTGAATTTGATTTTTGGAATGAGGAAGCACATTGTATCTAAGAAGGAATTCTCCCACTTTTCAAAATCTGATTTTATTTCCACTGTAAATTTATTGCTCTCACCGGTGCAATTTTTAGCATTATACACAGCGCTGTATTGCATTTAGTCAGCAAAATAGTATCCTAAGAGGTCTGCTGTAAGCAGGTCCTCTACTTTATTTTTTTCTCTTAATTCAAAAAGTGACTTGAATAATAACAGATATTTGGAAGCTGGTTTTTAATAGCTCATCTAATTTTATGTACCTATAAATCACATACTCTGAGAGCCTCTATGCATGCAACTAACTGGCAATTTTGATGTACTTGAAAATCCAGATGGCATTAACTTAGTTATTAATTACAAGTGTGAAATCACTTCCACGCTTATTTGAACTGTCAGTTTGCAGCTACAAACAAAAGGCCAGCCATAAAAAAATCACCATCAGCT
Source organism: Caprimulgus europaeus (assembly GCA_907165065.1). Next base: position 49,806,100 of record OU015525.1, read on the forward strand.
GTCTGACAATTAATCATCAGAGAAAGAAGATAAAATACACACATGGTTTCCATTACTGCTTATGCTTATGTTTCACTTGCTTAATGGATGATTTGCCAGGCAGAAGCAAGTGCTGTGCTCATTTCACCTCTAATCTATTGACAAGGATAATTTTTAAAAGGAAATATTGCTGTGGTAAAGTGAACTTGACTCTCGTTTTTATTAAAGCATTTGAAATCACCTCCTGTATAGCCCACTAGCCTGCCAGCACCCTCTCTAAATCAGATCCCATACCTTTAATGACCTATCTCTTTCATGGTACTTCTTTCTTGTTCATAGGTTTGTTCTTTGCAAACATTTATCTTTCACTGTCTTTTGATTTCTTCCCATGCACGGCATAATCATCTCTGTTGGTATTTTCTAGAACGGGACCTCTGCTCTCCACGCGGCCGTTCTGAGCGGCAATGCAAGGACGGTGGCACTGCTCCTCGAAGCAGGAGCGGACCCGTGCCTGAGGAACAAGGTACGTCCTGGCACGCCATCCCAGAACATGGTACACCCTGGCACACCGTCCCAGGCGAGGAGCCAGTGCAGAGCACCGAGCGGCAGAGCCACGTGTGCCATGGAGGCGGTGGCAGCCCACGGTTCTCTGTTGGACCATGGTTGCATCCTGATCCTCTCCTGACGCACTATCATTTGGTCCCTTCATTTCTGTACACAAGCATCGACAAGGTTGCCAGGCAGTGCCACTGGTGATGCCAGTACTTGTGAAGTTACATCAGTCTGAGAATAACCAAACCATGCGCTCACTCACTTGAGCATCACAGATTAAATTGCTAACTATAACTAGTCATGGGCTAGCTGGGTTGTGATCTAGGGTAATCCATTACTGGTTTGACAAGTCGTCAGTTATATTCATACCTCCATATAGATGTGCAAGGAGGATAATTCTGCAGCAAGCGAAATGTGTATCTGGGTGCCTTTGATTAGAAAACTTGTTTAGAATTTGGCACATTGCTAATACAAAAAAAAATCCCAAATTACATGCATCTTTCCCATATCTTACTGTAAATCTGTTAGTTTATTGAAATAGTTTCACGTTCTTTTTATAACAGCAAATTTTCTGCAGAAAACTTGTCTTGATTTTGTTCCATAAAGTGTTTTAACATTACATATTTGACAATTTTCATGAAAAAGTCTTTCTCTGATTTGTGTTTCTAAACTATTTGCCACTAGTATTTGATATCTAGCTGGTTTGCTAAGCTGTGAGTGAGTAGTCTGGTGTTCACTTCTGGTTTGCCACCAGGCGAATGAAAGTTTGTGATACAAGTAATCCAGCGCATACTTTCTGATGCTTTTGGTCATTTAATATAAAACCTGTGCCTGTTATTTCCGTGTCATCCCACGTGATGGCAGCAGAGTTACGGCCGCGCAGTTGGTGTTACTGGGCGTTTTGTTTTGACACTGTCGTCCAAACAATGTGCAACATTTTTCTGCTGCTGGTGGTGATTTGCAGCAGGAGAGTGTGCAGTGGAAGAAAGTCTATGGCTGTAACCCCTCCAACTGTTCTTTTTTAAAAACAACATGCAATTTGGCACAACAGAGTACATTTGTAGAACAGAACTACTGATTTTCAGAAGTAACTTTAGTATAAATACTTTATGTTACCATAATGTATTCAATACATACTGAAGACCAAACTCTAATGTTCTGTTAGCAATCCTGCAGAATAGCACTGACTATTTCGTAGCAATTAAAGTCTTTCCTTGGATTTTTAATGACTTTGGTACTTAAAGACCTGCCTCATCCCCCCAAAAATCAGCAGCTATGTTCTCTTTTAATTTTGTGACAGAAGCATAGAGAGCCCAAGGGATACCATTTAGCCTAGACAGTTGGCACAAAATAAGCTGACCATTCAAATCCCATGCTAGGAGTATTTTGAAGACTTAAGTGAGATTTGTACACTGTATGGAATGGAGACTTCTTAAGATATCTCCAACAGTAGTGGAGACAACACTGGAATAAGCACGTCATTATAATGCCCAGCACCATCTTCTTTACATCTTAATGCTTTTAAACCATGGTTTGGAAATACTCATTCATTTTTGCTAACCTAAATTTTTTTTTTCCAGGCAAACGAGCTGCCAGCAGAACTAACAAAAAATGAACGCATCCTCCGACTCCTCCGCAAGAAGGAAGAGCAAAGGAAAAGCTAATGCAGCGCTATAGCAAATGCTGTTTGACAGAAATGTGCCCTGACCACAGTAGCATGACAGTAAGCCTAGGTTGCCCAAGAAGGGCTTGTTGGAACAGTTTGCAGAACTAATTGGCCTCTCCATTACATGCTCCCTGAACACATGGGACACTTGCCATGGGGTTGCCACGGGCTGGGGTCTCCACCTGACATCACTGGATGCAGGACTTCCACGAGAGCAGGGTTTGGCTCAGGAGCTGCATTTGCACTGCAGCCCTGCCTGTGCTCCAGGATCCCACCAGTCCCAGCACTGACCTTCGCTCTTCCGTGCCTGCCAGGTATGCAGCCCCGCACGCGCAGGTGCTCCGCTGCTTCAGACACGTGTCCCCGCGTTGGCATGTCCGCGCACCTGTAACAGGTGCCTCAGGGCACACACGCGGGTTGGGAGCACTCGCCCCCTGTGCCAACAGGACGCACGGACCTCACAGCTGTTTGGATGCAGTTGGTCCTGGAGCAGCCCCACGGTGCCACTGCCCTCCCTTTGCTGGCAGTGCTAGCTCAGACCACTCCTCTCTACCTCCAAGGGCCTCATGGGGCTAGAGGTGAGATCCCACCTGTGACACCTCAACAGGAAACGTTCTCCTGCCAGCCAGGGCTTTGGTAACATTTTGGCTGCTACATGAAGCCTCCAAAAAGTGATCCAGAGTGCTACAAATTATGCCAAAAGCTACCGACCAAACAAGAAGCAAGAAGATGTCCTCCTCAGCTGCGGCATCTTGGTCTGTCGATCTATCCAGCAACAGAAACATAGTGGAGCAGTTGATATAGCATTTTGCAGTGTGTACACAGTGCTACGGGAATCCATCCCCAACTTTGTAAAAATGCAAGTCTATGTACATGCATTTTTGTGGATGGAGGAGGACCGCTTACTGAGCAAACCAACCAGGGCATGTCATTCACTGGCACAAGTACATCAGAAATTTAGCTGTTGGGCAAAAGAGCACAGATGCTTATACAAGTGGTATGTTTATATTCTGCACACACGTATATGTCACGCTATGGTTTAGTACCTGCAGCTACTATGCAATGCACTTGTTCCCCAGGTCTGTGACAGGACTTAGGGGAGAAGTGTGCAGTGTACAGATGTTTCAACAGCTGGTGAGAGCATTACATGTAGTCACACTTGAATAGGACCACTAATTAATGCAGGCATGGAAAATGAACTCTCAACAGCAATTTTAGCCTCTGTTGTGGTTGAAACACTTAGACACGCTACTAGTGCCTGCATGGGAAAGGCAGTGCAAATTATAGATGGTTTGTGAGGAGCTATGTTTTAACCATGTTGCTGTAAGACACCCTATTAAAACCCAGTCATTTTTGCAGTACAAACAGTATATACTATGTCCTGTTAGCCACAAAAACATTGGAGATTATTTTATAGTGAGTTGAGGTATAAAGTTAGTTCAGTACATAAACCCAGGCAGTTCACCTGCCTTCAGAACTTTGCAAATTACTGAAAAATTGCTTGAAAAATTGAAGATGGAGAAGATTCCCTGCTTAAAAAATGTTTGCCCAGGATTCAGCTGAACTGTTGCACTTTTGTTACAATAAGTTAAAAAAATCTTTTAGTGAGCAAATGAATGTAGTTTACATAGTGCAAATTAGCCATATATATTAACAAATAATAAAGTTATTCTTTTTGTGAATAAGTCAGCTAAGAAGTCAGGTGAACAGAAGTGGGCGTATCTTTGCTTGCAAGCTGGAATTGCTATTCAATTTCCATTCAGCATTAGAAAGGAAAGCTTTGCATTTTCCAGCAATGTAAGGAGACACCAAGAAGAAAAATCTGTCTGTTTAGGTAATTCATGCTGCTATATATTTGAATTAAAATAATATTGTGCCTCAGAGAAACTTGCAGACAAACTGGAACAGAACCAAAGAACTATGCAAGATGCTTAGAGGTCAATTGTATCCATGGTTAAGTTCCACAAAAGACTAAAAAATACTGAGCATGCAGAAATCTCAAGAGCCTTATTGGGAACTTAAGTTGTACAGCATTACATGGGACTGGACTCTGACTTCTTTAACAAGCAATTCTGGAGAGGATAGCTTTATTTGGAGCCCTCAGTGGGTTGAAGATGAACGTACTGTTTTGGAGAATGCTAGAGGGACTGTGGGCAGCCTGGCCTCAATATTGATCTTTCTCCTAAAGTTTCTTCAAATCAACAGCTGGGACCAACCACACTGTTAAGACTAAAAACCCTTTAATGATTGTAAAGGAGGAGGATAATCATTTGAAGGTCTTCAGTAGTCATGCTGGGTGAGCAATAAATACTCTTAATATCAGACAGGCTGTAATGATCAAGCAATCTTCCTGAAAAATGTGGAAGTATCCACTTTTGGTGAGGGTCTCCTATTTTTTTTGTGATGGCAGAGCATAGGACAGGGGACAGGGCAAGCCAACAGTGGCCCTGTGACAGCTGAGACAACAACTTGCAGGTGTCCAGTATCTGCAGGTGGCCTCTCCTTTCTGCCAGACATATTTTCTTGTGAGAGTGGTCTCACCCCAAAGGGGGCAGCTACTCGGCAAAGAGCTTCTTGAACTACACCTGTCCATAGGAAGATGTGTGTCTGCTCCTCTCTATTTAAAGCAGGACTTTCCAAGTCATGTGTCCAGCTGCCTTCATGACTGGCAACTGCAGCTGGAGCTCTCATGCAACAGGTGAAGAACACCTGGGCTGCTGCATCCCATACGGAGCATCTGCTGGTCATGTTCTGAGAGGATGCAGTTACCAGGTTCTCTTTTTTTCAGTGATATTGGGCTATAAGTGGCTTTTCTTATTTCTAAACACAATTTGAAATGTGAGGCTGGTGCAAGTTGAAGGGAGAGCCTTGCAGGTCCCTCCTCACTGTCATTAGTGCTGGCTGATACAGCACACAGGCTGTATCTGGGGGGCTCCGTGGTGGGGAACTGTCCTGTTCAGTGTGAAGTTGAATCTCAGCAAAGACATTATTCAGCCAACGCGGGATTTTTAGGCACACTTTCCCATTGGGACACCTGTTTCACTGTGGAGCCTTTGGAGAGAGGGTTGGTTTTAGTTTTGGGTTCCCTGTAACCAAAAGGTGCTTATTCTGCCTGTAGATGGGCTCGAAAGCTGCAATACCGTTTCTCACCGTGCAATTAACCTTTTCACAAAGGAACCTTTATAATTCTTATTATTTATATAGCTGCTGTTATCTTTAAAGTGCTCAGTAAATACTGCTGTGGTTTGTTTGTTGTTCTAAAACGGAAACCTGCTTTCCCTTTGTGGCTGAAGTGCTTCACTAATATTGACAGTAATCCTTTGCATAGTTGTCATGCTTTTTATGCCAGGCTTTCAAAGTGCTCTGCAGACACTATCACCTTTGTACGTTCCAAAATGCATTGCTGGGGAAGGCAGGGAAATAGATTATTTCATTCACACACCAGTGAAATGCAGCAGCTGTTCATCAGTTTATGTCAATAGACAAGAGTAAATTTAGACTACAAATTAAGGGGCACCAAATCTATTTCAGAGATGGCACGATGAAGGTAGGTACCATATAATGAGGTGGAATAAAACTGGGACAGGGTAACAGGCCAAATTATTTTTGGGTTGAATTCTGGGGTTTCTTTTACCCCAGAAGTGCCATATATATGTTGATCTTACACCCAAAAAAAATCAGCTCCACTAGCACACTGCTTTTAGGCTTTCCTCTCTGCACATTCAGAGCCAGGGGCCCAGCCTGCTGTCCTCTCCACCTGGGATTTATGCAGGTGCTATAGCCTGGTGACTTCCCATCAGCCTCAAATGAGAACAAAGGATGTGCAACCAAGAACAGGCTACACAAATAAATCAAGGAAAAGTATAGGACATCTTTCTTTTATTTCACTAGTATCAAGTTATTGTAGGGTGGGGATGAGCATGAGGAAAAGCCCATAGGGCACAGAAGTGGCATCCCATCACTGACATGGTAGTGGTGTAGCCTCAGAGGTCCCAAATACATGAAGCTCTTCATTTAAGATGATCACTGCAGTGCAGTATGCAGGGTCATCTATTTAGTTATTGTACAAAAGGCAATGGTGTACCTCCTGACTTGCACGTGCTGTTCTTCCCTTGAAGCAAAACCATCCTACTATTGATCCAGTCACCTCTGTTTAGTTTAGAAAAGCTGACAGCGTTAGAGCACCAGATCAAACACTGTAGGTCATATTTCATACACTTTAACAATGATGATTATTTGCCTCAGAGTCAGAGCCTAATTGCAGGAATAATTCACACTTCTTTATTTGGCCAGTCATGGTGACTAGTGGCAAATCCATAAGTAAACCAAATCTTGTGTTGTCTCAGAAATTTCAGAATTGTACATAAAATGAGGTAGCACAAACCCTGTCCCATTTGAACTTCACAATATGAACACTGAACAGACATAAAATACTGCCTTTGTCTGGAACCCTTGAGTCAGCAGTGTTAAAGTGTTTATGTTTTCTGTGAGTCCAACCAAAGATTACACACAAGGCTCTTTTTTCCAGCAGTGAAATATTGTACTGCACACACAGGACTAAATGGAGTTGTGCCTTCTCACAGCAGCTATGCATTTAGGTCCTTAGAGATGTCACAATAGTTTCATATATTTCTGAATTCCAGTTTGTTTTGACCTGCTCTTTCATGCATTTGATAAAACCTATACAAATTTATGTAACTTCATGTAAGACTAATATTCTGCAACAGGAATGTTGCTTTGCTAAAACACATTTTTCTCATACCATCATTTCAATAAAAATTAATCTACTACTCAGATTATCTTGTCTGCATGCTTCAATATTTCTTTCCTTTCTTCTGTATTCTCCTCTTTCTCTTTGTAGAATACCAGAATTAATTTCCTATTCATGTAAATATCACTTTGTTCTATTCCACTCAATTGATTAGATTTTTATTATTTTCCAGGTCTTTAGAGATGAGATTCCATTCACAAAACAAATAAACCCAATGCCCTGGATTGAGGAACAGGAAAATGCAATTTAGCATGGCATAACAAGGTTTGTTTCAAAGATCCAGACATCACTGACGGACTCCCTTTGACATTAACATCCATCATGTCAGATCTGAAGGGAAGATTATAAAAAGCAATTTAGGAAACAAAGGAATAAGACTACACTTTTATTCAGTTAGTCAAACATGTTTTGGTGGTTCAGTTGTTATTCCTCAGTGTAAAACTGTCCCTTACACTGATATGACCTACTTCAGTTTTTAAAAAAGTGTACACCTTGCTGATATGCTTATCATGGTATGCAGTAGATTATGACTTATCAAAGGGGAAAAGCATCTACACTGAAAACCGTATTTTTTACCTTGTGTTTGACATCCCAGCTTTTTACCTCATTCCTGCAATTTTCTGTTGTGGTGAGCTACATTTTAAATCATCATCAAAAATTCCTACAACCATAACTTGGTAAAGCATCTCCATCTATTCAGAGAATATAAAGAGAAAGTACTGTGACTTGTCCATGGCCTAAATCACAACAAAGAATGATTTCTGATACTGGAATTCTCCTTAATTTTGCACATGAAAGCATAACAAAACAGTGTCGAGAGGCTGAAACTAGACAAATTCAAACTTCAGGCTGTGGATTTTCAAGAGCGAGGATAGTTATCTATTGAAAAAAAATGCTGAGATGATTCCTTCATCATTTGAGTTAAAAAAAAAACCCAAAACCCAAACAATTACTTTTACTGAAAGATGTGTTTTACCTGAAACATTTTGTGTACGATTCAGGAATTACTGGATTAAATTATATGATATGCAGCAAATAACACTATGTGATCATAATAGTCTCCTTGATCTTAAAATATATTAATCGATACATTGTTTGCTTTATCTTCTCAGTGATTTAAAGAGATGCTAACTCTCATGAGATCAATAACAAGACCATATGCCTAGCAACTGTGGTTGTAACTGCACTGTGAAATCTGAGACACATCCCAATGTTGTCTCTTAATAATCCATTTTGCTCTCACAATGTTGGCAAGGCTTTTTAACCGGACTGATGCTTTAATGTCCTGCTTTTAACGTCAAGTCAGTTTGTTCAGGGCTGGCACAAGGGCTGCGTAGTGCTGCACCTTGTCAGGGAGCAGGAATCAGCAGAGCAATCTGGGATGTGCTGGTGGGGAAGTCAGGAAGAAACAAGGGATGCAACTTTTTGCTATGGCAAATGTTTCACTGGCTTTGGTGCACAGATGGAGCACGACACTGACCTACAACACAGACCTGAAACGGACTGCAATTTTATATGTACTGCACAGATGTGTTCTTGTGTGGTATATACATATACATGTATGCATACATACTTTGTATCCAGCACATCCACCAAGGCTGCTATAATCTCCTTGGAAAAGTGCTATCAGAACTGCATGGTCAGCTTGCCTGGACCACACCACATAAAGAGGCAGAACTATTCCACTTTCTGAAGATTCCAAGAACAGTCTCTGCAGGCACCCCTTTGGCCAGGCTACTACATCAGACCCTCCTCACTGGCACAAACTGTTATAAAACTGACAGAATATCTTCAAATCCAGACAGAAACAGGCTGTTCCTCAGGTGAATTTTGGCTCATAAACCTGTCTCCTGTTCTTCCCGCCAAGTCAGATTTTGGTAGTGCCCTCAGGGGTCTCCCTATGACAGTTCTGCCCATATTTTCCACTTCAACAGCAAATCCTGAGTTACTCATCACGTGGCAGCACGGTGCTCACAGGGACTCAGTAAAAGGACATTAATAGAAACCAGGAGCTCTACACAGCCATTAAAAGGTCAAAATGTGAATTTGTTAGCATATCAGTGCTTATGTACACTATCTGGCATGAGTACACACTGCACCTATTTGCTCACAGCAACAAGTGCAGCATGTCTCCAAACTCTGCTGCAATAATAACCTGTATTTCTACAGTGTTTTCCTTCAACAGCTCACTGGTTGACACCTGGATTTGGAGCTCTCGGGCCACACCTTGCCATGCAATTGGCATCACTTTATAGGAGAAGAAATTGCACTGGAGAGGTTGGGACCTGCCCAGATCATCCAGCAAGTTTGTAGCAAAACTAGAACAAACTGAATCATGTGAATTCAAGTCCCAAGCTTTTGCTACTAGGCAATAAATAACTTTGCCTACTTGTAATAAAAATGTAAAGTTCCAATGACTTCAGTGATAAATGCAGAAAGTATGTGATCTTAAAGAGTGATGATAGGACTTTCTAAGGTTAGATAGGAACACACTGGCACAGGTTAGTAGAGCAGCCATCAAAATAGATTAGGGCAGATACAAGATGAAAAGATAAAAAGACTTGATTCAGCATCACCTGACATATTAAATGTGTATTTAACTGAGTACTGCCAGCATCAGGCAGATTGCTGTCAGCCCCCTTGGTCTGATTTGATCCCACACAGGAAGTCTGAAGCCAAGAGCATCTGACCAAAGTAATAGGTACTTTGAGGTGGGTATAATTAAAAGGTGAGCAAGCCTCCACAAGTGAGGAGGCAGACAAATGGGAGCTGATGAAAATAAAATTATTTGCTTACAACACCATATAGGAAACACCAGCTTTGTTTAGTACAAGCATTATTCTGACTTAGCTGGAAAACCAGTCTTGGAACAAGCTATAGTGGTTTGAACCGGCTCTACAAAAAAATAGAGGTATGAGAACCAAAGTGAAACTTCTCACTCATCTATTGCAGCTTGTCTTTACACAGATTGCAAGATCTCCAAGGCAAACATCCCACCTTCCCATGTGCCTGTGCAGGGTGTTGCTTAACTTAGCTCCCACTTCTTGCAAGTGCCTCTGGGTGCTATCACAATAGAAATAATAAAGGCTCATAATAAATCATAAACAGCGGTGGATGTTTTAATTGATTTTGCTGCAAAGCGATCACGTACTGTGTTTCCATTTGTATGCACAAGTAATTCTTTAGACAGATTGCCATCTAGAAATTGCAAGGTCATTACCACTAGGCACTTGAGTTTCTCTTGAAAGCTGCAACATAAGTTTAATTTCTGCATTGAGCAAAGTGATGGAAACAGTGAGGCCTGCACCTCTGAAAGCAATGCTCAGGCATTTCTGTCAAAGATGTAGAACAGAACAAAGCAGGTGACTACTTTATACAAGCTTCCTGGAAGCTTATCTTTACATCATCCGGGGTATTCAGTGAGGAAAAGAGCTTATTTGATCCTAACAAACAATTAAAGGACTTGTTTGGTGTGGTGGAGGCATCAAGTGACACCTTACACTGTGAATTAATATTGATCTCTTCTTCCAGACAGCAAAATTCAGTTTTGTGTACACTGCTGAGAACCAGAATAAGTATCCCCCATTAGCCTTCCAAGCAGACAGTCCTTAACAGCCGTGCATAATCTTGGGTTTAAAAGAGAACTTTATAAGACATAACTTGATAAATCACCTCCTTCAACAAGAGCAGCTGGGAGTGGGGACGGTCGTTTGGGCCATGTGTACACCACAGGGAGGGCAATGAGCTGTTGGCAGCATTGACCTGGGCTAACTAGTTAGGGCTAAATTTTCCCCCCACCAGAAGGAAAGAGAGAACTTTAAGATGACACAATCAACAGTGCCAACTTTATCATGGATAACACTCATGCAATTACATTTAAATGCCCAGGAGCAGCTAGAGATAGCTCAGCATCCTCACCCCCTGAATATGGCACACAGCCATGACGAAGACCAAAGGCCGCAGCAGGACTGAAGGAATACCCTGCCCTGGTCTGCTGGCTGCCAGGGTACAGAGGCCCTGTTTTTATGAAAACAGATGCATGTTTGTGTTTTTGCATCTGCCATTGCATAAGATTTCAGAAGTTTCTATAACCAAAGACAGACTTAGTCTGATTAGTATTTGTTAGTCTTCACACCTATACTACTTCACTTTAGCTTGTGAGTGCAAAAAGGCAGCACTCTCTGAGGGATTGCACCAGAATAACAGTGTGAATTTAGACAGCCATCTAAATATAGATATCCATGAGAGATTTAGATAAACATTAAAATAGTAGCTCTTCTCTCAGTTTATACTGTAGGTGGCAGACAAGTGAGATGTCATGGACTTAATTAGTTTATGGTGGAATTTGTCACTGCAATAGATTCCCTTTTGCTTGTTTTGTAACATTAAAAATCAGTTCTCTCTCCCCTATGATTCTTAAATAACTTCTTTTCTATGTGATTCATCCAGAAATGAAATGCCATTTCTGTTTAGTCAGTTTTGCTATCCTTCACCTTTTTCACAAGCACTGAAACAAGGTTTTTAATTTTTTTTTAACTTGTAGCTATGCAAGCTATGTCCACTGCATCCTCTGCTTATGTGGAGTGCCTAGAAAGTGTGGCAACTTGATTTCCTGCTTTTAGAATCACACTGCATAGAGCTGAATATTTTTTTTAAATTACATAAAAATTAAAACACAATATAACTTTAGCTACTCTAGCTTTGTTTAGCAGTTGCTAAATGCTCAGTCCTGCACCTGGGATGGTATAATCCCATGGAAAAGTACAAGCTGGGCAGCAACTAGATGGAAAGCAGTTTGTCAGAAAAAAATGGGGTGGTTGGGCTGGGCAAAATGCTGAGTGTGAGTCAGCGAGCTGTATCTGCAAGGGAGTAGCCAGTATGTCAAGGGTTGGGGTTATTATTTTCTCTTTGGGACTCATAACAGAACATCTGGAGTACTGTGTCCAGGTTTAGGTTCCTCAGAATAATAAAAAAAAAAAGACACTGACATACTGGAGCAAGTCCAGTTTTCTGCCACCACAACAGCTGGGGCTGCTGGAGCAGTTGAGCTGCATTTGCCCAGCCCTAAGCAGAAAGCTGGCTCTGGGGACATCTTACTGCTCTCAGCAGCTTCCGAATGGGAGGATGCAGAGAAGGGGGAGACACACTCTTCTCAGGCAGGCACAGCAACAGCACAAGAGGCAACAGATTTAAGCTGGAAAATGGGAAAATCTCTTTAGATACAGGAAAAAACATTTGATCGTTAGTGTGGTCAAAGAGTGGAGCAGTTTGTCCAAAAAGGCTGTGAAATCTCCATTTCTGAATCTATTCAAAACACAACTGGACAATTCCCTGAGCCACCTGGTCTAACTGGATTCTTCTTTCAGCAGAAAGTCGGACTATGTCACCCTGCAGAGGTCCGAGGTCAAAATGTTAGCCCGTGAAGCTATGATGCGAAGACTAGTCTGCATTTTTGTCAGCAGATGGCAATATCAGCTAAATTACATATTTTATTCTGGCAATGCAATGTGCACTACCTGGCCGTGAAGGCAATATAGTAGTGGAGAAATCACAGAGAGGCTGCACAGGAACAGGTCACGCCCCACTTTTAGTGTGCCTCATCCCAGCCAGATCCCAAACTGATCCCTAACACACCCCAGACAAACAGATCCCAAACAAACAGAGTGGCAGAGCGCAATCAGCACTCCCAAAACTGATGACTGTGACACTGGCCAGGCCACCCGATGCCCGCCCATTGGGAACAGCAATGAGCCGCAGCTCTGCCAGCCGCATCCACCAGGAGCACCAGCCCCGGGAGAGCGTTTGTCCACCGAGCAGCCTGGCCAGCCTTGCTTGGGAGTTGTATTTATTGCAGCTGCACGGCAATAGTACATGGGATTCACAGAGGCAGAGAACAGTCTGGGTTGAAAGGGACGTTAAAGGTCATCTAGTTCCAACCCCCCTGCCATGAGCAGGGACACCTTCCACTAGACCAGGTTGCTCAAAGCCCCATCCAACCGAGCCTTGAACACTTCCAGAGAGGGAGCATCCACAGCTTCTCTGGGCAACCTGTTCCAGTGTCTCACCACCCTCACAGTGAAGAATTTCTTCCTAATATCTCATCTAAACCTGCCCTCTTCCAGTTTAAAGCCATTATAATATCAATATGTGAGACTAATGCTTGGAAATAATGAATTAGTCACTTTGAAGTAAAATTAAGACGCTTTTGTCAAAGCCAGGGTTTTTAAAGCGACTTCGACATTTATAAACTGTGTGATTAACGCTCCTGCGCCCGTACACAGCGCTGATTTTCCGCTCCGGAGGGACACAGCTCGGCTCGCACACCGGGCCGCCCTCCCGCCGCACAGCCCCCGCCCCGCCCCCGCCCCCTGAGGCACCGCCCGCCCGTGGCGTGAGTCGTGGCCACGCCCCGCCTCGGCGGGAGGCGGTACTCGGGGGCGGGGCGGCGGCGGCGGTTGGCGGCGGCGCGCGGGCGTGGCCCCCCCCGCCGCGGCTCGAAGGGGCCGGCGGCAGGGCTGGCAGTACCGCCCGGCCTGGCGAGAGCGGCTCTTCCGGACTTGCGCGGGCGCGGCTGCCTCCCTGCCCGCCTCTCGGTGCTGCGGCCGAGAGCCCTGTCGGCCCCCGCGCCCCTGTCTACGCCTTCATGCGGAGCCCGCAAGGCAGCCTCGGGCGGGGCGGCCTCGGCCCGCTCGTCCTCCTCTTCTTTCTGCTTCTGTCGCCCGTGCGGGTGAGTCCCGCCCGGGGAGGGCGCCGCGGGTTGCTCGTGCCTGCGGTGGGGTCGTGCCCGCGATGGGGACGGCCGGGCCTCCTGGCACCGCCGGGAGGGGAGGGAGCGACGGTTGCCCGCCGTGGGGAGCGGGACTCTCCGGGTGTTGCTTCAGGGCTGGGGGCGGGGAGCACGGGGGCTCTCCGCGCTGCCGGAGGCCGGGGGTCTGCCGGGTGGGGAAGCTGGCTGAGGGGGGCAGCTGTCCCGCCAGGTGCGGGTTGGGCCGCCGCGCTCTGAGTGGCGTGAAGCTGAAGCCTGGGACCGGGGCGTCTAATCCTCGTCCCCGGCGGGGCTCTCCCTCCCCTTTCCCTCAGTCCTGTCCGCCGTGCCGGGCGGGACAGCCCAGTGACCGAGCGGGCTCTCCTGGGAGCACCTGCGGCGCTAAAGCGGGTGTGCTCGGGCTTCAGCTTCTGCCCGGTCCGGGTCCCCTGCCCTGTCGTGCAGCAGCGGCAGCTGCCCGGGATGCGGCTGTCCCGCGCCGTCCCCTGGTTATGCAACGCCCGGTGCATGTGAGCGGCCGTGCTGTCACATGCTTGTGCAGGGGCTCGCGTGTGTCCTCGGCGTCGGGTTCGGTTTGCTCCCCGTGATCCTTATGGGAAGTGACAGCCTCCTGGAAGTCGTGGGCTGTGTATAGCAAGATCTGCTATTTATTGATATGCCAATATTAAGACTACACGTTTCCTTAACATCGAAGACTACAATGAGTTGGACTTCTTGATACTTTAGGAGAGAAAAAAAAAAAGTGTAAAACCTTCCCTTCTCTATTCTCGGTCACATTTTGTTTATGCTGTAGTCTCAGGTAGGAGTGAGGTACTCCACATTCCTCTGAAGAAACAAGGAGTGTCTCATCAGCATTACTGGTTTGTTTTTTTTCCTCTCTAGCCAACTTGGAAACATACTTTCTAGGTCAAGTTTTATGCTTAATCCTTTTTAAACTCACAGGCTTGTCATCCTGTGTGTGTGCTGACTTCTCTTCAAACAACCTTTAAAGAGCTTGAACAGAAAGCTAGGAATTAATTCTAGAAGCTGATGATTGTTTAGTAATGACTCATGATCTCTAGTTGGTTGTGAAGTCCATTAGCTACCCAACTAGAGATCATGAAGATCTGTATACTTGAGGGAGAGAATATGTTCATCTTCACAAAGCTTTGTGTAATGTTTTTGGAGGGAGATACCACCTTGTAGCAATGAGGTGTGTCCTATACTGGCAAGTAAATTATGACAGGATGCTTTCCTTTAGGTGACAGAAGAATACTGAGCTAGAGGAACTCGAAACAAGTTTCCCTAAGACTTAAGGGATCCTTGTAGAGGATGTGGCTTTGTGGTCCATAAGAAGTAAACACTGTAAAACTACTTTAACCATGCAGGTTTCAATTTTTTAAGGTAAGAAGGCAAAATTTGAGGTTTTTCTGATGTTAACTTTTATTTGTAGCCTAATGCTCCACCAAATAGACCTTGATATACTTCAAAGAGAAGCTGGTCCTTCAGTTAGACTGAGCCTGTATAGTGGTAGATACTTGCATGTGAAGGTGAAAATGTTCTCTCCCTCAAGTATACTGGTAGTGTAATGTTTTCACACTTCTGGTTGTGGTGTGTCTAAACGAAAGTGCCATGTGTCATGTTTCTTCTTTTTAAAGAAGTCAGACTAGAGTGGCATTTTGGTTTGCAGTCCTTCCATTATGTACACTTTCCCAGTGAGCTTGAAGCGTTCAGCCTCTGTAAGATGTAACTTTCACTCTGAACAGTGCATGCTACAAGACTTGTGCCAGCTAACCTGTTATTAGTTGATACTTAACTAAGAACTACATTGAAAATCTTGGCTTCTTTAGTCCTGTTCCTGAATGTGGACTTACAGGAGAATGAAGTCTTGAAGCTGTTCTTACTCTCTTCAGAACATCCTAATGTATTGGATGGCAACTGGTGTGCTTAATGGCAGCTGTTTCAGCTGATCCTTTTATAATTATACTAAAACACAAGCTGTCAAATTAGTGGCTAAGCAAAGTTGGATACAGGTTTCTTATCAGCAACTGGAATCCCAAGCTATAGGATATCTTCTGAGTTTCTGAAATCCTGTGGGAAGATGTCAGTGGCAGGTGCTGCTCTGTCTTAAAGTTGCCAACTGTCCTACAGCACAGTGTTACCTGACCTTGGGCACGACGTTCTGAAATGCCTGTGTGGAGCAACTTGCTTGGCAGGGCTGGGAATGTAGCTTCAGAGCAAGACAGTAACCACTTTATGTAAGTTACTTCCTGGAAAATCAAGAGTGACTTGTTCATCATCTTTCTGGGTAGAAAGTGAGGAAGCAGTCTTAGAAGGGAAGAGATGACTGAAGGGAATGACTGCTAGAACTGAATAGTACTTTGCTGGGCTGTAAATGAAACAATCTAAGTGTTGTAAGGTATTATTACTATTCTTCTGCAGAGCATCAGAGGTGTTTTGGTTCAGATGGCCTTAGTTGCAGACAGCTGATAGTTAGGGACCCTGTGTGTTCTGATTATGTACGCAGTACGTGTGTATTTTCCCAATAAATCATTGTCAGCTAACACCAGCTTGCTCCCAAAAATTTTGAACTGTTACTGTTATTGGAACTTTCTCTTCCTACTTGACCTTCACTTTCCTGTGTCATGTGAAGTGTGCTTGAATAACTCCAGAACTAGCGCTTGCTTTGCCTGACCAGGAGTAGCTAATGATTTTTTCTGCCTGAAAAGGAACAGTCCCTTACTTAAGAGCAAAGGAGCAATAGGAGCTTGGTAGACAAAGCTTGTTTTTGAATTGGCTGCCTCTGAACAAGTTACTGAAAGACAAAGTAAGAGTAAGAATTAAATCTATAAAGTTTCCTTTAGTCCATGGATCTCCTCCTCTCATAGGGAGGTCTGTGAGGTAATGTGCAACTTCTGGGGCGGATCTGCAAACTTTACCTGGTCACCTGTTTCCATAAAGCAATCTTACCATTTATTAAGGGTAATCTGGTATTGTGTTTCCCTAGATCTCAGTTTCTCAACCTAGTGGGCAATATCAACTATTAATTGTGATGTGGACTGGATATTAAGGGAGTGGAGGGGGAGGAGTATGCTGTTTCCTGGAATCTTTCTTCTTGCCCTGCAGGACCCCAGATGTACCATCCTAGATGAAGGAAGGGAAAACAGCTGTATCTGATGCTGTTGGCTTTCCATACATTAGTAATCTTAATTGGAGGGACAAACAATGTTCACTTATCATCTGGTATTTGCAAGAGTACAAATAGTTGCTGTTTCTGTATACAACATCATCGTTGTTCTTTGTCTGCCTAACAGCTACATGTCCATTGTTGGTGATGGCTAATGTTGCTGGAAGTGTTGAAGACTATTGATTTGTTTCAACATGCAGTTAAAGAAACTTAGACTGCAGGAAATGTGTTTATGGTCTGTTGGAACACTAGTTTTATTACGAACAAATGATAATGCCTGGGAACCAGAAAGCTG
Source organism: Caprimulgus europaeus (assembly GCA_907165065.1). Next base: position 49,823,295 of record OU015525.1, read on the forward strand.
TAACAGAACCTTTGTAGAACATTAGTAGTCATGAAATGCCCATACTTGCTTGTGTGAGAGTTCTTTGTGGGCTTCTGGAGCTCTGACCTGAGGTGAAATTTATCTTCAAAGAGAGTAAGCCTACCGGAAGTAGGAATACAGTCTTCTGAATTCTGAGGGTGTACTGAATGCTGGTGTTAGTGTACTGCCAGTTGGTTTCTAAGCTGTGCTAGGGGCAGGAGGGAATGGCCTTTATCTAAGGTTATGCTGATTTTGCTTTGTAAAGTACCTAGGTAAGTCCCACTTTAAAAGACAAAGTACTTCATAATGCAATTTAAAAAAAAGCCACCAACCCACAACCCTTTGCTAGTCTTATGGAGTATCTTGCCTTATTTAGAAGGCAATTGGGTTAAACACAGCATTTATCTGTTAATTTTGGGGCTAGGAGGGCTTTTATCTATTTAAGAAAAGTAGTTGTTCACCCAAATCAAAGTGACGTAGAAGTCTGACTCTGCAAACAGTAGTTTTGTTAACTATGACTTATTTACAACCACACTTACTCATCCCTATCTCTTCTTACCAGTGAAGGAATGTTCTTCTGAAAGAATGGAAAGAGCAAAGTACTTGTCTTAGTCTGTAACTTAATCTAGCTTTTACTAGAAGGTTTTTGGAGGAAGAACTTGCAGCTGCATCTTATCAGTGGTAATGGAGTAGTTACTTAGTTACTTGAAGTATCCCTGTATGCTGTCTGAATCCTCGGAGACCTGCCCTCTCCCGTGCTTTGTGGTTGACTCAGTGATGAGCATGCTATTAACTTGTTAATGGTTGAGGGCTATGTTGGTGACTTTAGGCTGCTGGCTTCCAGTGATTTGGTGTTTTTTAGACTTGGTTCAACTGCTGTAAATCAAGGATCACCAAAGCTTACTGGTTCAGGGAACAAATTCAGACTCTTATTAGTGAGATTCTGCTAGGTCATGGTATAAGTATCTCATCTTAGATTGTCTCTGAAAATGCTTTTTTGGTGTTAGTACTGAAATGGTTATTCAAACTTGCAGTTCTAGGTCTAAGAGCTCTTCTAGTAGTTAAAAGTAACTGTTCTGTTCAGCTTTTCTGAACAGGCTGAAAGTTTGAGTGATAAACATGTTAGTTTTTCCACTGTATTGATGCAGAACTTCAGTAATATTGTTCAAAATTCTTTATTCACATTACAAGTGTATGTTTTAGCCTAACAGTAGGCTAAAACAACTCATCTTGCTTTTATTTTCTTGTGTGTTTAGCTGAATACTTTTTGGTGCATGACCAAGAGTCATGTGCAAGTAAGTTGCTCTGTTATAGCCTGAAAATGATAGCAAAAAGCCTTTTAGGTAAACTTACAGACACAAAATAAAATACAAGCTGTATTATGTCTCTGTAGTTATAACTGAGAAAGTGTTACCTTGAAATACAGATAACACTTTCCAAAGCATGGAACTATTGGTCAGCCTGATGTGGTAGCTGAAATATACTGTAAGTTTTCCTATGGAAGAAGTGACCTGATAAGTTGTGGGGCTTTTTGTAACTTGTAACTGCATTACCAGTTATACCACACTTTGCAGTCTGAAAGAAGCTAAGTCTGAAAAGAGCAGGCTTTAAAAATTGAGAAGTGTTAGATAACAAGACTTAATGAAACACAGAAAATGTTTTTTCAAAAGTGTTTGTAGAAAGTATGATCACAAACCATCCTAGACTAAACATGGAAGCCAGCCTGATATTGAAGAAATACCTAATTCTGTTCTCACAGGCAGTACTAAGCAGCTCAAAATTCTTTGCCCTTTTGCAAGAATAGTGGTGAATCTGTGCTTCCTCTTGGAGAGATTATTAACTTCTGATGCTGGTGCATATGAATACTTAACAATCTTCTTTCCCCACTAGCAGATTATTTAATATTAAAACTAGGGTATGCAGATGTGAGGAAGCAGAAATTAAGATAGTGACTTCTAAATTTGCATCAAAGTGTGGACTTCTTAGATTAATTTAATGCATGAACAAATGTACAGTGTAGTTTCTGTAGTCTCCAACCTATGGGAATTTAACTTTTTGGTTTTTGCTGGTGTTAAGCATTCAGTGTTTCCAAGTACAATCTTAATGGGTGCTTTCCAACCTGTATGTAAGAATATGGTAATACTTAGCAGCTGGTTACAGGTTTAGCTAGATGAAATACTAGAACAGTCAAATGGAATTCATCAGAGTTGTACTTAAACTTACTTTTGGACCTGGCTTACAGTGAGTAGCAGTGAATCAGGCTGTGTTGCCTAGGTGAAGTTAAAGGGGAAAACAATTCTAACAGGGTCAGGTAAATTGTTGATGGTTATTGTCTGTGATTAAAAAAAAAACAGTCAGTGTTGTTCAGCACAAAAATGGATGTTGTGGAGGCATTGTAATTGTGGGTAGCTCTTGGGTATTATGAATAGGGCCTTTCAGGGGCCTCTCTGGCCAGTAAACAGTATTATTCATGGTCAAGCACAAAGCATAGCAGTCTGTCCTTGCAGTGTAAGCATATGCTGTTTCTACAAATGTTAAGTCAAGGCTGTTCAGGAGATTAAAATAGGTCAGTTATCTCTCAAACTGTACCATGCAAACTTCTGATCAGAGCTGGCAGAAGTGTAGTAAATGTTTGTGCAGTCTGCTTTCTGCTTGCAGCCCAGGTGCATAGGAAAACCTTGGGGCCCTCTTGAAGCTCTTGCTGTAAATAACTTGTTATTGCATTAAATGTTTTACATTTCAAAATAAATATTTTGGTTTAGCATTTCTGATGTCTCAGTGTCAGTACCACTGAACAAAAATACAAGGCTTGCTAGGTGCCACTGTCCTTTTTCAATTTCCTTTAGTTTATAAGCATAATAAAGGATGAATTTCTGAATCTTTCAATAGTCCCTTAAAACAAAACATTTTAAGAGACTTTTCTTTTTACTTAGCACTGTAAGCTTGTTTAAATGTTGTATGCCTAGGCTTGAAGGTGGTGATGGAGAGATTGTGACAATATATGGTGTTTTGTGTGGAGTGTGGAGCTGTGAAGTTCTATTTCAGAATCCTCTTCATGCTGCTACTTCCTCAATCGGTCACTGTAAGTGACTTGAGTTTGCAAGAATTACAAAGTGGCGGGAGGAACTGAGGTATTGCATATAAGCAATACACTTCTCTCCATGTACACTGACTCATGTGCTCTAAAGTGACTCACTAATTAGTTTAACTCACTAATCTTATGCATTGTTTTGCATGAACAAGTTGTTTTCTACATACCCTTATATTTGAAGTTGATTTTCAAGTATTGATTTAGGTTTTTCTTTAGTAACTCTTATACTTGGTCTTAACTATAGACAGTGCACTTCCTGTTTCTACACTGGGCAAGGAAGGGTGGGGAGCTGAGCTGGAGATCAGTGGTGATGTGCACTGTGTCAGAAACGCATGCTTTTGTTCATGGGTGTTTTATGTAGTACATGCTTATGTTTAAATTAGTAGGAAGTTATCTAATCTGGATTGTAAATGACTTTTGGAATGGTAGCACATACACTGTACAATAGGTGAGAAATTTGGCAACTATTACTTGCACTTAATCAGTTATCTTGTGCTGATTAGGTACTTCCACAGTTGTGTGTCTGGTATGGGGAATGTGGAGTTGCTTCTGGAGACAAGAGATACAACTGTGCTTATGATGGACCACCAATAGCATTACCAGAGGATGGCTATGACTTAATGCAGGTGAGCTTCTTGTGGAGATCTGCTGCTGAAAACACTTCTGCGCTTTAGAGTTCTGTGTTAGGATCTGTTGGACCTGCTCTAGGACCTAAAGCTTTCTCATCCTAACTTGATGAGAGTAAGCAGATTTCTCTTTGATTTCTTAGATATAGGTCATAGCCCCAGCTACGTGAAGGTAATATACCTCAGTTTCTGCTCAGAGATAAAAATCATCTCCAAAACATGCGATTACAGGCTTTCACAAACATAACCTTAAATACAGGATTGGTTTACTTTCCTGTATATTTTCCTCACTGGTTTGAGCACTCTTTAGTCAGACTGGTTTTTTTTAGGACTCTTCCAAACTATTATATGTTCTGCAGTTATGCCCTGGTGATCTCTAAAGGACAATACTAAACTGTGTTTTCCATCAGATGATCATTCCTGATCCCTTCCTTAAATAAGAAGGCAGTTACTGACGCCCATTCAAATGGAGCAAACATGGACAAAGTTCAATCTCCATAGCTGTACCTAGTGTGAGACCATATTTCCTTACCTGTGTGTTAGCTGCCAAAGTGAACAAAACCACAGTCAAAATACAGTTTGTGTATTTGGTGCACAACATGGGATGATATTGCCACACTTGCCTACTGGCAGATGATAGTACAAAGCTTTAAATTGTGAAATAGCTATAGAGTTAAGCAATGATTTGGCTGGTGGCAGGAGAGCTAACTACTGTACTGTTTCTGAAGACTTAATATACAGTTCTTGTATGTTACTATCAGTTATAGTTGTATTAAATGCATTTGTCTCTTGTATAAACTGAATGTGAAATGACTCTTCCAGGTAATCGGTGATTTTGTGCTTAGTGGTTTGCCTTCTGAGATTTCAGAATCTGATACTGTCTGGAAGGTATATTAGAGGATAAGCTGCAGAATTACTTTCAACTTGGATAAACATGTGTCCTCTTACTAAGAGACTCTCAAATACCATTAACATTCTATATATAGACCCTGGTGACTAAAGATCATCTGGAGGAGCTTTTCAAAAGGAAGTGATGCCTTGTGTAAAAGAAGTGGTTTCTTCTCCCTGTTCTCTAAAGAATCTCATTGGCTAGACTGATTTACTTTTTTTTATGCTTTTCCCACAGCAACAGCTACTGTCTTCAGAAATATGCTGAAGCAGAACCCGTATCTGTAATGAGTTCTGAAGTCATAAATGCTTAAGTCTTAATGCTTTTCCTTCCTTTCTCCTGATCTCAATACTGTTTTTATTTAAGGAACTCTGTCCAGGTTTATTCTTTGGCAATGTTAGCACCTGCTGTGATGTTAATCAACTTCAGACTTTGAAAAACAACTTGCAGCTGCCTCTGCAGTTTCTTTCCAGGTATGCTAATAAATGGCAAAGCAATTAGAGCTTTGTAATATAATAAGAAAGCACATTAAGACTCTTCTCTTCAACTAAACTGTAGAAAAGGTGGTAACTTCATTTAAAGGCTTATTGGAGCAAGCTCTTGGAGAGACCATATCAGGGGGCTTTAATTTGATGAAACAACTACTTGCAGTCTGGATTGAGTTAGCTAGTAGAATAAACATTACCTTGGCTTGTCTCAAGCTACTGTATTTGTAATGAAGTCTTCAGAAGAGAGTGACATAAAGTACTGTTTGAGTAGTCTTGTGACAAAAGTCTTCCTGCTAGCAGCAGTTTTCTGTCACATTCTGCTTGTATCTGCTATTTGAGGTAGGCAATTTTGTTAGTGAATGATGTTGATGTTACTGAAGAGTATTAAGCCATTTTAAGCACCAATTAATGTTGTATTACTAATTAAAAACTTGCAGAATTTAAATGTTTTGTTCTGTGACTCTGAGGAGAATGCTTACACTTGCTGTGTAGGTCAAATCAGTTGTGCCTTGCATCTTTACCTCTTAATCTGATGGCTGTTCATTGACTTTCTTACCCAGATGTCCATCGTGTTTTTACAACTTGATAAACCTCTTCTGTGAACTGACTTGCAGTCCAAATCAGTCTGACTTTTTGAATGTTACAAGCACCATACCCTATTATGATCCAGTTTTAAAAGAGAACAAAAGTAGTGTTACAGAGCTGCAGTACTTTATTGGAGAACGCTTTGCAAATGGTGAGTAAACACTGTGTTAATTTATCTAGACTCTTGTCAAGGTGACAAAACCAATGCATTCTCGGGAAGAATTGGGAGGGGGAGCCATCTCTTTGACTATCTTCTGAAGTTTGAGGTATCAAATAGGTACCAGTAGGTCCCTCTTGAAACTGCTGCAACACTAACATCTGCCTGGATAGGAGACATTTCACCGATACCTTTAATAACAGTGTTTTTGAAGACTCAGCTGAGACTGGACATCTATACAAATGATGAATAGCTGATAACCCTGATGACTTTAACTTCAGAAAAACAAAGTTATTGCCAAGTACTGAATGTCCAAAGCCTACCTGATACTGAAATTGTCTGCCAAGTATGATAATAAAGTTTGTACACAGTGCACTGTAGTGGTTCTCTTAAGAGGTACTTGCTCATCTCAGAATTGACTGTTCTAGTCCTCTGTCAGATCCAAAGACTTTTTTTCTAAGAACAAGCAAACTTGGGTTGTATTTTGGTTTTATGACAAGCCTGAAACATTAGTTCAGACTTTTTATACTGTGTGCAGTAACCTTCCATCAAGTTATGAGACACTTGAAAGTTGTATATGGCCTACAGGTCAAAAGTGCCTTAAATATTTGTCATAACTTCCCTTGAAAGGAGCTTTGTATTAAGTACTGTTCCCTCTCCATCAGTAAACTCGGTTCTACCATAATGCAGATTCAGGTGGCCTACTGAGAATAAGATAGCTGTAACAAAGTATTGCAACTTTGAATACTTGTAAATACTACTGAAAGCATTATTTCACTGTCTTAAGATCTTTCCTCTTGAGAGAAGCTTGGTGAGTCTTTAATTATTGGAAGTACTTGAAATGCTTACTCAAATAAAAACATTGGTTTAATGACTGTTCTATCTTCATGTGCTTTTCCTAGCAATGTATAATGCCTGCAAAGATGTGGAGGCTCCGTCAAGTAATGTTAAAGCACTGGGGCTGCTGTGTGGGAAGGATGTTAAGGACTGTAATGCAACCAACTGGATTGAGTATATGTTCAGTAAAGACAATGGACAAACTCCTTTCAGCATTATTCCTGTCTTTTCAGGTAAGAAACTGAATAGTCCTTGTCTTTGAACCTTCTGTCAAAGGTTGTGTGCTGTAACTAGTATACTGATTTGTTAAACAGCTGCCCAGCAGTGAATGTCTGCAGTTGGAGACTTTCAAAGCAATGTAAGATAAATTATCTCTTGATTTCTGCTTGGAAGTCATACTTTGCGCTTGCTTTGCATGTGGCTTCTTGCTGTGTAGATCCCTAAAACCCATTAAGGGATGGACTGATCTTAGGTGACTGGATAGCTTGTTTTCCTTGGGAAATTAAGGCAGTACCTTGACCCTTTAGGAATTCTTTCTAAGGAAATTGTTACACGTTTCACAGTCTGAGCAGATGAGGGGGATGCCAAATCATTGCTGGGATGATACAAGTATGTGTGTATTACTCTTGCAGACTGTGTTCTAAAATGTGACTAGTCATTTAGTTAGTAGCCAACTGTAAATAGTCAGTACCTGCTGTGGAAAAGGCAGTTGCTTCTTCAGTTATAAGACCAGGAAAAGCTACTCTATATGGAGGCTAGGGGCTTTTATATAAAGGGTTGACTCTTTTAAGTGGGAAGCTTCTGTTGTGAAGGTCTGAATTCTTACCTGGTAGTGAACTGGCTCTGCAACTTGTGATTTGTCATAGATGTTCCTGTCCATGGAATGAATCCTATGAACAATGTTACCAAAGGCTGTAATGAGTCTGTGGATGATTCAACAGGACCATGCAGCTGTCAGGACTGTTCAATTGTTTGTGGTCCAAAACCTCAGCCCCCTCCATTGCCTGCTCCTTGGCTTTTGTTTGGTTTGGATGCTGTGTATGTCATCATGTGGATCTCCTACATGGCATTTCTACTCATATTTTTTGCACTAGTTTTTGGAATCTGGTGTTACAGGTAAAGCATTCAAAATGCTCAACTCTGAAAGTCACTTGCCTTTCCCTGAAAACTTTCTTTGCCTGTGAGAGAATGCTTATGTCTCTACTTCTTCACCCAGCCAAAAGTCATGTTGTGGCAGATGCTTATACTTACAAGGAGTGTTCTAGCACCTAAAACGATTTGATAGAAAGTGAGTGCAAAAGTTGATTTGATGTGTGACTCTCGCAATATCCCTAGCTACAGGATCAAATACACAAATCTACAACTTTCATAAGCAAGATCTTGAGAGTATGCAAAAATCTGGGGAAGTGCATGTCTTCTTCATCTGATTGACATTAAGCCTTTGTAGTAAAGAGTAAAGTCTCAGTTCAACTCAATCTGTTTTTGGATGGTATGCATTAAAATACCAGAGCACTGCCTTCATACTCAAATGCCAAACTTCTATTGAAGCTGTAGGGTTTTACAATGCTTAAGACTAGGTCAGTACACTAATAAAGTAATATCTTGGAGAACCCATAGGCTAAGTAAAAATGTGATACTGTTCTCTTCAGCAAATTGGTTGTTCCTTAAGCTGTAATTGGAATGAGCTGGAAAATTCCAGTGATTGAGAGGCCTGTTTACCACATGCAGTATTTCACTAAAGCCTCCTTTACTTCTGGCTGTTAAACACTCTGCATGTGTAACACCATACTTTGTCAGGAGATGTGACTGAGGGAGAAAGAATCACTAAAAGTTTGACTTGAAGATAATGGGGTTGTAGGAACTCAATTCAGGATCAGTGAGAGACAGCATGATCTAGTATTGGCAGCAACATGCAATCATATTGTAGTTTTCCTGCAGACTAATAATTTGCAGTGATTGTTTTGTTACAAGTAAATCATGAATCCTCTTCCTTAGTCTCCTGTTTTGGGGGTGGGGGGGGGAAAAAACCCAAACAAAACCTAAACAAAAGGTGAGCTTCTAGAAACAGCATTTTGTAAAGTTAGGGGCAGCAGGTCAGCTTCTCTGCACTATGTGATACATGCTAGTAAAGTGCACAAGTAGTTGTAAATGCTTTGCTGTGGGTGTGCTAGCAATACAGAGCTGTGGAAACCTATTAATATTTCTTAATAGCATTTTCCAGAGGTTTCCACTATCTAATATCTTTAAGTATGGTGGTACTTTTCAGTGAACCTTTAATATTGTTCCGTTATGACCAAGAATCTGAAACTGCTGTATAATAATTAAGTCTGTGTGGAAGAGGACCATGGGTACAACAAACTTATGGCATGTTCAGCAGCCTTATCTTACTGGGCAACATGCATAATAAACTACATGAATTGGTCAGGGGGTTTGAGATGTCTGGTTCATAGCCCAAAAAATCCTGCCATAATTGGTGGTCTGATTACCATGAGGAGACTATTGAACTTATCTCAGGAATGAGTACAAGCAAGTATAGGTCTATCATAAGTGTTCTGTGCTATAATTTGCTGTCTTCAGGACAGCAAGAAAGTAACTTACTCTCTTTTTTCCTTTCTTCTCCCTTTCTTCCGGCTAAGTAAGGTGTAACTTAAGCAGTTTGGCTAATGAAGTAAACATTTCCAGTGTAGAAATCTCTTGCAAATGTTATCATTCTAAGTTATGATTAAATAAGTTATCTGTGCTGTTACTGCTAGTGATCTTGTAAATATGCATAAAGAATGTGTGCTTGATCCAAGCTGGGAAATGTTAAGACAGCCAACATGGCTGTAAGTGTTCCAAAGGATCACAGAACTGGAGATTGCTGTTCTTGAGTGTATGAGTGTAGGGGGAACATGGTGCCTATGAATTCTGTAGGAGTCAAATATCACATTTATACTAGTATTGGACTCTTCTTACTGTACAAACCCCTTTTTGAGAAGCAGGGTAACATAGTTTTTTTGTCTTGCAGGAGGAGGCACTTTGTCTCAGAGTACACACCAATTGACAGCAATATAACCTTTTCTGTGAATTCCCATGGTGACAACGGTATGTCTTGGATAACAGTAATTGACTTATTAGAAACTCAGCTTAAGTGTATCACCTTTCTGTGGGTGGGCTCTGGAATTTTAGTTTTGTTAGGCCATATAATCCATCCTTATAGGGCTTTATTTCTGTGTTTTGGCCAGTATCTCTCTTCTTTTAGAGTAGTACTTAACTCTGTTTTACTGGATGCTAAAAGCCCTGGTTGCATAGTTCATGGGCCTAGCTATGCTAATAGGAAGTTGTGGAATGCTTTGTAGCTTGGGTGGAGGGGGCAACACAATGCTAAAATCAATTTGATCATGTTCTGGCCCATCCATGTATCCATTCAAAGCATGCCATGAAAGAACTGTAGTGTAATTTGTGTAGTGGCTGAGATAGCTCATCTTAATGCTTATGTATATCTTATTTGCTTCCTGCCTTTATTTGCTGGGCCTACTGCTGTCAAGATAATTTTGCATTAGAAGGGGCAGTGTTAGGTACAAGCTGGTTTTTGCCCCGTAACCTCAATCCAGGATTGGTCCATGGGCCTAACTGTCAGTGTAGACATAGCTTCTGGTGTTTACTGCAAACAGAGCTAGACTAAAATTTCATCTTTCCTAGTGGACTTGAAGAAAACATTGCTTAACTCACTTCTCAAACATTTATTTACTGTTGACTTCTTGCTCTTACAGGGAAAACTACCTGTGGCGAAAGGCTTGGTGAGAGGTTTGAGAATGGCCTAAGGATGACATTCACATCATGGGGGGCTTTCTGTGTCAGAAATCCACGTCCTGTTATCCTCTTCTCTGTGGTCTTCATTGCAATGTGCTGCTCCGGCTTTGTGTATGTTAAAGCAACTACAAACCCTGTGGATCTTTGGTCAGCCCCAAGCAGCCAAGCTCGCAAGGAGAAAGAGTACTTTGACACACACTTTGGGCCTTTCTTTCGTACTGAACAACTTATTATTCAAGCACCAAACAGCCGTCCAGACACCTATTCACCTTACCCATCGGGAGCAGATGTTCCTTTTGGGCCTCCACTTACCAAAGAGATTCTCCATCAGGTAACTGGGACTTCCCAAGAGCAAAGACCTAAACATTACTAACAGGTATAACCATATGGAGTTGGCTTCCATCTGTAATGCCATGTGTCCATCAAAACAATCACTAGATGTTTGTATTAAAAATCCTAGTCTTACTGTAAAAGCTCTTTGAAAACCTTGTCTTTTGACCTCTTCTGTTAGAGGTAGACTTGCAAATTAAGTCCCAGTAAGTAGCATGAACACAAAGAATGAGATTGTCATGTGCTTCTTTTGATGTGTGCCACTGCCTTTGGAAACTTACAGGAATATAGCATGTGCTTAAGTCTTGTCTTGCAAGGGAAATGCTTTCTTGTGCTGCTCTTAAACGAAAAACAAATCAAACCACATTTTTTCTTTTTTCCCAAGGTGCTGGATTTGCAGGATGCTATTGTTAACATAACTGCTTCTTTTGACAACGAGACTGTAACACTGAAAGACATCTGTCTGGCTCCTCTTGCTCCCTACAACAACAATTGCACTATACTGAGCGTACTCAACTACTTTCAGAACAGTCACTCTGTTCTAGATCACACTGTTGGGGATGAGTTCTTTGTCTACGCTGACTACCACACTCACTTCTTATACTGTGTCCGGTAAGGAGTACAATTACATGCTTTTCTAACTGTCAGTCAACTAGGTCTTTGTCTTGCTGGTAAACAAAACTAGCTAGTTCTTGCTGCCCCCTTGAACTTTTTGTTACTCCTTTTTAAACTCTCAATATTATGTGGAACTGCAGATTAGTACAGATTGCTCCTGTTTGTCTTAGGACTTCAGCAGGAGTTCCATTTTAATCAGGTTTCAGGTTAAGCTTGGTTTGGTGCAGACACTGGCTCTGTTTTACTTTAACGATGTTACAAACACTTCTGAGAAGCAGAGTTCTGATACAGAACACAAGGTTTCTAAGCTTTCACTTCAGGTTATAGTTCAGTTGAGTAGAAGCCACTCCTTGTCCTGAAAGCTGTAAGGAAGACACCTTTAAAGCTGTATTTAAATTTAAAGCAAACGTAGCACAAGGGCAATGTATCACTAGCAGTCTTATCTCATTTCTGTCTTGATAGTCAGTTATAACACAATAGCTTTTTACTCTTTTGTCCTGTGGTGCTGTGCCTTAGCTGTCAAGCAGAAGCTAACAATTATTGCTGACGATCTCTTTAGGGCTCCAGCATCACTGAATGACACAAGCTTGATTCACGATCCCTGCTTAGGAACATTTGGTGGGCCTGTATTTCCATGGCTGGTGTTGGGAGGCTATGATGGTAGGTGGCAAAACAGTATTGCAGTTTAAGTCTTGAAAGTACATACTTCTGTGCTACCTTTGGCACTGAAGGTACATTCTCATTCAACACACGTTTAAATGCACTCCAGAGAAACCAGAGTTTTGTTAAACTTTCTGTAAGTAAGGATATTTTAAATGACTTTTCAGTAGATTAGTGCTGAGATAGGAGGCAGACTGCATTTGGCAATGTCAGAGTAGTCTGTTACTGGAATGTACTTGTCTTGTTGACAGGTATGCAACTGTTCAGTCTCCTTTGAGCCTGCTAAAGGATCTTTTAGCTTTTGGAGATGCGATAAAGATACGAAGTATCTCAAGTTGACATGCTGCGATATGCATGTATTTTGCTTTTGAGTTAGAATAAAGCTTTGTCACTGATCTTACAAAGTGGGAATAAATTAAGGTGTTCAAAAAAGAAATCCTTCTATAATTATTCTGAAGCTAGAATTTTGTTCAAGCAATCTATCCAGTTAAACATAACGTGATAGATACATCAAACAAGTGTACCAAAACAGCCTTTGAAAGCAAGCACTTCTGAATTAAACTGTAAGATTTTTGTACTATTTTTTAGTAAAATATAAGCATGCAAGAGGCACAGTGTTTAGGAAACCACATCCTGTTTCTCATCAGAGGAAAAGTCATAAGCACTGGTTATATAGTAGCTTGTTGTCTAACCATGCAAAAATTAAATGTTGGAGTGCTGTGAACATGGTAAATAACCAATAATTACTTTTTAATACAATCTGGAGTGGTTATCGGCATCCATTATTATTTCAGTAGTGTGTTTGAGAACCGTGTTGTTAAACAGATTGCATTTAATGGAGTTGTAGGGCTGGGATTGCTTTGGACAATACCCATTTTAAACTTAGTTGTACGTGCTTATAATGGAATGTAAAGTCCATTTCATAATGCCTGACAGATTTGTGTTTTTTCCTGCTCTATAGATGATAACTATAATAATGCTACAGCTCTTGTTATTACTTTTCCTGTCAACAACTACTACAATGACTCAAGAAAGCTAATGAAAGCCTTGGCATGGGAAAAAGAGTAAGTAGGCTTCCTGTGTTCTGAAATGCATATGTTACTTAGAGCTTTAAATGTGTGTACATTAAAAACACCTGTACTGTACTGACAGTTTCTCAGTATAACTGTAGGGATGTTTTGAGAGGCAGCAAAACCTGTTAAGGACAGGCTATACTGGCTATAAGACTTTCACTTTATTTGTCATACTTCATTTGCTTTGAGGTGATAGGTTTTAGTCTTGTTAGTGACCATCTAGTCCGGTAATACTTGCTGATAAGTAACTTCAGAAGATATTTGATATATTTTTACTGTAGCAAGAACTACACAAGTAAACTGTTCTGTTTCTGGACTGTTAACCACCAGTGGAAAGGTCCAGCATTATCCTATAATTCTTAAACTTTAATTTTTAAAGAAGTCTTCCAAACATTATTCTAAAGCTTTTATCCCCTTCACCTTCTTGAAGAGCTGATGTTGGCTTACACAGACGGACCGCTCTGGCTAACAGTTTGCATAAAAATTACTGCACTAGAAAGTCTGAGACTTAAGTACAAGTATAAATAGTGTCTACCTGTGTCACAAGCACCTCCTTTCAGTTAGGGGAACTGAAATAATGGCTAATAAACAGTTCCAAGTACTGTAAGGAAACTGCAGTCATATTTCATGTGTGTATTTTCAGTTCTAGCTTTGAAGAAAACTGCACTTATGCTTTGAAATAGTTTATGCTTATGCAAGATATCTGGTTTTCCTCAAACTCTGGAGAGAACATGGAATGTATTTCAGCATAATGTATTTCTAGTGCTTGGAGTAGAGTTCTAGGGATGTGTAGTCAGCACCCTTTCTTAAAAATGAGGTATGTCCCTCAAAGTACTAAAGTCTGGCCCTAGCACACTCTTGTACCACACAGATAAGTTAAATTTGCCTTCAGCTGACTTCCAAGTGTTTCTAATACAAGATGTTTTACCAGTGATTGACTCATTTTTTCTTTTAGGTTTATTAACTTTTTGAAGAACTATAATAATCCAAACTTAACTATATCATTTTCTGCGGAACGGAGTATTGAAGATGAAATCAATCGTGAAAGCAATAGTGATATTGGCACTGTGTTGATAAGCTATATTGTCATGTTTCTGTACATCTCCATAGCTTTGGGACATATCCAGAGCTGTAGAAGGCTGCTGGTACGTATATAGTTTCTCATTGCTATAAACATTGAAACTGCAGCTTGCTGACTATCTTTTCTTAACTGTAAGTGACTGCTTATATTCAATCTTGTCTTAAAGCATTGAGTACTTTTTGGGCAGGCACTTGAGGGAGCATTGTCCTTCTTGTCATACTTGACAACTTGTGTGCTTCATAGCCTCAACTGTGTCTATTTTCACTTGGGATTTGCAGTTAACTTAAGCTTTAAGGCTTGTGGCTTCTCTTTTTTAACATCTGAATTTTCAAAAGAACTAGAAAAGTAAGCTTTCTACTAACTATGCTAAATATAAGAATGTGGTTTTTACCTTTGCTATAATCTGTCCTGTGTGATGATGGTGGTTTGGTTGACAGTCATTACAACTTTTCTAGGTGGATTCAAAGATCTCCCTGGGCATTGCAGGCATCTTGATTGTACTAAGCTCAGTGGCATGTTCTATAGGCATTTTCAGCTACTTTGGAATCCCACTGACACTAATTGTGATAGAAGTAATTCCCTTCTTGGTGCTGGCTATTGGAGTGGACAACATTTTCATTATGGTCCAGACACTTCAGGTATATATTTTTTCATCCAGACTCTTTGAAATGTGCCTGTTTTCTTTGAAAGCTGATAGCTTGGAACATAAATACTTCTGCATTCCAGTGTGCAGCCCAGTCTGAGCAGCACTGGACTCTAGCAGGATACCTAGTGGTCTTAAAGCCAAGATTATACGTACATTCCCTCCCACAAAAAACCCAATTAAAACATCTGCTTTTTCATACTGCTGGTTGATAGCAAATTCATAGTTTTTGGTCCACATACTAGTGATATACAAATGAATAATACTTTCAACATCCTTCTTTGGTAGTTGTAGAACTTGACTACTATTTTGATCACTTTAATTTTAGTGTATTGTGAGCAGTAATCATGGACTAAACTACGTGCTTCAGACCTGGGACTTCTGACACAAAGTCTTAGTGGGTTATTGGCTTTCTGATTTGACAGGCTCAGCAACCCAGTGAAACTGCCACTACCTCTGGCAAGTGTGTGGTTTGGGCTGATGTATTGAACATACTACTGTATTTTAACTTAAGGTTGAAGCAAGGCAACGGGATGTTCACACTGCTCTTGTATTGGAGGCTTTTTTATGTAACTCTGATTAATGCAGTGAAAATAATAAAAGATACATTTGGATGTTTGAAAGTTGTTGGGTTTTTTAAAGCCATATGAAATCACTTTCTAAAGTGCATTCTGAAGTGATTCCTAATTATAACAAATTATTGCCTTAAACAGAGAGATGAGCGTCTTCAGGGTGAAACTCTGGACAAACAGATTGGCCGAGTCTTGGGAGATGTGGCACCCAGTATGTTTCTCTCATCTCTTTCGGAGACTGTGGCATTCTTTCTTGGTGAGACTTCTTTAATATTTGAAGATAAGAGCCTTGCACGTTGCAAGAATAAATGCAAAACTAGAAGTTAAAAACAAAGCAAGAACTTGTAGAAGAAGCTTAGCATAGTTGTTCATTGATGTAATCAAGTTTAACTTGACCTCTGGAGATAGGTATTGTAGTACTTTAAGAGACAGGCACAGTTTAAAAAAAAAAAATCAAATTCTCAATCTGTCAAGCTCTTCAGCTTGAAAGGCTGGAGCTTTTTACTGACTTGTAGTGACTGACAAGTCTAAATTTGACCTTAGGAGCTAGTACATCCTGGCATCTGATATACTACATTGCTTTCAGTCATCTTGCCACTGCTTGGAAAAGTGGTATGACAGATTATGTTTGTGGTTCATTCTCACAGTATGCATTAGAGGCATATCTTAGGTTGTTACCCTTCAAGTATAAATCAGCCTTCTTTCATAATTAACTTGTTGACCTGGAGTATAATTTGTCATTGGTTCAACTTGCATTGAGTGGCTTAAAATTGAAGCAAGGTCTTGCTTGACAAAACTCCTTAACTACCCTCTTACCCAGCCTGCACAAGACTAGTAACTTTGGAATTGAGAAGTATCTCAGTTAGTCACTTCTTTGCACAGCCTTAACGCTGTCAAACAAGTCAAAGACAGCAGTTGTAGCCAGGCTTGTATCTGCTGTTTCCTCTACTCTGAAGACAAAAGCTGCTATAGGGCTAGTGCTTCAATTGGATATCTTTCTAGAAAATGCTCATGCATTTCTGAGAAGGGAGCTTACTTAACAAACTGGGTCACTTCCTTCAGGGACACTGTCTACGATGCCAGCGGTTCGCACGTTCTCCCTTTTTGCTGGAATGGCTGTGCTCATAGACTTTATTCTTCAAGTCACTTGCTTTGTGAGTCTCCTGGGCTTGGATATTAAGCGTCAAGAGGTGAGTATAAATGCACCTGTAACTGCAGTGTAACAGGGATTGCATCTTCTGCAGAACCATACTAAATCTGGCATTTAATCCATTTTCAGAGCAATAGACTGGATATTTTGTGTTGCATCAAAAGCAATGAAGAGATGAGTGGAGTGCAGCGTTCTGAGAGCATCTTATTTGTGTTCTTCAAAAATCTGTATTCTCCTTATCTGCTGAAGGATTGGATGAGACCGATAGTAGTATGTATTGTCTGGTTTAAGTAAGCGGCGATCTAAACTTGAGCAAAAATGTAGTGAGCCTGAAGGTCCAATACTGTAGAAAAATCTTCAGTGCAATGGAACAAATAAAGCTTCTAGTATTATTGCTTTCAGCATTAGTATTGGAATAAGCTTTTGTAACTGCAAGAATTATTTCTAGCAAGTCAAGGCTTGACCTTGGATTGTCCAATACCCAGATTTAAGGGCTGTGTTACTGACAGTCACATCACTTCAGGCCTATGTCAGAAATCAGCGCGTGTGTAATCTAGAGTGATGTTGCCGAATCTGTGATCCGTTTTCAGGTTACTGTGCTTATTTACAGAAGATGCTTGGCACATCTTTCACTGTTGCCTTCTAAGTATAAGTTTTCCCTTGTGTCTCCAAAGGGAACTCTGAGTAGCTAAGTTTTACTGCCGCCGTTGTACTAAGCTTGGGTAGCATACTTAAACTACAGCCTTTTTGCATGGTTGCTATTAACTTAGTAAGTTACTTCCATTGCTTGTTGTTTCTGTCCAGTTCTCACTTCCATGAATTTGCTTTTTTGCAGATAGCAGTGTTTGTGGGTGTTCTGTCATTCAGTACTGCAGTTATGCACAATGTAGAGATTGGACTGGATCAGTCTCTCTCAATGCCAGATGTAAGTCTTAAGATCATGTTGCTTTTCAGCAATTTGTGGCTGAACTGAAACCTTGATATCTTGTTGTGCATTGTGTAATAGTAACTCAAACCTTTCCCTTTAAGGACTCCTATGTAATGGATTACTTTAGCTGCCTCAGCAAGTACCTGCATGCAGGTCCTCCTGTCTACTTTGTCCTAGAAGAAGGGCACAACTACACTTCTTTGGAAGGGCAGAACATGGTGTGTGGTGGAATGGGATGTAATAATGATTCACTTGTCCAGCAAGTCTTCAATGCTGCAGAAATTAGTAGCTAGTAAGTATTTAATGCTTTTGTCTGCATAGTCACATGGAAGAGATGTAGCTGACCAGTGTGTCCTTTAGTTCAGGCTCAGCTGTTGATGAGACACCTGAGACACTGTAGTAGTTGCTTTATACTGTGATTTTCTTGGGAGGTGGGGGAAGGGAAGAAACTGTGGCAATCTCCTAGAAGGAGAATAAAACCTGACTGGACTGGTGGGATGTAATGAGGTGCTTAAGTCTGGAAAAGGGGCTTGATCCTCATGGAATCTGGGAATGGTAAGAAGAAAAGCACATTAAAACTCCTCAGTATGGTTATGCTCTCCTGGAAAATGACTTGCATGCTGAGCTTCTAAACTTGGTGGATGAACTAGCCTAGCATCTGAAATGCATTCAGTATCTGGAGTTCAGTAGCTAACAAAAGTAAGTCTCTTCCTGATTCCTTCCACAGTAGTTCAGTGGTTTTGCTTCAGCTGAACTGGAGGAGGAGCCTTGCCTGAAAACTGATGCAACAATATCTGGAATAGGATGGGGTATAGCGTGGACAGCAGGATGGAAAGCTGAGCTTGGCAGTAGAGTGTGAATACAGGGGAGAAGCTCCTGCTGTTTGCTAGCTGCAGTGTTATGAGCAAAACTGGCTCTTAGATGGGGTACTGGAGCAGGGGACTACATGGAGAGCCAAATAGTTTGGACCAGAATGAGTTGACATGGTGTAGTCAGCACTGAAGAGATCAAGGGATGTGTTCTGAAATGAAGCATAAAATTACTAATGATGGATATGTTGCATTATTTTATTAGCACAAGGATAGGCTATGCCCCATCATCCTGGATTGATGACTACTTTGACTGGGTGAAGCCACAGTCATCCTGTTGCAGAATCTACAATACCACTGGACAGTTTTGCAATGCTTCAGGTATTAGCATCCATCTTGTTGCCAGGGGATTAGCTTGGTGTATAAGTTTCACAGCCAAAACACTTTACCATGGTATGAGTCAAGTGAATGGCTTTCTTACGGAGAGCAGGCACCCTTAGAGTTGACCTCTAATTTGTTTGGACTGCTGTTTGAGTGAACTTAAACATCCTACTGGAATGCTGCAGGCTGGAGACAACTCACCTTGACATCCAGTGTAATGACTATTCACAAAATAACTTACTGAAAAAAAAAAAAAAAACAAAAAAAAAAAACAAAAAAAAAACAAACCCACAAAAAAACCCCCACTTGATCCTTCTGCTGGTTTCATTAGAGCACACAAATTTGGTGCTCTGGTTTTATTAGGATCCTCCTTGGTATAATTCTCATTGGGTCTAAAGTAGATAGTACACAAGTAAAAGTTCTCTGGTAGCTCTTGCCTTAGTAACAAATAAAAATAAAGGACTATAAATTTTATATGGAATTTCAGGGCTGATCAGCTATTTCATCAGTAGAAATGCTTTTTATGAAATTGTATCATGTAGTATTACCAGTCAGGCAAAGAATACTTGATCCTGGAGCTGACCTTCTTCCTGTATTTCTCCAGTCACTGATCCATCCTGCACTCGTTGTCGACCACTGACTCAAGAAGGCAAGCAGAGACCACAGGGCAAAGACTTCATGACATTTTTGCCAATGTTCCTATCAGACAACCCTAATCCTAAATGTGGTAAAGGGTAAGACACATTCTGTCTATCTTGCTTAGTCTAGTATGTCAAGGGTACTTGCTCTGGAAGTGAGACTTTTCTATGTCTGCAAGGTTCAACATCTAATGGCCTTTTAAAAGTCATAAACACTGCCATTTCACTTGTTCTAGAGTGAAACAAAAACTGGCAAAAAAAAGCACATCGTCAACTAAATGGAACAGCAGCTTTCCCCTTTACAGAATCACAGAATGTTAGGGATTGGAAGGGACCTCGAAAGATCATCCAGTCCAATCCCCCTGCTGGAGCAGGAACACCTAGATGAGTTCACACAGGAAGGCGTCCAGGCAGGTCTTGAATGTCTCCAGAGAAGGAGACTAACAAAGAGAAACAACTTCTATAGTCAGTCTGTTCTAGTATATCCTGTGCTATCTTGAAATATATTGTGCTCTGAAGCTTTTAACAGTTTTGGAAGCAAGGTTCTAAGTTATAAAAGCTAACAAATTTTGAATGGTGCTCACTGACATCTAAAATGTTACTGTGTTTATATAGAGGACATGCTGCATATAACTCTGCTGTCAACTTCATAAACAACAAGTCTGATGTTGGAGCTACTTATTTTATGACTTACCATACTGTACTGAAAACATCATCTGACTTTATTGATGCTATGAAGAAAGCTCGGGTTATAGCAGATAACATTACTGAAACCATGGGCATCAAAGAGAAGAACTACCGGGTGTTTCCTTACAGGTATGCTTCGATCTTTCTTGCCTTAGTGAAAAACGTTCAACTTGAGGGACTGAGAAAAGGTGCTGGCTAATAATATCTAGAGACTTGAGTCTTAAGTTTTGTCTAACTTCTCTTTACTGTAGTTGATAACTAACTGTTGGTGACTTCAATAAGGAGGGAAATACTTTATCTGTAGCACAGAAGCTAATCTGATATTAGCATGTAACAAGGAAGATGGATAATTACAACTTCTTTTCTTTCCACAGTGTCTTTTATGTCTTCTATGAACAATACCTGACGATTGTGCATGATGCCATCTTTAATCTCTGCATCTCCTTGGGATCAATATTTTTGGTGACAACTGTGCTGCTTGGCTTTGAAGTATGGGCTGCTGTTGTAGTTTCAGTAACTATTGCTATGATAATCATCAACATGTTTGGAGTGATGTGGCTCTGGGGCATCAGCTTGAATGCAGTTTCGTTAGTAAATCTTGTCATGGTAAGTTAACAGGACAGCCCTCTGTTTCTGTTTTCAAGTCTTGAAACAGTTCTGTGTCTTACCTATATATTCATGATACCGAGTAGTATTTTGTAATAAACGTTGACAGGCATTTGAACAGGAGTGGAACTATCTTAATACATCTAGATGGTGTGTAGAAAACAGGTTTATTCTGATAGCTAGTCCCAGTTCCTGCATAAATGGATGAAACCACTCCAAAGTAGTTTCATCCAAAGTGCCTTGGTCAAAGACTCCAAAACTTAGTTACTAATAGCTGAGTGCTGGAGCCCTGCCTTACCTTGCTCTCTAGGGATTTACTGCAGGGCTCAGAAAGTTGAGAGAGAAACTGTTGCAACTGTGTTACAACTGGGCATATGTTCGTGCAAGTCTACCTGCTAAGTAAGTCTTAAGATTTGCCAACTGTTCAAACAATGTTATAAATGACTATTTAAACAGCTTGGCTTTAGGTAAACAGCTGAATTTTTATGGTATCAAATCAGCATACATACTCAGTGCTAAAGTAATGTTATTGCAGCTAACATCTGTAAACTGATGTTCGTGTTCGGGGTTCACTGCATGCACTGCATTGAAGCCAGCTTTCTTCAACATCAAGAAACTTTTGTCCTCCAAAACTATCTCATGTTCTGATTCCTGATTAATCAGATTAATTGACCATTAGTAATGACTGGTGGTAAAATCCATTCAGTGCCTGTAACAGTCTAGTAACCATGTAATGCTGAGCTTGTAACTGGCAATGACACTTCAACCCTTGGAACTTGACACAGCTGCTAGAACCTCTCTAGCCTCTCCAGAGTTCTGAGTAGAGACCTTACCATCCAAGTGCTCGTCTAAATATTTTCATATGTATTTCTCTTCACTCTCTAGAGTTGTGGCATTGCTGTGGAATTCTGCAGTCACGTGACAAGAGCCTTCACTGTTAGTACTAAGGGCAGTAGAGTAGAGCGTGCAGAAGAAGCTCTGTCTCACATGGGCAGTTCAGTAAGTATCTACTGCATGGGGGTGGAAAATTAGTAGCCAAGTCACAACTTTACAGACTATGCCAATATCCTTAAGTCATAAGGATAACTTTGCCTCTTCTTTTTGGGGTACTTGATTAAAACTCTTAAGAAGTCAGTCTAGGCTTCTACTAGTAATAGGGGTGATCAAGACTCAATTTTTAGCCTGATGTTACTACTATCTAATAGTAGAGAACAGAGCTAAAATCCTTAGCTGAACTAGTAGTTCAGATTAACCTTGCATTGTCCCATTAAAGTTTAAGTGCTTCTCTCTTCCAAGAACTCGGAGGTGACTAGGAAAGGTTGTTCTGAATATGGGATTGAATTGAAGCTTTGGGAATGCAAGTAAGGCTCAGTATTGGGCAGTACTATCATGTCACTTAAACTAAGATAAGCAAGCTGGATGGGGTTGGAATAGACTGTTCTGGTGATACATGTACTGGTAAGAAACTTCACTGGAATGCAAGTGACTTCAGTAATGGCTTCCATCTGTATCTGCCTGAAGTAAAAAATTAAACTAAAACTAGGTGGCTGCACAGATTAGAGTAGATTTTTAATCACGCTGATCCTGGCCTGTGGTGTCAGGTTATAATGGGCCTAAGTTGAACTCTTCTCCCGAGTAGGTCTTGGATTTGGTTCTAAGGACTAACAGGTAAGGAAGTGTACTGTATACAGGAGTCTCAAATTACATACAAACTTTAGCAAATGTTAAATACTTAAAGCAAATGGGTTACATAAAGTTCTACTTATCACTTAAAACCACTGTTTTATTGACAGGTTTTCAGTGGTATCACACTGACCAAATTTGGAGGAATTGTAGTACTGGCTTTTTCCAAATCTCAGATCTTCAAGATATTTTACTTCAGGATGTATCTAGCTATGGTTCTGCTGGGAGCAACACATGGACTAATATTTCTGCCAGTTCTGCTTAGTTACATAGGTAAGATGTGACAGTTTCTCTAAAACGCGCTTCAAACAGAAATAGCTGGCTACCTGTGGACACATCCTCTCCATGCAATGGAAAGGACTGCAGGGATAAAAAGCAGAACTTGAATGTGCCTCTGTCACTTGTAGCTGGTCTGGAAAGCAAGGCTTGACTGGTGGCAGCGCAAGCTTGCTGTTACCGGGCATGCTGAACTGAAGCAACCACAGCCTGCCCTGTGTGGTTGCACTGTGCTGTTCCTCATGGAGGTGGCTGCCTAGGACCATGTGGCCCAACAGATGGCAGCATGATTAACATTCCTAAACCTGGGGACAGGATGGTGGGTGGAAGCAACAAACCTGCTGTGGGACAATGTTCCTGCATTTGCAGATGCAATCTCGCTTTGCAGTAAGGAGGGTCCAAACACTGTCCTCTTGGATTTGGAAGTTCATGCCTATGGTGTAGTTCTTAAGGCTCAGTTACAGTCTACATTTACTTAAGGGGGTTTAAGACTGATGGGGATTCACCTACTGCCCTTGCTGCTGACAGCGGTTGATAGCTGAGCAGCATGTTTCATAAGTCTCATCCACTTTAAGCAGGACTAGATGACTAAGATCATGCATGCTTCTTGGCGACTGACTCATCTGCTGTGGTGTTGAGTCTTTGGAATAACTCTGTTTTTTCTCACGCAGGCCCATCAGTAAATAAAGCTAAAACTCGTGCTGCACGAGAGAGGATCAGAGGTACAGAACGGGAGCGACTCCTCTTCTAGTTTTTAACAGTGTTCAGTGGACTCCAGGAACTATGGCTTAGGCCCAACTTTTAAGAACTGAAGCGCAGCAGTGTTCTATGACTATCACACTGTAACCACCACTGACTTGACTCCCCACACAGATTCAAGTAGAAGATATCAGCTGCAGCTTTGGACATAGCTTTAAACTCAGGAAATGCTATGTGTGGCTCATGTAACAGTATTACTAAAACTAGATGTGTTAACAAGATTACTAAAACACTTCTGTTTTCAAGAGGTTGCATCTTTTTCTTCTAGAGACCTAAACCAGCTGCATTGAGAGTTGAATAGCTTTTTTGTCAATGAAACTGAAGTGATGTGTATGAGAATGGACTGCTAAACCACTGACACTAATTTTAAATGCAGGTCAATGCAATTTTGTCTCTATTTTTAGGGGGAAACCATCACATGTTGTAATATTTTTAGTACTATTTGCCAAAGTGTCTTGTATATACTTTATTATAAAATAGCAATTTTGTAGTTCAAAAATCTACTTAAATGCAATAAATTAAGTTTATACATTTCAGTGGAAGAGTCTTTCAGAATGCTGTGGGCTTCATGAGAGCTTGTTCTCCAAAAACTTGTTTGAAGAAGGTGACATGTTCTTCACAGTGCTCACCTAAGAAGGGAGGAGAGGGGCAAAATAAAAGTTAATGTTAACTTTGAAACTGAGAAGCAAGATTGTGTGGTTTCACTTACCTCAGTTTATAAGTACTAGTTCTTATGTAATTCTTATATTTAATGCCTTTGAGTAAAGGAGTTTAACAATTTTAAAGCAGTGGAATACTCCTGTGCAAGTATTCTTGTGGTGAAGCAGGGGGGCTGATCTAGTTCCTGTATCTAACCAGCAGATTCATATCCATGGGAGCTCTTTACTCTCAAGATATAAGAACTTGGAGTGGGGTTCTGTGCATGTCGACTATCTGGTGATTAAGAACATGTTGCCAGAACAAGCAGTTTAGCTTGGTTTTTTTTAAAGTGAGAACTGTAATATAAAACAGGCCTTGAATTTTTATCTTCTGTGGAAAAAGCAACTGAACTCAAAGGTTTCTCAACCCAATTCCTGGCTTCAGGAGAAGGCACTAACTGGAGATAATGTCTTTGCTAAACGAAGCAGTGTAAGCAACTGAAAGCCAAACACGTTAGCTTAATCTGCAAGTTCCTGCTTGGCTTAGTCTCTCTATGCCTGGGTGCAGTACACAAAGAGGTAAGACAAGTTACCTTTGGAACTGTGCTTAAAGGTAAGTTTGAAATGCACCAAGACTTTTATTTTGTAATACAGACTGAGCTGGAGTGGAAGTGAAACAAGCCTTAATTCTGCCTGGGTAACTGAGTTTAACTGCTTATTGCTTACCTGGTGTGAAACTAGGGTTTCCCCGTAACCGCTGATTTCTTTGTTCAAAGAATCTGAATATAGTATAGAAAAGCATGTCATCTTCAGCTTGTTTCGCTGCATCGAGGAATTTGCGGGCTGAAATGCTGTCGTGTCCTCCAATACCCCTGATGAATCTCAAGGCAGCCAAAACTTGGTGTTTGGACAACAGAACTTCCACTATTTCATCATTTGCTGTGGAAAGTCTCTGTGAAGTCAATCACAGCTGTAAGACTATGCTTCTAACAAACGATTGAGATGTTAGCTAGTCACTTCAAGCTTGGTCAGGTAAGCTGTTTGACAAGTCTAACCCACATGTGACATGGAGTTACTATAGTCTGAAATGCTTACTTTTAACATGTCCAGGGAGAGCTGATGTGCAGGAGGGTAAATGCTTTCCAGGGACAGTAACAGACAAGCCTACAGCAAAAGTAGAAATAACCTTAAAATTCTGAAGACTTCCCATCTCCATGACTAGATTATTGAAGTAGCTGGTATTACATACCAAAGGCTTTGAGTCACTCAGCACATGGTACTGCAGAAACTGATGGAGCATGTAGAACAAATTGTGTTGAACAAGGGTTTTGATGACCAGCTCATACAAGTAGTGCTGTGAATGCAGGAAGAAGACAATCAAAAGTATGTCTCAATACCAGTTTTTACAATCTAGAAGGTAGTATTGTCAAAGATTTAGACTGGTCTGAAAGTCCATGTAATTTCATGGAGTGAGGTGATATACTTGGCATGTTAGGTACTTTACCTGAACTGCAATCTGGAACTGGTTAAGAGAGCGAATGTATTCCATCAAGACTGCTATAGTGAACTTATGAGGTGCTTCCTGGACAAGAAAAAAAAGTGTTAGGTGGAACTTGCATAGCTTCCTCTGTTAATGACAACCCTCTAAGAATGGGCATCAAAATACTCTAATCCTGACAATAAAGCCTTCTGCAGGCTGTTTCAAGTGGTCAACTGAAGTTTGCTGCTCTGAGACTACAGCCAAACTAGCACTTTTTACTTACCTTTTTCTCTGTAAATACAGATAAAACGTGTGTGTACATGTCAGACTGGTCAATAACCGCTTGAGTGCGGACTGGCCGTTTCAGGAGTGGATTACTTCTACTCAGGCCTGCTTCTACCACCTACAAGAAGAAAGCCTTTTTAAATGAAAACTGTAGTGTTGTAGTACAGTTTGTCTCAGCTGTATGGAGGCTGTTTTCCACTGGGAATGTAATTATAAGCATGTTTTGCTACTGAGCAAATTTACCTGTGGTCATGTTATACTGGATGCATTCTGTTCAGTGTGGGCTTCTATATTAAATTTAAAACTGCTTTTTATAAGTTACATAAATGTAGCTGCTGTTATATGCTCCAAAGCCAGGAGATTAATCAAACTTTCTATGCTGACACAGGCCCTCAGCTTTAGAAGGATACTTAGTATGGGGCTGTACTACTTGAGTTAGTGCTTGAATGTGCCCGTTTAACAGTAGTTCTGAGGTGCAGCACTGATGCATGTGTTGTGTAGCGGTACAACATGCCATGAGATCAGCGGTTTGGAAACAGTTTTGATAGTTACGGATTCCAAGTTGTTCTTTGAGCTTCTACCCTCTCTCTGCTTTCAAGCACTGGGGTGTGCTACTTGTCACACTGGACATGAGCTGTGCAGCATCTGCTGCAACAGAGTGCTAAGTGGGGGTCTTAGTGCACCTTGCACAGCAGAGCCTCTATGGTCAGCCTGAGGCAGCTGGGACCTTGGGGTAGGCCTGAATTTCCTAAGTAGAAAAGAGTAGATGCAAACTGAAGTGCAAATAGCATCATCCTGTCTTTGTAAGCTGCTATAGCTGACATGGTTTACCATAGTATAGCTTTGCTCAGCTTCCAAGTACTTCTTATATTCATGATTCAGTTTGTCAAAAACAGTTGCAATCACAGACAGTGATCCCCTTTCTGGCTCACTGAGCACTGAAAAGATAAAAAGAAAAAAGAACTATGAGGAGAAATAACCAGGGGCTTTAATGTTGCCTTTTTCAAAAGGTGCTATCTATTGCAAACTTGATTCTAAACTTTAAAGAAACACTTTCAGTCATGTCAGATGTTGTAACTAAACAGTGGTGGGGAGAGGAAAAGTAAAATTCTTTCATGCTGTTGAGTACTTCCTTTAGAATAGTGACTGAGGGTAGTCTAGGCAAATGACATCTTACAGGACCAAGGTAGCTTCAAAGGTGATCTCAAATCTAAGAACAGTCCAGCTAACTTCTAAGAGTATTTATGAGTAAGCAGTACTCTATTTTCAAGAGAGACGAAGCATGTGAACTTACTTTGAGAGCATACAGACAGGATAACCATTTTGCATTCTTTCCTTTGGAGAAGGAAATCCATTAGTTTTCCTTTATCTAGCAAGAGGTTAACTACAGGTTCAAGTTTCACTTGAAGACTCCAGAGGTAACCTTGGTTTGAAGGAGTAAAACAAAGTGAATGGCCTTGTATAAGTATAGCCTAGACGTACAACTCTTCCACCTTTAAATGAGAACACAGCTAGATTATGATTTATTTGCCTTCCTAAGTCTGTTTTTGAGCAGCATTACCTCTAAAAAGTAGTAAACATATGGTTGTTACCAGGTACATGTGCTTATTTACTTTGTTTGAAGCTGCTTTGTGCACTGGAAGGTATAAACTAGCCACCCTTGGACACTGTGTATAGCAGACTCAAACAGCTCAGTACTTACCTTCACTTGCACTGATGATAATATCAGGTTGAAAAACAATCCAAGAAGAAGAATCTAAATGTTAAAGTTCTAACATCCATATTAACATTGATTCTAAACTGTTGCTACTAAGTTTACATTACTGTACTGAAGCAGATCCCATTAGCATATTTTCATTTACTGTTACCTTTTTATTTTAAGGAAGGTCTTGGACCATATTCTTGGAAACTATATCTTCAATTTCATGGTGTAACTACTCAGTCATTTCAGACATGCATCTCAAAAGACCAAGAAATGGGGTATTGTATTATACTAGGTCTCCATATTTACAACTTTATGAAAGCATTCCAGTCTCTTATGAAATAAATATGTGTATTCAGCTAAAGCTAGACTTAATAGGTCAAGGTAACAAATGTTAGCGTCTTCCATGCTTGGTACAGAAAGTGAGGCTTCTGTAAGACTCTTGCACTTTTAGAGTATTTAAAGGATACAGAGTTTACAGGGAACAGGAGCCTGACTTGTCACAGAGGCTGGACCTGCAGAAAAATTAACATCAGGTGAAAAGCAGTAGTACTGACAGCTCTCTTAGACTAAGAAAATAGAAACTCCAAGCTTACACTGAAAAGGCAAGTATGGATTATAACATGTCTAGCAGTCCTGCAGCACACAGGCAAAGATACACCCATGTGTGTAACCAGATCATCTACAAAGAAAATCTGACACTGTGAGAAAGCAAACACATTCTTCAAAACATGATTGTTTTGTTTTGCAGCTAAGTAAAATCATGCATGCAGAAGTATATAATTCTAAATACATACATTCCATTTGCAGTATTTATGTCATCACTTTAGTTTCTTTGTACTTTCTGATTCCAATGTTTAATACAAGCCTCCACCTGCACATTTATCAGTCATACTTTCTATTAGTGACTTCAAAATTCAGAGGCTGAAGAGCTTTTAAGGCACAATCATTCCTGTGGAATCATCTTTCTCTTCTCTAGAGAACTGCACTGCTTTGCTAATGCTCGTGGAACTATGCTTAGACTATTGCTAGCTACTTCCAGCTTGATGGTTAAGTATCTGCCACACTAGGAAGACAGGAGAACAGAAAGATAATCCAAGAAGAATCTTAAGTGTTGAAGTCCTAACACTGATCTTAGCATTGCTTCTAAACTGGTCCTAAACTTGATTCTGAGATTCTAAGCTTGGCTTGTCTTTCACACTCTTTATGTGACTTGGGAAATTAAGTAACTGTTACTCAAGCCAGAGAACCATGGAGTGCTTTTGAGCACACAGACAAGCTTTTATAGTGGTAGGGGAAAGGGGGGGGGGGGGGGGGGGGGGGGGGGGGGGGCGCGAAAGGAGGTAAAACCCCACAACTTTGAAGTATAAAAACAAAGTTCTATGAGAAGTATGCTCTCTTACTCTTACTTTTCTGTAGCAGCAGAAATCTGTAGATATATCTCTTAAATATGTATAATGGGAACATTACTAACCAGCATCCTAAAAACTGAAGTATTCTTTTATGCCAGCTCTGGTACATTTAGATAATTTCTATAACAGTATTAGGTTATGTATTATATCACAGTTCTCTACGATACCTGCTACAGGTATTTGATAGGGTTGTATGGATCGAGGTGGAAGTACAAATTGATGGAGGGTAGTAGAGCCATCAAATTCTCCTTTTAGCTTGATGTCAAATATAACTGAAGTCTGCAATGGAGAAGAGGAAGTTAGTATTCAAAACATGAATTATCCCCCATTTACATGTATTCAGGCTGTTTTTCACATTTCCATCTTGTGTTCTCCATCAGAATCATAGAATGGCGTGGGTTGGAAGGGATGTGCTCTGGGCAGGGGCATCAAGGCCTGGTCCAGCCTGCCCTTGAACACTTCCCATGATGGGGTAATCCACAACTTTGCTGAGCAACCTGTTCCAGGATCTCATCACACTGTAAAAAATGTCTTCCTTTTGTCCAATCTAAATCTGCCCTTCTTCAGTTTGAAACTGTTGCCCCTTGACCTGTCACTACAGGCCCTGGTAAAAAGTCTCTCTCGGTCTGTCTTATACACCCCCTTAGAGCGATTAATGTAAAACTCGCTGCTTAGTTATGAACACAAGAAACAGGAAAATTCTGTATCTTCCTGTGATACCCTCATACTTCTACCATTCACTCTTGTCCAACTTGGGTCACTAAAGCTCCTACCCAGTATGGACAACTTTCTTAGCCTTGCATAGTGGAAATTTGCTTCACTTTCAGTGCTAATGAAACATGACTTCAATTATTAGCATCCATCCTATTCAGTCTGACTTTTGTTTTCTGTGTTTATATAGTTACACATTTATAGTTTGACTCAATTGCTGGAGAATAATTGCTCTGGGTTGAATACTAATGGGTAGAATTAACATTAATTATAACTGAAGCATCAACTAGTCATCCTAATGCGATAGATGTCCTAATTCTTGAAGCTGCCCAAGAGAAGATAATACAAGAAGCCAAAGCCTTTCCACATATTAAGAGCAAAGTACCACTTCAGCTTTACCACTGATCAAATCTTGCTACTGAGTCTACAGCCAAGCACAATTTACCTATGCTACCATAAGCATAAGATCATTTGTATTCATAGATGTTTTTGTAGATCCAGACCTTCAACCTAAGAGTGTAAGTTTGTGTCACAGAAACTAATCATTCAAATGTTTGTGTTATGAGAGGTTCCCAGGATTAATAATTTAGTATCCAATTTCTCTCTGCTTTTTTGTGTAATGCCTTAAAAGCCTATGCAGAGTATCATAAGAAACTAATATGGAAAAAAATAATGTATAAAGAAACAGGCATTAGCAACAGCCCTGATTAAATGTTGGTCCAACAACCTGAAAGGATAACTTTGAATCTCTTACATGGTTTTGTTCCTGCAAATACTCTGGCTTTTGGCAAAACTAAGTACATACAAAAATATTTTCTAGAGCTAACAGGCACTGTTATTAAAATCCATCCATAACTTTTAAAAGTTAAGGCAGAACATAATATAAATAAATCACACCTCAGTATCCTGATGATGTACTACCACCAAGTTATCCACAACATTCAGTGCAAACTTTCCAGTTCTGTTGAGCTTTAAAATATGTGTCTTCTTACAGGGGCCTTCTCTGTGTAAATAGAGATGAGAGCTGATCAGTAAGCCAGTTTAAACTAGAAAAGCAGCTGTCTCTTACAGTCACTAATGTTCTTCATTCTACTCTTACCTTGGTAAATGATAGAGGACTACTTCTGCTCCTGTACTATTGGAAGTCCTTGAGTGATGCCTCAAATAGAGAACATAAAGCTGCCCATATCTAACAAGAAAACAGGATTAAAGCATTATTTTAAAGCATTATTTTCAAATAAAAGCTCTACCAGTCTCTTAGAGCCATATATTTTTATCCTAAAACAAGAGAAGTGAGACTACCTCAGTCAAGTGATCAATTAATTAGAAGTGAAAGACTAAAACAGCACTTGATAAATCACAATGCACAGCCTATACTCATGCAAATTAGGCATCTAAGAACAACTCTACCAACACATCAGTTCAAAAACAAAGCATTCTCAAAATTTCTGTACTAATCAAGAACAATTTAATATAAGACTTCTCGGGTAGCTTCCCTTCCCCACCTTGCCCCATGGGATTGTTTAGATGCTTTGTTCAAGGCAGTTAACTGAAGCACTTTAAAGCCGTAGTACTGCTAAAACAAGAAACGAGTGCAACCATGTTAATGTTCTTGTCTTTTCTCATCATCTCCGGATTGTTGTACTTTTACAAGAAAGGCTTGATTAGTTAGATACATACATTGTAGCCATAGCAATATCTCTTTCAGAAAGGCTGAGCTTGGAGGACTTGGGTGCTGCAGGTAACTCGATTTCAAATTTTGATAGTTTTGACATTGTTCCACTCTGTTAAACAGCAAAAAAACCCCAAATAAATCCATCGTTAAGACTAGAAAACAGAAGAGCTCAAGTAACATTTAATCAAACGCTGCATCAATAGCACCACCGTGAGGTGAAGAATGGTGACAGCCGAAAAGAAAAAAGCTTTGACACTTTTTTTTTTTTCCTGCTGTGATCCTAAACACACACTTCTGGTGGTATAGTTTTAGCAGCTTTATCAATCATCTCAATAAAATTCCCATTTTTATTAAGTCAAGACAAGTTTGTGTGCAGATCCCATTTACAACTGGCCCAGAAGTCTCAAAGAGCAGTTCTCAATCTTTCTCTCTTTCAGAACACATATGTTCCAACTCTTAAATAACTTATTTAAATAGCCTACTGGGAAAGGAAAATTATCAGTACCTCCTACCAGTCACAGTCTCCTTTTGTTCCTGCTAACTCCAGGATCTGCCTTATACTCAGAGCATATTTATGTTCCTGCCCAAGCTTTCCTCTCTCTTCTTCCTCTTTTCCTATAGAATTTATATTTAAGCAAGTTTTCAGTTTCCAAAGCTTCTACTGAAATTCACTTCCCATTCTCACATAACTCATTCTTGAGTATCAAGTGTGAACACTACAGAAATATATCCTTGCTCAAGCTGTGTTTCAAAGATGATATTAGTACAGTACCTTTCTCAGGAAATCTTTAAAGATTACCTTCTGAACACAAAATAAGAATTATTTAGCTTCAAGCTACAACTTGGCACAAAATGTTAAGGAGGGGGAAACATGATCTAAGTTCTTAGAAAGCTGTGAGAGGCTAGTAAGTTCCACATAGCCACCTAAGAGAATTACACCTAAGCCACCTAATTTCAGGATCCAGTACAGAGCCTACATAAGATCAAACCAGGAAGCCCATTTGAGTAAGATTCTTTTTAATCTCTTCCCTTAGACTACCAGAGAAATCTTCCTAATCCTATGAGAGAAGCAAGATGAACTCTGTAGTTCTTTTCCACATTTTAAAAATCATCTTCTGCATGATTAACTTAAAACAGATTCTAGTTTTTACTACACACTTTTTCCAAGCCAAACCTGAAGTGTTGTCCACAGGGAAGAACATAAAGAGAAATCAATACTGTAAACAAAGCCCTCTCATGCTTGGGACAATAGTTGTTTCTTGAGCACTACCTTTTTTCTTTCGTTTTCAAATGCATCCATTCACGTTCTGAAGGTTGTTGTTATAATCACAAGTGAAAGGCTCTTAAGTTTTCTTTATTACTGCACTACAGAGTACAAATACCAACAGTAAAATAATATATATTTATTTAAGTGGAAAAAAGATCTCTTGAAAGATTTTTTCCCTTTCTCAAGGTCAGATGTCCAACATTAGCTGGACGCACCTCTTTCCACAAGGGACGCAAGAAAGAGCAAATTGATTAATTTTACGCCATCACCTAGGAACAATGTTCTAGACTTTTGCTTTGTCCTTTGCTTATTACCATATAAGGACGTGAACACATGTACCCCTCTCGGGAAAAAAAAAACAGGAAAAGCAACAGAAATACCTGAGTAATGAAGCAGCCTAAAAAACCCAGAAGCACACAAAAGGAAAAGTTTGGAACATATCCCTTTACCTTGAAATAAAATGGCTGCAGGACATTGCCAAGGACAGTAGTAGAGAGAAGAATGACAGAGCTCTCTGGACAATACATGTACCAGTTGACATTAATACTCTGATTTTTCAGAAGTTTTAAACTTCGTTTCTCTGGTAATACCTGGAAACACAGGATATTAGCATTGTATTACCATCAGGATTCCAACAGCATAAATGGTACTATCCAGTAGCTAGGAATGTTAAGTGAGAAACAGTTCAGTATAAGGGCATTTACAGTGCTAGAATTAAACATCAGAAAGCTAATAATTACAGCTTAGGTCCCAATGTACTGTAGCTAAGGAATGGCACATCAAATCCTTCTCAAATTCAAAAGAGCTGAAAGGTACTGTCTCTTCCTCCTCATCCAGGTCTGGATGTAAGTTCTGTCCATAATGGAGAAACACCTAGCTTGACACAACTAGTTTTATTAAAAAGTCATTAGAATATCTTTACTGACTTCATGCCCCAGCTTCCTTAATATTTTATTTTAAGAACTAAGACAGTATATAAATTGATTCTCTTCATTTTAAGGGCCTTACTAACTTCTCTTCAAAAACACACTTATTTGATTTGGTCCTTTTACCTTCAGGGTTCATAATCCTTTCAGGTGCCAAATATATTCTCTCCCCCCACCCCCAGTCAGCAGCAGGAAATAATGCCTTTTCAGTTACTTTCTTTAGTCCTAGTTATTAGTAACAGGTATTATGTGAAACATCATGTCTTAGCTCCAGGAATGGAACTATTGGGAAGTGTACAACTTTGGAGGAAGTTCATAATATCCCTCATCATGAATGGCAGAAAGGTCTATTTATTCATTAGATTTCTTCAAAAACATATGCAAAAGCAATTACACATAACACAGAGGAATTCATACAATGAGATCAATAGGAGAAAGTTGCTAGTTTGCAGAAGGGTATCACTATCTGACCAATTATTTGTTCTTTGCTGCATTTTAAGCAGGCACACATCATCCCCAATGCTGATTTGTTTTGAGTGAAGTGGTATTTCACACTAGATTTAGATACCAAATTCCACGCAAGCCAAGAGCATCTATTAATCGAGTGTTCTCAAGGTTTAATTCAGTACTCCTTTACACAGGGTCTTTGATAGCTGTGCTAAATAACCAGTTAATGATAATTCCCTCTGCCCCAAAAATGTATTCCTCTCAAAGAAAAATAATGGTACTCTGAAAAAAAAAAAAAAAACAGCAGAACTTCTTTTTTTAGTACTGCACTTTCTCAGTTATAGAGCTAGAAAAAAGGAATTCAAAGATACTGTCACAAATTCACATTTTCAAATCTCTAAGTATGTCCTACAAGAGTTACTTGTATTACCTGGTAGAATTCAATTCCTTGATCTGTGATGAAGACAATTTCTGTAGAACTTGTCCAGCAGAATCCTAGAATATTGGCATTCTTTGTCTTTTAACAAACAAGCAAACAAACAGTCTTTTATTTGGAAAAATTAACTATTCAGATAAACTAGAATTACTAAATTAAGAATGTGAGATCAAAGGCAATTTAGTTATTCAGTCACTGGAGTTAATGCTTTTGCCCACTAGACATTTAGCATGCATCAACTACTTTTGTAAAGACTCCCAAAACTACGTATGTACTGAATTTTTGGCAGCATGTAAGATTTACAAGTCTATTACATAGTCAATTTTATTTTTCCCCTGAATACAACCAAGCTCTTCTGGTTCAAATCACACTGCCAATTCAATAGATTCCCGACATGAAAAGACAGTTCCTTCTGTGGAGAGAAATCAAGAACTAAGTGGAAATATTTGCCATGACCCCACTCAGAACACTACCATAAATGCTTTACTAGAATGGCTTACTCAACACTTAATTCTAAATAATGAAGCAGAGAGTGCATTAGCTTTAAAATCTACAGGAATAGAGAGATCTGTGCAAATCAGATGTTTAAAAATTTACTTTAGCATTATCCTACTCCAAAATGTAATTTATCTTAGTTAAAAGCTGGAAAGTACCAAACAATGACAATGGTACTTGTTTCTGGTAAAATACTCAACAAAATATTACACGGGTTCTTTAAAAATACCAAACACAGTATGCAAACTAGCAATAGCTTACTATCACTGATCTGTGAAATTAGGGTAAAAAAATCCACATTAACACATCTGGCATTAGTGTAATTACTGTCCACTGTTTCATCAGCACTTCATCTCTTCTCCTTCCCAAACCCTGACATTTGTTGCCCCCACAGCATTACCAGTCCTTTCTGGGAAAGAATTAGTGACTGGATCAGGAAATTTTTTATGGTATTGTTAATACCTGTTCATTTACCTCATTTCAGATAGACAGTACTGCCTACATCTCTCATTTACTTATGTTAGTGTTTTGGAAGGTATCATCTCAATTAGTTCTCCTGTAGAGTAGGGGCCACCAGCATAACTAACATTAGAGTTTCACGTAAGTATATAAGCTTGGGACATTTACTTAACTCACCTTACATTCCTGTGTATATTCTAGCTGAGGGCTATCTGGAATAAAATTCAAAAAATCCTGCAAAAATGCCCATGAATTGTATTAGCAATTACAAAGCACAGACAAGATACACACATAGATACAAGGGAACAGATATTCATTTATCAAATTATTTTAAATGAGATACATAGGAGAAAAACTTGACTTACTACGTTCCACTTCACCCCTGCCAGGGAATTCTTTACAGAAGTTGGCTTCCCCCCACCCCACCCTTTTTCTTAAAGAATGGTACTAGCAAGACAACAGTGTTGCCTGTTCAGCCTGTCAGGATCCTACAGGAATTTTCACTGCAGCTGTTGTTAGCCACCAAACCTCTTGAACATTGGTCTTGGGGGCTTCTACTCTGGTACTGTATGTAGAAGATTTCCAGCTCCAACTACCTAGCTGCAGTGTGTAGGTTTCTTACCACACTCTTCAAAGTTCTCTGCACAGCCAGTATCTTGTTCCCCAAGGAAAACTTGATACACTTCACTTCTCCTTTGTCTTCCATCCTATAGAGAAAGAAAAAGAAGTTATGGAAATACTGCCTAAAATAGTTTCTTACAGAACTCTGTAATGTACCCACAAAAAGACAATGAGAGAGGAAAAGAAGTGTAATAAAATGCTTTTGATTACAACTCATGAGCGTTGCCTGACAAGTACAGGATTCAAAATTCAGACTGGAAGATAATGGCAGTTCACTCTTCAGAAGTCCTGAACACACCAGTTACAGAAACATGGCTGAGGTTGCACAACTTGGCAGCTGAGGTTACTGCAGATGCTCAGCTCTGTTGGCCTGTGATGTGAAACTGGAGGACGGTGAGACTATTCCAGTGTGCGTTCGCAGTTCTGTCCCAGCGAGTCCGGAGTTCTGTGACCCTCACTGACATCCTGCAACCAGCTCCTTTACTTCCAGAAGTGCTGCTACCTGACACAAGCCTACTCGCTTCCCGATTAGGGCACATCCTCTAGAAAAGTTTCTGATGCTAAAGTGAGTGAGACTGGTTTTATATAATTCAAAAAAAACTTTAAAAATGTATTCTCACCAAACAAGCATTAGTGCAATTGGCATGAGTAAGGTAATTCTACTTCCAGTATGTTTTATTAAGTCCAGACAAAGAGAGAGCTAAATAGTCAAGCAAGAAAACTGAGGAATGTCCTGAAATTCACTGAGTATTTTCAGCTCCCTCAGGATTTGTGAAAAGGGTAAGAAGTCATAAAAAAGTCAAATAAAAGTAGCAACTTTCAGGACAGAACCTATGCAATACCTGAGAGATCTCAGTAAACACACCTGAACTACAAAAACTGGTTTATCCATATCTGGGTTGAAGCAGTCTTTGAGTAAAAGAATACTTCCTTACATATGGACAGCAGAGTTCAAAGCCATTGCATATATAGAGGCATATATAGACATACATAGGCATATAGAGACAAGTAGTTTAACTGAAAGTACTGTTGTCAGATTCAGGGTGGGGGGGACCAGTGGGGAAAGCTTCCACAACAAATGGAAGATGTAAAAGAAGCCAATTTATATTAAACAAGAATCAGAATGCAAGAAATCTACATGTAGGAAATACTGTGCTTGAATCACAGGCATGAAATTCAGAAATTACAGTTCCCTACACATTTAAGTTTACTTCATTTTGTTTAATCCACTAAACCACATCCTTGGATAAGCCACTGCTGCTGTAGGAATCACAAGTTTGAATCTCCACACTCTCTCACATACATAGCATGCTTTAATAAAGCACTGCTGTTTAAAAAAAAAAAAAAAAAAGCCACAGCCTAATAACTTCCTCCCTGCCCCACAAAAAGACTATAAATTAATGAGGGCAAAGCATGCCATCTTAATTGTAAGATTATGTCTAAGAACAAAAACAAAATATTATCACAACTACTTAAAAGTTTTATGCCTGAATTACAGTAAGTCAGGACTAAGTACTACATAATTTTAAGGTTGCAGAATTCTATCCCAAAACAACAAAGATGAAGGTGCCTTACCTGAAGGAAATGGGATTTCTATCCTCCAAACCTTTAACAACAACTCCTGTTGCTCCACCAGATCGGACAGCAAAAACCTATAAAAAAAGTTTTAACATATTTGTAGCTTATTCAAAATCATAACCTTAGCATGCTTTCTTTCATGTAAGCCATACCTTTAATTTGTTTACTAGACACAATTTTTGTTCTTGCACAGATCTGACAGTTCACACAGAGATTCAGTAAATAATCAATTCCTTTCTCTAGAGTTCCAAGTCTACTTAGAGTTGATTGGTACCCAGTGGTACTGTAACAGACCTGTAGGCATAATCTGAACTACTGCTCAAGTTAAAATGGTAAAAGTCTGTATAAGCTGTTATCTTTTTTTTAATATTCGTATTTTCCTAAGTCAGGTACTAGTAAAATTATCTGAGACATCAGGGCATTGTTTAAAACAAAAAGGAAATCAGCTTGGGGATTGGGAAGAGATGCAATTCAATGACCCAGAAGCTTGATCTTGTCAGAACATGTTATTAGATAGGAACAGTTTAATAGTAATCTGCAGTTTTGTGTGTACCTAAGAAGTTTCACCTGACTTGCACTAGCAACTTAAAGAGTTCCTTTAGCACAACTGCACATACATATGTATAAAATCTGCTAGAGCTATACTGCTTATTGAGCTGGAATAAGACAACATTAAGAAAAAAGTCATGCTGTTACAAACTTTAACTGGCTTACAGAAAGAAAGTCAGGGAGATGCCTTATTTGTACTTGTACATTACAAGCACTAGACACACTGATCAGGTCTCAGAGTAACAGATGGATTGTTTTGTAACGTTAGCCACGCTACTGGTGCGGTGTGCTCACGCAGGGACACAGACCTCAATACTATAAATTGCAAGCAAGTCCACAGCCATACTAGAATGATAAATACTTAGTTTAACTACTTTTAATGTCAACGTAGATAGGAAATGACGGCAACACTCTCTATTAATCTTTGCAAGATGAGAAGATAACAGGGGCAGATCTCTCACAACGCCGTTCATGTGGGAAACTGTCATTGAAATGCTGGTTGCAAACTATTTAGAGACACATTGGAAATTAAATAATTTTACAGTAGCAAGAAAACATGGAGAATTAAGTTTACAGTTGAAAATAAGTTTCTTTTAAATGAGCTCTTAACAACCAGTTTTTATGTAGTTATATCACATCCACACTATGATACAGTGTCTCTTGACAGTCAGGCTTAAGTAATCTTATTTCAACTGGCCCTCAAAACATAAGTAAAGGATTATGGTTTATAAAGAGAAAGGACACCAGTAGCTCTGAACAAAAGCACAACAGCAAGAAACTCATCCCAGAAATACTCCTCCCTCTCCAAATATGCCACTGATCAGGTCTACACTGCAGATGGCAAACCACGCCATTCATATGGGGAAGAAAGCTTAAATATTTCAATTCTGTGACTGCTGAAGTCACAGCCTAGTTACAAGAATTTGACAGTAGAATGTATTCATATCTATATAAGCCTCATGACAGACTGGGGATCTTTTGGTTACACTGAGCTGAACACACAGAAGCCAATAGGGATATTAAGGAGAAACACACTTAAAAATTAAAAAGCCAAGAAACAAAAAGCAAAGCGCCCACACAGGTCCAAGCCACATGTAAAGCTACAAATATTAACTTTTATTAATATACTGAACTTTAGGAATTGAGAAAAGAAATGGAGAAATGAAGCTAATAGTTAAGTGAAGTTTGACAGTAATGTTGGGTCATTTGGAATAGAAAGAAAGATGCTGACACCAGAACGATCTTATGGCAGAAAGAGTAAAGGCAGGTGAAACTCAACCTAACAGATGCATTTAAGAAAATAACTTTTTACCGCCTGTAGCAAAACGAGGGGCTCTGAGCGAGCGGCAGCAGCAGCTTGCTGGCTCCAGCAGCAAGAGCACGGCAGCTCCAGAGAAGGGAAACAACCGGCCTCACGCTCAGCAGCCGAGGGAAGGGCAGCAAAGCAACCCCGGGCACGAGAGCCTCCCGACGCCTCTTCTCGGAGAGGCAACGCAGCGGCAGCGGGAAAGGCTCCGGCAACAGGCCCGAAGCGGCGGCCCCGGCCCGCCGAGCCGTGCGAGCTACCGAGGGGGTGCCCAGGGTCCGCCAGCCGCTCCCTCCCCACAGACGCCCCGCACGGCAGGGTGCGGGCTCGGCGCTGGCAGGAGGCAGCGGTTCTCCCGCACCCCGCCCCGGGGCAGCGGCTGGGCCCAGCTCCTCAGGCGACGATCCGTCGGTACGTTCGACAAACTGGGCCCGGCGGTCTGTCAAGACGGGGGAGCGCGGCCCCCCGCCGCCTCCGCGGGGAGGGCAGGAGAGGGGAGTTGGGTCCGCCCGCCGCCGCCGTGCCCACCTGCTTGTTGGCCTCGTCGAAGAAGACGCAGTTGACGGGGTTGGCCTTCTCGAAGTGCACGGGCCGCGCGCACAGCGCCAGGTAGCAGCCGCCCTCCCCGGCTCTCGCGCTGCCGTCTCCATCTCCGCCTCCTCCCGCCGCCGCCGCTTCCTCCCCCGGCGGCGGCTCGCGGCTCATGGCGGCAGCTCACGGCGCCAGTCACCCGGCGCAAACAACCCCCGACGAGCCCGGCCGGCCGCTTCCTGTTTACAGTCTCCTCACACGTGACGCGGGGCCAGCCGGCCTTAAAGGCGCAGGGCGCCCGGGCAGCGGCGGAAGCGGGGCGCGCGGCTGAGCGCCGCGGCCGGGCCGGCTGGGAAGGCGGTGGCGGCCCAGGGCTGCAACGGCTCCGCCCCGCGTGAGAGCGCGCGTCTCCCGCGCGGGCGGTGGGCGCGTGGAGGGCGGGGCCCTGGGATGCCCCGCCCACCCCGCTGCTCCGCTCTTAGACCCGGCCCTTCGCTTCCCCGCCCGCGCGCGCCCTGCTGCGGGCAAAACGCTCCGTGAAAGGGCTGCGGGTCCCGGTACCCCCCTGCAGAGCTCTGTGTTCATTTGTCCACACTTCACTGCATCATCACCAAAAAGCAGTCGCTATTTCGACTCGTTTTGGGTATGAAACTGCTTTTTAGTGGCGAGTCATGAAATAGAAAGAAAAATTCTGCTCTGGAAGTACTCCTTATTTCAGGAACAATATTAATAAAGCACTACTGAGGTTAAAGTCTGGATTGCTTCGCAGCATTTATGTTTATTTGTAGTTTGGTTTTGGACAACACACTCACAATGGGAGTTTTTGGTCGATGCGCTGGCTAATGCCTTAGTTCACTAGCTGCAAAATTTACAGTATAATTTAGAAATTGTATGAGAACATCAGCAATTACGTATTTGCTTATTGGCTTAGAAAGGGAAAAAAAGGGAATAAAAAATAGAGGGGAAATAAAAAAAAAAAGACTGAGATCATACCAGTTTAAAAGCTTTCAGGTTAGACCAGAGTGGCACGACTTAGTACAGGAGAAACTCAAAGTTAAGCAGCAGATACTAACACAGTACCATGCAAACAACTCCCTACTGACTTGTGACCCTGTTAGTCCAACTGCAGTAATTTCACATCAGACCAGAGAAACCAAAGCCACAACCAAGAACTGCAGCAAGCTACTTGTTCTGCAGAACTCTCCTGGGTGATCAAACGATTCTGTGTTAACTAGAGAGGATATGCATTTCCAGAGCATTTAAACTACCTTGCAGCTTTTCATTTTTTACAAAATACAAACTTGCACATTAGCCAAAAGTTTAGTTAATCCAAAGTCAAAATTTAAGAAATTCTACCAATGTTTAGCCTTCCACTACTTCCCTACAGGACAGCAAGTACTTTCTACAACTGCAACAGGAATATTAAGATAGTAGAAACTGAGGTACATGGGGGGAAATCAGCAGACCAGTATATAAACATGCAACTTGAAACTATTGCAATAGTTTTAGGATTGGCCATTACAATAGTCACAATGTCAGAAAAGTTAATGAAGCCAACAGGGTTAATTAATGAAAAATCTAGATTTACTTCTAAGATATTCTAGTTGCTTAATAATAATCCTAGAACCTTATATTTCAAGGGATTCCAGGAGAATGCTTGCTTTAGGAACTTCTTCCTTGTTTTCAACTACTGGACAAAGTGCCCAGATGTCTTAGAATCTCAAAGCTAATTCCTGAGCCAATTTTGCTGCTGAAAGTGGAAAGAATTGGGCCCAGTAGCTTTAAATCAGACTTGATGACCACTGCTTCATTTATTTGGTTTTTGGCTTTTTTTTCTTTTTTTTAATTTGTGCTAGATGCATTTTCTTTTTTTAATCTGTGCTAATGTATTTTAGAAAATTAAAAACAACAGTAACAACTGAAGCTTCGAGCCAAGGACAACGATACAAGCAAGTTCTTCTGTGTCAAATGACAGCTCAAAAAACACCCTCCCCTCACTTCCCCTTATTTCACTCTCTTCCCCTCACTTGATGCCAAGATGCTTAAAAATCAGCAACTGCTTTGAGAGAATTTTTTTCCCTAAGAAGTATTAAGACTACTGAAACTTGTAATAAGCCTAGAATAGGACCATGCTCTTCTGTTTAAAAGTCTTTTCCTCTGAATGCTTTGAGGAAGATCTGGTTGCACCTGACAATGGAAGATTTCAGTCTTCCTGAAGGGGTTAGATATAACTATAGCACCTCCCTCTCAGTACCTTGCCTCTTCTTTCCCCAATAACACTATTTTGAACAACTGTTGCACTGAGCAATTAGGAACAGACTTAAAGTCTCCAAAGACCTAAGTTCCTTTCTTTCAATAGTAAAGGGCTATATGCAAGACGATTGTCTAATTTAGAAAAGGGAAGAGGATCCGAGTTCTGGGATGAAACTGGCAAAAACTCAAGGCTGACTGTTTATGTAGTACCCACCAAAATATTCCCTTTTCTATTGTTATAATGAACTAGCGTAGTCCTACCTTAACATTTCTTTAGCTCAGCACCGAGGATCAATGAAGCCCTGTCTGATGCAAAGAACCACACAAGAATAACACCACAAGATCTTCAAGATCTTAACTTTTTACTTCATCACCAGTCTTCCAATGAAAAAAAAAAAATAAAAGAAAAAGTCACTTTCACAGCACACTGTGAGAATGTCACATGTAGCAACACTACATTCTGCTTGATAAAGAGCAGCACCAGAAACAGCAGAGTTAAAAAGTTTATCAAAATTTCTTAATTCCAAACCATCCCACTTCATCAGTTCATCTTTAGGTGTGTTGTTCTAGAGAGAACCATTGCCAGATTTTCAGACCTTGATAAAATAAAGACTGACATTAAAAATGAAAGCATGAGAAAAATAAATTTGAGTATTCTTTTTGCACTTGTAAGCAAAAAGCTTTGTTTAAAAACCATTATGATAAATATTTAGTTTTCATAGTCTATTATTATCTTCAGAGTGAGAAAGAATGTTTGATGCTCTACCCAGAATTTCAGTTTAGAGACAGAATTATTATAGAGATTTTTTTTTTTTTTTTTTTTTTTTTTTGCTTGCACTGAGTTCTTGGAACCACTCGTATTTTAAAAGTGAAGACAACTGAACTTACTCTTTGTTAGGCAACTTCCATGCAGCCCTCAGGATTCCTGACACATCACCAAAGTTGTCTCTGCTGGTTGGACTAAAATCTGTTTCCCATGTAATACCCACTTGTATTTACAGAGATAGTTAGCACCACATTCCATGTACTTCAAACAAAAAAGCCCAGACTTCTGTATATATAAAGACGTTGGTTTGTTAAATTAACCTTTTCATATGCCTGCAGCACATGGTTTGACTTTTCATTTTGCCCTTGGTGAAGGATGAAAGGTTCACTGACACTGTCTCTATACACAACTTGTAATTAGTTTTTTAAGTAGTGATAGGAAAAAAAGAGGAGCTCTCCTAGTGTGATTTCCCAATTATCTAGATGATTGTTGGGTTTTTGGCTTGGTTTTGTTTTTTTGTTTGTTTTTTTTTTTAACTAAAATATATAAGCTCTGAATCACGCAAAACATGACCACCTCAGCTACGTTAGTCTAACGTAACTGGGCAGTTGAAGTTGCTACACCATCCAAAGAGGTAGTGACAGTCCATTCTCTCAGTGCCAGCCTGATGCATAGGCTAAGTTAAAAAAAAACAAAACAAAAAACCACAACACTGAGGCATCCCTGTATGCT
Organism: Caprimulgus europaeus; assembly: GCA_907165065.1. Next base: position 49,866,920 of record OU015525.1, read on the forward strand.
CACTGTGTTTTCCATTTTGGTGTTCCCAGTCAACCACTCTCTCTCTTGACAATGGTAGTTGACATTCACCACTGCACCAACATAGTTAGAAGCAGTAAATTTGTGTTTCATTTTGTTAGCAGCTATACACTCAGTGCTATTCATCGTATATAGGTGGGTCTCCATCACTTGAAAACATTGGCAGTTTCTTTCCTTGATTCTGCACATGATCTTCATTCATCTTCTCCAAAGCTTCAATCTAGAGAACCAAAAATAAATCCATGCTGAAATCATAAAACGACACCTAGGCCACAAGGTTTCTAAACAGTGTTTAAAGGTAGCTTTAGAAGACTGATCAGGTATACAAAAATATTCCTGTTTTGATGATTCAGTCACACGTATGGAGCAACATACTTTGGAAGCACAGCTTGAAACATCTGTTCTCAACAAGTTAGTAAAACAAGTAGCACTCCCTTAGTTTCATGCTATGTAACTGAAATACACAAACTGCAGGGAGGACTGGATGATTTTTAAGACTTCAGCTGTATTCCCCAAAGTACAGAAGTGTCCCTTTCTCCAGCTCCAAACACCTTTGCTGTAACTCAGACAACCCATTGGCACTGGAGAAGTTCCAAGTAATACTAAGATTACAAATCCACTGCAATAATTTTTAAGGATGAAAGTTGAAGACAGTTATAGTTAAATGTCTTCTGCAACCAAAGTAACGCAGTACAATAGCTTATTTCAATCTTGTTATGTTTGGATTACTTTCTCTCATACTCCAGGGGAGATAATTTTAGTTACTAGAGACTAAAGTCAAAGTCTGAAGTTTTAAGCATGTACCACTCAAATTCACCTCTATGTAAACAGCACTGTCACTCCTTTCCAGAAAACTTAGAAGCAAAAAAATTACATAAAGCAACTATAAAAAAACCAACAAAAAACAACCCACCCCCCCAAAAAAAAACAACCTCACACACCAGTGCTCACAACACAGCCAGTGAGCCTGATCAACTGACACATAAGGATCTTGGAACAGTGACAAGTGTCTCCTCATCAGTTTGAGCACCTCTTGTGTTCCAGCTTGTACCCATTGCCCCTTGTCCTATCACTGGCCACCACTGAAGAGTCTGGCACCATCCTCTTGACACCTGCCCTTTAGACACTTATAAACATTAACAAGGTCTCCTCTCAGTCTTCTCTTTTCTAGGCTAAACAGACCCAACTCTAAGTCTTTCCTCTTAAGAAAGATGCTCCAGCCCCTTAATCATCTTTGTAGCCCTCAGCTGGACTCTTTCCAGAAGTTCCCTCTCTCTCCTGAACTGGGGGGCCCAGAACTGGACACAATATTCCAGATGTGGCAGAGCAGAGGGACCTGCTGGTCACACTCTTCCTAATGCACCCAGGATGCCACTGGCCTTCTTGTCCACAAGGGCACATTGCTGGCTCATGGTCAACTGGTCATCCACCAGTACCCAGGTCCTTCTCTGCAGGGCTACTTTCCAGCAGGTCAACACCCAACCTGTACTGGTGCCTGGGGTTATTCCTCCCCAGGTGCAGGGCCCTACACTTGTCTGTATTGAACTTCATCAGGCTCCTCTGTGCCCAACTCTCCGGCCTATCCATATGTGGCTGAAGGGCAGCACAGCCTTCTGGTGTATCAGCCATTCCTCCCAGTTTAGTGTCACCAGCAAACTTGCTGAGGGTACACTCAGTCCCTTCGTCCAAGTCACTGATTAATATATTGAACATGACTGGACCAAGTACTGACCCTTGGGGAACACCACTAACCACAGGCCTCCAACTGGACTCTGCACTGCTGATTAAAACCCTGAGCTCTGCCATCGAGCCAGTTCTTCACCCACCTCGCTGTCCCCTCATCTAACCCACACTTCCTAAGCTTACCTATGAGGACGCTATGGGAGACAGTGTCAAAAGCCTTGCTGAAGTCAAGAAGTGCCATGCCACCCTTACTTTAATTAGTAAATATGGAATTTTTGACAACTTATTTTTTATAAATGTCTCAAATCAGGATGCATGCCTTGAGGAGTTACAGCTAAAATTTGAAAATTAAGAGCCAGAGGTGAACAGAGATTCCTAGTCCACATTTATACTAGCAGGATTTTAGGCTTGAAAATTGAAAATGCTAGCCTAAACTTTAAATTCAAGTAAGTTAAAGTCTAAACCAGGAAAAATAAGCAGTAGAATAGTTATTTTTAACCCAGCTTTCCTTTCTCTGCACAACTTTTAACACGTGTAAAGAAAGGCAACAAAGCTAGCTTTTAAATTAAAACAGATCACTAAATTTCCCTTAACACTGAAAGAAGCAATTAAATGCAAGATGAAGCCTTTTATACTTGGGACCAGGGTTTTCAGGAAAGAGGGTGGAGAGGTCTGTCAATCTGAGTTTCTGAAAATGTTTGTACTAGGTTGAAATAATCAAGTTTTGAAAAAAAAGAGATTTAGAAAGACTGCCAAAGTTATACTCACACACATTAATCATACAAACTAAATGTGGAAAGTTAAGGTATGACAATAGCTACTATAGCTAACCAAATTAAAATGTTAGACACAGAGAAAGCTATACCTCTGCTTGGAAGTCTACTTCATTGTCAGCTGTAATATTTAAGCCTGAGACAGCATTGAAGAGTTCACGCTCATTAAGTGCTTCTGCCACACCTCCTTTCTGGAAGAACTTGTCAATATAAAAAGCACACATTAAACACTTTACTACACAAAACAAAATATTAATTTTCCTTCCCCAGGTAACAATTACAGTATTTAGCCAAAATGACATTTTTGCTTTTGTTGATCTACCAACAAAAATAACTGAAATAAGTTTTAAGTTTCAGTGGTACCATTTCATTCTTCCACACTTTTTTCCCTTTCAGAGAAGAACACCATCAGTATGGACAATACACAGGAGTAATTTTATATATATGCAGTGGTGATCATTTTTTACAGAGTTGCACTGGTTAAAGTTTATTTAGCTCTGAGTTGATTTGATGCTGTTTTATCCTGGAAAGCATTCAGCCCAACAGATGACTGTCAGATGACTAGGTCCTACCTGTGAAACATTCCTACAGTCTCTGAATAAAAACTCAAGTCCATGAGGATGGGTTGGCTCCACAGACTGGCTGACATCGATAAGCCAGACCTGTAGTTGCAGAGACAACAATTCACTTTGTATTAACACTTCGCATTAGATGAAACCTTTCCTTCCCACATGAAGAATAAGCTCACCTTCCCATCATGCCAAAGCATGTTGTATTCACTCAGATCTGCATGGACCAGGTTGCACTCCTTATACAACTGTTGCATCATCTGCAAGGAACCAAACTAATGAATGAATGAAGTGTGATATACTCCAAACAAATATTGTTTGGACGACTATAACAAAACAAAGCCTTTCCCCAGTCACCCACACAATTTACATATTTTTTTTCAAAGTCTTCAATAAAGTTTCATATAGGGAATCACAGTTTTGGTAAATCTCCAGCAAACTCAGCTTTTATCACTGATCTTAGCTTTCTTAGCTTTGGCAAATCAGAATAATCAGTCTGGTAGTTTCATGTCAGCTCTGCCAATCAGTCCGAGTGCATGGGACAGATTCTAAACAGACGTTCTCTAAATACACTAGTCATCCTCACCCCTATCACACAGGAAAGAAGTCTCATAGTTTTACATACTGAATCTTAGCTAGTATGCACATTCACTTAGAACATGGTTGTGTTGCTTTTACTGGTCTCAAGATTTGAGGCTCAGACCATTCATATTATCAAGCTGCTGGGTGGGTTGGTTTGGATTTTTTTTAATGTCTCTAGGAAGCTAACAGTGAGTGGACAGTTAGCAGGTACAGGTTTGAACAAATTACAGCAGATAACAGGCAAGTACAGTATCCACCATGCAATATTCTAATTCATTCTCTCATTTCTAGATTTCTTAAATAGCGGGGTGAGGAGGGGGGTTATCCACTGGAGAGTGCTTACGCATTGTAAATTACGCATTCGGTAAGCCCAGAGAGACTTCAGAGAACTTTCTAAACCACACACTGCTTCTATAAAAGGAGGACTACTTGCTTAGAATTTCTCTGCTGCTAAATACCTGTTTGTCATCAAGTTCCAGCATGTTTTCTACTCAGATTAAGATTCTATTCATTTATTTTAGTGCATAATTTCTTATTTATTCTAAGTCACACATTAAACAGCAGCAAAATAAGCCTTTGGACTCCGTATCTTGAAAGTGATGCAAGCATCCTGAAAAGTTAATAAATGCTGATTTGTCCTTTAAGTTATTCCCCTAAAAGAAAACAGAACCCAGAATTGAAGGAGAAATCAGCATTATCTTACCTTAAGAATCTGATAGTAGGCCTTTTTCATATCTTCACTACTTAGTGTTACATCCTTTAGTTTAGGAGCTGGGACTTGATCCTGGCCAATGAAAGACATAACCAAAACATGTTTCTTAAGGATAACCACTTGAGGACAAGGAATTCCAGCATTCTGCATTCTGTGGATCAGAAAATAGATACTGATTAAGGAAAACAAAACAAAACAAAAACCCCAAAACCCTACAGTTTTAGTTCCTGCTTCCTCATTTCCAATCTTAAGAGAGCTGTGTGAGAAACCTGATCCAGAGTCAAGAAGTCTTTGAAACAGACCAAACTGAAAACTGAATAAATATACATATTTCACAGTATTTCACGTAGGAAAATTCAGATCTTAAAGTCATAAGTGGGTCTAAAAATGCCCTCTGAAAACTAAATAATTTTACAGCTAAAGTCTGTTAATTTCATTGGCTTGTAACTTTGGCTGCCAAATCACCGAAGATGCTGACAATTCATTAAACTGTAAGAAACCAGAGGCTCATTCAATCTCTGCCAGGCTGTGTACTGTTTAGCCTAAAAATCGAATCTAAACTTGCAACCAGACGTAGCGTAACTTCTTTAAACAGAGAATAGGAAACCAACAGGCATTTGGCAACTACACTTTTTTTCTTTACCTTGTTAAGTTATGCATTTCTTTCTCAGCCCACATACGAATAATCTTTCGTGGATTCAATTTACTGAAGCGGTCTTTAAATCTGTAGTCATCCTTAATGTATTTGTCACGGTTCTTGAATTCATTAAGAGTTGTTTTAAACACTTTGATGGCACATTCTGGAGGTATAACTTTATCTTCAGTTGCACTTCTCGTGGAAAAAATAAAGTATATAACAAAGTTAACTATTCACATCTTTACAAGCAAATAAATGGTTTTGGTTTTTACCTTTTTAAAACATTGCAAGATATAGCAATTTTTATTATTAGAGTGGAAAAGATTTGATATCCTATCAAAATTGGAAGCCAATTCAAGCTAAGTTTATAAAAGTTCTATGATTAAGCTGGTATAGGAACGTTTGGGTTTTGGCATTTTGATTATAGGTTGCTTATCAAATAGGTCCCATCTCCCAGTTTGTTAGTACTTTAATTAAATGTCATGGCTAGTAACAGCTCTGTTAATGGATGTACTTGCTTTAAGAAATCACAAGTGAAAAAAGTCTTGCATTAGAACAATAACGGTAGTGCCACAATGTTTTGTTAAGCACCACAAAGTTACTGTCTATTGAACAATACCAAGCAAAAGAACACTCCTGAACATCATTCATGCACAGGTTGACTAAAAAAAACCAACCAAGGCATTTTTTCTTCCCACTCCCAGCTTACTCCTCTCTCTCGACATCTCTGAATAGCTTACCTGTATTTGGGTTTTATTAGTTCTTTCTTAACTCACTTTAAACTAGTGGTGTTTCAGTGCACTACAATCACTACTAACATACTACAAGTCTTTAAAACTGGACTCTTGCACGACTTGCAAAGTGAACAGCATCCCAACATTATTCTCAAGGTAACCCAAAAGTAACAAACAGCACCTCCACTGAACTGCACGGATGGAGCGGATAATACAGCGATTTGCATGGAAAGACAATTTTCAGGTTGCTTAAGATCATCATGACAGCTCTGTAGTCTGGGGCAGGTCAGTGGAAAGAGTTCCTCAAAATCTCAAGGCTTTTATAAAAGAAGTACATATTTTTCCACAGAAACCTATAGTGGATTTGTCCCCGCTCATTAAATGGTCTCCAAGGAGGAAAGTGGGGATTTTTTTTTTTTACTTCATGGTTGGTACCATCTGTTTTTCAGATTTTATTATTGTCTGCATTACATGAATACAAAGTTTAAGTCTTGGGAATGAAAAAAGTGCGGATTGTTTAAATACTTTTGTGGTTTCTTCTTTCTGAACCATCTCTAGTGTTTAAAGCTATTGTCAGGAACAAACAATATACTTACTTTCCTCCATATGCATGAAAAACAACAGATTCTTTTCCCGTGCTGATGCAGCCGGTGATGGTCTCCAACATCCCAGCATTGACCATCTTGTACAGAAGTAAACGCGTTTTAGGATCCACTGCTTTCTCCTACAGGCATGAAATGAATACTCAGTTCATTAAAATAATTCTTGGCTTTACAGTGAGTTTAGAATATTTATATGTTGCAAGCATCCAACTAGGTGGAAAGAATAATGTATTAAGAGCAGTCTCTCAAACAAAACAAAAAAAAAAACCTAAACAAACAGAGGAAGCAAAGCCAAACTGCTCTAGCACTTTCATTTTTAGTCTTTACTATTTAATACTCTCAGATACCTTATTAGCTGTGTAGCACACACAGTATTTTACCAATTCTATATAAAGTAGAGACTGTGGCCCAAGAGCACTTTCTACAGTGCTTTCAATAAGTCTTTACCAATCATGAATCACAATATCCCAAATATTATATTCCTTTTATATCAGTAACAAAGTGCAATACTCAAATCTGAAGAAGTCCACAGCAGGAATTATCAGAGGCCTTGCTCTAAATTCACCCATAAAGCATACCAACTGACTTCCTAAATTATTACGTAAGAGTCTATTTGGTCACTTCCTCTTCCTGAAACTTGCTATGAAGACAGGTATTTGGAGTCACGTGATTCAGCTGCAGAGGATCAGTCCTCTGGATAGTTTCTATAAATAATTTCTAGGCAGTTTATTTATTGTAGCTGATTAAGAGACAAGTTTAGAAAGACACAGAGAAAAAAATGGAAGCTGCTTGCTCTTATTTTGATATGGCTCTCACAGTAATGCACCTCAAATAAAGAGAGCCTTTTTCTAGTAGGCTACATAGTTGGCTGATACCATCTCTTTCAGCAATGTTAACATAATATTGCTTAACTGTTTTACCAAGAACAGAATGTTTCAAGGAATTACCAAAACAGTGTTCAGCTGTTACAGGAGAGAAAAAGTATAGAGAGAGACTTTATTAAAAACATACAGCAGTGGAGTGCTCCTTCTTTTCATGGAGTCTTGCACTTCGACGTTCCTCAGAGTACGCATGTTGCTTTAAGGCATTGAAGACTTGATTTGACAGCTTTAAGTCCATCCCAATTCCATCCCCAACTTGGAATTCAGGTGCAAACTACAAGTAGAAATATTAGAAATTTAAGGATTGTTACAAGCAGACACCAAAAGTTGGCACAAGCAGAGATTTCTCATTCTGATTTGCAAAAACCTAGGAAAGATTAGGACCCATGTGAAACACTCTCTGTGTAATGCTGTCACTATGTTAAAAAACAGCACTTGCAGTGTTTCCTTATTTGCAGAAGTTGTACCAGTTACATTAAAGAAAACAGGAGGTATGTACTACAGATAAAACAACTTTAAAGCTGTAAGTCAAACAATTGACCGAAAGTAAGTTACTTGGCTCATCAGGCAAAATTAATTAAAAAAAAAAAAAGTAGGTTACATGACAGCTATGCTTCTCAAAAATAGCCTTGGTGTTTTATTTGCCTGTGTACCAAACTCGCCAATAGTTTTGTTTTGCCAAAACAGTTTTGTGCAAGTTCTTGAATTATGGTTTTTAACAAACTATTATTAAACAAAAAACCCACACAACTCAAACTGTCAATTTGAATTAACTAATCCAAACACTGCATTGCTTTCATCTAACAAAACAAAATAAAATAAAATAAAATAAAATTCAGGACCAAGGACTGTAAACAACAGCACAGACAGACAAGCATTAGTTCTTTGGTTGAATTACAGCATTCCAGTTTTACACACAAGGTTCCCTAAGTTTTCACTTACATTTTCCATGCGAGCAGTGTTCTTTCTTCCGCATACCACTTCATCATGTTTAGTAGTAATGTCTTTTCCTTTTCCTATGAAGCCCTTTCTCGGTGTAGTAGTAGGTTTATCTACCAGCAGTGAGAAAAATAAATCAAACTTTACATCTAAACAAACATAACTAATGCTCGTAAAGGTTCTACAAGGCCCACAAGAATAACATAATTTTATTTATTAAACAGAATTAAATACTTCAATTGTATGATTGTAATGCAGTCTTCTCTTATCCTAAACATGACAACTTCTTTTGTTGTGTTATGACTTACTCTGGGGTGTCAGATGCACTTTTGGCATGTTAAAGACAGGAATATTCAATATCATATGCAGATGCTCCTAGCCAAATGCAGATCATAAGATATGCATATTTCCAACAATACTTTCCATGTACAGCAGTTATTCTACCAGATTCACTGAAGTCAATATACTGGCAGACGGAAACCTGAAGTTACCCGCTCAGCATCCTGCATAACACCTCCCAATTAGGTGACCTGATTTTACATACAACTGGTATGTCTCCTTACATTCAAAAAAATCTAATTTAACTATGTCCCACTCTTAGGTCTATTAACCAAAGAAATTGTATTGTTTAGAACTGCCACATACCTGCTCTATAAGGATCATGACGGGTATCCTGCCAATCAACCTCATCCTCTGAGCTGTCACTGTCATAGGGATGCACCTTTCGATAATTTTCAAAGGATATGGAAACTTGAGAAACAAAACAAATAAGCATGTCTGTGATTATCAGGGATTTGACACTTCCCCCCTGCTCTGTCAACTTAAGCAGAGTGCCAAGAGTATCTCCAAAGCAAAAATATTTCTTCTGACGAGGATACCTTTGCTATCTCCATTGATTTTCTTCTCTTCACGCCGAAGCTGTGCATCGTATTCCCTGTCAAATTCCATCTGCAGCATCTGAGCTAGCATTAGGTCACTAGAAGTGTCAATATTTTCTCCTGTAATAAATGGTCCTTCAGCAACACTGTGTAAAATGAAAATAGAAATTTCAGAAATGAAAGACAGCAATCTCAATAGAAACACTGCTTTACATAATTTCATCACACTCTACAAAAGACTGCATGCAGAGCTGCATAGAAACTAATGAGTCTCAACTGTCCACCCTTTACCTCCAAGCCAACACTAAACATTAATAGACCATGACTTCATTTCTCTTTGCCACTCCTTTACAATGCAAATATTATTTAAGCTTTTACTTGTTTACCATTCTGTAAGAAGCGTTAGAGTCTATTTTTAAGATACCCTCCATGAAAGAGAAGGAAGGCATACAGGTGTAGGTCTGTATATATTTATATATTTTTATCAATAAATAAATAAAAACAAATAATTAAAAAAACCCAGTGTTGCTTTGCTCTGCTTCACAGAAAAGACCACAGGCAAAATTTGTATGAGTTTAGAACTAGTAAGCTCTTGGCCTACATTTACAGCTTCCAAGTAGAAGGAGGATATGGGTAATACACCTGACAGTTCTCAAAATAACATTGTACTCTGTTAACAAGAGTCTCTACAAGGGAAGAGAAAAACCCTGTTTCTGACAACGTTTCTCAAAATGTAGTTTATAGATGAGCTTAAAGCACCCAAAACAATATGAAGAAAATATCAAGAAAGAAGGAAGGGTGACAGAGAAGAGAATCTAAGGAAGAGCTTTAACTGTGGAAGCCATCTTCACTGAAAAAGACCTGAAGGAGCAAAGTTAGGAGACAACAGGCAAAGCATTTACTATAGCACTACACATTAAGCACATTGTAAGAAAATGCAAAAGAGAGAGAAGATAACTTCACAACTATGGAGATCACTAATCCAGGATTTAAACTTACGCAACCACTTCAGGAAAAGCAGCATTTTCTTCTTCCAGCTGCAGCTCTTTCGCCAGCTGTTCACTCATTACATCAGCAAGGGAACATGATATTGATGTTGTGTTAGGAGCTCCCCATGGACACTGTAAATACAACATTTTATTCAAGTCAGCAAGAAATGCAGTGGCAACACAAGAATCAGGATAATTAGCTTATCATTGGCTCTAAAATAAACCCATGTAAACATACAAGAGCTTGTCTTCTGCAGATACATAGGGAAGTATGACGAACTAAAGTACACAAAGTACCTCAAGGAGTATTTCATAAACTCAGCAGGGAGAACTGTGATTGAAAGGATGTTGATGGTCTTACTAACAGGGAGGGGAAAAGAGTCAGTTTGTCAGTGTCTGTACCCTCTGAAGACGGGGGCAAAGCTTTCGCAGAAAGTTGCTTAGAAGTGTATACACAGTCTATATAAAACTTCTCTCAGGATAACACAGTATTAACGGCTTGCACACAGCCTCCTCCCCGTTTCTAGAGGCCTGAAAGGACAGCCCTCGTAAACACCCCTTCAAAAAGGCTAAAGGCCACACACAACTTTGCTTGGGAGTGACAAATCCAACCAGGTTGCGACTCACTGCCTTGATAACCAAACTCATTTAGATGCAATCCCCTGCTCACCCACAGAGCTTGGAGAGAAGCGAGTCCTTTATCAGGGTCTAACAGCAGCTCTACCCACCAAGAAGATAACTGCTAGCAGCAGCGAACCCCGCCATGCCCTGTCCGGCTCACTCCTCACTGAGGCAGCAGAGCCAAGCGCCCAGTTTCCCAAATAACTGTGACCCTCGTTTCGCTGACACCACTTCACAGCGTCCTCTCGACCGCCTCGGGCCGCTCCGAGGGAGGCGGGCGGCAGAAGGGCAGCCGCGCCCCGGCGTCACCTATGTGCCTGTTCCCCCAACGTGAGCGAAGGTCGGCCGGTGACAGCGCCCCTACGCCAGCGTACCTTCGTCTTCCTCCACCTCCCCGGAGCCAGGCCAGCGGCGGCCGCACCTCTAAAGCCGCGGAGGGTGGAGGTGCCGCAGGCGGCCGTGGGGTGCCGGACACCGCCCCGCAGCAGCCGTCGAGGCCTGGCAGGGCCCGGCCGCCGCCGTTAAGGCCCGCGCACCCCTCTCCGCCCGCGCTCACCTTGCTCTGCCAGGCGGGGCCCGGCCCGGCGTCGGCGGCGACTCCTACCGGGTCCATCTGCGCATGCAAGGGCGGGCGGGCAAGGGGCACGGCGGCAGCTGGGCTCTCCTTACGGTAACGACGCTCCGAATGCGAAACCTTCCGGGTTCTCCCCCGTTCTCTCTTACCGTCACCGGCCGTCAGGCTGCCCATTGGCCGGCGGCTCGGGGCCTCGCACGCCTTTCCGGTGATGTCACCGGGGCGGCCGCGGGGTCACCAAGGCGGGTTGAGGCGGCGCCCACCCGGGAGCTGGTGTCTAGCGCGGGGTGGGTGGGCGGGCGGTGGCAGCCAGCAAGCAGTGTGACGCGAGACAGGTGACGTTGGCGTTCGTCTACGGAGGTCACCAAGGGAAGGTGAAAAAAACCGGTAAATGAACAAACTTATTTGATCCTGATCCCATAACTCACTGTAATACACAATTAAATACTGTGCCCGAGATCTGACGCCTGTTACACCTCAGTTTTATATGCAAGGTGTATCTGGAAAATAGTCCTGGGATGAAGATGCCCCGTTTCGAGACAGGGGCAGCGGGACGGGGTCCTGCTGCAGCGCAGCCGCTGTCTGACCTGCTGGAGCCAGTTTCCCGGCAGGAAGGAAGCGATGTCTGCAAGCCTCCTCAGGCGTGGCTCACCACCAGCTGCCGGAGGGGCCGTCACAGCCGCTGCTGATAAGCGGAAAACCAGCCGCGCAAAGCTGTGGGGCTCTGGGAGCGGGAGGACCGGTGAGGGGTCGCACAGCCCCTGCGGCATCCCGTGGCCTCCTCACAGTCAGTTGTTCCCTGTTACACATCCAGCGAAGCCCACGCTGCCGGGGCAGGCCCCGCAAAAGCCACTCTTGTCGACTCAGGCACACAAGAATCAGCTTTGTCAGCCAAAGTTCATCTGCTTTGTACTTAACAACCTGCAATGACGTAAGATGTTACAGTCTCCCAAGACAATCTGTCCCAGCATTTATTACTGCCGAAAATCCCCACCTAAAGGGCAGACGGTTTGGAAGAGGGTAGGGACCCAGGTCATAACGCACAACCTGCAGGCACGACACAGGTGTGTGCCACGCATGGAGGCATTAGGATGGCTTTGTCTGGTGACGCAGTACCAGTGTGGTTCTTATCCTCTCTGCCCTCAGCCCTGGCAGAAAGAGATTATTTCTTTCCCTCTGCGGTTGCCTTTCAGGGTGTGAAGATTGGTGCCATGCCTCCTTCGGTCTTTTGTGGTTAAATTTATCAGTTTTATAAATGAGTAGAATGGCAAAGCAATGTCCTGCTGCCCTGAGAAAATCATTACTCTAGCACAGCTGTACAAGCACTGATTAAGAAAGCTAGTTTTGATTCAAAAAGACATTAACAATGACTTATATTCCTATGTCTATTTATTCAGTTTTTAGTTTTCAGAAATAAATCTTTTATCTTAGTCTCTTGTATATTACCTGATCAGGCTTTGACCCCACAACCTCTTATACTAATGGATCAAACTTTGAACTGAATTATATTATGAAGAAACATTCTGTAAAATAACATGGAAACAAAATCATTTGCCACACATTTACATCTGCTAATAAAAATTGTTAAAAATCTAGATAGCACAGAAACTTTCCTTCATATTACTCAAAATAATTCCAAAGCTGTATAGCAATTACTTAATATGTAGTTCAAGTTAGTCAAGATAAACAACATTGGCAGAAATTTCTATCTTCATTCTTTATCCCTCACTGTAAGTGGCTTAGAAGAATTCAAATCTGCCTCTGCATTTTGCTGTAGGAAGATATACCATCTTTGCCCAAGCCTCCCATTTTTAATAAGAAATACTACAAGAAACACAGAGAGATATCACTGTAATATTTTGCATGAAAATAATACTCCACTAAAAGTCAAAAGTATTCTTATCATGTTTACATTAACTGGTAAACTTTTCTTACTCTTTTTTAAAGCTTTACAGACTGAATTTTTGGCACAATGCAAGGTATACCTTTGTTTGCAAAACACACACTTGACATAATTATGGAAACGCATGCTGTGCAAAGTGGAAATGTGGTATCACCTACCCCACCATCTCTGTTGCGTCCATTACAGTGGCATGTCAGTGATCTCTGGAGGCCTGGATGGACCAAACCTTCCAGCACTGGAAATCTGATGTCTGGTTTGGGCCACATCCTTAAAAAACAGATAGGATTGTGTCTGAGGGACCAAAATGCTTGAATTTGTCTTAGTGCAGTGGAAACCATTCAGCTGTTGCACTCCATCTGCTGACTTTTGAGGCTAAACTTAGCAGGTTAGACAGGTTCATTTTATGGGCTGGATTTGGCCTCTGATCTACCAGTTAGTGCCCCATGACTCCCCAGTTTAGGCCATGCTCAGTTCTTTATTTATGCTGTTTTGCTCTGCTCTCTAAAAATGGGGTGTATGCATGTGGAGAGACCTGTACTTTACATTACCTGAGCAAAGGTAAGGTGAGAACTGCAGAGATAGGGCCTTGCTAATACCGGATCTGGGAAGGAGGAGGCTTACCCAGGCCACAATAAAAGAACGATCAGTAATGGTGATGAGGCAGGGCGTGTCTTTCACTGCTGTTACCTCCCTGGGATAGTTCTAGTTTACACATCACTGATGAATCATAGAACAACCGAATGGTTTGGGTTGGAAGGGGCCTTTAAAGGTCATCTAGTGCAACCCTCCTGCAGTGAGCAGGGACACCTTCCACTAGATCAGGTTCATGACCTTGAAGTTTCCAGGGATGGATCTTCTACCACCTCACTGGGCAACCTGTTCCAGTGTTTCACCATCCTCATTGTAAAAAAATTTCATCCTTACATCTAGTCTAATTCTACCCTTTCAGTCTAAAACCATTGCCCCTTGTCCTATTGCTACAGTCCCTGCTATAAAGTTTGTCCTCATCTTTCTTATAGGCCCATTTCAGTGAAAGCCTGCAATAAGCTCTTCTCTCCTCAGGCTGAACAATCCCAACTCTCTCAGCCTGTCCTCACAGGAGAGGTGCTCCAGCCCTCGGATCGTCCTTGTGGCCTCCTCTGGACCCGCTCCAGCAGGTCCATGTCTGTCCAGTGCTGGGGACCCCAGAACTGGACGCTGTACTGCAGAGAGGGTCTGATCAGAGCAGAGGGGCAGAATCATCTCCCTCGACCGGCTGCCCATGCTGCTTTGGATGCAGCCCGGGATACGTTTGGCCGCCTGGGCTGCGAGCGCACACGGCCGGCATAAGCACCGCTTCCCATCCTCCGCTCCCTTCGCCCTTCGCCAGCGGCAGCGAGGCCCTTTAAGGAGGCGGCGCCCGGCGGCGCGAGCCCGCTGCCCATTGGCGCGGCCGCGGCGCCACGTGTGGCTGCGATGGCCGGCGGCGGGCGGGCCCGCGCGCCGCGGCGCTGGCGGTGACAGATGTATTTGAAGAGGCCGGCGGGCGGCGTCGCCTACTGCCTCCTGTACCTGGCGTCCTGCTTCACCAACAAGGTGAGGGGGGGCGCGGAGCCTCCCCGCTCCCCGAGCGGCCGGGGCTGGGGCCGGGCGAGGCGGAGGGAAGTGCGGGGGCGCTGGGCGGCTCACCCGCTGTAGCAGGAGCGGGGGAAGCCGCGACTGAGAGGGCGGGGGAAGTGCAGGGACCTAGGAGGAGGAGGGCGGTGGCCGGTGCCCTCTGCTTGCCCTGCTCGGGGAGAGCCGTGGGCCAGCCCCTCCCGGGGGAGGAGTGCCCCACGGCTGATGCAGACCCACCCCTGGTATTCCTGCCCGGAGCCCCAGCGCCGCCCGGCCCCTGGGCGCTCCCCGCCGGGGAGGCAGCTGCCCTCTCCCCCGCTCTCTCTCTTTTCTCGCCGTGTGCCGTGTTTTAACCATTCCATGACGTGTATACTTCAGTAACGAGTGGCGTCCTGTGATTCAAATTAATGAAATGTTCGTTATAATGCCAGAAATTCTGCCGCTTTGAAAGCATCGGTGATGCTGAGTATGTTTTGTTGCTGGATATCCAGCAATCACTGAACACAGTCATTCCCAAAAGATCTGTTAACTGGAACAACAATAATGCCAAATATCCGAGGGAGAAATCTGAAATACTCAGAGTGAAACAAATATTAACTTCCATGGAACCTCTGACAGTTGAATTAACCTGCAAATTAAGCACAAGAAGTCTGTTTTCCACTGAGCAGCCTAATTGCCTGTTGGCATTGCTGAAATGTCTAAGCAGAAGGAGAAGTAGGCTGAAGATAGCCACGTTGTGAATAAAATTGTATAGCTTAAGCATAGTTTGAAGTACTTTGTTCACTCTGGGAGGAAGAGGTAAGAGTAACTACTCCTTAGTGCCCTGTTTATTGTAGAGGGTGCCTGAGTTTCTGGTGCAGATTTCTGAAGGAAAAGATATTTTGAAGTAACCAGGGTATGGATTTCTAGAGTGAAAGTTGGAGAAAAGCAGCATTTTGAAGGTGAAAATGAAATATCTTCTCAGCACTGGCCACTGATTTCTGTTCCAAGATACACTTGCCATCAAGGATGCCCAGAGGAAGACTGAAGTCCAGAGGTGAAACAAAGTTTGTAGGAAAAGATAATGCACTTGACAGACTGCTAGGAGCAGTGATTAGTTAAACAGAAAGGGTGCTGGAAGAGCTGCCAGATTGCATCATGCATTGGAAACGGTACTTGGCTTAACTACACTTGAGAGGAAGTAGGAAGGACTTTGACATAGGGCCTCCATTTTCAAACCTTAATTTAGGTTTTAGTGTAATAAAGGTAAAAATGACCAGAATATAGACCTTTCAGTTGTTGCAGGTGGTATGTAAATGCAAGTGGGGATACAAACATGTGGAGATATATCATCCTGATTTAAAACCCATGTGGCAGTTCAGATAAGTGTATGTGTAACATGAGCTGTTGGGAACCAACATACCTTGTCTCTGTGTATTGATGCCAGCTTCTTAGCCGCACTCCCCGCACCTAAAAATTGGTCCTTGCAAAGTGCTCAGCACAGTTTCATCTCCGTGGAAAATTTTCAGCTTCTCCTTTTGCTGTTGACAGCTTCTGTTGGCTCCTGGAAGGAATGGCAGGTACCTTTCCTTTCCTCTGAAGAAGCTTCAGTCATTCTCCTCCTTTGCAGAAATAGTATTTGTATACTTCATTATGGGAAGGTGTTAGATCCTGATACACATCAAAAGGCATTCGTGTTTCTGCCCCATATTTGCAGATATAGATATGTAGTGGGAAAAGACAGTAGCAACCATACACACAGACCCTGACAAAGCATGTTAAAGCAATGACACAGAGGCTTTGCTGTTTTCCCCCATATATTGTGTCTCCAAAGAGCTTTATGGACTGCTTAATGTTTTACACAAAATGGTGTGTGAACAGAATGTTAGGTCTGTAAGATGAATTAATCATCAGGAGACAATTATGTTAAGATTATTGGTCTTGATTCTGCCAAAGGTTGTCTCTGTGGTATGATAGGATTTTAATTTATGAGTGCTTGTGTCTTTTTGTTCCTGTTAATCCTTTTCCCATTCAGTGTGGTGCACGGAGTGTGCTGAAAAAATGAAAGAGCAGTTCAGAAGGTAGCTTCCTCTCCATCCTTCAGTATTTCTGCTCCATACCTCATATACTTTAGTATCTGCTACCTTCCACAGTGACTGGGGCAGCACTCATCAGTTTTGGCATGGAAAGAGAAATTACTGAAAACTTTTTTTGGTCTTTTTATTTTTCTTTGTTTTGGTAGAATTTTTTTATGTTTTGTTGCTCTCGTGATTGTTTGTTAATGTTATAATGCTGTAGGTGTTTGATGTCCATTAATTTGGTATTTGTTTTCCAGTATGTCCTGTCTGTCCTGCAATTTACCTACCCTACCCTTTTTCAAGGGTAAGTATTGTTTTAAGAACACAGTTGCTTGAAAAATTACTTTATTCAGTAAATGTCTTGCTTTTCCATGCTGAAGCTAAACTTCAGTACCTCTTGTCATTGCTGGCTTTTGCTGTCTAGATAACATACTTCGTGAAGCCTTAGTAAAGCATTAATTAATGTGTCTTGGTTAATTTTTAAACATCATGATGATATAATTAAGGCACGTAGGCTCCATAATTTCTAATTTTTCTGAAAGTCTTAGTGCTTCAACATAGAAAAGTAGCAATTATACTACAGCCTGTCTTCCTTGGAAATGGCAGTCATGGGCAATGTGCAGTTGTGATGTATTCTGTCACTATGCCAATGAAAACCAACCTTAAGCCCATTTTTAGACATACACAAATACCATGTTGCTTATTTTCACGCTTAGCCTTTGCTGTAACTCTGTATCACAAGTCATATCTTTCACTATCATATCTTAATGATTGTAATGAGAAATTTAATGTTTTGTTGAGTATTCATATATACCATCAGTGCTGTTAATAATTTGTGAGACACTTAGTGAAAATCTGGCCTCTTAGAGTCAAGACTTGTTCTTTTGAGGTAATGGTAAAATCTTCAGGCACTGGTTATCTTTAATTCCTTTACTACTGCTTAGCATGGCTTATATTTTTGCCTGACTTGCAGGGCCTGATCAATAATTGCCTGCTGAGCACACTCTATTTTCTTTGAGTGTACTCAGCTTTGTTAAATGTGGAAGGAACGCCTTCTTCAGTTCTGACACGCACACACAGATTGTCTCCCGGTCAAGGCTTTTATCATAGGGGGAACGAGTTTTGAGTAATATTTGTAAAATACAAGTGTGGTGAATCAACAGTAAAAAGTGTATTTCAATGGCAAGCAACTGTCTTACCATACCTGTGTTACCACAGTTACCTTTTTGTATTATTTGGAAATGCATCTCAGCATCTTAATATTTTTCAGTAAGTTCTGGCTTTTAAAGGTGACCTTTCCTTGAAAATTATTAACTGGCTCAGGTGCACTTTCATTTAAAGCTATGACAGGTGAGCAAAGGAGGAAAACAATGTTATTCTCAGTTCATGCTGTTATCGTTCATTGTCATTGTTTTTGTTCCCTGTATAATCTAAGACTATATTGCATAGTGCTAAGGATCTGGAACTGTTACTGACTTCAAGTTCTGTCCTTAAAACCTGAGACGAGAGGAAATTCTTCACAATAAAGTTGATGGGAATTTATCACTAGCTTGGAATAGAGCATAGTCAAGCAGCAAATATCAGGGATACCTAGCTTTTAAGTTGTCATATGCTGCTCATTTCAAAAAAGGTGAAGTGAGCTGTGATAGTAGCATTGAATATTCATCATACCTATATGGTCAGTGAGCTCATGCTTCTCTGACACTGTCCAACTGTATGTAATACTGCATAGAGTGAATATTTCTTTATTTGCTTATATGTGAGAGAGATTTTAAATAATTGCTTGAATGCATTGCAGTGAATGGGAATAATAAATAAAATAATCTCTGTACCTGTTACAGATGTTAATGTGATTTAACACTGTGCTACAGTATCTCTGTCTGAACTATGCTAGATGTTCAAGGATTTTCACCCAAGAAACATGAAACACCTTTCTGAAAACCATTTTCACTCAAGAAAGATGAAACGCCTCTCTGAAAACCACTAGCTTAAGGAAGAAAGGAGCTAATAACTTATGTTAAAGCTTACCAAAAAAAAAGTGTACATCACTACTAATTTTAAGGTATCTGCAAGCATTTCTAAGGCCTCATGTGCTATTTCCTTCCTAGACTAAGGAATGCCTTTATGGTAGGATAAGTCATTAGATACTTAAGTCAGTGCAGAATGTGTGTAATTTTTGCACACCTTTTCAATGAGAAAACCACAATATTGTGGTTTATATGCAAGGTTATCTGGCTGTAAAGAAGCTTTCTCTAGAGGCTCTGAATCAGACGTTCATGCAGCATAATGATTTCACCGTTGATGACACTTCACTTGGTGCTTGCTACACAAGATTCAGAGGGAGGGGGAGCAATCTGTGTTTGAGGGAGTTTTTAATCTAAGCCCCCCATGAATAACCATGGGAAGGCGTAGAGCTAATATTTGAAACTACGAGGACTACACACATCGTCCTTGGGGCCTATTACTTCAGCTGAAGTGAGTCTTTGAATCCTGAAACCATGTTTATTTGTTCTAACAATAACAGTTTATGTACAAAAAGGTATTAATCTCTTAGTCACAAACCTTGCCTCACTTCTATCTTCAGATCATCATGGCTGTAACATCACTATTATTATTGTAAACCTTGCGTGGCAAGAGATGATAAAATGAGGATTCAATAACTTGACTAAGGTAATTGTGGTAGATGATAATTTAAAAAACTTTTGAAACAGGAGGTGGAAACGCTAGGGTATTACGAACTTTGGGGGAAATGAAGGCCCATAAAAATGAAAGACTCAAAGAGGTATAGTGACATCCCTGGAAACCTAGAGAAATGGTAGATAACTTAGAGTCATGGACGTGATGTGAAAATACTGTGGGCTGTAAGGCCATGCTCCAGGTTGTTAAAAAACACAAACAATTCAGAGTGCCATTTTGTTTCTATTTCAGGTGGCAGACATTAGTGGGTGGACTTCTGCTTCATGTCTCCTGGAAGCTGGGCTGGGTGGAGATAAACTTGTGTTCAAGGTACTGTGGGTTTACAGTATCCACTAAATACTTATTTTCTATAGTTGGGTTAGAACATAGTTAAGTTGGTTGTGGAGTTTACTAACTTGCTAAAATTTCAGTGTGTGTGTGTGTTTATATGTGTTCTGCTTCACAGGTGTAGGAGAGATCTCGTGTTTTGAGTCTAATGAATTTTCAATAACAAACTCTTTAACTCATTACTAATATAAAGTGGATTCAATGTAACCTTGGTGAAACAATCAAAAAAGCATAGCCGTTGGTGAAAGCTATGAGGATTACTTATCCAACCGTCTGTCCACTTCTCTTCCCTGGATTGTTTTATAGTATTCTAAGAGAAACCTTGGTAATGTTTGTTAAGAGCATTGACACGTGCTTCCCCAAAACCTCAGAGCAGTGAAGTCCACAAATGCCTTTTTTTTCCTAAGAAGTGTGTCCCATAAGTGGGAATTATTCACCCTTGCCTAACTTTAGCATTTATAGCCGCACAGCAAGAGCAGCCATTGCAGTACAGGTTTGATAGAATAATCAAACTCCAAATAAAGAGGTTTTGTGTTGACAAAAACCATCTGCTTCAGACTTTACTCTGAAGCTGGTGGAATTGGACTAGGTGATTGCCAGGGTTCCCTTCTAATGTAACCTTTTCCAGTGATTCTGTATTAGCAAGTCACAACTGATGAATTTTCTGTTTGGTATTCAAACAGCTGGAAACTGAATCTCCTCATTTGGAATTAAATCCTACATGTATGTTGGAAGAACCAGGTTAAGTTCTGTTTTCAAGTCCATGCAAGTGACTACATCACCACTGAAACTTAGGTGAAGTTGTAAATGGAAGCAAAATTTAACTTCCTATCTTTTACCTGCAGTATCGATAAACTGAAGGTATTTGTGTAAAAGCTATCAGTGATGTAAGTAGAAGCAGGATTAGGGTCCAAACCTTGCTTTAGTGGCAATTACTGATACATATATTATTATCAAATGTATATTGTTTATGCAGATTTTGTCTTCACAGAACAATCTAAAGGACAAAGGAATACAGCCATCAGAAATATCCTTTTTAGTTTGACTTTGTCACCAGATGATTACTTTTGCTTTAAATTGTGAAATTAAAGTTGAATCTTTTTTTCCAGCTTGGAAAAGATATATTAATTTTTTCAAGACTTGGAAGGCATTAATATTAAGAAAATACTGGACAAGAACCATTTTCTGGTGTTGAAGAGGATGCTTTTGTCTCAGAAAAGTTTTAGTGAAAGATTAATTCGTGTTTTGACAATAGAGACTTCAGGCCACCAGATGTCAGCACATTATAGGAGAAATGATTAAAACACATCTTGAGGAAACACTTCATTAGTTTAGCTAATACAGAATGCCTGTTCTAGAATAGACTGAATGAAATTACCAGAATTAATTGACATGTTTTAGGTATAATGCAAACAACTGCTTACTCATTAGTTTAAATCTTTCTTCGGAGAATTAGACACAGACTGTAGTGTTTTGCTGAGCTGGACTTGTAGCACATATCTCCTATACTAAAAAAAAACCCAACCAAAACAAAACAAAAACCCCAAAAACCAACCAACCAAAAAACTCCCCAGCAAACAAACATAATGTCTCAAAGCTGCTGTCTACCACTTCCTCTCAAGCTCCTTCCCCCTCCCAAGCTGATGACATTTCTCCCTCTCTTACAGAATATTGGTCTCTGAATCTGTGGTCTTTGGGTTTGGTGGGTTTTTTTGGTATATGTGTAGGATACTTAAGAGTGCAATATCCAGTCCCCAGTCTTGTCATGCTTCAAGAAATAAACTGCTACTATTTTTTTTTAATTTCCGAAAAGTTTCGGTATTTCTGTCATATGCTGATCTCATGCTTTCTGAGCCAGTTCATATTATCCCAGAGTGTCTCAGCAGAATTATTTTATTACACAGAGATCATCATCCTTTCTCTAAAGTCAGGAATACTAGCTTCACAATAAAAACCAAATTAAAACATACTGCTTAGAGTAGTTTCTCTTAGATTTTGTGGATATCCTGCTTTTAATTGTCTTCCCCCTAGTGCTCCCAGCTGTAAGGGACTCTCAACATGATCCTTTCTTATGAAGGGTGAATGGTGACTGTCTGCAAAACTTGCATCCAAAGCAAAGTCTCTGTGGAGCGCAGGGGAATATGTGCTGTCCACCAGCACACCCAGGCCCTTTTCCACAGAGCTCCTCTCCAGCAGGTCAGCCCGCAGCCTGTACTGATGCACATGGTTATTCCTCCCCAGGTGAAGGACTCTACACTTGCTCTTGTATGTCCTATGTATTCTGGTTGGCATTTCTTGTAGTGCTGAATTTTCCCCACAGCTAAGCAGTAGTGCAGAGCCTTGCTTAAACCAAAGCTCCAAGTGTGGTTTAGGAGAAGCTACCCATGGACTTTAGCAGGCTTTGGATCTAGCACTACAGCCACAAGCTCATCAGTTCTTTTATGTCACTGAGCTTCCTGTTTTGTGTGTACACCACTGTATTACCAACATAAGTAGCTACTCATTGGTTTACATACAAAACAGATTGTTGGTGCTGACACATTACATCAAACATCGATACCTTCTTTTTCAGTCCTGAAATTCCCACTTGGCAGTATAAAATTCTACCCTTACATCATGGAAAAAGCATCTGAAGTCCTTTTCCATTGCATTTCACACTATTGCGCTGGAGATGATGATGTATTTGGGATTCCTAGAATTTAGTGGTGGGGAACATGAGAGAGTGTTATGTTCTAAATGAAAATTCAGTTTTCATCATGTGCTCCTTTCATCTTTGCAGCCCCCCTTTCTTTTCTTCCCACCCCTTTCTTCCATTTGTTGCAGTTCCAATAGGGTGAGGGTATTTTTGTTGGTGTCTGATGTGACCTTGTTGGTAACGAGCTATGACAGTTTTAGATCCTGGTCTTGGTGACATTCCAGTTGAAATCAATAACCTTAAAAGGAACAGTGTTTTTATAAAAAATTATGGTGACTACCACAAAAAACAGAGCAAATATTTATGCCAATGAAAGGATCTAAAGATAAATGTGTTTTAATTACCCTGGGGTTTTGATCAAGTATCTGAGAAAATTATGTATATAAAAAAGGAGGAAATGTGATGTTTAGGTTTTTTTCCTTGTCTATGTTTACATGAATCTTTAGGCATGTTTTATCTTCATTCAGACTGTTCTGATTTCATCAGTGGTCTATTTTTGTTGTGTGGTAGTGTAGCAGTACATATAATTATGTTTTAACTCTTACATGCTAGTTGGAAGTGTAATCCAAATGAAGGAACTACAAGCAGTTAGGTTTATTTTTGAAAACCAGCATTATTCACTAATATTTTCTTGACTTTAGTTCAAAGCTCAGGAAGAGTGAATGGGGGCAACAGTGTCTTCAGTCCTAGGAAGCCTTTGGATCAGGCCTTTAGGTGACAGCTACTCCTTAGCTCCCTTGCTCAAAATCTTGCGTTATTCTCTCTGAAATTTACCACCTACCTGATCTCTTTTTCCCCTTAAGTACCAAAATCAAAAAAAGGAAAAGCACAACTTCTGAAGCCCTTTCTTGGACCTAAAACCTGACCCTACTGCAATAACCATGGCTACAAAAAATATCAGATCAGTTTGTGATGACTTAATTCCTCCATTAGTTCTTAAACTGCCTCTAGGAGTTTGGCTTTGTCAAAGGAGTATCATTAGGAAATCTCAAGAGACAGGCTCCCACAGAGACAATCTGATCTTTAGGAAGAATCTCTTTGTAAATCTGGCTGAGAAATGAATGTGTGGGTGGGCAAGTGTGTTTATACATAATGAGGATGTGTGCTGTCTGTGCAAGTACACCATTTTATGCCTTCATTTGTCAGTTTTTCTTTCTTTTACAGCACATCAAGGAAATTAGTTGAAATTTCTCTCTCTTAAAACCAGCAGGAGTAATCGCTGTGAAACAAACAATTTTGCAGAGAGAGGAGCTAGGGAAAGAGTAAAAGAAAAAAAAAATCTGCAGGTAGCTCCTATCTGGGATTAAATTAAGTGATTAATTGCTGTCTCAGACTTTTTTACTACATGGGAGGAATACTGAACAATCAGACAATTAATTTAATATGCACACCTTTGAAATATATGTACATATATAAGTATTACTCTATTCCTTGCAAGCAACTGTTGCTGACTGTAAGTAAACAGAATGTGGTGAAGTAATGGGATTTTAATTGTTTTCACAGGTCTGAAATCCTGTCATGGCTTCCTGCTTCAGTACTGTTTGTTGGTATTATTTATGCTGGCTCTAGGGCACTGTCTAGATTGGTAAGAAATGCACAAGTCAGTTCTTTATTGCCTCTACTTTATAAGCAAAGAATATTCCCTTCATACAAGGTGTTTAATGCTGTTTCTGGCTTGAGGGGAAAGAAGGGAGGAGGGCTTTAAATAATACATACATTGTTAATGGTGCTAGAGCAGCAGTCCAATCCTATGAAGTGTAGAGCAGTATCAAAAAGCACTTCCGTGACAGTCCAAAGCACTCAGCATCTCTCCAGAGTGCTCAGTGTTTTTCAGAACAGATCCTCAGTTGTCTGAATTGTGCAAGTAGGGAAGAAGCTGAAGAAGTTACTATCTGTAACTTTACAAAAGGGGAAATGGGGCTGCAGGATCTGTGGGAAATCCTTGCGGGAAAAGGATGAAGATCATTTCAGTGAGAGGCTTTTGATGCTTTACGGAGTTAGAAAAAATGAATTGAAAGTTGGAAAGAGATTTAGATTAATCAGTATTATGATCCATTTGAATCACAATAACCTACCAAATGTTTAGAGAATATAAAATCTGCTTTCATTAAAATTGAATGTTTTTTACTTTAATGATATAGAATTTCTTAAAAAAAATAAAAATGGTGATATGAGTTGTGAAAATCAGGAATGTTTTACTGCTGTTATGCAGTGTGCAAGGCCAGGTTCTGCACTAGTTCCTTTCTGCATTCTGTCAATGCATCTTAATCTAAGTCCAGAGCCAGCTCACTCCTGCCAGCTCCTAAACCCCAAGAAGGATCAAAAGGGAATTTTTGACAAGGTTCTGCTTGTTGTGATCCCTTGAATATCTCAGTGGGGAGGGAGGACAGGAGGTTTCTGTCCTCATAAACAAGGCAGGGGGCCTCACCTCAGACCAAAGGGACCTTTGGAAAGCACAGGCATGTGCTCAGAAGCCCCACACCTCCAGATTACCTCTGCCTTGGGTGGTTGCATTTACTTCCTCTTGGTTCCTTGTCAAAGTAAGTTCCATTGGGCTTCCCTGATGTGAACTGAGCAAAGATCCCTAAGGAGAGCCTCGTCTCAAAGCAGCAATAAAGCCTTGGCAGCAGCATCTTTTCTGACTGCTCATCTGAGAGGTGGAGGAGGCATGAATCGCATCGTCTCTGCTATTTCTTCTTACTTCCTAGTCATCCTTAAGTTACCTTGTTTCCCTCCTGTCCCTGCTCTGGTCATTCAAGAGTGAGATGCACTGGAGTGGCAGAGGAGCTGTGAATGGTTTTGATTTGTATCCTAAACTTTTCTTAAGCAGCATCTCCCATTTCTGAATGGCTCTGTTGTACATGAAAGGGGATTTAGAGACTAATTCTGTGGCCATTTTAGGAGGAAAGACAAAAGGACAAGTAGTCTTAGGTCATAGTTACTATGTAATGCCCTGTACTGGGGCTAAATTAGATCCTACGTAGAAACTTTACTTACAATAACTTTGTGTGCAACAATTTTATGACACGGTGAGAAGGAAAATGGACTCTCTTAAACTCGTACCTGAATTGGCTCACCTCAGCAGTGCATTTGAATTAAGTGGGTTTATTCTTTAAGCAGAAGTTACCTGCCCTTTTTTGATCAAAGCCAGGGAGACCCACTTTCAAACACTCCTGTATACTGGCAGGGGTACAATCTTAATCTCTTTGTGCCTCTCCCTAGAGGTGCTGGCAGTCTCCCCTGCCCAGGAGTTCAGGGCTGGAACTGGAGGAAGGCTGCTTAGCTCTGGACTGTGATGCATTAGCAAAAGTATGCAGAGCTGTGAGGGGAGGTTTGTACAGAGTCTATTCACCCTGCCTGCCCGACCAGTAAACCTTTATTTTTGTAAGCATTAAGCCCACTCACAAATTGAAGAAATACTCACATCAAAGACAATAGACATATGGAGAAGGTTAACTGGGCTAGGCAAACTGGAGCCATTGTTGGCTCCAAAACACATTTGGAAGAGCCAAGGGTGGGTGGGAATTAAAAAACCAATAAATTGGCTTCACAAAAGGAAGAATGTAAATTCTGCTGTCAGCTTTCCTTGTGTATGGTTATTTTCTGTATTTCCTATTGCTGTGTCAGGCTCAGGATGCTTATGTTAGATACCTCTGGTTTAATGTTCTCAGTTGTCCAGCGACAGAGTTGAGAATTAGATTCAGAATCAGTGAAGCTGGGGCTGACAACTTAATGCCAGTTATGTTTGTGATTTTAATTCCTTGCTAATTTAGAGGTGTTAAAAGTTATCGTGGTGTAACTGTTGCGTTTATGGATCCACCCAAGTTGTCATTATGACTTAGAAAGTTTAATTAGTGATGCTTATCTAGCTTTATGGGAATAAAAAGAAAAATACAGAAAATACAGATTTTTTTAATACAAAGTCAGATTTAAGAGATATTTGCTGCTTATATCACCTGATACTAAAAGGCATGGACATCACTGAAAAATTAACTCATTCTCTACTCATGATTTAAATACTGTGCACAAGTGCGGAAATACTGCTTCCTAAAGCTACCCTAGTCTTTAGATTATCTTAATTGGATTGGGGAATTGCTTCTGTTTCAACTGTCTGAGAGACCATGGATCTGATTTGGAGGAAGTACTATGAACCACTAATTCTGGTTGGGTTTGCCTGGGGCAGTGGGTGTTTGATTCATTACTGTATTACTGTTATCATTGGGGTTGGTTTCTTAATGATTTCATGTTGGGATGATGTCCAGGTACCTCAGTGGGTATAATTTCAACATCATTTTCTGTATGAGCTATTTAATTTCTACCGTAATTTCGGGCAGCTCTTCCTAGCAGTAGCTGAAAGCAATCACCTAAAATAATCTTGCCAATAATTGTGTTGCTAGGAGTCACACTGTATTCTTAGTACAAGTAGACAGAGATGGGAAGACTAATGAGAACTGTTTACTGTAGAGGCTGCAGATATTTGAACAGCAAGGCAGAATTAGAGGCAGAAACCTGGGGCAAATCTCACTGAGGTAGCTGGATACAAACAAACTGGCTGAGCCATCAGAAGCTGGAGAAGCAAGTAGGGTATGCATTTAAAGATACCTGTGCCATGTCATAGTGATTGGAATGGATCTGAGACCCTTTTAGGAGATGTGACATGGGTTTACAGCTTAAGAAACAAAACAAAACCCAAAACCACAAACATGTGGGACAGGTGTCTCTTAAAAGGAATGCCCCTTCATATGTGTGTGATTGTTCTGGGTTAATTTGAGCTTTTTTGTTCTTTCCCAATGGCAGCCAATCCCGGTGTTCCTCACTGTGCACAATGCAGCAGAAGTTATAACCTGTGGCTTCCAGAAGTTTGTGCAGAAAGAGGTAATTGACGTATTAATTGATATATTTGAGGTACCTCCTGTGATATAATTGCCGTTAACAAGACACCTAATTTCTTTTAATACGGGCATTAGTGCCGTGTGCTTTTCTAGTCTTGCTGTGGTAGCTAGTCATTAATGAGATCCAGAGAGAGCTTTGCTGTTGACAAGTATCTGTATTGATGTTTTCTTTTCCCCTTTAGTTGATGAAACACTGCAAATGTGTATCAACAGTTTGGTCTGCGTTTTTAAGACTGGCTTGGTCTGGTCTTTTTTCCTTTTGAAAATTAATATCACCTCTCTCTCATGCCCCACATAAGAATCTCATTGTTTGAGCTGAGAAAGAGGAGGACTGGGTCCTTAGATCTGATCAGTATAATATCATACGTATTTAATGTATCGTATGGTTATAGGTAGATTACATCTCCACATGAAATGCAGGAAAAACAGTGCATTTTTGGATTTGTACTGAATGCTTGAGAATCTGTCCTAAGACTTATTAAAGTCAGGGCTCCCTTTAGTACGAACTGGGTTTGTTTCTCACAAACTGCATTCGGGATCCTTCATTTTAGGCTATGAAATGTTTTTCTAATTGACGCAAGAGCTGTTGTGTGAGGCAGCACTGGGAAAGCACAAAGTTGTTTCTACAGTGACCCCTGGCTTGCTGTGGAAGGGATCTTCCTTTCTTTACCTCTGTTGTGTATATAGAAGGCAAATAAATGGCCCATGTTTGCTACTCCTAACAAACTGAAGAGTTCACTAAGGTTATGCCTAAGGAACGTACCAGTGTGTACCATGGCATGTCCCTGTGGCATTGTCCTCTGATTAGTGTCCCTGTCAAAAGTGTTTCATATTTTCTTTCTAGCACACATGTTTATGTCTTCTCTCCTGGAAAACAAAAGCACTATGGACAAGGATAATGCAAACAAAGGTCTTGCTGGGAAGCTTCTGGAGAATAATTTTGGACCAGAGGATTGGGAATCTCTCATTAGTTTAGACCAAGACTGATTTGGCTGGGGTAGTACCTAACTGATACTCAGTATTTGAGTACATACAATACATAGTTTTGGTATAGTTCAAGTTAAGTTTGAGGACCAGGTATAAAGTTCATGCCTGGTTTTAGGTTTACCTGCTGGTAAGTAATCTGAAAATACAAATCAAGTTGAAGTAGGCTAATCTGTAGTCCTGGTTTGGGGTTTATTTCAAATTAAATTTGCTAACCAGTGCTCAAACATAATGGACTGTTGAATGTTACTCACAGGACTTTTAATATATTTGGTGTAAGATCAACTGTCATCACTTTCCTGTTTTCACAATTTTTATTTGGAAATTTTAATTTTTTTAATCATACTTTCTTTTTTACAGCAAACCTCTCATCTTAAAGTCTGTAGGTAAGCTTTAAAAAGTGCTCAGATTCAAATTCAGACTTGTTTTGGCTCCAGCTTCTGTATTTGCTTCAGATAATGGCACACCACAACAATGAAGAATGTAAGGCACGTTCCTGTGGGCGGTGAGCCTAAATTGCAACATAGGAGTAATTAAACATTTTAAAATGTATTTTCTCTTTTTTCCTTTTTTTTTTTTTTTAAATAGCAATTACTTAAATACATTTTTTTTTCTCCTTCTAAAAATTAAAAAAGCCAGAGGGCCAGTCTTCCTGAATAACAAAGCTGTGTTTGTAAGTATGTTTTTGGAAAGGAGATAGAAATCAGGTTTGAAGTTCCAGTGGGTAATCTTAAACAGTAAGAGAAAGATAGTTAATGTGATAAAAAACAGCTAAAAATGTCTTTCTTAGGAAAGAAAAGGTGAGTGATATCCAGTTCTGCTAGAATCATTCATATTAAGCTGCACAACCTACCAGCCCTCATTGGTCCTAGTTGTGTAGGCTTCAAAAAGGAGATAGAAAGGTGCAAACAGAAGTCAGCCAGTCATGTATTAAAAGTTTGATTCTTCCCCCCCATCCCCTTGAAGAACACGTAATTGCTGTGCTCCACATTCTGTGATCTTTTAGCTGCATTTAGAGTGGATAACATTGGGTTATTATTTAGTGTACTTAGAGGCACCATCTTCCTAATTTCTTACTGTTGTTTCCATTATCTGACTTATTGTGGCCTCATTTTCACCACTGGATCATTGTCAATGCTATCAGGTTTTTTTATTGTGTTTATTCTGCCTTTTCCTATGCCCATAGAGAGCAGGAAAATAAGCTGCAAAAGCAAATGTTTGTTATTATTAGTAGTAGCAGTCCACAGAAACTCCACACCAGTGTATTCAGTGTAGCCTGTACTGATTCAGCCACAGGTTAAGAATTTATTTAGTCCAAGTTAGTGGACTAGAGGAGGACGTGTGGTGTCCTTAAGCCGTTTCTGGTGTAATACCACTCACTCCCACTTTGCTCTGTGTTCTGGAGTTATACCATAACTTTTAATGGAGTCACCTATGCTGGCATTGTTGTAAAAGGCAGTTCACCTTAAAGGACTTTTTGGTAGCCATTCACAGCCAGAAATTGTTTGATTTTGATTTTCTGAAGCAGTCTAGGGAAGCCAGATGGCAAGTGAAGAATGATATTTCCTACCAAAAAACTTGTTTTCATCACTGCTGAGATGTTTTGTGCTGCTTCTCTTCCCATACAACTTTGCTGTGTATGAGTTATGAAAGATGCATGATGTAAAAATTTTAGTGACAGAGACTACTTCTTAAATACGGAATAAAAATGAAACAAATGAAATGCCAATGTAAAATTGAGTGGAATTGCCTATACTTTTGCTTTTGTTTGGTTTTTTTCCTCTTCTCCACAGTGTGCTGTTCCTCTTGGTAGCAGCAGTGTGCCTTCCTTTATGTGACACGCAGGTGAGCTCTGCTTTTTAAAGCAGCTCTAGCTAGACCTTGTTGTTTGGCATCTTGCCTAGTGTATCAGGGGTGCAGCTTTTACTTGTAACCTAGGGTGGGATTCCTGCGAAGGAATTGTAAATGTTGCCTGTTGCTGTGTAGTAGTCTTACTGGTTTTAATGTGTTTGCATCATGGTAAAACCTCTGAGCAGTGTGGATATACAGCTCTTTGATGAAGGTAGTGGCTGGGAAAACCACAGTTTAACTTCTTATAGAGCTTAGAGCATATCACTTAGGTTTGAATTAATTGCATGTACTTTCAGGAGGTTCCTAAATTAGCTTTGTAGTCACTCTACATGCTTTCTGTAGTTACTGGAGAAAGAAAGGTGGTACTTCCAGAGAGTGCTGAGTCCAGCAAAGATCTATTCCTTCGAGGGGCTCTTCTCTTTTGGAGACTTAGGAAGGCTGCTTCCTTGTTTTAGATACTTAGTATCTTAAGTTAGGTGGGATGAATCTGAGAACTTTTCTGGGTGCATCTGATGAAATGCAGCCATCAGAAGTGTTGCATCAGTGCTAGCTCCCTCATAGTCCATGGTGCAGAGCAGGAACTTCTGGTGTACAATTAATCTCCCCTGAAAACAGACATCTAAAATACTTGAAAATAAATTCTTCTCAAAAATGTTTATTTTTCTGCATTGATTGTGAAGAGAGCCTGCCTTGCTCAGAGACAGATGTCTGTTTAAAGCATTGTTTTGGATACTGTTTGATAAGTTGGAGCCTTGGAGAGAGAGACTGCTTAGCTGCTGCAGGGACTGAGAGGGGAAAGGAGACAAGACAAAAACTCTCACACCTCCCTGACCGCCAATACAAGACTAAACAGACTGGAGTCCATATGCTCAGATTATTTAAAATGGTGTACATATCTGAAGAAATAGAGCTATTCTTGCCAAGACTAGCTGAGAGCCTGGGTACCCAGTGTATGCCAGGTCTCTAAGCGGGACAAGAAAAGGTTTAGTCTTCCTGGTCGTCTTTGGTCGTCTTCTCTTTGTAGCATAGCTCCCACTTGCTGTACTTGCTTTGTGGAGCTAACTGCAGGGAAATAGCAATATGTGTGTTTACATGAATGTGCATTTATTTATGTAGTTGTTCTTTATTGCAGTTTGATCCAAATGGTTATCTATGGGCTCTAATTCATTTGATCTGTGTTGGTAAGTCATTTTCTTTTGGAAAAAGAATTAGGAAGAGTAAATGTGTTGGAGAAATCAGCTTTATTGTGAAGTTACTGATATTTAAGGTTCTTGATGCAAGAAACACTTGAAAAGAATGAAGTTTAGTAAATGGAAGAAAGTGCATTCCTTTTATAGCTTTTATGTTGAAAACAGCAATAGGATAAACTAGATATTATAGTCAGTTGACAGTGGATGAGAAAATGCACATACAGTTTTAATCAGCACTAAGCTTTTCTGTAAGTTTTTGATGGTTGCCCTACTAAGAGGCACTTCTTTTTGAGAGGAGAAGAAACATTAAAAAAGACAAGCAATAACTTGTAGTTGGAACTTTACTGCACACACTGATATTATTTAAAAATTGTCAAAAATATTCTAAAATATCATGGAATATGCTCCCAGAGGAGAGATGTTGAAATGTTAGGGCTTTTTATGCAATCATATGCATTTAAAAAAAAAAAATAAAAATTGCATAACCTGTCAGGTTTTATTTTGTCTCTTTCACACTAAACATTGGTTTGGATAAATCATAATTCTTCCCTGAAAAGCTAGAAACAGTCAGACCCAGAAAACCTGAAGAAAACAAGAGTAGTAGTTTTTAACTGGAATATTTGTGTCTTTTATAGCATTAAGCTGGATAATAAGGGAGTTGTATTTGGTTCTTAGCTGTCCTATAGACTTAGTGAGTGACTCATTCATGTCTTGTTTGCAAATTAGGGATGCTTCCTTCTTTATTTTGTTTAATCATACTGTAAAATTTTCAGGGCAGAGGTAATGTGTTTATATGTATTTGTGTCTAGGGAGGTCGAGAGATCCCATTCTAGCATGTTGTTAACATACAAATAAGAAGTATAATTGTTTCTTCCTTTAGGAAATGTTATATGGTAAACAATTGTTCATCTAGATAAAACAAAAAGCTAAGGATTTTTCACTTCAGATACTTGTTTGCTGTAATGGGTGATAGTGTGTTCTCAAAGCCAAGAGGTCTCATTCGTAAAGCAGTGCCAGGAGGTGGAAAACTACTTAAGAGAATTTTCAGGAGGCCTCTTCTGTACTTGCAACATGTAGGAAGTGCCAGCATAATGTTTGTGCTCAAAATACAGCTTCTTTCCGTTTCTCTTGTTTTTGAGAGAACGTTTTTGATATGACTGCTGGGTTTTTTGTGCAATTAGATTTCCTGTCAACTGACACAGAATAAAGATGCTCCAAGAAAGGGCAAACAGATGAAGTAACTTACTGCACAGTTAATCAAGTCAGAGCATGAGAGAAAGGACATGTGTTCTACCCTCCAGCTTGTCTAATGGAGGCAGAATTTAGGACATGTATTAAATAGTGTTCTACTGGATTTGCTTCTCATTTTCTGTTTTTCTCTAAAAAAAAAAAACCCCCAAACAAAACAAAGCAAAACAAAACAAAGCCTTGAAAAAAGGATCTGAAAAAATAGAGCCTGAAGCTGTGTTATTCCTTCCTTGAGTGCTTAAAGCTTTTCCCAGAATAGAAATGGGAGCTAACCAAGAGGTAGCTAGGTCAAGAATGTAAGGAACCTGGAGACCCTAGAGCTGAGAGAACTCTAAACAGGAAAGACAGCTTAGAGCCAACAGCTGTAGGAGTCTACGTTGATGAACACATCATAGAAGTTACCCAAAAAGCAGGGTGGGCTGCAGAACCCATTCTGTGACACTTTTCTGTGTGTATTTACACAGACATGTACACACACTTACACACGCACTCCTTTGTAGTTGCTGTGAGTTAGGTGTTGTCTCTTCTTCAGAAGGACTAGCGTGATATACATAGCATGACAGATAACACTTGGAAGCAGTAGGTTCATTGTAGTCATGGTTTAGGCATCCTTTGTGCCGTGTTACCGGACTGTGATTTGGAGGGGTTCCACGTCTGCCAGTACCACAGCCGAACAAGCTGCTGTTTGTCAGAGTGATTGCGTGTTACGGTAATTACACATGTCATTTCAATTACAGGGGTTTACAAAGTACTTCACAAGTTATGGAAACCTAGCTCTTTAAGGTAATGTGTTTTCATATTCTTTTAAAAAGAAAGAGATTGCTGTCAAAAAGGGTTGGAGACATCTGTGTAGCAGTCAGGTAAACTGTAGGGATCTCTGCATTATCAGTGTGAGCTGGGCCACTCTTGGTTAATTATTAATTACTTTTCTTGCAAGAGGAGCCTTATTTACTGTTGATAACAGCAGCATGCGGTTCTTGATAGTTATACTGTGAACTTGAACACTGAATTAGTTTTAAACAGTGTGTTATCAAAGGATGGTGACTCAGTCCTGGAAAAAGAACCCCTAATTACTGGTGCAGGCATTATGAGGAAATGTTAGTTTGTGTTAGCCTTGAAAGCTACATGGTTTGAATCGGTCAGTATCTCCCTTTGCAACACAGTCTCAAAAGTGTTTAGTGGCTGGTGGCTTGCCACAGGACTGGCATGGCCAAGTACCTTAAAAACCTTGAAAACTTGCGCTAATCCCGTGTGTGTGTGTTAGAACTTCAGCCAGACAATAGTCGTTTTGAAAGCAGGTAGCATTACATGTTTACATGGTGTATAATCTGCAGTTGTGTTGCCACTGCATATTATGTGTATGTACATAATACATGTGTGTATAAAATATGGATAAGCTCATTTATTTCAAAACCGTTTTCCATCTGTGTTTGGAGGGTCTAAATTTTACTCAGTCTCACTTTTTCTTCAGTTTAAATGAGACTCCCACTGATGTAATAACAACAGAAATAATGTGCAAATGATATGTACGTTAACGTGCTGATTAATACATTGATAGTATTGTAATACTAATAGATTATGGTTATAATGCATGTAATTATAATATAATGTTAGTATTACCTAATTATAATATTGTGTCATATATTATATAATACTAATATTATGTAATATTACAGTGTTATAATACTACTTAATATACTGATCACTTATACCAAATGAACTGCATTACTAAAATAACACCTTTTTTTTTTTTTCCCCCTCCTCTCTTAGTGACCTGGACCAACAGTACATCAACTATGTATTCAGGTAAAATGAATAAGCCTTTGATACACCATAGCTGGTTTTATGTGGTATCTGTTTTCATTTTCAACTGTGGTTTGTTTAGGAAACACATAGCTAGTGCTACTTAAATGTATTTTTTTAGCAGGACATTCACTGAAAGAGCAGTGCTAAGCTGAATGGTTTAGCAGCTGAATTTTTTTGCTCTGGTTATAGGTGGACATGCCAATATACACCTGGGGAGGTAACGAGGTGTTAATTAAGAATTTTTTAATCACCATACTCACAAGTGATCTATCATTTCCAGAAATAATATTTATAAAGTAACTCCCTGGCAATACCCCACTTCAGAAAATAAAACTTGTACAAAATTGCCAAAAGGGAAGGTAGTGATTACAAAAGTATGATGTGCAAAGAACATGAGCAGCAACTGATTGTTCAGAGTGCCGTTAGAGGGATTGAGTCATTCCGACTTTCGGTTATTTTTCTGATTTGGAGATATAAAAGTGGTTTGTATTTTGTAGTTAGTGAAAGAGCCTGAGTCACTGAGCAGACTCCTGTGTGGTTTTTTTATAAGAAAAAATAAAAATTCAGTAGTTTCCTCAGAGCACCATGTAAGCCAGAACATTCTGCATGCATGGCTTCTACTAGATATTTGTGAGGCTTTATTTGAAGTAAGGTTTATGAAGACTTTACTATATTATTCTCTTCCATCCATAATTACATCTTATATGTGTTGGCCTGTTTTCTTGGAATGGTAGCTGAGGTTGTATGGGAACACTATGGAGTACGGATACTAAGTTCTAAGAAAGTATGGTCAAAAGGAATGAAAGAGAGAGCAGAAGTTAGGAATAAGTGTAACAAAAGTGAAGTTGTGCTTGTCCATTTGATTAGATGGATGTGCGCTCTTATCTGACCACATTAAAGATCCTTGATAGGAACGCATCAGGGACACCAGTGTAGGACAGTTACTTCCATTCCCATTTTCTTGTGAGCATCATCAACATGATAATACTGTGTATCTCTTTCTGCCTTAGTTCAATCAAATCTTCTATTTCCATAAATCAGTGATGCAGGCCTCTAACTTTGCATGTGTATGATTCCAGTGTCTATTCAGCAGGGTCTCTTGCATCGACGATATCTGAATATCAGTTTGCTTGAAGTAGGCTCTTGTTGTAAGTCACTGTTTTCCATCTACTATGAATTGCAAAGCAAATCAATTTTACTGAAAGAAGGTAGTTGTGTTGAAACTGTTTTGAAGAATTAGTTATGGAATTTGCAAATATGCTGCTGTGTGCAGGAGTATCCCATGAAATCCTGAATGAGCTGTAGCTATTTTTCTGTGTTGAAGGGAGAATCATGAAACAAGCAGTAAAATCAATTGATTTTTCATTTGACACCTGTGTGACTGTGGCTCTCAGTTGAAAACTGTATCTGGGCCTGAGCCTTCAAATTCAAATTTTGGCTGAAGGTCTTAATTTTACAGCTTTCATTGAAAAGATGGGGCTGGGTTCCTGCTGTGTTAGTTGATGGTATCCTTTGAAGTCTGTGAAGTTGTGTCCAGCAGAGCGCAGGAGTTCCACATTACATGGGAAGTATGATTATTGATTTAGAGGCTTTTGAAAGGGAGAAACTTCTTGCTAAGGAACTGTGAGGTGCAGTGGTATGTATTTTAAAACAGGCTTTGGGGGTTTTTTTGTTTTTTTTTTTTTAAAGAACAATGGAGTTATGCAAATTGAAAGATGGCTTTTTTAGCATCTGCTTAAAAGTAAAAATGTGTTATCAAAGCTTGCAAAGATTTTCAGCATTTGGGGGCTTAAAGGTCAGTGTAGCTTGGTGGTGCAAAGCAATTGCTGGAGAACAGATGGCTTAGCGGAGGCAGAAGGCTGGATGCTTATTTGTTTGGCTTGGGTCTGTGGATATCTATGTATCTATATATGTATGTATATATTTCTATGTGTTAGGGAAGCTCGTGGTCGATAGCATTCGGAGCATCTTATCTAGGGAAAACAAACAGTACCATGGGCATTAGCATAAGTGCCATCTGATAGCAGATGATGTTTGAAAGGGTGTGAAATTTGGCAGAAGCTCTCTCCTTGTATGTGACCTCCATGACATGCCACGGCGATGAAGGTCTTCCACTGTCTAATGGGGCTGAAATCTTTCTGCTGCCGAAGGCGCTGGCAGGGTTTGTCTCTTTGTGAGACCCCTGTGCATGTAGTTATCTTGGAGATGACTGCCACTTCCCAAATTGGGATGAAGCTGGTCAGCATATTTGAGAGCTATGTAGAGCTACGTATGTGTGTGTAAACACAGCTTTATTGCACAAGCTTAATTTCTGTAGAAAACAGTCAAAAGTCACGCTGAGTAAAGGACATTTTACTCTGAATGTTCTCTGAATGAACACTAACTCCTCACAGGCAGTTATGCGTCAGAATTACTGTAAATGTGTGCTTATCTCTGTCACAGGACACCCAGCACTAAATTTTGTGATTTAGCAGGAGTTAAGATATGTGCTGCTTCCTCTATTCAGGGCTTCTCAAGGACTGTTTTGGCCATGACAGGATCCCAGTCCCACCTCCAGAATAGGACAGAGTAATGTGTACCTGTGGTCTTGTCTGTGTGAGCATGGTTCTGTGATGCTGTGATTTATGATGGAGCTTGCTAGTGTGCAATCAGTGCAACTCTCTCCTCTCAGCACTTATCAGCAGGCCTTTATAGCTCCTTATTTCTAACCTAGATCAGATAGCTGACATGCAGCTGTGCTGGGAAAAGAAAGCAGCTCTGTGGGCACAACCAGATAGTGTTTAGAATCATAGAATCATTTAGGTTGGAGAAGACCCTTAAGACTATTGAGTTCAACTTAACCTAACATTGCCAAGTCCACCACTAGATCATGTCCCTAAGTACCCCATCTACATGTCTTTAAATACACGTCTGATGGTGACTCAACCACTCCCTTGGGCGGCCTGTTCCAGTACTTTGGTGAATAAATTTTTCCTAATATATAGGAAAATATACAGGTTTGCTGTAACAGAGGCTGCTCAAACTGTTTCTGTTCAGTATGAAAGCACAGTTTTACTCTGAGAATAGAGACCGCCTGGATAGAGCAGATTAAAAGTTCTGCCCCAAGCTACTGGATGTTAGAATGTGCCAGTATGTTATATTAAAAACATATATATTTAGATTAAAAAGAAACATTAACTGTATTGGCTCTGTTGGACACTTCCAGAGGTGCAACTGAAATTAGCAAAGTATTCTAACATATGCTGTCCCTACACGCCATGCACTCTTTCTTGTTTTAAAATCTGGAACAATTTAAGAGGGAAGAACATTTTAAGTAAATGTACATGAATAGGAACCTTCCAGAACCAGACAGATCCAAAGAAATATTTGCTGATGTTGAAAGTGTGGCATTTGTCTCACTTCATCACTTACAGCATGATTATTTGATGGCTTTTAAAAAAGGAGCCAGGCCAGGAACAAGTGCAGGAGGGAAAGCAGAGCTGTGCTATGCAGAGAAGGGAGGGATGATGTTGCTTCTTAGTGCCCAACCCCATCCTGTTCATCCATCTCCCTTGTGTTTAAGCATGTGGGGCAGGGAGAGGGAGGAAGAGAAGAGGGGAAATGTACTTCCAAGAACCTCCCTCTAATCCTCCAGTGTTGTTCCCACCACCTTTTTTTACTGCAGTATTGTATTTCCCCGCACTCCTGACTTCTGCGTTAGTATTCCGCTTCCTAGTGCTTTTTCCAGTAATCTCACATTTTCTCTTATTCCTTTCCAGACCGCCACTTCTTATCAAGGAGAGAGCCAGATTTGCCACCCCCACAGGCAGGGGTTGCATAAGGGGGATGGGTAGTAATGTCTACCTGGCGTGTTGGGGGATATATAATGTGTCTTAGAAGTGGGTCACGGCTCATCTTGGGCTTTCTCCTATGCTGAGGCAGGTAGAGATATGTTACTTCTTGTGGAGAACCTGGGAGAAAGTTTCAGTACATCCCAGTATCTGTCACTGTCTGATATATGTTCACAAAGACATGCCAGATATAGCCTAGCAGTCACTGGTAAGGAGAAAACAAAGATGTATAGCAGAAGGGTTTCAAATGATGAATAAATGCCACTGACAAAGGATGTGAGGTAAAGGCTCTACTCTATGCAGCTAAACTTCATCTGGCTTCTGGAAGAGCTGCTAATCTGTCACTTTTGTGAATTAAAAAAGCTGCAGTAGATTTTCTGCTGTAGGGAAGGGCAGTTTTGCAGGCATAAATTACTGTTCTTGCTGATGAAACCTTCTTTTAGTCAGAAAGAAGACCACAGGTGACCCAGCCCTCAGTAGCATTGAGTACAGGGGAAAAAGAAAGGAGCAGAGAAATGTGGCCCAGGGATTTTGTTTTTGCTGAAACCTGATGTCCGGGCTGTCCTGCTGGAAACCTCAGAATCTCTGATCTGGTTTTACAACATCATGATGTCTTTTTTTTACTGATGCAACACAGCTTTAATGCCATCTAACCCATTTGCCTTAACCTGCCCCACACTTCACAAAGAAGGTTTTGTTTTCCTCCGATGTTTTCTTTGGATTGAGGCCTGAGATATCTGGTAGGGTTATCAGTTCCTCTTGGTTGCAGAAGAATGTTTCTCTCTGAGCATTTCCCAGTCTCACTGGGTTTTTTTGTTTGTTTAAAAATTAATAATGCAAAAAGCAGAAGTGGACAATCACAACTTAGTAATAATTCTCGTCACTGTTGATATAGTTTCACTTGCCCTGTCAGTCTTCTTGTTTTCTCAAAGGCAATAGGCCTTTGCTTCCTTTTCTCTCTTTACCAGGAAACTGAGGAATTGGGCTTGTTTATTGTGAATTCCTCTTGGCATCCCATGCAGGGAGAGCATGCGTGTGTGAGGAGGAGGGACGGGGGTGAATCACTGTAAGTGATCTGCTTTGCCTTGTTTAATATCTTTGTGACAACCACATCTTCTAAAAACATGTATCAACATTGGCAATGTGAACATATTGTACCAGCTGATGCCTTTCAAAGACATTTTATAAAATATTAAGCCTAAAATACCTGCTTGCCTGTCACTCATGAACTGCTTCTTCCTTCAACCTGTTGTCTTCCATGGCTGATTTCAGTGGCAAGCGTCTCCCCAAGGCTTCCTTTGCCATGGGATTTCCATGTTCTTTGCAGTTCCATTTGCTACTGATGCCTCTATGAATGATGCTGGGATTCAGCAAAGCATGCCGAGGGCAGGCCACTCTGAGAACTGGGACCAGCTGAGAGCCAGCAGGCTTGGAAACATCTGTGCTAATGCGGGAAAAGGGAGTTGGACTGGTGTAAGCACCACGCTGATGATACTGTACTGCTGCAGGTACCGGAGGTAGCTCATTTACAGCGAGTTCAGTTTTCTAGCCATAGCCTTGTGTGTTGGGAACCACTTCCAGCTCTTCCTCTGCCTTAACCTTTCATTGTGCAGGCTTCTGTTCCTCTACTGGCTGGGTTGGCACTTAACTGCCATTAGTGGGCCTAGTGAACTGTAAGAATCACTGGTAATTAGCCAGGGAAAATTGCCTAGCTTTAGCATTTGTAACATTAATGAATGTCTTCTTACCTTTGCAAGTCCAGTGCTTGCTGCTTATCAGGAAGCAACCTTTCCAGGTGCTCTGTTCTCCTTCTCCCTCTTGTCCTTTGTGTTTGGTATGGACGTATGTTGTTGGTAATTGGAAGAAGCTGTAGCTCTGCTTTGGAGACATGCTTGCTTCTCCCATCTTCCAGTACCCCAGAAAATGTTTCTGTAGCCTTCTAACCTTGGAAACAACATGGAATGAAAAAATGTGGAAACAAATCTGAAATTTACTGGAAGAATCAGTAGCACTGAAAAAGGCTCTGTACAGCCTATACCGCAAGCTCAGAGGACGAAGGCTTTGTAGGACCTCAGAAATCTTAAGTGATACTTCAGGTAAAGAGCTAGTCACATCTGGTTTTCTTCTTTCTTTGTATCTTTCTGAAAAGTGTGCATCATTTGGGTTGATACTTGGATTTATTTTCATGCGTTTTTTAAAAACTTGTTTAATGGCAGCATTTGTCCTTTCTCTAACTGATGTTTTGGGCATGAATGTGTAGTGCATGTACAACCATAACGGATAAGACTATATTTCACTCTTACAAGAAGTGGCAGACAGCATACCACAGAACAACAACTATAAATTGCAGCTTTCATGCAACTAAAGACAGGACATCAGGAAAATTGTCTTTGCTGGGAGGGTAGGATAGCCCTGATATAAGTTACCCAGAGAGGTATGGGAATCTCCATGCTGGGAGGTTTTTGAGATCTGGCTTTTTGAGACAGAGCCACAGAAGGCATGATCAAATATTGGTGATAGTCCTGATTCAGGTGAGAGGTTGTGTTAGGTGACCCTGGACATTCCTTCCCAACCAACTTTTTTTTTTCTTTTTTCATTGATACTTATGCCTCGGTTATTCTACTTAACTGGAATAAGTTTCACCATGAAAAAAACAAACACAAAGCTATCAATTTATAATGTTCCAGCCATGTCCTAAATTCTGTAGTATACAATTAATCTTTTTTTATTATTTTTTTTAGTGTGGTACTGTTGGCTTCTGCATCCCATCCAGCAGGTAAAGTGGATTGAGGTATTCCTTTTTTAGGTTCCCATGATGCCTTTCCTTTCCATACATATTTTTAGAGGCCAAACCTTGTAGGATTTTAGCCCTGGAATTCAACAGGAATATGACCAATAATTTGTTATCCCATAGGAAAAGGAGAGGAGGGTATATAACACTGTGTAATTTGCATGATATTTACTAATACCTTTCTTAGCTGCCCTTTGCAAAGAACAGCTCTTGGGGTGGTGCACAGTAAAGAACAAGAATTCACTAGGTGACTATGTCCTTTTCAGAGCAGTGTCCCAGCAGCCCGTATAGAGCTGAGTTTCATTCTCCGCGTTGCCCTCAATGCTATGCAGAGATCTTGTTTTGTTACTTTCAAAAGATGTATCCCATCGCTTGAGCCCATGGCAGGATTTTAAGTAGCAAAAGATGAAAGGCTAAAAGTGGAGGAATTGAATATTTGATGGTGGCTAATATTCTTATCATACTGATGTTTAAATAGTTAGAAGGATAAAGATGATAGTCCATTGCTTTCACTAGACATTTGCTCAGTCAGAAAAACAAAAGAAGCAGCACTTAAATAAACATAAATTCTCCCTTTAGCCTGGTAGTGCATGTTGTGTATATAGCATTCCCCCACCAGTATAGACAGACATGTTAAGCAAAATAGTCCTGCATTTCAAAAAGTGAAAGATGGATCTTCCTCCGGATCTGTAGAGCTTGAAGGCTGGAGAACTCTTGGGAATTGTTGCTACCAAGAACGAGGGTCCAAGTTCTTGGAAATGCAAGTACTTCAAAGCTCTGCTTGGATCTAGGAGAACTTTTTTAAACCTCTCAAGTTGCTCTGTGTGACAGAGTTCAAATGCCGGAGGAGAAGCAGCCAACATATGTCTGTGTTTCCTGTTGCTTCAGGAGGAACTACCATGAACTCTGTAATAAAAGAAGTGAATATGATGCATGCCTATCCACTGGCAACTGTTACTTAAGCAGGATCTTCTGTATAGTAACAAAGAATACTCTTAGTATCCCTTTCCCCTTTTTCAACCAAAGGGAGGAACTGGCTAGAAGCAAGGTCAGAGAGAAATCATTAAATGCACTAGAAATGTGGAAAGCATCATAAGTGAAAAGTCAGCCAGCTGTAAAAGCTCAAAGGAATGTTAAACTGGTAATGTTCGTATAATTGCTGTTCCCCTGCTTGTAACAATGGGTAATTTTTTTTCCCCTGTGTTCCACTAAGTATATTGCTTTGTCCCTCAGGTGATCTATTCAGTGCCTTGGACTTTCCATTCCTGTACTTCTACAGGTTTCATAGCAGCTGCTGCGCCAGGTAACCTTTCTATAACAGGACATGTGAAAGTTTTCAAAATAAGAGATCCCACTGACTTCAAACCTTGACTCTCGGTTAAAAATTTTGGAACATGCAAAACCTTAGTTATACTAGTTTCTGCTGGCATAAGCCAGTAAAACTGCAGAGAATACGTGTCTGTGCATGCCTGTGGATATGTGTTTGAAGGCCTGAGATTCAAACGTGCTGGAAGTATGTGTGTTTATTTGAGTGACTGCATTCTGATCAGGAGAGTTCCCAGTTCCCAGTAAAATAATTTTTACCTCATGTAGCAAAGCTTTGATAAATAGCATCTCTCAAATGTTTCTCAAGTTGGATTGACCCTTGTAAAACTTGCTGTTTGCAGTGATTACAAAGTATTACTCTTCAGCAGTATATGTATGTACATGGATTTATTTACCTGTACATCTTGTTATTTTTCAGAGTGCTTTTTTGAGTAAAAGGGAAAAGCTTTAACAAGCATTCTTTCATTTTGAGTAGTGAAAGTTCACTGCCCAATAGCATAATCCTCACAGGACAATGCAAGTATGTTTTCTATAGGTCTTAATTATCTAAAAAAAATTATTTCTGTGTTTTCCCTCCAGTCTTTTGCCAAATTGAAGTATTTTCTTTTTAGATGGGAAAAAATATTTTCGTGCTAACTGATGGCAAAAATATTTTCTGATTGTTAGGAACTTTCTTAATTATATCTGTATTTTTCATTAAAAGGGAATATTAAAAATGATTGTTAAATAATTTCCCTATGTACGTAGTTTTTTGGTATGAAAGTGGCTTTTTTCAAGGGTGGACTACCCACATTACAAGTAACTTGCAGTCAGGTATTAACAGTAGGTAGGTGAAATCTTTTTTTTTCTTGAAGGAAAGGTCTAATTGCAGGCACTAATGGATATCTATCTAGCCCAGATACTCTTCTCTTTTATTTCAATTGAATTTTACCACTGTTGTAGCCTCCCACTTCCATTCCTATTGCCCCATCTTCAGTACATGTATAGTAGATAGCACTGTACACTACAGCAACTGGAAAGGAATAGTTAGATGGAGAAAGAAGCACCTTGGTTGCTTTCCTACATCTTGTAATCTAGTGTTTTGGTAGACATAAAGGATTTGGAGGAAAACCTATACAATGTAAAGTAAGGGTGACTGATGCAGCTAAATTCACTGTCTGTGCAGAATGTCTGAAGCATTAGTAATAAGGTGCAAAGTGCTCCATTTATTTAATGAAATAAATTTACATTAATTGTGACAGCAGTATTTCAGGTATTATAATTAGCTGTTTCACAAACAGCTTCAAATTGCTCTGACTAAAAGCCATTCTCGGCAGGGCAGAAGATGTGGAACAAATTTAAGCCAACTGCTGGACTTTCAGAAATTTGGGCAATGCTGTTTCATTGAACTTACTGATTTCTCAGAGTAGAAAGTTCTACTGTTCAACATTTCATCCTCTGCAACAGGGAGCTGAGCTTGGGCCTATCTTTTATCATCAAAGCAGCATCTGCTTTCTTGGCTCTAGGCACAACGGATAGTCCTTTGGGGTCCCATGTTATGGCTCAGTGTAAGAATCCCTAGTGCCTCCTGCTCCTGGGCAGTTACCTTACCCTACTGTTTGGTGTATCAAAAACACCTCTACTGACATGTGGCTGAGACACAGCTTTGCCACATGTACTGAGCAGGGAACAGCACTTGGCTGAGGCACTGGGGTCCGGCATGGAACTTCTGACTTGGGGAGCCACCGTTTTCCACCCTTCCTGCTATTGCAGAGAGGGCACCAACTGCATTGCATCAGTATCCAGAACAGCATTTCTTCAAATACCAAGGCACTTCTTGCTGTGTTGATCCTATCTCCTTTCCCATGCAGCTTCCTACAGTACTTTGTAATCTCTTATGACTCTCAACCAGCCACACAGTAATGTGTGCCTTACACATTTTGAAGTCCTTTTCTATTCACGGCTTGCTGGTTTGCACTATTTCACTGGTTCACAACCAGTGGGTTGTAAGTATGCCACAATTGAAACAAAATCCAGAGCCAAAGCTTACAGGCTCTTTGAGGTCCAGTGAGATGTGGAACAGAGTTTCCTTAAGAGTAGTCTTGGCTACAGGAGCACTGGGGACTACTGTCCTATATGACTTGAGAATGAGAATTCATTTAATTGTCAGCAGAGAGCTTCAGAGTATTCTCCCAGCACTACTGAGTCATCTTTCTGTCTGTTACAGAGCAGAGAAGTATTTGACTTCTAATTGGAATTTAGGCTTCGTG
Organism: Caprimulgus europaeus; assembly: GCA_907165065.1. Next base: position 49,911,554 of record OU015525.1, read on the forward strand.
AAGTTTGAACAGCTTGAAAGCTTCAGGCAGAAACTTTCCAGTGGTTATTTTTTCAGTTCAAGGCTCTGTGGAGGTTGAAGTGAGTTAGTTGCCAAACATGTGTGGCTCCTGTTGAAATTAGCATCGCCTTTATTCAGAGACATTTCAATGTCTGAAGTTAATGTTTCACCTCATGTTTCCAGTAATCCCTACTTTTCTGATTATGCAAGTGTGTTAGAGACCAGCCATAAGAGCATCAGCTTTACTTCACTCAGACTTGAGTCACTGACTGAACAAAACTGAGATGTACTGGACACAGTGTAAGCTCTTTGTCCACCAGCTTGCTTTCTCTAAAGGGGATTAACACTGCTTGAAGGGTGATTGTTCGGTTCTGCATTAGGAAAACCAAGATGCCTGTAAGAGGTTGCTTAGTTGAAGTTAAGAGACTTTATTAACAAGCTTTCCTCATCCCTTGCAGTGGACTGTTGGGATTCTTTCTGATGTTGCACACAGTGAAGCTAAAAAGCAGCACAACCTCAGGGCAATACGCAGCATGGAATTTCCTTGCAAAGGTAAGAGAGACTGTCACAGGAACACAATCGATCTGTGCTTATCCCAGGAGAACTGAGCAATTTCTGCATCTCTCTAGTTTCCTTTGCTATTCCTATTTAATGCTCCTAGGGGCCTGTATGTGCAACCTGCACATATAGTTTAGGCAGCAAAGTTGAGGTGCATAATAAGCCAGATTGTTAGCCGAGATTAAATACTGTATATAGAATTAGTATAATGGAGCTGGGCTGATTATTACAGCTAAGGATTTGGCCTACTGAATACAAATAATATCCCAGTAATACAAATCTGTGTTTCCAAAAGTGTTTTGGAGAAGAGTGCTCCTTCTAAGAGTGTATGTACCAGCTGTTGTTTCCAGTGTGTCTTCTCAGAATCAAGAGTTAAAACTAGTTCCCTGAAGTTCAGTACCACAACTCCCACTGCTGTTGTTGTAGGAGAGAGCAGTGGATGCCATTTGCCTTGACTTTAACAAGACTTTTGACAGTATCTTCCACAGTATTCTTACATCCAAATTAGACTGTTACCGTCTGGATAGGCAGACAATTAGACAGGCAAAAAAATGGTTGGATGATCAGGCTTAGAAGGTAGAGTTTAATGACTCCTACTCTAACTGGAGGCTTGTGAAAACGGAGTAGCACAGGGGTCTGTCCTGGGATCCATCCTGTTTAACATCTTTATTGAAGAATCAGAGGTGATAGGGTGCACTCACGTTTGCAAAAGACACCAGACTGAGAAGACTAGTCAGTAATGCTGAAGGACAGGGTTGCCTTCCAGAGGGACCTGGACGGGCTGGAGGAATGGGCCAATAGAAACCTTACAAGATTCCGCAAGGACAGATGTGAAGCTCTACACATGGGAAGGAAGAGCCCCTGGCAATAATGGAGACTGGGGACTGGGTGGCTGGAAGCAGCATTGTGGGAAAGGAGCTGTGAATTTTGGTAGACAGCAAGCCTGAACATGAGCCAGCAGCATGCCCTGGCAGCTAAGAAGGCAAAAGGTATCCTGAGTGGTCCTAATAGTAGCAAAGGCAGTAAATTCATGGAAGTCATCATGCCCCTCTACTCAGCACTTGGTAGAAAGCATGTGGAATAGGGAGCCTTTTTTTAGGCACCTCAATACAAGGAAGACATTGATAAACTGGAGAGAGTTCAGCAGAGGGGTGCCAAGAAAGTCAGGGGGCTGGAGCACTTGCCTTATGAGGAGCAGCTGCCGGACCAGACTTGTTCAGCCTGGAAGAGAGACAGCTTTGGGAGCACCTAACAAACAGCAGCCACCCAGTAGCTATAGAGAAATTATCGAGACAGATCCAGGCTCTTCACAGTGGTGCATGGCAGGGGCATGGATGAAAGATTACAAGCATAAATTGAAACGATGGGTTCAGATATAAGGAAAAACTTTTTAATCCCAAGGACAAGTTAGGCAGCGGCACAGGTTGTCCAGGGAGGCTGTGCAGTCGCTGTCTTTGAAGGTTTTCAAGACTCAAATGGACAAAGCCCTGAGCAACCCATTGTGACCTCTTGAGGTCCATTCCTACTGGAATTACTCTATAATCTGTAGATCTAGGGTTCAGCTGTACTTGATTTAAGTTATTAACAGCTCATTTGTTAAATTATCAGTGGTAAATGCCATCAGAAGAGCTTGTCAGATTCCTTTTCCCTCTTAGATTTTACTTGATTTCATCACTCTTAGCTAGGTTATTTGGAAACCACAACCTTCCTATGTGGTTTGTGATCACAGCTTTCCTACTACAGTGAATGAAGCTGTTACCTTAAAAAAAAAAGTACATTTGCATAGTATGTTTGTTTAGAAACTGTAGTCAAATGAGTCTCTCTTTTCTGAGGTTAACAAGAAGGGAGTGATATGGCTTGTTTTGCGCTTTGCATGCTGTTCCACACTGTACAAGTCACATAGAGTTTCTCACCAGTTTGAATTTCTTCCAAACATTCTGACTGTGCAGATATTAGTACCTTAGCTTTCTCCTTGCTCCTTGGTAGCAAGTCAGCTATCTAAAGCTTGCTCCTTCATCAGCCTGAGCAAGAGGAGGCTCTGGGGGCACCTTATGGCAGCCGTCCAGTACCTGAAAGATGCCTATAAGAAAGCTGGCGAAGAACTGTTCACAAGGGCACGTAGCAATAGGACGAGGGGTAATGGTTTTAAACTAGAAAAGGGTAGATTTAGGTTGGATAGTAGGAAAAAGTTTTTCAATATGAGGGTGGTAGATCATTGGAACAGGTTGCCCAGAGAGGTAGTGGAGGCCTTGTCCCTGGAGATATTCAAGTAAATTTGCTCTAGTAAAGGTGTCCCTGCTCACTGCAGGGGGGTTGGACTAGATGACTGTTGAAGGTCTCTTCTGACCCAATACATTCTGTGATTCTGTGATTTATTTTTTTTTTTCTTTTTTGATGTTCTGAGTTGGAGATGGAAATAGCTGGCTCTGCTAGTAGGTATTGTGAATAAAGAGAAATAGCTCTACATGTGGTATTTATGACCTATCTGAAAAAAATGCAATCAAAGATGTGTTGCGAAATATATTTGAGGCAGATTTGGGTCCTTCCCAGCTGAAGTGGATCAGAGCTGCAAAATCTGGACTGGATCAAAGCTTTCCCAAAGTTTAGGAGTTTCTAGGTTTGTGTTGTTTTGGCCAACTCTAGACATAAATTAGACAAAGTTGTCACTGTGTGTCACTGTGATAATTTGATCTGTTATTCATCCTTAAAAGTCTGTGTTTGTTAATGTGCATGGTTTAATTTTCTTGCTTACGAAGGTTTCTGTAACAGAGTAAATTAGTCCTTTTCCTGTTGTAGCTTCTAAGCCAGTGCTTAAATTGTATGTCTTCTCTTGAGTTCAGAGAGGAGAATAAGTAATAAGGACAGGAGATCTGTCTGTAGTATTAATTTTATCAAAACTAGCAGTTTCCTTAATGTCTTTCACTAGTGTTTTAAAGCTTGCTGTAAGAACGATTTTAGGGCTCAGTCATGCCCATTTGAGGCAGCATGAGGAGCACAGAGGAACTGCTGCTCCAAGTACTGAAATGCAGCTGATTTTCGAGTAGAAGTCAATGACTGTTTGAAAAATTCAGAAATACTATGCATCAGTTTTAGAACAGGGATCAAAAGGGTCTGCAGGGACAGACAACAGATAGGCAGAAAGCAAGAGCTGAATTGGAGCTTGCCTATAGGGGTAGGGGCTGATCTACCAATTCCTACAAAATTCTCACAAGGTATCTTGTAACTATAAGGAAACATAAATTTCCATATGGGGTGGTTAAGAAGAGTCCTATCTATCTGGTCACTAATGCTGCTTCCTGCAGGTGTTCGGGAGTGTTAAAACTACATACTAATCCAGCCCAACATTCCCTGGGTATGAAGGCTTTCTCAGTCATATCTTATGTCATCATAGGTGCAGAAAAGCAGTATTTAAGTAGTACTGTAAAAAACTCTTTAAATCCAAGTGTGTGACTCCCTTTGGAAAAAAAAAAAAAAGAAAAAAAAGAAAGGAAGTTAATGTGGATAAAGAATAAAGATAGAAAGTATTTGGATCTGGACTTGCAGAATGAGATCCAGTGGAAAAAAACCCCTTCTGTTTACAACAGTGGCTTTGCAGTCCCACATGAGCATTTTTCTTGGATTGAGTAGTGCCCTAGATCATCCTCGTAATCTTTCAGACTGACTGGAGTTTTCACCAGCAGTTGGAAAGGACCAGCATTTGAGGCCAGAATATGTTTATCTTGCAAATGAGCCAAGAAAAGAGAATGCTGTAGTCCTCAGACAGCAGCACAGACCTCTGGGAAGGTGCAGAGAATCAGAAAATCTGTTTTCCATTTGGATGCTTTGTACCTATGTGACTGATGAGCTGGGCTAAGATTGTTGCCACCACTTCATTTCTTGTTAAGTGCTGATAGACCAATAAACTAACCATGAGATCCATTCGGGCCTGCTTTGCAGCTTCAAGGAGACATTCTTTGTGAAGCCCACATATTTGGCCTCCTTGCCCTCTAATTTTTCATTCACTTAAAAACTGGAGCTGGGTCATAACTTGTTTTTATGATACTTACTTTGGCCACAGCAACTGAATCATTGTAAGAGGTCTTTAAATTCTTCCCTGTAATGATTTCTGACAGCTTTCGTGTCAAAGCATTGCTTTGTGCAGAGACAGACGAAGCACAGCTTTAATCTGTGTATATAGACCTGTGTGATCTTTATAGTGACAAATACTCTCTGCACTTTTGCTGTGAAAGCAAATAGCGTGTGTGTTAGTCATATCTGTATAGATTTGTGAGAAATGACAAAAAAATCACTAAAGTTATCTGTAAAACAAAAAAAAATGCTTTTAAGCAGCCCAAGAAGTATGGAATGGTTTGTCATAGCCTTGTACAGATTTAATCCCCAGAAGACCAAGGATTTGAAGCAGTACTGAGATTCCTTGTTTTAATTTGAAAGATATGCTAGTATCATGGGTCATGTACTAGTAAGAAAAACTGGAGATGCTGATATATACAGACAGAAGCATCTGGTGAGAACACTAATGAGCTCTAACAGTGCTGTCAGTGAGTTTGTTTAGATGAAGGCTGCCAATCTGTATCTGGTGATGAAACCTATTAGAGTCTCTAGAAGTTAAGCATCAGAAATTATATAAATCATGAATAGAGGGGAAAATGTAATTTCAGAACTTTTCTTCAGCAAGGTACTGGTTACTTATGAACTCATATTCCTGTGTTAATGTTTAATGTTATACTAATAAATTTGTAGTAGGGAATTCAGCTTGTTTCCAATAGGTACCTGTTGAGAAAGCTTGTTATAAAGAGAAAGAATAAATGGGAAGGACAATGGATTTTGGATTCTCTCTTCCTCCCTCATCTGAAGAAATGAAGTTGGATAACAAATTAAGTTGCATTGAGTTTTACACTGACTTTCTTAGGCATTGGTTAGAAGATAATTTGGATTGATCTGATCAGGAGTATGCAATTCTTTTCTATAAGGCCATTCCATGCACGTTATGTATTCTCTAGTGTCTCTGAACAGTGTTGGAGGCTCCCTGATACATAAAAGCATCTCCTGACAGCTGCTTTGGTTCCTTGATTGTTAACTTTAGAAGTCTTTGTCCTGGGCCAGACATTGCAAAAGTAATTTTGCAGGGGCATCTGAAAAGTCTCTTTATCTGTGGGTCCTATGTACCTAACTGTAGCCCACTGTACTTGTACTCCAGCAGTTTTAGTCCTCCCCCAAAATAGATAACAGCTATTCAGAATGCCTCCCGTAGTCTTTGATTTTACATTTTGTGTCTGTGTATCTGCTTCCTTGGTCCCCATGGTGTCTTGAAGAGAATGCATAGACTAGATCTATCTTCATGTTAGTGCAACAAAATGGATGATATCCCTCTTAAAGATTGGAAAAGTACTGATGTTTTTTATTAAAGCAGAAATTATCTTTTTCCTGCTTCTCTTAAAATGGAGAGGCCACAGCTGCAAATCTTCTGGTGTTTCTAGCCTGGTTATGCTCACTGCACCTCTCTTCACAGATAGCAATTCACATGAGAATTTTATCTGCTTTAATTCCAGGGACAAACCAACCAAGAGAAATAAAATAAATTAATGTAATTAATGCTTTTCCACATTTCTGCATTCTTAAAGCCTCTGCTAAAGCATATGCTTCTATTTGTATATCTCTTAATTCCTCTCTCACTGTTGTTTAGCATGCAAGCGCTACAAAATATTCTGGTCTAGAATGTCAGTTCCTTCCTTCTGCTGAGGACTATTTATTTAAAGAAGTAAGTGCCATTAAGAGAGTCCTGGCGCTGGTACCTTCTGAAGCAAATGGCTGTCCTTGCTCATCTCTGTCCTAATGGGAGAGGATCTGTATAAAAAAATCTGTTTTAAAATGTTATACATATAGCATAACCCAAACAAGAATGTGTTTGATTATCTGGCACTTGCTCACTTGGTTATATTGTAGGCTGAAATAGTGTTTCCTTTGCATGCTGCTGTGCTCAGGCAAAAGTGACAGTGAGATTCTTGGCTGAAAATCACATGGCTTTCTTGGCTTGGACCTCATAAAGCTTTATGCAAAAATGTCATAAACTCCCACGGGAGTTCCATGAACACAGTACATTTTCATTCAGCAAAAATCCTGCACTGCATGTAAGACTGTCTCAAGATCTCTGCTCACCCAACCTGGAAAAAGTGCAGCTGCAAGGCAGAGCCCTGGGAGAGAGGCAGAATTGTGTGACAGACCTGGCTGGGCTCTGGTGGGACGTGCTTTCTGTGGCACCAGTGTGGTTTGAAGTGCATCTCTAATCTGAGAGTGGGAGCTTCCATGACCCTAAAGCTTTCAAGTATACCAAGAAGGGGTTCATAAAAGTAGAAGTGCGCTTCTTCCATCTACACACCTTGTGTACTTTTATGCATGTGAATATGCACACACATAAGCATAAGGATAATTAATAATGGTAAAAATCCTTATTGATTTGTGGTTGGTCCTCACTGTATGAAATATATACCTTAGCACATATATTTGATTCCTGTGAGTCATCATGGGGACTGTTCAAATACCATGGAAAAGAGAATGTGTTTCTTAACTGAGCTTAATGAGCAGATAAGGCAATCAGTGTGCTCTTAGCTTCATCTTAAGGGTCTATAAAAAAGACCAGTTGCTAAAACCTTAAAACTGTAGGTTTTCAGGTAGTTTCCATGGAGACAGCATGATAGTTACATCCAACACTAATTACACCATATAATGGTTGGGAAGACATCAGTCTTCGTAACAACGCCTTTGTGTGCTGCATGACCACTAAGCTAAGTAAGTGGCACAGACTCCCTGGGGCACTGCTATAATTTAAGGAAGCTATCTTCTAAGTATAGCTGAGACTTGTTGGAGATTTTGAATCACCAGGTAAGGGAAAATTTTAATATGTACATTAAGGGGTGTTGTGTATCCATTGAAAATGGCAGCTACATCGCTTTTGGGCATGACGTGGTCACATGAATAAGTACATAAAGTTATGTGTTGTGACTTGGGGGTAGTATTGCAGCACAATTTTCATCTGTGCTCAATATAATAAATCCAGCATAGGCAGACATTAATTGATAGATTGAGCCCTAAATGATGCTCTGAGTGAGTTTGTTTCTTTTTATACATCTTGATACCATTTAAAGTGCGTCATGTATATTTGGTATTGTTATTCTCTTCAACATAAAGCTAACTGCAGAACTACTAGCTTGGACAATGTCTTTTTCACCCCTATCCTTGATAAACCATCTCTAGATACTTGACAGTAGAAAATGACAATTTAAAAGTCGATTTTGTTGACTCTAATAGAATTTTGAATTGCAGAAGATGCAGGTTCATTGGTTCCTCTGCATAATAGATTCCTAGTCTCCCATGTTTTTATCTGGTCTCCTGGAGTTACGTATGGAGAGCTGAAGCTGGAAGATGAATCATAAATGTGACAAGACAAAAGAATGAGCACTGTTTTGGAAATTGTTTCCATTGCTAATGTACTGGTGTAAATGCCAAAATTATATGGAAGAATGGTGCGCTATATAACATACTAATGTAGAAGGTTTCAAAGCTAACTAAGTCTAGGCTTCCAAAAATGAGCAAAAATAGCCAAGTTCTTCTCCCTTGCTAATTCCCTGTTCTTTTCAGCATCTGGATTGATAGCTTTTTTGATTCTTAAAAACCTTCATGGGTGAAATGTCTCCAAACTGCCTTACAAATATTGAGCCTGATCATTGACTTCTCTGACAGGCTCTTGGCCTCACACTCCAAGTTGCTTTCTCCAGAAACTTCTGATGTTAATGATCTGTTGCTGTCTGAAACAGGTCTCCCTGTCTTTCTCTTCCTCTCCCTCCCCAACTCAACCAATCTTTGCAAAATCTCAAGTGCGTTCATTTCTCAATCCCAGTCTGTACATCTGTTTAAGGATTAGATTTTGACTTTCAACAAAAGACAGCAAACAGCCACAGGGCTCTGGAGGAGGCAGACTGAATGGCTTATATCTTGTCCCTGAAATATGTAGTGCTCAGGGAAATCCTGTATGCTTCAAATGAACTCAGGAGATCACTGTCAGCTGTTCTCATCGTGTCCACAACTAGCATGGAGAGGAAAAGGGCAAGAGTCCAACTTATCCCTCCTTGTCTTGCTATGGATAGTTGTCCTAAAGGGGCAGAAAGGAATGGGTCTTCTTGCAGAGGCTTCTCCACCATTTCTGAGGCAATGGGAGACCAAAGACAATGGTCAACTCTAGTCACTTCTGTCATTGTCTTCCCATGCACAGGACACGCAGGGACTGCTGAAACCCAGAGGGATAAGTGTGTAACCTTGTGACATTGCCCATAAAAGGCATTGCTCAAAATTAATCAGCTGTGTTAATATTTTAGAAAACAAGTATCGTGTTTTTTAAAGTTTCTGATGGAATATTTTGACCTTTTGTAACAGTGAATGGTTAGAAAGCCCTGGAAGGACTTTTGTTTTTGAATGGAAAAATAAAACCTTAAAGAATACCAATTCTTCCTTGCAGTCCTTAGTAATAATAATAGCATGTCGATTTCTTTCCATTACATCATCAGTAAAACAGCATAAACACACCAGAGAGTGGCAGTGGAGAGACTGCATCTCTGTTATTATTGTTGGGTTGTACAGAAAGGGGTCAGCAGGGGGATTTAGTTATCTGGTCTGGGAATTGTTTGTTTATGAATTAGGTTTTCCCAAAGGAGAAGTGAGATGGGAAATACAATAGGAAATGGACTTTATACATGCGAAGAAATACAAAACTGTAAGTGTCATGTGGGAGAGAGGTTGATGGAAACTTACTATTTTTGCTAATAGATTTTTTTAAAAATACGTGATTACGTATCACAAAGTTTCCTATGCTATTTTTGATACTGGTGATATCCTCTGCAGAGTTCTGAGTTAGTCATGACAGAAAAATGTTTTACATCTGATAATGTTGACAAGGAACATAAGCACTTCAGGTGTTTCTATGGATTTTAACAATGGGAAAAGGCGTTCTATTACTTTTCACTAAAATATTCCCCTTAAGCCAGGCATCCTCATTGGTTCTGACAGTATCCTTGAACCCTTCCAGCAACATTTGGGCTTTCTATGCATAAATAAAGCAACGTTTGTAGAATCTGTTCTCTTACAGCAGTGATACAAGAGCAGGCAAGAGGGAGTTTGAAGATGCACTCAAAAAACACACAGGTCTTGAACTGGCAATGGCCTCAATCCACAGTGTTCAGCCTGAGACCTTTGGGCAATCTAGCATGGAAAGAGCAGTCACTGAGAATGTGTGCAGCATCCTACCCAGCACCTCCCTCTATGGCAAGGTACTCCATATATCATCAGCCTTTGCACGAGGGAACAGTCCTTACCTGGATTATTTCAGCCAGTTGTGGAGGTGGCTTCAGAGTGCACAGCTGGGTGGGTGTTCACCTACCTGATGTCTGTGTGGAAAAGTTCAGCGTTGGCTTCCCAAGTTGCTCAGGGGACATTTTCTGTGGTCAGTCTTCTGGTCTGCTTTGTGAAGGTATTAACTGATATAGGGCAGTTATGCACGTGGCTTTGGACTGAGTGTCCAGCTGACTTTTGAAAAGACATTCAGTTCTTGTGATGTGTGGACACACATTGATGTAGCCTGTAACATATCTGCCTCTGGCCCCATTTTTTTGCCTTGGTCACCTCACTGTTGAAGTTCTCTTTCAGAAGTCGTGGTCCCTTGAACTATGTTCTCTTGCACTTCGAGAGAGAACAAACTGACAGGGGTTGAATGTATCAGCCTGGTTAATTTAGACTTTGGTAATAATTATGAAATGGTAGGTACGTACATACAGTAGGTAAATGCTGAAGAATTATCACAGTCACTTTTCAGTCTCTTCTTAAAAAGAATGTCTTCCACCACAGTGCCAATGTACTCTGCCTGCTGGAACCAGCTTTTTTTTTTTTTTCCTCCTGGATGTCAGCTGAGCCATCACCGAGCCACTGCTCAGGGGAGGTCATGGTCCACTTGTGAGGAGTTTGCAATTGCCTCCTCTCCCACCTTTAATCTGAGGTCCAGATACTGCAAGGCAGTTATAGTAACAGTTCCTGCCTGTTCTGGCTCCTGGCCCACCCACTGGCATCTAGCACTTGGGGAGGAAGATAGGCACAAGCAGATGCTGAGCTCGGTCCTTCCTAAGGAGCCAACTCTTTTTGTGCCAGATATGCATAGCAAACTGTCAGTTTGCTATGCATAAATTTGCCTCTTAAATGTGACAATTAAAAGCATGGTCATCTTATCTGGGTTATCAGCCTTCTCTGTCTCTTATGGTAATCTCGATTTCATGAGCTCATAAAGGTTAGTTGAGGTGAAAAATAACTTGGAATGCCAAAAGGCTAGCTCTTGCCCAGCTTTACATAAGATGAAGCCTATTTTATTGTGGTATTTTACAGCAGCAGAGCATTACAACAGCTGGCCACTCCCCAAAACTGAAAAGCAATACTTTTCAAATCAGATAGAAGAAATAATTCTTTAACCCAATATACCGTATTACTTACCAGTAAAATTGTGGGCATCAAACAGAAGATAATACTGACCTGAGTAAAAGTGAAGAGAGGTGTGTATTTTTTACAGGCTCAGAGCTGCTCTAAAGGTTTTAGTGACTGGGTCACTAGTAATTTCAGCAGAAGCAGACATTATATGGAAATCTTTCTAGGACAAAAGGGGAAAGATTAATAAACTACATGCCATGGGATGTAACTTTTATATCAACTAAGGTCAAGGAGCAGATCTTTCCTTTTCTCTGGTGTGCACATCTACTGCAGACTTGCTGCATTAGGGGGAGGATTGTAATTCCTGAATTCTCTACCATCAACCAATACTTAATTAAACAAATCCTTGGTCCACTCCAGTTGGTGTTGATGATCCTCATAGGTAGAACACTTCACTGCTGGTGTTGTTGCTGTTGCAATTATTACTCCATTACACAAGTAGTTAATAATTCATAAAATAAGAACAAGATGATGAATCACACTGCCCTACCAACTTCTGAGCTTGGAAATTTCAGAGGAGTGACTAAATGGCAGGAGCAGTTTAAGGCCTTGACAGTAATGGGGCAGCATATAAAGAAAAGAGACTCCTCAGCAGGCTGAAAGGACAGAGATAAAGTACATTTAAGCATTATAGTGCATGAAGAATTTGCAGGAAACAGGAGGCTTTGGGTCTTTGGTTTGGTATAACCTGGAAATACAAATATATTCCAGCTTTTGGTCAAATGCATGTGCATCAACTGTCAATCTTGTAACGGCAAGAATGGACAAAATACTTTTTGGCAAAGTCAATCAGAATTATTTGGCCTGAAGAAACCTTTTCATATCCCTCATTAAATTACTTTTGTTGTCCTTGCTTGGCAAAGCTTCAGCTGCATGGATTGTGCCTCTCATTTACAGAACTGACCTGAACAGATGCTGTTAGTCTGGTGCATGTATGCACACCTGTTTGAATCATGATTGATAGTGTTTCCGTATCAGCAAAGCATGCTTCGGGGAGAATGTACGTGAGTTGTGCAGGGTTTTCCCTTTGTCTCCTTAATACAGAACTGGAACACAGAGTAATCAAACAGTGTCTGAATTACGTTTTCAGTGGCTACATTTAAGAGAAATATTTAAATATGAACAGAGGCATTTTTAAAATTGAGTTCTGTACTATACCCACTCTACACTTTATAGGCTGAAGATTGGTGGCACTTCACCAGTTTTCTCATTAATCATAGGAAAGGGAAATGTATGTTTTGGCCATTATCTCCAGTAGCAGAGGGCAAATGCTTCTTGTTTTGGCTTTCTCTTTATTATGACAGAAAGTCTGATGTTTGTGTTTGAGTGCAGGCAGGGTTGGTGTTCAGAAAGAAATAGCTACCATAATTTTCATCCCAATCTAGTATTTTACAAGAGACAGTTTTGGTTTTCCCTAAAAGTCTCAGGATATCTTTCACTATTTGTAGGAAAGTGTGGTGGTTTGACCCACAGGGGGACCATGTGGTCCTGCACTACTCCCCCCACCTGGTGAGATGGGAAGGGAATCATAACAAAGGAGCCATGGATTAGGATGAAGGACAGGGATGGCTCACTCACCAGTTATGGTCACGGGCAAAACAGACTCAACTTGAGGAAGAAAAATCAATTTAATTTGTTGCCATTCATCTGAGTAGACATAACAACCACATCTTGCAACACTTTCCCCCCATCCCTCCTTTCTTCCCAGGCTCAAATCACTTTGCTTCTGATTTCTCTACCTTCTCCCCCCAGCAGCACAGAGGGCAGGGAATGGCGTTACAGTCAGTTCACCTCTGCCTCTCTTCCTGGCATGGAAGTCCAGGAACAAGAGGTTCCAACATGAGCTTCCCATGGAGTCATGGACCTCTTCGGGCTCAGCTCCCGGCTGCAGCGTGGGAACATCCACAGGCTGCAGACGGACCTCAGGTTCAGCACAACTTCTCACCCCTGGCTTTGGGGGTCCACCCCTGCTCGGCATGAAGTGACTCTTGAGACCCAGTCACACTTGCCCTCAGGGTCGGCTTTTCTGCTCCAGTGCAGAGTCCTCCATGGCCTACACATGGGTATCTGCTCCGCCACTGAACTTCCGTGGGCTGCAGGGACCTCTTTTGCCTTCTCCTACTCCATGTGGTTGAACTGGGTATCTGAGGTTCTCTGCCCTCCCCCTCCTCCTCCTTCCTCCTGGCAACGGTTTTCTCCCTTTGTTTAGGCCAATGGTCATCTTTTGTTCAGGTCAATGGCCTCTCCTCCAGGTTCTCTCTACCTTCTTCTTTTCAGGACAGTCCTTCCCCTCACAAATATGGATTTGCAGAGGCGTTTCTCTAGTGCTCATTGGCCCAGCTTGGGCTGGGGAGTCTCTGCCTTGGAGCCAGGGAAGCTTTTTGCTCTCACAAGGTGGCCCTTCCCCCACTACCAAACCCCACACCCCCCCCCCACACACAAACCCAACACAGAAAGCAAAATGAATTATAATGTGCTTGCAGTAGTTCAGTCCTATCTCATCACTAATGTATGTTTATATATTTCTATGCTATATATAATATGTGTTTATATATGAATGCATATATAGATATATGTTTATACATTAATAGATGTAGGTCTTTCTGAAAAGAAAGAGTCTTGTCCTGTTCATGTCTGATCATTGTGAATATGACCATAATATCCTGTTTCTCATAAGAGGAGAATTTTCTTCCACAAATTCTATTAATTACACTCAGTAACCCACAAATCCTTCTTTACTTTCTGTACTTAACTATTGTAAGGTGTCTCTGCAACATAAAATTAATTGTTGCATCTTTCTTTGTGGTGGCTCTTGTAAGGTTGAAAAAAAGAAAGAGACAGTGCAGAACCAAGGAAATGAAGGTATTGCTGATAATCAGAAAGACTACCATTAGGTATACATTAAATCTTTGTGTGGCTGAGAGCTGTGAGACAGGTGCCACTTACCTTGAAGAGGTGAAGGCAGAGGATTCTGTAGAAGTGATTCAGAGGCAGGAGACAGATGGGCTTTCTGCATTGTAGGATGGGGCTGGGCATACAGCTGGGTTCCAGAATGACCTAGTAACCACAGCTTCATTATCCCCTAATGGCTCATTTTCTCCCGCAGCCAAACTGCTAATGAGATGCATACGGTGCAAGAACAATAGCTTGGCCACCTTCCTTTTATGGGGAATAAAAGAATGATGAAGTTAGACAACAGTTCAGCAGTTCTTACAGCATTCACCAGATGCTCAGGGTTAAAAGTAAGTAAATTACTGTAGCATGTTAATCTGAAAGGATTATACATAAATCCTTGACAATATATTAATCTGATAGAACAGGATGCTGAATGACTTTAAGAAAGCTGATACAACCACCTATTGCTTCAGTCTTGCACTTGCAGGGTCAGGGTCTTGATTGTATTGGACATCACACCCTGGAAGCAAAAAGAACGTACAAAAAGCAGCACTGAGAAAAATCTTCAAAATGTGATAGAAACAGAGGACAGATATCTAATTGCCGAAATACTGGAACTGCATATGACTATCTAGGCACAGAAATGCAGAGGACTATCTGTACTCTAAATGCATATGAGGGATAATGAAGAAATCTATCTTCTTATAAGAGTTGAAAAACTGGTATATAGCAATACTCCTCTGCAATACAGAGATTATTGGTTTGGGTATTGGTAGGATAAAAAAAAAACACTTTAAAATATCTGATTATTTTTCTAGAGGTGAGCATTTATACTGCTTCTGTTCTGAAAACATGTTAGAGGGCAGGTTGCTGATTGTGTCTGCCCTTGATCTACCCTCTCCCTCTTTTTTTTTTTATGTTTAAAACGCAGTATGTAGATAATTTTAAGATAGGGCAGAAGTTAATTGCCATGAAAACCAGATAGATTAACTTACAGTGGAATGAAGTTGTATCATTAGGCATTTAACTGCTAAGGCATGCTTAAACACTGGCTGCTTTTGAGTCACAATACACAGGACTAATTGTGTTCTTAAAGAACCCCTGGAATTTATCATTATTGTTTTAATAATGCTTAAAAAAAATAAAGGAATAAAATAGAAGGAAGGGGCAGAAGAGAGTGACCAAAACCTCCTTTGAGAAAAATGTGCTTTAGGGAAGCTGGAGATCTGTGCAAGTGCTTAGGCAAATGTGAAATAAAGGATCTCAAAGATATTTACAGCAGCTGGTAAAACTTCTGTGTGGCTGGATCAAAGCTGTGTGGATCATGAAGTTGCTGACTCTATCACCGTTGCCATGGTGCCACCGTTGCCATGGTGCCAGCATCACTTACCATTTAAGTAACAACTGCTGCCCAGGCCCATGCCCCTCTTGATCAAGTACATGTGTCAGGGAGGGTTAAAGTGTTTTCTTTCTTCAGGAGAGCTGAGCAGAGTCCACCCATCAGCAATGTGCACCTAAGTATGCTGTAATGCACAACCTCATTGCACTGTCTACTGATTCCATAGTCTGACAGTCTCCAGTTAAGTCTGTCAGGGAACAAAAAGCCTTAGGGCATGGCTGCACTTTGGTCAGGCTGTGAGGGTAATGCAGTAGAAATGCTCGGGTTAGCTGTAAACTAATGAGCAGAACTCAGAGCAAAACCTGTTTTGCTTTCCCCCTTTCTCCAATGTATTTCACTTTGGATTCTTTCTTTCCCTTGTTCGGGCTGTTCAGCTGTTCAGGCAAGTTCGTGGCATTGCTGTTTCCTTTGGGAAGAGCCTTTATTAAAGCTTCATTACTTTGCCTTGGAAAAAGCTGTCTCTCTCCTTAAAATCCTTCCTTGTCAGTGGACTTATTAGTACAGCTCCTTCAGGGGGCTGTATTATCAGCTGAAGCTGTTAGGTTAAGCAGCCTATTTTGTCTTGCCTTTCGATTAGTAACAACAGACCTTCAGGACTAAGTTGAAAACTCTCCCAGTTTGTTTCAAGGTGTTGATTAATACAACTGTATCTATATCTAGGGGAAGGAGGCTTTACGGGGTAGTTGGTCAGAGGAATTTTGCCTGCATTTACTGGATCTCTTTTAACCAGAGATTGGCTTTGGCACTTTAAAGATTGTTTTCGAGGAGCCTTTAAGCTTCTAGAAATGATCCAGATTGTACAGAAAGCCTTCTTATTGTAATAGGCAATATGCTCGCAAGCTGCTAGGGAAGTTTTTATTTCTGTAGTAGATAATCTCCAAAGCTGACCTGAAATTAACCAGTTAATGCTAGTTTGGTTTTGGTCTGGTTCTGTGTGCAAGATTCATTCTGGTACTGTGCAGGATGGAGATCTCTGTGCACAGCATCTGCAGCTGTTAACGATGCTTCACTTTGATTGATGACCATGGGAGAAAAAATAGTATTTTTTTAATCCACATTTTATTTGTATTTAATTTTCCCCTACACTATTTACAAGCAATCCTCTTGTACCTGACTTTAGTTCTAGTCTCATCTTGTCTTTCTTGTGAGGGAGGATATGTACCATGTTTGTCATCTTTAGCAGGGATTTTTGCTGATGACTTACGGCAGGTTTCCAGCGACTGGACCAGCCTTCCAACAATTGCTGAGCTCACTGGTGGTTGTTGGTGCGTCTCATTCATTGCTGACTTTCTGCAGTTTGTGAAACTTCACAGTGAGCCCCTGCTTTATGAAGATCTCCTCCCAAGTCTGGGTGATTTCAAAAAGGCTTGTCAGTACACGCTGGACCACTTTAGTCAGTTTAGACAGGGGAGGTCCAGGTCCCTTGGTGTTCATCTGTTTATTTGCCTGTCCCAGTCAATGCCTTGTTCATCTGTTTTTGTAGCTGCAGGATCTCTCTGAACCAAAGTATTCTTGCTAAGGTGCAGAGAAGTTACTCATCTGGCAATGTTTGGTTGCCTTAACTTTGGATGTAGCAAAGCAGAGGAGAGCTAGACAGAAGTGGTTTGTAGTCCAGCTGAGATGAAAAATGTATGTAAGCAAGGAGGAATGGTGTTAATAGCTTAGGAAATTCATGTGAATTAATGAATACAGAAGATGACATTTAAAAGATTGCCTGTTCCTTTTTTCCTGTTCTGAAGATCTTTGTTTCGTTTCTGCTAGATCTCCATTCCTGACATAACATTTTGTGTGCCCATATGTATGTATGCTTATTCTCAAGTAGACATATATACAAAAGAGAAGTAGCTGAAGTCTGTGAAATTATTTCAGTGCCTTCCTCAAGAAACAAAAGAATATGTGTTGTTACTGATGTTTGTCTGCTGTAATTTTTGCCTTTTTGGTAGTACTGGATTATCTTGATGTAGCTGTTTTCAGTGGCACTAACAGTGATCCATTTCCCTAGTGATTTTTGATTATTATCTTAGCAGCTGGTTAAAACATGCAAAAGAGGGACAAAACAAATATGTCTATAAAAAGCTTGACATTGCTTTAATTCTACCACTAGAATGAAAACAAAGGTTACATACATCAGAATTTTTTTCCTGATGTTTTGAGAAGAAGACCTGATGATAAATAGAATGATTTATTTTGAACAGTCAGTGAACTTGATGAGCCATTTCAAAACGCTGTCTTTGGAAAAAAATATGCATTTATGTAAGGACAGAGGTTTTGGCAGTTTGAGGAAGTGAGGTTACAAGGATTGGCTCAGTGTACACAAACTAAGGAAAACTTTTGTAAAGTATTCTATGTTCACTTACAGCAAGAACTATGACATTTAACTTCCTAGCAGTTTAACAGTGAATCAGAGGAAACATGCTTTTTATATGGTATGTACAAGTATAGCTGTAATATTAACAAATCACAGTCATGTCTGGACTAAATCCCCCATATCTTTCCATTCCAGATAGAAAGATTAAATCAGAGTCTAAATTTTGAAAATGTCCTCATCTGTGTTCTTGGCTATATAAACAACACGTTCCTGGACACCTCAGAAATGTTAGATATTCAAAATCTACAGCCAGCGTTTGCAGCTTGAAAATCTTTCTCTAAAGTAATTGTAAAGTCAGGGATAGAGGGGACCAACAGTAGCTTGGTCAAGAATGACACATGTAGCTAGCCAGTGCTGGCTAGTTTGAACCAATCAAGAATTGGCACCATAGAGCCTATGGGATAACCACAGCTGGTCGGTGGAGAAGGCAAGGCAGCAAAGAATGCAGAATCCTGCATTTTTTATCTCCCAGGATCCAAGTGTCTGCTTTGTCAAGGGCAGGGAACCCTTAGGATGCCATCTCCTGTCTTCAAGCCACATGTCAGACTTACCAGAATTTTCTGGTGTTATATGGTCAAGAAATAGACCAAATAGGGAAACTGGCTCAGCAGTGATCTTGCCTGTTCTTAAGATACTTCAGCAAAAAATTCTCCAAACAATCTTTATTTTTTATTTATTTTATGATCTATAAAACTAAATTAATTTCTAATTCTAAATTATTTTCTAATTTTTTTAAAAACAACTTTTATGAAACAAATTTTGCTTTCTCTTTCGAACATTTTTTCTTCTCTGATCCTAGTGTGATGAGGGGAAAGGAGGGGATCATTTGCATCATGGGTTGTGAAGTTGTCTGTCTATCAGAGTTCCTTGGGAACTCTTTAAAGCTAGTGGTAATAGTGCCTCCCGCCACTCATGAATCACTAAAGCAAATTTACAAATGCAGATGCACGAGAACACATTCTTTCCCAGGGTGATTTTACATGCTGGTTTTATCCCTACTGTGCAACAAGTTCTTTCACACATCAGGGTATTTTTGCTTTATGAATCTTAGTCTGTTACCCAGCACTTCAGCGATGCCGTTGTTGTTGTTGCCAGTAATTCAGCTTGATAAGGAGCAAAGTCTGGACCTGTGGAATTGACTCCCTTCTTCTCTTTGGATCCTGCAACTGAGTACTGTGTTATCCTTCAAAGCAGCTTGTTGAATGCAAATGACAACGTAAGCAGTGTGTGTGATGTTATTTGGCATCTGGGCCAGTCTTTGCTTCCCAGAATTATGGGAATGCCTGAAGTTTTCACCCTTTTTTGTGAGTATCTGAATCTGGGAATCCCTTCCAACCAAGAAGAAGTTTGAAACTTACAACTGTCCCACTTCTTGTGGGTTAATACTCTGGAGCCCCACATCCCTCTGCTTTGCCAGACAGTAGTGTAGCAGTATCCAAAGCTCAGCCTTTCAGATAGGCATTTCACCACTGAGGAAACACGGACTTTTTTTCTCCCGAGTGATTCCTCATGATCCTTCCTTAAAGCTTCACCATAGTTCATGCCTTTCCAGCTTCTGGTGAGTTCTCTTTGATGGCCATGATTTCTCTGATGCACAAACCCTAGAGCTTTTGCATGTCTGTGGTCATTAGGTACAATGAGTTCAGCCTCTTCTGTTTCTGTTTCAGTGCTTACAATGAACAGGTCTTTCCTATCACTGAATCTTCTTAAAATATGTGCTCTTATTCAGAAAGTGGAGTAGGGATCTCACAAGCTTGCTTTCATTCTCTAGGGGCCAGGTTGTAAGGTGACCAATGAGTCTGTATTTCTCTGCTGTTCTGCGCTTTCTGTGTGGGTCCCACCCCACTTAACCGTACAAACTTGTAAAAGAGATGCTGTTTTAAGACCCTTCTCTGTGGTGCAATCCAGCCACAGGGCTTGGTTGCCCTCTGTTTTCTCTTGTGGTTCTTGTCTACTCCCTGTATTAGAGTAGCTAGTGTACTAGATCCTTCTTTCTTCTCCTTCCTGGTGGGATCTGCAGCCCTAGCTCAAGCAAGCTGCCTGCATTACTGTAGAAGCTGTTTCATCTAGGGTAAGTTGGGCCAGGCAAGTGAATTTCTGCAAGTTCTGTCTTCCAGCAGTGGAGGAAATCAGCCCACTCTCCTCTTATGCACAGACCTTGTCTCAGGCAAGTATCCATCACAAGGATGCACTTATTTCCTTTAATGCTGATACAAATTGTAGAGAGCTAGAACTGTTTTTGACTGAGATAACAAATGCACTCTGAAATGCCAAGATTTTTGTTTATTTATAAAATTACTTGTAAATACTTCAGTGATTTGAACTATAGAAATACTTAAGATCAAGCTAAATAGGTGTTTAAATAAAGTGTTCCTTTAAATAGATATTGTTTCCACAGTACAATAGAGTGACACGTTAAATATGGAGTGATTTATTTTAAGAAGCAATCTTTTTTTCTCTTTTCTTTATGTGCAATGAAAGGTTTGGAATTATTTCTCAGGAATGACTTCAGCTCACATGGAAATGTTTTGTTAAATGATGCTATGCTTGGATTTTTGTCCTAATCACTGAAAGCTGTGTCAAAATTTTGTAGAAATGTTCATGGTATGGATGTTTTTAAGAACAGCTGTTGCTTTACTGCCTGGTCACAGTTGCTTGACACAAGTAAGTAGGCAGAGTCCATGGAGCTATTCCTGTTTCTACAATTATTGGGGTTCAACCATCCATTCTGTATCATTTGGTAGAATTAGTGACTGGATATCAAAATCTTGGGGACATTTGTTCAAAATATGCTGATTATAGCTAATTAAAACTTTCCTTTCCACCTCCTAGTTTTAAAGATTCAGCATCAAAATATATTTGGAAATCAGTAACTTTATAGTTTGCGCTTTTACTTGCTTTCTTTTGTCTTGCAAGCTCATTCCTTTTCCTAAGGCATCTGAATGCCTAGGAGGATGACTGTGACCTTTAAAACGAAGAAAGAGATATTACTGCACTTAGTGTGTTCCAGATTGTTTTTCTTAAAGGACATTCAGAACATCAATGTAGGTGGTTTTTAAAAAAAACCTAAATGTGCGCTTAAAACACTTCAGAAAATGCTGAAATGTACTTGGAGGGAAATTACTTTCTGAACTATGTCCCTAGACTTTAGATTCTTCCCCTGGAACAAATTATATGGTTAACTTCCCTGAAAACTTGTTTTTCATTTTTCAATGTGCTCCTCTTTTAGATAAACAATCGAAGTGGACCTTTTAGCAATGTGTTTCCTTTTGTTTTGTTTTGGTTTTTTTTCTTCCACACGCTTATTTCATGTGCTCTTCCAACCCACATTTTGTTTTTCTTTGGCACTGAAAGACTCTTACATAATTTTTCAAAAATACATCAGTGTTCTGCTGTAATAGTCCAAAAGACTACAGCCTGCATTTTTGCAGAGGTTTGAGATGATGGCAGTAGAATGGTGTATTGTTTTTGGTAAGGCCTGTTTTCGGAGGGTTCTTAAATGCCTGTTTCTCTGCTGTTGGCCTCTTCTCAAATTTCTAATAAACAAGACTCGACAAGGGAGTGGGTGACACAACTGTAACTTCTGTCACTTCTCAAATACAGCACTTCAGTTTCTTTCAGGAGAACAGCTTAAAGAAAAGAATGCTCTGTAGATTCCACAGCTGCCATCCTTCATTAGTTCCTGTTTACATGCTTGCTGATGAACATTGTATATTTTTATGTAATAAATTAGTATTAGCCTAAGATAAGCTGCTTGCAGTTAATTTTACAGTCATTCACACTGATGTAAATGAGAAATAGTTCCTTGTAGGTCAGCACAGCTGCTGCAAGGTGTGTAAAGGGAGAGTCTAGCCTGATGAAACAAGATGTAGATCTATTTTAGAGTGCTGTATTTGAACTGATGGATATCCAGCTTAGGAACTGTATTTAGGTAAAGTGCATGAAAGGTTTAGCTCCTGAATGGTTAAATTCCACTGTTTGGAGTAGATGTCAGCTCTGTCTGGCTGCAGATGGCTATGAGACAGGCCAAGGTGTGACCTGAATGTGGACACTTGCAATATCTTCTTGAGTTTTGAAGAATAACATTCAGCTTAAGACTTTTTGTTCTCTGCTGTTAGTCTCTTTTGAGTGCATCTGTTTAGTCATATGTTTGCTTGTATATGTACCTGCAAAACTGTAGGAGTAGAGTTAATAATATATCTTTGATTTTCCCCTGGAGTGGGAGCTCACTTTCTCTCTCAGCTTGGAGCTTTACAGTATTGCCCATGTTATACACTGCTGTGGTACGTAGTGTGCAGGTATTTAAGTCAGATGAACGAATAGTTTGTATCAGGAGGTATGTCTGTGGTTGCATTAATACCAGCAATTTGATTGCTGTGCAGGAATGGAGTGGATCTGCAGTCTTGTGGTATCATACCTGGATCAAGTCCATCTCCTGCTTCATTCTCTCTGCTAGGTGCATGTGCTATAGGCAAACAGAGAACAGGCAGGCTGTTATTTATGGTAATCTCCAGGAAGAAAAAAGCCATCTTCTGCATCCCTGAATCTCCCTAAAGTAGAGAACATCCCCACACAGGCCAGAGGAGACACTCCCTGTATAGTCCCTATTGAGCACCACGGCTCCTCTGTGGTGCTTACTGCCATTGTGTGGTCTCACCGCCAGCATTAGATTATTGTCCCCTCTCCAGCTACGTCTTAGAGTGGGGCTGGAGAAGAGACATATAACCATCTCTTCATCTGCTGCTGGTCATGATCCTGCAATCATTACATTGGAGGCAGATTCAGAACCCTGCCTTTTCAAATGCAGCCATAACAAATGTGCTGGGTATTGACTAACAAACTGTTAGTCCAAGGTCTGGTGCACACTCTAAAATGGCACTGCTTCCCTGCTGCACATGTAATAGTGTTTTAACAAGTAACAGATTATGGAATGAAGTTTCTGCTGTCTCCTCTGGGAGTCAACTAGACAAACAATGATTAGGAAATCTTAGCTGATAATTGTTTAAATGTTTTGTTTCTTAATTTCATCTTTTTCCTTGGGCAATTTTGTATTATCCTAAATAGTTTCTTTCATTCCTCAATGCTTGTGTTTTCCAAGTGTTTGTAAATCACTACCAAGTCTTCCATTCCCACAGGCATTGCTTATCCTAACTGTTGACTGAAAATCAATCCCTCCATCTAATGACTCTCACTGTTGTCTGAACTCTTTCCATTTTACATTACCCATCTGGCAACAAAATGTCCAAAACTGCGCGCAGGCTGCAGATGTGGTAGCTCCGTAGCTGCTGAGGCAGGGATCTGTGACAAACCAGTGTATGTCACGATCTAGCTGTTTCTGGGGATCGGTACTATGAAAATATAAAGTCATTTGCCTCCACCTTCTCTGCCCAGGACACCTTGATGTAATGAGAGATTTGTAATATAAACCTGCTGAAGTTGCATTGTTTTTCTTTACCCCATACCCTATTTCTTTTTTTTTTTTGGCTTTTCTACACCCACAAACACATTTCAGGCTCTCATTCTCCTCAGAAATAAAAGGCTCTTCAAGCCCAGGATCTGACTGCTCTCCCCAGTCTGCTGCCAGCAAATAAAAGCTAGCAGGTTGCCAGGCCAGGCCAGCTGGGTTGTGTGATAAGGGACCCTCTGCTCTCGTTCCCTGCCCGGCTTCTACTGTGTCCCGGGTTCTCTAGGAGTCAAAATTGAACTGCGATGTGTGACCATCATATTTTCTCTATTGGTTTCCCAGCCTAAAGAGCAAGCAGCATGTTTTGCATGTGCTTTCCCAGCAGTACCCCACAGTCAGGTTCCTGCCCCAAGCTGCTGTGCAGCTCTTGTGTCCCTGTCTGTTGGGTCTTTTTTGACTGTTTTGGCCTGCCTCCCACCGTCCGGAGGGGAAAGGAGGTGCCTGGATGTTGTCTCTGTACTTGCATAGGGGAGGGAGATTGGGCTGGAATGGAAGCTCCATGTTTAGCAATGTCTCACGGTTTAGCACAGACTCATTGGGTTCTCCTGTTGGTTGACAGTCTATTAGGTAGTGCATCTAATAGTTAAGAAAACAAAGAAAAAAAAAATGCAGCTACACATGCAGAAATTTAATTTCAGCAGAAGTGTTTCAGTTTTCATTTGTGATATCACAAGTTCACAAAGTGGGTTTTTTTGTCCTTTCAATTTAACAGGTTATCACCGCTAGCTTATCACCGTTCTTCTTCATCATGACTGCCAATGTACTAACAATTTCTTGGTAAGTGCTTATGTGAGCTTTTTCCTTAACAGTAAAAATGAATTTCCACACAGTGCTTCATGTTGAAATACTTTTTAAATGTCAGGTTCTATTAGTGCCAGTAATATTTTGCATGTAAGGAGGACCAGGTGTGCAATGATGGATGCAGTACAGTAATACAAACAGGAGAGTGTTTCTTCTGCCTCTGTGGGAGAACATAGACATTTTGGGCATTAAGCCTCACCACAATTCACTCGGCATGTTTTACAGCTAGACAAATGGGTGCAATAGGCAAATAAATGACCCATTCAAAGTCACACTGTAAATTAGTGGCAGAATTGGAAATTAAACACAGGAGTCATGGTTTGGTGACAGCATCTTTTTAACCAATAGAGTGCATTCGCATTTCCTTAACACAGTGTGTACTGTGAATGCATAAAATGAAAATAGTAGAAAAATAATGATAATAAACTTCTTCCAAAGCTGTATCTGGATTTCACAATGTGTGGGCACACATTATGAATCACCTAACCTGAATTTTTTAGGTAGTAATATAAAGGACTAGAGTGCAAACTTCTTTGGTTAAAGACAATGCTTTTGATCTGTGTTTGTACAGCACCCAGTGAAAGGGAATCCCAGCCCATGGCTGGTGCTCCTAAATGCTTCTGCCATACAAATAACAACTAAATAAAGGGTTAGGCATGCATCTCTGAGGACAAATTTCTTGTTGAAAACAAAAATCTGCTTGCTTTTGAAAAGCTTTAAGCTTCCTTTTTCCCCTCACAGTTTGATTGCCATCCTAAAGATTCAGCTCTTCAATGAATGGAATTAGCATATTATTTTTTCAGGTATAATAAAGAAGTTACAGGAATGAGAATTTCTGTTTAAACTACCTCCATATACGTATGTGTGAATATGAATCCCCATATGTATGTTAGGCACATGTAATCTCAAATACTAAAATAAGTAATGTGTATTTTTTTTTAGTTCTCGGAATACATTTGTGTGGCCTATGTGCATAAGAGGCTGACCTAATACTAATGCACCTAAACCACTCCTAGTCTTAGACCATGAACTTGCTATTCCTCACCATGTTTTGCCTGTGTTTGTGCAAGTCTATCATGTGCATGCTAGAGGTAGGCTTTTATAATATGTATGTATTCACTGATATATATACTAAAAACCATGTGTGCCTTTGTGCCTTCTGTACATGGACCTGGATAGTTGCACACATGCTACATGCCCTATATGCACTGAAAGTAATATAAATGATGAATACATCTGTGTCTTTAAAAGAAACTTTACTTCAGCCTTTGGGCCACTGTTAAGCTTTGATTGCCATAACTGAAAAAGATAACCATTTATTTGTTTGTTTATTTATTTGAGTTTATTTTCATTGCTTGTGCATCAGCAGCACCTTGGCTATCAGCAAAGCTCTGGAAATAGTTTGTTAGTTGATAGCAGCTGCAAAGCATTCATAAGGTCATTAATCACTGAGTTTTTAAATGTTGCTCCAGTGTTGTCATGGACAATATCATATGTTAATTTCTGAGTGATGGGCAAATGCAGTTAGCTGTCACCCCACAATAAACAGAAGCTGGAGGATTTGCCAGATGGTAAATTGAAGGTGAATCAAGGGTTGTCATTTAGCCATGTTTTTGCTCTGCTTCATCTTGAAGTTATGATGATGGTTTCTATTGGCCTGTTATGGTGAGCATAGACTGCATGGGTACGTGGATACCTGAGATTTCAAATCCTTCAGAAAGGAATTCTTTGACACAGGACATAAGATATTAAAGAACAGTTTAAGAACAATTTAGATACAGGGACTTTTTTAGGGAATAGGGCTTTAGAGTTTACTAATTTTTGTACAGAATTGTCAGTCTAATTTTTAGAATGCTACAGCAGAGATAGGTTTCTTTTTTAAAGTCTCCATTAAAATGTAGAAATCAATGAAACAATGCATCTATAGACATGAAAAAAAAAAGAGTAATTCGAAGACTCTGCTACATTTAGTTCTTCCTATGTTCAGTGGGGTTTTTTCCTTAGGATAAAGAAGACAAATACAGTATCCAGCCCTAGCTTCTGAAGGAATTCCTGCAGAGGGTGTGCTTATAACTGGAGCTGAAATCCAGGCAAGACAGGAGGGCTAACCCTCTCCAGAGATAATTGCTCAGAGGCTGTTGGTGATTACAGGCGAACAGACTCACGTGTTTTAGATCTTTTTGAAAAGCTTGCAGCCCTTGCAGACCTTTGCTCCTTGTTGGTAATTCCACACCCAGAGGTACTCTGTCTCCACAGTAGACTGTCCACAGACTGTCTGTAGTGCCTACTCTCCATGGCTTTTCCTGTGTAATTCTAAGATACTGTACTGTTGTTATACAGCATTTGTTCCTCTCAGGAACAGGGGCAATTGTGTGATTTTTTTAAAACAGCTCACCAAAGCTAAGATTTAAGCCAATATAATGCTCTTAAAGACCAGAGAGCCTTCAACTTTATATATTTTTTTTTCTCAAGGAAAAAAAAAAAGCCCTCTTAGAAATGAACTTAACAGAAGTTTGTTTTGTTTATAAAGTTCATTAAGGAGCTTTTCTGTTTCATAAGCTAACTAAGCCATGAGGCTAAGATGAAAGGTCAGTACACTTTGCTTTGCACGGTTATAAAAGGGGAGACAAGTTGTATCCTACCATATTGCTGTCAGGTATGATAGATAGCAGAGTTGATTTGGGGATTATTAAAAAATTAACTATTGCATGGATTGAGTGGGTTATGGCTTATTTCAGTGAATGAATGGTTTTACTAACAAAACAATTCATCCTGATTTGGAGCCCTGCTCCTAGCCTGAGTCTTGGAGAAAAGCGTTAGTGCCAGCACTGCGCTGTGGGCAGCGCGGGAAGGAAGCGCTGGGGCGCACGTGCCCTTCTGGCTGGGGCAGGTACTTTCACCAGGTTCCTCACAAAGGGAATTCAAAGCAGGAATTGGTACCAGCCTCGCTACAACAGTGGGATCTCCACAGAGCAAAAATGTTTTCCTGACTTCTTCAATCCCCAAAACCTAGGTTTTAAAGGTTTGACTGACTTTGTCAGGTGGCAAATTTTCAGGACAGAACACAAACAGAAATTACAAGGGGGAATTATTAACCTCATGAGGTTCAGGCTTTCCTGCCTTCCTTTCCTATTCTTGCTAGTGTATGGGTATGCAGCTCTTCTTGTAATTAGATGCAACCTTCTCTGTCTAGATCTCTGTTGGGGTATTTTCACATGAATACCACTAGCCCTAAGATATAGGAAGGATAATTTCTGAGGAGATCAGCTAAATTAAGACATTTCTGGTTTCAGCCTTTTCTCAGCAAGAGGAATGAAAATATCAGCTGGGTTACTGTCTCTTAGGTTGAAATGTGTTTAAACAAAATAATACCTTTCTCTTAATGTTGGGCTGTTTGGCACTGTATCAATAGAGGGACTTGCCTGATGCTAAATTTGTGGTATACTTTGTTTACAGCCTTGTGATCAGTGGAGTTGGAGAAGCTTTGCTTGTTTACACTGAAAGGACAGGCACATAAAGAGGAACCAGATCTCGCCAGCTGAAAAAGAGCTGACTTGCAGCCTAGAGACCCTGTCATGAATAAAATGTGGCAGCAGGAATGAAGAAGTGCAACCAAACACAAGGAAAGAGACCTATTGTTTTTCTATTAAAAAAGAAAAACTATGCTATTAATAGTGCTGGTAAGAGAGAAGCATTGTTGGCAGCATGGTTAGGAGCCTTTGCCTCAAAGCACAAGACAAACTTTGTGATTGATGTGGTAAAGGAAAAACTGCAGTGTCTCACGCTGATGGCTCTGAGTGAGAACGTCTCAGTAGCAGCTTCATGCACAGGGAACTGAACTCAGGAACAGCAGCATGCCCCACTGGATGCCCCCAGTTTTTTTGTTGGAAGCTGACAGCAGGTTGTACCAAACAATATCAAAGCCCAGATCCTGCCATGAATTCAGGACCAGGAAGGATGGATTTTGTCTCCAGCTGTTCTGTAGGCAGGAAGCTGTTGCGCACAGGTCTCCAGTCATATCGTCTGAACTGGCACAGTGACCGAGGCCATGGGGCTTCTGGAGATAATCCCCTTCTGGAACTGCAGCAGTTTGACAGCTTTGCAGAATGGTGAAATCAGCAATAAATCTCAATATCTGTAGTGATTGCTCTTTGTGTATTTTTTTCTTCTCCATTCTTCAAGATTTCTCTTGAACTCTGCAAATTTTTGTCAGCTGGAGGGGGTAGAGGGACACATACTGTTCCCAGCAGTGGTTTGTCTCAAATTATTGCAAGAGGCAACAAAGATTATGAACGTCAAACGAACGTCATAAAGAGTGTAAAGCACTTCATCTCCAGAGTTCTTAAAATAATTTAATTTATGATTGCTTAATGGCTGTTAGAAATTAGTCTTAATATATCATTGCCTGGGAAGGCAATCTATGTGAAAATAATACTAAATGATGAGTTCATAATATTGTGGGGAAGATCTACATGGTAAAAGGAGCTTGATAACAAATCTTCATTGAGGAGAGGGACATGTCTCACATATTACATTAAATGTCTGAACTGTAGTCCCTTAATCTAAGTTGACAAAGTTTCCTTCACAGTCAATGGAAGGAGAGGAGTGCCCTCACAGAGATGATTCTTCTTGAATAGATTTTTCTGTTAATATTATTGACTGAAAATCCCTCTGGAAGTGCTCATCTGTCTGTAGATGGAAATTAGATGACTAGTCTAGTCGCTTGGCCTTTAGAAGGCTACCATTAGCTGAGGCGTATTTGCGTCAATCTAACAAATTCCACCAACTGGATTTTAAAGTATAGCTACATTTTAACTTCCAATAAAACGCCATAGTTTAACAAAAGAGGTAAATTTTACAAAAGATTGCAGTCAATGTCTATGACTGGAGTGTTTTAGGTAACGATTAGTTGGTTTTCAGAAAAAAATGCTGTAGTTTAAAAAAGATAATTCAAAGAAGTACTCTTGCCTGTATTGTACCTCAATGTATCCCATTTAATCACAAAGAGTCTGTTTATACTGGCATATTGTCCATGTATGTTGGGTCATGTTCTGGCTTGGGTTTGGAGTGAGCCATTTTCTTACCAGGTGGTAAAACTCGGGTTTGGAAAGAAAGGGGGAGAGAGGGACAAGAACAAAAAAACCATGTGTGTGAACTTGAGCACTAGTCCTGAAACTAACGTGAGTGAGCCACATGGCTTGGGAAGTTGAGCCCATACTCATGCCCAGAGAGCCAAGGCACATGGACCCTCATGGCCTTTCAGTCTGTAAATTCAAACAGCGCTGGGAGTGATGGCTGAGGCTTGCTGGTCTTCCCCACACAACTGGCTCTTCCAGTCAGTTGTGGCAGTACAGTAGGATCCTTGCCATGCCAGCTGATTTTGAAGTGACTAGTGACCCTGGGAGACCTCGTGAGAGTCCCTGTGTGATAGCCAAGGTTTTTCAATCGTAGCTGGAACCTTTGCTGTGGGAAAAGCTCATTGTGTACCTCTCTTCTTTCATAGGTTTCAATGGTAGGCTGCAATCTGGATTTTCTTCTCTTCCTCTCTCTTGTCAGTGTTCTTCGTGGCAATGTACCAAAACACAGAACACCTATTTGCTTTCTTGCTGGTCATCTCAGTGGAAAGCCAGTGGCCAAATCAGCAGCCACAGTTGCTGCAGCATTTTAATTGTAGAGGGTGTTCTTAGGGTGGCTGCAGGAAGGTTTTTTGGCTGCAACAGGCATTATATTGCCTGGGCTGTAGAGGAATTCAGTCTCTGCAGCTGCTGAATTACTATCTCCCTGCATAGTAAGTCCACTACCTTTTTATTTAACTTCATGCATGTTAAGCAACACAGCTGTTTGCTTCTGCTTTCATTTTTGTGCCTTAGCACAATGGACTTGAGTTGATAAGATTCTGCTTGATGCAAGTAAAATACTGCAGGCTTAAATTGATTGCCACATGAGCAAATGAACGAAGCAAAGTTAACAGTGAAGCTGGGCTCCTCTATCACACATGACGGGGAAGAAAAAGCACCCTCTAACCTGACCTGACCTGCTTCAGGTGAGGATGCCTCCTGCGGACCAGCGCAAGGCTCGTCAGTGTGGCTGAAGGTTTAAAGTAGGGTGAAAGTGGAGCTCTGGGGCCTTCAAAATCTGTTTTGCATATTCAGAGTCATCTCAAGGTGCTAAAGGCATGGGTTGGCTTCCTTCTTCCTCCAGCCATGGCAGAGGTGACAGCAGAGCCGGCATCCCGTGTGGCACTGTGGAAGTGCCTGTGAGCAAAGGGCTGCTCAAGTGTTGCCAGCAGCGAGCAGATGGAGGGTTAGCCCCGCTGTAGAGGAAGAGGCTGTGGAGAGACAGCCCTTCAGAGGGCTTCTGGCTGTTATGAGTGGTGCCTTCATCAATGCATGAGTGTGAGGGTGGGGATGTCGGCCTGGAAACGGTGAGCTGCAGCCCTGAGGTGACATCTCAGCTGGCAGTTCAGAGCAGGTTTGTGACACAAATCGAGAGGTGAGCCATGGGAGGGCACCTGTGGGAAGAGCCCAGCTCCCCCCACCACTCTTGGGAAAGGATGTGCTCCCACCAGCGGCACCCTGGGGAGAAGAGACCCAGAGAGGCACCAGTTGGGCTCCCTGGTCCCAGCGGTGAACAGCCCTAGATGGAGGTGATTGCAGCAGAGGGGAATCGTGGGGAGGACGGGCACATACTGGCCGCTTGCGGACGCTGGTGGCTGGAGGGGATGGGGCAGAGCAAACCTCGTGATTTCCTGAGGAAGCAGCAGCCTGATCTTTAATTCAGCCCTGCCTCAGAAGAAGGGATACTGCAGGGGTAAAAAATACACTTCAGGGTTGTTACCATGATCTTTGAAGCAGGAAACCTCAGAAGCTGAAGCTTAAGATGACTCTTGCAAGACTTGTGAGCAGTTATGTTCAGTAATTTACAGAACAAATATACAAAAGGTGAATTATTTATAATTTATATCTGATTAACCTTTTTTTTCCAGTCAGTCAAAAATACAAAGTGATAAAGACCCAGCTTTGAGGAAGGAGGAGTCCCTTTACGTTGCAAAGATGCAGTGACACCAATTAATGCCTGAATGCAAAGCAATGGGTGTGTAGCTTAGCTGGTGGAAGAACCTCTGGTTTTATCAGTATGATTTAAGAAATTTACTGTCTGAAGGCTCCTCAGTTCTTGGGCCATCAGCACGTGGGACTAGAAAGAGAAATGGGAGTGTACTGGTCTTTCTGAGAGACTGCAGGTCCCTGGAGGCTGTCCCATCACAACATTTTTCTCATCTACTGGTTTTGATCAAACCACTCAAACAGAGATGAGCCCGATTCATGTAATACCTTTTTGGTCTTAATCTTTCTTACACTTTTATTTTCCAAATGTATTTTTTTTCTCAGTGAAGTAAATGGTTTGGGGCAAGGCTTGTATTGCCTGCTGCAGAGGCGTGACTCGTGTGTGTGTCTGGCTTTCATGTTAGAGAACCTCTACGTAAAGCCAAGTGCCATAGAAAGAAGACTGAAATAGTAAAGCTGATGGATGTTGACTTCAAGTGGGTTACTAAAATGCAGGCAGCAGAGACGCTGTTTTGAAACAATCTTCTGGATCTGGCGGCTGTGACATAGCTTCCAGCAGAAAATGTTATTAAATTAATTAAATGACCCGATGCTTATCACTGGAGCAATTCTCTTACTGCTTATTGTTGAGTGGCTGTTGTGCTTCATGTTGGAAGAGAACCTGTGCTAATCTTTCAGTATCAGTTTAATACTGAAGCTGAAAATCTGCAGAGCAAGTGATCTTAGCAAAAAGCAATAGCAAAAGCTTTTTAAAAATATTTTTTTAAATAAGCAATGGACCTATTGAAACACTTGGTAAGGGACAGAGTTCTGATTTACTATTACTCTTTTTAACACCTATGTCTGAGTTGGTGGATGAGTGTGTATATATATATATATTTATGTTCTTGTTTCCCATCCTCTGAAGAATTCAAGAAATGTGATGTCAACACCAGACATGTTTTGAAAAGAGTGCTTTTATTAAGTATTGTAGAAAAGTTAGTTGCTGGGAGCGATACTGAGTGCAGTACAGCTGAGAAAGGTGCTGAGAAAGGTTTCCTCCAGCTTGGTTTTACCTGTAGGCTAAAGGAGATTGTGGGTTGAAGAAAACTCCATAGCAAATTTGTCTTGCCGGGAGCAGAAGTTGAATGAACAGCTCTCAGATCATCTGCTACTGCAAACCAGGCAACAGGCTCAATGTGAAACTTTAATCCTGTTCTTGATGATAGAGACAGGCTCATTTTGTTTGAAAAGAAGGCGTGGGTGAGGGGAAGGAGATTGAGGGCAGGACTGAAAAAAATTGAGGCCAAAATACTTTTGTGCCAGGAGATAAAATGGGAAGAGATTTGCTTCTGAAAAATGCGTTGCTTATTCATAGGGTTTGTTTTTTTTTTTGTTAAGAGTATATTACAAATACATGTCTATTTAGTCCCAAAAAAGGAATTAGAGGAGCTCATGAAGGCTGTGTAACTATTTCCATATTAATTGCCTGGTTTGAGAAGCTTAACCCTTTTTTAACTATGCTTGAAAGTGACATTGTGTAAGCCTTGATTTCTGCTAGAAAATTGACTATTTTTTTAAGAATGCTGGTGAAAATGTTGTGCTATCTCTTCTTGATCACCTCTTGTTGAGGTGGGGAGTGTACCTCTTCCTTACTCTCTGGGATGCAAAGCAGTCACACAGTGCTCTCCTACCTTCTGGCTTCCAGGATAGGTGGGGGCAGCCAGCTGGCATGCTAAGTTCTTGATTTGATGGTATACAAATCTCTTTGAAAACCACACTGAGAGCATGCTTAGTATATTTTGTCTTATGCCCTGTCACTAAGATTTAGAAACATATAGCTGAGAACTTGTTCAATTGCCAGCTGGTTGCCTGTATAGAGAAGTTGCCTGTATACAGAAGAACATAGTCAAAGGGTGCAAGCCTCTCTGAACACTCCTGCCTGGCAATGGATGAAATCCTGTAACTGCATTTACAGACATGAGTGTAGGAGATGCTGCACAATATCAGGAGGTGAGACTGCTTGAGCTCCTCTTCCTGCTGTTTGCCATCAGCAGTCCTGTACCTTTCATGAATCCCAACACATGTAATTTTGAGAGGGAAGCAAACTTGCAATTTTACAGATGAGGCCAGTGAAGAGGTGGTTGCTCTACCCTGAGACTTATGTTGGTCCATGTACCTGAGGGTCAGTATACCATGGGAAACAGATACAAGGCCCGTATTCCTGTAGGAGTTTGATCCATATTTACACTTAAACTTCTTATTTCTGTACCCCTTGCTTATGAGGAAAGCTGGTGCACCAAGTCCATTTCTGCTGGAGGTGCAGGCATCCAGTACCTTGCCATTCTGTGTAAGAACTATTCCTGCCTGAGGCAAGCTGGGTGAATAAAGCAAGCCTCCAGCACAACCCCTTTGAAACTGATAAGGAAACTGAGGAAATGGGTATTTGAATTGAGAAACTCATGGTTTGGAGGTAGCTCCTTAAGTCATTAGGCAATGAAGATGGAAAGGCAGGATGGAGAGCCGGGAAATGCCATTTGCCATGCCTAAGCACAGAGGGAGTATCCCTAAAGCCAAATAGATTAACAAGAAGGTTAAAGTTTCTGCTAAGAGGACTATGGTTCAAGCATGAAGTTGTTGTTAAGGAGAAATGTTTTGGAGCTTTGCGAATGTCCACTGTAAGAACTACACAGCTGTAATTAGCAGTCACATCACAAAAGCAGAAAGCATTTGTTGACTGGGGTGAGAAACACTGCAGGGCAATTATTTCTCAGACCCTCCTTTAAAAGCTGTGGAGACTAAGCCAGTCTGGCTAACTGCCCCCTCCAGCCCATGCTGGAGACAGGAACCAGAAGAGATCTTTGCTATTTCTCTGTCACGCACCTTCTGGGGCACCAAGGAATAAGCTTTGGTTTCAAACAAGGCATGGAGAACTCCTCTCAAGGAGTCACCTCTCCCTTACTTGATGCCTAGAAATCAGTCTGTTTTTCTCAGGGGAGAGGTCTCTGTGCCTCCATGCCAGTTACCTCCACAAGCTCACAAGTTAGCAAATTAAATTCTTTCAGGTTAGAGCAGTCAGAAGAAATTTTAATTGAGATCTGGCATCCTCATAAGTCTGCAACCCTGTTTCAGTCCAGTGCCAGCAAAAAGATTATCAAGATGTTGCCAGGGGTGCTCAGCCTCTAGAGTGAGTTTCTTCATTGAAGCTGAATGACAGAAGGGCCAACCCCATTTTGGTGTCAGTGGAGATCAAGCTAGAGGTAAAGTTCTATGCGAGTCTGCAGGCATTGCCTTGGATCTCGCTTGCCAGTAGTTGAATGACCTGGTCTACTTGTGTGGCAAACTTCAGTAGTTAGTGGAGAACACCCCAACAGCAGTAGTATAAGAGACACAATAAATTTTAGCAGACAGAAGAAAACAGGCTCCAAGTTCTTCACTTTGCCCTCCTGCTTCTGACTGTCCCACTGCCAAAGAGTGAGATCTGCAAATCACTCCAGTGATGGCCACTCAGAAAACAGTTGCACTTACAAATGTTATGCTTCTTCAGGGGGAAGTTAATTGTTTTCTCTCATTTAATGTCTTCAGTTATATTCAAAGAATTAGGATGTAGGATAGATGCAGAAGCTAAAAATTTCAGCAAGGCAGCTTTTATTGCTTTATTATACTTGTCTGATCATAGTGTCTTCAGCATGGCTGCTCCTTGGGCTTATTATTGATGATGAGTAAGAACAGACTGTGCGGAGATTAACACAGATGGTTGTAGCCTCGAGACTTGATGAGCTGTAACCACAGAAAATAAATCTCTACTTTCAAGGAGAGCCTTACACAACAGAATTTCATGTGGCTCAGCTGTATTCAGAGTGGAATATTAAAATTGCTGAGCAAAGAATTGAGTGGCTCGTGTTGTGAATAGCTGTGTTGTATGGGTAAATTGCTTACCGCAGCCTCTCAGATGGAAAAAACTCAACTATATTGTTTTCTTTTGGGTTAAACCAAACAAACAAACCCATAAAACAAACCATCTGTGATTCAGAAATCTTTGGAGAAAAACAGTGTAGTTCACCAGAGCAAATGCTGAATTGCAAAGGCAGCACCACTGAAAATTTTGACAGAGGAACGCTTGACCTCCTGCTACAGAAATTGGTGTAAAAGCCAGAAATTAACTTCCCCTTTCCCTTCAAAATGTCTCTTGTGTTTTTTATTCTTCTTGTTTCTGGAAATGTGACACGAGGGCACCATTCTTGTTTAAAGTCCTCTTTGAAACCATGGAAAGTCAGTTTTAAAGGAGTAAATATAGTGGAAAACAGCCGAGATGATGGTGTAACCTCTTGCTGCCAGCATCTGGGGCTTTAGCAGCCCATGGGAAAACTGGGAGAGTTTTTTAGACTAGAGGAAACTTGGGTCTATTACCATGTTCTGCATTGTGAGTTAATAAACCACATCTTCTTTTAAACTGATGCAAATTAAATCTGCTTGTTAGTCAATCATGATACTTTATTCACTTTGTACGGGCTTCAGGCTAGACACAGCTCCCTTAAAATATGGTTATGCTGATGGGAATGTTTTAGGCTGTGACTTCAGCTAGGAGGAGGAAAATAATGGAATGTTATATTCCACCAGCTCCCTATCCACTCAGTCCTTTCATCCAAAGGTAAATACAGAAAAGGTTTTGCAAGTGTTTGTGGTTTTTAGGAAAGGAGAGAAGGGAACGTACTCTTAAAGAGCCAATGTCTTTCATATTGGTCTCTCTGAGAGACTACATGAGCTCACTTCATGACAAATTCTTTCAAGGGCTGGAGATTCAGCTACCTTGCCTTAATAGGAAGGTACAAAGTACTCTGAAATATTTTTGACCATTCCAAAAATATAGTCCTGCTATAGAATTCTATCAACATTTTTCATGTGATGGTTTAAAAACAAACAATGAAGCAAGCTCATGGCATGAGATTTCAGCTGGAGCATTCTTTAAGGTTTTGGAGTTTTGGGTCGGGTTGGTTTTTTTTGTTTTGGTTTGGGTTTTTTTGGTGTAGAATCCATTAAGTTTCCATGTCATCATACTGGTTTCATCTCCTCCTATATTTTATAGTAGTCACATATGTAACCTTAGTTACAGTTATGCTAAAAATAATTTCATTTACTTTATTGCTACCCTGTTAACTGCAAAAAAATTTACCTGAGGACAGTATTATTAAATCAATTGGTAAGTTTAAGAGGAGCAAGTCTTGTTTATTTTCCAGCTTTTTAGTTATCTGTTTTCCCCCTTAAGAATCCCATTGCTAGTATCTAAGCTCAGCTGCGCTTTGAAAAGTCTGTTCACTGATTTACTGGCTTCCGCTCGGTGGACAGCAGCAACCCAGGTGCAGATGGGTTTCCATGTGCCTTGATGGGTTTTTCCAGTGTCTGATCAGGTCTTCAGTGAAGGCTGCTACTGTGACTTCTTCCCTCTACTCAGCTGCTTCTTTTAGTGAAACTACAAAATAATGTCCCTGAGACACCTACTGCTTTCTCAAACTCAATGATGAGTACAAAAGCGAGCAGGGGAGGCCCAAGTGTCATCAGATGTGTCTCAGATCTTTTATGAAATTAAGGAGAGAATAACTTGGATGATTAGCAAGTTTAACATCACAGTGATAGATGTCCTACTGTATATGTTCAAAAGATCAGGTTTGCAAAAGGTCTGAACTTCCCATTGACAAGGAATATTTCAATTTCCCAGCTCTGTGGCCTTGCAGACGTTCATGCTACCCTGCTTTATCTTTCTAACTAAGGAGCTGCTTCGGGTCACAGACTGCCATTTCTTTAATATTTGTCTGTAATAATTGTACTGCCACCATCAATTAAATTCAGTAGATATTTTTCTTCCTTGTCTCCCGTTGCTTTAATCTGAAACTTTCCATTTTCCTGTCCATGGACACCATCACAGCCTGAACAGAGTCCAAATTTCCATTAATGGACCAGCAGGCTTTGAAAATAAATCAGATGAAGGGTGGAGTCTGCAGCTCCGGATGTACCATGTGAAAGAGTCAGCCAGACCCAGCTCCCAGCACTGCACCAGCTTCTTTCTGCTTATCTTTGTGTTTGTTGAAATAATAAAAGGTGAATCAAAAGGAAAAAGAGAAGAGAAGAGAAGAGAAGAGAAGAGAAGAGAAGAGAAGAGAAGAGAAGAGAAGAGAAGAGAAGAGAAGAGAAGAGAAGAGAAGAGAAGAGAAGAGAAGACACCTAAACAGCCAGCAAGAGTCAAGCAAAAAGCACCTAACAAGGAATAAAAGAGGAAACAGGATCTCATAGTTCTTAGTCCATCTACACGATCCATAATTTGAGCTATGATGTCAGAAATGTTCCTTAGAGGGCACATGTGAACGCAATGCCGATGATGCCTCACTGACTGGTAGAGGTCTAAATCAGAATGGTATTTCACAGAATACAGGAAATTAAAGATTGGGTACTTGACCAAAAAAAGGTAATTTTTTTCTTCTATGATGTAGGTTGTTGTCTTAATTCAAGTCCAATGTGTACAGAAATAAGATATACAGGTTGCCCTGGAAGGCAGATTGCGGAGTCCTGGATTCAGAAAACGTTAATGAACATCTTGGGCTGTGATGGGAGATGGACACTTTGCAGTTCTGGTGTTGACTTTGTGTGTATTGTAATCTTTGTCCATGGAAGTACCCCAGATGCTGATTGGCGTCCAGCATCTGCTGCTCACTGGAGGATGTTTCAAGATAGCTGGGAGGATGTTGCTCCAGAAGAAGGCATTAAATAGCAAGCTTTCAAAAGCACTCTATGCTTTTGAAAGATCTGCATGTAAATACCCTGGGATTGCTTTTGGTGTAGTTTTGGCTAGAAAAAAAAGAGTTATAACTAGAAGAGACTGAAATTGGAACAACCTACTAATGTTTGGAAATGTGCTGGACTTTGTCCATCTGAAGTGTCTAAATCATGCTTAGATGTTTCATTAAAATGCTTGTGCCCTGTGAGGAGCTACAGTGCAGTTAGTTTGTGGGTTGCATCATGGGAGGTCAGAGCACAGACCCAGCCCTCTTTTAATAGCTTCACTTTTAGCCTTGGAGGCAGAAGTAAGGTTGCTAATGGTTGCATTTCAACCATGCTATTCAGCACCCTTTTAGTCCTCTCTCAGCTGGTGGTCCTTTCCTTAAGAAGAGATCATAGAACCATAGAATGATAGAATAGTCTGGGTTGGAAGGGACCTTAAAGATCATCTAGTTCCAGCGTCCCTGCCATGAGCAGGGACACCTTCCACTAGATCAGGCTGCTTGAACATGTCCAGGGAGGGGGCATCCACAACTTCTCAGGGCAAGAGACGATGACAAAGATGAAGACTACGATAATATTGATTATTATGGTGTTGATAATGAGTGGGTAGTCATTGCTTCAATTCTCCTTTCTTTAGGTGGGCATGTCTTTAACGTGCCTCAGTTCTCCCTTTTCCTCTAGGGATGCTCACGTGGACAATTGTGGTGATGGCCCCTTGCTTCTCTCTTACTGGCACTGTGGGTTTCCTTTTAAAGGAAAGCTGAATGGGTGGTGAGTGGGTGCACAGCCAGGTCTTACCCCAAGGTGCAGCCAAGAGGTAGTCCATGTATACAGATGAGAACCATATGTTCCTGCCCTGCACTGAAGACAGAGCTAGTAGCTTTCTCAATTAAAAAGGACCGCAGATGGCAGCTTAATTGACAGGAGTCGATTGCCTCGCAGGCTGTGCTCTCATCCACAGATGCGGGATGAGGTGAGGGTGTCTGGGGTTCAGGCCTCTGGTTAGGGGTATTCACACGTTCTTCAGGGACATCCAGCCACCAGCAAGTGGGGAGGGACTGGGGCAACAGCATGGTCTAGACTGTTAATCCAGCTTGGGTGGCAACAATTGCGTCGTTTTTGCTCTGAGTGGGAAGAGAGCAGTTTAGAAATAAAAGCCTTTTATCCAGCTTTTTAAAACTTTACAGCTACTACGTTTCTACATTAGGTTTTTATCTTTTTAAACAAACAAACAAACAAAATGCAAAGGGGCTGCTTTGGTTGCCAGCACAAAATACCACCAGAAACCTCAGGCTCCCATTGTTTTCTGCATATTTATAATTTTGTGAACTGCTCCCCCCTCCCTTGAGCAGCGAGTCAGACTGTCCAGCTCTGCAATTCTTCTGAATTTGCTCCTGGTGCGTTATCTTCTCTCCCCACCCAGAATGGCTGTTCAGTCAAGACCACATTGAGGTGTGGAGGGGTGGGAGAGGCCATCACAAGTTGTGCTGCTTTACCCAGTGGGGACTGCTCCTTGCAAGGGGAGAGCAGACCACCACAAAATGCCTCTCTTGTGCTTATTGTTTGGTAAGCTTGGAGGTTTTTTTAGTATTCTATAAATAAGATGAGATCTGCTATCATCTTGCCTGCTTTTTATTTTAGTTTGGGTGTATGTGATCACAGAATGGTAGGCGTTGGAAAGTACCTCTGGAGATCATCCAGTCCAACCCCCCTGCCAAAGCAGGTTCACCTACAGCAGGTTGCACAGGAAAGCATCCAGGCGGGTTTTGAACATCTGCAGGGACGGAGACTCCACAGCCTCTCTGGGCAGCCTGTTCCAGTGCTCTGTCACCCTCACACGAAAGAAGTTTTTCCTCATGTTTAAGCGGAACCTCCTGTGTTCCAGCTTGTGCCTGTTGCCCCTTGTGCTATTGCTGGCCACCACTGAATAGAGTCTGGCCTCATCCTCTTGACACCTGCCCTTTAGATATTTATAAGCATTGATAAGGTCCCCTCTCAGTCTTCTCTTCTCTAATGATGATGATTGGCCAAGTGTGAGAGAAAGAGCTGAGACCTGTGCACTCCCGGGGGTTGCTAACATGCAAACAGAGGGGCAGAAATTTCGGGACCAGAATGGTGGACCCTTTTGTCTTCTGGTGTGACAGACTAAAAGCCAGTGCTGCGGTCACCCTTCTTGTGCTGCAATATGATGCCTTTGTCCTTTGTAAAAACCCAGCAACCATGCAGGCAATGTAAACAATTGATGTGGCAACAGAGGAGAAGCAGGTGGCTTGAGGTAGTCCAGGTGTTTCCAAATCTTTCCTTGCTGTAAGGCTCCAGCCTTTACAGCTGCTGGAGAAAAGCTGGTCTAAAGCTCAGTCTAAAAACTGAAAGAAAATCCCAATATTCTCTCTCCTAAATCAATGAACAGAATCCATTCCTGGTAAATCAGTCTCTTTGTGAGCAGAGGTTTTAATACTGGCATGTAAGTAAACCAGCCTTTATATTGGCAGGGGGGTTGGACTAGATGATCTCCTGAGGTCCCTTCCAACCCCTACCATTCTGTGATTCTCCCCTTCTACCTCTTCATCCTCAGTCTTTCCAGGTCAATGCTCAAAATAAAAACCCATCAGCTGCTGGTAGAGGGAAGCAATGGGGAAGATGAAAACTTGTCCTTTGCATCTATATGTGTTGGGAAGGAGAGAAGAGTACAAAGGCTAGCTCATGGATACTGGTGAATTGAAAATTAAGGAATTTTAGGCCTTGTGTCAGTGGTTCTGGAAACCTGGCTTACACAACTTCTTCCTTGATGGATGTACCTGCTGCTGTTAGCCAAGGCAACATTTCACTGTGCTTGGAAGCTCTTGGAAGAGGATTGGGTTTTTTGCCTCTCCTTTCTTTAGTGTCTTGTCTAACTAAATGCCAGAACTTTGTTAAGAGTATCTGCTGCTGATGAGGACTTCCCCCGCCCAGAGTTCCCACAGGGGAAAGATTTGTTTCAACTTAGATGAAATACTGACATGAGTTCAACAAGTTACAAATTAGTCACCAATGAAATTTGACTGCAAACTGCAAGGCTTCTTCTTGTTTGAGGAGTTATAGCGGCCTGCCAGTACCTGTAGGGGCCTACAAGGAAGCTGAGGAAGGACTTTTCATAAGGGCAGTTAATGATAGAACAAGGGGAAATGGCTTTAAACTGGAAGAGGGTAGGTTTAGATTAGATATTAGGAAGAAATTCTTCACTGTGAGGGTGGTCAGACACTGGAACAGGTTGCCCAGAGGACTTGTGGATGCACCCTCCCTGGAAGTGTTCAAGGTCAGGTTGGATGAGGCTTTGAGCAACCTGGTCTGGTGGGGTGTGTCCCTGCTGATGGTAGGGAGTTGGAGCTAGATGATCTTTAAGGTCCCTTCCAACCCAAACCATTCTATGATTCTTTGAGTCCTGGAGCAAGTTTGAACAGTGTAGCAGAAACAAGAGTCCTAGCTGGCTTAAGATGATGCGCAGCAAGATTAAGGAAAGGAGTGTGTGACGGGCCAGAGAAATGCATAGAAAGGGTAAATTAACTTCTGGTAGTAGCCAATATTTAGCTCTTGCCAAGGGAAGGGAATGTTTGCTGCTCAAGTCAGCAGGAACTTCAGCAACTTCTTGGTCCTCCCTGCCTTGCTTTGAAGGTATACAGGCCATTTTCCAGGTGCACAGTTCCTGCTCTTTCCCAGCAGCAAACTATAAGCATTGCTTCTCCTCTCACTGTTGGTCCTCGTATTTGCTGTTGGGGTCTGGGCAAGTTTGTTTGTCTGTTTATAGTGACTAAAAAGCTCTGCTCAGAGCTCATCTGGACCAGCAGGCTGCAGGTGGGGGTAGGGAGTCTCTGGCTGTATGGGCTCAGTGATGGCGGTGGGAAAGAACAAGGTTTAGGATTTCAGAAAGGCTTTTTGCTTTTGTGCAACTTTCTTGGAAGGGATGCACCTGAAGTTTCTTTCTCCTCTTCTTTTTTCTCCCCTCTTCACTACGAAGTTTACAATGGAAGATGAACAAATTAAGTTCAAATCTGCCTCCCATAGTCCTTTCCCTGCTCCTCAAAGGTGCAACATGTGACAGATTTCAGTCTCAGCTAGTGATGGCATTGTTGCTGCGATTGTGATTGCTCAGTTTCTTACCTTGATAAACTACTTTTACTTTTTTTTTTTTTTCTTTTTTTTTTAATGTGGGGCCTGGTGCCAAAATCTTTTAGCATTGTGGGAAGGTGTGAAGTTGTTATCACCTCCTAACAAAGTACTCCTCACTGCTTCCAGGGAAGACTTGAGCTGTGGGCTCCATATTTTAGGAGGCTGGAGCAATTAGCTGAAGTTTTATCATTTAAAGATGTTACAGACTATCCCAAATAAACAATTGCCTGTTAATGAGGAGCTTTGGAAAATTCTTAGTATGACATTTTTCTGTACATTTTTATGTTTTGAGGTCTGTGTAAATCCAGCTAATGCTTATAATGACAACAGATATGATTTACAGCTGAGGGGTCGCTAGAAAACCTAGACAGTGATGGGTGGAAGTAGGGAGCCAAATCTTTTGCTCAACTTATTAACATGAAATGAAAATGCAAAATAAATGAGTGGTGTTTGGTGAGACCACCTAGCTAGGTGTTAGATATAGGAGGTGTCACAGGTGGAAAATAGCTAGCTTGAATGCCTATAGGTGGTAGATAACCAGGTATGTTCATGCACGAATGTCCAAAACTGAACTTTCAACCTCCCAAGCAGAAGCGGCTGCTTGTGAACTACAACGGGTACAGGGGCCAGTTGTAAACTTTACTACCACCTGGACTAAACCAAAGTTGTGTATCCCAGACTTTCCAGTGAAAAAGGGGTTGTAAGACAGGAGCAATGCTGAGGAACCTGCTTGTGCCTCGTCCTTCTGCACAATGAGGGTTCGGATTGGGAGAAACAGGGCCTGGCAGCTCAAGGAGGAGGAGCTGGTGCCAAAAAGAAGGGCTTACAAACAAAACCCAACCCAAACCCAAAATGATCTGGGAAGAATAAGATTAAGAACTTGGCTGGAACAAAGATCCTGGAAGTGAGGGCTCTGCATGGAGACAGCAAGGGCCCTCGGGCAATCCCACCACTGGCTTACTAATAAGCAGCTTTATGTCTCAGAGGAAGACAAAACCAAAACCATTTGACACATACAGATGAGAGAACAGAATAATTTTACATCCTGTCACTAGTGGAAAAGAGACTGTGTTTTTCAGTTTTTTTAAAACTTTTATTCAT
The DNA here is from genome assembly GCA_907165065.1 of Caprimulgus europaeus. Next base: position 49,954,620 of record OU015525.1, read on the forward strand.
TTTTTTTTAGAAAAGGAATGAACTCTGCATGGTAGAGTGTACGGTACATAATTTCAAAGCAGAACAAGTGATATGGAATGGATTATTTTCCCAAACTATTTAAAGTTGAATCTAAAATCACTTGTAAATCAATGCTCATTACCATGTAAGACAAAGGCAAACAATCAACATGGTTTTTTGTTTGGTACAGATTTCCTCTACCACTTCAGCCTGAATTTTCCCAAGGTTGGGGAGAAAAGGAGGGTAAATCCTGCCCATTGTCCTAACCATAATTGTACTGACCAAGCTTTGTGCTCTGAGATCTAGCATCATATGGCTTTATATACGTTCCTAAGTGAACAGTGCAACATCATCACCATCTTAAGTGTTTATTCCACATTCTGAACATCACTCAGAAACCCTTTCCCACCCCCAAAACAACAACAAGAACAACAACGAAAAGCAGAAAGTCTCCAGCAATCAGATTTCATCTCAGAAATCTGTGTAAACTGTAGATCAGGGCTGGGTAGCAGCACAGAAGACAAAAGATGTGACAGCGCGATTTGATAGCGTCTCTGAAGACTACTGTAAGACTGCCATTCTTTAGTCTGCATCTTGCAATCACAATTTGCTTTTTCCCTGCAATACTGTACAGCAACATAAAAAAATCAGACTCGAAAGCAAAAGGCAGAAGCCTTTCCGGAAAGGTAAAGCTTCTACTTAGCCTCGAGTGGTCACTACTAGAAACAGATCTCTGCAATGGGAAGCAAATCTTGAACATATATACACGATTTCAGTGGGGAGGGATGCAGCCAAGGACGGAAGCCCACCTAGCAGACCCACAGACTGTTTTGACTTGTAGGTCAACACAACACTGCCTTTTTGGGCTGAATAAACCAGCAGGGCAGCCGTTAGGCACACTCCGGGCCCTTGGCTCCTCTGTTCCTTGGCTGCCTGGGGGCTGGGAGGAGGAGGGAGCAGGAGCACTGGCGAGGGCCCCCCTTCCCTTGCTCCACAGCCAGATGAGTGATGCATGGGTTGCAGCGGTGTGGGGCATTGCACCGGGGAGGTAAATGCACACTTTTCTCTTTACCCCTCCTCCTCAATCCTGTTGGAATGTATCTATATCAGAAATTAGATAATTAAGTTAGCATAGTCACCCTGTCCCTCAGAATGGAGGGAGAGCAACAGTATCAAACTAATTCCCATTTGTCCTGGCACGTGTAACCTTTCCAGATCCTACAGAGCAATCATATGCAGGCGTTTTTCATACTAGAAAATAAAGGAGTCAAAGCTGTTAAAGAAACTGGATGTTTCCTGGCCTAACTGAAGGAAATAAACCGATTAAAGTAAGAGCAAAGAAAATAAGCATTAGTGTGTTTACATCCTCTGGTATGTCCCACTTCTCTACGTTCTGCTCACACGCCCTTTCCATCCTCTGAGCAAGCACTCCCAAACTGAGAGAGGTAAGGCTTCAGCTAAAATCTCATGGCTGAGATTTTTTTTTTTAATATAAATACCATAAATGTAAGTGTTTGACTTTACTGGATCCGTGTGGGGTGTGCTGAGGGCAAGGCTTGTTAAGTGAACCAGCACAGGAGAAGACTGGACAGGGGTGTAATCCCGTAGGATAACAGCAATTGAACGATGTCCGTAAGCATGGCGCTAGCTTAGTGTGTACGCAGCATTAGGAAGCTTGGATGAAACCCTCCAGCTTTCTGGGTGTCCAGTCAGAACCAGAGAAGCTGCAAGAAGTTTACTGTAAAACTCCAGTACTGAAATGTCCAAAGGAACTGGACCTTTAATTTCAATGGGCACTGATTTTAGGTTTTGCACGGTCAATTCTAGTTAAAAACAAAGACTTGAACAATAGCTGATGCCCCTGCTGTTGGAGCCGTAAGACACCCGTTATACTGCTGAGCCCTACTCTTTTTTTTTTTTTTTAATAAAACACTGTTTTAAGATACAGCACAATAAATGTGCTTATTAGCACTCTAACATAGAGCACAGAAATACAACACTACAGAGTGCAAGTCTAACCATCTCCACAGTGGGAAAAGTGCGAAGGTTAAAAATATGCATGTGGCTTAACACAAGATATTTTTAAAAAACATGACATGGAAATCTCATACTAATGCTTTCATCTTTATCACAAACAGGACTGAAAACTTAAGGTCAGTTGCTGCTCCTTCTCTTGTAGTAGTAGTGTAATCCTTTCAAAGGTACAATGTTGGAAAGATCAGAGAATAAAAAAAACAAGTGTCCAAAAATGATCCCATGTACCACTTTTCCAGTAGTTACGTTTTTCAAGAAGTAAACATGTAAGGTCACCTTGATCTTTGCCATTGGTAACTGATACACTCAGAAACAGCTAAGCCAACCACCTGGACCGAGATCAGTTCGGTGTCACACACGCACACACACACGGATACACACACAAACACCCCACAGGAAAAAGTGCACTTTCAATTGCTGATACAAAAATAGATTGGCACATTCTTTTTGACACAGTGAAGATATCCTCTTTAAAAGCTTTTTCACGTTAAGAAGTCCTCGTGGAAGTTGCAGCAGGTCTGTAGAAAAAGCGCTATGAGAATGCACTCGCGTGGGCTTCCAGGGTTTGTGTGATGGAGAGAGGGGGTGGTCGTGGAGGCTGCCCTTCTAATTTTTGCCTACTTTTGTAGCCGTAGTCCCCACAGGTAGGGTCAGCCACCACCTAGTTTCAGCACATTAACCATTTACCAACAGCTCAGTCTTCACCTGCTTTGAGAAAGTAGCGATACGTAAATTTGTCAAAGCTGAGAGTCTTACATCGACGCAGTGTTTCCTCTATCTTGCCGGAAAAACTGTTTTGGGGAGGGAGTGAAGTGTGAGGAGTCTGATTTTGCATTTCCAGTAGTAACTGCAGCTCAGGAGAGCCAAGTGGGAACAGTCAGGAGCCCCTTCCCCACAGGGCAGCCAGCGCTAGGAGTTCTGCACCAAGCGTCTGTAGTGCGGCATCACTTCGTGCTCGGGAAGGTGGAGGGCAAACTCCAAGGCCACCAGCACTGGGAACTCAAAGGCGATCAGCTCTCGCCTGTTCAGCCGGAACTTCTCTTCCAGTTTCTGCAATGACAGCCCAGTTTAAAAAAAACAAAACCAAACCTTTGTGAATGAGGATTTGACTTTCTAGTGCTTTCTCACAGATAACATTATTCAAAACACACATACTGTTGTCATTAAACCTCTGTTCTGCTGGACCTGTGTGGCTCTAGGCTGAGAAAGTGAGAACAGGATGAAGTGGATTTACTGATTCCTTACTGCGAAGGTGAACTTACAAAGCTCAGCCAGCCATGCTAGTTCTGACATGTCTGTCACTTCCCTCATTCCACCTCCAGCAGATACATCTTCTAACAACCACAGTGATTACCACTGCAGGAAGAGGAAACTCCTGGCTTCATGCAAACATAAAAATCACTAATTTTCCTTTCAGCTGTGTTACAACACCCTATTGGGGAAATTATTTCTGCTACAATTAGATACAGTTGATCTTAATCCCTTAGAGGCAGAAGGTGTCATCTGCAGCAACCATAAGAACAGTGAGTAATAGAAACTACTGTCCTCAAGGGGGATGGGATGGGTTTCATACTTGGCTTTCTGCTGTAATGTACTAAAATCTCCCATCTGCTCTGCTGTTTTCACTGGACTTGAATGCTACAAGTAGGCAATCAGCTGTTCAGGGATATTCCCCCCCACCTCCATCCTTTTATTATAAGATCTCCCTGGCTTGCTACTTCTCTGCCCACTGAGTCTACTGAAAAGCAAAATGTGTCTTAAGGATGGACCAATGTTTCAGGGTAGCAAGAAAGGACAGATTTTTCAATTCCCACTGGGTTTCATTTTTCTCTGGTTATTTGGAGGGTTTTCTAACAGAGTGCTGACCCAGCTCTGTGACTGTGACAGAAGTGCATGAGTACAGTTCCGCTCCCCAACCAAGTTTCCACGTCTCTTGAACTGAGTTGATTGTAGCCAAGTACCCAGCTACCTGCCCTGACTTTCTGTAGCATTAAATCAGATTGGTATCTTGGTTCTTGCAAATGGATTATGGAATAACACTCCATTCTGTTAACTCTTTCATATGGAGTGAGTGGAAGACCAAACACCTTACTCTATAAAAAAACCAACTGGGCGAGGTGTTCTAATGGTTCCTTAGGTTCTCTTGCCCAAAAGCTTAACTTAATGAAAGAAATACAGACTTGGTAGTATATTAGACTCCCTCTGAAATTAATAACTGCATGTATGTCTCAAATAAGAGTCCTTACTGAGACTCTTAAAAACCTAATTAAAAGCAAAATGTATTTCCTGAGGGTTAATTTTTGACTTGTGTTGACAGAAAGGTGATCAGATACCCCTCAGACCTCACAGTATCTGACCCCAGGGTCTTCAATCACATCAAACAAGCTTCCCACACCTCTGCAGTGACATTGATCACTACTGCTTCCACATAAATGTGTAACAAGAAAAGGTATTTAGCTGGCTGTACATCTGGAAACCTAGAGGAGAGCATGACCACTGACAAGCAGGCCTGCATAGACCACACATTGGCACTTCATGTAGCAGGAACACTGGAAATCTGTGGATACGTACATCTATAAGATGCTTGACTTCATGTTTTCTGAGGTCACTGCCAATTTTGGCTGCTAAAAGAACACAGGCTCCAGCACAAAGCTTTCTATTCTGCTTGTTCAGCTTCCCCTTGAGAGCGAGCTTCTCAAAGTAGACAAAGGCCATGGCCACTGTGGGCTCTTCAAAACCACATTCTTCTTGAGCAAGCTTGCGCATTTCTCTCTTCAAGCTGAGTAAAGAGACCAGACAAGTATGCTGTGAGCTATATTTTAAAGCATTTCTCATTTCACCCTAAGAGTCATCCTTTCAGACATTCCTGCTTAGTCAAATGGAGGGGAAAAAGAAAACATAATTTACTGGGCAGGTATCTTTATGCTCTGTTCTGGGGATACATTTCACAGCACATTTTGACCTCACCCTTCCCCTCACTGCCCCTAGTAGATAGTTGTGTCAAACTGAAAACAACAACTGAAAAGCTTTGACATTTTTAGTAACAGTATTTCATCAGAGGTCTTAAGCTGCATACAATTTATTTAGTAACAACAGCTTGATTGCTTGTGCTCTATATGCAGCTTTGCTGCTGGTTATGGTTGGTCAAATCCAAACTGAGAGTCTTTCCATGTACTGCAGTATTGCCTGGTTACAGAACAACACAACCCAGTATCCTGGCCACTTCAGTGAAATTAAATTATCATTACTTCAATGAAGCAGTATGTCTAGCCAGCCACAATAGAAACAGTGACAAAATACTGTAATTTTGCTGTGAAACTGACCACTTGTTTTGCTTCTGGCCATGCTCTCTGGACAAGGCACAAAAGTCAGCATTTCTTTTTCCTCAGTCTCTTTTTAAGCTAAGTGCCTTGATCTTATAGATTTCGCTGTGTTATTTTTCTGGGTATTTTAATATAGTGCATGCCCAGCTCACATCTCATCCCACTAGATGCTGCGTTTGACACCTGACCAGTGTGTATTTGTACATCTCCCCATCTTGTTTACTCAGCCCACTAATCAAAGCAATCAATCATCTGACTTATTCTGCACCTCTGCTGGCCACTGCTCCTGGAAAATCAAGCAGTGCTGTGCTTCCCCTCAGGTACAGCAGCAATTGTACTGAAATGTGAGACAGCTGCATCACGGTGCAGCCTTACCAAGCTTTGCAATGTACCTTCTTATTTTACTGAGGGTTAACTTGATGTGAGGGAACTTCTCCTTAAAGGTCTCATTCATGTCCTTCTTGAGATCTGATGGCTTCACATAATCTATGACTGTGGTCTGTAACACATGGTCAAGAGAGAATTGCTCTTTTAGTTTGTAACAAACAAGATCACTCAATTCCCAAAAGCAAGGAACACCAAACAAGAGCCAGTCAATCCCAACGCTTTCAGTGGACAAGAAAATTAAGTCTGAATTAAGGCAACAATTTGTTTGTGACTTATCCATTGGAGTAAGTGGCCTGAAATCTGTAACGAATGTTCAGCACAAGCCCCAAACAACACATACCGTATCAGGATCCTCCAAGTATTGCTAAGAGGTTAAGCTACATGTGGGTAGATAAAACCTAGCTGAGAAGTATTGTTAAACCAAAATAAAATCATCACAGTAACTGATTTGATGACTAGATTTTGTGTGCATATCTCCATGCGGTTCTGAGATGTATTGTGAATCTCTCTAACTGATTCTTCAAAGGAACCACTGGTACAAATTCTTGAGTGTCGTAGCATACTTCTGTGACAAAACAGGTAATTAGCCCACATGGCAGGTCACTCAGTGGAGTGAAAGACAGTAATGCTGTCGTAAGTTAGGCAATAAGTGGACAAATACATTGAGCTAGGACAACATTCAAAGTGTGCAGAGTATTTCCTTTACATTGAGCTTGCTATTCCTTTTTGTCACAACCTAAAGAATTTCCCAAAGTAGCAGAGAGTCCTCCCAGCCAGCACTGCAATGCCAGCGCTCGCATCTATGGGTGTGCAGCATTTCTCTCGTTCCTTCAGTCTTCATTCAAGAAGAATTTTACCCAAATCCTCTGTCATCACTCACCTGGCCAAAGTCTATCAGCTGATCAACAAAACCACCTTCATTTTGGGGATGTGCCAAGTCTCTTCCTGGCTTTGGCTGTTCTGTCCCTCAGACAGAGGCAGAGAAGAGCCCCAGCTTGGGCAGCCAGAGGACAATCTGGTCCCCAAGCATCCAGCTCCCAGCCAGCTTCCAGCATGGGCAGTGGGAGAGCAGCAGTCTGCAGTGCAGTGCATTCTCCTTCCAGTAAGATAATTTTTCCTTTCTAATTTCCGTTTGTAGTTAACCTATCCTATGGTGAAGGACTGTTAACACTAAACATGAAGACACGAAAAGAGACATGCGGAACATTTGTCACATGTTGTGCCTTTATAGAAGATGGAGCCTCACTGTTTTATATCCTCAGGGGAATCTAAGTGAGCCAAAAAAAAGCTGACTGCATGTGCTTGCAGGTTTTTTCAATAATTAAAATAGTATATAGAAGGGCTTGGGGAGGAGCTCTAGAGAGCAATTGGACAACTCTTGTAATCTGATCATGTTCTTGTCTGGATCCAAAATGAGCATGAAGGGAAGTAAAACATACCTAACTTTTCCTGCACTTTGTTTAGGACATATTGTACTGAAATAATGAATAGATAACTAGAGGAATTTAAAAGAAAACAGAACATGTGTTTCCCCTGAATAGCACACAGCAGTATTTGAGGTAAACGTACTGTAATAGAGAGGAAAAAACTTCTTGCCCTGTGGTGTTGTTATGGTCGTATACACATTTTAAAATGTGGGCCATCCCGGTACCTGATTTCTAGTGTGAGAAGCATCATCTGTCCAGATAAATTGCTCCCCACTACATCCTGGCAGGTAATTGTGATGGGTACATCATGCACAACAGTTGCCCACTGTTTTCCTAAGTATAAATGCTTGTGAGCCCCCTCCAACAAAGTTACATGTTAGCCACAAGTCCAAATTTTACTCAATAAAGGGGATAATTTATAAAGTAAATTCAATCCTATTATGGAAAACTGTCAGTAATAAGAAATCACCAAAAAGGAGAAAGCCACATCAACCCTTTTCAGCCACCCCTGCTGCCGTGCATGCCTACAGATGAGTTCGAGCACAGCCCCAGGCAGGCACCGCAGCGCCACTGAGGTTAAAAATTCACACACCGTCTCGATGCTGAGGCAGGCAACGCGCTACCATGCCTGATTAAAAGGAAGAGAGAAGAAGACAGGGAGGACTAGCCTTGCCCTACCTGGGGCTGGAGTGAAAGGTTTCAACTGATCTAGTTGAAGATGTCCCTGCTCACTGCCGGGGGCCTGGACTAGATGACATTTAAAGGTCCCTTCCAACCCAAACCATTCTATGATCCTATAACTGAATGTGTGAGTTGTCCTGGTTTTAATCTTGCTGAGGCTGGAAGGATGTACACATGGACCCATGCAGCCATGGCTCTTCATCACAGACAACTTCTCACGTGCTTCACCTCACCTGGCAGAGCTCAGCCTTCTGAAGCAGAATTTTACCAATTACTTCTCTCCCTTCTTTCCGAGAGACACTGCTGCCTGCCTGCCAACTCCTTGGTTTTGTTGCCAGAGGATCATCAGCAAGTTGGGTGCTTCTGACATACAGATATGCTGGGAGTTTTATGTGTTATTAAGAGGAGGTTCCTCTTAGTACTCCTGTAAGAGGACTACTGAAACAAGCCACATAACATAATTTAGACCAGTGCCACCTACTACTCAAAGCATAGAAGCATCAGTCCATGCTGCTCTTACTCAAGAAAGTCCAACAATTATTTTAGTTACTACCAGCACTCTTTGGTTGTCTTGGGCAATCCTAGAAACAGTGTGCTCAGGTGCTACTGTGGAAAGCTACACGACAGCTTATTTTGTGCTTCACTGCAAACCTAACTGCCTGTTGTTTGCTCTCCATTACCACAGAGCTCCTTAGTTTTATCTTAATTATCTCCCTCAAAGTAGTCATGTTTTTTTCTGGTAGACTTGCATTTGGCTCTCTCCAGGTAACTGTCTTAGCTCGTACCAAGGAGGATGCAGTCATGCATGAACCTCATCTGCATGACAGAAACCACTTCGCTGCAGAAGGTGTATGGCAGTGGAGGGAGGGTCCAACCATCCTCTGGACTCAGCTGCACAGAAATTATGCTGGACACCAAGTTTCAGTTGCTTTCACCTCTAACACGTAGGTGGCCAGCGTGACTGCAGCTCCAGGGGTGACTGTGCAGAGGGGGAGTGAGCCCTGGGCTGTGCCACACAGCAGCAGCAGCCCCCAGGGTGCACCTTTCCCCATGGCCCCTCTGCAGGCACCGTCTGTTTTACCTGGGACGCCTCCAGCCCATAGGAGATTTGCCAGAATTCAGCTAAATTCTCTTTACAAGGAGAAAAGCTCTTTCCTAAAAATTTTATTTAAAGCAAAGCTCTCAAGAGGCCTGAGAATAAGCAGACAACTCAAAACTGAAAATGGTAAGGAGGTATGGCTATTTTTAAACAGAGAGATTTGTCAATTTTGTCCTGTTGATAAGAATCTCCCCCCGCAACTCTGTATACTGGTGCTTCCTGCAAGACAACAGTCTCTATGATATAAATCACAATAATGAAATCCAGATGAAAGCTGGTGTGTGCTGGTTTTGATTCATGTAACAGGATAACGGCAGCATGTTCGAACACACTGGCTCTAAGGCAGCTGTCTCATCTTGTCAGTGCCATGCTGGAGAGCTCAGCTAACTGCCCTTATTCTCAAGAAAAGGAATTGTGCAACTTCTTATTTTTTTCTCCTTCATTTTTTTTTTTTTCTTCTTGATTTTTTTTTTTCATAGCTGCTGCAGAAGGCCAGCTTCATCTGAGCAGTGGGATCCCATCTGCCTGGCCGGCGCCTATAGAAACGTGTGCATGTGGGACCCTGCCCACCACAAAGGCAGGCAGCAAAAAAAAAAAAAAAAAAAAAAAAAAGTTACCTATTGCCAGGTAATTTAAAAGCAATGCTGAATTAGTGTTTGTTGAGTGACTAAGTTACCCTTTCTGTTTCTGACCAGGCACCTGAGCACCCCTCTCACTGTCACACCATGTCTGGGGCACAGAATCCATAAGGCTACATAGAAATCCTGGTCTCCAACTCTGCTCCTGCCTAGGGCTCTGCATGCACCCCACGAACGGCTTGGTGCTGAGCAGCAACCCCCAGTTACTGCCTCTGCCCACAAGGGACGGAGCGGAGGAAACCTCTGGGGTGGCCCAGCAACCCACAAGGACCAGCTGGGATCTGACACAGGAGGGCTGTGACCCAACATCATCCTTCACTGCCTGCTCTCTGCTCAATGTTTCTGCTCCTCTTCTCTGTTTTAAGCCATTTCATTGTGCTTGAGCTGCCCGTGAGTCCCAGACAAAACTGTCACACTGAGGAGAAGACATGTCTGTAAACGGTGTGGATTTTTGTCTGTCCAGAACAATTCTGTTATTGTCCACATAGGAGCATCATTCAACACCAATGCCTCAAATTTTATGAAGGGTTTGCAAATATTTCTCTAAAATGAGCACAGCATTTTTCTATCCAAACACGCTTTCTTATACATGTTGTTCCATCCCAGGCAGGCACTCTGCACTCCCAGAGCAGTCAGACACATGAGCAAGGCTCTGGGAACCACCAAACTGTCTCTCTCGTACTCTAATCTCAAATGTTTGTAACTTCTGTCATCCAGAAACGTCTGTCTTGTTTCTCACAGCTTATTTGCACAAAACACATTTCACTTCAGTATTCAGCAATACTCCTTCGTGAGGTCTGTTCACATTCTCTGTATACAAATCTGTAGATGTATATTTTAGTTTGGTGGTAGAAGTTGCACAAGACAAATGAAAGCCTTGATATATGGTAGCTGACAGATGCCTGGACAACATGATAAATGCTTCAGCCGAAGCCTGTACTCTGCACACTTTTTGCATGGCTGGCAGTTTTGAACTTGGAGGTTAGTTTGTCTGTTTCACAAGTGTTTTCAGGCAGCTGCTTTCTCATAGGAAGGCTGTATATATAGTTTCATAAATATGGGAGGAGGGAGGATGCCTGAAATGTTTGAAAAGACTGGCAAGATGAAATATTGTTGAAAATAAATCGTACTCTGGCACGCTACCAGTAAAAGATGATCTAGCCTTGGATGCCCATGTCTCCTGCTTAAGAAGGATAATATCAGAATAAAATAGGTGAATAAAATGAAATATATATGATAGGCTCTCTTCAGCTGTCATTACTGTGTACTCTTGATAAACCTACTTCACAGAGAGCAGACAGAAGACTGATACCATTAACAGACTTTCAGGAGGTCAGTGGTTAAGTTCTCAACCACATAACAAATGAAAAGAAGTCAATGACTCTGCACCGCCTGGTGACCAGCTCTGTAGCTATAAACTGCCAGTAACCTCATTCATTTACTTGTGGCTAAAGATGCATATAGAGGGGAAATCCTGACAGAGCAGAAGCTTAAAAGTGTGATGGAAAACAGGAGTGATTCCCTATTTATAATTTAAAAAAAAAAAAGTAAAAGGAAGACTAAAAGAAGATGTTTCTATTAGAATGTTACTAACGTTCAAGAATGTTAAACTGGAAGATTTTTAATTTCACAAAGCAATTAATCTCAAAACTGCCTCTTGAATTAAAGTACATGGAAGAGTTCCAGTTTATGTTAAACAGTTAACACATGGGAATCATTCTCAATTAATACCATGTGTCATTGCTACAATATAGTTGTTTATTGGAGTCTCAGCAAAATATAGCATCAAATGCATAGAGCACAGGGTCTAAATATGAATATATACCACCACTGTGACCCTCTGCTCCCTGAGACTTTTGGGTACAAGATCAGCAGCTGATAAAGCCATCTACGGATGCTTAATTTACAACTATGGAAGCGGCTCGAAGAATAGGGTGGTGGCACGCTGAAGGACGCTGGCTGTAGCGGAGTGCTCCTGACCTTGATGCTCCTTGTGAAAGACAGAACAGGGGAGTAAGAGACCAAATGCTCTATATCATCATGCAGTGCTTTTGTTAGACTAAATGGCCAGGACAGCAAGCAGTTCTAATTTTAAAATCACATTGGAGGACTAATATTTAATAACGCAGCCTGGCTGTGCTCAACATTATTGCAGTACCTGGCAAACACAGGCTGACAGTCAGCCCGCTGCAAGAGCACTGCAGATCTTTGCGACATGCTTTCTTGTTTGTGGTGTAGAGATGCCAGTTTATTTGGACATAATTAAACCAATACACTGAAATTGTAGTTAAATACCTGAAGCAATTTCCAAGTGAATCCCTTGGGCACAGATAGGTGGATATTGCAGGGGTGTTATTACAGAAGGGTCACTCAAAGTCAAGATGCTACCGATACAGGCTTTTCTTCTTTTGCTGCAAGTTTTGGCAGTGCATAGCAGCCAGCTGAAGATGCTCCTGTGTTTCTGTGTTACCAACAAAAGCAGGACTGCAGGGGTAAGCCATGCCCACTGCAGGGCGAGTTTTCTCCTTCTGTACAGAAGGAGTTTGTTTCTGCTGGTGAGAATGCAGGCCAGCGAGGCACTGACGAGTTTGGATATACCCTGGTCAACTTGAGACTCAGCACAGAAATTACTGCTCTGCCTGGTAGATAAAGTTCCCATTCTGGAGAGATTTTAAGAATCTGCAAGAATTCCTGTTTTAGCAGTATCAGCCAGGAAGACATCTGTTAACCGTGACATGATGTTTCCCTCCTCTCCCTGCCCCCCAGCATGAAATTCTTCTACCTCTTACTGCTTACACTGTGGTATAGATTGTAGACTCTCCTACAAAGCCAATATAAAGCAAAATAATTTATCTGGGGTAGAAGAGAATTTAAATATGACTAACACAATTAATAGAAGCCATAGAGTTTGTGTTGGGAAAGTAATGAAGCTGCTTTTTCAGCATCATCCCCTGACAGGCTGTTTGTGGGTATTACTTTTACAAATGCGACAGGGAAGTGTATTCAAGCTAGGAACTTTGCTGTAAAAAAGATCAAATCGAAAGCACTTCTCCTTCCCCACAGCCATCTTCAAGGAGGAAGCTCAGCTACTCCTTGAAAACAGCTGAGGACTTGCAAGTAAAAACTCAGGCTCTACAAAAATGGAGGGAACTGCATGTCGCATAGGCTCGAGTGCTAACTGCATGTATTTCAGAGTAAAATCCAAGCAGGACCACACATTTTGCCTGAGGATAAAGCCTGCAGTGTTCACACAGACCTCAACAGAGTTTTACCAGCAGAGAAATCCTGGCTGGCAAAGCATGAGCCAGGCTCCCAGGTGTAACGCTGGTGCATGTAGCCCTATTCCGCAGCCAGCGCTGCAGCCCCGCATCCAGCCTCGCTCAGCCACACCGACACGTGTTTGCACTCCTCCCACGCACCTTCCCCCCATTAATTGCTCTGACAGCCATAAGGGGCAGAGGGAGAAGGGGGGGCATATCTACAAGCTTGCAGCTGCCAAGCATTAATGTTCAATGCTGGCCAAGTAACAAAACTTTAATTACAAGCTGCAGCTCACCAAACACAACAAAATGTTCAGTGCTGACATCAGAGCCGTTCTCAGCTGCTCCGGCGCTCGCGAGAGGCAGTAATTACAGCTGCAGGACCAGAGACTGGTTTCACTCTGTGTACAGCAGCTCTACAGCTCCGCAGTCATTTGGCAGAGGTCTTTCAACACCGCGATGGCTGTGCACGGTCAGGAAAAAAACACAGGTTTCTCGCTGGCCTCAGACTGCAATTTGCTTTAATTGCAGCATACGTCGATTTTTGTATCTGGAGAAGAAAATGACGTGAAATTACAGCCTATTATGCTCCTGGTCACACTGATGTGAACTGCAGGGAGGGGGAATGCCAGCCAAGTCTGGAAGCAGGGCCTGTAGTGATAGGACAAGGGGTAATGGTTTTAAAATAAAAGAAGGTAGATGTAGACTACCTATAAGGAAGAAATTTTTCACAATGAGGGTGGTGAAACATTGGAATGGTTGCTCAGAGACGTGGTAGAAGGCCCTGGAGGCATTCAAGGTCAGGCTGGACGAGGCTCTGGGCAACCTGATCTAGTGGAAGATGTCCCTGCTCATGGCAGGGGGGTTAGACTAGATGACGTTTAAAGGTCCCTTCCAAACCAAACCATTCTAGGATCCTATGACAAGTCTAATAGAGATGCAAGTAAAGTCTCCTACATAGCCAATATGGCCCTATATTCACCTGTTCAACACACAAGCCATCCTTATTTGCATGCAGCCTGAGTTGCAAAATTCTATTTAACCTGCAAGCTCCCAGCACACTCTGACACTACCTTTTCTCCTTTCCTGCGCCTGAAGGAAGCACCAGCCCCACGTGAAATCTCTCAGCCGAGCCCTGAAGAACAACCATCCACTCTTTGGTTTCTTGCAAAGCTGTGCAGCTCCTGTGTGGCATCACAGCGATGCTGCTTCAACCAGGGCAGGCAAAATCCTTGGACCTTGGACAAGAGAGCTCTTGGCATGTGCCAGTTATCCCCACCACCAAGAGAAACACAGCACTTAATGTCCTTCAGCCCCTTCTTATATTAGTGTCTGCCCTCAGAGAGGGAGACAAGAGCGCTGTAGACCCTCAGGCAATGCTGAGCAAGTGATGGCTGGAAGGCAAATTCAGGCAAAAACCAAAATGTGAAATAAGGCATTTTAACAGACACAGCAGTAATTAACCCCTAGAGAAAATGAAACAGCAGAGAAACCCCTGTCAATGCAGATATACTCTAGACAAACAATGACGTTAATTTTAACAATTGTCCTTGAAGGCCATTTTCACCTTTAAAGCTTCTAATTACTTCTCCGTTACGGTGGAAATCCCCAGTCAGCTCCTTATTGCAATAAAAATACCTCAAAATGCTGTGGTTAACCAGCATATGGAAAAGAAGGGCACTGAACACAGCTCCTGGGCCTCGGAGACCTCCCCTGCAAGATGCTGTCCTGGCTGTCCTATTTTTACTTGCCCAACCATGTTCATCTCAGCACCAAGCTGAAAAGGGATCAAAGACCTCAGGTGATCCTAGAGGACTCAGATCACCTGGAACACATTAACAGCCTGGGGAAGGTTGGAAACACAATCGTGACTGCTAAAGCTATGTTCACTTTTGACGCCAGTTAACAATGTCTTTCTGTTTGAGGGAAGACAGTTCCCTGTCCATGACAATAACCAGATCAAAACCTAACAAATATTTTCCCACCTAGACATAGCTGCCATAAAAGGCTGACACTTTGTGGGTTAGCAGCCAAAAAATAACTTGCCAGCCCTAAAAGTAAAACTGGTTGAAAGTAAGCAGAGGACATACTGTACTCCCCACTTGAAAATTTAGCACAAACACAGCCTCAGAGCTTGATTAAGCCTTTTTGTACAACAGACAGAACACTCCTGCCAGCAAGGAGATAAGCTTCAGTCTACACGGAACACAAAAAATCCATTTATTTTGAAGGAGCACCCAAGAATGCTATTATCAAATAAAGACCAGGGTGGGGGGCAAACCTACAAAGACTGTATCTTCATATACCTTCGTAGTTTCTTCAATAATAGCTCTGTTCCAACTTAAGTGAGGACATGGACAACACTTTAGACCTCAAGTGTTTCAAATCCTATCCTATTTGTATATAGATAAGAGTACTAGGTTACCACTTTGGGGAAAGAAAAAAAAAACAAAAAACTTTTCCCTGCTGCCTGCTACTATTTTGGATGTATAATTCAGACAGATACGTGCTCACATGCATATGACGGCACTGCATCTTGCAACAGTTCTGCCAAAGTAACACACCAAAGTCTACAGAGTTGTTGCAATCAAGAAAAGGCTACAGAATTCTCTTTACCACAGCAAACACTGAGTTAGAGCACGGATCAGGGAACAGTTACACGCCTGTATTGTTACAGGTTTGGATATAGTGAAAATTATACAGGCTCTGCTCAGAATTGCTGCAATTAGAGGAAGGACTATCCCATGGTGAAATAAATTACTGCGAAACAAAGGCTCTACTAGACACTGAAGCGCTGTTGCATGGAATGAATGATAAGCATCAAAACACAATGTAGCTTCATGACTTCAGAAAAACCCTAATGGGCATCCTCCTATTTTGTAATAGATGCCAATTAGAGGAAGTATAAATTTTCCTCTGAATGCGAGAGAATGAACGCATTGTTTGAACAAGTCTTTCATCCAAAGCATTTATGAAATACAGCGGTAATAAAAGTGTTTACTTTTGTAATACCTCCGTGAGTTTGTTTTTACATGTCCCGGTACGTAACTGTCATTTAGAACAAAGCATTCCAAACAGCTGTTATTAGTAGATTTAAAAAAAAAAAAAAATCTTCTTAAAATACAGCCAAATGTAACCTCAACCTTCAAAATACTGTTACCAAAATTTACCTGTGCTACACCTAATTTTGCATATCACTTACCATATATGAAGGAAATATTAAAACCCGCTTATGTTTGCCACATGGCCATTGGGGATCATCTAAAAGATTCGGGTCATATTCAACGAAGTCTACCAGGTCACTACCTATAACACAACGATAAATAAAAGAAAAGAATTAATCAAGAAATGTCTGGACTTAACAGAAGAAGCAAACGAGTTCGCAGGTAATGCACATCATCATCTTCATGTAGGATTTTTGAAAGAGTCAAAAGATTTCTCTAAATCTTGAAAACTCTACAAATCAATTTGCAAAGATATAGAAGACCTACAGCTTATTAATTACCTGGTATATGACAATTCAGGGCTTAGAGAACTGCAAAATTACATAAAGCTCCACAGTGACTTTTATTCCCAGTAACAAGTTTTCATCTGTTTATGCAGATGTTTGATTTGTTTTGTTTAACATGCCAAAATATCTTAAGTATATAGTGCTTTGGCTTATGTTTTGTGCCCAGTTTTGTAAACACAGCTCTTTCCAGCCTAATAAAGGTCACAAGTATGATTTACACCTTCAGCTTATGACTACTGTGGTGCCCCTGTAAATTTTCCATAGCAAAGGAAAGTAACGATGAGCTCGATGCGGAGGAACAAACAATGCCGGTGACAGGAGGAGGCACACCGAGTGCTATCAGGGGCTGTCAATATGACCAGCAATCTTGTTTACTTAACTTTCCATCATCTGTAAGCCAGCCTTGCTAAACAAACAGGGAACAAGCTCTGTTTCACCCACAACATGAGACTATATTTTGCTTAATTTAAGCAAAAAACGGGGCTAAACCATGACATATGTCCATCCTTCACAATAACTGCCTATCACCAGGCTATGCAAGGATACTAAAACAAGCTTCTTGAGAAGTTACCTGCATCAATGCTCCCCTGGGTGCTGTTAGCTCTTGCCAAAGAAAGGCTACGATGGCTTGCATTGCGAAACTGGGAGAAGGATGAAGTGGAGTCTATTGTGTTTCTCCGAGCTCCCAGAGCATTGGTGGGAAATAGGAACTGTGTATAAGAAACGGTCTAAAAAGAAAGTCAGAAGGGACAGACAGTTACTATCAGCCCAGCTTGGCTTCAGTGGGATGACTTTGGTGCATCCCAATTGGACACAAGGGAAGCCAAATTAGCAGAGGATTTTCTGGATTTAATAGTTAGGCACAGATGAATAAACAACAGTCACCTACATTTGCTTCAGTGCAGTCAGTTTATCCATGCAAAAGAAGCTTTTGCAAAGGCATTAATTCTTCAACAAAACAAAACCACAAACACACACACACAAGCTCTAATACACTGGATTTACAAAATCCTACTCAAGGGTCAGATTTAAAAATATGTCAGTTTGGTCAGTTTTTTTCCAGTGGGCCTTCTCTGTAGCAGGTTTCAGCTGCTTCTTTACTGAAACAGCATCATCTGTATGGGTCCCTCAGCACAGAGCTGCCAGAGGTAAATCATCTGAACGCTGCTAAACTTAAGCACTTTCTCTGGTATTTTTCTCCTGTAGGATTTTGGCTGGCAGAGTCTAATTGGTGTCACAAGTGAGCTCCAGTTTATAGCAATGGTTGTGGGACATCATTTACTACCTCCCACCATAAACTAAGTGTGAATGAATAACTTGTGTCAAAATTATTTTTAGAGTGTACCAATTCCCTGCTTGCACCCTTGGCCAGGAATAGACTATGTCTGGCTTCTTGTAGGTTTATTTTCCAAAAATAACATTATACTGAAGGAAAAAAAAAAAAGAGTCTCAGACTCCAGACTGGTTCACAAGGAGGTCAGAACAGGTATCATATAAATTGCATGAGCTTTCATTTATCTATAAGCAGGAATTCAGTCTGTGGTCTGGCCTGACACCTGGTTAGGTGAGTACACCATGTGTAGCAGCAGCATTGTCCTAGGGCCTTTAAATCCATAAATGACAGCAGACTAGGTAAACCGAACTGTAAAGAATACATCAGGCTTTCAGCAAAAAAATGTTTTAATTTATGATTAAAATTGTCTCTCCTCTAGATATTTGTTTAAAATTGATCACTTTCAAGATTCATAATTGCTTATTCTACTCAAGTGAATGCACTTGTAGATTTTTAAATACTCATCAGATTTGTACTACTGTCTTCCTGCTCCTTGGAAAAAAACACTGTTAAGCAAAATTTATTTTATTAGATAAAATTGAGAGTGAACAGAATTACAGATTACAACTCTCACCAGAAATTATTTTCAAGCCCCTGACAATATACTCTGCAGTGATACTTCCTGTTTGAGCCCGGGGAAGGCTGCATGATTCAGTAATGCTTTACAAACTCAGATGTTGCCACAGGCAAATAAATTTCTCTAAGGAAACAGAGCTGTTTGCACTGACAGCTTGGGCAGTCCTCCTGAATTTCAGTTTGCAAATACTGTGCTTTAACTATTGTGTTACACTGCACATTATAATTCATTTTTGTATCTGTGCTCGTTATTAGTTAAGCCATTTTTTCCCTTATTACACAAAATAAGGGAGTAGGAACTGAAACATCCCCACCTTCCCGTCCGCTCCGAGCTCCACACCTTCAAGACCAATTATCTCTTTCAGACACACTCCAGTAGAATGGCACTGGCGTCCACCGTCCAGCTTCACGTCCCTGGGGAACAGAAACCAGAGCAGAAACAGCTCTTACTACACACACCTCCTTTACCTTTTACCACCCAATGCTGAAATAAGGCATAGCAGCATTAATCCAAACATGATCCAAGCAAAGCACAGATCAAACAGCAGCACTTGTGTTTTCTAAAATGGGCAGCACTTGTGTTGTCTAAAATACATCACAGAGAAAAGCCCCATCTTGTTCCAGGTTGCACCTCATATCCTACCTATGGTGGAGAGGAAGGTCCCCCATCATTGGGTGCCTCTGACAGAACCTGGCACTGGGAAGAAACTGGAAGTCATATACACTTCAGGTGAGATCCAGCCACGTATCCAGCAGACGGACACTCCCAGAGCACATACCCATGTTCCCCTACACCACTGGACAGAGGCAATTACCCATGAAAGCCTCAGGGAAGGATTGCTGCTCCTCCAAGCGCAGACATGTGTCCAAAGCTCAGAGATCCTCCTGCTGGAGTAGACGCCAGCAGGAGAAGTCCAGCTCTCCACTGCCTTGAGAAGGGAACTTGGGATCTACTTTAGGGCTGACCCACTTGGCATCTTATGCTTGGATGTAAAGGAGATGCCTGAGAATGAGGCTGTATCCCATGCTTTAGTCTCATGATCAAAATGTGAGGGAAGGTAAAAAAGACTACGAGCAAATTTGTGCTCTGCAAACAACAGCTGTATACAACTCCAGAGTATTTATCTCGCACTGTTTTCCTGGCTGATTTCTGCTGAGGTCCAAGTATGTGCTTAAAAATGTGTGCAGGAGAGATGCTGACACTG
This sequence comes from Caprimulgus europaeus, assembly GCA_907165065.1. The sequence goes on from OU015525.1 coordinate 49,974,094, forward strand.
AAGCAGGGAAAAGCCCTGCAGGCTTTTCACCCAATTGCAGGGCTGGGCTATCTCCTACTGTGTCTCTTTTCCGCACACTCTGTTTCCTTGCCTTCCATTTCCAACCTGTCACTCATTTTATTTCTCTGAAACACGGCAATCGGTGAGTCCCCAGCAAATCATGTACCTTACCGCTGGAGAAATCCACCTCGTCTATCTGCTGGAAAACATACTTCTGTGACAAAGGAAAAGACTGTATCAAGTTTCTAATCCCAACAAAGTCCTCTTAGTTTCTTGTTGGGGTTCACTTAGCACAGTGTCACATTATCATTCTTGTTTCCTGATATCATGTTACTGAGGGTCTGTACAAATAATTATGTAAAAATAACCCTCTCTCAGAGGCACAGGATCAGCCTCTCCACTCTTGCGCAGAGGGTGCTTAAAGGAACTATTTCTCACAGAAACAAATGCCAGATGGTAGCCATATCTACAAAACAAACACACAACCTAAGGAAGCCTCCAAACCCAAAAATGAAAACAAATATCTGAATTATCTGAAATAATATCAGAACAGTTTAGGTTCCTTCTGCTCAAAACTTTAGAGACACAGAGCAAGAAATAATGCTGTTATGACTTTGAAAACAAGTCACGGAGAAATTTCTCCATGCAATTAACAGACAAGGGTAGATAACTCTGTAATTCATCAAATTAAAATCTGGTACCCTTTGAAGAGTCAGCACAGCAGCTTTGAAAAAAAAGGAGCAGCTCTGGGGACTGAAAAGAAATAAGAGCTCTGGCAGCAGGGAGCAGGGTCAGCTGGCACGTGTGAGCATGCATGGGAATGACTCCTGGACATTAGCTGAAGGACGTTAATGCCTCCATTTTCCCATCTTTCTGATATTTCTAAAGAAGACTCTGTGTTCAGGACCCTGTGAACAAAACTGCAGTCATTCTCCCTCATCCTAGGTGTTTTGCAAGGGCTACTTAGAGTCTTCCCCTCCTCTACGTATGCTCTGTATTTCTAGGTAGTATAAGATTGCTTGTGTTATAAAAGAGTAATAAAATATTAATGTTTGGAGAGAAACCTGTCCATAAAACAGAGAATTAAACTCCCTCTCTTGAGGAAAATCTGTACTAAAAAATGCGCACTTTATTATCAGTGTATAAACGGAAACGCTCATCCTAGCTTACACACATCCTCCTCTCCTTGGTAAAAGATCTTGGTGAAGATCTAACACGAAATTCCTAGGCAACTTTACTGTATCCTTTTTGAGTTCCCCATCACTACAACCAACAGTAAGCTAGTCAAGTTTTTGCAGGATAAACCTTGCTTTTTTTCTCCTCCCTCCTATTACACACACAAAGTTCACAAATGCCTCAGCAAAACTCCTGCTGGGAGAGGAAGCCCAAGGGCTGCCACGCTGCTGCTGGGGGAGCCCCAGCACAGCTGCATCCTCCTCACACCCTCAAAATCCTTAGAGGAACTCGGAAAGACCCAGGGGATGTCTCCACTTTGCCCTCCCCAAACAGGCAAGTCGTGCGCGGGGAACAGTCCAGGCAGTTCTTTGGGTACAGCCACCCCATCAGCGCTGCCAACCATCACTACCAGGTTCCTCATGACACATGCCCTCGCATGGGACCACGGTCAATGGGCCCCATGGCACAGGACTATATGGAGGATAGGCAATTTATATTTTAAAAAAAATCAAGTTTTCACTGTGTTTAAGTTATCTAGATTACATATGGGACTGAGGAACTGCACAAACCAATATCCAGTAGTAAAAGGTGCTTAAAAATGCAAAGTAGAAAAGATGGTCCTTGCCAAAGAGGCTTTTAAGTGAAGAAAATTTCCTTCTTCCTCTTTCTCATTTTTTATTTTCCTGTCTTTTTTTCCAAAAGTGCATTTTTAACAAAGTTTTCAGGGGATTCTAGCAGACACCAAAAAGCAAAAATAAATAATGGGAACTTAATTTTACTACCTTCAGTTTACTTGAGCTGGGAAAGCCTGAGGAAATTAGAAGATCAAGGATGACATTTCCTTAGGAGACAAAAAACAAGATCCCACTTTCCAACAAAGTTTGGAGAGTTACCCTGATTCAAGTCAACGTCAAGCTCTAGATGCTATATCTTTGCATACCATTTCCAGAAAGCTGAGCAGTGTTATAAACTACACTCAAAACTAAGCATATTGTTTTAGTCATTCATGACTGCAGAAAAAACCAAGTTTCTCCACCTAACAAGGTTCAAAAATTTTCTTGGAACAGTACCAGGTTCCAAGAACTTGGTATCCTAAATTTGTTGTGGGATGGTGAAAAGTTTCACTGAGCAGGTAGGTAAGAGTCAAAACAGGAAATCTCACTGTGTCTCTGACTAGTCAGGCCAGGATTAACAGAATATAAATTGGATGCTATTACCTTTGGAAGTACAATATTTCTTTAATGAATCAAACATTACGCTTTGACGTGATCTACAAAGCCCCATGCAAGACTCCTGCTGGGCACTTGCTCTTTAAATGACAGCAAGAGTTGAACACTTTAACCTGTGAATAATTTAGGATTCCTTTAAATATTAAATAGATTTCTAGATACATGAAAAAGCCTGCTTATTGCAAAAAGGAATCTGATAATTGTTATTTAGAGATGTAAGCCTTGTGTGTCTATATTTTATACTTAGTGATTCCTGACTGTTAAGATTTATTCTAAAAACAAAGGCGGTTCATAAGACATCAAGAAAAGATACTGTTTTTATCCGTCACTGTATATAATTTCTACTTATCATCTCTGTTTATAGGGACAAGGACAATGACAGCTTTGGAAAAGACGTGCTGCCAGCCAGTCCAGCAGCAGATCTCCTGCTGCCTGAGACTGTCTGCTTTAATTGATCGAGAGCTTTCAGATACTAATTGCCATTAGTGCTGCTAGAACAACAACTTCAGTGGCAATTTACAGGGAGAGGAGGTGGAAAAACTCCTGGGAAGATGGCTCTAATGTGCCAGTATCCTATTTCTCTCTCCAAACATATTCAGGTGTCAGCATGTCAGCTGTTTGATGTTTTGCCCAACAGAGAGAAAAAGTTCAAAATGTAAACCTATTAGCTTCTGGGAATCCATTGCTTAATTCCAATCGAAGGGAACAGGGCAACTCACAAAAATGAGCAATGGTGGCTCTACAAAATTCATACATGAGATTATTAGTTTTGAAATGTCCTGTTGTGGGGAAAAAGATAGATTTATGTCTCTTTTTGTAAAGCTAATATGCACTTGGTTTTGGGTTTCTGTTCAATTTGAGAGAAGTAGGGAAAATGGACAATGGTAAAGAAAAGCAGGGATATTTCAGTTTCCCTATTATTGGTTAAAAACATAGTTATTCTTCCCCAAGCCCATGGAATGATAAATGCTCAGGGAAAGCACAGGAGATTGATGACTTAATCAAAATTGCCTCATATACAAAAATCTGCTGAGGAAGAATAGCAATGAACTTGACAACAAATCTGAAGCTAAAAGAATATCCCTCTTTGCTGTGTGCTTATTGCTGCTATCCGTATGGCAATTTAGATGCTCTCATTTCTCCTGTAAATATTACCCTGTTTTCCACACCCACTGCAATGCTTTTTACCTGACCCGCCAAATAACTGATGGGAGGGATGTGGCACGTGAGGCAACTTCACCTAAATGCTTCTTTTTGCCTCATTTTGCATAGGACTTTCTTACCTAGTTTAAACACTGAAGATGAACAAAGATTTCAGAGTTTAACTAACAAAGGCTGTTGTGAATGCCTGGCCTACAGACTCACTGGTTGTTGTGGCTACATATTATTTGGGGTGATGGTACTGAAAACCTCTTGCTCTCAGCATTATTGAACTTATTAGTGATCTAGCTAGCACTTAGTTAAATTCAAAGTTAAAATCAGCAGTGATTTATCTTTAGGAACTGGCTGAAGCTGGTTTATAGCATTTCTGAGAAGGCCACAAATTTTTTTTATCTAATGACTTGCTGCTTTACTTCAGAAGATTTGCCTGTTTCCTGGGCTTCAATCCATTCAATTACCCATATTGCATTATTTCCCTTAACTGGAGACAAGTTTAGTCAGATTAATACCTATATTCTTGTCAAGACAGCAATATTCAGCAGCTATGCCTGCTACAATTAAGTTTCTAACCACTTAATGAATTCAGTGCCATGAAGAGTAAGAGATGAGGTGAACTGGCTGGTTTTATAAGGACATGCACTATATGATGCTCTGGATTTTCCATCCTGTAGCTCATCACCTCCAGCCCCAATGGCAGTGAGTCACTGTGAGCCCAGCAGCTCAGAGTCAAATATAAGACTAGCCATGTCACAGTGCTGCATCTGCGTGACACTGCCAGCTCTCCTCCTCCCCTGGGTCCTCTAGATTCATCTTATGGGCAGGACTTCACAGGAACTTGGAAGCTCTTAAAAGGTTCTTACAACATCAAAAATAAAGTATGATCAGAATAGGTACGATTTCAATCTGTGAATGTTTTTGCCATTAAAAAAGACAAGGCTAAAAAGCCACTTTTCAAAAACATGTTTTTAAATTATGAACTACAATGATGTGTGCCAAAGGAAAAAAAACACAACACAACAGAACCATAAACTCAACTAACTGCACTACCTTCTTTTCCTGGGGAAAAGTCAATACAGTACATTCTTCCTCCTTCATTAACACCTCTTAACAGTGACAGGCATACAATGCCACCACCTTTTTTGAAATGCTTAGGTACCTTAAAATACTAACAAGAACTGGATTGCTCTGAGTTGGCTGCAAGCACACACAGAGCCATTCTGTAGGCCACCATGTCCTGCAGGCCACATGGAGCGAGTCTGACAACATCCATGAGGACTGCCAGAGTTGTACCATCTCCTTGGAAGCTGAAGGAGAAGTGATGCCTTGAGAAGCTCCAAGCGCAGGCAAGCAATGGATAACAGGTTCCCTTCTTCCCCTTCCCAAAAAATCTGCCTTTCCAGGTAGCTACCTGGAGGCAGAGCTGAACCTGGTCCTTCTCCATCCTGGCTGAGGTCACATGGAAGGTCCACAGAGCACCCTGGCAGTGACTGTGCCTGAGAGCAGGGTGGCAAGAAACCTGCAGGCACATTCCCTGTACTGGCTGCAAGGGAGACCCTGTCTGTAATAGTTCCTCTTTGGGGACATGCACAGTGACCCCAGCACCTGGAGCATGATCAATGCTCCCCAATGGCCAACAGGTTAATATCTGCTGTGCCTGATGCCCAGCTCCTGTCTCCAAGGACTGAAACCCAGTTCACCTCAAACCATCTGGAGCCATCTCCAAATGAATGATTCCTTTAAATCTTGGTTAATCCATCAGCAAACAACTCCACTCTTTGGTCTGCCATGACACAAATCACTGCTGAGGGCCCAGAGCAGGTCCACATGGATGTGTATGTGCACATCCTGAGCGCATGTGGTGGGGCAGCTATGTGCTATTGACCTGGGGTATCTCCCCCTACCCTGGAAGAGGAACAGTACCAAGGCTCAGCTCCACTTGCTGTGAGCTTCCACTGTGACAAGCTTTGACAAAAGAAGTGCATGCCACAGCAGCTCCGGGGTTGCACAAGGTGCACCTCTGATAACTGTCATTACCTCCCATTTTCTGCCCAGCTGCAGAACTAGATGGAGATTAATCCTCATCTCCTGCAAGGAGATAAGGTAGATGTTGAGCCAGAAATCCAGTTTCAATACCCTTCACAAAGTAGCTCTTCCATCTTTTGGAGTATCCTATTTATAAGAAAGAGGAACTTGAAGAATAATACTAGCATAACATTACACACAACGTTTCAAATTTGTAGGTATTATTAAAGAATACTGGGGTGCCAACATGATCCATATTATAACACCAGTGAATGGTGAGAAAGGAGAAGAGAAAAAAAATTCATAAAGTGCAAGTATCTCTCCACAATGGTAAAAAAGTGTTCAGTAATCACTGCTGCACCTCCTCATGCATGTATTTTGTTTGCAAACTTTACTCTAAAATCTTTGTGTGGTAACAGCATGCATGTTTCACAGCTGAGCAAGATTTTGTTCAACAGAAAAATTCAGATCATGAATACCCTTTAGCCACGAAGATTTCCAATACACTGAAAACAAGAGTAGCAACTGCACAACCAATCCTGCAGTACCACCAATAGCACTTACACTGCCTCACCTCTAACCTGTGCATCACACAATGACTTTGTAATTCATAAAAATATAACCCAAGCCAAGCATTCAGACATTATCAGTGTTACTGAATCCCGTAGGTGCTAACCACCTGCATCTGCAGATCATCCTGTAACGATATCGAGAGTTTGTGTGTGTCTGTGAATTTAATAACAGAGGCAATAACACTGTTTCAGTGCTCTCAGAACAAGGCAACCTTCTCATCACTGCCCTTAGCCACCACTAAACCCTGCACACAATCTGTTGATTTTGGGCTGTAACATCACAGGACACTGGAGACCAAGGGAAGCCAGCAGGCAAAATGCTCAGTGCCTCTCTCAGCTCCTGACTTGCAGTATAGGCTTCCTTACATTGCTTTTATCCTGGCTATGTCTGCTCTTACAGCTGCTCTGCTGGTCTAGATGGGGGAAGAAAAGCAAGCCCTGGTCCTGCCCATTACCCTACTTTGGCCACGGAAACAGGTGAAGCTGTGCCTATCTCCATGCCACCAGCAATCTTAATGTAGCCAGACCGGGAGAGGACATTTATGGCCCAGATACACAAAAGAATCTGTCCCTCAGTGACTCCAGAGGACATAATGCATCTCAAAACCTTTGCCAATTTAGTTTTAATTTTCCCCTTTTCCCTTGCATAAAAGCACTATAAGCTAAAGCACTATTAGGTTTCCATCAGATACAAGGTATAGACAAGATTTTGAGGACAGAAAATTCTAGTGATTACTTCCATTCATGACTCCCCATCAAGTCACTCTGTGCTTTGTACTTTTCGCTTCTCTCAGCATAACAGAAAGCTAGAGAAAGCAATTCCCCTGGCACATGGTGTCCTTCCTTCTCAGCCTCAGCAAGTACCACCAGATTGGCCTTCTGAAACTACAGGCAGAAAAACCTACCATTCATCACCGGCAGTCTCTGTGCCACTCTCGACTTCATTTCCCTCCAAAAGCCTGCTGTCAGCTGCAATCTGGAGGGGGATTTGGGAAACATATTCCAGGGGATAGCTTAAACTTCATCCATCCTCTCACCTACTTCTATGGCTCTCCTTCCTGCACCTCCAGACCTCCATCTGTATTTGTACAACTACTTAAAAACACAGTTTGGGGGTTTGAAGAGGGTTCTTACTATTGTAGCTTGACCTCAGCATGGAGGGTGGGCAAGCAAGGGCCACAGTCTAGAGTCCACTGCTTGCACCTCCTTGGTAAGGGGTGATGCTGCCCCATCCACCCTGGCCAAGTACACAGGGTTCAGCTGTGACCACAGGAACTGCCCTTCAGATAGGTTTTTAAAATTGATCTGTTAGTGCAGAGTAGCTGCCAGCATTGACACAGCAGAGCTCTTCTGTGCTGCCTACAATATAGCGGGAGCTGGCAGCATCCGCAAAACACAGCTGTGCCTGGAGATTTCCTCGTTGGCTGCAGCACCCACGAGTCGGAGCAGAGGTGGAGAAGCAGCAGCAGCTCCACCATGAGCTCCTCTCCCATGCAACAGTCCCCCATGCATGCATGTACACCCCACTCTCCCGACCCTGCCAGGGCTTGATCCAGTCTAACTGCAGATGGGCCCAAGGTACCCCACAACAATTTGTTCCTTTTCGTAAACCATTCAGTAATGGTTACAGAACATAAACCAGTCAGGACATCTTGCCCGGGGACAGACATCAGCAATCCAGGGACTCAGAAAAAGCAAAGCTAAAGGATGCTGTCACTACATACTTCAAAAGGGTACCAGTGTCTCCTCTTGCTACCATCACACACCCAAAATGTGCAATGAAGTAAGCAAGCACTGTGCAGCCTGAACAGAGCGGCTACAGTTTATGCTATACTGCCTCATCTGTTCTTTGCACCAGCTGTTCCTGGAAGGAGGTGCCACTGAATTGTTTCTCTTCCTCTGATGCTCTGGAAGAAAGACAGAGGGCATTTTTTTTGTTTTTATCTTGGCTTTTTAGCAAAGGGAACAGGGATGGATTGTTTTGTACTGGCACTTGTTACCTTCTCATCCCATGCCCTTCTTGCTGTGCAAGCATGGTACAAGACATTACATGCTGAAATAATATTTAGGTTTGCAGCTATGCTTGTTATTGCTGTAATTTAGAAGGTATAACCAGTCATCAGTATTTCAAAATACATTCAATTTTCAATAAAGAGGCAATTTCTAGAGGGCAAGGACCATAAATGAATGACAGTGCACCCAAGAAGAACAAACAAAGCTGCCACTCTGTCAATAATTTGCCTGATGTGTCATCCCAGTTTAATTACAGGGAAAACTTTACTGTAGAGACAGGAGAGCAAGTCAACTCTCCTACAAAGGTGCCTCCTTACATTTATGCATTAAAAATAATCTCCCTTTGTTTTGAATTACTGATGCACAAGCAGCTTGCGGCAAATCATTCTCCAGAATTAAGGAGATGGCTGAAAAATACGAGCCAGATTCATCCTTTATGCACTGGATAATTTGACTCTAGATGATTTGTGGGTCTTTCAAACCCACCTCAGTGTATTAGCTGAATATTTCCCACATACTTTGTGCCCTGCAGGCACAGAGTTGACCCCAGCTACAGGCAACTTTCAGCTCTCTGGCCACGCTTTATTCCTCTGCCTTAGGGACACAGAAACACCGACCAGCACTGCCCTTCCCAGCCTTGCGCTGTGCCTCTGAAGGCACCCACTAAGCCACGCCTCAGAGCCTGCCAGACAATGACTCCTAGCCAAATCCAGTTTCTTCCACTTCTGCAGTTTCAATGGAAGAGGAAAAAGCCTTCTCAGGCTTTGGAGAACTGCTTCAATCCATACAAACTTTTCAATCAGAGGTCTAGTGTCTCAGCACATCAAGGGATGCAAGGCAGCTCCACAGATGTTGCTTATACCAGCTAAGAACTTGTACAGTATTATAACCAAAATAATCTGTTTTCACTGACCAGATGATCTGATCAATGGCTAAATGTACAATAAAAAGGTATTTATCTATAGTTCTGGAAATCTAGATAAAGTAGCACCATGTGGGTGTGGGAGAATGAGAAAGCTAAGACTGCTCACAAAATAAAAGTTGTGCTGTCTAGAGTACTTCTTTTGTCAAAGATGAGTGAAGTCAGAAGAAACAATAAAAACAGTGCATTTTTCAAGAACATTGATTTCATGGGGGTAGTTTTCTCTAGTTTAATAATCAACGATACAACACATAGAAATAAACTGGGGACTGAGAGCTGTAGTTTTAACCTGGTAATGTTCCACAAGGCAAATATATTTAAGCGCATTTAACTCTTCTCAGAACAGATACGTAAAAGCATTAGCCTCCATCATGCTGCTGTCCATTATCAGGTCTACATGCAGGCCCAGAAATACTATGTAGTACATGTGTAAATATACATACCCGACTTGGGTACAGTCTCGATATGGCAGCACTGAAAATATGCTACAGAAGGATCTTCTGCTGCTGATAAGGACTATTCTAAAATATAAAAGAAAATAAAAAGAAATCAAAGACTAAAATTTAAAAATCCCATCACAATAAGCAAAGCAACAGATGTTACCATTGAGGAATCTGTAATTATAAAACTTTCATCACGGATTATTTATCCCTCCTCTTTTTTATCTCACAGGTAGGGTATCACGCTACTGAGTCTTTCTAGAAGTGCTGAAGCCTGTGCCATACATTACACAGCAAATGAGTGGTGGAGTCCTATCCCCTCTACAGGCTTTCAAGGAAGACTATGTTGAATACACTACTTGGAATCCAGGACAGATGATTTCCTAGTGAAAGGAGTCCACCCAGAGAGGCAAGGAGCCGTTCTGATAACTCGCCACTATGGCTGAAACTAAGCAGACAAATCCAACAGTAACCCAGGTGTCAGACACCAAGAACCACCTGTGATGTGCACCACAACTCTGTGGCTGACTTGGACTCTGCATTTATCGGACAAGAATTTCAACCTGCTGGTCATGAACTTTCTCTGCTAAACCAAGGTACTCCCTTGATTTTCAGCTTCCTATTCCTGCAACAGCCTGATTCACGGATGAAGTAAAAAGTTTGCTATTATCTTACGCTTTCAGATCCTTTCACCATTTTCCAGGTTCCTCCTTCAGTCTTCTACAGTTTCTCCCCATCACCCTTCTTGATCTCTGGGCAGTATCACTGACCTTAGCAGCTGCACTGATGGCAGATATAAACATCACCGCTTTCAGTCTTTACCTTTAAGAGCAGTGCCTAGCCCCAGTGACCCACCAGGCTCTGAACTCAGTAATTAGCCCTCTTGGTTATGGTGTTGCACTGACATCCAGGCATGATGGATCCCACAGCTCCCCACCTATTCTCCTGCAGCACCACCTCTATCTCAGTCACTAAAGTCAGAGTTGCATCCCTCCTCCTGTAAGCATGGCTTGCATTAATTCCTTATAGGCAGGCAGCTCAACATTTGGCTACATCAAGCTCTGACATATCATTAAGCAACATCAAAATCACCTTGAGGTCAACACCCACTTTCCATAAAACTGTGTAAGCTATCAACAGCTACATAAATATAGTTTTAGGAGATGCAGATTGGCAAGAAGCCAAGAGAAACTTGATCAAGATGTAATATATAAAATGCCAATCAATAAATACTTACAAATATACCCTCCTTCCTTATTACCTTCAGGACATTGACAATTGAACAACGTAGATGAAAAAAGACCCTTCTTCCCTTTAAAGTTGGCCAACAGGCAGCATGTCCTCAAACTCCTCCAAGACATAGTGATGGCAATTTGTGACATCTTCTAAACTGATTAGTGTTAGAATTTACTTATATTTTACTTTTCAAAAAATCTCCACTTGTGGCCCAAATGCCAGGACTTGCTGCTGGGTTGGTTGTCAGGGCTACTGTACTTCCCTGCTCTGCTCTTCAGTATTGATTTTTCTGACACTGTGTGCCACAGATTTGTATGTGAGGATTCCACCCAAATTTTTCAATCTTTGTCCTACACTGGTCAAAGCTGAACAACAAGCTAGCAAGCTATTTTTTTCTTTACTGTCTGAAACCCATCATATGCACCTAGAAATCTCCTACCAGTTACCCTGTTATTAAAATGCTATTTCCTTATGAGAGCAGCTTAGTCATAGTTCTTGGAAACGGTTTAGATCCCCAAGAGAGCTGCTGCATGTAGTGTTTGGAAAAATGCAGAAAATCACTTCCCCTTCTCCTGGATCATTCTGTTATAGCAATCCTATTTTCTGCCTTAAGAGCTTGTTGAAAAGCAAAGTGTTATTTAACCTTTAATAAAGGAGGGTTTCTAATAATAAACATGCATATAGCATTAGAAAGTTCTCTTGCAGCAGGTCAAGTATGATCTCATTGTTTGTCTGAACAGTATAATGCCCCTTACCTACAGTAATATCTCATATCCTATAAGATGGTGCATCAGTAAGTTATAAAGCAGGGGGCAATAATTTTTCACATTTGAGAAAGGCAGTCCACAAGCAAAAAAAAATACCTGGGATACAATTAATTTTGTGCTTGCTACTGCTTATTGCTGAATGATTGCTACTCACAACAGCTTGCTTGTTCACTGGAAGCCTTGTTTGCTGATGTACGAAACTTGGCACAGATTTTGACACTGACATCAGAAAGCATCTTCAAATTCGGAAAACCATGGCACCCACCAAGCATATTCCCCCCACTCCTTCTGGCTGCTTCTGGAAATGCCGTTCTTCTACAAACACCCTACACCTCCCTAAAAAAACCCCAACTCTTAATACTTAAACAAACTAGTGCTTCCATGTCCACAAGCAGAGACAACAGTGGGAAGTTACCACAGAAAACTTGCTGTGTGTATCAGAAGGAATCAGACCAGAAAGGAAATAAAAAGCACCAGCCCAGCCTCTAGTTTTTTCACATTTCTTTCCCTTGGGACCCAAGTATTGCCTCTCTTTCTACAAACTGAGGGATCCTCTTTACGTAAATATCTCCCAGGCAGAGCAGGAGAGGAGCCCAGGGCCTCCACTGCCAGGATTCCACAAAACCTCCTCTGCAGAGCTGCTGGAGGGGGTTGGTGCAAAACAGCCTTAGGAGCTGGATTGGAAGGGAAGGCAGTGGTCAGAAGCTCACCATGGAGGGATAAAATGGCATTTTACTTTGAGGTCTGACGATATGCATGGAAAATAAAAATATTCTGAGAGCCAGCAATGGTTTGCTGGAGCAAAAAGTCCAGGAACTTGTCACAAAATATGCTTTGGAGAAGAAGGTGTGGTGGAAGCTCCTTGCTGTTCAAGAAAATGGAATTGTTGTTTATGAGAGAAAAGCATTTTCCTGGATTTCAACTCTTCAGCAAAGGGCATCTAAAATCATGTGCAGCTCTGAATGAGCTATCTCTGACATCAGAAGCAGCTTGAATCAGAGTGTATTTATGTGCTCCGATTACCACTGTACCACCTAGACATGTTTAAAATGACTTCATGAAAAGGTTTTCAACTCTCCAATTCTCACATTTCACCAAGAATTTGTACTAATTACTATGGTTCAGAACAATCATTATTTTGCGAGAGAGCTCTGACAATGTGAAACTGTCTGAGACTGTAAAAGTTAATATTCCAATTTCTTCAGTGAGGTGTATGCTATGAAACTACAGCAACTTACTGAGCACAAGGCTCTCAACAGAATCAGTAACTCACTTGTCTTGAAGAACAATAATGTCTGTTTTCTTTAGTGTCTGTCTAAGTTTCACAGAATCACAGGTTGGAAGGGACCTCAACGATCATCTGATCCAACCTTTCTTGGCAAAAGCACAGTCTAGACAAGATGGCCCAGCACCTTGTCCAGCTGAATCTTAAAAGCTTACAATGTTGGGGAATCCACCATGTCCCTAGGGAGATTATTCCAATGGCTGATGGTTCTTAGCATGAAAAATTTTCCTCTTGTGTCCAAGACTGACACAATGTCACACAATGATGTGTTTGACACAACCTCATACAATGATGTGTTTGATTGTGTTGCACCAAAAGGCTGCAATCAGACAATGTGATACACATCATATGTACCATGTACATGCAGAACATTGTAGATTCTTCTCTCATACATAACTGATGATGTTTGACTACCGGGCTTTGCCGTCCTGCAGGCAAACATGAACACACAAACCATGGATGCTATCTGGGTAGCAGCCATCATTTTGGAGTCTTCCAAGTTCAAGGTGGGGACTTTTGGAAGGTGGCTGAGAGTAGTTATGAACTGTGAGGACGCTGTAAATAGTCAACCTCTTAGAGTGCATGTATGTGCATTTCCACAATTAAAAAAGCAGCAAAAGACACCTTTCACAGGCTATGGGCAGTGTTTGGCCTTGTATACTAACAAAAAATTTGAGAAAGCAATGCCATGGGGGTGGGAGAGGAGCATTGTTCTACTGCTTTTCTATCTGCTATATAGGATGACTCTAGAAATGTTCTTGTCCCGTTCTCACCATGAATTGTTTGTTCAGCTGGCTCCAGTTGCTGTTCTGGCGGTCTGTTTCTGCTAGATAGGAAATCTTCTGCTTTCACAGTTTATGGAAGATACTACCAATAAACCTGCTGAGTAAAGTGGGTGAAACCACACACTGGTGGCTACCTTTGCTAATTTGTCTGTCAGGGTTTGCTTGTCTTTGTAATGGGAAAACTTATTTTCTGTTATTTTACAACACTGCTTTGATAATACAGTCTAGGAAACCTAATTTTCCAGCTCCTTTTATAAGCCACGTCCTGCAAATCTGAAGAAACCGGTTTAACCAGTGCACAGAACCATCAACAGGAAGCTTTACAAAGACTGGCTGATAAGCTGAGGTCCATGTATAGGTGGTTTTTCTCTGTACTGAAATAGCTGAACTCCTATTTTAACCATAGCAGGTCCTGCCTTGCCGCTGGACTGCCAGAGGCTGGACCCAAAACATCATTTCTCAGCATGTGTCATCCCCAGGCCTAAGAGAGGAAGAGCTCTCAGTGCCACAGGACAAGGACACCTCACTTCACAGGTTGAGAACCACAAGTAAGGGCACTTAGCAGAGAAATGAGCCCTGAGCTATCATCCACACTGCAGTTTCATTTGCTGTGACACTCACTGTCACAAGCCAGCAAAACAATTACTGAAAGCACTAGCTATTTTAAAGCCCAGCTATCAAATTCACCACTCAAAAATATATTTTGTGTAGATGTTTTCAAAGCTGGGTCCCTCAAGTTAAGTGAAAGGCTGTCATGCCACAACAGAAGGGTCAGGGGTTTTGGGGAGAGCTCAGAGGGCCTGGCTCAGCGCCTGTGTCCTGCACAACCACCCATGAGCACCTAGGACAAGGTCCCAGGCATGGGAAGGAGCCCCAGGGAGGTTTTCTCTCCACTGCAGGACCTGTGCTCCTCCGTGTCACAGGGAACCAGGGAGGACACCAGCTTTCAAGGTCTTAAGGTACTCAGAAACTCTGTTGATTTTAGGATGAACACATAATCAGATCCACCTGAATTTCCAGAGGTCCTTTTCATCCAGAATGCCTACTAACTTCAGTGACTGCACGAGCACCCAGACCCTTTGGAGACACAGTGTATATGCTCAGATTACTGCCAGACCTGGCTGCCCTTAGGAGTGACACAAAGTGTTGACTTTGCATTTTATTTTTAGATAATATCGCTGTGGCTCTTTGTGCATAAGACAAAAAGCATTTCCAAAACTGTGTATCTTATTCTTATTGTATCTGTGTTCTAGATAAAGGGATCTTTATTATTATGGAAATATTCTGGAAAACTGTGTCTGCTGATAAAGATAAGAAGTCAGTTGAATAACGGAAGCTTACTCACTGTTTTCTTAGCAAGAAAAATATCCAGTTATATTATCAGACATAATTACTGATATATAAATTAAGACAAAATGCTAGGATATATCCTACAAATACTTTTTTGCAACAGATGGAGAAAAGAGTTTACAAATCAAATATTTATTCATTTTTTCGGAGGTAATATTTCTATCAAGTTTATGGATGTAATTTATGTATGCACCTCAGAAATTACTCATTCTCTGTGGAATTTGCATAATACTTTATGAATAAATATTTTTCCTATATATATTTATGCACAAAACAGACTAAAATTAGAGGGGTGCTTTTCAGCATTTGATACCACATGTATTTTTTGTAAAGACGATAATCAGCTTCTAGTCAGACAATAGTTAAAAGCCAACAGTTCTACACGCATCTGTTTGCTACAAAAGCTGTTTCTAAAGAGCCGTCATCTCTCAGAGCCACCTTCTGTAATATTCATGTTGATTACTACCTTTCACTTTATTTAATTGTACATGTGAGAATAAACGTGAGGAAAATTTTGCTCAAGCCAAGTAACACCCACCAGAATTCAATTCACAAAACATGTGGTTCAATGTAATGTCAGAATTTCTACTGACTTGGTTCCATCTTTGATGGAAACCATAGGCTACATGCACAAATCAGTCCACAGGAATGTATGTGGCTCTCACCCCCAGCAGCTGTATGAGAACAGATATGTGGAAGGGTCCGCTCTCATCCAGATGGTTTAGTCTATTGCAACCTGTTCAGGTAGCCTATTTCAAACCTATTCAGGTTTAGAAGGACAAGAATAAAATAATGAGGCACATGGGGAAATTGTTTTGGGAAAAAAACAGAGGGGGCAAGTGTCTTTTTTATGAGCAAGGAGGAGCTAGTTTCACTTCTGAGCTGGGTCATACTGCAATAAAGAACCTATTTTGCTGATGGGAACACCACAGCAGGTACCGTGCCTTTGCAGTAATAGAAGTCCCAGCTGACCGCTGCTCTACAGGTGCCACTGGTGCCTACAGCTGCAATCCAGCTCAAGGTGTGCTTCAGCTGCAGCTCTCATGCATTCCTCAGGAGCCCTTCTGCCTGCATCTGCCATGAAAACAAGGATCCAATTCCTCACCTGGCCACCACCATCCCCAGCTGTGCATTTACTAACCAGCGCTTCGTATTCGGGAGGACGCAACAGTGCAATTGGGATCTGCCACGTTTATAATTCACCTTGCAAGACTCAGGATAATCTTAATACCTTTTCCCAAAGCTGTTTTCTTGAGTCACTTGTCCAGTAAGCCTTCTGCCACAGGCATCCCTGACAACCCAGCGAGCTTGACACCTACCCTTACACCCACTAACAGATCTTGAAACGTCATTCAGCCATTGCTAAACTTATTCCAGAGAGGTTCACCCACACACCCCTCTCACACTTAACACCTGGCACTACCCTTGAAGAAATGCCACCAGATTACGCCTATTTACTCCAACTGATTTTCATTTTATGCAAGTTATTTGTATTACAGAGACACAGGTCTTAAAAATCCACGGGCTAGCACTTCCATTGACTTGTACTTCACCCAAGGAAGCAGCGTGCATCGCAGCCTGCACCTTCACAGACTATTTTAAACACCATTACTGGTGTGGTAAGTGGCAATGCCACGCCGTGCTCTTGCACAGGGATGCTGACCCTGCCCTTGCCCTTATGCCCCATGGATTGCCTTTGTAGCAGCAGCCTTTGGTTGCACAGTACCTGCCATTTCTGGTATCATGTTGCCGCATGTTCTTGATAAAATGAACCTTCTTAAAGTTCTTTGGTCTGGGTGATCCTGAGAGTGTCCGACATCTGAAAAATAAATCAGTTGGGGAGGTGAGGGGGAAGAAAAAAAAAAAAAAAGTACTCAGTTCCCTGCTGTACAGCCAAGCAGTCTACACAAAGGCAGGAAGGAAAGACGAGACAAATGATTCAAGTCACCCTGTGTTAGGAATCAGCAAGAACAATAAAGACAATAAGTCTGGAAATGCGACAGCTCAAATAAAAAAAAAATATTTAAAATAATAATAAGAAAAGGCACCACTACCCCTCCTGTCACACAAAAAAAACAAATCACAAAAAAAATCTCAGCAAAATCAAACTTCCTGTAATCTGCTGTGACAGTTTAGCTCAAGCTTTCAGAGGAAAAAAAAACCAAACTAAAACAAAACCTATGGTAAATATGCAATTGTCCCCCCCACACCAACACCCACACTTTTTTATCCTCCTCAGCTATTGATAAAGGAGCTACTGAGGAAAGTTCTTTCTCGTTTTAATTTTAGAAAGATTTAAAATCTCTCATTTGCAAGGGTAATTCCTATTTGCTTTTAACTCTAAATATTACTTTTCACATTCCTGACAGCATATAAAACAACTGAAAGTAAAATAAATTACCATGGGGGAAAAAAAAAATAAATCTGTCTTCAAAACAGTAATCCTTAAATCTATTTTACATCTGAATGCACTTTTAAAAACTGCAGTTAGAGAAAGAAATTGCCAGAGGAAGGAGAGATGAGACAAACAGCAATACTCCCCCCCACTTCCAGCCTTGCTCTTTTTAATCAGCCAAAACCACAAACTAATGTGAAAGCTTTCTCTTTTTCATCTCAGTGCTATTTTGTTGCAAGGCACAACACAGCACACAGGCACTGGAAATAACTCCTGCGCTTACCGCGCAGCCAGGGCTGCTGGACCACTGCCGCTGCATCCTCCGTGGGAGCTGAGGGACAAGAATCCTCCGCTGGAGCACGGCACCAGCACAGCCCCTGTGTTGAGGCTCCCTAACCTATTTTTCCCATCCTTTCCTATGCATAGGCAGAGTTCAGCAGCTTCCCAGCCCCAAGAGGTCCTTTTGTTGGACTGAAACCACAGATCACCGATCCAAAGCCACCAGGGACTGCCAGTTCCTGCTGCTGTACCCAAGCACCACCACACTGGATGGGCACACCCCGAGGGGGGGACCCCATCACTTTGCCATTTCTGCCTTCCTCCTGTTGCTAAAATCCTTGAGATTCCCTCATCCTCTGGTTGCAATTAGCCTTGTTAGCTTCTTCACGGGAAAACACTACCAAGAGAGAGGTTCTACCACCAATTCTGCAAACTAGCAAGTAAAACACTGCCTTGCAAACCATGCTTTGTTTATATCCTTTACCAATTATGCATGTTTGGATCACTTATAAGAACACTTCATAACGTGCTGGTAAGCTTTCAACAGTAGGCTTGGTAAAAATAATCAAGCCTTCCTTGGCCAGTTGGTACAGCCTCTGCTATTGCTATTAAGCCTTTGCTTCGAGTTGGGGAGAAACAGCCGATCTGCATGTGGATAAACAAGGCTATAGGCTAAACATCAATACAAAACAGCTGAATTACATACAGGTCCCAAGATAAAGAGACATTCAAAAATAAGCTGCTGCCTTACTGAACAGCTGACCTGGAAGCACACCACACACTGGTCAGATTACTGGTCAGCCTGCTTCTGAACTGTTAAGCAGTTGCTCCATTTTCCATCACCCCAGAGGATTGCCTATTGCCTAATTACTGCAGTCCCCAGAGAAGCTGTGGCCTCTTGGATGCAGAAATAAAACCACACTGAGGCTGCTGATATAACAAGGATGGGGGCAGATTTATTAGTGAGGTAGCAGTCACAACTACCAGCCAACACAGAAAGACAGTAATGATGGTTACCAAAATAAGACTGCGTGTAGAGAGAATGAACAATAAAAATCCATTAAAAATAAGAATAGTAAAAATATTAGCCTTCAAAATCTTACTTTATTAAACCAACTGTACTTAATTTTTCAAGGTACTACATTAGAGGCTAGTCATTCCTCTAAAATTCTCTATTAATCAAATCTAACTTTTTATTTCCTGACATTTTATTTAAATACTCACTTCTTCATTAATAACCCAAAGCCAGGGAATGTGTAACTCACGCCACCTACCACCTTACAGGGTGCATGTGGTTTCACTTTACCACTAGGAAGAACATCTTAACATGACCACCCAGCTACTTTCCAACACATGCAGGGTCAGCAAGTCTGTACGTGCACATGCCTCACAGACAAGTAACTAGAGAGAGAGTAAATAAAATGACCTCCGCAGTGGGGCATTTTCCTCGATGTCCTCCAGAGTCTCCAGAGAAGATCGCTGGGAGATCAGCCGACGTCTGCAGAGAAAACAGAACACAAAAGATTACTGTGGGTTAGAGGGCACGAGGAAGTCCTCAGAGCTGTTATTTAGTAAAGCTCACAAACTGTCCTTCACTAGCCAAGCTGTACCTTTGGACACTTTTGGACACCTTTGGACAACAATTTTGTTCTGTTCTGCTTACCTTACTAAATCAACTTGATTCCAACCAGAAGCAAACTTACTCCATACAAGCTTCTATAGCAAAACAGAAGCTGAAACTTCCCAACAGCTCCTCCTCAGTTTGCGCTTTCAGGTTTTCATCCTTCAAGGGTTTAACACCCGCCTAACATCGGTCCCACATTTGCTGTGATACAGCTTGCAATGCTACGAGTACAGTTCTTGGATAAAATGATGCTGTCATAGATCTGCAGAGACTGCCTGTTGTTCACACCGCCACAGGGGACACTTCTCTTTGTACCTTACCCTTTTTTACCAAATAAATGCCACTCATTTCTCAGTAATGTCCATCTCATCGCTCCTGTGAGGAGTGACAGAAGAGAGACAAAAGAGAACGGGGCCGGCAGCACTGCGCACAAACCAGCAGTTTAAAAGGGAGTTCTGACCACCCCTCTGAGCAGCACAGATGAGTTTAGTCCTGCTTTAAACCAGTTTCCTATGGCTGAGTCAGATCTCTCCTTCACATTCAGTGACATGAAGTAAGGCAATATTAGCATTTCAAGTTTTCTGACTGCTCTAGCAGGTAGGGAAGAAGCCCCATCATAGGCTTGGTTTTAGCAGCAATTGCTGCTGCGCAACCTCCAAGCACCCCGACAGCAGCACAAAATGAGGAGCTGCACCCAGCCCTTCAAAAACCACCGTAAATACAAAAAAATAAATGTGTAAGATACAGCCCACCTGCAGGCACATAACAAAAAATGAAGCTGGCAATCATCAAAATGACCCCGTTGGTGGGTGTTAAGCAGCTGCAACAGCCAGCGGAGTGAAGGCACCATGCCGCAGCACCCAGCTACACCGGGAGTGTCAGCACCCACTGCTCCTAAGGGACACGGCTGCAGTGTACAGTAACTCGCCAATGACTTTATGAGTATGAACTAGTATTCATGAGTATGAACTTCAATGATAAAAGTCCTCACAGAACACCACTATTTGTTCCCTGATTACTTTAATATCCTTCCCACTGAGCTGCCTTACTCCCTTGATTTGCAAGTAAAGAGTTTCCAGAATCTCGATGCGTTATGAGCAAACCCGTGCTTGGAAGGGTGCTCATTCATTTACTCCTGGGCTGTATATTCACAATAAATGTTTTCTCTGATGCCAGCGTAAGCAGTTTCTAATCCTTCTTGCAATTTGCCAGCCTCTCCGGTTATGCTGCTACAACTGTTCCTGCAGCCATCCTGCAAATCTGATTACTGAAATGTTTTTTGGTTCAAAATCACCCTGAAGTTCAGTGATTCAGTTTACTACTAGTTCAGACACCAGATTTCTATCACTAACCAACAGATAACACATTTCAGGACAGTTTTAATGTGTATGTCACTTTTCCTCTACTTAAAAAAAATAATAAAAAAACCCTGAAACAATTTATGGAGCAACTAAGTGTGAAGCATAATCCTCTTAGGAAAATATGCAAACCTAAATCCCCACAGGCTTTGTTTAAACTAGAATTTTAGAAGATCTGGTGCAAGATAGAATACACCTTCAAAATACTAAGAAAAAATAAAGTCTGCACTTTAGGGTGTGCTGAACTTGCTGGCACAGACAAGGAAAAAGAGATCATGTGCCCACAGGTTCTCCCTCAGCTCCATCCACAGTCAGAGGACAGAGAGATGCTCTTATTGGAAGAAATTCACATCAGGAGGAGCTCTCCCTCCTTTTTCAGTTACATTGGTCCACAAATGAAAATTGGAAGTTTCAACTACCAGCAGCAGCGATGTAGCAGATGATAGCTGTTGCTTTTTTAATATTCTGTATAAGTCGTTAGCTTAATAACACACTTTAATGATGGCACCCTCCCATCTTGTGGTGGTAGAACACTAAAAGCATACTTTACATGTTCTTAGTCAAAGAGACATAAACAACGGTACAACCTTCCCACCTTCTTTGTATTAAATTTATTGAACTGCTCACACGGTTATTTCCCCTAGATGCCTGTTAGATGCTGTAAAGCGTTTGTACCACACCAGATGCATATTCCAGTCGCCACTGCAACCCTCCTCTGAGCCTCTCCTCACCCAAAGTTACACACCATCCTCAACTTCACTGCAGATACCTTGGTGGGGATGGGTTGGAAGATCCTACATTTGGACATGTTATTAAGGCAGATGCATTGGTTGGCAGAAATACAGGCAACTGCATTTCATCAGCAGCAGGGCAAGTTTAAACATTGGCCATCCAGTTGCCTGCTGACTGCTCAGATTCCTCCAGCTTCCCTTGCTGGTCGCAACTTCTTAAACCCAGCACTAGGGATGCTGCCTCCTGGTTTTCACTTGCTAACCTCAAGTGCAGCTCAAGTGGGATGGAAACTGCTGCCACCTCTCTTGGCACAAAAGAGCTCACACTGATTCTCACCAGTAGTGATTTTGCAGTATTTTGGGGACCTAACATGGCAAGTGAATCTGCACAAAGAAGGGAGGGAAGCTCTTTGCTTCAGCCAAGCTCAGGAGAGGGGCACAGGTACCTGAGCTTCCTGTCAACTACTGTGAACGTATGCAGAACTGTGGATAAATTAATCCATGAAGGAAGGAAAATAAGCAGATGGTCCCCAGCAAATCACCAGCATGGGTCACACAGAAGCCAGCAGTGATGCATATGGGGGCTGCCCCAGCCCAGTCTCGTCCCCTACACTGGCATCGGTAGTCGTGACAACAAGGATATCCACTCCAGCACCCAGCTCAGCTGAAAACTGCCACATCTTTCACCTCTCCCCAAAATAATTAGTTTTAATGGTTCAGCTACCTGCACAATCTCTGGAGCTGTGGTAAGGCAGATTTGCAGCAAGTCTGCTTAAATCAGTTCATAGTGCATGGGAATTGCACCCTCTTTTCACTGAAGAAGCTGAGCTGCAATGAAGTACGTGCAATTTTTCCACTTTATCTTAAATCTTTATTTCGAGGTCTAATTAAGATGACCTAAATACCAATATTTATAAGCTTTCCACAGCTGGATATTATACCAGAAATGCCAACTAATGAACCTACCTGCTGTGAACCAAGTCACATCCTGTGCCACACACAAAGGAAAAAAACAATTTTGGAAAAGCACAGCTTTTGAAAGGGTGTTCCAGGGAATACAAGCAAAACCAGTTTTTCATTGTCTCCATTAAAAATTAATCACCTCAACTAGTGTTTAATATTCAAATTAATTTATTATCTTCCTTTCTGCAGGCAAGCAGTCAGAGCTTGTTTATACAACTTCTAAAAGGGTTATTTTTCACAAACTGATGAACGTGCTAGAGCAGCTGGCATATGTAGACACTTGCACTAAAACAACGCAAACTCTTTTATAACACATATCACTATCATTGTGATGTAAAGCTGTGTCAACACCTATTTTATAATTTAAAAATGTCCTATTTCAGTAATAACTAGGGGAAAATCCTGCTATTGTTAAGGAAGAGTATCTATAAGCAGATCTATTGTTAAGGAAGAGTACCTATAAGCAGATCAAAACAAAATAGCACTACTTGACTCAGACACGATTCAGACTTTGGGATAAGTCTTTAGGCAGATGCATTTTCAATATAAAATGCTTTAAAACTTGTGCAGAGTAAATGTCAGCCTGCTAACACGCACTAAAATACAATTGCCCTTAATAACAAAATTAAAGATGTTTCAGTAAAGATGTTCATTTCTCCTAGTTCATAGAAAGCCTTAAAAAAATTCCTCCTAGTTTAACTACTATATCCAAGATACACCGAACTCACCCCTCTCCCCACACTCCCATGCACACAGAAGTAAACATTTCATCTCTGGAAATGATCAGCCAAATGATCTTCTAATGATCAGCCCCTGCAGGACATTGTCAGTCACATTTTCACGCAACTTATATATTTTTTTAATTTTAAAATTATATGAAACCACTTTCCCTTAAGCACCTATATGAAATACTTTTTTCCTGTTTCCTCCCCATTCCCTGTGCAATTGCTAGATGAGCCCTCAAATAATCAATACCCTACAATCAAATTCCAAGCCCAGTCCAAAGAAAGAGACTAAGGAAATATTTGATGCCCTGGTATTTTAAACAGCTGTTCTCTAAGATATTCATGACTCTCTTTGCATACTGGATTTATCTGTGACCAGCGGCCTGAATCTCTGTGGAAGTTCTTAAAACCTAAGATGTTGCTCTGTTTCCCCTCTCCAAAGGACAAAAAAAAGAAATAAAATATAAGGACAAATAAAATACAGCAGCTCTGTAACCAAAAGAGCAAATAGCCCAAGTGAATAGACTGTGAAAAGATTCACTGTAACCAACCCGTCAGTCGGTGGAAATTTATCTTCACTGTCAATTGCTGCAAAATACTCAGCTCAATTATGAAAAACACACAAAATCTTAAGCCACATAGACAGGAGGTGATAAAAAAAAAAAAAAGAGCTGCAATCAGAACGCTGGATAAATTCATCCAGGAAGGAAGGAAAGAAGCTGATGACAATCCAAGAGATAAGGAAAAATAAATCCACGTGTAATGGCTTTCTAGCACAGCTACAAAACCAGGAAGAAAAAGCTGCATTTTAAATGCATCTAACTTTTGTGAAAGTTGTAGGTGTAGATCCCCTTTGCTTCTGTTAAGAGCACAAACCTACAATGGCTGAAGCTAGTGGCGTGGGTGTTGCTGGCTCCCAGAACAAAAGCATCCCTCATAACAAGCTTCTCCACCTTGCCTGGGACAACTGAATCCCTTCAGAGATGCACGGATGGTGGCACCCACAAGTGTTAATCATCTGAACATCTGCTGACTGCGTTAACGCTGATGGGAGAACTTGGGAGGGCAAAGATGTTTCAGCAGCTGAAGACTGCTGGTAGCTCACATGCCCATGGCATCCCCTTTTCCCTCCAGGTGGTCAGGGAAAATGAATGTGCACGGACAGGAGCCACGGGGCAGAAACGACAGGGCTATTACCTTCTGGTCACAACCACATTTCTAATATTGTGGCTTGGGAGTATCAGAAAAGCACAAGACTGCCTGGCACCTGGAAAATGCCAAATTCTTTATTTTCACTGTGCCTTCAACACAAGAGATATATCCTACACGCAGGAAGACTATCCTTGATATGTACACAAGGGGAGTGGAAAGAAAGTCATTATAAAACTTGCAGTGATGGGGAATGAGATCAGGATACCTGTAAGGATACCTCAGGGCCTGCCTACAAGTGTAAGTAGAGGGTCTACCTCTGCCATCCAGCCCCTCTTCTGAAAGATGCCAGCTCTGGACTCTTGTCCAAAAGCCAACCTAATGATGCCCAAAAGCCAACCTAGTCCTTTGCAAACACTCCCTGGGGAGTTACCAAAGCATGCTCTGGACATGCAGCTCCCATAGGTCAAACCACGCAGAGCATCATCTGAATCCTACAGGAACAAAGCCAGGGCTGTTCTTACATTGTGTTTCACATCGTTCCCTCCAGCACCAAACTGGCTTGAACAGTAAAAGGGAAACAAGGAGAGTATTCAACAAGACCTAAGATCAAGCTTCTCAGTGCTTGAATGGAAACAGAAAGATTCAAGGTAAATATATATATAATATATTACAAATAAACATTAAAAAATACATATAGTATATATTATATATTATAATATTTTATGTTATATAATATAAATTTATAAATATTATATAAATACATAAATATATTTATATTTTATCTCTGATTCCCAGTCAGCCTGCTGGCTGAATGCTTCTGCCCAAAATCCCAGGCTAAGCTGCCGTCAACTAATACAGTCTTCTGAAATATTATACAAGACATCAGCTGTGTATGAATCCCCATCCACTTCCTGACCCCTGACTCCATGACCCAGCATGACCCCAGATGAAAGACCTGCTAATGAGTCATCTCTCGCCCTCCCTCTGAAGTTTTTACCAGGATTCTTACATCCCAGTTCATTTTCTTCCTATCTTTTGCCAATATCACAGGAAGACAAACACAGGAAAAACAAACCCCGAGACTATTATCCCTGAGCTTCCCAAACCAATATAAAGCATTATTTAATTGTATGCTATCATAATTACGCAGCAGAGCTGTTCTCTGCAAAGAACATCAAACTCCATTTAGGACTTCCACGCCGTGCAGCCTATTGGCAAGGCTGCCCACAATGGGAGTTAAAAGCATGTGGTGCATGCTGAAAATGGGTTATTTTGTTAATTCAGCAGCCCAGCCCAAACACACACAGAATACACCAAGAGACCTCCACTTAGCTGTCACCTCTGTGCAGGCAGGATGCAAATCTGTGCTGCCTTCTACAGTGGGCTGTGAAGGAAAGTCACTGGCACAGAAATCCTCAGCTAGCAGGACCCCCACAACCTGCTCCTCTTGCGGCACGTATTGCAAGGAGAGAGACTTTCAAACCTCACTCTAGTGCTAATTAGGAGAATGATGCCATGCCAAATGCCTCTTTGGTCTCCATCAACTTTTTGCATGTAAGCAAGAAGATGGGCAGAAAACCAGCTGATGAGGGGAGAGCTATGGCATGAACATGCCTCCATGCCAGGCTCCTCCTAAACCAGATGAGTCCCCTGCATTGAGTATCCTACCTACACTGTCCTTCAACTCCTTCTCCAAGCCGCATCCTCCCAAAATACTCAAGGCAGAAGCTTTGAAATACACAGCACTCAAACTGCTGCCTGCTGACCTGTCTGCACATAACATCTCAGTGTAAAAAATACCTACAGTGCCATCCTGAAGACATGTTTTTTGGGTTTTTTTGGTGTACAAATCATCCTCAGGTCAACACAGAGTACAAAAAGAAAGAAGCAAGAAAGAAGGAAGAAAAACAACATGACGATACTGAAGTATCCCGCTGACCTTTCACAGCGTGGCAATGCAACATAATGCTGGTCACCAATTATTATGTAGCTTTACACACATCATCCTTCAAATGGCCCACAAAATTGTAGCATGGCTCTGCCCCAGTATCCCAGAGGGATCATCTGGGTCTGGTTATATCAAATACAAAATCAGGAGTATCAGCACTGCTAAGAGGCAGAGGACTTGCACTAGAATTGCTGAGAAGCAAGCTGCTCACTGGCAAAGCATTTGTATAGCGTGAATGGGTATATGCATATGTGCAGAAAAACAGAAGGTATGGTAGAACTGTTTTTGTGGGTTTTTAGCATCTTGCACAATTCAGCTTGATATATTAATCATTAGTCTTGCTAGAAGACATGATTCTGGGAGGAAATGCATTCAAAATCAGGCATTGATATGAAATCTCTAGTGAAGGAAAAAACAGCATTGAGTCTAGGGAGAACAGAGGAGCAATCACAACATGTTGTTGATTCTGGGGGCCCTTTCATTTTCACCTTCCCCAGCTGGAATGGGGGACTCCTAATTCACCAAAGACAGATCTGGTTTGAAACCTACCATCTTCCCTCTGCACCCAATCCTCCCACTGCTGGCTCTACCCAAACTCTAATGAGAAGCTACAGCTGCAATTCAGTAAGACTCATTTAAAGACAGCAGAGCTCTCAGTTCCTGAAGTGCCTAAAATCTACATCCTCTATTATCTGTAACCAATGATTTACAGATTCACTGCCTTCACTTTACTGACTCTGCAGCAACGTGATAGCTTTCAGAAGGCTTGTGTGCAGTTATTTTTTTTAATATGCTCGAACACTGCCACAGCTATATTTTTCAGAACAGCCATTACCTCATAACCTAACACATATTATCATGGTAAGGCATCAGTGAGCACCAGCTTAATTAAAGACACTAAAAACTAGCAGAGGAGCAAACAACGAGATTAATCATCTGTCCTTAAGAAAACAACAATGCTTGCCAAAGCAGACACATAGCACTGTAAAGAACATACAAATTCTCCACCTTTATGTCCTTTTCTACAATAAAACCCACACTGTCATAGCCTTTGTCTAACCAACATTAATCTAACAGATTCTTCATGTGTCATTTTTGCCTGACAAACTGCATTGTAGACAATGAATATCTAGGTCTGTCCACAAGCAACATTGCTCCTTAAAAGTCACATCCTAAGGATACCTATTTGTAAGAAAATAAATAAAGAATCAACACTTAAACTGAGGACACTGCTTGAGTAAGCCACACTGCAAGACCAGTTTTTAAACTATTAAAATCCCATATTGTTGTATTTCAGAACAGCTAAAATTCTGGAATGAACTAAGAAACTCGCTTACAAATCAAGGCTATATGCAGTAGATACCATAACACATGGAAACACATATATGTACTACTAAGTAATCTGAGAAGAATTCTAGCCTGCATACATAGCTATGCAATTAAAACTGCTGCCTTTTCCTGTCTGTTTTCCTTTATTTCATCCACATCATTTCTTAGGTTACCTACAGCCCTACCTCATATCCTGTCTTGCCTCCAGATGCAAGTCCTATCTACAAGAACATATTCTGCAATCCCACATCTTAACATTAGTCTTAGAAGAGATCTGAACAGGCACTGATAAATCTCATTGCTAAAAAGATGTATCCTAGACAGTGTGACTTGCCTGGATAAAGTTCTTTTGATGGAAAAAAGAAAGAAAATCTCCTATGTGGCCAGGACATAAAGACCAAACCATACAAGTGAAAGCCAGCAGGAAGCATTTCATGCATGAGATAAAAATGCTGCCACAGGTGGTGGCAATCAAGGGCATTTACTGGTGCACACTTTGGGTTTAGTTCTGGGCACATTTGCTACAAATTCCCTTGGGATCATGTGCTTTTCCAATCATCCTATTACATACCCAGGAGTCAATGCCCTCCTTTCCCTGGCCATGCATTGCTACGGCCCAAGCCAATTCATATTGTTCAGAGAAGTCAAATATTAGACAGCTTAGATATCCAATACTGGGTATACTTTCGGATATCTGTGATACCTATGAGAATGCGAGACAGCACAGTGCCATAATCATAAATATTACTACATGCACAAGGACTAATGCCTTCTTGCCTACTACATCATTTTCTTCTCTGTTGAGGTCTCTTGCTCAGCATGGCATAAAGTAATTGGCACATTCCCGCCCGAGATTGCTCTCTCCTGGTACAGATCACTATCAAAAATTAAAATGCAAATGTTTTCAGAAACCAGATTACTCCATTCAGAACATTTAGCTCGTATGATCCACAGGGTGAAAGCTACAAACTGAACATGATGCCACAGCTTATCACAGGTACACGTACAAAGACTAATTACAGTTCAGAGGGTGACATTTAAGAGATCAGATCTCCGCGAGGAACCTCCACTTCTCCCTACTCCCAGTAAGCAAGTATTATTGTGATCCTCAGAATATTGGTCACATTTGGTTGTGTAGCTGTATAATTTACCTACTATTAAGGTATAGTGGTACAGTAGTGTCCAATAGTTAAAGAAGCTTGCCAAGAAGCCTCCCTGCCCATTTTCACAATAGAGGACACCCAACAGTCACCCTAATGAACTTTTCATTGACTTGGAAAATGCAGCCGACATCCACACGCATGGGAACTGTCTTTCCCAGGATCTATACTTCTTTCTGAGTGTGTACACCACAATCAGCAGAGATCAGAGGCTCACAAAGCATCTCCCCTACTCTCTACTGCAAACAGCCTCCCCCAAGGGCACTGTCCCCACTCGCTCACTCAGGAAATGTGCTACTCTGCCAACCCAGAAACAGCTGGATGTAAAGACCCGAAAGGGACCCAAATTTATGGCCTTTTATATTCTTATATTCTCCACATACTGTCAAAGAGCCAGGTTATCAGATATACAGAAATAACGCTTATTCTGGTAATCTGAGTAGTCTCCTACTTAGTAAACTACCTAATTATTATTGGACTGAACTTTTCTGGGTGCCAACTAGTTGGTTGGCCAGCAAATGTCCAGTACCGAGATATCAGTTTTCAATCAGTTTGGGGGGAAAAAAAACTCTCCAATAAATTTGGACAATGCCCTTAATAACAAGATTTTACTTTTGGTCAGCCCTGAAGTGATCAGGCAGTTGGACTAGGAGATTGTTGTAGGTTCCTTCCAAATGAATATTTTATTCTATTCTATTCTAAAAGCAGATTCATCAACACAAGAAAAGTGAGGAAAGCTGCCAGTGCACTCTGGTAGACTGGGACAACTGATATTTTATATTATCAGAGCAATAAAAAGCATCTCATTGTAACAAATCTGGACAAAGTGCAATTTAGAGGGCTGCTTTAAGATCAGCATTATTAGAAGGCAGTACAAGACCCAGATTTCATGTTTATGTACTTGGCGAGCTCCCCTGCCTTGGTTCACCCATGTCAGTGCTGTGGTCACTATCTCCACATACAGCCTTGATGTGCCAGAAGAACCAGAGGCAGCAGCTCAGGCAGATGCAAGAGCAGGCAGCCCTCTTAAAGCACATTGCTATACCAAGTAGCTCCAGTGATGATTCCTGACGTGTTCAGTCTCTCCCCAGCAGACCCAAAAGATACATCCATATCACACAATAAAGAAGGGAAGAAGTTGGCTGACCTACCCCTAATGTCACAGTGACCCACATCAAATGTCTCAAGCCCTTGCCCTGATCTAATCTACAGTGTATATAAGAAAACAAATAGGTAAAGCAATCATTAATAATATAGTTGCAACTCATCTTCTGTTAGAGATGATTAACTGAGAATGGGTTCACACGCTTACCTTACGGGAAGTCTGGAGGATGAGTTACTCAGCTCTTCCCGTAACAAAAATAGTTAACACAAACGTGAAGCTGCGTATGGTGAGTTTATATATCCTGTACGTTACTCCAGATGGGGACCTATACACACAGGAGGAGAGGGCAAAGAGTCTGAAAATGACAGTAAAGTCCCAGGAGGGGCAGTTTGTTTGTAGATCTCCCTCGTCCACTTCTGAGGCTCAGCAGAGGCAGGCACAGCTTCCACAGTCCTGCATTTGATGGCAGACCTCTCCCTTGTCAAAAGGGATTGCCAAAAGCTTTACTAACCGGGCATTTAGAAGGGGTGCAAGGCACCACTCAACATTTCCAAATCTTCCCATCAGTCCAAGCTGGCTGCCCAAGGTGTCTGTCTCCAAATGCCTGTGAAGCGCAGGAGCAAATCACAGCACCAGATGTGAAAAACCCCAGGAACGGGAACCTGAGCTGATGCAGTGGTCTGTCCTCTCAAAGCTGAGATGCTCATTTAGTCTGAGTGATTTCCAACATCTGGAATGAACAGTGTGGTTATGGCTGTAGCTATGCTAAGTACAACCTTAGGCAGAGTAACAGACCTTTGGATAGTAAATGCCATGACAATAGATGCAAAAAAATATTTAGCTCTTCTTTAGCCAAGACTTTTTCTTTTTTGGTATTTTTTTCTTGTTGGTGTTTCATTTGTTTATACACATGTACTTTTTGGACAGTTTTATGAAGAAAAAACTCTAAGCCAATGAATATATTTGATATTTAAGGCTTTGCCTATCTGCCTGGAACAAATCAATCACATTACCATTTCCCTAGGGCAGGCAGGTGAAAGGATAAAACCTATGTGGATGTAAACTAACAAAGATTTTCTGTTTTTCTGATCTCTCCCTTCCTTTCTCTTCTCAAAATCACCACACTTCCACCAGCACCCTTTAGAGACATGGGGCCAAGACTTCTTTCAGAGCTGTGCTACTGCTTAGTCCTCCATCAGTCGGAGGATTTTTCTTGGTAACAAAAAAAAAAAAAGGCACTTTGTCATCTGACTCAGTGGCAATTTTAAAGCTTTGCAATGAATTGCAATGAACTCGCAGCTTGTTAGCAATGAATTAAGTCGATGAAAGGTTACAAGGAACCAAGGACAATTTTTATGGAGCATCTCCAGGCAGTTTTCCCAGGCCACCAGCTCTC
Source organism: Caprimulgus europaeus (assembly GCA_907165065.1). The sequence goes on from OU015525.1 coordinate 50,005,217, forward strand.
CTTTGCTAACCAGTGAACACATCTTGCACTCTTCTGAAAGTCAACCGCCTGTTACCCCATAAAACCCCCCGAAGTATTGCATAATGAAACACAAAAAGCGCCCTTCTCATGCTACGGGAGCACATATCAGGATTCTGCTCACATGTTGTACTCAGGGATGCTTTGATGTAATAGCACGGGAGAGAAATTTTGGAGTATTTACAGATTAATCAGCCAGAGCAAGGATGTGGGTTAGGATTGCTTAGAACTGCATTCCCCTGGGATATTGTACTACTGAGTTGCAGCTCAACTTACCACAGATGAAATGAAACACGTTTTGGGAATGCAAATGAATTAAGATGTCACAAAAAGCAATTCAATTTGGACCTGCAGGGTTTTAAATCTGGTTAGTTACCTACAAGATCTTTATTTAACTGTCAACCTAGCACAATGATCGCTGAATTGGACTTCATTTTACTGCTACTTTAAAAATTAGGGTTGATAACTTATTCTAACAGCATTTTAGGTCACATTTATATTATATATGTATATATATATCTATACACATGCACACTTATGCATGATCTGTAATGGATTTGCAGAAGAGGGGGATCCTTCATACACATAAAAACATGAGTAAGATTTTCATTTATATCACCAGTGTGGAAGAGATAAGTGGAACAAGACAGCTAATTAGTCATTCTCCATTTCTATCCTCAATAACCATGAAGAGAGCCTGCTTTTTTACTGCATCCATTGTCTTACATCAAACAATTTGTAGATAAGAAAAATAAGTTCTCTTCCTGAAGGCATATAAGCAAGTATTTTGATAGAAAAGATTAAACAGCATTAGGAATTAGCTGTAACAGTTCTTCCCTTCCCTAGCCACTAGAGTATGTCCATTAGGATGCATGGCTAATATATAACTGTATTATGGAGACTGACAAATTTTGCGCAGTCTGCTGTTTTGGTACTACAGAGCACAAGCCATAAATAGCTGACTGCCTCGTTCAAATGAAACAAGACAATTATCAGCTGTAACGTACACAATTAATACTACTGCTGCCAGCATTTTCAGCAGAGATTTGGTTCTTTTATAGCTCATTTGAAGTCTTTAGGGAACATGTTATTAGTACATCTGTCCTGCTGTAAACATAATTATCATGCAAAATTTCATTTATCATGCTGATCAGGAAGCACTTTCTATCAGCCTTTCAGCCCAGGAACACTGATAAACAGGCAAGGGAATCTGACTGCCCTGGCTAGCCGGGACCATGCTCATCTCCAGAAGCATTTCTGTTTCTTTCCAGCCAAGCTCATGGCAATTTTCTGAGTAGCCATGAGGCTCGTGCTAACCTCCAAGCTTGTACATTGTACCTTCAGAGGAACCTACAGAGAAACCTTCAGAGACCTACAGAACATCCTGACACCAAAATCAGATTAAACGAAGTAAAGGCCAGCCTCCGTGTAGACCTCCTGCAAACTATGGCTTCACGATTGGTTTAAACCAGCCTCATCTATGCTAATAAGCTTTTGCTGTAACCAAAAGGCACCATGCTGCTTCAGCCACCTACCCACCCTTTGCACTGTGCCAACAGAAGGCCTCTTGCAGCTGGCCAAGTAAAGGAATTGATCCCGCTAACAAGCACACAAGTGAAAAAAAATGATTAGTGATCAGCTTTTATTCAGTTTTGTGGGAGAGGAAAAGACCTGCTGTCCTGAACAGGATCATCCCAAAACAATCCTCAAATCACTGCAGCAGACTCGCTGTTCCTGCATTCCCAGAGGCTGCTCTCGTAACTCCCGTCTGTTCTCAAGCTTTTCTCCACTGCAGCTCCAGGTCTCACCTTCAACTCAGCCAGTTAGCAGGCATATGGGTCTGTTTAGCCTGGAGAAGAACAGACTGAGATGGCATCTTATCAACACTTATAAATACCTAAAGGGTGGGTGTCAAGAAGATGGGGCCACACTCTTTTCAGCAGCACTCAGTGACAGGACAAGCAGCAATGGACACAAATTGGAACACAGAAGTTCCATCTGAACTGACTCCAACTGAAGATGCAGAAAAACTTCTTCACGGTGAGGGTGCCAGAGCACTGGAACAGGCTGCCCAGGGAGGTTGTGGAGTCTCCACTCGAGATGTTCAAAACCCATCCAGATGCAGTCCTGTGCAACTTGCTGTAGGGAACCTGCTTTGGCAGGGGGGTTGGACTGGATGATCTCTTCAGGTCCCTTCCAACCCCTACCATTCTGTGATCTAAAATAGTAATAGGGAACAGGTTTAGGATGGATTCCTTCAAGCTGGACAGATACAGATGCCAAACAGGCCTGTGGCCACCACTGACCAGATTCAGTGGTTAGTTACCTAACAGCACAACTGCACAGTTGATGCTTTTCTGCTGGATGCAAATGAAAGGAAGCAACACAATGGCAACAAAATGAGAACCTAATAATTTTTCTTTATCGGTTCCAACATTCTTTTTTTTTTTATGGTGTTTATAGTAAACTGCCTGGCAGGACATAAGGGACTTGCAGGATGCCCCAAGGTTGATGGAATCACGCTGCTGCAGTGAAGGGCAGAGGAAGAGGAGACCAACTCCCAACAATATCAGAAAGCAAACGTTGTTTCAAAGATAAATTATTTTACTGCTGATAAATGTGTGATAAAGTGTATGAAATATTTTTTTTAAATGTGGGAGAAATTATTAAATCTAAACCAAGACAACTGCTATTGCAGGCTTACATTGGTACATGCAGAACAACTGCATGTCCACAGAAACTGCTAAATTCACTGTGTTAATACATTGACCAATTATGGATTGTATTTTAGGCAACTTATTCCCAGATCATTCTGATGTTTCATTTAATTTTGTTAAGACAGAGTGGCTGTGAAAAATGAGCTTGTACAGTGGTTCAATCAATTATTCTCTTTAAATTCAAGAGCCGTGCATATCCAGACTGCTTAATTTTTCACATACATCTGCATTTGCACATCTTTCTTCTCTGAGGAGCTTTCAAAAGCTCAAGTTTTAATCAGAGGACTATTTTTGATCCTGATTTTCCAAGCTGCAGTAAAGCTGCTTCAAGACCTAATCTGATGGTAAATGTACCATCATCATACAATGGTTTCAAATCAGCTGTACTATAACTAGTCATAATGTTTCTTATTTTTAATTTCTGATACACCAGGTGCCTTATGTCCAATTAGAGCTACTGGTCTGTAGACATCGCTTTAACTGAGGTCAGCAAACAACTTGTTGAAGCAAGAGCTGCTTGGTTTGAATATAATACAATGCAGAACAGCGTCTGCACTTGGCCGTACTCCAGTGCACCAACGCTGTGAGCAAAGGCAGACCTGCTTTCCCTTACACCAAGCTCAGACTTTCGCTAACAGAAACAAGCAGGCCAAAAGGACACACTGAGGTTCATAATAGCAAAAAAAGTGCACGACACGGCTCTGAGGGCACAATTTTCAGGCTGAAAATGCCAAGCAGCTCTAGCAATCAGGAACACGGACTACAACATTGGGGGCTGAGGCACTGCGGGTCATCAAGTGCAGGGTTTTGACTCAGTTACAAAAAAAACCCAAAACACCTCTTGATTTTAGTCACTATTATCATAGAATCATAGGATGGTTTGGGTTGGAAGGGACCTTTCAAGGTCATCTAGCCCAACCCCCTGCAGTGAGCAGGGACATCTTCAACTAGATCAGGTTGGTCAGAGCCCCATCCAGCCTGACCTTGAATGTTTCCAGGGATGGGACTTCTACCACCTCTCTGGGCAACCTGTTCCCGTGTCTCACCACTCTCGTTGTAAAAAATTTCTTCCTTATACCTAGTCTAATTCTACCCTCTTTCAGTTTAAAACCATTGCCCCTTGTCCTGTCACTACAGGCCCTGCTAAAAAGTCTGTCCCTGTGTTTCTTACAGACCCCCTTTCACATATTGAAAGGCCGTAATAAGGTCTTCCCAGCCTCTTCTCTCCTCCAGGCTGAACAACCCCAACTCTCTCAGCCTCTCTTCATAGGAGAAGCGTTCCATCTCTCTGATCATTCTCAGCAAAATAAAAAACTCTCAGATTTTGTAGGGAACAGAATATTTTGATTTGCCAGAAGTCAATGTTTCACTCAGATTTTTTTTTTCTTATTATATACACATATACATGTATGATATAAAGATTAATACTCAGAAAAAAAAATGTTTCCCACTGCTTGAACATGTCACCTCTCTGAGGAATTTTGCTTCTGAAAAAAAGCTCACAGTGTTTCCTCTGGTTTGGCTTAACAGCATTAAAGGTTGTGTTTCCAGGCAGACAGAAAATCTGGCTTATGCACAGTTTCCCCCTTCTTCTCCACATTTAACAGTTTGCTGTTGTGACCACAAGAAAGACTGCAACCACCACTAAAACTTTAATCCCCCCTCCAAAGTCGTAATCTTTATATACTAAATATAATGAGCTTTCCCAGTGACATACTGCAACACTGTTTTACAGAACTGCATAAGCAAAGTTATATTTAAATCCACTGAAAATGCAACACAATTCTTCCAGAGCATGCTCTTCCTATATTAATGATGTATTTCATTAATATTCACTTATCCATTTTTTTTGCTTGTAGGCTTGTGCCCTACTAACATAAACACAGCAAAGAAATTTCTTCTATTAAGGAGCTGTTAGGCACTACAGATAACATATGAAGCATGGCCATGCTGTTCTCTATCCTCTGTTACCCCTCAATTTTATTCTTTAGAAGCTCTATAGCAGCTACTTCCAGGCTGTAACCATAGGAGGAGCAGGAGGTACTCTGCTACTATCACCAGGTGAGCCAGCGGACAGAAAAGGAAAAAACTTAATTTCAAAGTATTTTGCAAAGCAGTCCAACACTTGGAGGTGGTGAGGTTTCTCTCCTCCTGCCCATCTGGCCACAGTATGATGCTGTACCAAGGCATCACTAAAACAACATATATATCCTGTATTAACTTGTATTTTCTGAGCTGTTCTATCTCGTGGGGTGTCACTTGGATTATTTGCTGCAAGCATTTGAAAAAAAGAGTGAGGAGACCAACCTGACAGACATTTGAACAACCTCCTTAGTTTCACTTTTAGGCAAACAGTGTGTGTATTGCTTCACACACCTCAAAAATGTGAGTTTTCATGCTAAGGATGGCAATTTTCTGAGCAACTCAGAGCACCGACTCTCTGAAACAGGGAGCGCCAAATCATCTACCCTATTCTTAAACAAGAACAATCAAGAGACACTTTTTTACATCAATGAAATTGCAGTTTCCTTAGGCAACACAAAGGCTGACACCCCAAGAGACTGCCTCTTTGGGGCAGGCCTCGAGAACCCTGCCTCTGGCTCTGTACTCAAGGAGAACGTCAGAAAAATTACACCAAGTCATATCCCCCAAACAGTCTCCCAATCCACTTCTCACTACAAAATAAGTCTTGAGCCCAAATCTCTGCAGTATTTTGAGATCCTCCTAGCAACAGGGGAGGGATGGGGAAGTGAAGGGGAAAGTGGGAGGAAGAAGGAAACGGCTGCTTTCCCTTCCCAACCTTGTATTTCCTCTGAAAGCTTTGCTCTCCCCTTTACATATACAGTAAAAACAAGAGCTACTTTCTTTTTGTCTTTCATTTTCCAGGACAGAGGAAAAAGAAAGCCCTACCCTCCTCTACTCGTGCAAATATCCCACCTTGTCCCAGCCAGGGATTACTGGGGAGCTGGAGCACAGCAGCAGCAGCTTGCACTGGGGTGCAGAGTCCTGCGCAGAGACGACTTTCATTCCAAGTGTTTCTGTATTTTTAATTCCCATCTGAAGCCCTGTGAACTACTCCAGAGCATAACTAAATGTCCATTAAGCTTTTCACAGAATCAAGCCTTTAAATTTAAAAATATCAATCTTGACCTCCTGAGCTACTACAGCCCCTAAACCCATCCAGTTCCACAGGGACTAAGGAATTGGCCGTGGCATTGCCCAATTCATGAATATTCAGGAGACATGACGTTATTTCCATTCACAGACTACAACAATTAGAGAGAAATTCTTAAAAATACAAGGGGCGGCCATGTCCCATCCCAACGTTATGTGCTGTGACAATTTTGCAGTGCCACTTCTCATTTTTCAAGGAACTTCTACTAGTGCCAGTAACTCTGTTATTGTCAAAAATCATTAAGTCATCCAGACCCAGGTATTTTAATTAGACACTTCATGGTTGGCTTCACAGCCTGAAGACAGGATTATGGGCAGCAGCGAGCCCCGCAGCCACTGCAACCCAAGTGAGTGGTTGCTGCAGGGACTAGTTTCAGCAGGAGCTGGCAATGAGCTACTCGCAGGCACCACCCTCGGTATGACCATAAAACATCATTATGAAACCTCTATTAGTGCAAAACAGGCAATTCTGAAAAAGCTCCGAGCTGGATTTTAAAATCTCAGTCCAGCTGGAGATGACAGCCCGTCTCGTGGCAGGTTAACAACCTGTTGGGGATTTAGCACGCCCCAGAGCAGCGGCTGGTTTTGCTGAGACAGGCAACGGTGCCACCGTGTCACATCCATAGGCAAAAGGCAGTTTCAAAATAGGAGGCAATTGCCTTGTGGGGGGGTGGGGAAAGAAATCAGAAGTCCCTCCTGACTGAGTTCAGTATCATGTATTTCTGGGAGAAGAGGACAAAAGGGGTCCCCATATCAGTCCCTTCCCACAAACATCACTGGAAGGGTGAGGATGCGAGAACAAAGCTCAACAGCCAGAAGAATGCACGGTTCCCCTTGCATGTCTACATCTCCTCCTGTAAACTCAGGAACTGCACTGCTGGTCGTCAGGGTGTGCTGGCTTGTTCTCCAGTTTCACATCTACCTTACCTTGGCTCCTGTTACAGGAGATACCAGCGCAAAGACACATCACCAGACAGTTCTAGTCCCGGGGGACACTGGTACCAAGGTGCCCGAGCTGCCCCCACCCATCTGCGCTGTAGCCACATCTGCCCCAGAACCCACATCTGCCCACGACCAGTAGTCCCAAAACAATGCCATGATGAGGACAGTTGTTACCACTTCCCTGATGGTATTCAGCATTTTTCAGAGAGCCTCTTCTCCATGCAAAACATATCTGCAAGGACTCTACACGTGCATACAGTGCCTCCAGTATTCGCTGCTGATTCTCCGAAAGTAGAAGGCACAAGAGATCTGTGACTCTGCATTATTCGTTTAAACAACAAATACAAAGCTAAAGCATATTAAAAATTTATGAATTTATGTGAATCCTTAAAGAGTCTTATTTTTGCCTTCTGGTATGGAGGTCTTTAAGGCTGGATCTTTTAAAATCTTTTTTTGATCTTGAAAGTTAGGAACTTTGTCAAAAGACAGAATACAAGTTGATTAGAGAGAGCATCTCCGCCTCATCCCAGCAGTCCAGGAACTTTTAAAAGCCTCTATCGTACACTGCAAGACTTTGAAGTTGGTGATAATGGAATAATTTCCTCTGCAACCAAGATGGGAGAGGAGACATGGGACCCTTTATTGGATCATGTGATTTAGAAATGCTGCCAGTGCTTCCAGGCATCATGAAAAAAGTATACTAAAAATCTTAAAACCTGCTAAGCCATGGCTCACAGTATCTGTTGTTTGCTCCTCCATTTCCCCAAGCCAGGACTGTGATGTGTATGCATATGCTACCTTTCAAACATGATTACTGAGTTCTGCTGAAGGCACTTGCATATGCAGGAAGAAAAAAAAAAGTCTTTGTCCCTGAAAACAGATGCAGTGGATCTGGCTTTCCTTCTTCATTCAATATAAAAAGCTACATATTTCTGAAGGCTGAAAAAACTAAATGTGGGGCTATACATGAGCAGAGTCAGACCTGTGTGCTTGCTTAAACCAGCAGCTATTTCAGTTTAAAGCGATACTTTGGGTTGTGAAATAAAATGTTGGAATTGTAAGCATATTATAAGCTTTGGTTAGTCTCTGCTGTGGGGTCAGTAATCCCTTAAATTGCCCCAAATCACATACAGGCACCTTCAGGCAGAAAAGTCTTTGCTCTATAAGCAGCATCGGACAGACAACAGAAAACTTAGAACTGAAAACCAGCTGGAGAAAATTTTGACAGCAGGTCATCCAGTCTCCCTGGAAGGCTAGCAAATTAAGGAGAACACAAAGCGTGAAATGCCTTGGAAAAAATCTAATTTTGCCACCACTTTGGATAAAAATCAGTTTTTGTTACAGACTTCACCAATTCAGTGTCCAGTATTCTCCCAGGTTGCAACAAGTTATATTCAGCTTTTAATATTACAAGAACTAATTGCATATATTAATTTACAGAAATATCTCAAAGGTGACCACTGAAAGCCCATCTCTCCAAGATTTTAAAATATAACAGACTAACAACTGGCAAAAAAGTCACTTGTACCAATAATTTGATCTGACCTTGCAAAAATTCATGCACTTCAATATTCTTTACAGAGGTACTAACCACATGACTAATGATGCACTTCTGCAAAAACCTCGGCTGATGGGGCTCCTGCTTAAATGAAACTACAAAACTGCTCATTTTGACTGTGTTAGGCAATGACTTTATAAGCCAAAGGTGCCAAGTTACCTGTGAGAGTAAGACTGGATGTATCTGTAAGTGTTTGCAGGATCAGGCTCTATTTTTATACAGCTCTTTGTCAATGACCAAAGCTAATGCAGAAATACTTGTTTCAAGTGAATCATCTCTTTCAAATGATGCAACTAAATAAAACACAAGAAAGATTTACTTTAGAACAGCCTTGAGGAGGGTGAAAACAAAAAATCTATCTTTTAAAACAGATTAAGACATACTTAGATGGCATAGACACTGAACACAGACCTAACAACTCCAATACAGATTTTAAATTATTTTTGTGTGAAATGGCTAACCTTATAATATCACACATCTTTGATCATCTGACTTGCGTGCCTGTCTGCATATCCAGCATCACAGCCCCAAGCTGAATAAACACACACAGAGAAAAAAGAGGTTCTTGTTTCCTGGTAAAGCTTCTTGTATTAAAGAACTGAAAGCAGGGCAAAAGGCCCATTCAAAAATGTGTCACAAAACACTTCACTGCAGACCTAATGAGATTATGTATACACAAGTTTCCCATTTACAATGCCCTACCTTGAGGAGTTAAATGCAAGCTCAAGTTTTACCTGCGCCCATACCTGTTACATTATTTTATGACAGATGTTAAGCAAACAGGAGACAGAACACAAAGCTGCTACCAAAAATACCTCATCTTCCAAGAAGGATATTAGACAGGCAATCAATGTAACAGTATTTCTCCCCAAAACAATATGTTTTATTATCTGTAAATATGCATCTCTCCCTTATGGCTTTAAGTGGGAACTCAGGAAGCATACACTTTTGTAGTATATTTTTAGTTACTTAAAGATTTCAAATTATATATGAAGCAGTATCTGGGTAAGTAATACCCAGAAAACAGTATCCTGATGGCAATACTACAGCGTATGAATACAAACTGTTCAGTCAACCTTTTGAATTTGCTTGCATACAAACATTTCTCTGTATTTATATTAGCCAGGAAAGGTGCAGAGAAAGAGGCCCAGAGACTGAGCATTTCACCTTCCCAGTTCCTTTTGCTGTTTTTATGTGAACTCATTTTGCACCAAGCCACAACAAGCATACCATGATTTGAAGGTTGATAGGGAAAAAAAAAAATAAATTTGAAAACCACATTTAGGAATAGAACCGCTGAAGTTCTAGACAGGAAAAAAATTGTGGTTTAGCGACTGGAAAAACTTTATCTCTGCACCTCATAAAGAATAAATACATCAGTCAATACAGAATAAACATCCTTGCTTCTACTAATAAGGACAAATATATTGTGGCCATACAGCCACTATTTGACATAAAGCACATCTGAAGCCTTCACAGTGACAGCTCCAGCCATCCTGCCCTGCTCCAACAGGCATTACACAGCCTCGCAGGCTGCAAGAACAATGTCAGCAAGAAAATGGATGGTCAAGTAACCTGTGTGCCCACCAGGAAGCTTACCAGAGCAGGATGGTGTAAGGAGAGGGTGGTGGCAGGGAGGGGAGCGGAGCAGGGGTTTGCAGCCGATGCTCAGGTTCTCCCACAGGTGCTGGCAGGGCAGCCAGCGGTGCTCCCAGCAGAGGTGATCGGGATACTTGATCCCGACAGTGGGAAACCATCTGTACCAGTTCAACAAGTAAAATGGGGGATGCAAGTGCTAACAGAGCAGCATTCAGTTACCTGTGACAGAGCAATAAAGAGAACTGGGAAGATTTCCTCTCTTCAGCGAGACCTGCTAACCGCTATTTGGAAAACAGATTTATATGCCTTTATTTTTCCTTTAGAGGCAGCAGCACCTGACAAAGAATCCATCCAGTGAAGGAACCAAAACCACACTTCTGACACCATCTCTCTGGCTGCTCAAGCACCTGCAGCATTTTCCCTCCTCTCTGCAAGTCTGCAGAGGAAAAGCTTGAACTAAGTGTTTCTATACCAGGGCCATGGCTTCCCCAGCAGCAGAAAAAAACAAATTACACAAAACTTTATTGTTTTGCTTCTGTCATCCTTTGCCTCCACAGGCCTGAACAATAATGAGCTTGTCTAACGTGGAGAAGAGAGGGGAATGGCTTTGTGCTTGGAGGGGTCAGAGCAGATAGATGCATAGATGTGTTTGCCCAACGCTGCCTGCATCTGGCTGGGAAGGGGGGAAGCACAAATGTGCCTGCGAGGAGCTGCAGATGGCAGGGATGGAGGGGGAGCACAACCCTCCACCTCTGTGCAAAACCCTGCTGTGGTTCCCCCTTGCAAATCTCAGGTGGGACCCAACATGAAGGCTCACTTGGTAGCTACTTACTTGGAAGTGACAGGTAAAATTTTGCCTTACTTCTTCCACTGAAAGTGAAATTAGTTGTACTTATAAAACCCTCAGCTTTTTTTCTTTCTTTCTCTGAATTAAACAGATGAATGCTCCTCCCTAGACCTCACAAACAGAAACCACTACTTCCTCAGCCACTGCATGTTCATATCTAAAAACAGCACAGGGCAAGGGTAAAACCCTGCTGGGTATGATATTAGACGTCTGTGTTGATCAAGCTCACAAACTGCCATCAACATGTGATACAGAATCCTGAAATTTTGGTTTTCCCGTTTCACCTTTTCCACTAAACAGAGGAGAAGGATGTCTGTTAAGGTGAATAACCATATTTAAAAAAAAAAAATTCCAATGGAAATTACTAGAGGAAAGGCATCTGAATTCACAGGGTCAAACAAAAAGTGTATCAACCCAAGAGGAAGGAAGGGTGTGAGAAATTTAAATTAGCTCAATATGAATCCCTTTGTCCCAGAACAGGGAACTGGGACTCCACAGGCCTATCTCCATCATGTCTGACGTTGGCTGAGAAGCATGCTTTTGAAGCTAGTCTCCCAACCACGCCTGCTTACAACACGCTCTCCTTTGCAGCCTGGAGCAGCCCTGAAGCATGAAGGCTTCCCCTCGATGGCGGGAAGACAGGTGACACAGTGCAGGAGCACAGCGACCGTCCTCCAACTACTGCTGGGGGTCCAGCCCACAGGTCCAGGCTAGAGGTGGTCTGAATGTCCACAGCACGGTCATCTGGTCCTCAACACCAGGCTCCTGGCCCCACCGACCTGTTCCTGCTGGGCTGTGCTGCTTGTTGACACAGACACGGCCCTCCTGGATGGAGAAGGCCCAATTCTCTTGCAAAAGTTCCAGGTTTAAATAATTTATAGTGCTGGTGGTTCTTGTTTAGCTTTGTTTCAGTGCACTGGAGGTTTAAACAGCTTGTGCAGAAAAAGAAAGAGTGCGGCCCAGGGGGATTGACTGTCACCCCGCAGCACGGCACAGGCGCACCGTGTGAGGAGCTGACCAAGCCTTTGAGATGCCTTCTTATTCCAGTTTTGTTCTTGTTCGGAGCTCGTGGAAACAACAGCTTGAAGAGCAATAAGAGAATTACAATCACCTTGCGTTAGAAAAGCACAACCAGCACCTCAATTTTCTGCTTCTTATGGCCCACGTCCCTCCATGGGCTAAGAGGCAAAGGATTGGTAGTGGTGTGGCTTCCGAAGTCACATTTCAAGTTTTATAAAGAGCATTTTTGTCCATTTCTATTACTGTGTCAGCACAAAGCAAACTCTCTGACCCACTGATTAAACCTGAGGTGTGCTGTTAACTCCAATAAAAGCAGAGCCACAATTACAGTCCACAACAACGCCAACTGTTCCTCAAAAAGATGCCAGGGAGGGCAAGTACACAAATGGTAGCAGGTCTGGACAGTGCAGTAAGCAAAATTTGTGAAGACCCGTAAAGGAAAAGCACATGCTGTCTTTTCAAAGTGAGATTTTCAAAGGAGCTCGGAGAGTTCCTCAAAATTCATGGTTCAGAGGCTCCTTCAAAAATCCTAGCTTGAATTGCTCGACTGCTCTGCTCTCTTTAGATGAAATAACACTGAAAACAGACATTTAATTTGGAACAAACACTGGAGAAGTGAAGTCAAGTCTTCATTACCATAAACCCACATCTTGGGAAAGTAGATGTGAGCATGAAGAGCCCCTCAAAAGCTGCATTTCTTCTACACAAAAAAACCCTAGACAAGACCATGTTGAAATATTCCTATTTCTAGAACCACAACAACTGCAAGACAACTGCCAGTTATGCGAAAGATTGTGCCACCCTCAAGTGTTGATATTACGTTCATTTATCCAGTAAGATATATTTGAGATACACAATTGCTCAACAGATTGGAAATATTACTTCCACACCTAAAATAGAAGAGACAGGCCTAATCCTGTTCTCATGTGAACCTGGGTAACCCTGCAATTAATTCAGAGTCTGATCATTTTCAGATGCCTTGACCTCTGCAAACATAGTGGCTCACGAGGGCTTTTTCACCCCAGCCCCTTCACCCCCACCCCATCCTCCCCAAGGGAGTGAATTCCAGTTACAACTCGCACCCTCATGCAGTGCCCTTCCGCACAGAACAGCTCATGGGCTTGGGGCTTAGCTCCTAAGGGATGTGGAGGAGTAATGGCATTTTGTACAGCACTGAGCGCAGCGTCAGTACCACACCATAAGAAAAAACCCTCATTCCTCCTGCAAGGCTACGTCCTTCCAGGAGAAGGAAGCTTGTGAGCTCACAAACCCACTGCGAGAAAATACAGGTTTCTGTTCATACCATCCATTCAACCTTCAGACAGAGCATGAGGATAGCAACAGAAAATACCACCCTGAAAGTGCCTATTTAAGGGTGCTGGTAAATTCATACAATTTCCATTTTTTACTTACAAATACATTTGCTCCAACTCTGCTCCATGTTACACCTTAGCACTATCTTTGACTTGAATAGCCTTACATCAATAAGGAAACTAATGAACAAACAAGAAACCAATATTTATAATAATCTCTTTAAAACAAACATAAGCAAAAAGCCTTGGACAATGACGTCTGTTCCTTAAAACAAACGTGCGCAGATACCTGCTATTTGCAAGGCTGCTCGTGAGTTCTGCAGGTGCCTGAGTTCTGAGGTGCCTTCTAAAACACCAAAGCATTTTATCTTGAAGCAAGTCATGCATATGGAAAAATATGGATTTTACAAATAAATCTCAAAGTCACAATGGAGGTACTTGACAGTGGCACTTCATGTTCAGCTGTAAATAATTCTGCCTTTTTAAGCATTCACCTCTTAGCTTCCACTTCTTCTGGATTAGGTTATGCTAAAAGATAGCATTCTACAAATCGGTCAACATTGCCAATTAAAAATCAAACTCAGTTTCACTTTATTATGAAAACAGCTTCATAAAATTAAGGAGGTTCCTAAGATACACAATGAGTTGAAGATGAGAGGTTACATGAACTCCATTTTAGAAAACATAATTATACCACTGTGTTTTGAAGACCATGATTCCAAGACTGTTAACAGCAGGCACGTTCTTTCCACACCTTTTTACATAACCTGCTGCAGCACCTGCACGACTCACTTATCTGAGCAATTAAACTGTATTTTGCACTGTAGCATCTGAAAGCTGTTTTTCTTCTCTTCCTACCACCCAGAAAACATCTCTGTGTTTTACAGCCAGAAACAACATCACTTAAGTAAATCTGGAGACTTATGAAGTCTGCTCATAACTATGCAGTCTGTTCAACTCTGCCCATGTCCCAGGTATCAAGACAGAGTCTTCGTTTTAACGTAGCTCTCTGTCACGTAACGAGGAGTTCATTCTCTGCTGTGCAAGTCCACCGCACCCCACGGACATGCAGGCAATCCTTCTGTCACCTCACACCTGCCTGGGTGTAGCTGATTGAAACCTCAGCTGAAGAAGGAGAAAATTAATCTCCTTTGATATTGGATCTGTAGGTACTAATGCAACTGCAGGATTAACAGGAAAATAAAACTTTGGTCTACAAAGGGGTATGGCACACAAAACACAAAGAATAAAGTTGTTGAGAAAAAAAAAAAAGAATAAGATGTTTTCAAGACACATTTCAGGCCATAGCTGACACCTAGCTTCTGCTTTACATTACACACTACAGACAGGCTGAGCACAGTAGGGTGGGAAGTGCAGGTTCCTAGCACATGCCGGTGTGAACAAGCAGTAACGAAAGCTTCCTGAACTGTAGATATGGACTGTGTTTGTGTACACACCAGTGTATGCACGTGATCCAAGCAGGCTTGAAGGCCAAGGGCCTTATGTGACATTCATCTCCTAGTTCCCCTTTCTCCATCCCTACATGTGCTGGGGGTGTTGGATGAACCCAGACATCTCTCCAGGTGACACAATGGTCTTCCCTGAGTGCTGAAGACATCCTAGGTCCTTGAGGTGGTGAGGCTCTGCTCTCCCCTCCTCCAGTACCAGGCACCCAGGAAGCTGCAATTCAGCAGACCATTCTGTGCAGTAGGCTGGCAAAGCGGTGCTGCCTGCACCCTTGAGAGGGCACACCACCACGCTGGGCTTATAATCTGCTTCTCTGCCAGTGGCCGCAGCAGGGACCAGGCTGCTCCAGTGCTGTTAGTTACCTCTGTAAAAAGCAATGGCAATAACATCTGGCCCTTTCATGATGAAATTAAAATCCGTATCACTGTGCCATCATGCAGACCTCCTGTCGGACAGGGAGACAGCTCAGCTCAGGGTCTCTCACCTCCTCCTCTTCCCTTCTGCTATGTTAACCTCTGTGTGATTCAACCTTCTTGGAAGACTGAGACCTCTCCCTGAATTTTCACCCGTGGCAGACCCACAAGAAACAATGATGCTGGGAATGCTGGAGCCTCCTGCATGTTTCCTTACTGGGAGTTGTTGACCCTGCACCTGCAGTGGCTCTTTCTCCATCCTGAAATGGGAAAGGAAATTATGACCGACGGAGGAGAGAGGACAGAGAGGGACCCATCACCAGCCTTCCCACACTACAGAAGGCACAAGCTCAACTCCAAGGACTGCAATAGTGCCCAGTGGTTGGTACCTGTTGAAGTTGCACTGGCACCAACACCGCATCCCAGTATCACTTCTCTGTCCCTTTTGTCTACAGAAAAATATGTGCAGATATGCCATGTACTGTCATGGGCAAGGCCACACACAGCAGGTGGCATGTGGATGGATGAAAAGAACAGTTACCTGCAAGCAGGCTGCAAACCGAGTGGCACTACTGATTTCTTGGTACTCAACATCCTACCCACAGCCCAGAGGAAGGGAAAAGCGAGCTGAACAGCTTCATCCCTGTTTGTTCCATGCAGTTCAGCTCCAGCTGAATTATGTGGTGCAGAAAGAAGTCAGCATAATGTCATTTTTCCTGTTACACAAAATCAGGGGATTTTTTTTTTTCTTTGCAGGAAAGTTTACACTTCTTTTGAATACCTTTACCTGTAAACTGATGTGCCTATTCCTAGTTTGCCTTGACAGCATGTAGATTTGAAAACCTAATCATATTCACCCTAGTAACATGATTACCTGTAGGAGCACCAAAATGCAATCTGTTGTTGTCTGAAAAATTACTATAAACTTATCTAGCTTTCTATTTTTTAACTCCACCAATATTACACAGTAAAATCAATGATATTGCAGAGATTTACTTGCTAGCATAACTTTATACACTGGCACTTGATATACCTGAGTAAAGGAACCTCGCAGTTCCTTAAATATGTGCTCCTCTACATCTGCATATTGCAGCCTGAAAAGCAAACCCTGAGAGTCCTGAAGGTCACCTTGTGTTTTCTCCAGCCACCAGTGAAATTTTCTTCTCGTAACTGATTTGCCCAGCTCTTTACCCTACCCTTGCAGCAAATAAAACTTCTGCTAAGCCCTTCTTATGAAATCAAATACCATTCCTTAAATTTCTCAGCATGTTATTTTCAAACTGCAGGCCCGCAGACAAATATTCTCCATATGCCAAATTATGTCATTTCCATTTTCTAGGAATAACACTTCTTACAGCAAACTGGCAATGGGTTTTTCAGTTGGGTTACGAAAAGAGCCAGCTCTCCGTCTTGCTGCACCTGCTGTGTTGCTAAGCCTGGTATCTGGTGGCAGCCCCACAGCCATCAGTAGCAACTCTGGGTGTAGAAGAGCGTGTTTAGAAAGGACTGATTACATCCTTGGAGGTATTAGCATATATTCAGAAGTGAATTTTGTGCATATTTGCATGGCTCAAATAGAATCTGATTTCCCATATTTATCTGGGGATAAGTCAGTGTCTACTGAAGTTTCAATGTGCAGAAGTCCCAACATGTAAAACCAACCTTCTGCATTTTCAGGTTAAACTATGAAGACAAGCCTTTATGTTCGTGGAGTGGAGATCTTGCCTGAGAGACTACTAAGAGTTGAAACTGAGGGGGAAAAAAATAAAAAATAAAATTTAAAAAAAATAATCACGATTTGTTTCTGCTTCTCATCTTTACCTCCTATCACACTCACCACTCTACAGAGCCTCTGGACAGCCCACCTGGTACTTACTTATTTTCAATGAGAACGCCACAGAAGTACTAGCTGGTTGGGTTTTTTCCCTTTCAGAGAGCACACTTTGGAATCTCCTATTTGTGTTTTAGCTGTTTTGAACTCTTGCAAGCTAAGCTGTATCCTCCATTGGAAGAGTTCTCAAAGTCGTAATAATTACCAGTTAAAGCATACTTCCTATCCAAAAGCTGTCATCAAACTATGATCTGTCATATTCCTATCTATCTACCATCAAACTGTGTTTTTGCAGTGGTCTGGAGGGCTGGTGATTCACATCGTTGCTACTTATCTTCATCATTTCAAGATGCTTGGCGCAGAATTGTCCTGAGGGAAGATGTGTAGCAGGCTCTTAAGGAAAAGGGCCAGTCTGGCTGCCTGCACAGGAGCTTTGCCACTAAAGAAAAGGCTGAAAAGAAAGATCGAGTAATGGAAATACACCAACCACATAAGCAAATCTGCTGAAATGTCTTGCCCTTCCACTGTCCTGACTGCTAATGAGGGATCACCACACACCAGCTAGACACCTGCATGGTAAAACCACAGGACTTCCTGAGGCAGGGTTGGACCTAGAAGGCTTTGAACTGGTGACCAGCAAAGGCAGCCAACACAAACACAACTCTTCATGTGTTACTGGCTCAGGCTTTCTCAAAGGGGTTAACGAGCACCCACCCAGACAGAGCCCACTCACACATCCAGCTCTAAGGCCATCTCACTTTGAAACCTGCTAGTCCCAAGGCTTCAGCAGAGGCAGCTCCCTCTCAGTGTCTGTCCCTCTGTGAAGGCACCTAATTAATTCCCTAGTAGCCATGAACACTACCTTCTGTCCCAGCTTCTCTTCAGAATTGACAGCAAAGAATTTTTTTCCTTGTCTGATTAATATCTGCCAGAGATGCTTGCTAAGTAGTATACTAAGAGGCTAAAATATATCACAGCAAACTTCTGTGGGATTGTTTTTAAAAGTTTTGTGTTTTAAGGGAACAAGGCTGATGTATCTATGCTGTCCATCTGCCTGTGCATCATTGTATTGCAGTGATCTCTGAACCACTGGTCAACTTCAACTAATATGTGGAAGATGACCACATTTCTGCAAGTTTCAAAGGAAGCAACAGAAAGAGGCACAAACCTGTGCCCCAAACAAGGGAAAAGGCAGGCAGAGACCAACAGTGATAGAGGGCGGTCAGTGTGATGCTCGGTACGTGCACAGCTCAGAAAGCCCACCAGCAGTCAGTGACTGCTTCTGCACAGCTCAAAGGGACCGTGGGTGCACTCAAGTGTCCCTCACAGGACTCCTGGAGGAGCCTGCAAGCTGTGTGCATGGGGACTGAAAGCCCTTTCCCGGCAGGTCAGCCCTTGGGAACAGTGTCAAAGGCTTATGCAGGGCTTGTAGCACTGAAAATGGGCCATGACTGACCTGCCCCAAGAGAGGTAGCAGGACGCTGGTGCAATCAGTGAGACAGCCCTTACCTGAATCTTAACTCTGTTGTTGAACATTGCTTCTTCAGGGTGGCACAGGAAGGCCATTTAGCCTCCTGAAGTGACAGCTGAAGTCAGTAAGCATCCCCTTCTTTAGGCACAGCAACCACCAGTAGCATATAAGGTTACACACCTATGAAAAGACTTAGCTCAGCATGTGCACTTCCCATTCACTTCTCAGACCATTAAATTGCTGTTTTCACGCTATTCTTGTATACATCATTCTGAAATTCAGGCTGCCTGAAGGGCTTTAGATTCAATGAATAGCAGAGGTTCCATCACACACAAAAGGTCCCATGTGCTTCCAGCAGCTCACAAGCCCACTCCTGATGCTAGGATGACCCTGCAGGGTGGATGGTGCCCCCAGCTCTTTTGTTTTGCTCCTCTTTCAGGACTCTGCCTGCAAGACACTTGTTTCTGAGAGACTCCTCCTTTTTCTCTCGTGTGGTCAGTTTCGAAGCATCTTCTGTGGTGGGCTCAGCCTGCACTGCCTGCCCACCCAGGGACGTGGAAGACCAAGTTCTGAATTCAGAGACCTCCACCATGAAACTAAACAGTGGGATTCAGCTCCTCAGCAACATGCTGGAGGCTTGCTCCAGCACTAGCAACCCATCGCACTTCGCGAGCCCTACAAAGGCCAGGCAAGTCAATCGTTCCAGCATCCCCCTTCACTGCATCTCTCCAGACGATGAATACTGAGGCCATACACAGCTCTGTATTTTCTAATGGGTAGAAACAAACTGAATCTTCACAAGCTTTACTAATCATAAATTAATTTTAGAATTACTCAGGAAATTAGATTTGTCTTGTAGGTCAATAAATTCTGAAGATAAATCTATTTGAACCACAATAACTTCAATGTCCTTTTGAGTGGACCTCCCTGCCAGTGATTACTCAGCAGATACTCCTCTCTGCTTTCTTTCCAGCACCAGCTGTTCCCAGAAGGAATTCTTCTGCCCATCTGCCTTCAAGCCTGACACAGCGACACAAATGCAACTGTAAGCAATGTTTAAACTCCAAATCACTGATTTGCTTCCTTAGCAAAAAAACCCCAAAACAATTAAAAAAAAACCCCAAAACCACCCCAAAATCAACCAAACAAAACCCAACACAAAAAGGCACGTGCTTGTTTCTAACCACCCAGCTCACTGGAAAAGGCCTTATGTAGAACAGGAAACCGCAGGTATGGAGACAGCAATATTTTTCCCAAAGAAAGCTATGGCAACAAGAATTCTAGGCATACACAAAAACAAGTACCTGGGACCATCACCAAATCTACAGGATCTGAAATTATTTAAAGCAGTGTTGCTGAAATCTTGTTCCACAGAGCTCCTCGCTAATTTAAGATGAAGCTATTAAAATGAATTATACTTTCACATGAAGGAAAACCTGTCAGAACCTGGCCTGTAGTTCCCAGCAGCTTTGTGTCATCAGCCACCTGTTCACCACAAAACTGAAACAAACTCCTTCTGCACTAGACAGGATTTGGCATCAACAGGCTGACTTCTGAACAAGCGGGGTTTTTTTCCATTTACATATAATTACATACTAGCCTCTGAACAGCTAGAAGCTCCATGTTCTTTTTTTGTATCGTTTGTTTCTTGTGAATACACATAGAGCACAAACCCAAACCACATTAATGATATCCTTGTTAAATATAAACTAGTACGCAATTATACAAACTGCTAACACAAACAAAAAAGCCAGGAAACTCTGATTATATGTTCACAATGGTTTCTGAAAACTAAATAAAAACAACAACATAAGACAGCCTGTCTTGCCTGATATTGTAATAGAAAATGGTTTCACGTTACCACATAACTTACGTGTCTCAGCACAGAGGATTAGTCTGTCAAAAGGTGCATCAAACTCAGCTTCAAGCCCACTGCAAGGAGAGCAGAAGGGTGGGAGGAGAGACAGCAGAGGCACACACGAACTACAAAAAAAAAAATCTCTGATTTTCCTCTCTGCTTCTCCTCATCCTTCTTCAGGTGAGCTAATGCCAGTCCTTGGGCAGTTGCTGTGGATTCCCTCCTTGTCGTGCCAGGAAGGGCAGGCCATGTGCTGGGCATTTGGCTCCTTCCTCTCCATTAAGGGAGCAGCAGAAGGTCTGCTCAAACCCTCCGTCCCTGGGCTCATGCCAGCTCTGTGCAGGCCTGCAGTCTATCTTCTGTGCAGCTAAGAGTGAACCCAGCAATCAGAGCCCCTACCACATCTTTTCATTGAGACGATAAGGAGTAAACACTCCATACAGCCTCCACGGCCTGCAGCTCTTTGTTCCTGATGCTTAGAAATATATACCTTTCCCAGAACAGAAATAGATCTATTGAAGGCAGACCAAAGTCTGCTCCAGGCTGCACATGTGCAGTGTCGCAGCAATCGGCAAAGCCGGGAGCAGAATCCAGAGCTCTCCTGCACCAGTCGTCAGCAAGTGCTGCAATAGATTGTCTCACATTTGTCACTGAAGTAATGCAAAGTCTCTGCCACGGTTGAATCTAGCTCTCAAGAAAACAGAAATGCATGAGAAAACCTGCACTTTCCTGACATCTTACACCACAAGAAAACATATAGCACAAAGGAGAGCTGTTACAGGGCTAGAGAAACATCCTAACAAGGCTCCCTTGGGTGACTTCCTTTCCCATGGACTTGGGCTACCCATTCAGCCTGTTTGCACGCTAACAGCACAGGCAAACTTACAGGATGCTGGATTTCTAGGCTGTAAAAAAAGAACAGTAATTACCTTTCCCTCTTAAACTCCACACTACTCTCACGTAACAAAAAAAAAAAAGCATCAGTTGTGGAAGGAAAAATTCAGAGAGTGGCAAACAGGGGCAAGGGAAAACAATGATGGGAAGAGGAAGGGCTGAGGGAAGAAGTGATGTAGGTGAGATCTGCGCATCCTTCCCAGAACTGAGCACAAGATCAAAGTGTGCAAGCAAGAAAAATCAAGAAGTATCCTTGGGAATCCAGAAAGATAACATAGCAATACTGCATCAATACTAAACTCACTAACTGGAAGGCCAAGGAGAATCCAGTCTCTTGAACTCTAAGAAGTTATTGCCAAACACATTATCACCATCCAGTAAAAAGTTCAAAAGTATAAAAGCAATTCCCAAATCATGGTCTGCAGGTCACTTCTCACTCACAAGGCCATGGGCAGCAGTGTGCAGAACAATGTCACAGACTGAAATGCACAAGTGCGTGTGTCACGTTGCTGTGCGGGTGATCCACGGCGCAATTAGAGGGTTGACACTGTAGGAAATGTTTTGAGAGATACATGACTGGGAGAAGATGGGTGCTATTTTACCTGGGAAGGTGGGGCTACCTAGCACAGCACCTGAAAAAGGGCTCAAAAAAGCCACCAATATGAGCCAGATGGAAGGAAAAATAACAACCAACTGTCAGGCACACAGCTAAGACAACTTTCTCCTGGAATACTTCCAATTTCTCCAAGCTAGCTGGTTTTGAAAGGGATTTTTCTACAGCAATCTATGCTCAATTACCCTTATAAACTCTTGCAATAACATGTGACTCAAAGTCTACCTATTCCTCCTAGGTAGAAACAAGAAGAGAGTGTGGCACATGCGGAATGTGGGAGTGGAGAACGATGTGGGCTTGGGGAAAGCAGTCATTTCCCCCGGCTTCCTCCCTGGCTCTTGCCCCTCTGCCCCCAGCCTTTGATAGCTAAATACGTTGTTGAAGAAGCCAACAAAAATTATTTTGAACCCGTGGAGCAATTAATCCATATGCATCTGCACATTTTTACAAGATCACACCTTCTTAGCCAAAACTCTCAGCTTTTAAAGCAGGTGAGGTTATTCTTTTGAGATAGGCTTATTAAAAGGCAAAAGTATACCCGATGGCAAGGAAGGACCGAGAGGAACGCGGAGTGCTTGTTGATAAAGAGCTTATTCAGGGAGGCAGTGAGACGCTGCTTACACCATGCGCATACACCGTAACCGGTGGGCATCGATGGAGAGATGTCCTTCCCCTCTGTGGGCTACAGAGGTGGCTACAGGGCGCTGGGCTCAGGGCTGGTTCCCAGCCTGCTGCCTAGAAGGCTGAGAGCGGCTGCGGAGCCGCGCTGGGCTGCGGCAAGGGACGGTGGCTCTGCAGCCCTACGCCCGCATTTCTAAGAGGGAACGAAACTTTTCTCCACCCGCGCCCAGGCGTGAGTGCCCGCTGCCACCCGGGAGGCTTGCGCGTCGCGGAAACCGTTCCAAACCTGCCGCTCACCCTGCCACATCCCCGCCGCTGCTCGCCCCGGCCAGGTGGCAGCCCAGCGCCCGGGCACCCGCCCGGCCCCGCGGAGGGCGGCCCCGCACCACCGGCCTCCTCACCCCGCGGCTGCCCCACACCGCCTGGCTGCCGCGTCCGCCCTCCCCGAGGGGCGAGCCCATCGCCCGCGCACCGCGCCCGCATCCCACGCACCCACTGTCCCCGCGGCGCGGCTCACCGGGACCGCTGCAGCTCGAAGGCGGCGACGGAACCGGGCTGCCCCAGCTCACCGCCGGCGGTGCCCTGGGGGCTGGCGCGGCCGAAGGGCGCCGGCAGCACCCCCGCCGTGAAGGAGTTGAGGCGGCCGCGGCTGCCCGCCGCCGCGGCGCCCAGGAAGGCGGCGGCCGGCACCTGCACCGCGGCGAAGGCGTCCTCCTCCTCCTCCTCTTCCTCCTCCTCCTGGGCCCGGGGGAGCTCGGCGGGCGCAGCCGGGGGGCTGCCCAGCCGCGGCGGCGGCGGGGCCTGGCGGGGCCTGGCGGCGGGGCCGTCGTTGCCCGGCGGCGGGGGCCGCCCGTCGAGGGAGATGCTGGTGAGGAAGGAGAGCGCGGCCTGCCTGCGGCGGGGGTCGCTGCGCACCGGAGGCAGCGGCTGCGGCGGCCCCGGCGGCGGCCCTTTCCTGGGGCAGGGCTCCGGCGGCGGTAGGGGCCCTGCGGCGGGACTGCCGGGGCTAGCGGCGGTGGCGGCCGCCGCCATTGTCGGCTGGCTCCCCCTCCCCTTCCCGCTGGCCGGGCGCTGCCTCTCGCTGCGTCCCCCTTAGGCAGGCGGGCGGCGGGGCATGGGTGCCGTCGACCCGCCGGGGTGCATGGGAGTGGTGCGGGGTGCCCTCCGCCTGGCCGCGCCGCGCTGCCCCAGGCCCCCACCGCCCGCCCGCTCCTTATTTATAGGTGCAGCCGCGCCGCCGAGCGCCCTGTGCAATAACACGGCAATCACGTGTGGGAAACGGGGAGCTGGAGGAAAACAAAAGCCCGGCCAGCAGCCCGGAGGAGGAGGGAGAAGGGTGGGTCTCGGCGAGCTCCCTCCTTTCAACCTCTCTCTTTTTTTTTCCCTTTCACCCCCTTCCCTCCTCCTCCTCCTCCTCTTTTTCCCTTCCTGGATGCGTGGGGGCGGGCGGGAGCCGGGGAAGGTGGAGTCTCTGCCCGTAGTACACGGCACATGGCCTTCGGAGGCTGGCACCGGCAGCAGCGGAATCAGGAGCTGCGGCTCGGCTCGCCCCGGCCCGCCGGCGGCTGCTGGAGCGGCACCGGGCTGCAGCCATGCCCCGCTGAGCGGCCCGGGGGCTGCTCCGCTGTTTCTCCCGGGTCGGGGCCAGTGCCCCGGGGCAGGCGCTGTGCTGCTGATGGCGCGACCCCCGGTGCCGCAAGGCTGGCCTGCCTCGGCGGCCTGCTGCGGTGTCAGGCGTGTGTGTGTAACAGCTCGCTAGTTCCCTAAACCGTTAAAGCAACCCCCTCCCCAGCCCTTCCCTCTCCCCTGCACCCTGCACCCGAGAAGGTGCGGGTATTTGGTTTGCCCTCTCTGTAGCCCAAGCCCCAGAACTGGTGTATTCCCCGGCTGTCGTGCAGCTGACTGCACGTCTGCCGGCTTGTTGCTTGGGAGGGCGAGGGGCCAGTCCCACCTCAGCTTAAAGTTCCTTCCTTTCTTCATTACTTCATTCTGATTAACTCAACCGTGCTACAAGTGTTCTTGTCCCGTGATGATAATTTCATCAACAGCTTATGTAAGGGTTGGATAACAGATACATACAAACAGCAGAACATATGGTTGTTTAAAGATAGTGAGGTGCGCCTTCTTCATAAAGCATTGCGATGACTTGTATTATATTCCAGTTACAGTTGGTGGATGATTTACAGTCATCCCAAATTGTCACAAATATTGTAGTGCCCCCTACGATTTTATCAAAAGTTTGCTAATATAAAAAACCTGACCTTGTTTGTCAGAGAGGGGGATCTAATCCCATCATTGGAGAAAGCCATGGATCTAGGTTTGTGTGCCTCTCAAAACTGACCTTTTGAGCATTCAATGACTTTAGAATCGAGTTCTGTGACTTGGATTGATTCTGAAAGTTTGGCCTTTACTGACACTGAGTGCCACAAAACCTGAACTTAAAGAGGCCAAGTCCCTGGGGTGGGCTCCTTACATGGTAAGGATGCTGTATCCCAAGCAGGAAGTGCTGAGTGAGGGAAAGGTAAATGATGGAGAAAAGGGATGTTTCCCAGATCCCACCTACTTAGAGAGGTAAGTGCTATTTTGAGGTGAGTGTTCTCATTTCAGACTGCCCTCTTAAGGTTTATACTAATGCTGTCTTTCCTAACAGAGGGCACTGGTGTGCCTGTCCCAGTGGCCCATCAGGGATGGATCATTTGGATGGGACGTGGCTCAGCCTGAGTGCTAGAGTTGTGTCCCCAGAGAAGAGCCCAACTGGCATCTCCCACCCGCTGGGAGGATGCTCTGTACCCCTGTGATTGCAGTGTGTCAAACTTGCAGGCCTGCCAAGTTCCTCTGATGGGGCAGGCAATACCTGTTTCTGACCATAGGCCCCATCCCTGCAGTGGGAACCGGTGGGATGTCTGGTGTTGGAGCAACAATGCACGCAGCTCCCATGGAAGAGCTCCATGCTCCTTTTGAGACAGTAGTGCTTTAAAAAGAATTCAGGACTTTTTGGAGGAGGGCCCTCTCTTCTTCTCTGAAGAAGTGTCACAGCTCTGTAGCCTGATGGTCAGTGCATTCCCTGGATGCTGACCGCTGGTCCAAGGACAGCTACTAGATGGTAGATAGGTCATGAAACTCAGACCTCCTACATTATAGATGAGTCAGGTATACACTGTCATTTTTTTTTTTTTCCTCTTGCATTTCTGAGGGGAAGCAGCCACAGTGTGTATTTTCCTCTGGAGCTCAAAAGCTTGCTGTGGCAACTGAGTCCTGAAGCGTATTTTCCAAATCCAGCCTCTCACGAGAGAGAGAGGTCTGTGAAAGAGAACCACTGCCAAAACGCCAGATGGGGTTCCAGAGGTTGGGCAAACTGTGGACAGTTGTTATGAGTGCAGATGTATGCACTCCTTCCACAAAATTACTCTTGTGATGGGATAAATCACTGTTGTAAGCATTATTTTAAATGGAGCCATGACCTCTGCTCTAGAACTATCCCATAGGAAAGTGTTGCCCCCCTCCCTTGTCCACACATGTGTCCAGATGCTCTTTGGCACCTGGTTTTTACAATGCTGTCTCTGAGATCGGGAACGCCCACCTGAATGGTTCAGCTTATCGAACCTCCTTGCATCAAAATTAGAGGGGTTGGGATAAATTGTAGGTCTTTGCTAGTCTGACTCCTTCAGCTGAGCTCACCTTGTCACCCAGCACAACCTTTGCAAAGTGTGTGTCTTGTGCTCACCAGCCTAACTACTTCTGTTGGACCTGAAGAGAAGGTGGTCTAACATGTACAAGCCACCTCTGGGGGTACTGTGTGTGTACAGTCTGCCTTTTCCAGAAATCACACTGAAGGTGGGTTAAAACAGTCCTCCCACTGCATGTGAGAATAAACCCGTTTGAGAAGCCACATACAAGACGAAAAGCATGACTTTTTCAGTCTGAAGTGAAGCTATTTTTGATAATGAGTGGGGTACCACAGTACAGAGATAATTGGCATGTTAGAAATACCAGGCTCTCTAGACCTATTTATACACTTAGTAGCAAATTTAAATGAATGTGCACAACCTAAGGTGAATGTTTTTTTTCTAGTTACTTATGTCCTTTTGATCTGTGCTTAGCAAAACTATACATGATTACATGTGCTCTAGTAGTTCTGTCTCCTGGAGGATATGTGGAAATGTTAAACAAATTGACTTTGCCAGTTGAAAGTTTTTTCTTTGATGGGGAACCAGTGGTTGACTAGAGGAAATAGCAAAGTTGAAAGGAAAACCAAAAAGACATATTCTGGAAGGTTGCTTCTGTGACTGTTTTTTCAATCATTTCCCTCTCCAAGTTCTCTTCCAACCAACCAGCTCTAACCAAGTGCAAGCAAATGTTTTTATTTCAGGGGTCACAGGCTTATGTAAGCAGTTGGATGACGAGTGGCAATAGGAGTGGTAGGGCATGATGGCTTTTTCACGCAGTGCACCAAGAGCTGGAAGAGAGACTAATTGGTTGTGGGTGTTAGGAGACAACATGGAATCTGGGGGGCTGGTCCACACAGGTGTATGGGTTTCAAGAGCTTGAGGAGAGGGGAGGGAGTATGGACAAAAATGAAAGCTCAGCAATTTACCAGTCTGAGAAATGAGATTAGAGAAAGGATGCCTGTGTACCTGCCTTCAGAGGAAAGTTAATCCAAGTGTGGAAGCCTCATGTTGTCTTGGTTTTCGTGTCAGTAGTGTGAGGGCAGTCCTGCTGCAATGCAAGTGTGCAGCCAACAGGACATGAAGAGCCAGTCTGAAGGGCTACAGACCTTCAGCTAAAGCTGGGCTTCTGAGCAGCTTGCCAAGTCAACCTTAAAAACATCTTTGCAGGTGAATCCTGGAATTTCAGTTAGAGGCAAGATTTGTATTATAGCGTGAGTTAACTCTGCGGGAATAACCGGTCCCAAGTCAACAGGCCAGTTCTTGAGTGGCCTCAGCATAGTGTTTGCCTGCTTTAGTGAGAAAAACAAGTTTCTTATTGTCACTGACACTTGATGGAGCTGCAGAACCAAGGCAGCTGGGGGAAGAAAAAGTAAATGCAATTTGTCTCTTGTGATCTTGACAGGTTTGTTTTCTGACTGTCAGGATCAGTCAGGTAATGCTGTTATGCAAAGCTCAGCAAAGAAGTAGTCTGGGGATAACACCTCTGCACTCCTGTAGTTGAGTACAGAGACCATTATTACCAGTGGTCATGGATATCTCTATCAGATCCCAACAATTAGGCAGATTTCCCATAGTCTGTAAGCATATTTGCTGTGCAAGACTTTGGAGATACAAGAAATGTGCAATCTTTGTGAACACTTTTTTCTTTCCTTTCCAGAGTCCCTTTTCAGAAAAGAATAGCACTTCAAAAGAGAAGAGCAGTTTTAACATTGGCAAAAGACTTGGAATATGAATTTAATAAGCCTCCTCCTTAGAAGGAGTGTCTGGCAGGAAAAAAGTGGAGGGAGTTTGAATACATTTCACTGAGAGCCATAGTTAAGAATGGAAATTGGATAAATACAGTACAAATTCTTTACAAAAGACTAATACTGCATCTGGATAGCAAGGCCTGTTTCGGTGCCAAGCTGTAACCTTCAGTATCTTGTAAATTTAGCCTGATTCTCAGAAATGCTAAGTACTTAGGCTACCCATTGGTGATTTTTCAGGAGCCTGAGTGTTTTACTTGTTGAGGGTCATCTTTGCTAATTGAAACATAAAAGCTTGACACTAATGTGAGTGTCAGGTTGTTTGAAGAGCAGCGTTCCTTGGATATGCATAGGTCCACACTTGCCTCTGTACGAAGAACCTAATTCTGTTTGCTTGCATTGTTCCAGGGTAAGTGCCAACATCAGCCAGTTAACGTCAAACCCATTTCATATATGGCAGTGGGAAAGCAGGAGGAATTTGCGACCACCTGGTGTCATGGTTGGAGCAGTGTGGGTCACTGCAGGGGCAGGACGTGCAGAAGCAGTTGCCCTCAGCAAAGATGAAATAGTGTCTCTGCAGATTAGCTGAGGTGTGCATGGTCGGAGCACCACTTGCGTGGTGTTTGTGTGTGCGTGGAAAGGTTCCCGAGATCTTCAGTAGACTAGTAGCGCACATATGGGTGGTAGGGACAATTTGATAGTCATTTGTCTCTAGGAGAAGTTAGGGCAGTCTAGCTGAGTGGTTAAAACTGGCATCTGCATCATTACTCCAACTTACAGTAGCTTTAGGTAGAGCTGGTGGCAACAGCCTTTTGTTAAGAATACATAACTAATTTCCATTGCTAGATCCATGCTAGATCAAATTCAGGCCAAACATTTCTTGGAAAACTTTGGTCAAAATGGTTATGGCCAGCTCCAGGGCCAAGACCAAGAAAAACACATCACTTCGCCCACATTAGAAATTCTCGTGACCTTTCCTTTGAGATACCCCAGCATCCCCACACCCAGGTGAGAAATCAGGAGGTGGACTTCTGTCTCTGAGGTGGGGCTGGGGAAGGAGGAGGGGGTGCCCTTCCTGTCAGAATCCACCCTCCTCTGTCCAATTTTAAGCGTTTGAATCAAAGCTCACATGTACTAGCTAGGGACTTAGTCCTGCCCAGCAGCTGAAACTGCCAGTGAGGATATATCTTCATGGTGCAAACCTCAGCCTTCTACATTCGCTGAACAGGCTGGGCGTATGCAGTCCCAGACCTGCGGGATCACTGGGAGGGATGTTCCCAGCTGCTCTGGGACACGGAACCAGAGGTGCAGAGTGGGCAAGCGGAGCAGAGGAGGGAGCAAATTATGTGGAGAGGGAAGGAGCTGCAGGAGGGTCTGATGCGTACACACGGCAGGCTGAGGACTTGCACATCCAACCTGAATTCCTCCTCACTTCTTCTTGCATGCTTGGAATTTTAAAGTTCCTCATTCAACTTAAACTAGCTTTGAGTTTTTTTGTTGTTGCTGTCGTTGTTTGTTCGCTCTATGTACTTTTGGATCCCTTAAAGACCCATGCTGAAATGGGAGCTCTCTTTTAGTGGGTGTTGCTAAAATGCTCCCCCATGCCTCAGTGAGCTTGCGGGCTAACTAGACAAAACAAGGAAGGTGGCCATGTCGGCACTGCAACTGGAATGTGGCTGTTGCTGGCTCCTACTGGAGTGATTAAGTGGGAACAGGGCCACATAGCTCCTCCCTCCCTTGAAAAACAAAAACTGTGGGCACTTGTACAGAAAACAACTGCTGTCTCTGTCCTTGTCTTGCTGCAGTTTTCTTCTGTGAAATCAGATTTGGGGTTTTTTTTTCAGTATTATTATAATAAGTTAACGTAGGCGTGAGGTTCAAAATGGAGTAGTCTTTATTGAAACGAGGAATGGGCAAATGTCCTGTCTGCCTGGAAATCTCCTTAAGTAGCGGTGTAAACAAAAAGCAACTTGTAACTGCAGTAGAACAGAATTACTGGTCGCTAAAAATAGCTGTTTTAAGGTTTTCATTAAGTGGCAGCTGTGATTTATCCTGTTACCATTTTGAGATGATTTGAATCAAGTACAGAAACACTGGACATTAAGATTTCAGAGAGAAGTCTAGAAGAACATCTGTCTTCATCACAGTGCCTGTTAATTTTTAATCACCGTGGAATAATTTTAAAACAGGCTGCAGGTTTCTGAAACATTCATGTGAGCAAGTCCTTCAGTTTATTGGCTGCTGAGGGTAGGAAAGTCCTCCAGTTCAAAGGACAGTCAGACTGAGGAGCTGGGTGAGAGTGAAAACACTGTTGACACCTTCTCAGACACAGTCTTCAATGAGTAAAAACATTAAATAAATAGCATCTGAAGTTCCCAGAGGGACGTGCTGGTGGAACGTTTAGCTTCAGAGGCTCTCCTATGAGTTCAGCTTGACTGGAAATGTTTAATATCCAAGGGAAGAAAAAAAAGTTCAAAGGATTTTTTTTCTCCTCTTGAAAATATTAAATTCAGGGAGTGTGGTTCCAAGGGGAATGAAAGAGGCAAATGGAAAACTTTTTGGCAGAGGGAGCTGGGGTTTTGCGTTCAGCTCAATGGCATTTTTCAGTCTGCGTGCAATGTCATATCCCGTGAGCACCATGCTCGGTTCACTCCAGAATTTCAGGGAAGATTGTAGAGCCCACTTAACTTCGTGAGATCCCCAGTGGGTAGTGCTCATCACAGGCTGGTGCAGAAAGCAGGCAGACAGAGAGAAGAAATAAAACCTGCACCCACACCCTTGTGTCCTGTCACTTCGGGCCACCTGCACAGGGGCCCAGGGGGTCTGCAGCCACTTCTCCTTGCCGCTGGGATGGGGCACAGGTCCTGCCTGGATCCTCCGAGCAATACTCCTGGGTAAATATTTGCCACCAGCAAATTTCCAGCATAAGAATACCCACCCAGGTCAGCTCTGCCTCTGTCCCAGGGCAGCCAGAAAAACTGGCACAAGCGGCTGAGCTGCTGAGAAGGAAGGGGAAATGGCGGCGACCTTGGGGCAGGTGGGGCATTTGGGCCAGCCTCATCTGTGGGCTGGGTGGGGAGAGGATAGCAGGCAGCTTTTCTCCCCAAAAACCTCTGAGCTGCCAAAGTGTGTGTGCCTCCGATGCTGGCATGTGCCTGACTGGGGGGTCCCATCATGGGCTGAGTCAGGTCATGGGCTGATGACATGGTGCTTCTGCCTGTACTTCCCAAATCCTCCTGCCTGCCTTCATGTTGGGAGGGGAGGGAGTCCAGACCCCAACTCAAGGAATGGTAAATTCACCTGCAGTGGAGTGGCCATGGGTGCCCCAGCTCTGCACTGGGGTCTGCCAGGGCAGCTGGCTGCCCATGGGGAGGGGGACGCCTTATTGCCATTGAGGGTGAAACCAGCAGCTCAGCCCTGCCACAGATAACCATAACTCGCCACGTGCACATCTCACATAATCCAGTAGAAATTAAAGCTGCTAAAAATTGTCTAAATACATTTCTCCTCTGAAAGTTTTGGCAGGAAATTTTTGTAAGCAGCAAATGGAAATGACATAAACAGAAAGGCGATCCCCTGGCAAGACAGATCCAAAGTCTTCTGCTGTCTCTGCTCAAATTGAATAGCACCTCAGTGTAATAATCTTCATGTGGAGATCAGTGAGGCTGTTTAAATAAATGAAGCATTCAAGCATAGAAGGAAGTAAGGGAAGAGAGATGGCATTGAAATCTAACGAATAACATTCAGGCCTGCTTGAGCCCCAAGGAAAGGATAAATCCATTAAGCTGTGAAAAATCAAGAGATGGAAAGAGCCCCTCAGACCCATTCTAAAATTTGTTGCAAATTAAAACTTAATTAGGGGCCAGAAAGCAAACTGAAAGAAATGGCAATATAACAGGAGGGTACAGCTCTCCTAGCATGGCATTTGGTACATATTTAGTGTGTCTGCAGGTCTTTCTGTTGGGAAGCTTGACACAGGTGTTTCCCTCTTCCAAAGTGAAGGTTTAAGATTAGTTTTAATTTACTGCAACTAAACCTTCCAAGGTTTAGTTCTACTCTACTGCAGTGTCTTTGGAGGTGTATGCTTTTTGTGCCAGCCCTTCAGGAAAAAAAGGAAATGTTCAGATACACAGCAAAAGGAATGAACAAGATTTTGTCTATATATAAAAATGTATGTGTCTGCATATGTGTGTGTGGATATATATATATAACTTTGTCCTATGGGGATGTAATTCCAACTAGATATAATAGGACATAATTCATACACTCAAACTAGAGCAGTAGAAGGAATACGTAGCAGAATTATTCTGTTTTAGCCATCTCCACACCAGCGTGACTGTGTTCCTATGGGAACAAGCTACCTCAAAGCAGGAGCCTTCTATAGCAAGAACAGGTGAATCCTGGATAAAATCTTGGGGTTTAGCACAAAACTAAATATTCCCTAAATTTCAAGTATTCTGCAATATTCTGATTAAATTCACTCATTTTGGAAACTAATTGAAAGAATTATTTTCTATTCTGCCAATGAGGCAAGATGCAATTGGCCACATTCAAACCATCTTTAGGACTAACTAGTAGATCCTCAGTAGTAAAAGTTTGTTTGCTCCCTCCTTGCAGCCATGATGTTACTTCCCAAAGCTGCACCTTTTGAAAAGCACCGTACGGCAGGAGTAATCCCATAGGCTGTAATGGGACTACTGCCGGATTCAAGTGCTGTTCTTTGTGAGGGAGCATATTAGAATCTGGCTTTATGTTAACATTTGCTTTAAATGCCTATCTCCTCTGAAAAACAAGGTCTTGTATTGTGCATTGTAAGAATTTTATGTTGCCTTAATGTTGACTTGCTGCAGGAGCAATGCTTACAGAGGAAAACCCTGGAACTTCAAAGCTCTGTTGAATATGCCTTGAAAATAAGGAATCCTGGGGAAGAAAAGTGTTGATCTGACCAGTCAGTCAGAGACTAGAATGATTGCTGCAGCTAGCTCCATACTTCTTTGAATCAATATTCTGCATGATCATTCCCTGAACTGAAGCTGATCAAATGTATCTGTGCTTTATTTTTAACTCCAAGCTGTTAAAATTGCCGGCAGAGTAGTCGTTATGCCCGTAAATGATATAGAGACAGAACTTAACCTGCAGTTCTTTGCCAGCAGGTAATGAATGAAAATACTGGAAGTTACAGGGAGGCTGGGACATGTATTTCAAGGCAAGCTTCTAAGTTGGAGGAAATACACAGTTAAATGGAATCAGATGTGCTGTACGTCAACAGTACAGATGTAAATGAATCCTCAAGTGTGGTCCCATCATGTCCCATCTGGTACCATGGGTCCAGAAATACTAATTTTCTTGTGGAAATAAATTAAAGAAGAATGTCAGTGTTGTATCTTCCAGTCCTGGTCTTCCTTTTCCTCTAACCACTGCTCAAATGTCTTCTCTAGCTCTCTTCTCAGTGCTGGTTCATCTATGTCTTGTCTCTGCTGGCATAGTCCTGGTTTCTCTCACTGATGCTCTAACATTAGTACAACTCCCCTTGCACCTCGCTTGAGGTGCAGAGGGTGGCCAGGGTGAGACATCTACCTTGTATAGGCACAGGGACCATTTGTGTGTGCCATTTCCTCTGTCATCCTTATGGCAGATCATGGTGAAATGGCCCTAAGAAGAAACTCTAAAGGTGCCTAAGACACCTTTAGACTTAAAGTACTGGTGAAGCTTTCAAGAATAGGGCTTGGTGGTGATATGGTAGGATTGACACTTGGCATTGAGAAACCTGAAGCATGTTTCAGGAGAGATCTTCTGCCTGCACTGGTTCATGCAGTACTGGTGTTACAGGCCACCCGGCAGCTCACAAGGGGCCACAAGGCCCCACCTCCCTGTACAGTTTCACCTGAGTGATTGTTTATTTTTGGAGGTAGAAAGCATGTTTGTGAGAAAAATAAGTTAAGAGGAACAGGCTGTAGAGAAAGGTTTAAAAATTGCAGAACTTCAGTTAGTGTTGAAAATCCTTTTTCTAATATCAAGAAATTTCCTGGTTAAGTTTCCTACTGCTCTAAACAGCGGTGATATGTTGCCATCTCTCCCTATTTTTGTTCTTGACAAGGTACAGGAATTTTAAACTGACTAACTACGATACCTAATCAGCATTTCAGTGGACTAAATATAATATCTGATAATATATCATGGATCACACTGTGCCCTTGGAAATAACCGTTTGCAGTTTCTCTTTTTAGAAAAACCCTTATAGCTCACAGGAGAAGCACGGAGTGAAAACATGGGTGTGTTAATCATTTGTGGGCTCAATAAGACGTGAATTTGTTTGAATGGGTGTCTGCTGGTCTTGAGCCTTTAGTATTTACTTGCCAACTAGAACAAGATAGGTGAGGGATATCTTGCTTTTACTGCTCTGTACAAGGTATACCCGGACTGCAGAGAGAAGCAGGAGGATGATGGCCCGTCAAGGTAAGAGGGTGACAAATACAGGTAGCATAATTTGTCCCAGAACTTCAAATGCTCAGATTCAGCATGCAATTGTTTCTGAAGTGGATATTTTTAAAGGGCATCAAGCCAAGTAATTTTAGGCCAAATGTGTGGCTATTTAAGGAAAGACATTACAGAGCATTAAGAGCAACTCCCATGAAACACCATTTTAACTGTGCCTGAATCTGTGCAGTTTTGCCCCAATTCAGAGCCAGAGGAGAGCACTTGGTGAGGCAGGGCACTGTAATGCTCAGCACCAGTCAGACTGAGAGACAAAGCCCTGAAAGGGGCAGATCACGTTCAGGAAGATCAGGGAAGATCTTTCTTTTCCTTCTACCATTTGAATATTCCCTTGTGAGTGTTACGAAATGTAAATGCAATAGCTTTGTGTGGGTGAAACCTAGAAAGAGCAACTCCCCACCTGAAATGTACCAGCCCTATTCACCATTTGTAGGGTAAACCCTATTTCATGCCAGGGTGCCCTATTTTGAATAGGCAGTTTCCCCAAACAGCAGCGTTTGTATCGGTCAGTGTTGCCCTGAGAGCGAGTGTTTTTTAGAGGGGAGGAGGTGCACAGGTGGAAGAGAAATGGTTTGCAAGAGAAGCAGGACTGCTTTTTCCCTGTGAATGCACAGGGACAGTGCTACACTAAGTCCCCTTCCCATAGGGTTCGCTGGTTTTCCACCTGCCATGTGGACAAAGAGCCTTTCCCTTGGATGTGGACATGTCCCTGACCTGGACAGTGCTCCCTGCTCATCCCTCTGCCCTCCTGCAGCATCTCCTCTGGAAGCAGTGCAGCCCTACATACACAGCGGATAATTTCAGCAGGCTGTTTGAAGTCCATCAAAGCGATCTTTAACACAGTGTGACCGACTTAGAGGCTTTTTTCTTTTGCATTAGCCGCACAAGGAATAAAGCACATCTGATGCAGGACATGGTAATGCTTTGTCTTGTGTTGGAGCATGGGGGCTTTGGCAGGGCAGGCTGCCAGAGGAACATAATCTCTGCTGTCACTCCTCCTGACAAGGGCTGATGGAGCTGTTTTGCCAGTGAATTTCCAGCTAGGCTATTAAAATAAACTTCTCCCTGAAAGCTTCTGCCTTGAAGCAGCCACCCTGCCTCTGTCTTTGCCTTCTTTCTGTAAATCTCTGTGCCTTTGAATGGGGTTCTTCTCTCCCAGGCTATCCTCTACACAGCTGGAATTGCCACCTATGAAGTCCTAGATGGCACTAATACCTCACTTTAATCACACAAGACCACTCGTAATTAAGGACTTAGAGGTGTCCTGCCCCTGTGATAGTTACCTGAATGCCACACAACAGATATATCACAACCTGAAGTGAACTGGATGTTGTGCTGTGCTTTACCCGTGTTTTGTCATTAAGTCGCTAGGCGAGAGGGTTGGATTATATCTGGTTTTATATTTTTTTTTGTTTGTGTTTTAATCATCATTATTTGCAGCCAAATTCTAAAGTCCATGGTTAGGGCCTCTACGGTCAAATTTCCTTTAACTCTTGCTAGGGGGAGGAAAAATTGAGTCACGACCTTATGATTTGAACATAAGCAAACAGTCTGTTGTGGCAAACTCACAGGGGGATTAAAAAAAATATGATTCAAGGAAAAAATATCCTTAACCTGAGATCATATTTTTCATGAAGGCAGGGGGTAACAGCTGTCTGTTCATTAGAGGATTATATCTTCCTGCTGTTACTGCCATGACCCTAAATAAAACCTCTAAAGCCAGCGCGGCAACGTGACTGGGGAACGCAGTGATGGCAGGAATAAATCCCTCCCTTCTGCTTTGGGAAGGTTTCTGTGGACAGGATTGTTTTTCTGGAGCCTTAACTAAATTATTTTTCCCATTAAGTCCAGAACTTGGAGATTCAAATAATCTCCCTTCTACCCACAGATCCCTCTCTAAAATCATAGGTGAGGGGTTCTCATCGTGCCAAAGTTGTAATTGAAATGTATATACAAATGCAGTGTTTAATTCCAAGATTTTCCTGCATTTTGGTTAAAAACCTGCTGGATTCTGAAGCTTAGGTTGTTCTAGATTTAAAAACACATATCCATCTAAGAGCACAACATGAATGAATATGAGCATTAAATTGTGCTGACCATTTGCTTGCAATCTTTTCTGCCGCATTTGATTCCAGGACAAATATTGATTGAATAACCTCTGTGTGTGTGAAGTGTGGCCTGACACCCAGAGCGACCTTTCTCTTCCGTGTCTAATCACCAGAGATAGCTGTAAGCTTCCTTTTGTATCAAAAATCTTGTTTCATAACCCAGCTCAGGGCCCTGCTCTTTGGAACCAGAGTTTCTCTGTTTGTTTGTTCAGCCAGTTGAGGTCTGCTGGGATATTTCTCTGTTTGATTTGGTTGTTAGCTTTGTCACTGGCTGAAATGGCCCGGGACTGGTTTGTTCAAGGCTTTCTTTTCTTTTTTTTTTTTTCTGGAAGAGTTGGTGGAGGGTTTTGTTCTCCACAAGTCGACTGGCATTGCTGCACGTGAGGCTTGCCTTGCTGCCCGTTGGCCCGGGCGGGTGGCATGGTGTGCACGCACCAAGCATCCGCCGGGTCTCTGATGGGTTTTATCTGATGTGCCTCCCTTTTGATTTCTAAAAGGACCAGCTGATATTTTTAGATGCTGATTTTTTGGGGTGCAAGGTAATGACAGCTTTTCTTACAGAGGTGCTGAGCCCTTGGAGCAGGTGGAGAAGGGAAGGGGTCAGGGCTGGTGTTTGTTCAGGGACAGCTCAGCCAAAGCTGGGGAAATGGAGGATGCAGCAGAGCAAAGGAGTTGGGATTATAATTGACCTTATAATTGCTTTTCACAAATGCAGAGTGCAGCATATAAGGCTCCTACAGAACCCACAGCCTCCCTGGAGGCTTCCCACAGGAAAGCTGAGGGAGTGCCCGGGCCCCCGCACACACCTCTCTGTCCCCAGCCACCCTCTGCATCCTGGGGACGTGTGCTAGGAGCTGTGGTGGTGGGACCCAGCTCCTGGATTTATTTGTTTGCAATTTGTGCTCTCACTGAAACCACTTATGTCCAGGCCTCAGCTCCCAGCAAGGAGTCACAGTATTATTTCTTCTCATGCTAACTAAAAATATTCAGATTGGTTTCTCCTGAGATTATCAGTCTCAGTTCTTTATATAAATATATATGTATATATGAAAATAAACACACACTTACTATCTATCTATCTATCTATCTATCTATCTATCTATCTATCTATCTATCTATCTACGTACAGCCCTGCCCTCCCCTTTCCTTCTCTCACAGACTGAGCAGTCCCAGTGAGAGGACAGTAACTTTCCATCACAAATGCTTTTCCTGTGACTGTTTTTTGTTTTCTAAGCCTGCCATGTGGAAATAGACGTGATACTTTCATTTTGGTTGTCTATAAATAAATGAAAATTTGATTTCCAGAATGTGTCACTAGAGCAAATCAAGTTGTTGTAGGATTACTACCTTTTTAAAAAATACTGTTATGATTTACATGCAGATAAACCCCTACTTTAAAAAGTACTGGTGTGACAAGCCAGTATCTCTGACAGTGGTTACTTAGAGCAGCTTTCATTTTTGGTTGATATTTGCTCCATGAGATATTCAGACCTCAAACCAACATGCTCACATCTCTTTTTTTGCATTTGCTTAAAGACATGATTAAAAATAGTCTTCATAGATCGAAGCCTGGGTCTGGAGCCATGCACATGCTGAGCAGAGGGGATGAAGTTCCGTAGGAGCCTTCTCCCTCCCTTGCCTGGTCTAACCTGGTCAGTAAAGGTTGGTTGGTGCACAGACTTCAGCTGCCAGTAGAGCTTCCCTGGGGATAGCATCCTCCTCCTCAGCGTAATGGCAGAAGTTGGCTTTCCCTGAGGATTTTTCATGGAGAGAGTTTATGCTTTTAACACCAGCTCAGCTGTTGGAAAGCAGCAACACCCCAAGCATAGCGCTGGCAGCATAGTCTGCAGGGAGACAAGCACCTCTCTGCTCTACTGCTGAACTCCATCGCACCTCCTGAGATCATGCTGGGGCCTCCAGGTGTGTCACAAGTCATTGCAGACACTATTGATGTCTGCTGGCCCGCTCCTTTTCCTTGGCTTCAAGTTGCTTCTGAGTGTACAGCTCATTCCCGCTGCTTGAGGGAGATGAGACCTAAAGCAAGACTTAGAAGTGTGACATCACCTGAGATTTGGATTTTGCCTGCTATGCGCAGGCCTTGGTAAGGCTGCCCCACAGCACAGATGCAATCTCAACACAGTCTGAAAGGAAAATATGGAAATATTTCCTTTAATGCCCAGCACAGGGATATCGTTACTGACTTGGAGCGTTATCCGTCTCTGAGCTGGGACCCTTTGGCAGGGTGACAGGATGCTCCTGACCCTCGGTGTCGGGGCTTGTGGGACTTCACTGTCCAACAGAGATGCTTTGCTCATTACTACTTCCACTGGGATATCTGCTTATTTCACCTGGGAACAAGCCTCCCTCCTCCATGGAGAGCGTGAGTAAGCTATATGTCCAGACATAACCTCCAATGTAGGAAATCTGAACTGCTGGACCCTAGGATGCTGTGCTGTGGGAAGAACACCTTTCTGACCTTTACCGGTGTCTTTTTGTATGTTCTTTCTTTAAGCCAGAGCTGTGGTTTAATGGACCTCTGCTACAAGTAGATGTGCTGCTCTTCCCATGGCTATCTTACAGACATAAGAACCAAGCCTTGAAGCTGCCTCTTGGTTTTAAAATTCCAGCACATTGGAAAGGGGAGCTTCATCAGGATTTGGTCCTCAGTGAGGATGACTGTCCCTGCAGCACGCCCGAGTGCTCAGTGTGCTGGTGTGGAATAAATTGTGCCAGACCATTTTGCATTTGGGTCACTGTATTGACAGCTCACTTTGACCATCATGTTTCACTGTTCATCTCCCCAGTACATGCTTTGGAAATCCCTGCTCCAGATGTGTCTACCTGATGTGTGCGCAGGCTGGATATTAGGTGGAGGCTGGAGAGATCCTTGTCCTTTAAGACATGCGCGGTCAGAGGGTTTTGCAGCTCAAGCATAGATGACACTATGCACATCTGCCTTCACCCAGCTGTTTCAGTCACTTCAGAGTTTCTTTGCCACATTGGATGGAACTGGTGAGATGTGGGATCAGTTTTCTTTCTGATAGAGAGCTGAATTTGAAGTGCCAGCTCAGCCTCCTTTAGACTGAGGGTTAAGCCACTCTTCTCACGTGTCTCTCAGCCCACTCACCACTACCAAAGTGCATTTTTTGCACCACTACCAAAAATGTCTGCTCCTCCATGTCTCCTCTCTTCTTTAAGGCCTCTTATTGCGACAACAGGGGATGCTCTTTGCCACATGCTGTCAAGTTTTCAGTGCTGTTAAATCTTGGGACAAGGAATCAGTGGTTTAGGGCAGGGGTGCCTGCTTTGTTAATTCTGATTTCCTTGCTGATCTAATCCTTATGAGCACTGCAACTTTTTTTGCCATCACCTCTTTCATGGAAAACATCAGAAATCAGGAAGGATTTTTTTTCTTACCCTTTTTTTGAAACGAGGGCTGCAACCAAAGCCTTCAGCACAGGACGGCGTCACAGCCCCAGCTGTGTGTGCATCTTGTGTGATGGGACTGCCTCATATCAATGCAGGGCTTAAAAAAGGTTACCTAAAAAAGCTGCTTTGCAGGGAAAAGTGAGAGTATGAAGCAGATATTCACACTTAGCAATGCTTGCGAAGTGAAACCGTCTCACTCGGGACCAAATGGCAGACAGGTGAATGAGGCTGACCTGCTTCCACCGTCTCATTTGTTTTCCTGGTAGGAGGACACAAGGCATCACCTGTGAAGTTTGCCGTCTCCGCTCAGTCGGGCAGTGGATCAGTTGTTCCAAGCAGCATCACAGCCAACCCAGCCCATCATTGTGGCATGTGCTGAAGTGATGTTTCCACTTGATACCACATCTCAGGAATTTTAAAAGGAATTTTAAAGGATCTTGGGAATGTTAAAGGCTTTGAAAACTTTCCATCTGTGGTTTGACCCACAGTGGGACCATGTGGTCCTGCACTCACCCTTCCCACCTGGTCTGAGATGGGATGGGAGACATAACAAAGGGGGCACGGGATTAGGATGAAGGACAGGGATGGCTCACTCACCAGTTATGGTCACGGGCAAAACAGACTCAGACCTGGGGAAGAAAAATCAATTTAATTCATTGCCATTCATCTGAGTAGATGTAACAACCACATCTTACAACACCTTCCCCCACCCCTCCCTTCTTCCTGGGCTCAAATCACTTTGCTCCCGATTTCTCTACCTTCCCCTGCCCAGCAGCACAGGGGGCAAGGAATGGGGTTACAGTCAGTTCACCTCTGCCTCTCTTCCTGGCATGGAAGTCCAGGAGCAAGAGGTTCCAGAGGAAGCTTCCCATGGAGTCACAGACCGCTTCAGGCTCAGCTCCTGGCTCTGGCATGGGGACATCCACAGGCTGCAGATGGACTTCAGGTCCAGCGCACCTCCTCACCCCAGCTCTGGCATCTAGCAACTCTTGGGGTCTCAATTCCTTCAAACACCCTCAGGCTCGGCTTTTCTGGTCCAGCATGAACTCCTCCATGGCCTACATGTGGGTCTCTGCTCCACCACTGAACTTCCATGGGCTGCAGGGACCTCCTTTGCCTTCTCCTACTCCATGCGGTTGAACTGGGTATCTGAGGTTCTCTGTCCTCCCTCCTTCTCCTCCTTCCTCCTGGAAATGGCTCTCTCTTTTTGTTTAGGCCAATGATTGTCTTTTGTTCCAGTCAACAGCCTTGCCTCCATGTTCTCTCCACCTAATTCTTTTCAGGACAGTCCTTCCCCTCACAAATATGGATTCTCAGAGGCATTTCTCTAGTGCTCATCGGCCCAGCCTGGGCTGGGGGTTCTCTGCCTTGGAGCCAGGGGACCTTTTTGCTCTCACAAGGTGGCCCTTCCCTGACTACTAAAAATGCACCCTCACCCCTGCCCCCCCCACCCCCCAAACCCAGCACACCATCACTCTGCTTTCACAAGAAGGTTTTCCCTGTGCTTGTTTATGGTTTTGCTGCTCAGAGCAAACAGATGCTTGTTTAGAAACAGGTCAGAATTCCCAGACTTGTAGGAAATACTCTCTGCTTTGTTTTATACTGCTTGGTACCCAAGGCTGAGCACGCAAACTGTCCCGGTGAGTAACCTGAGCCATTCCCCCCATTCAGGGCGCTTGGTGCTCACGCTGAGAGCTCTCTCGCAGTGTAAGCAGTAGGAGACCATCTGTGCATGAGCTGGAGAGACTTATGTAAATATTGCTGCTTTGGGGCTGTTATTTAGAAGGTGCTGGTCTAAATGATTTATTAGTGTGCTTAGCACTGATGCTGAGAGGGTTCTTCTCAGGTTGGCGTTTATCACTGACATCTCCTTATGGGGGCTCGCTTACTGGAAAATTCCTAGTAACTAGATAGTGGGAGGGACCTGCATCTGATGATCTTGTGCTCAAAGCTGTGTAAACCCCTGCAGCATAAGAGAACGAAACCCACAGGCACAGCCATCCTAGAGGCTTGGCCCTCTGGTGATGAAATCCAATGGGAGAAGCTGCAGCTTCTGCACTAGTTGCAGCTCAAAGTTTCTCCCTCCATAGTTTCTTTCTTTTATTTTTGCATAGGGGCTGAGTGAGAGGTGCCAGTGCAGCAGTCAGAATGACATCCCCCTGTACAGATCCCTGAGCAGCCACCAGCAGAGACCATGCAGACCCCGTGTGTCTGTAAGCCTTCCCTGTTTAAGGAAAGTCCTTCATTTAGAAACTGCAATAGTCTAAAATTCATTTAATATCAGACTTCAGGTCACTTACTCATCCCCAGTACTTTCAGCAAAGTGGAACCTTTTACATGGGGACTCTGTTTTGATGTTCGTGAAGCTTCATTTGTTGGGGGTTTCTGGATCCAGCAGCCCAACAGGCGAGAATTGCCTGTAGCCAGGCTGAGCACGAGTTCCCAATACACAAAGCCTGTGTGCACGTGGCCACACAGCACAACCCAGAAAACACAGCACTTGCACAAGCAGCACAAACAGCTTTAGTCCTGTCCCCATCTGTGTGGTGGGAAACACCTACATAGACACCATATGGACAGCAGCTCTCCTCATACATCCTGTCTATCCAGTAGCTGCTGGCACCTGGGGGACACAGGAGCCCCCGAGGGCCCCAGCCCCACTGCTGTGCAGGCTCACAGACCTGGGCTTATCTCTGCTTTGGCACGTGGCTCCCAACCACCTATCCCACTTGCCTCCAGCAACGGTAGGGACCCCGTTACCCAGGGAAATAGTTGGAAACTGAATTTGATGAGCAGACAGGACAGACGGCAGTGACGAGACACAGGGCATGGCCAGACAAGCGTACTGACCAGCCACTGTTGATGTGCACTGGCATTTTTTATCCACTAATTTTCCCCCATTTGCTATTCCCTAAACCACCATGATCTCTCTCTTTTGCCACTTTTGGTTCCTCCCCATAACACCCTATAAGTTTGTGCAATCCCAAGATGCTGTTGCCCTGCATCCCATCATGTGCCACCTCCCCTCAGTCTGGGAGGTGCTTGGGAGAGCCTCTCCCATCATCTCACCCTGACGGATATCACCCTGGCCCATGGGGCTGAGGCTCCCCTGGGACAGCCCCGCAAGGGACAGGGAGGGACTTGTGTCCCCAGTGAGGTTATTACGGTCTCTCCTCTCTGAGGAGGGGTGAGCCTTTTGTCACATAACTTAACAATGCTAGGTCTGACATGTGGAAAACTTTTTGCCCTCCCAGGTTATTTTTAAATCTTTGCTTAAATAAAAGCGGAAATTTGTGCACTCAGTTGATTGTAGGGGCTGGAGCTTTAGTGATGCGGCAAGGGCTTGGCGGTGAGATCGTGACCCTCAAAAGCATCGCAGCAGTGAAAATGGGAATCTGGAATGGTCTGAAAACACAACCAAAATACCTAAATGCACTCATATAAGCAGCAAAAAAGAAAGAGCTCAAAAGGGCTGTCAGGAGGCCAGGAAAATCCTGGAATTTCACATGTTGAAAATCCATCAAACCTCCTTGATATAAAATTACATGCAGGCCACTTGTGAGCAATAAATGAGTCTCTATTATCCCAGAGCTTTAAATTGAATAGGCTAGTGAGTGGGCAGTTCGGAAATCCGCCCTGGAAAATTCTCCCCTTTGGCATTAGCCATAACCAAGGAACATCAGTTCTTTCATGTTGTAGCTTTTTTTTTACCTTTCAAAAGAATGAGAGATGTGCAGAGCAGCAGATATTCTGCTTGATGTCTGCAGGGACAGCAGCCACAGAAATAATCACATTATTTTCTTTTTCTATGCTCTGTTCCCAATCTTTTTCCACTTGCATGATTTATTCTTGGTTGGTATATATGATAAATGTATAAAAAAGATGCAGTTCCCTCTGCTTGAGTGGTAGAAAATAGAGAAAAAAAAGCAAATAAGATTTAAAAT
Organism: Caprimulgus europaeus; assembly: GCA_907165065.1. The sequence continues at coordinate 50,048,962 of OU015525.1, forward strand.
ACAGTAAGCCAGTTTGAAATAGTTGATTCAACAGCCACCAGTTGTATGATGGCTCAAGGAAAACCACCAGAGTAAGATAATCCAGACTGGTGAGTTTTAAAAGTGGCTGTAGAATCGGACAGGATCTGACAAAAAGATTTTGGCCATCTTTATGTTAACATGCTTCTCAAACTCTAGGGAAACAGAGTATTTTCACACAAAACTCCCTAGACAGGGGTTGCCCTTTACCAGTGCCCCAACCTACTGCCAAGCTTTTTGCAATGGGACATGAATTACAGTACCTTGCTTTCTAATTGCTGAACTCCATCATGTTTCAGAGCATCTTGAGTTTCTTGCCCTTTGAAACAAGGTCCCCTTTGAAAACATTTCAAGTTAGTCTGAATCGAAAGCCTGAATCCAATTGTGAGATGGGAAATGGCTAAGGAAAATATTTTACCAGGAGGAGTGCAGACGATGGCCCTTGGCAGGCAAGCATCAGTTTTGTTCCTGAAAAGGTGTGTACATCTAGGACTTGGAAGAGTTGAGCAGATTGAAGCAGGGTGCTACCTCTAGATAGCAAATCTGAGTGACAGAAACAAGTGTTTGTTTTTGGGAATCTCCTGTGAGTATCGTACCTGTACACTACAGAAGGGTAGGGGTTGGAAAGTACCTCTGGAGATCATCTAGTCCAACCCCCCTGCCAAAGCAGGTTCCCTGCAGCAGGTTACACAGGAAAGCATCCAGGCAGGTTTTGAACATCTCCAAAGATGGAGACTCCACAGCCTCTCTGGGCAGCCTGTTCCAGTGCTCTGCCACCCTCAGAGTGAAGAAGTTTTCCCTTATGTTTAAGTGGAAAAACATTGAAGGCAGTTCCCTCTAGAATGACTCAGTGCTTGCTACAGCTTTTGAGTGTCTTTGCCTGGTGTAAAAAGAGCTACAAGAGGTTATGGGGACATGGGTGAGAGCCTCTAGAGGAGGTCATGTCAAGTTTACAGGCCCATTTGGAATAATCATTTGTAGCCTCTTGGTAATAAATACCTTAAGTCTTACTGTTCATATTCTCCTGTCCTTCCCCGTTCAGCCAGGAACATAAATGCCTTTATAAATAAAGGCCTTTCTGTGAGGAGATCATATATGCAGTAACTTTAAACAGCTGACAGAGCCTGGAGACCACCAGTCTCCACAGCACATACCTGTCTTTTTTAAAAGGTATTGATCACATTTAATGACTTATGAAATCTTTTTTTACATAATGCTGTTAGAACTGTTTGTTCATCTAATGTCTTCACAAAATTTTCACAAAAGCCTCCTTTGCTTATTCTTAGCATGGAGAAGAGTCTTAACAAAGTCTTGATGAGTGCAGTTGTGGAGCGGTTTACCAGTAACAACCACTAACCCCAGACTCTCCTGGCTCAGTGCTCTCCATTAACTAAGGCAGAAGATGGAGCAGATGAGACATATATGCAATTCCTTTCTCAGGAATGCATAATACCTTTCAAGAGCCACTAAGAAAATACTCTGTGTCAATATTCAGAGGCTGATGAATAAAAAGGGATTTTTGACACCCCTCCCCCCAATAATAAACTCTTTCAACACAGGCTTGAGAAGAACAGAGTCATATATTTAATGTGCTTGTCTATTATTGTAGACCAAGAGTGAAGTAGAGGGAAGTATGGCTAAAAACATCATCATTACAACTTTTTGTATTTCCTTTTTTCCTTGCTTAAGTGTCAAACTATTAAGACTAAACTTCAAAGTCCCATTGGTTTGTCTGAATGACTTCCCAAGCATTTAACCATTTATTAGCAATTAATAGAGTGCATTTGGCAGGCTAGCAATCTGAAACGTGTTCAGCTGATACCCAGCAAACAAAACACTTCAGAAATGCACGTAAAGAGCACAATGATTTCAGAAAGTTCATGATGAGTTTGAGTTTCTTGTCTGCTTCTATTAATTTGACAATAATGATATAAACTGAATTGCATTAGGACAGAGTGAAATACTTCAAGAGGTTTAATATTTCCAACTCAATTCATTCAGATGTAATTTTGTGGAAAAAATTGGCTTTTTATTCCAAAGTGGAACACTGCTACAATTTGAGACACTGGGTGTTTCCATGGACTAGAAATAGGAAATCAGCTTTTCTGATTTGCAAGGATCAGTGTCTTGGTTCTAATTACATTCATCCTTACATTTGTGTGATAAGGGCACCTGTATTTTTGCAAACTGGCTTAAGTAAAAGAAAATTTGAAATAAAATAATTGCCTCTTCTAAGACATCTGTTCGATATTAAAAGAATATCAACTCATCTGATACATGTTATCCAAGATAATGTTTGCATTTTTTTTCATTTTATGCTTCTTTTCAATTGCAGCTTAAATTCCCAAGCTCTCTGAAATGGTGAGTCATTAGGAATGTCATTTCAAAGACTGTATTTAATCTCTTTATCTTTTCCCACAACTGATTTACCCAAGGGCCCAAGTAAAGCATATGTAACAGATTCCCAAAGGCCCCTAAATCATTGTTTCTTTCTTATCTAGCCTTATTTTATTCTCACTTTATTTAAAAGTGTTCTAAAAAGACTCATCTAGTTGGCAATTTTGACTGTGAGGGAATTGGGTGGCTTGTATCACCACACGGATTTGAGCTGATGACTGTGTCTGAATTTTCTCTCTTCTGTTTCTTGTTTCGCATCTGCCTGATCCACGGCATAGTCTCCTGTCTGTTTCTTCTGTCTTTACAGTACAGGCATAGAAAGGTCTTGTCCAAATTTTCTATCACTGTGGGGTTTTTTTAAAGCCTTTTCCACATGAAACTGTTGGCAAAGTATAAACAACATCAGGTAAGGTATTAAGTGAAAATGAATTCATTTAAAACATCTATTACAGTTGATGAATATATAAAAAACCCTCAATGACCTAACTGATCTCTACTCTGAAGTTTAAAGTCCTAGGTAAGAACATCAAGGATGTTCTATGTAAACTATTCAGAAATAAGAAGGAAAAAAATGGAGATCTTCTGTATTTCCCAATAGTGGTTAAAATTATATTTATTCTGGTACAGTAGTTGAAATGTATTAATATGTGTCATCACCACATGGAAGTGGTATCTTTGGAGAAGAAATGGCTGGAATAGAGGTAGACAATGGGACTCTTCCTACCATTATTTCAGGGGATATTTTCCTTACTTCTCTTGTCTGATTATTTCACGTGTGTCACCACATTGGGTTTAAAACTTTACTTGTGCATTGGTTAGTTCCAAGCATAACCACTTACCGACGTAGAAAGCACGTACCAAATGTTACTGTTCTGATCTGGTAACATATTTAGTTTGAGGATGCCTTCCCAATAAATACATGCTTTTAACTTAAATCAGCTTTCTTGTCTGTAATGAAAAACATTTCTCCCGTGTCGACCTTCAGCTCCAACTAATTTTCCTAACAAGATGCTAAAAAGGAGCCTTGGCTATCAATGAGACTCTGATTAGCCTTGTTCATGGCTGCAGCTAGAATACAGACAAAAACCACCCAAGGGCAAATGGTCTTCAAACGTCCTTCTCAAAGTTCCTGCTGGGCAGCGTTATCTCCCACCATTGCCAAGTGTGGGAGACAGATGTCACTGTCCTTGACTGGAGACTCCCAGTTCCTCTCTTCACAATCAACGTACGGCAATACCTCCTTCCAGCTACCTGGGAGTCCCTGTGGCTCTGCTGGGATGATGCTTGTACCTCGAGCACTGTGCCCAGGATGCCAAATGTCCAGCTACACGTGTATCCTAAAAGTACTCTAAAGAGAGGCAGATTAAAAAGAACGGGAGACAGAAGACACAATTGTAACCCAGGAAAAATCTCATATTAATATGACCATCAAGGGGAAAAGATATTTATCTATATTAACAGCACTCATCATTTCAAACTTGATGGTCAAAATGCATTGTGTATTTTTACAGGACATCCTTGTTCTAAGGCACAGCAACCCAACCAGTGCTGACCCATCGCTTTGTAATCTGTAAAATAATTCATACAAGACAACACTGTTTATCTCATCTACAGCACAATATTTTCCCATGTGCTGACATACAGGAACACAAACTGGCCTCCAAGACTGCACAAAAAGCACAGAGTAAAGGAGCAAGAGGAATTCTGAGGAAAACGCTTCACACCTCGGTTTTTATCCAATAAAACTGTTCTACGTGTGCATGAAGCAAGCTTGGTCCACCTTCCTTTGAGTCAAACTTTGGGTTTATTTCTGCACTGTCTCGCTCCCTCCCTTGGTAGTTAGTTGTTCATACTTGTATGCAGAGAGCGCTCCTGGAAATTCTATGCTCACTCTGTGCAAGAAGCAAAGCAGTGTGCATCTGTTCAGACTGGGCAGTCTTTCTGCACTAACACATGCAAGAGAAGGCATTATTAGTTATTTATTACTAATTTTCCACAACTTATTAATTTAAGTACAGCAAAGCCCCTTATTTGAGGATCAGGGTCAACAAGGCCAGGCTGATTTTAGTGTTTATGTCTAAAAAGAAGAGTCCACTGACACCCCATAAGCACCTCTGCACTCTTCCCCTCCCTCCTCTTCTTCCTCTGCTCTTCCCCTGCTGATAGTTTTGTTCTCTTGCATTGTGGGTTTTTTTTTTTTTTTACAGGAGTTTCCATTAATCAGCAGACAGTCTTCCTCTTTAGGGGCAAACCAGTCATCCTTTCTGTGCGCGAAAGGCAAAGTTCAAAAGCACAACTAATTAAAAGTGACTAATGATCAAGTTGGTCCCACAGGCAGTGCAGGAAACGCAGCTTGCCTATGGACATTTTAACAATCTATCTGATTTTTGTCCTCTGAGCAGCCCAAGAAACAGTTTATGATCAAAGGCTTGTTTTTCCAATTTGTGGGTTGGACAGATTGTGCTTTGGTTGTGCTAAAGGCATCAGCTTGCCATCTTTATGTTTTTGGGAATGATACCAGGCCACCAACTTAAAGGCTGGGGGCCCATTGGGCCCATGCCTGTGTCTGAACAACACAAACTTGAACATATGCTAAGAATCACCAGGAACACAGGGGCAGTACTCTGTGCCCCAATTCTCCAGAAGCAGCTCTGCTGGAACCCCTGAGCATTACCATGGATCTAAATCAAGAAAAACTGACTTGCAGAAACCACTTCAACCCATTCCAATGGGGGTCATTTTTGATGATGTCAAAAGGATGAGTTTGGAGATAATACTGTCTCTTTGGGGGTTGTTACTACGAGATTCTTATAAACAGAAGTGGGATGAGGCTGCTGTGCAAACATGAAGTTGTCAAATTCTCCTGGCCCTGGCTAATGTGGTAGCATTATATACTTAACATGTTCATTAAAAAAGATGCACAAATCCTAGCATTAATTACGCTGTTTACTCCTATTTCATAAAATGAGAAGAGGCAGCACATGGACATATCTGAATACCAAGCCACTATCACAGGCAAGGAAAGGAAACAAGAAGCCAGCTGTGGTGTCCTGGCAGGAGTGCCAGATGGTGCAGGTATAACCTGACAGGCACTGCTATTCTCAGGTTCCCATTTGGATGCTCACACCTGAATACAGTGGAAGAAATTTCTCCCCCTCTCTCAACTTGTGAGCAGTGAATACATGTAAGGAAGTATACAAATACTTTGGTCATAAACATCGATTTTAGTCAATTGTCCCAATCTCCTCCAAAGACAATACCCCACTGGTTATGGCTTTATCCAAAAATCCCTTTCTTCTCTGCTTACAGATGTGGAGAAAAACAGCCCATCAAAGAACACAGTCTGCTCCTCTGACAGTGCAGCTGACTGCAATCGCAACGTGCTGCCGTGCCATAAAGAGGACAAAGATGGGCAATGCTAATTATGAATGTAACAACCTTTAAAGTTATTTTCTTTATTAGACTTTCCTTGCTGGGTTTGACTGGCTCCCTTTTAACTTCCATTTCATCTGGGCAAAAAATATACATTATTGCAAGAGTTTGCTAAAAATATAGGTAAGCTGTAATTAGAAATCACAATTAGAAATAACTGCAAATAGAAATCTTTAACTCAATTCCTAAAATTTATAATTTTCAGTCATCTTTTTTGGTGCACAAGTTGCTCAGACTTCTAGTATTTCTTTAGGAATTTATCTTTTTGGAAGGGAAATAAGTCTGGTTTTGTTCTTGTTTCTAGATTATTTTTTTTTAATTGATCTCTTACTTGTCAAAATAAAGTCTGGTTCTCAACAGAGAAATATTTTATCTGGCATTAGAACAGCTAGGCAAGAGATTTAAAATCATAAAGGCAACTGAATTCTTAAAAAAATAGCTAAGCAAAGAGGAAAGGGCAATTCTTACAGTTTTAGTGTAGAAGCAGTTCCTTACTGTCCTCTAGTGGAGCACCAATATCCTCACCGACACCAACCGCTCTTTTCTGCTTGTAACTAAACTTGCTGCCCCTTAGTAACTCTTCCTACTCACTGCTTCCACACTTCATGACTTTATTGGCATCTATCACACCCCTTCATCTGTCTCCTTTTCAGATTGAATCTTTCTGCTTTGCAGATTCTCCCCTTCCTTTCTACATTCCAGTTCCACTTTGCACAGTGAATAATTTAACCAGCTTTCTCAAAACACTTATACAGAGGTCGAATGAAAGGGGTCCGAGCAGAACTCCACCGTAACTTCCTCTCGCTGTGGTGATTTATGGACCTTTAAACAGGCACGATCTAGGAGAGAACTTTTCCTTTTATACCCTGACAGGCTGGTTCTACTACGAGCGGTCAGATGAATCATGCTTTGACACCTTCAAAGACTCTGGAAGACCATCAGAATGACTTGCCTTTAAAAACTGTTGACTTTTCACATTATATTTACCTATAGATCTGAAAATCCTGTTCATTATACTCATATGAATTAGCCCATAAAACTAATCAGGCTGCAGCTCCACTGATCTCCTTGGAGTCTTTTTTAAAGTCTGATGGCAGAACTGCTACTTTACTCCTTGCCCATCAAAGCTGCTATTAGTGACAAGTTCCACACCAGTGAGGGAGCTAGCAGTTTCTTCTCTCACTTTAAGTCCATGGGAGTAGACTCCAGTCCCAGCAGCTTGCTGACACTCATTTCATTGACCTTCTCCGCCATTTCGATTTACAACAGCTCATCCCTCCTCCCTGCAAAGAAAGGTTCTCAGGCACTTCCAAAACGAACATCAGTACAAAAATCCCAGCTTGTTTTGCCTTACCTTTAAATGCTCCCATCATTGTTTGTGTGAAGTTTGCTCTGAGTGTTCTTAAAAATAGGATTTATAATTAATTCTTTAAGAAATTTTCATATAGCCTACTTTGTAGCAAATTTTACATTTGATAAGTTAAAATGTGCCTTCACTTTTCTTTTTTGTGGACATAACTTCTACTTTGTAAAGGTTCTTTCTAGTTAAAAGCAGCCTCCTACCTTACTTCCTTTGTCAAAAAATCATTTTTGACAGATAAATATCTATTCAGAGCATGTAATAGTTGTCTTAAAACATTTTTCAAGTTACCTGCAAGAATTCCACCTTTTTGGCAGCACCTCTTTTCCTCAAAGTTTTCTAATTTTCAGGAAACTAGACTTACCTTGGCACAGATTCTTTGACTACCTGCTCCAATAAATGAACCTTTACAGTGTGTAAACATTTATTGTCAGCGTGTGTTAGTATATATATGAACGACTAAAGATTTTCATTGTCATTTGGCTTTATGCCTTTGCTATTCCTCAGGATATATCCCTGTGAAATGCTAAAGCAAATCAGTGAGCTAAGGATGGGGACGGTGCCTTGTGGGGAACGTGCCTTGTGATACACTCTCTTCTATTTCTCTGCAAGGCCTGTGATTTCAACCTAAGAGGATTTTGTGTTACTTTGTGTTACAGTAAATTAATCACATTTTTTTAGTTTTCTTTCTAGGCACATGCCATAAGCTCTCCACCAGCAGAACCTACTGCCATTCCTGTATAACTACACCTGGAATTAAATGGTGTATGCACTAAGTCTTTAAAGACATACTTTTTTATACACACACACACATATACATATAAAATACAAGAATAGAAAGTAAAGATACTTTTAAAATAAAAAGTATCTGTACTTTCTATTATTTTATTTTGGCTTAAGGCATTTAAATAGTTGCTTGCTTTATGATCTCTTTTTAAAGAGAATTCTCACTGGTTGAGCCCAACTCTGACTGCATGCTGCTTGAACATTTTACTCTGTTCTAGAATGCTAATTTATTTCCAGGTATTTTATAGTGATCTTTGGCCTGCCTACCTATGTAAAAGCATTACCCTGCCTCTGTGATACTGTATGTTCTTAGGCTCCAAACACAAGTATGGAACTATATCCCCTGCTACAAAAAAATAATTTAAAATACCTCTGGAGAATCCTTCATATTCTAGTGGACAGCAATGGTCATCACCTAGGAGAACTCCATGCATAGCTGTCATCCAAGTTTAGAAATAACTGCTTATCTCTAGCAAGAAATGGGACACACATATATGAACAGATGCAAATTAAGGAAAAAAAAACCCAACCAAAAAAAACCCCAGTGGATATTCTAATTTAAACACTGAGGAAAACATGGTGCTATCATTTAACGCCAAAATTTAAGAAGGACACTTACACTGCATGGTTTTCATACCTCCAAACTATTAACAGTAGATATGTCTCATATTTAATACAGCTTTATTACAAGTACTTGTAATCATTATTGCCAAAAGAGAAAGACTATATAAAAACATCCAGTGCAAAATAAAAACACCCTACAAAATCTGCATTTCTGATCCCATTGACCAGTATTTAGACCTTGCAAGAACAACTCATTTCAGTGACTTCAAAGCAGTTACTCACTGATACAGAGTTTAGATAGGATTTCCTGGAATTTTAACTGTTGACTTCAAAGAAAAAAAAATGGGAGACTCATTGTCTGACAGGTGCAAAAATTAATACAAAATGTATTAACACAATATGAAACAAACGTACATTAAATAGTTTTGTTTCTTGGTACATCAGATTTTCAAATGAATTTTATAAAATTTACATATTTAATGGAACGATTTATCTATCATTGTGGAAAACACAGTTCTTTATTTCAAGTTTATATTAACTATAAATACCTAAGGACAGGAAAAATACTCCTCAAGTTGGTGTGCCTTATTTCCCCATCCTTTATGTCTTCTGCTCTTTGCCTTTTGGAGAAAACATCACGGCATAAGGCTGCCGTCTTTTTGGACGTTGACAGGGAGCAAGATCCTCTTTAATATATCCTTAAAAGAATAAGAACAAATCTGAGGTAAGAAATACAATATATACATATATAACTTCAGTTTAATCTTTGTTTGCCCTCAAAAAAATTATTTTTTTGCCTTTTTGTGACAAATGGTTCTCATTTGACAAAAAGTTAGAGATCCCAGGGTGCAATATCATTAATGACAACACTCAGTTGCTTTCTAGGAGATGACTACATAGTAATTCAATAGAGACAGATAATACTGAAGAGGAGAATGGAAACTATTAATTGTTCACCTATTCAAAACAAAATTGCATTTTTAATTCTTTTGGCTACAGAAGATTTTACATAAGAATAACAAAGTACATAAGTACTGCAAATTCAGTTGACTAATAAAAATAACTTTAAAAAATGTATTTCCTAGTACTAGGAAACTTTAGGTACATGTGCTTTGCAGGTCTAAACAGCACATCCTTCAGTTTTGAGGGCATTCTTAATTTATTAAAGACTTGTCCATCTGGAAAAAGCCAAACACAAACCTATGGATCAAACACACCTTGAAAGCTCTTTGATAAGAAAAGTGTATAGAAGACTTCTATAACATGTGCAACTTAGCTAACACTGATAGTAAGCAGACACTTTAGGCAAATCAGTTACAGCACCTGGCTTTTGTCAAACCCTTACTGTTTATCAGCGCTAATGTCCACTGAAGTGAGAGTAGCAGATTCCTACTTCATAGTTGGAAAATACCCTCTATGCAACTCATTAAAAACAAAACCAAAAAAACCAAAACAAACCTCAATAGATCCAATATGCCAATAAGAATTAGAAAGGACATCCTTTGTACCCCACTGCATCAGAGTGACAGCTGCAATTGCTCATCATGGGAACTCTCTCTCATGTTTTGGTGTTCTTGCTGCACTCTTGTGTATAACACGGCTTTTTACCAGGAAAGGGCTGATCTAAAGTCTGCATCCAATATGCTGTTGAGGACCATTTACAACTGAACAGCTTAGTCTAGCAGAACACAGAGACAACCAAGCTAATTGTAACAAGGCTGCAAGCAGATTCCAAATGGGTAGTAACAGACAGTCTCCCTAACAGGGTATCTCCATCACCTGAAGTTCTAAATGGACATGCCCAGTTTAGACCAGCTTTCTCTTCGGCTGGAACAGGAAAGATGCAACCAGGTTGGAAGAGTAAGGACTATGATTTTTCCAGCTTGAAGGATAATGATCAAGAACCAAGGGCAGTTCTAGAGTGGTGAGAACTCTCTCTCATTACTTAAGGTAAAGGAGGAATGGATTAGCCTCAGCCAAGCCCTGTGTAACTGGATATACAAGAGAGTAAAGAGACTACTCACAAAGGAAGCAGCGATCCAGCAGCATTCTGGACGTGCTGGCTAGCTCGACTGAGGGATTCACTTTTCCTTATGTGATACCAGAGACAAATTGACAGGAAAAAAAGAACCATTTTCCTGAAGCCTAACCAAGCCCAAAGAAGTTTAACAGCCTGCAAATTCTGTGACTAGCTTAACCCTTTGCATTGGATATTTAAGAAGGGGGAACTTGACTAGGGCTCCAAGAGCAAATTTGATGTTTGTCCCCCACAATGGGGGAGAGGCTTAAAGTTCTAAACAACGTGTTTGAAATACACACATTGATTGGAAATGCAGCTTCAAATTTAAATAACTCGACACAGTATATCTTGATTAAGCAGCATGATTTGCATTATGGAAGTTAGGCAAGTCCCTAAAAATCAAGGCTCCCTGTTCTGAAAGATTAGGGATGATACTGCAAGACTGTCACACAAGAACACATACACATCTCTGGCTACATTTCCTATACCTGACCTGCAACTGTTACAAGAACAGATAAAAATAAATGAAGATTAATGCTTCACAGTTAATAACATATGCACAAATAAAGATATAAGTAACTCAAAGAGTTCATATAGGGCTCCTACCTCAGAGTTTCATCACTTCTAAGGAAATATACGTATAGTACACTACAAACTCACCATATTTTAACATCATTAGTAAAAGCTCATTTATATACCAAGCTCTAGGATTTAGAAGAATTATTTAGGAAAGAACAATCTTATGTGTGAAGAGGAGTCAAAAAACCCCCACAAAAAACCCCAACCAAACCAACCCAAAAATGCTTTTGAGTGTCACTAACAAACAGGATATGTGTATTAAAAACTAATCCCAGCCTACCTTCAACATTTCCATTATCATGTGGTATTATGGAGCTCTAAAGATATAGACAAAGAACATCAACTGTGCTGCCTGTGTCTCCTCAGTAAGTACAATCTCTCTGAAAATGTTTACCTAATTCTTGCTTCAGTTCAAAGACATGTAGGGTTTTAAGTTCTATGAAAATCACAATTATTTCTGCCTTCTCTATCTATGCTCTAAGAAAAGTTTCCTTATATTCCCCTCTTCTTAGTAGTACAGGAGCTGCTAAAAAAAAATGCAATATTTATTCAAAATAATGGCTACTGATAAGTAAAGAGACCTCAGCAAGACTGTGTGAGAAAGGCTGCTTTACAACCTAGAGATAATTTCAGAAAAAAAAAATTATCAGCTTTAAAAAGTGCTTTCTAATCCTTTTTTGCACAAACCTCTTTCCACACAAGTTTGGGTGGAAGGAAATCCAACCTCCCAGAAATTTTCGGGAGTATTTGGAGGAATGTAGCGAAATCTGTGTCTTGAACAGGAAGCTAGTTTCTTTTCTCTCTCTTCTTCTGGAATGTCTGCATAATACTGAATGTTAGGGGGGGAAAAAAAAAATCCAAGTTAACAAATTCATACCTATAAAGCAACTGCTTTACACAATGACATTGCCAATCACTGTTTATTAACACAGTTATCTAAAAATAGTGGTGAGGATAGCCAAGAGCAGAGATTTATTATCCAAATGACAAACACCTGGCCATTATCCTAAAAGCTTATTGAATTTACAGATTAAGTATAACCTGATGGTGGCAAGCTTGTTAGCTTTATATCTTTTAACATACCATATGTACAAGGTTTCAGCACATGTACAACTACTTACATCAACAGTTTTACTGACTGATTTTACAAAGCTAAATATCACAGGTGTTTTAAATAGATGGGAATTTTCTAATAAACTAAATTTCAGCTTGCATTTACAAATAAACAGCAAAGTGAAAAAATACACTACAAAATCCATGCTGCAGAATTATTTCCAGTGTCTAAATTTACAGAAGTAACCGCAAACTTAAGTCAAAATGCTTCCTACTTTATTACCCTCAAATTAGGCATAAATAAAGAGCTAGTTTAATTAGCTGACTAACAATGGGACTCCAGAAACTATCTGCTAGCTGGGCATTCTCTAGAGTGTATAGTAAATTACCCAGCTACTCTTTCATCCCTGGCAGCTGTACTGGAGGCTGCATTGAGAAAAGTATGTTCCCATGAGTAGCATCATAGAAAGACAGGGGTTTTTTTCACACAGTTTTCTACCATTTTAATTTGTGATTCTAGTCAGCATCTCTGAAAAATAGCAATGTGGCACTTAGATACCAGAGTGCCAAAATATTTTCAAAGTGAATGCACTCTTTGATTCAAGTGGCAAGCCAGCAATCACAGTCTGGATTGAACAAGAAACCCGACCTTCATAAAAGTGGTGAAACAATTCTACTGAAGTGATAGTGTTACAATTCAAAAAGGCAAACTAAAGTTTAAAACCTCATTAAATGGGCTAGAAACTGATCTAGACGGGGGAAAATCAGGAAAGGAACAGAATACCTCTCTGTAAATAGCAATTACTTCCTGTCTCCAGCTACTGGTAGGATTTCAGAAAATCTATTTACTTGGAATCATAAATTGCACTAATAAATTCCCTTTTTCCTACTAGATAGCAGACAAAGTATAAAATAGACATAAAAATCCTCCTCCAAAAAATCACGAGGGACAAATCTGGATGATTGTACAGAAAAGAATAATCACAGCTCTGCAAATGTCAAGTGACAAAACTGTATGAACTAGGAAAAGTAGACTTGTTTCATTTCATCATTCTGTAGTCTGTAGAAACTGCAGCTCTGCCTGAAACTGAGGTACATTTTCTCCCCTCTCCCAACATCAATTCAGATTCCTTGCCATTCTACAACTGTGGCACCAGAACACATTCTGCTGCCAAAGCCCTTATTAGTACAGGAACCTGATCTAGTAACACGAGGGTCTCCTGGTCAAGAACAGAAATTCAGGTTGTACCCAAAAATTTCAGATTACTGGTCTGTCTACTACAAAGTCCTGGCACACAGGATAAAATAAACTGCCAGTTCCAATGATAATACTCAGGAATTGTTATAAGCCCTTAGTAAAAGGCTCTCCAAAATACACCCAGTATAAGCCCAGGATACTCCCACACTCTTGACAGCAGAACACCTTTCAGCCGCTGAATTTGGAGACACTTAGTTTGAAAATGTTTGCCACTTTCACAATGTACCCTTAAAAAGGAAAAAGCCTATGCCAAGCCCAGAACTTATGTGGGTATCAGTAGCTTGGGGATTGAATCTGATGGAGTAGGGTCACTTAATGCAGCTGGACTTCAGAGACACAGCTGGAAAAATGTCTGTGTCACTCAGACAAAGATCTAGAGACTAATGAAAGAATAGGAACAGGTAATTATCATTTAGTACACATCAATTTTCACCAACAGAAGTTAAGAAATTATATGGTGTTAAGTCAACAAAATTAATTATAAGAATTCTACAGTATCTATGTAAACCAAATAGATTAATAGCTGAATCTTCTTTAGGGATAATTAGCAGTGCACCTTCTGTTTTTCCTTTGAATAGCCTGGAATTTTAGAAATAAATTTTGCAGTGTGCTGCATCTTTTTTGCAATGGAAATGTTTATGATTGGTGAGGAATATTTATGTATCAAACAATGAAAAATACAGTACAGTTTTGTAGGAACACAAAATAAAAAGACCAATCAATAATCTTAGTATGTATTCAAAATGAATTAGAAAGTCACTTCTTTTTATTTTGGCTTGTTTAGAAATCAGCTAGGGTTAAGAAAAAACAAGAAAGTTACATATATGCCCACTGAAGAGCAAAAAGAACTCTCAGCTGTTTTCTAGATTGATCTCACTATCTACAGCATTTTCAACCCACATAAAACATTCGAGCTAGGCTTTTCCATTCGTGAAAAGATAAACAAAATCTCATTCTGCAGCATCTTCACTGTAAAATAATTGTTTCCTGAACTCTACAATTTTCAAAAAGGTTTGTTCTCTGCAAAAAGAGAACAAACCCTTAAAATATTCTCGTGAGTTTAGCACAAAGTTACTTACAGAGCAATTTCTGTGATCTAACTGTATATAAAAACATCCAATCGATTCCCCTACTTATGTAAATTGTAGCCAGACTCAATAACCACACTAACAAACCTGTAGCTCCTGCACGCAATCTTTCTCTGATTGCATCACAAAGTCATAACAAACTAAAACAAGACCTCTTCTCAAATGTCCTACACTCTAAAGTGAATGAGATGCTTCCACAAAGTTTTAAGGTAAGGACTTACAAAGGACTTTGATATCAGTCTGCCACAGCATGTACAGAAATTAAATCACAGAATCATAGAATCACAGTGGTTGGAAGACCTTTATGATCATCAAGTCCAACCATTAACCTATCGCTACCAAATCTCTCACATCTTAAAAGGACAGGTAATTCTCCCCACTCATTCTGCTTCAGCACACAGCCAGAAACAATTTACTGATCTCTACCTACTCCCTAAATATTTCCTTAGACTTTGGAGGCTTTTCAAACTCATAAGACCAACAAGGAAGCCAAGACGTTTTTAAAGCATCATTTATGCTTTATCTAATACTCCCTTCTTCCACAGGCGTTTCATACAAAGCGAGTTTTACTGTGGTGCTGTGACACAGCCAAGCATTCCACACATTCCAAACTTCATCAAAAAACCCCAAAACCCCCAAAAACACCCAAAAACCAAAACCAACAACAAATCCAAACTTTTCTGAAGTTTAATGGAGAAACCTAATATTGTAGAATTGGAGCTGTAAATGTTTTCAAACACCATAGTTACCACTCTAACCTGCCAGAAAGAAACAAGAAATTGATTAATTGAGAGAAGATCTGTAACTTACAGAGACGGGAAATTAAAACACTTAGCACGTGGCTCTTGGGCCAATAAATAGACTGAAAGTTTGGCTTCTTTTGGTTTTCCACTGCTTTTTCCCCAACATCTTGTTTTCTTTCAAACTCTTTAAATCAAACATATTTTTGAAAGTAGTATTTATAGCTGACTGTAAAACTTAATTATTTGTATTTATTGAGTTTTACCAAAGCTATTTTTTAGGAATGTGTTCTGTTAAAAATATACTCTATTAAATTTCTTAAGCTAAGTAAAGGTGACTTGACTATAAAATGAATAGTAGGAGAATCTGAAAAATGTTGGTTCCATATAGGTGTGGAAATTAAGTGGAAAAAAAATAATCTAGGGAATCCAGCATTATTGAGCCATTAATCCACACTTCTGGCTGGTCATAAAGTATTCAATCATCACCTAATTAACTCCAGCCTGAAAATCTATTAATGACCAAATGAACTATGTCCTTATTACACATGTAATTACTTCAATATTTTATCTCTATACCTAGTAGCTGAAAGAAGTTTAGTAATTTAGAAGGAAGGAAAAATGTGTAATGTGAAGCCTAAGATTTCATACTATTTAACCTGCTAATGTAAACATTTTTGCATGCATTTGTAGACATTGGCACCTGTGCTGGTGCAATTATCTGAAAATGCAGACACCCCAGAAAACAAGGGAAAAAACCCTTCAAAATCAAGATATATCTATACATAGGTACAACAGGACATAGAACTTATTTACTCCAATACCTGTAAATTTCAGTAGAGCTTTGAGCTAAAGTTTAGAAACTTGCAGTCATTCTTTGACTAGCTAACATACTTTTTATTAACAAAAATCTTACTGGAACCATGATCTAGTGGTTGGCAACCCTGTCCACAGCAGGAGATTGGAACCAGATGATCTTTAAGGTCCTTTCCAACCCAAACCATTCTATGATTCTACGTGAGAAGTTTCTATCATACAGATACAAAAAAAAAAATTAAGACTTTTTAAATTATATGCAGTTACTACAGTTAAAAACAAACAAACCAATCCAAAACTTAGTAAAACAACTTTGGTAAACACTTCTCTGCCACTATAGGTACCGATGATGATGCAAACAGATTCATAATTTCAATAGCACTTTAGCACTTAGATACTAGCGGAGTTAGGTGAAGACTGACCAAATTTTAAAGCAGTACTTACTATTTCACATTCCTTACAAGTATGGCCAAGCAATTTTCTTCTTTCTTCTTTTTTTCTAATAACCTCAATATGAGGAAAATCTAACACAGTATTCTTTCTGAAAAACAAAAATGTTTTCACATGATAGTACATTTATTTCTTCTACATGTCTGGAAATTTCCAGTTTTTAGAACACAATGAAGGAGAGTCTCAAGAAAAGAAAAAATATCAGAAAATACCTGCAAAACCCAATCACACTGCATTTCACAGCTGAATAGGACTATTTTTGTAATTAAACAGTTCCAGGATTTTTTAAATGTAATATGATCTTCTACATAACCAGAGATGTTCATCTCATTATTATGGCTTTTCATAGTGTGAAAGATCAAAATTACTCAAATACAGGTCTTCTGGAGAATATTTATTTTGTCTGAGACACAGTTATGCTTGCATCAATTTCTGCAAGAGGAATGTATGTTGGGCTTCAAGAACCAAACAGATTCTTTTCAACTTATCTGCTCACAAAACACTAAAAAAGTTTTCCTCTCCAAGGAAAACGTACACTGAGGTAAAAAATAAGCTAACAGCTATTTAACTGAAGGGCCTGGTATCATCACGAAACGCAGATTCAGACTACCAGTTATGATTATACAGAAAGGCAACAGAGGAAGCACTAAGAGGCACAGTTGTTAAACATGACTCATTTACTGCCTAGAGGAAGGGGAAAAATTGCCAGAGAAGGAAAGGCTTTTATTTGTACAAGCAACCCACAGGGTCTTTGCTCATAAACTCATGCATGACCACATGTCTACAAGAAACAACACAGATTACAAAATACTGCATTCAGTAAAATTATAAAAAGCAGAAGAGGCAATCCCTTCTCTTCAGCAAATGTGACAGGCAAGCATCTCAATTTATGTATTTTTTTTTCCTCCTACCCAGCTTTTATCTAAGGCTTTAATCTAATTCAATAGATCTTTCAATAGATCTTTTACCCATGTATCTTCAGCCACTAGTATGTTACACACAAACACGTTTATTTTATGGAAGAACAAGTTCCCTATAGGCAGGATATAAAGAGCTTTAAAATACCTATACAGAACAAACTAAATTACCTTTCATCACTTTTGAAAT
The DNA here is from genome assembly GCA_907165065.1 of Caprimulgus europaeus. Next base: position 50,066,630 of record OU015525.1, read on the forward strand.
ATGGCTCCACAAAAGCTTTTTGCTTGGCTTTATCTTGTTTATCCTCATGTTCTGTAAACATACATGCAAAACAAAAAATTACATATCATATAAGGTTAACAGACTGCCTGGAGAAACATTTGTAAAATTGTTAGCCAGCTATTAATGCCATGTACATTCAGTCTGAGACAACAGATTCTAACAGATACTAAAAATAATATAGAATTGATTGAACCAGTGATCAAACAGCATTACTGAAGTAGAACAAAAACAGCAGTGAGACAAGTAAAAAAAGATGAGCAGAACAGCAAAGGAAAGGTTGCTTAAAATACAAAATACTGCAAAATCTTTGATATAACCTAGGATAGGGAGAAGAAAGGAAGCAAGTAATCTGTAGCCCAAAACTGGTGTTTCCTGTAAGAGTCACTTTGCTGTACAGCTCCTATGCCAACTCCCATTACACATCCCATAAATGAACAACCAAAATAATTGTCATATTTGTTTCTGTTCTTACAATGAATAAATTTTCCCAGGAATTTATGAAAAACAAACTGATAGTTTATTTGGCATATTCGTTCCCAGAGAACAGAGCCTGATTTCAAATCAACTTCAGTAGTTTAACCAGGCTAATAAAGACAAAACAAATTATATCCCACTCGTTAGTTTCTTGCTTGCTGCTGTTATTCCCTTATCCTGCTCTTCATCATGAAGAGTTTCTTTTTCTTCACATGCAGAAGGACTATCTTCTGGTAGGCAGGAATCATATTCTTCATGGGTTGTCCGATCAAACATCTCTGTTAAGGTATCATTCATTTTTTTTTCTCCTCCTATTTTAAAAAGCATAATGAACATCCAAATCAGTCTCTCAACTATTTAAGAAAGTGCATTTTGGTTGCATGTTTATCAAAAGAACTACCACTTACTTCCTGCTGCAGTAACAACTAACTCAACATCAGCTACACATTTATTCTTTCTGCAGCTTCTCTGTCAATCTTTCAAATGTGGCCAATGCTCATTTACCTTTCATAAAGATACCTTGATATCATTTCTGGAATTTTATTAATTGCAAAATCACTTTGATATAGCTTTAACCTTAATACTGGATACATGAAACTTTTGTTCTTGTAATTATGGAGTTATCCAAGCAGAAGGAAATTTTTTCTGTGGGTAGGAGATAAACTACAGAAATGTGATCAAGTTGCAACAGCTTAAAAAACCAAAATACACCATTAAAAGTCACTGCCCTGCAACCATGATTCACCACATATCATACATTAAATATGGTATAAACACATTTGGTTTTATTTTAAATACACTATTTCTATGTCATTAACAATGAAATTAGTCTTCCCATAGAACGTCTGATATGATTACACAGCAAGCTTTCAAAGCTGTTTGTTGTAAGAGTGATTGTTGTAGGCGAGATCAGAACTATTATATGGTTAAATATTTAACTCTAAGGACTGTAAAAGCATAGCTACTAGCTCTTATCTCAGCACAAATTCTATAATTTTCTTAATCTAAATTTAAAAAATCTTAATCACTAATTCTACTAGGAAACAGACCAATCTTTGTAACCTGCAAAAATACATCAGTGCTTTTTTACTTCAAACCATTTTCTGCTATCTATTGATTCAGGGAAAAAAAATGTTCTTTACTCTCTTCTCTTTTTCTGGGGGAAAAAAACCAACAACAACAAAACCCCACAAACAATAACAAAACAACAACAAAAAAACAAACAGGGAGGAGGGCGGGGGGGGGAATCTTACTTGGACTGCTTTCCTGGTTTTGATTTTGATTTTTCATTTTTGATAGCACACTTTCACTGACATATGTATAATCCATATCAACAACTTCCCCTCCGACTCTTGACTGAGAACCACCCTAAGTAAAAAAAGCAAACATGATGATTGCACTTGGAAGCAACCAGTGTAGTCAGTGTCACTGCTTTCACAACAGTTGCTGCCATCTTTTTGGACACTTTCTGGATTTTTTTTCTGCATGATAAAGATGTAAAATCTAGGTAAGAGAATAACATGCTTTGAAATTCAAATGTGAAGCGTTTATCTGGTGGATTACATTACTTGATGGGCAAGAAATGCCTTAAAAGTTTTAATGTTAAATTCTACAAAGATAAAAAGTAACAATGAAACACACAAATTAAAAACTGGTCAAATTAACAGATTTTATGATAGCCTTTAAGTGAGACAAAACAAGACTTCAGGAAAATTCTCAAGACATCCCCTGCACCTAACTCAAAGAAAGATAATAGTAATTATCTACACATTTTCTATTACTTAACATGAAGAGATACCACAGTGAATATTTTCACAGGAAAAATTATGAGATTTAGATTTTTTTGTTGTTGTTGTCTTGAAAGAAACCCAAAATCACCCCTAAATGCACCAGTTTCATACTAAGTAGCCACCTGGCTGAGTTTATCAAACGGAACTAGACAGTGGAAATGTTTTAGGATAACTGTAGTATGCTATGCATAAACAAACATTTCAGGAGTACAAACAAGTTATTAAATGAGTTGAATTTAGATTTATATTTTTTATTAATTTTTCTTTTTTTTTTTTTTTTTAGAAAGTGGTTTTGGTCTGCCCAGAATAAAGTTCATGATACTACTTTTGTAGGCTTGTTTCAGTATCACAGAACATGCAGACTTGTTATACAAGTTTACCTTTGTATCAATCACAGTAACATCCATTTTGTACTCTGAAAGGTCAGCTCCTGGGTCTATGCTCCACTGGAGGTTTTCTAAAGGCGGCTTATCTTTCAGGTCTGGATGCAGAGAATGTGAGAAAAAAGGCAAATAATCAGAATCCAATTCTGCCAAGAGCATCCTATAGTGTCTAAATAGGATAGTTTAACTTAGCTGGCAGCCAAACAAGACACAGCGACTCACAGCTCCCCCATCTTCCCTGCCCCCTACTCAGGGAATCAGGGAGAGAATTGTAGGGGTAAAAGTGAGGAGTCTTGTAGGTTGAGATAAGAACAACTTAATAATTAGAGTAAAATAAAATTAAAATAGTAAGAGTAGTAATAATAATAATTATATATACATATATAAATAGAGATAGACAGATGAGTGATGCAGAGTACAACTGCTCATCACCTGCCGATAACGACCCTGGAGGAGCGAAAAGGAACCCCGAAACCGAAATCACAATCCTGGAAAAGCGAGCCCGAGCGATTCCCGAGAGAATCCCCCCTTTCCGCTCAGCCCCAGTTAATATACTGAATCCGATGTAATACGATATGGAGTACCTCACTGCAATATCCAACTGTCAGTTCTGGGTTTTGCTAACTACTACACTTCCCCCTCAGTCCTCTGCACTTGCAAACCACCCAAACACCATGTGCTTGTACCTCATCAACATTCTTCTCAACAAATCCCACACTGAACCCAAAACACAGTGCTTTCTAGCTACTCAGAAGAAAATTATCCTAGCAAAAACCAGGACACTCAATTATAAGTCAGCTTTCCTTTTCTCAATTCATTTTTGGGTTTAGGGATTGATTTTTCTCAAACAATAAACATGTTCATTTGGTGTAAATCATATTTTGCCATATTCAGGGAGCACACCACTCCTCTGTGTTTGTATGAGGTATGTAATACATAAAATACTCTTGCAAGTAAAATCTCTGTACTGTGTAAATCAAGTAGTATTAATATTGGGTGGAAGACATTAGGTAGGCAAGAAGACAAAAGTCAGGTCTTAGAATACAAAAAAGTACCAAAGTGTCTGGTCATTGCTCTAGAGATGGCTCTTGATTTATTTGTGAAGTAAAGGTTTAGATTCCAAGCTACATGGCCACACCAACTGCTGACCGATTTTTTAATTCATAATGCAAATATTTCTAAATAAAGTATGCAGTGTAACAGCTCAGCTAAGGAGTACAGAAGCAGTGATTCTACAATCCCAGATCAAAAAGTTTTCAGGCTGAGAGTACTTAATGGGAAAGAAGATACAACAATACTTAATTCGAAAGAAGATACAATACTCTTCTAGGAAGAGTATTTGGCAGCATCTGTTCATTCTCATTAAATGTAAAAATTTCTTTAACAGATCACCACGAATCATGAAAAATATTAACAAAATGGCTTATTCTTACACACTTAAGTTTTCAAGCATTTGATATAGATAGTTTAAACTCAAACGTCCTAAGGCTTTATTTCAGTATGCTATTCACACACTGCAGTAAACAAGAATGCTAAATAAAAGAGAAAAAAGAAGATTCCTAGCCTGTTGAGTTTACAGCTGAATGCCAATGATACTTTTATTATACAGTGGCAAAAGAATGCCAGGAAGACACCAACTAAAATTGCGGGAGGAGATCTTGAAGTCCTGAACACAATGAGACTGAGTTAGAAGCAGAATAGAGAAAGTGACTAAAGTGGGAGAAAGGAAGTAATGAAAACTTCTATTCAACCACAGCACAGGCTGGAGGGGTGGAGGGCAATAAAAGGAACATTTTCATCAAGTTACCTTGCTCATTTTGCAGTACTTTATTTTTTGATAGTATACAAGGGTTTGGTTGAAGTACAGATGCTGGTTCAGACTCCCCATGTCCTGTCCTTGTTTTCTTTCTATTTGGTACATGGCCACTGGCAACCTAACAACATATTGCAATTTTACTATTTCCCAAAACTTAAATATGATATTTCAAAGGAGAAGGGGAAAAAAAAAAAAAGGTCATAAAAGCATACCTTCACATCATCAAAAAGTTGCTCTGTCTCTGCAGAACTTGGAAGTGGTGCAATTTTGAAGGGAGGAACTTCTTCTTTCATTTGGATCTGGTTTTTCTTATCTGGGAATGTTTTTCCCAGCATTGCCTCTCGTACATAGGATTCCTCTTGTAAATCTCTGACAAACAAACAGCTCTCATTGTTGGCATTTTGAAAGGATGATGAACATTCAGGAACAGGCTTCCCTAGCTGTGAAAAAATGTCATGCAGAGTCACCTGTTTCAGTCTGTTTTTACAGGTCTCCTCACTTTCTTGTTTTTTCTCTTGACAACGAACTCCCGAGAAGCGATCAGACAGATCCAAGGGCTTATCAACTGCATGTTCCCCATTAATACGCTGAACATCTGATCGAAAGGGCACAGAGTTCTCTTTGTTGAAGGATGTTTTTTCAAAGCTAATTGCATGCTCATCTTCAACTTTCTTTCTCTTAGCACACCTGCTTTCTAGCTGCCTCTGGTGTATGAGAAGGAAATCACTCTTGATCACCTCATTTTTAACTGCGCAAGTGTTTCCACCACAGGTTACAGCCTCATTAATATTCTTGTTCACAACCACTTGCCTATTGACAGAAGCCTGGCTGATAACCGAGTTGATTTCAGTTCCAAGATTCAGTGGTGCAACAAAAGCAACATCTTCGGATTTTGATCTACTTTTATGAGATCTGGAACTGGAAGGATTGTTGAAGAGGTTGGTTTTGAGATTAGGCTTCAATCCTGAATCTAAAATACAAGGGGCATGACTTGTACTTGAGCTGTTCTTCATACTGATAGAAGCTCCGAAAACAGGAGAGGCTACCTGAGAATCCCAGTCAACATGTGGTGGAGTGTTCTGAGATGGATCTGAAAGACTGAATACAATGAGAGGTGAGATATTTTCCTGCAGTACGCAGGGAGCTAGCAGGAGAAAAAGGGAAAATTTTTAAATTTCCTGTCAGTGATCTACTTCAAAGCTGCCAGAGCTGCTAGTATTAACTGAAAATAGAAGGAAAAAGAAAAGGAAAATTTTGGTCTAGGAGTAAGCACTGTTTCACTTGGAGCTGTAAAAGGCAAACAAAACCCAGACCTCATCTTCCATTTTAGTATGATGTAAAACTCTGTTCCACATTCAACTGAGAACCAAAGACATAATTAAGCCTACCTAGGAATCTCTTCTATCAAAGGACTCCATACCTTTCAATGCAGCAATATGGAAGAAAGTAAGAATGGTTGTAATAGCAGTCTATCTAGGTTCTTGTACAAATCTTATAACCACAATAACATATTCTCAAAGCTTCTGTAAGTGAAGGAAAAATGTGCAAGCTTCTGTTAGGTACTCTGTTTTTCACTTGTCATCAATAAAACATCCATTTAAGATGACAAGAAGGGGATAAAAAAATTCACTTTAGACTACAACATCCTGAGGAGAGTGGGAAGGGCAACACTCAAGTCATATGACATCTAGTCAACAGAAAAGTTTTACGATAATCTTTCTACTCCAGCTCCAAGCCTCCTACCTCCAGGTTTATGGGCCTCAGAAGATACCTCACAATAACAAGAAGTCGGTGAGGGAGGGACTGTGTATATAGAAAGCCCAAATCAGAAGTTTGAGAATTAAGGAGAAGCCTAGTTTTACATTCTATTGTTTCCTTTGCTTCTATTGTTATTTAACTGAAAGATGCTTGTATAATATGAAAATATTTATTTCCATGTCTGTACCTTAAAAGCAAACTGCTGCAAGGTTTTAAATTCTACTAAAACCAGAACTTCATACAAGCCTGTTCAAAACAATCTTCTTATAATCAAGTGGAAACACACCCTAAATTGTTGTCATCGTTTCTGGATTCAGAAGCTGGATGTTTTCTTGAGTCTTCAGATTGCATGCTCTCTGAGGCCTGGCTCATAATGGTATTAGCGCGGGGAGGACTCAGTACACTCTGGGACTCCTTGCAAGCGGTAAAGGAAAACAAAGAAAGGAAGTGTGAAAAGCTATTAGAATTAAAAATCATGAACATGACAGGTTTGCACATGAATACTCTGAAGACCCATTCAAATTGAACCATTCAAAACTCTGAAAAATAATAAAAGTTACAAGAGATGAAATTTTGACTAATAACTTTAAAGAAAACTAATGGAAATTTAAAAAAATCATAATTCAAATACACACACACACAAAATAGTCTGCATACAATCATTTTCATTGTAGTTACCACGCAAAAACATCAAATAATCTCACCTGAATCACTAAACAGTCTCATCACCAAATGATTGTTTTTAGTGTTTTAGACTTGATTACTGCATAAAGGGAGTTTGGTAGACCCAAGGATTTAGTTCACTGTTTTACTCAAACTTGAAAGTTGTATACACAGCAGGAACTGCGCCCCTACCCTCCTCCCCAGCCCCAGGACAGGTCAATACAGTTGTATCTCTTCTTGTTAGAACAATTCTGAAGGAGTAAGCAAAAGCAAATCAAAGTGAGCTTACTGGACCTCTGAATACTTTTGCAGAATTTTAGTAGAAAAGAGAAAAAGACTTGTTTTAGAAAAAAAATTGCACTAAAAGGGGATTATGTAAGACATTTGGGAATACTACTTACAGATTCCTCTTGAACAGCAAGTCCAATTGTTTCTGCCACGACTGCAGCCAAATTAAATGATGGCTTTGGAACAGGATAGCCTCCCAGCTTTGGTTTATCTTTATGAGTAGAAAGAAGCTCACAATAAGCTACACATACATTATAAAAGACAATAAACTGTTGCAGTGGGTCCAGAGGAGGCCACAAAAATGATCAGAGGGCTGGAACACCTCTCCTGTGAAGAAAGGCTGAGAGAGTTGGGGTTGTTCAGCCTAGAGGAGAGAAGGCTCCAGGAAGACCCTATTGCGGCCTTTCAATATTGAAAGGGGTCTATAAGAAAGATGAGGACCAACTTTTTAGCAGGGTCTGTAGCAAAAGGACAAAGGGCAATAGTTTTAAACTGAAAGAGGGGAGATTTAGACTAGATATAAGGAAGAAATTTTTCACAATGAAGGTGGTGAAACACTAACACAGGTTGCCCAGAGAGGTGGTAGATGCCTCAAACCCTGGAAACATTCAAGGTCAGGCTGGACAGGGCTCTGAGCAACCTGATCTAGTTGAAGGTGTCCCTGCTCACTGCAGGGGGGTTGGACTTTAAGGGTGACCTTTAAATGTTCCTTCCAACCCTAACCATTCTATGATATCTTACTCCACTCACAGATTGTACCAACACAGAAATAAAAAGATCACAAATTAAAATCAGTATTTATGGATAGTTTAACCTGTGTCAGATAAGAATCATATCTGGAAGTGGTAAGTGAAGAAAGGGAACAAAAGAGGAATTTCTGGTGAGAGCAAACTGCTGTATCATCACAAAGAAATATGCTTCCAATTTGAATACAGCTCCCCAAAATTAAAATACAAAGACAAGTCAATGTAAAAATTGCTTTTCAAACTCCCATCCCAGGGCGTGAATAGTCTGAGAAAAGCATGTAGAATGGTCATAATGTGTATTTATAATAAAATGCTTGTGTTGCATATTTCCTAGGCGACATAAGTATTCTTCCTGTGTTTTTATTAGGAAAACAAATAGGTAAGTGTCCCTTCTTTCAGGGGTTTAATATTATTCAGTTTATTAAACTGGGGCAAGGTAATAGGATGGGAAAGTACAAGAACTACAACTACCACAACCCTGACGTGTACAAGTAGTTCCAAAATGCTGATTATCATAGTTATTTATGGTTAAATACTTTACAGAAAAAAAAAAAAATCAGGGACACAAAGCTCTTGTAAAAGAACTGTTTATGGAGAAGGACTTAAGGCTTAAAGACTTGTACCAATTCACAAATGCAAAAAAGGGAATAATTAACAGAAGCATTTCTAAATGTTACATATTCATGTCAGACAGTAGTGCAATTCTCAGAATATTTTATCTCCTGTACAGTTGGAAATTCAGATGTCAGATAATTGGATAAGTTGCCTAAAATATAAGATATCTGCAAGAAGAGCTGCACTGAGCTTCTTTTTACTTCTTGACTCTAAGCTGTGATGCTATGCCACTAGATCATGTCTCTAGTGGCACAAAGGCATATTTCAGCAGCAACTCTGTGATTAAAAATTATATTCTTTTTCTGGCTTCTGTGTTTAAAGAGACAAACCCTTGGCTGTTGATGAACCCTCAGTTTCTTGACATTTTTGCCTGATTTTGAATGGAATTAGAGCTACATCTATTAATACACTTACTTGGTACAGGGGACAGTTGTGGATCACAGGTGTCTGCCACCAGTATCTCTTCTCCTTGGTGACTGTTCACTTGTGTGGAATACAGCGGAACTTTTCCAAACTCTAGGAGAAGATGTAGAAACATTTTCACACAGTGAAATTAGTGTATCCTGTATTAGGGTATCCTATTGTGATAATTTAGTGTAGATATAGACAATGACCTGATCTAAAAAGCACTTAAACGTAAATTTTAGTATGTCAGTATATCCAATTATTTTTATTCTGATGTATCACTAAGACAAATTAGTCACAAATATTTCATATTAATCCTTTCTCTCACAAATATGAGCCTAGTCAGTCAGACATAAAACAATAGACACATAATTATATTACTTTCTAGCCTAACCCCAAAAAAGTATGCATTCAATTTATATTTGACCTGTTAATATAGCAACAAAACTATTAAAGAGTAAAACTATCCAAGGGAATAATTTTCTGTATCAGCTAAGGTAATGAAGAGGTGAAAAACCTGGTATTTTAATCATGACCAACTTTGTGCCAGGTAGTCCTTTCTATCTGGACACCAATAGCTTTTCACAGCCATTAACTGTGCTAGGTATTTACACCATTTCCTAGATATTTAACTTTGGTTTAATTTAGTAGCTCAATTTTTTATTCAGAAAATGTAGACAAGTAGGTATGTTTACAAAGGAGAAACTATTCACAGCACTAAAATTACATATACAAAATAAAGTGTGTGAATAATAAACCCACCTTCTTCACCCCACAGTTGTGCTATTTTTATTCCTGGAAAGAAGCTTTTATACAATAGTTGTATTTCAATGTAATCACACAGTATTTAAAATACTTCTTTTTATTACACAAGATAAATCACATTAAGACTACCTGGAACACTTATCATATTTCCTGTGTATCACTAAAATACAAGCCCAAAGTCCCTTATTTCACAAAAAGTATTTCTTACAGTTAAAATACATTAGAACTATTTCTGTGACATTATAGAATCGAGTTTAGAAATTAAATGTGCACAATACTTCTGGATTTAGATACAAAACAACGGTAACAGTGTATCAGTACCAGAAAAAGAAAGATTGTGTAGCTGCTACAATTATATATCTATCAGTTTGAGGAACATTAATTGTGGAATATTTGCTGAATGTGGCAAAACATTTATTTCACTCTCCACTAGGTGGTGACATAGCTGTACACACAAGTCAGACCCCAGCAGATTTTTTTTAGTTAGTTTGGAGTTACAGAAGAGATATGGGTTGGAAAACAGTTTTATTTGCATGTGTATGCGTATGAAGAAAAGTAGGGAGTTGAGATAAACTTTGAGCATATCGCTTGCCTAACAGTTACTGCTAAATACATTTGCCCCCTGACTCATGTATTACAGCGTAAATGGAAAAAAGCCAAACCAAAAAAAACACAAACTTTTTTTTTGTTTTCACCCTTTGCAATCAAATTTATACATCATCTTTTTCTTTAGCCCTTAAAAATATATTTAAAATTAATTTTTAAAAAATTACAATACTCTTACCAGTGTTGCCTTCTGCAAGTTCCAAATCTGGGTGTGCATGTTCTGTGTATCGGATATGCCTATTCTCTTTTTTCCTTCTCATACGATTAACCACAGAAAATGAAGAAGCCAGAACTGGAGAATCTGGAATGACTCCTTCTTCTAATTCCACTGCTTGTTGCTTTCGCTCCCTGAAGACCAAATTAGGTGGTCAAATAAAACCCCAAGTCAGCAAGATGAAGAACTTTCATTTCAGCAAGCAAGACAATCAAAGGTCTTGTTCAAGAAAGCAACAACTTGGAAAATACAGCCATCTCAGTAACATCACAGTGCAGAAAGTAATACTAGAACGCACTTTTTAGACACATCAAACAACAAATTCACACTGGCTCCATCAAGCCTAAGAACGGCATACAACCCTAGCTCTTCCCATTTGAAGTCAACATTTAACTACTGCACTATGGAAGACTTTCTCCCTGGAAAAAAATAGGGACTGTAGAATTCTGTATCTTTTTTTATCCAAAAACACCATCTAGAGATAGCAAGGAAATAACAACAAAAAAGCATTCATTTCAATTATTTTAACTTAAATACAGTTTGTTTAGTAATTAATAAGGGCATTGCTACATGTTGCATGGTGGTGGTAGTAAGAAATGGAAGAGGCAGTAAAAGGAAAACACAAGGAAATTAACTTGGTCTGCTTGGTCATCTTTCTGTAGTAGCACTTTTCCTTATGAGTCTCAAGAGAAAACACGGGCCAAAAGATCATTTCCTAACTATAAAGAGAAGGATGTAAGGTTTTGATCTAGGGGAAGAAGAGGAAATATGGATATATTTCTGCTTGCATTGAAATGAACCACAGGATCCTATATAAATTAAATTAATAACACGATGGGAGAACTGTAGAAAGCTGCCTGGCTTGAGACAAGAAGCATTTTTGCAATTAGACTTTTTACCATGACTAACATTGAATACTTAATGACAAACATTGATGCTCTGAAGTCTTGACAAATCCTATTGTGTTTTGTTGTAATTCCTGTTTTCTAGCATATTTACAAAGAAGGCACCATAACTGGAAAACTGTATCATCTACTAACAATATCTTAAGAAACAAATCAAAACAAACAGTAAAGCAATATATTCAACCAGTTACTCTGCAAATTTAAGTTAGGGTTCTCTTTAAATTTACTGGCAAATGTGGCCTTGTATGGCAAATTAGCCTGCTACAAACATTTTTTTTGTACCTTACTTTCATGCAAACCAAGAGGTAGCTCCTGGATGCCACCACAAAAAAACTATCAAATGAAGAAGCTGCCTTACATACTATAAATCATAAATATGCAATAAATAATTTCTGAATTACAGAAACCCTGATCTGAGAGCTTGGAAAATTTGCAGAAATTTCCTTGCTGTTTTCATCCATGGATTTTGAAATTCGAATCCGATGAAGAATCAGATAAACAATTCTTCTAAAATTTAACCGATTTCACTTTTATAAAGGATTCTTAGATTTTTTTAATTAAAATATTAGACCTTGGTAACAAAATACAGAAGACTGCAAAAATCTAATTTAATGTCATGTTTTACTCCTCTAACAAAGCTCCTTTCTGACAAAGACAAGAAAAAATTGCATGCAGAAAAAGCCTTGCATATCAAGTCCACAAATCCTGTCCCTTTCGCCCTGCGTGCACACGTGACTTGTTCACAGATAGGCAAAACCAAGAAATTTCAGATTATGTCAGACCACTGCCATACAAGAAAGGAATAACACCTCTGCCTTGCACAGTGCACCGTATCTGCGTATTAACCACAATATAATATGGCACATCCTTGCTATTATATCAGATTACAATTTGACAGTCAATTTGTAGCTCATTGTTTTTGTAGTTTTCTTTCAAAATTTACTATTTTTTTCCTGTTTAAAATTGTAGAATTATCATAACTTTTTGACTAGCTGAGAAAAGTCTTAACCTAGGAGGAAAGAAATGGTAAAGAGTCAACAGAGGAATAAAAGAATGAGATGGAAGGCTTTGCTACACACTGTGACCAGAATAACCTTGAACAATCATGAAGTCAAACAGAATTTCTACAACAGATTTAGAACGAGGCTTTGAGCAACCTGGTCTAGTGGAAGGTGTCCCTGCTGATGGCAGAAGGGTTGGAACTGGATGATCTTTAAGGTCCCTTCCAACCCAAACCATTCCACGATTCTATGATTTTTCTGTCTCTTTCAGTTTAAAAAGAGAAATAGGCACACAGTTAAAAAGCGTAAAAATTTTGCACAATACAAAGATGCTAGTTTCATGTTGTTATAGTGGCTGTAGACTATCTTTTCACAATCTATTAAAAAAGAGGAAATTCAAGTTTTAAAGATTTAAAAGCTGATACTTATATTCCTAGACATTACTACTGCGGAATGCAGGGTGGGGAATATCCAATAAACCTCAAAACTTACTCCAACTCCTTCTGTAATTGCTGGAACTGTTCAGTTATCTTTTTATTTTCATCCTGTAAATTGTTTTTTTCATTCACTGTAATTTACATATTAAAAAAAAAGATTAAAAAAATCAATGCACATATGTTAACATCATATCATACCTAATTTTGTCAGATCCTTTAAGGAAACAGAACCAGTTCTAAAATGTAATACCATACACCCTCTATAGATCACTAAAATTAATTTTCAAGCTAGTCATTAAAAAGATTGTAAAATGATGTGTTAGAAAAGACAAAGGTGTCACAATTACTGGATCATAATACCAGTTCCACACAATCACTAACTACTTTTGTTCATGTACAGTGAGACTGTGTTGTAAAGATGAATGAATTGCTCATTCAGCTCCATGGACGAATTTTGTCCATGTTCCTTAGGCTGAAGACAGCCTATGAAGTATAGAGTAAAAAGAATTCGGTTTTAGCCACTGAAGCAACCAGTTAACTGGAGAGAATGGAAAAAAAAAAAAAAAAACCAACCCCAAAAAACGTTTCTTAAAAATCTGTTAAACATTTTGTCAGAAATTTTTCCCTTACTTAATTTCCAAATTAATTCTGCCCGTACTTCACACAAACTTACTGCATCACCTTCATTTTTTACACACTGTCTAAAATTTATGTAGTGATAGCTACCAACTTTTCTGCTCACTTTAATTTTTATTTTCCTATTCTTATTTTTTTTGTTGTATATTTTACCTCTGGATTATTCTTGATTGACCTTTTTTGCTGCTTGCAGGAAATACATAAATTGTCATATAGATCTGAATTCAAACCCATGGAAGACTACTGTTCTGTCAGACAGCGTTCAAGGTTTGTAACTAATGGGTCTCACCTTGACTTTTAAGGCTCAGAGATATATTCAAAGATTGGTTGTACTGTTTATTGTTCATCATCAAACTCAAGAATTCAGTATATATTTATATAAAAAATATCCAATATTAAAAGTCCTTGAAAAATTGAGATATTTCATATTAGTAGAGAATCCAGTATTTATATAATTTAAGCACTGAAAAGCTACTTCTGGTGATTTGCTTTTCCCATATTTTAAGTCTCACAGAATGTCTGCTTGTTCTTAATTTTTAAACCCTGTCCTGTATTTTTTAGCACTTTATACAACCAATCTTTACAAACTCTCCTTATGAAGACATTTGTTGTGTCCTGCCTTCATGTTAAGCCAAAACAGTTTATTTTCTCCTGTCCCATATGTACGACTTCCTGATTTCAAAATGAGCTGGCTACAAGCTCCCTGGCATGAAACAATTCAGAGGGTTATGTGAAGGTTATGGGTTACTGCAGTTGAACTCCAAGACCAACTACAGGACACAAGATGGACCCAGGAAACTCTGTTTGAACTTGCTACTTTGTGATCACCAGTTACTTTTCAAGTTAGGGATTCCTTAGGAAAACTGATAATCAGTCATTCTATGCTTCAGCTGTAGGAATAAGCAGAAGCAGCCATGTTTTATCTACAGTAGCTACTTTACATTAAGGTTTTCCACATCAGTTCACTTTCAGTATCAGCACTTCAATCTAAGAACATGGGTCAGATGACTGGTAATTGGTATGTTACATATTTTCAGACTGTAGAATTAAGTATCCCCCATCTGAATTTGGGCTTACTAAACACACCATATATAAAATACATCAAGTTACAGCAATTCACAAGGAACTAGTTTACAAAATGCTAAGTTTTCTCTTCAGACCCATGGATAAAACTCACTAAGCTCAGTGATAAGTTTAAGATTCTGCTGCCGGATATTTTCAAACTCTTGCTGCTTCTTTCTCATATGTTCTTCAGTTACAGCACAGCGATCGCATAATCCCGCTCTTAATCTACAATAAAATTAAAAGAAAGTTCCTCTGTTAAGAAAATATTATCATACATGAAGCAGATACTCACACTTAACTGGCCTTTTGAATAACGAAAACCAGAAAAATTCTCACAATGACACAGACCACCACTAAGTACTGGGGTTTTATATGCTGACATAGCAATACTTTGAATTTCTGAACAATCTAATACTGCAGGTACTAACGTTTGCATAAATAACTGTAGGTACTGGATAGTTCCAAAGCAACATGCATTACTAATGAAGTGGAGCATGCTATACCTTGCCACTGAAAGCCTCTATGAGGCATCCTACTAAGAGTACCGTCAGACATAAATTACCATTCATTATAAGTAAAGTTCAATCAAGCAAATACAAATAAGCAAATCATTTCAGTAAATATCATTACTACTACATCTAGAGAAGGATCTATCACTGCCATTAAGCAAAGTAATAAAATAAAAAGGACAAATGGTAAGTTTGCTCTGTAACAAATACCAAGCAAATGTGAAACCCTTTTATCTTTAGATACAAATACTTAGAAGTGGATCCAAAAGTCCACAGGAGGCATTGCCTCCACTGTTTAAAGCACATCTGCCATCAGAAAAGGACTTGTTATGATTATTCCATCTTACCTGACACATTCATTCCTACAATGAAATGTGTGTTTATTTTACAGGTGATAGCTTTTTATTGTGTACCAGAAGTAAATACACCAGTTAACAGTATTACCTAAGAGAAAACCACAATGTATTTTGCCTGCTAAATAAGAGAATGATTGGTTAAGAGTTCTGCATTGCTGCTGCTAGCACATGAAGTATTTAAAACCCCCCAAAAAACAAATAATAAAAATATAATTCAGTCAGAAGAATCTGAATTCTAAATTTTATTTAAAGCACACTATTTGGATTGTATTAGAAAAGGACTAGTTTACAGAAAAAAAACCCAACTTGCAAAGTATCCAGAGCTACTCTGTAAGACCAAAACACAACAAACCCCAAAGCTAAGAGACACTACTTCACCTGTCCTCTAAAACCTTGATAGTGTCATGAAGTGCTTTTTGCTGTTCTCTGAGCTGCTGGTTCTTGGTATAGAACTCTTCAAGCCTCTCTGCATCCCTAAAATCAAATAGAGAAAAAGTTAGTTCTAGTTTTAAATTACAGCTATTAGTTTTTCAATAGAGAATTTTCTCTGGCATGTTTCTTTCCTATTCTTGGGAAAGGTGATTTTTATCAGCACAAATATTAAGATGAAGATAAATGAAGCAAGCATTTCTGATTAATGGTAATTTAGAAATGTCTGTGTTAGGAAAAGAATAGCTAGTTTCTAACTCATATTACAGTTGAGCTTCTGTTGAAAAAGCTGATTTTTGCTCAGGAGGAAAATCAGAGTTGATGACAGTCAAGGCATAAAAGCCAACAGTATTCAAGCAACAATACTGGGGAAAGTAAGCTCAAGCACAGCTCTTATTCTACTGTGTTGCTGAGCTGTTGGAAAGCTACCTGGGGACTTTTACAATCGGGTCATTTTGGTCTGGTCTTAGCAGTGAGTGCTTCTTGCAGTGTGGCAAGCCACATTAGGTTTGTAAAGCTCTGACAAGTCTTTAGATCCATTAGAGGTTTAGTTCCTCAGGAAGCAAGTTCCTCAAGTTCTCAGAATCTATAGAACATAAATTCCCATAATATGAATACGAGGAAGAGAACTCTCTTCCCAAAAACTTCAGAAATAGAAGATCTTGGGGAAAATACCTTCTCTAAAAGCCAGGACTATTTAATTAACATGGAACATTTCCTCCTCAAAATTGCTAAGTAAAAGTAGCAACATTAATTTCCCAATTTTAGCTCCCCTCCACTTTTACTATCAGATCACAACACCTCTTCCAGACGCAAATAAGGTACGAGCAGCAAGCAAATATTTTTTTTTTCCACAGGGAAATTAACTTTCAGGAAAAGGTAAGCAGCTGAATCTATGTAACAAGCAATGACTAAATTCTGAGAATTCATTCCCAGCTCTTTTTTTTTTTTTTTTTTTAACCGTGGAATCCTTTGTGTATTCCATTAAAGTCCGTGTTTGATTTCAGTGTGCTTGAGATGGATTATTTGAGGAGGCCGTGAAATTGGCTCAGAAAAAGCTGCTAAGCACACACACAACAGGAAATGAAAACATATTTACTAACTTGTTGATACAATTCTTTTACATAGACATACTTTTCAATTGGCATTATCCCTTTAAGTCAAACACATTTTGATATTGCTGGTCTTAGAGTAATACAAGAAATTAACAAACATGGGTCATAAAGTGAATGGGACAGCACCTGCTAAACATGGCTCAGATTTTTGGTTAGGAAGGCACTCTGCATCATGAACAGTCTCTGACCTAGCATTTACAAGTCATTAGCTCCGGTGCTGAAGTGGGATACAAAATAAGGTGCTCATTGTCAGCTGATTACCAAGTCTGAAATACAAAACCTCAGGTATTCAGATGCACCGAGGAGAACAAGACTTCCTATGTACAAGTATTGCATCTACAATGTGGTAATTGTAGAAAGATTCCAACAAACAATAATTAAACCATTTGGTATGCCTTCAGTCACATCACTGATAATATTCACCATCTAGAAAATTAATTGAACAATTTCAGATTTCAGAACGTGGAAGCAACTAATGACACAACAGGTTAAGTTAACAATAACAACAAGATATAATTTCATCCTTTTAGATTAAAAGTGAAATAACTACTTCATTTATGAATTATACAATAAAAATAACAAGATGTTAAATCGACTTTTTTCCAGGAAAGTAAGCGTAGCCTCTAAGAACATAGCACCAAATATTTCCTAGCCGAAAGCCATCTAATATAATTTAATATACTAACATAAGTATATTCCTTGTGATACTGCAATATCAATCTTAATGTTCAGAAAGCATATATTTAAGATGTAAACAATACATATGCTGTTTGGATTTTAATGAAAAATGTTACAACATTCCATGACATAAGCTGAACTCAAAATCTTGATAAAGTTCATATGAATTCATATTTCCAAGTGACTCTATTGTCACTTTTGAAATTATTATTATTTGTGAACATTTATGCAAATTAAACAGCAGATGCAAATAGTATACACTGTGTTCTACTACTGTTGAGATTAAAGAAGAAGCTGCAAAAAAGCTGACAAATCTTGATGCTGAGAAGCAGGTGTACATGCAGGGGAACAGCAAGTTAGCCACACAGGTACTCCTGGGTTTGTAAACCCTGCTGAGGTTTGGTGAATTGCTTGGCAAATGCAGGGAATCCTGACGGCACCAGAATAAGGTGGATGCTGTTGTGGAAGTGATTAATCAATCTTTCCTTTTGTGACCCTGTCCTGAACTGTTCCTTCAGCTGCCACTGCTATCTTCTAGCAGCTTCCCTGCAGCCTTTAGTCCTCCGAAAGTGCAAAGAAAACCCTCGCACCTGCTTGCTCTGCAAGCATCAGAGACACAAGTCACAATCACTGTGCAGAGAAAAGCCAAATCACAGGCAATCATCGAGAGCCTTCACAGAAGAGCACTGTATGAATGCAGCTGAAACGTGAGAAAACGCAACACAGTGCAGGCTCAAAGTGATACTGTGGATTACCAAATGCCAGCAGGACATGCAATGTTTAACTGAAATAAGCAAAACACAAGCTCAAAGGAGGTCTGAGCACTATGAAGGATAAACAAAATCCAAAAAGCTATCTAGGAAAGAGCAACACAGGCACTACTTTCTTCCAAAAGCCTAATGAAAAGGAACAAGAACAATTTTCCTGGAAGTGAGACACGGTTATAATTAGAGAAGAATAGTTATAGTAAAAGTAGACAGCAAGTTAAGTATGTACTGTAGTACAATCAAATTATACTAGAAAACCCAGTATCATTATAAGATGCATTTACATACTTCATGTTACTGGAAAAGGAAAGACAGATTCCACTAAAGGGAATTTACTGCTATGGAAAGAACACCTTTGTTTCCCTCCCAACCAGAAATGTAAGCACATCAGGGAGTTTAGACACTATCAGTCAAAAATGCTTGAGTTACTATTGTACAAGAAAGCACATGACAACCTAAATTGTTTAGACTAGATAAGGGTTATTTCCTGCTTATACAATTTGAAAAATGTAACTAAAAAAGAGACCACTAAACAAACTAATAGGAATTAATGAGGAAGAAAACTGACTAGACGATAGAAATGTTAATTCTGAAAAAGCTTGAGAGCACTGTGGCCACACTTTAAAACTAAGACTGTGTATCTTTTACTTCAGATGACAATGCTGGGAATGCAAATATGGAGTATTTCTGCTAATTTTAAGAAGAGTTTAATTTCTTTAACATAGCTAATATAATTATATTGTTTTCCAAAATGGAAAAAGATCAAGTAATTTATTTTCATTCCTCCTACACAGCACTCTATATAAAGTGCAACTCATAATACAGGTCATATGTAATATTAACATAATATTAATGCAATTAAACCTGTAGTAAAAAAATCAAATAAATAATTATATTAGCATATCTCTTATCATTTAATCAAACGTGGCTTTAGTCAGCAGAATGAAAATAAAAGCTGATTTAATGCTGTAATTACATATTTCGATTCTACTGTATGTGTAAACCTTGTAATTTAGATTTTTTCCCCAAATTGCTTCTAATGAACAGAACTAAAAATTAGTACTAAATGTGTGACTGCAAAACAAGTTATATATGTCTCAAAATATAAGAGTTGAGTGAAAATTAGCAAGGTTACTACAAGAAACCTTACTAAATGGCTGAAAGCTGAGTTAAGGCACAACACCTAATTCTAATGTAGCAAAAACCAAAAAATTTCTAAAAAAGTTGCCTCCTTGTCTTGTCACTTACTTCTCCTTTACAGACCTGACCTCAATTTTAAAATGCCTCCCCAATTATCTTTTGTATTAGAAATGTCAACATCTTGATAGGCATCCTAGAAATACTGTACCTAAGAAAACTTTACAAGTCATTTGCTCCAGGAAGGCAAATCTAGTGTTCAGGTTACACACCCTATGAAGAGTTATATATGTCACTAGATGACTTCAGCTGAATTATTGAACTCCAGGAAACCTCAATTGATCTTACAAGAATTACAGCTCATTAAGGGTACTCAGACTCTCTTTTAATAAATTTGATCATTAGAATGAGTACTTACAAGCATCTTTCCTTTTTCAACTTAGATATTTTCAGCTGTAAGCCTGAAAAGGGGAAAGAAGAAAATACATGTTATAGAATTCTGATTTAAAAAAAAAAAAGAGGGAAACAAACTAACTCTGTTTTTGCCAATGAGATCTGCAAAAAAAAAAAAAAGGAAGTGTGTCGCTAATTTGAAGAGAAAAATGGTACACTCTGGACTTTCTAAGTATGTTCTACAGGATCTTGGAAATAAAGATAGCTATTATGATCTTTAGAATATAGGGACTTCCCAAACAAACACGCAGATTCCCACTTAAACAGGTATAAAAGCATCTTTGTAAAAAAACCCACACATGAGTACCAAGCACTGTCAATATATTTTCATTGACTACGCCTTTGTAAGTAGCACAAAATACATCCTGTGTGCACATAAACGCATAATGCTACACTTGACATGTAGCATCCAACCACTGCTGAAAACATATTACAATGTATACGCATAAAGGAAACATTAAAAATACATGATTCAAGATTTTAAAGCACAATACACTCTACTGGAGGTATGCTACCAGACCCTCGCAGCCAAAGCTTCTTTGCAACATCCTGAGGTGAAATGAGGAATGGTATTTCACCTGTGGCCATTATCCCACTAAGGCCCACGCACTCCTAAATTTATGTTCTGTGCAGAAGTAAAAAGGTTTGCAAATACAACTGATGCTCTTGGCAGGAGTGGCCAGCTGACAGCCCTGGGGCCAGACAGCAGATCAGCCAATATGCTTGCAAGGGTTTGGGTGCGCACAGGGGCGGGAAGATAAAGGTGCTTTAAGTACAGAAGAGCTTAACAAGTGGGGTGTAGTGCTATGGAAATTTATGTGATACTACCCCCACACAGCTGGCCACTCCTATTCCAAATAAATGGTCAGAAATAATCAGACTTCAGCAGCTTAACATTTTCTTAAATACACATCCAATAGAAATTTTGGTAAGACACCAGAAAGGAACGTAACACAGTTTTTTCCTAATGTCATGTTTTCTTCCAAATATGAAAAGTTGTGAGCAGCTTCAGTTTGAATACGAGGTGTCTTGTGAGCTTTCTTGCAAAGGCATTAGTCATTTAGGATAATGTGATAAACTTATGAATCCAGAACATTATTAAGAAAACTTCAGACAATTTTGAATTTAAACCAAAACACATACCTGATATTACATCTCATTATAGAAAATGTAAGTTAAGGACTTCTTATTTCTCTCCCCTACCATGCTCAATTTGGAATAGCTCAAAGGGGAAAACTACTTATTCTTCAGGCCACTTACAAAGTAACAGCCATGCCAGCCAGAGCCTCAGTGAGCCCATGCCACAGACTGCTACAAGATGCCAATGAGACAAGGAGCTACAAATGCACAAAGACTACTTAAAAAAAAAAAGTTCTTAAGAAATATAGCAAGATTTATTTTATCTCTAAGTGTTCAACACCTGTAAGATGTTATGTTCTATCATGCAGATCAGCATAGAAAGAGGGTTTATTTTTTTTAAGTAGTTGCTATTCATCAAGTCAATTAGGCATCTGCAATTAGAACCCCTATAAAGGGTGCTTTAATGCTGCTCCACGCCCATCGGAAGGAATGAAGCTGCACAACAATGCATCTCCTGTATGAACAGGTAGTCTGTTCAGCAAGTATTTAGGACTAACATTGGCAACCTGAGCCACAAATTGAAGAGGCAGCGCTCAAAAGGCCCAGTACTGTGCTACAGGTAACACTATCTCCCCTCTCACCTGAATTCAGGAGGAACCAAACTAGTCACTTAAAGGTTGCATTTATTCTTAATTCAAATGACTGCAATGAGAAGGCAGGAAACCAGTTTGCTACATTTATCCAAGAGCATTGGATTACTACATTGGGTGTAATCTCTTCCTTTTGCTTTTCCAGGGAGGTTTTAGGCATACTATTTAAAAAGCTTTGCTTTTTAAGATTTCCTTATTTAACACCTCTAGTGAGCATATAAACTTATGTGGAACTACACCACGTACGTTCCAAGTTCAATTTCATCTTTCACACAATATTTCAATGGAATAGACAATCTGCAGGCTATATAGATCTACATGACCTAAAGCTCCTAAGTACTTTAGTAAATCACACTGTTCCCATTATGTGATGGAGACTTTCTTTAAACTATTATGAGACAGATTAATTAAAACCACAACACTACTTTATGAAACTTGCAACTTGATTAGACTATGTACCTGTAATATTTCAATTAATGTCTATGAAAATGTATGTTCTGATTAATTTTCAAATGCATTAAATCAACTTTTTAAAAATTGACAGTGCCTGGGAAGACTAAGGCATCTTTATCGCTAAAGTTTTCTCGGAACGGGCCAGACAAGCTTCTGTCAGCAATGACACAGACATAATCCTACCTTAAGGGTATAGAGATGGACTAGATGACCTCCTAAGATCTCTTCCAGCCCTGTTTTCCCTAATTATTTACTTCTGAAGAACTTTCAGCCATTTCCTTTCCTACAGCAATCTATCACTGAGATCGCTTTCTTCATAATTTTCTCTGCATCTATAACTACAGTTTTTTCCCTGTTGATATCTTCTGCTTTTCAGAGGTAAGGAATAATTGAAAAAACCCTAGGCTATTCCTTGTACACAAAACTCTCCTCACATTTCTATGCTGAAATAAGTTTCTTCTTAGTATAGAGCTTTAGACTTAAATTCATGCTCAGGAACCATGTTGACAAGACTCACATGCAGCAAGTATCCATATAATTATGTTGAGTTAGATGCAGGTATTAATACCTGCAGAAACCAGTCACTTTATAAACAGCGTTATTAAATTCATTTCTAATTTGTGAGCGCTATGCACATATCCCACACATTCTACACACAGGAAATAACAGTAAATATAGTTCTAATGACCATTATTCTGAGTTTCTGAGCACTTCTAAATTCCATGAAAAGTCAACTGACATTGACCATGCGGAACATTTTTGGAAACTGGGTTGTAGGAGTCCTGCCCATTGTCACATTATGAATTTGAGAGAAAATGATAGCTATTTTGTCTGAAGAGGAACAAAATTGGTAATTTTTTGCAAGTCATCAGTTTAAAAGAATAAGAAGCTTGGGTTGTTTAGCTAACATGGTAGAAAAATACACCCTTTACAACATAGTAATATAAAATCTCAATAAAATCCATTTCAAACTGTACGAGTTTGAATTATTCTCTAGTCTATATTCTATAGGTATATAAACATTAGAACTTGCATAACATGACTGACCATTTCAAGCTCATGTGTCATAATGGATTCATGGATTCGTAACGAATAAGAATTCCACCATTACAATGTTCAGTACACTGTGCGCTGTACATGCAAAGAGCCTGTTCTTCAACTCCTAACTTTCCCTTAATCTGCCTTCCACCATCTTTAAAATAATTTTTTTTGCTGACATTTAGATTGGAAACTCATGAGTCAATTTTAATTCTTATTTATAGACTTCAGAAACAAGCAAAGTCCAGGCAAGCCTGTGTTTGATGTTTCTAAAATATCTTCCAGTACCATTTTCTATAAGAGGATCCCCACCTTTTGAAAAAATTAACTATCCTTCAGGCATGTCTTTGATGTTATCATGGAAGACCTAATTTTACCTAACACGGTGCGGGACATACTGACAAAGGGCTAGGCATGAAAAAGACTGCCTAGTGGCAAAATTACCCAGCCCCACCCAGCATGCATTCTAAAGAGTATCTTCACTTGCATAAAGAAAACCAAAACTTTAAAGTCACGTGCTGCACATCCCAAGAAACTAGAGAAGGGGTCATTTAACATTACCCTCTACATTAGAGCTTTTTATTTGTTCAGTTTTTGTTGTTCAGACATGCCATAGATTGCCAGATCCCATTCTGTCAGTACTTCCGCATTTATCTGCAGTTGACATCACACCCACTC
This sequence comes from Caprimulgus europaeus, assembly GCA_907165065.1. Next base: position 50,090,561 of record OU015525.1, read on the forward strand.
GAAAAGAACCATCAAGAATTAAAAAAAAAAAAAAGGAGAAAAAAGACAAAGTCATTAAAAAAATAAATAAGATTTTTTTGTGTTTTGGGACACAACATAAAATATATTTTTCATATGGTTCTACATACTTCTTTTGATGTAACAAAATGCCATTATTATCTGGTACATCTTTCCTTTCAGTTGCTGAACTGATAGAAGTTTTTTCACTTGGGGTTGGTTTTATTGTTTGTTTTTTTTTTTAAATTACTAACACAGTGTCAAGGCCCAGAGTTGCAAATGGTTGAGTCAAGACTTTCAGTGGGAGGTATGAAACATCTATACATGATAAAACAATTCTCCACACTTTTTGAAATTAAGACGTGATAACTGGATCTAAATGGACAGACCTGGAACTGTTTTGAGGCTGGTGGAAACAACGAAGGCCACTGGAATGGTCAGGCTACAAAGATCCACTTGCCTGACTAAAGCTCTTAATCACAGATACTCACATGCTTTTATTCCAGCCTAATATAAACACTGTATCAAGCATAAGGATATACCTGTTGGAGGATTCAGTCAAATACTGTTCTAATTCCATCCAAAAGAATGGATCGTGTCACTTAGGATTAGCAGAACAAAATCTTAACTACTTATGAAGTATTTTTATCAAAACATTTTATGAAAACTACTTGTAAAACAATATTATAATAAGAATCTAAATATATGGTGCAATAATTCATCTTTGAGTGTTATTAATTTCCTGCACTACTGAAGAATGAACAGATGCTAACAGTCAATCCATAGTACAATTGATATCACAGGTCACAAAATATAATGCAAGAACAAGCAACAGAATTATAAACTTTGTTGAAAAAATTTAGATCACTAAAAACTGAAGAAACACTTTTCACTTCAGTAACACTAATTTGCAGTGGTATTTTGCACAATTTGGAAGAAATAAACAACACAAACTAGTTTATCTGAAATGACTAAATCAAAAGACAAAAGTAAAAAAGAAAAAAATCCCACTGGATAACTTGGTTTGGAAACTTTGAATCATAATCCATTAAAGGTAAAGTAATGTTTAAATATTTCCTAAGCAAACACAGGTCCCAGGTAACATTATGCTACTTTTTCTTCAGCTGACCCAGCAAATCATTTACACTTGTTGATAATTTGTATCTAATCCTGTTAAGCCAGGCGTAAGTGGTCCGTCTGTAAGGATCATTAGTAATGATACAGTCCCACTTTCCACATAACTTCAAACATTTAAAAATCTATTTAAAATCTGTTCCATGCAGATGAACTGGTACTCTGGTTCAGAGTTTTGCTGTGGTTACAGCCAGCCTTCTGTGAACCCAAACTTTCAACAACTTACCTTGTACTTCTTTATCATGACATTCTTTCAGTTTGGACCACAATTCCTTGAAGAAATCTCCCGTAGGTTCTGCAGAACTGGGGCTCCCACAACTTCCTCCAGATGCATTCATCTTGGTGTTTAATGCTCCCAGCTTCTTTGACTTATTTGTAGAACTGGCTCGCTCTCACACTTCAAGTTTTAAATTACATAGTTATGAAGCCATTCCTGAAGACAGGTGTACGCCTGTAATGACAGATCGACAACACTTACAGTTACATTTATCAGAGTATAACTTGCAGCCATGGATGAAACACAAAGCTTACTGCCTCTGCTTGTCAATTTGTACTGATATACTGACAGTCATCCTGAAAGCGTGGAAGATGCTAAGTATTTTGCTACAAGTAATTATAAACCAACAGAATGTTCTCCCCTATCCTTACACAGCTATCAACTTAAAATTAGATTAAGATGCACAGGAGTCATCATTCTATTCCTACATAAAGCTACAGTTAAACAGAATTCTGATTTTCTAAGAGTAAGCCATGCTTCCAAAATCTGTCAGCAAAAATACTTGTCTAAAATTTTATCAGAGATGTATTTGTGTATATACATCCTTTACACAAACATGGGTTCAAATGACACCCTTCTGAAAATAAAAGCTCATATCCCCTTGAAGTCTTTGTGACTCTAAATTGAAATGATTCCCACTCCCTGATGAAAATGAAATAGCAGAGTAATCTCAAAATTTATAAATCTCTAGAACATTAGTATTTGAACAGAACTACCAAAGTCGGAAAGCACTGTCTCAAAAGCCAGACTGCCTACACAAATCAGAACAATCTTACCCATAATACTCATTTGTTTTGAAGGGTTTCTTAGCACAGATGACGCCCTCGGGTAAACTACAGAGGAAGCATGGTACTCAGATCTGGGTCTGAACCAAGGGAAGACTCAATTCTATTGTCATTGGGTGTCCAATACTGAAATACTCGGGTAACCTCTCTGTCCTGCACTTCCCTGTGTGTGAAAATGGACATTCTGCTTACCCCATTTTAAGGTGGTCCATTTTAAACAAACCCTTTTGAACAGTGACTGTGTCATTACCAGGTGGACATAGCTATCTCTACGACTCTGCAATATAAATTACAACACGAAAAAAAGAAATCTAAGGTATTTTGTACTATTCCTAAAGTAGCAGCCTGAGCAAGCAAACCACAGTGTCTATACAGACAAATAAAATGAGCAACTGACTCTCAAATTTTTCAGGCACAAGTTATAGTTGTAGTTCAGATGGTACAAACTCTACAATTAGTCAAGAACCTGCATTTCCCATCTTGAGAGCCTTTAGCAACTTAGAATATCTTAGTGCAGCTAACGGTTTAGTGGATCCTCTAGATTTACCATGATAAAATGTTCAGTCCAGTGGTCAGTGACCTAGTGTAGGGCCTGGAGGCCTTGGCTTTGGTCTTCTTTCTCATAGCTCTGTGCAGTCTTAGGCAAGTAACTTTTCTTTCAGTCTCACTGTCTTTAAAATGGAATAAAAATAATTCCATAAATGGAACAAAGCATTACTCTCGACAACACAGGAACATTTGAACTCTATATCATAAGGATACTTAAATGCTACAGTAATGGAGCAGATAGGACCCTCAATAACCATTAGGTAGCTCCACATTAACATGCTCCATCCATAGAAAATTCAGTGTTCACTTCAGTACTTGGTTTCAAATTAGGTAATGTTCTTATATTAAGAGAAGTCCTTAACAGAAAATAAATTACCTTTTGAAATGAGCAATGTCTACAATTCTTCAGCAGAAGTTGAACAGTGATCTGCTTGCACCTTTGCAGCTGAAATGCTCCACTTTGTGTGCAGTCACATTAAGCCATCTTACAATGCTTCTTTGGGGAACCAATTGCCTTCTAACATTAAGAATGTCTTTTAAACTCTTATTTTTCTACCTTTAATAACAGATATCTCAGAAATCATCCTTTTCTCTGTCAAGTGCTAGGGTAGTCAAATCAACAAGCTTGCTCTCACTTACTGTCTTGGATTTGAGTATGTCAGGTGAATCAGTTTCAAGAAAAGGACATCTGACTCTAGAATTACTAAAGCTGTCCCTAGTGTTTTTATTTTGGTTCTTTCCCCCCCCCCCCCCAAAGATGATTGTAAGAATAAAATTGCACAAAACTTGCTCAGAGTTTCTGCAAACGATTAGTACATCAACTGAATACAAACAGTGAAAAAAAGGGCAATGAGTTTTTCCCAAGCTTCACATGCTTTGAGATCTCAAAATGATACATTGCTTTCTACAGGTGTTCAACCTGCCTTCAAATTGAGGGCCCCCAAGAAGCATTCAAGTGGAGCCTTTGACAGGCTGAGCATTTGCACAGATGTAAAAGGCATTGGGTGATGCCAGCTTCTTAGCTTAGTCTCCAGTCCTAAGAAAGGACTTTCCAGTCCTTAGGAAAAAACCGCCTGGGCTGGATGTACAGACACTTGCAGGCAGGGAGCGAACTGCAGAGGAGGGAAGGAAGCACAGGGGCAGCCCCGCTGCCAAAGGTGCTGCGGCCGTACACAGGCGGGGAGCAGGGCCACTCTCTCGACTAACCCTTCCACAGAACAACCTAAACGCTTCTATTTCCCTCTTGCTCCAACCAGCAACTCCTTCCAGTGCCGTGAGACTCTGCGGAGCTTCACGAACGGCCGCCGTCCTCTCTCCACGCGCCTCCCGCAGCAGCGGCAGCCGGCACCGATCAGGCCCCGAGGCTGCTCACCTGTATTTGCGCTGCGCTGACGGAACACACCGCCGCTCAGCGCCTCCGGAGAGCACAAACCCTCCGGAACCCCTGACCCTCCCCACAAAGCCCGAGCACCAGCTGCTCCCACCAGCTCAGCTCTCCTCTACCTCCCGCCGGGGATTATTTTTCTCTTTCCTTTCCCTTTGCACGAACACGATGCAGAGAACTCACTCGTGAGGCACGCCGGGTGCTCTGGGGAATCCTGTCATGACCAGCGCCCGAGAGTTCCCTTGCCAGGCGGGAGCAAGCACCCACGCCTCGGCCGCCCCAGCTTCCCGCCCGGGAACCTGAACGGCAAAGGAGGGGTGGGCATGTCCCACACGCCCCTTCTCCCGAGCGGCAGCAACGCCGGCCGGTGGCTCCGAAACGGAGGGAACGGGCAAGCGCCGGGAGCTCCCGGCGGAAGAGGGGACGGTGTTTGCGACGTGCCCCACGGGAACCCAGGGGGCCGCGGGGAGGCCCCGCTCGCGGCGCGGAGCTGTGGCGGAGCCTGTCCCCGCAGCGGAGCGGAGTTACAAGCCCGCGGCCGTTACCAGGCGGCGGCGAGGAGAGCGCGCGCCGTTACCTGGTTGGCTGCCGGCGGCTCCGCGTGAAACGGCGGGAAAAGGGAACGCCGGAGCCCAGCGCCTTTCCTGCCGCGGGAGGCGGGGACAGCGCAGTTCTCGCGAGGCTTCCGCGCTGCTCTCGCGAGAGCGGGGCTGTCAGAGTCTGCGGGAGTGGGGGCCGTGTTCCCCGCCGCCCCTTAAGGCAACCGGCCCCGGGAGGAGCTGCCGCCGCCGTCCCCGCCCGGCGCTGGACTGCCACGGGCCTCGCCATTTGAATCATTCGTCGCATCCGACAGGCGCTGTCCCAGCCCGCTCCTCAGCCTGTCTGTGGCCTGGCGTGCGGTATTTCCACAGAGAGCAGCCAGGAGAAAGCCAAGGGGACGAGCCAGGCCTTGGCTGGTGGCACCGTTAAGCACTGCAGCGGGCACAGAACGCTATGGAGAAGCACGGGGCTGTGTGAGAGCCTGCATTAAAACAAATGCTGGCCGTGCTGAGGGAGCCAGCCTGAAAGAAGTTCTTGCTGATTTAGATGTAAAGAGCATCTTCAGGATGTACTACTGCGGCAGAAGCGGCCTTGCCAATATTCAGGCTGTGCTGCCAAATCTACCTTTTCCGCAGGACTTGTAGTCCGCTGACTGCCGGGGTTTACACACAGAAGATGTATTTGCCATGCTGTCCCCCTCCCCCTTCTTCATCTTCCATGAGTCTGTCATTTTAGCATAGAGCAGAACAGCCTAGAGAATAATGTTTTATGTGAATATAAAACCAGTATTGTAATTAGTATGGCATAAGGCTCATGTAATTTTTATAGCATAAGGCAGCTGAACATCTGTGTTACTTTGGAGATTTTTACTAACATAATTTTTTTGCCCAAATTGCAAATCGATTTTCTTTCATTCATTGGGACCAACCATTCTGTCTTTCATGAGATAAACGCCTTGATTTTTAGTTTGTAGTTCTCCTTAGTAATGAAATAGAAACAAGTTACAGTTTTTCACTATTACTGTTCTGCCTTTGCACAATTCTACTGGGCCATTTTAGTACGTATAGGGACAATTGCAGATAGCTTAATGACGTGATTAGAGGACACAATGGTGATCAGTTTGCGGGAGCCAGTGCTGCAAACACATACTTTTGAGATTATTAATAGTGGTATGAAAAAAGTTAGGTGTTCAGGTATTTAGTAATTGTTAGAAGCGCTTCTATCTTACTCTTGTTGCATTTTTCAGATATCTGGAAAGTGTCATAAATATGGAGCTACAGGTAAATAAAGCTGGATCCGAAATACTATTTCAACATTTCTGAAGTATTTTGAAATTCTGTCAGACAGGAGTCCAACACAACCCATGATTAAGCAGGCTTTAAATCTGTTGTTCGCCTTTGTTGAAAATACTCTTGGTTTCCCATCTAATATGTACCTTGAATTCTGAAGTATTTTGAAAAATCTTGTCGTTAACTTTTCTGCTCATTCCTCACCAATGTTTAACCACATATTTTTCAATTAAAATAAAATTAATCCCATGTTCAGTAGCTCAGCAACAGATTATTTACATCATAAAGCTGATCCATTTTATCAATACACATATGGTAGAGCTAAAATTAGCTACATCTCGTGGAAGAAATGGTCATGTTAGGTTGTGATAGACACTAATTTTCTTAAATAATGCTTGCTGGCAGCTTTTTATTCTAATTTTGAAACTTCTGTAATCTAAAAGTTTGTGATGTGGGAAAGTAATAATTTCCTCAGTTAAGAGAAACAGATGTCTTAAATATATACAGAGATCTGATAAATAGCAATAAAATAGCCCTCTTGCCGATTATTCAGGTTTACCATAAACTGGACCTTTCTTTCTGTTTATAGGAAGCACTCTGGAAAATAATTATGTAATCCATTTTATTTCCCAGTAAACTATGTGAGCAGTTTATTCTCATATTCTCTCATGTTGAAGTTTACAGTAAGATTAATCTATTGACTTCTACAGTGTTACTCTTATCTACTAACAATAAATGTCAATGGATTAAGACCAGCAGTTGAACTTAACCTTTATCTCCCTTCCAGATGTATTTAATTTTATGTATTCCATAATCACATACTTGGCCACCAGTTACTGAATGGTCCCTGGCTTGTTAAACACACTCGAACATTACTGCAGAGTCTGATATTCCACGTTGACTTACGTTGGATGCCTTAAACTGGCTAGTCTAACTGGAACTGCATCTCATTCACCTTGTAAGAGTAAACACACACACCTAGACAATAAAACTGTGGGAAAAATGCTCCACCATTGTTACGCTTGAAGAGATACGAAATTTTCTATGGTGTGATGGCTCATGTCCGGATTTCCAAATAACCCTTAATATGGCACATTAAACTGGGTGACAGAATATTTATCCATGAGCAACTCTGCAAAGAGGGAATCTAATTTAATCCTAGCCTATTTTAGACCTGGCTGGTCTGAAATGTTTAATCTTACTAATAGTATGTGGAGCTGTTGATTTTCAATTACGCTTTAGAGGCGATGGCTTCCTTCTTGATGACATTAGTTGACAACAAATCAACTAGTGACTGAATTTCTGTTGTGAGAGTACTGCAATCTTGCAGCACAGATAAAGTAAACAATAGCCTTTAATTGACACACACCCCTTTTCGAGGGGTAGGACAGAGGCTGCATCAGCGTTTCTAACCATTCAGGTAGCAGAAGGTGCCCTAGATCATTGCATATGTATACAGAATAGGGTTAAAAGAGATCATAAAGCTTATATTTTTTGCTTCTATTAACTTAAATTTAGATGCAAAGTTCAAAACCAGCTTTGAATTACACTGGGGAACTCCAATTTAAATATTTTAATTGCTTTAAACACAATAAATAATATGTAAATACATCACTTTTCCTGTATATGTGTATATATATATATACGGACACATATATGTGTGCGTATATATATATATATATAAAAGATAGTGAAGTCCTTATTTATTTGCATGAGATTTAGTAGATTGCACCTATACGTATATGGCCAATGTGCTCACAACCTCCTTGACTTGCAGATCTGCACTGAGGGACTATTGCTTAACTCTCTAGTCATGTTCTTTTAAAGAACTTTATGTTGCAGTTGCCAGTAAGGACATCAAAGGAGCCCAACTTCAGATGCAGCAAATGGGAGCATGGAGCACAGTTCAGCTGCTACCAAAATGGGATTTGAACCTGGAGTGTAGGAACTGGCAGTCCTCTGAATGGCACAATTTCTTACAGCTGGGAGGGCATACAGTGCACACGACTGCTGTCTGGCACAGGTAGTTGCTTTCTCTGGAAAAACAGGGAGGAGCCAATTCACCCCCACTACTTGAATCTGACTCTTCTCAAGCTGCTTGCGTAGCCACTTTTGAAACCGAGCCAAGATCAAATTCCCTGATGCCAGTAACATTGTTCACTTTAAGAAACCCTCTTCTTTGAAGTGCTTTCACTGCTCCTCATCTGTAGTCAGAAACAAACGGGATTTATTCAACTGAAACTCTCAGGTCTTTTAGAGAGCCTTGATGGAGGAAAAAAAAAAAAAAAAGGCAACCCGAGGGATGCAGTTTCAGGACCCCAGCGCAGTGCTCCTCAGACTCTAAGCAGCAGCATCTGTTTGTGTTAGCAGCATGCGGAAATGTTTTGCTCCTACTGATGTTTCTCAGGTTAACATGAATAGTCTGAGTAGTTATGCATATTTATCTCAGCCGTGGAAGGCTGTTTCAGGCTTGGAAAGCTGAAATAGAAGTTTACAGGTCTGTGTACGAAGTCATGCCACCTACCTTTTACTGTAGTGAACAAGAATTCAGGACAGGAAAACAAGCAAAAGAGGAACAACATATGGGAAATAATATTTTACTTACCTTCAGAGAAAAAAAATTCCCGAACAATGGCCCCTGCCCTTCCTGCCCCCTAAAAAAAAAAAAAAAAACAGCTGAGGAAAACCCAAATAAAACACAACATGTAAACTGGAGAGAAAGGGTGGCAAGCAGTATTTTGAAAAACTGATGCATTTGGTTTGAATTTCATAAATGTGCTGTGCTAGGATCCTGTAGCTTTAGAAATAAAAGCTCTCTTGTAGCATTTTGTAGGCTCCACAGAGAGTCCCTGTGTAAACCATACAGTTCAGCCAGATACAGTTTTTTGTTTTGAAAATGTTTTATTCCTTAGCAAGTTTTCCTTCCATAGCTGATAGCAAAATCAACAGAGATTATAAAAATTAAACATTTTTTCCTGATTATTATTGGCTTCTGTGAGAATAAAAAATTTTCCTTATGTTCTTTTCAGTTTTCCCACACTTTGAAGAACAATTTTTACACGCAGATACAATGCTGCTGAGAAGGTCACTTCAATCTACTATTCATTGAGTTCTTGAGCTGCTCAGGAGGCCTTTTTATTGGCACTTTACAAAAGAATAATAATGTTCATTTTTGCATCAACCTGGAGCTGTCAGTAAACATCTTCATAATTGAAACTTCCTGTTGTGTGACTACCATAAAGTCTTACATAATACCGTATAGATATTTTTATATCTAGTGGTTTATGTCCACTGGAGACTCTGACTGATTTTTTTTTAACATCATGAAAGCGAGCGGTAGTTGTTTCACTTAAAGATAGACAAAATTAAGATTTCCAGGGAGAAGTAAGTAGTTATGTGAGGGTTTTTAAAAAATGTAGTTACACAGATGGCAAGAAGATTCACATTTACTTAAGTTAAAGAGTTATTTTGTCCCAACAGGCATGACAAAACCTGTCTTCATTCCTTTCTATTCAGCTCAGTAAGTACTTCTGTGCTCGAGTAGTTAATCAGTTACCAGATTCCACAGCTTTTGTTTTCACACTGTTTAATTTTTCTTACTTGACACAGAACCTGTGAATGGATTCAGTTGCAGATACAGGTACAACTTTCAGGTCTGCCTGCTCTTTCTGATTAGGACTGCTTTTTGTTACCATTGCCACCACCGTTACTCATTCTAAACAGGTAAATTTCTAATAAGTATATAGAAAGAAAGCAGTAAGACTGACAAGTATGTTTCCTATCTTACCATGAAGCCAATTCTAAATATGTAAATCTAGCTTTAATTAACTCACTCTGTAAAATTGAACAATTAAAAAAGTTAGTCTGGCAAGAATTAGTAACCACTAGTAACCACATCTTACTGTAATGGCACTATGTCTTGTCATGAAAGTGCTGTTACAAAAAAGGGATTATAAAAACACTGTTATAAAAGAGAAGACCAACAGTCAATACCTAAGTGACCTGCTCAAAATACTAAGTCATTGGCAGTGGAGTTTCTGTCTCTCCTGCGCTTAGTTCATTGAACTGTCTCTCCAGTAGATACTCTTGCAGACAGAGCAGATGGTGTTGAGCTGCACACAGAAGGGTCAGAAAGCTGTACTCGCAAAAACCCTGTCAACAAGCACCACAGAGACTGGCAGTACTCAGACACGTTAAGGAGATAGCCATTATACCACTTCAAGCATAAGAGAAATTTTTGCTTAAGGTTATCTTAAATTAATTTTAAAGAAAGACTTTCAAAACTCACCCTTCTGTTTGAATTGTGAAAAGTTCTGTTCTTGATCGGGGTGATAAATATTTACTATTGACTTCCCCTCCAGCTATAAACCTCAAGTGTAAGTAAGATGAGGAAGCCACTGTGGACCACACTAGAGAATGCCGAGAGGAGATCTGCTGCACCTAAGATATATACAATGTGCAATGGATAACCTAATATGCCTTTCATTTAACTGGCTGGGCAGGTTTCTGCATTCTGGAAAGCATGGAATCATACCAGAATTTGTTGGCATAACAGGCCCGTCAGACCGGTTCGTGGGGCGCACAGGAACCTGCCCAACCAGTCTGCATCAAAGGCCAGCCCAACATGCTGCAGCTCAGCTCAGCTCAGGGAGGCTTCATACCCGCTGAATTATTCACGCCTCTGTCAACTCCCAACATACTACTCAGAGAGAATGATGTAGCCTCCAGCAAAATAATTTACTGAGGGGTGGGGGAGTGAGACATCCTTGTTAAGTGTAGCAAGATCTTATTGTTATGAATTTTCTTTCATTTTATATGCAGATGCACTGGGCTAGAGGTCTTGCCCAGCATAAGTACAAAGGGAAACAGGAAAGAAAATACCTTTTTTAAAATAACACTAATCGTACAGACTTATTATAATCAAATAACACCAAATCTTTAGTGTGACCAGCTGAAAAAAAACCCAACAAATTATGCTCTAATTCATATTTATTTCCAGTCCTGCTCTAAGTGTTTAAGTATACCTACTGTATGTATAGGATTCAGCATAGTTTTGCTTTGTTACATGTGAGAGACAGGACACCAGGAGCTTGCCCATGGACTACCCACCTCATGACTTATGGTGGAGCCCTACGTCAGTGCAAGCTTATCTTGAATTACTGCACAGGACATTTCAAGGCAAAAGAGAACAGAGAACGTGGAGTGTATGGGACATGCTTCCATAACCATGAGGAACTACTTGTGAGGCAACACCCTTCTCCAAAGCATGCAGCAGCTGCCCTATTACAATAGCATATGGGCTGCAGCAGCAGCTGCGCTGCTTCTTGTTTGTGGCTGGAGGGCAAGAATACTCACACATCAGTCCTGCATATAGCATAATTCTTCATGCTGTAGGCAGAGATAAGGATATGTCCCAACAGCAGCCTGCATCTGTGTAAACTTACTACTTTTTTTTTTTTTCCCCAAATACAAATATAGATAATATTTTCACATCTGCTGTGATTGCCAGATATATTGACTAAAATCAGTAGAAGTTGTAGAAGTTTAACACTTCTGGAAACATGATCACAGGTACATACAATCAGTCTGCTAAACCTATGCTTAGGCAGGTTCCTTTATTTTTTTTATTTAGCCACCTAAATTTAAACACTCAGGCTTGAAAAAAATGGCCCTGTTGAATGTTGTCAAAGACTCTGAGTAGCTGTGGAAACCTGTGTTTGTTCATAACATGATCCCACAGTGGTATAATTTATCCTTTTTTAGATTTTCTTGTCTTACTTACCCATTTTAATACTAGTTACTAGACAACTAGTGGTCAGAACAGGAAGTTACCATCAAATTCAACCAGCATTGTGCAATATGGGTGGTTTTATCATCATTGATCAGAATATGTAAAAGAAAAAATGGTCGTATTTGAGTATACTCTACTCAAGTTATTTTACTACAGGGAAGTAACTCTTCTTATAAGACTACATCTTACAACAGCCTTCAAAGAAAGGCTTAATTCTGAAGAAGGTGACTGGATTACTAACTGAGCTGAAATGACAGATGTACGCTGTTTGTGCTTGCAGTCACACCACCTTAGGCTATGATTTCATACAGTTAAGCAGGGCTGGTCTTGGTCAGTACTTGGATAAGAGACTTACAAAAAGTCTGCTGCAGGAAGTGGTTTTGGTGATTCAGTAGGCTATAGTGAATAACTGAGCATCACTGCCAAATGTGATGGAGACACTGGGTCCTGGATATGCCACAGTCTTGGTGCCATACAAAATTGAAGTTTTTAAAGACTCCAAAGCCCTTTCCACAGGCACTGCATCTTGAATTGTAAATCTCTGTCCAATGTGAAAGTACTGTGTCTGGAAACACTGCCTACCATTTGTTTTTATGAGTGTCACATAATTGGATAAACTGTGTAGTTGATTAACACAGGTAAATTACAACCCAAAACAGCTATTAGGCTATACAGTATGGAAAAAGTTCTGCTTACATAATGGACTAAAGAAGGGCTGATGTGCTTCAAAGCTGATCTACTCCTTCCAGCTTATGTCAGCTGGTTTCATAAAAGATACTGTTTGAAATTTTACATCCTACATCCTGAGCTCAACATGAGAACAACAGGGCTGAGGAAAGAACATTTTGACCATTTTAAAATTGGTAGAATAAATACTGGCTTTCTTGATACCTTTTCTCCAGCTCAAACCTGAAGCCTTATAGTGAATCTGATGGTGGGCCTTTAAAAGATATTGGGCTTGCCATTTAACTGTTTACTGGGGTTTGAAGAGTATAGGGATAAAATGGATCTCTCCTATCTCTTCCTTTGACTTGGTACCTTAAAGAAGAGTTTGAACACCTCTTCTCCTCTCTAGCCTCTTGCTTCCCCAAACCAAAACCACCATGTACACACCTTACAGATTCAGTAGGGGCTTCTCATATAGGGTTGCTGGCAGGGTTGAGACCTTGAATTAGGCTTTTACAAGTTACTTCCACAACTTACAGAAAATAACTTTTTCATAAGTAAAAAAGCAAAGGTATAGGACAAAAAAGACATTTTATACTTCAATGCATTCTTGGATAAGCATCACTTGACTATTGTTCTCAGCCTTTTAACTCATGACAATTCTAAAAATACATGTACCACAGAAATAAATATTGTATTATCAGACTTGCTCAGAGTTCTCTGTAAGAGAGATTTCTTTTCCTCTTAAAGAAGGCAGTATAATTATCTGAAGTTCTGAATCCTCTCATTTCAAACATAATTTGAAATAAAGAGATCTTACAGATTAATGCTCTTTCAAATAAAACCTATTATTAAATACTTTTCAAATTGAGAATAAATTTTAAGTTGTTTCATCTCTAGCTTCAGTCAAGAATATTCACATAATGCGTATCTGTGAACTCTTCCAATTTATACATTGATCACACAAAATATTCTTCAGGAGAGGAGGCTAGGAGAGGTGCAATTCTGAAAAGTAAGACAATCTAAATGGTGCAGGCTTCAACTTGTTCTTATAGTGAAGGTATGCACAAACATTCATGTCTACAAGTATTCATTACAGAGAGTTTACAACATACCTCCCCGTAGCTATCAAAAGCTGCTCAGTACTTTCACAAACAAATTCAGATAACACACATGCCCCCACACCCCTATCAGAGTTAGGTAACTTCTCTCTCCTCTTGCCTGGTTGCGTAGCAGCGTAAGGACGGAAAGATTGGTGGTTCATAAAGGGCATATGGAAAAATAGGCCAAGTCCTACCTTGGATAGGGAAGGGAGATAGCAGCAGTTAATTTCTGACCTAGAGGCTAGCCAGAGAAAAATGCTGCCAAGTGAGCCAAAGGATGCAACCTAAAGCATTTTCTGATGCTTTTCTGAGCAAGAACAGGTTTAGAATTTGTTGCAACTAATTTGCTGATGATGACAGTTTCTCATTTACCTCAGCTGAGACAGCAGGGCTGGGCGCTGGCAAGATATAAAAAAAATAAAAATGCAAAAGAACTACCACTATTCTCACTACAAGTGTAAGCCTGATATGAGAGCCTGGCAATTATTCTGAGAGGAAAAAAACTTTCAATATTATTCTTCTTGGTGTCAGTCTACCTCTTTCTCCACAATTCTCAAGACTCTCTTTTTAACAGTTGGTCCTGTTCAGTAATTCAAGAGCGGAAATTAGTTTTGTGAACTTTTGGGTGTAGAGTGGTCTCCCTATGGGCTGTAAAGCTACAAGAATGTTGTGAGGAAATGTGAGAGAAGAATGAATTCCTAGGAAATTCCCACATTCCCTCCCACTCTTGGAAAGGAGGAGGGAAAGAAAGAAAACCCAAAGAGAAAGTAGCTGAAGGACCTCAGACCATTCCACTGGAATGATTACTCTGGAACGAGATTGCCCAAATGTCTGGAACTTCCATTTCTGCCTAATTCAAATAAGTCCTCCCTACAAATAGTCCTTTCCAGCACTCTCTTATGTAGAGAGTGATTGATTATTACTTAGTTCAGAAAAGACTGCCATAGACTGAAGTATCAACTTCCCTTGTAATTGGATTTTCTTCTTGTCTATTGTCTGTATTTGACCAGGTTTAAATTATTATTATGAAGCATTGCAGCTTGTCCCCTTACAGACATTTAGAAATACTTTGTATTTTTTAATGAACATTAGTCTTTACCGAAGACTGAATATTTGCTATAAAGACTGTTATAAAGCAGGAACCAGAAGTGGCACTGCTGTAATTGTTTGGGGGTCTGAATAACAAGTTATTCAGACCCCCATAATAACCTGTTATTTGCCTTCCTTTTCAGATGATACGGTATTAAGCAACAGGCTTCCTATGTGGAGACATGGAAGCATGGTGTATCAGGGACCTCACAGTTATCTTTTCCCATGCTGAAATTATATATTTTATTTCTCCATTTTGTCTTCTACATCTTCAGGGTTTTTTTAAACATGAAATGTACCTTCCCACCTTGTGATGGTTTAGCTTGTACTTAAGGACTCTTCTGCAATCCTTGGGCAAAGACCTTGGAAAATCCAATTATCTACTACTCATTTATCTGCTGTTTTACTAATATACAAGGTAGTTTTACTAAGTAGACACAGTTTTCTATTGCAGGAAGCTTTCTGAAATGTTCCTAGCATATTAGGTTTCTCCTCATATTTCATATTGCTACATGTAGGAATACAAGTTAAAATCAAGTTGTTAATGAAGAAAGACTCACTAAAATTTTCCAAGATTATTTACTAGGCCTATTTAAAAAAAATAATATATATTTGTTGCTTTGCAGTTCTTTGAGTGGTAGTGCGAAAACATATTTCTGGTTTGAAACCTGATGTTAGGCAGAAAGTATCTTTTGTTAGAAACAAAGATATGTCCTTTTGTCTTGAAATGGGTTGAGGTACTGTGTTGCATGTCAGAAAAGAGGAATCATAAGAACATTTTAAATAAAATGCACTTCATAATATTTAGTCCTTTTGCTTCCTTAGTGATAGTGCTTCTAAGGCAGTAATTTGCCAAGGGCTACTAATGTGTACCTACAATATATAGAATAAGACCAGTCTTACTTCATCAGTCTATCTCCAAGGTAGCTTTTTAATCCACTTTGCAAGCTACAACATATTGAAAATACAAGGCACTATGAGAAGGGATGATCAATCTGAAGTGAACTGCTGTTATTTCAAAAACAGTCACTCTCAGAACAGTTGAGTAACCTGTATCGAAAACCTAGGGAAATTGGTGATAAACAGCTCTTTTGCCTGATTAATTAACAATGTTCTATGCTTCTTACGGATATCCATAATTAAAAATAATATTCCTTTTATTTGCTCTTTGTATGAAGAAAAAAGGACTCCTGATTTTTGAAAGCCTTTTTTCTTGATCTTATTTGTCATTGTTTCTTATATTAAATTCAGTTTTGTGACCTCTAACAGGTACCCACTGTCCCCGCTTAAGTGTCTGAGCAGTTATTTATGTCTTGGCTTAATCACACTGAACTAAAATAACTTCTCTTAAAACGAATGTAACTAACAGGGACATGAATTGGGCCTACTTTTTTAATCTGATCTCCTCCTCTCCCTCTCTCATTTCTTCAACTTCTGTTAACTGTGGTCAGTTTTTTATATTCAGCAACTACAACAGAGTCACGCCTTCATTGCTTAACCTGTTGTCAACTATCTCAGGACTTCAAAAGAAAAAGTTCACACTACTATGGGAACATTATTGAAATGAGATGAACAGAGGGGCTTATTTTTATGCCTCATCCAGTATTTCTTCTTTATGCTGTTTAAATATAGATTAGCTACCTTCTGAGCAATGCCAGGAGGAGGTAACTTTGGGCAGAGGAGGGGGAGAAGGTGTGGTAGTGTCTTGCCCCAGCACAGTTCTCTGCAGAGCTTCTGATGACCCTCCTCTTAGACACACAGCTGGAGCTCTGACTCTCACAAGTGGCAAAGAGGCTGTTGCTCCCCTGCTTGATTTACTCAGAAGCCAAGTTTGCCATTGTCTCTCAGTTGTACCAATGAAAGTGTTTGTGGGTTTTCTTGGTGGCGGGTATCAGTGAAATAATTTGGTTAAAAAATTCTATACTTTAGCAAAAGGAAATTTTAAACTAAAATTATTAAATTAATATAGTGGCACAGCCCACAAACCCTGTATTATGGTAGCTGAAGTACTAGCAAACCTTGGCAGGGCAGGCAAAGTGATGGGCCCACAGGATTATTTTTTAAACAAAATCTATATTTAATTTTAAAACATCAGTGGTAGCATATCTGAGGTGGCACATGCTTAGACCTTTTCAATAAATGAAAGGGATCAAACTTTTGGGAAACTAGCACATGCACAGTAACTTTATTTAATATGATATGAATGCTGTTCAGGCCGTAATTTCATGAGGAAACTATAATGGACTTACAGCTACAATGTAAGCACGTTACTAGACTAATTCTTGAAACGACACAATACATTTTCCTCATTCTCAACTTGTTTATCACTGAAAGGGCAGGATCAACTAAAATATCAAACACAGAAAACATAATTGTGATTTAACAATGTCTTTTGTGTTAGGTTTATTTTCTTCCCTGAGGAAAGCTATATAGGTAAAACATAAACTCTTCACCTGCACAGGAAAGATTTAAACTTTGAAGTGATTCTTCTTTACATAATGCCGGTCAAGTTTCTTTTTGCATTGTGGTTACTGTGCTGTGCATAACACCAAAGTATTTTCAATGCTCTAGTGATCAAAAAAAGTACAATACAGACACAATGTAGGTATTGTCATTTCCGTAAGTACTTACGAGCTTCTGAAAATTCCAAGGGAAGTGGGTATTTGCCTGAAGAAAAGTGTATTTTTTTTGGTACTTCCCTAAACTCCTGACAGAAGGCAGTTGTGTCAGATGGCTCAAGTCACCTTTATCTGAGCCTCCACCAGATGCAAGACCAGAATCCAGCTGATAGTTCATCAGGATTCTCAGTCATGCTGTCTGAGAGAGCAGATACTACAGGATTTCAGTGGACAAGGACTTTTTAAATTATTCAGTTAAGGTAGACCAGATTAATCTGCAGGCACTTAACTGATTTCCATTCTTAATAGGCTGAGCTAAGCCAGGAAGTCTAGTTGGAAGTGAACCTCAGTGATCAGACAACGTTTTGGATTTGCTTAGTGCAATTAGTTTAAAATCTCACCTTTCGTAAGTGTCTGACATAGGAAGATTAGAGAGAAGTAAGCTAAGGTGTGAATTTACAGTGCCCTAGCTACTTTGCCCTAGTCCCTTCTGAACCAGCACTTGTAGTGAGTGTAAGTGTGTCCTGCTTTCAAAGTAGACTAACTAACTAGTGAGCTCTGATGGCATTCCCTAGTGCTTGCCTTGTATAGCTGAGTCCTAAGGTAATCTGTTGAAACTTGCTCATACCCCATGTGCAAGATTCATTTGTATTCTTCCATGGTTAGCACAAAGTGGGAAGAAATGTCAACAAGCCTGACCTGGAGCATCTCTTCTAAAACTGGTGCTTGTACAGATAAAGTGTGTAAATGAATTGTGTGCTCTGTAATTCAGGTATCTAAAAGGGACTTTCCTATCATCCCTTGTGCAAGTTCTACCAGTGTTTTCTTCTTTAGAAATAAATCATATTTTAAAAGATGCTTTTTAAAAAATAAAATAATTGGAATTTTGTCTAGAGTAATAAAAATGGATCTGCTTGTACAATGTGGAGGCCTTGCATGTTTCTCTTTGCAAATCAGTGATGTGGTTTTCTTCTCATGTAAGCATCTAAAAATGCAAAATCAGAACATGCTATTGAAGCTATTCTTTCTTTGGCCCCAAACTAAGAAATATAACTCTGATGCACCCTACAGAATTAACAAAACCACATTGATAAGGAAAAAAAAACCCTGACAATCTATTTCTAGCCACAATTAACTGGGTAACCATTACTCTCCAACTACCTTCTTATAACTGGGCTGACTCACACACAGTCAGGACCAGTATCCTCTGTATCCTCTGTAAAATGGTGGCAAATAGGAACCTAAAAGACAGCAAAGAATACTGTCTAACAAACAACCCCCTTTTGAATTCAGTAAATTAAAATGTGTGAGTTAAATGAAAATCTGAGAGAACACCTTCTCCCACACCAGGCAATTTGAAGTATGTATGGAACAGTGAACAAACAGTGTATGTGTACCTCCTGTCATATATTTTTTCTGACACTCATGTCTGTAGTTTACTCCTGGCTTGTATTGAAGCAAATACAGGTATATGATTAGTGCTAAGAACAAATATCAGGGACTCATATTTGAATTATGCTTTAAAAGGCACCGAAACAAAAGCATAAAATGTTAAATCACATCAGAGGTATTGATCTAGGCACTGCTACCATTTAAGCAGACTTCTTTGTTAGGATACAAAATATTTCAGTAATGAAGTGCATAAAATTATTTTCTAGCCTGAAATGGATGATCTCAGTGTAGGTGAGGGATGAATTAGCTTTCTCTTTTCATTGATTTGTTGCTGTTTAGGTTTTGTGTTTTGGAATTTTTCAAATAATTGTCTTTGTTTATTCTGTGGGGGCACACAGAACTAAGGGATGAACTAGGTTCCCCTGTTTTATAGTCTAGGCTGGCAAGGATCCTGCTTGCTGCCCTAAGTGTCTGTGCTGGAAGGGACAGGGTGTGCTTGTTGTCCACACAAAATTGCTACTTCCTCTGTGCAGCCAGATACCTAGCTGCTCCTCAGTCAGAGGCCAACAAAATAGAGGGATGCTGGCTACTTTGGGGTGAGAGCAGAGGTGAGGGAGGGGTTGTATCTCCTTGCAGGAGTAATCTACTACTTCCACTTTCTTCACTGCAGCAACAAGGGTTAAACCCTCAGCTCTTGAGTTTCATCAGCACATGTGAGTTGCTTTATTCTCTTTTCTAGGGTGCCAAGATCCAATCTTCCCTACATGCTGAGAAGCTCTGGGACAGCCCAGTGTCAGCAATGCTGGTTTCTAAGAATTCTGCACACTTATATACTTACAGCTCAGATGATATCTTTGTTGTTTTTCCAATCATGTCTGCCTCTTATATTTTAAACACAAAGCAGTACAAGGATTAATGCAAGTGGAATGTGCATACTGGAACATGGCCTATTTGTTACAGGAAACTATTGTCACGCGTTACTGACAATCTGACATAGGCTCGATTGTCTGAATTGCAGCGTAAAATGGGAAACTTACCTTTGAGGAAATATAAACCATTTATCAATGGCAAATCTCCAGGTTGTTTTCTTAACATTAGTGAGAAGCAGTAATGCAGTGACAGAGAGAAGTTGTTTTTTGTCATAGGTACTCTACCTGGGTCACCAGCAATTCCAGGTGGATTTTCTTCAGAAAATATATTTTTAAAATTTTTTGCATCTTTTGCAATGCTATGCTGGAGGAATAGCACCAAAACAGACATTCTGGTCTCAGATAATTTCATGGCACAATGGGGTTGATTTCAGTTTGAAAATTGAAAACATTGGCTTTGATTTTCCCCTTTGTTTTTGAAAGTTTCTAGGCCATGTTTGGCTCATTCCTGGGCTGTGAAAGAAAGTGAAAGCTCAAGCATGGCTTGGCCTTCCACCGCCTTGTTCACTTAAAAACTAGGATCTGGCCCAGCCTCTGTCACTAAGATCAGAATACTCTTTTAAAATACAAATAAGTTTATTGGTGGAACAAAAGTTGCCACATTGAATTGCCTTGCAAAGTTTCTTTTAAGGGACACCAGAATTACTGAGAATTCAAATAATATTTAGCTTCAGTAAAACTGTGGGAGTTTGTGTCTGCCACAGGCATCATATAAAGGTTAGACTGAGCCCCTGGGGGTGAGGGATATTAGGAGTGATCAAGGGCAGGAAAGGACAGGGTGCTACGTTTTGTTTTGCTTCAGGCTTATGACAGCCCTATTGCATTGCTGCTTGGACACTTGGTATCCTCTCTTTTTCAGCTGGCCTGACAAAATAGTCCACCTCTTCTGGATGCATATGTATATGTTGTAGGAACAGCATTGAAAAATCCCACAAAGGATCACAGAGCACACTCCAAAGCACTTGGCTGATGAGCTGCAGCCTGTACGGCAACATCGTGTGCTGTAGCTGTTGACAAGGGCTGTTGAGGCTGTGGCTGGAGGAGGCAGCAGCTGACACCAGTGGTGACATTCAGGGTATGAATGGGAAAGAGAGCATGGGAATGGCAGGGATGACAGCTGACACAGCAACTGAAGTATGAACCAGGGTGCAGGAAGGGGGAAGGAATTTGGATGAGAAAATAGACAATTTGGATTTGAGTTAGAAAGTTTTCTTCTTGTGAAAATAAATGCCTTGTGCTGCTTACTCTAAATATACTTACTCTCAGGGTCTTTTATACTGCTACTCAGCTACTTATGAAGCACCAGTACTAGTCAGAGGCAACCTGCATATTCATTTTCTGAAGATAAATTAATCTTCCTTGTGTGGAAGAAGTAATTAACACCTTTGCTAAGCACATGGCAATCCTCAGAGAAACCAGGCAATTCCAACATCTGAAAAACTGTAACATGAATGTTTCCAGCCATCAGCGTTTTCAGTAGTATCAATCAAGCAGCATGCTTAAGAAATCAGGAAAACAATTTTATCCAAGCAACTTATTTCTTTTTCTGTTCTGGTTCAGATTTGCTTCTGATTCAACTCCAGAATAAGCACCTTACAGCAATTGTTAGGAAGGTTGGAAGAGTTAGACCAGAGTGAATATGTCCCTTTTGTTTGTGCTATCTGTACTTTTTGTACTCTAAAGCCCAGGGTGACACTTGATATTGTACTTAGTCAAAGCCTTTCAAGCAGTGCTCTTTGTATCAGATTAATGATGCTCTGAGTTACACAGGCAGCAAATCAACCAAATCAATACACATACAATAGTTCAGGTGGCTTTTTGTCAAAAGAATTAAGGACTTGCTGTGACAACAACACCGGAAAGATAGAAATATGTGGGCAGATGGCAGTAAGGCCTCGTTTGGACAAGTGAACAGTCTGAGCTAGTGTCATCTCACCTGGCATGTGACCTGAGAGAATTTGGCTCTGAGTTCTTTCCTCCCTTTTGCATGGCCCTTTGTTCATTGTCTTTCAGCAGTGACTGATGTTTGAAATCCATATGCTACTGCTGCTTACAGAGCCCTAGCACCAGAGGAAAGCAACCTGAGCTTTAGAGACACTTCAAAAGCAAAAGGACATAGTATCTACCATGGGACCTCTGTTTAGGCTGATCTTTTTATAAAGTTTTGCTCCTGAGAATGCGGCAGTTGCCTAATTTTGAGCAGCCATTACCTTACCTTTATTATGGGGGCCACTCAGCTCATCTGGGACCTGTGCACTTCCATCAAAGAGGCTAGCCATCTCAATACCTAAGTACAAATTGTATTAAATACTTTTCAAAAAATCTTGATGCTGGGATAAAAAAAAGATATAAACCTACCCATTTTTAAGTAAATGTTTGGGTCAGAACAGGAGGAAGGACTCTGTTGGTAGCCTGAGGAGTTTGCCTCTGCAAGGTCAGACTACAAGCCTTTCAGAGACATTCCAATTAGATTGTTGTTACAAATGCTAAATTGTCTGTTCTGTTTCTTTTCTTACTTTTTAAAAATTAGATTATCTAGTTTTACCATGCAGGAAGACTGAAAGACATACGAGCACCATGAAAGAAAGGTAGGAAAAGATGAAAGTGCAGAGAACCTGGCAAAAGACTACCAGGTGAGTGACCTTGGGGAGGCTGAGCTGGCTTCTAGCTGTATCTGAGATTCCAGGGTTAAATCAAGCAAGTTACTTGCACTGGCTGCTTAGGAAAGGCAGATGCACAACGGGTGGAATTTTATTTCTGTGCTTCTTGTCGCCCTGTAACTGGAAGGCAGGTAATAGTCACAATGCTGTGTCGTGGGCTATCTGGCGAGCGAGAAATGAGTGACTCACACATCCACAAGATGCAACTCAAATCCGTTTATTATCAGAAAGCTGCATGTTATATAGCCCGTTAAGTTCCTCATACGTGTCCACACACTACGAAGCTAATTATTATTGGATAATAGCACTATTCACACTTTGACCTCTCAGTCTTTCTCAGTCTCAGTGGTTCACTCTTATCTTGGTTCAGGTTCACTTCCTGGTCGACGTAACTTCCAGCTATCCTCCATGTTGCCAGCAGTTGTTTATCACTTTTGCACGTCTTTCATACGTAGCTGCATTCCTTTCTCAGCTTATCTCTTCTGGCAGTTGTTGAAAGCGGCCTAGCTGCGGCCTAGCCAGTATCACAGCCATGTAATAATGCTAAGGCCCCAACACTTCCCCCTTTTTCTTTTAAAAAAAAAAAACAATGCTGTAACAATGATACTCTGTACTCCTTTCATTACACATCTATAAGCAATTTTGCTATAATTAGAACTAAAAATACAATGCCTAAAAAGCATACACTCTCTTTAATTAAAGCCAAAAACCAAAGCAACAGGTTACCAAAAGAAATGTCAATCATGCATTAAACAGGTTTATGTTCTCACGTATTTTGCTGTTAAGAGACACTAACATGGAAATGGCCACCATTTCCCATCCAGTCTCCCAAACCATCCGAGATGGACAGATCTCCGACCCAGCATGAAAACAAATCAGCCCAAAGTCTACATCAAACCAGTTTGACTCCACTCCATACCCAAATCAGCACCAATCCGACCTAGAGAATCACTCAATACTCTGACCCCTCAAAGCTGACCCTAACATATCAGCATCCACACCAGATGTGTACGGTGCTCTACGTGGTGCTCTGCCAACAGTTACCCACACTTTTCCCCGTTTTTATTAATTTGAGCTAAAAGGACACCTAGGACAAGCTGTTCCACATGTTTGACCATACAAGAAAACAATATACGCGCTACAATGCAAAGCAAAACTACAATACCGAGACATCCAAAGCCTTCTTTTTACTTCTGACTAATTATATTAGAATTTCTCATCTTGTCCTCTACTCTGTTTCCTTTCAATAAAAGTCAGGAATTAGTTGCCCAGGCCAAAACCGCCTGCATCTTAGGCTCTTAAGGAGCCAACAATTTTCCTTTTTTGTTTTTTATACCACAAAGGCGTTGTCCACCATCTTCTGCAGGGCCCTTGCAGACACGATAGCAAACAAGGCACTAATAACAGGATTACCAAATTACAAATAGCATCTTAAATCCTGACTTTTATAGTCAAGAGACCCATTCTTGTAAAAACTACTCGCTTAACCAATCATCACTACTTACCCTCAACTGTTTGACATTTTCCTTAAACCTTCCAATGGCCATATGAATTGATTCTGGGTGGTTGGATAGAATCATACAGCACATGCCTTCAATTCCTCACAAACATATCCCTTGTGCTAACAAATAAGAATCAACTGCTGCTCTATTTTGCAGTGTTGCATGTCTAATGCTATCAGTGTCTACTAACATCTACATGAGCAAAGTTATACAAAGGCACTACAAAGACACTCTTATATAAGACAGGTTCTAAAAGGATCCTTGGGCATAGCCCGTGAGAGCCACAATAATTCTTGCTTCCTTATATTAACAAAAGTTATCTACATGTTTTATCTAGGTAGTACAGCTTAAGGTCTTGAAACAATGCTAATTAACAAAATCTTAATGCAGTAATAATTATAAACTGAAGACTCTTTTCTCCCTTCTTTTTTTTTTTTTTTTTTTTTTTTTTTTTTTTTTTTTTTTTTTTTTTTTTTTGGCAAGGACTAAGTTATCAGATGTGTGAATGCTATGTAGTGTTAATCATGTTGAAATCTTCTCTTCTCCTAACACTGAATTGTACAATACTTGATCCGTACGGTTTACCGACACTGCAACCTATTTTCCAAACAATAGTTCTGCCCAGGCGTTGAACAGCACAGTACTGCACAGCCCCATCTATCTGGTTGTAGTGTACTGATAACTAAAAGCTATTACAATTATTACAATGATTTCCATTTCAATATGTACATCAATATAAAATACTACCCAAAACACTTTCACATTTCAAACAATTTAACCACTTCAACGAAAATGCATCTGCAGAATTAAAGAAAAATCCAAATTAATGTTGATTGCAAGTTAGAGCAGTTCAAGGATTCCCAATTTGTTAGTATCCATCTTAACTAGTGCTATTCAAATACAGTATAAGCCATTTAGTGTTTCTACAATGAGAAGAAAACATGCAAATATTAAAGCTATGACAAACACACAAAAACAAGGAAAGAAAATTTGTTCTATACTCATCCCTGCTGCAGCAAGGTACAGCATGTCAGGAGATTGCACTCTGGATAAAATCATAGAAGACAACCGAAATAGAATCTACTCTAAATTTCCTTGCTGTTGTGGTTTTACATCAGAACATTCAAGTTATAACATCTTAGTGTCTTTTCAAGAATTCACAATGAAACTGCAAAAATGCTACTAAAAATCCCCATCTAAGATGCAATCTTCTGCTTTAGGAGCTACTGTGTCATTGTACAATATAAGTGGCTTATTAATCGCTGAATTGCTGGTGTAGCAGAATGTATTTATCATTGTGGATGTGTTTTGAAAAGATTGCCATTTTAAAACCTTCCTTTATTCCCTGACAAGCCACAAATTCATATATTTTAAGCACTAATATCCTTACCTAAAATACTAAATATACATTGTGAGTAACCCACCATGGGTGCCTTTGGGCCCCGACTGCAAACAACCTCAGGTATAGCAGAAAAACAGGAGAAGCATGGAAGCTTCCTCCAAGAGCAATGCAGTCTTAAATAAAGGATGACTAGGGTAATGATTGTCTATATTAATCCCTTGAATTGCAAAAGCAAAAAACACCTGATGTCTGCATCCACAAAACTACCAGAGACAAAGTCTGAAGGGGTAAAATAATAAGATTGGGGTCAGTTCCTGCCAGAACGCAAAGACGAAGTCGAGACTTTACTATCAATTGCCCAATTACATTGGCCCGAGTAGTAACTGTGGCCTTAAAAGTAGAACTATGAAATACTCACTCTATTAATCGCATGGGGGCGCTGTCAGGTAATTGAACAATCAATAAAACAACTTCTTTCTCTCGGTTATAGATAACTAAAGAAAAAGGACAATCTTCTAATCTATGATCTATGGCTGAGTCTCTAATATTTTCTGTAATGTCATCCAGTGCTTTCATAGCCACTGCAGATCACCTATCAATTTTTGAACATCATTAACTGTCCTAATTTCTGGGTGTGAAATAATTTTCTGAGGTATGAATCTAATTTCTGTAATTTGCATGCCCAAGTAATTCCAAGGAGAATGTTTTGAACCTTTTCAGGTGCAATGACTAAACCAAAATTCTGCAAGCACGTCACAAGTTCTTTCTCTTTCTGCTCAGGAAGGGGTGTAGGGCTAGCCACCAATAAGTCATCCATATAATGGTATGTAAGCAAGTCAGGGTTTCCCCTTCGCCACGGTCTTAAGGCTAAATCCACAAACCACTGCCAAATGGTAGGAGAGTTCTTCATACCCTGTGTCAGTACAACCCATTGATAACGCTGTGATGGGGCAGCCCTATTGATGGAAGGCACAGAAAACACAAACTTGTCACTATCATCCTCGTGCAAAGGAATTGTGAAAAAACAATCCTTAAGATCTAGTATTAACAAATCCCATTTTTCTGGTAATATGGCCGGAGATGGTAACCCAGGTTGCAAGGCTCTCATGTCCTCCATGCAATTGTTTACAGCTCTCAAATCATGTAATAGTCTCCATTTTCCAGATTTTTTCCTGAATGTGAAAAATAGGAATGTCCCATGGGCTAACAGAGGGTTTAATATGACCCAATTTTAATTGTTCCTGTACAAGTTCCTCAACATGTTGCAGCTTGTCTTTTGATAGAGGCCATTGATCAACCCAAACAGGGTTTTCTGCTTTCCATTTAAGTGTCAGGCAAGCGCTGCCGTCAGTGGCCCCAATCAAAAATCAGTAGATAACTTCAGTACTAAATGTACATTTATAATGGCCAATTCAAAATCTCTGCATCTGCTGTTTCAGTTTTCAAAATAAGACTTAGTTCAGAGTTTTCATTCTTTACATTACCCTAAAACAGAACTATTTCTGAAGCATAAAAATATAATAATAATAATAGTAATAATGAGAATAATATGGGGTTGGTCCTGCTTTGCTGATTGATTTCCAATTTGAAATATAATCCATGTCACAGAACAAACAAACAAAACAAACAAACAAATTTTTTTTTTTCCTGCTAGTTGGGATTGTTTTTCCAAACCAAATTTCATGCTTACAGTATCCTTATAGTCATGTTATACACCCTGGAAAATAAATGCTCACATTGAAAATGATGACAGGGCCTGGTGACACTAATTTCCATTAGAAAAGAAAAATTAAAAGTTAAAAGTCTCATAAAAATTCATAGCTTATACTGAAAATTTGATTCATGCTCATTTTGTTAATTTAAAAATACTCTTTGGAAACTGTAAACTCCTGCAGAAAACTTAGTGATACATCTTTACCTGTTCAAATAAGGATAATTCATATTCACATCTACTTCATGCTATGTTCTACTACGTATATACACTTCATTACCTGCTCATGTAACACATATCTTTACATCTTTACATTCTTCTACATATACAAACAGAATTTTACAGCTATTACACTTCAGAATGTTGCTTGAAAGATATCTCACCGTGTTCCAGGAATTTCTCATACAATAGCGATGATGTCATATTCGTCTCTGATTTTTTTAAACTTTTTAAATTCTCATTTAATGTCTATTTAAACTTTTTAAATTATCGTTTAGTGCTTATTTAGTTTCCATTTTATGTTTTGTTTCCACATTAAACAATCACAAAGAAAAATACCTTTATAAACTCTCACAATCAAACAGAACAATCAATTATGACAATCAATCATAACGATCAGTCATGACGGCCGTCACTCACTCATTCACTCACTCACAGATACAACTCCTGTGCAAATGCAAACTCTAAACCATTAACTTTAGAAGGTCGATATCACTTTAAGAACCTGCGGAGGAAGCAGCGGGGGGGTAAAGCCCCCCTCACCGCAGCTCTTCTGGGCTCTGTGGTGTTTTCTCTTCATTATCACGTTGTTACGGAAACCGCCGTTTGTCTTGCCTAGCACCTTGCCTGCTTTGATTTGCGTTCCCTCGGAGGGGGGGGGTTGGGGGGGGCGGAAGGTGCTCCCCCGGGTCCAGCCTATCAGCTCGCGGCTCAGCGCCGCGCCCCCTCGGGCGCGCAATTCCACCGTCGCCTCCGCCGCTGCCGCCGCCGCCGCCCCCCCGCCACCGCCGTCACCACCAGGGGCGGGGGAAGGGGGAAAAGCGGAAAACGCGATTTGCCTCTGCTCCGAAGGTGGGGGTGATGAGAAAACTTCCGAGTGTCCACAGCAGCTAAGTGCTGCTCCATTTTATCTTTCTTAACAGCATCTCAAAGTTCTTTTCCAATACTTCTCAGGAGTTTGAAAAAACTCATTATCTCGCTTTTCTAAAAAGCATGAAACTAATGAGAAGATTAAGTCTTTATCTATGGTCGATGTCGGTAACCCGACTCCCAACGCATTCCTCACATACCTTCAGCGTGTTGAATTCCATCAGTCTTTTCTGCTAGCTGCAGAAGACTTTCTATGATCGCTTTCTCCACTGCAAGAATGCAGTGTTCGCGGAATTTTGGTGTCAGTTTTTTTTTCTTCCGCTAATCTTAAAAGGCTTTCTAATACTGCCTTTATTTTTTCTACTGTAATGACAGTAACTTCCATCCTGCCGTTTTAACTCTTGACTCACCGGTCAAAATGCCTGTGCACAGGTCTCGGCCCTTCTTCTGGCCCTCAGCTTATCTCCGCTGACCCAGCAGGATGCCTCGCTGCTCCACGGAACGGTGATAACACGTCCCCAATTCACACGTCGGGGTCACCAATTGTCGTGGGCTATCTGGCGAGCGAGAAATGAGTGACTCACACATCCACAAGATGCAACTCAAATCCGTTTATTATCAGAAAGCTGCATGTTATATAGCCCGTTAAGTTCCTCATACGTGTCCACACACTACGAAGCTAATTATTATTGGATAATAGCACTATTCACACTTTGACCTCTCAGTCTTTCTCAGTCTCAGTGGTTCACTCTTATCTTGGTTCAGGTTCACTTCCTGGTCGACGTAACTTCCAGCTATCCTCCATGTTGCCAGCAGTTGTTTATCACTTTTGCACGTCTTTCATACGTAGCTGCATTCCTTTCTCAGCTTATCTCTTCTGGCAGTTGTTGAAAGCGGCCTAGCTGCGGCCTAGCCAGTATCACAGCCATGTAATAATGCTAAGGCCCCAACAATGCTGTTGCCTCAGGTCCTTACTGGAGGACATGATTGCTTAAGGCAGAGTTTGTGTGAGGAAAGGTCTTGGCTTCCTATTCTGTAGTACTTTCCTTGATTTGTTACACAGCATGACAAATAGAACAACACTTCCATGATGTTTGTATGTTTTTTAACACATGCTAGCAGTAGAATCAAGGCCAAGTGCCGAGGCAGTTAATTAATTCCACTTTCCCGAATTACCCATAAGGTTTAAGTTATGTATGGCAATTATCTCCTTTAAACTGTTAAACGTGCAGAAAGAGGTTATTGCCTGCTGTCTTTCTACCTGCACTGTGGCAGGGGCAGCGAGCTTTGCCTTGCCTTTGCTTGTGTGGTGACAGAGAAGTGCTGCGTGCCTTCCTGCTGCCGTTGGAGCTATGACGAGCTGCACGCATGCAGCTGGCAGCAGCTCGCTGCCCGAGGAGTTCCCATTCCAGGAGATGAGGCAGAAAAGGGTAAGGCACTGATGTATCATCATACATGGCTGTTACATGGAGCAAGAGAAAAGACAGAGGAGTAATGAAATGGCAGGCCCAAGGTCACCCTGAGGAGCCAGAGTCACTGCACGGGACTGAATCTCCCATTTAACTTACGTCTCCACCCCAGGACCTATGTACAGAACTCTGTGTTAAATCACACAAATCTTACAGATTTCTTTCACAGTGTAATTTCTTCATGCTGCTAAACCAATGCCAGTCCCTGACCATGCCTGTGCCATGTAACTTCAAGGGCTCTGGCAACTTAAGCAAACAAGGAAAACCACAAATAAAGGGCAAAACATGCTACTCCTTGCTTGAACTTCTAGTCTTTTTCTTCCTACTGAAGATGCCTGATTGCTCTTTAATTATCTCAATCTCATTAGCCTTCACTGGACCTGTTGTATAATAATGAACCTTAACCTAACAGTCTGAAACTGCTGTGTGACTCTGTAGGGTGATATACTACCTCTCAACCTGCTTGCATGACACATTAGAGAGCCTCTGTACCAAAACTGGTGGACTTCAGTGGTTCTGGTGTTTTATGCCAGCGAATTTCCAGATGTCCTGCTTTGAGTTCCATGGCCCTGACAGAGCTCCCTAAGCCTGGTTTGCAGGCTTCAGTGCATGGGGCCAATGTACTGGAGACTGCTTTGGGCCGCATGGTTTGCTTCAGCGGTTCTTTCTTGGGCTTCCTGGCACACTTTGAGATACAGCTCTGTCAGTTTACATAAAAGATAAAAATGGTGTATAAGACCCATATTTAAAGATGATGTATCTGACCCATATTTAGCTTGACCACCCTCCATCCCATCAATCCATAGTGAGTAGGCAAAACTAGAGGACAGTGTACAAGCAGATGATGAATTTCAACTCCTTCCCAGAGACCTGGGCAGGGAGGAAGGGGTGTTCTCCGTATCACAACTTTCCCATCTGGTCTGGGGAGCCACAGAAAAGCAGGGTGGTAGGAATCCAACTCAAAGCTTATAGAGCTGGAGTCTCTGGGGAGGGATGTTGCTATAAAAATGCGCACTCAGCCTACTAGGAAAATAAAATAGTTAATGGTGAAAAATTAGGGTGTTTTTACAACTGCTTTTAAAACCCTAGGGGAGCCTGTAATGGGCTAAATGGACTACTTAGAGAAAAACCCTCATGTTTTCCTCTTTTTTGTATGTGTTTTAATTTACTGTATGTAGCTGCCATTATCCATAAACCAAAACTTATGACTGTGTTACAACAGGCGAAAAGAACACTTTATTGTCTGCTGTTGGCAGATCACCCAAAGTCCCCTCCCAACTTAACAAGCGTTAAGCTTCAATAAGACACAAGACACTTCAGAAAAAAACATCGCCACAAGGCTAATGATGACAACAGCTGCCAGCAAACTTTCCATTGCAAGCAAGTAAAGACTTGAAACAAATTTTAGCTCAAGTTTTGTTTTAGTAGCATCAGTGACAAGTCTGTGCCGGCAAAGGCTCAAATTGCATTCCTTAACACTAGGACTGTAGATCTATCTCCTGGAGTCATTACATTGCAACAGCCTGGTAGTCATGAGTAGAGTTGTGAAGTCTTTAATGAATCTGACCTTTTTCTTCTTTTAAGAAGACGTATTTACGCTCCCAAAGGCCAGTGAGGCAAGTCACTGGAGTCTCATACAGATGAGAATTTCTGCATGCCAAAGAAAGTTAAGGTGCCTTTTATGTTTGGAAGAGAGCATGAGAAAGAGGTTGTGGGTCTCAGCTGGAGAGTCAAGTACATTGTAATTCTGTTTACATTTCTGATATTTTCTTCTTAGCAAGTAATTTAAAGTCCAGTCTACATCAGTGACCTTACCTACATGAATAAGAGCTCCGTACAGTATGAGTAAGTGAGGTCTGACCTCTAACCTTTCCCTTCATTTTTCCTATCTATAGTGCAGAACCAATTTTACTTGTACACCTCTCCCAGCTGGATGGATCATGAAGTTGCTCTATATGAAGTTGCTCTACAGAGAAAGCCTTGAGGATTATTAGATGTAAACAACCCCAAACCCTTGGTAACAGTAAAATGTCTGAACAATATAACTGCAAGATGGTACATCACAGGTAGTGAGTACTGATTGGTAGGAAGAGGAGTTCACAGTGTTTGTCAGTTGTTGATGCACTCTCCCTTCTCAGAACAAGTGTTGCCACTTTGCTCAGCATCTTCAAAAGCTGCAAAGAAATAATGAACAAAAGCAGACTGGAAAGCCCTCCTGACATCCTGACTATCTTTTCTGTCTTGTGAAAAGTATGATCTTAGAATGGGAACTGTCTTGTAGAGTTTGAATTAACTATTGGGTAAAAATGGAACTTGTTTACAAATCTGTTCCCTGCCCCACAAACAGGAATATTTACTTGCCAGTTTTCTGTCTGAAATACATTTTTGCTACGTGTAGCGTAAGACAGAGGCAGAGATTGAATTTGCTCTAAGAAGAATCAGGAAATTCTGGGCCATGTAGGCTGCATCTCCCTTACTTGGTGGGGTACAAGCCAGAAAGCTACCTGAAACTAAACGTACTTTCTCATCTGTGTGTCTGCAGTTCTGGCCCTAAAGTAGAGTTCAGCAGCCTACATATCCTATAGTTTCTTGCTGCAGACACCACCCTTTTTAGAAGACTTCTAGGCTGACTTGTCTGCATTGTATTGACCGTGTAGTTTTGGTGCATGGTGATTAGAGCAGGTTAGATTAGAGCACTAACATGAGTGAGTGTAGCCTATGGGTTGGCACGTGCTTGAATCTGGGCTAAGGAATAGTGTGGCTCCAAATCTCTGCTTATTTGAAGCTCCTGTGTTTTGTGTGTTAGTATTCAAATTATTTGGACATGAAAAGAATTTGAGCTTAAGCATGTGCTGGGACCCAAGCTTGACATGCAGTGTAGAAGTAACCATGGTGGTGTCCATATTCATGCAGACTATAGTGCAAAGTCCTGTTACTGAAGCCACGTAGGAGCATCAAGATGTGACCTGCTTTTGTCTATTTATGATGTCACCAGTAAAATACTGGGATAATATAGCTTGGCCTTTATATCCTGTACTGAATTTATACTACAAGAGGTTAGAAAAACAGATTTTAAAGAAAACTTAAACAAAAAATATTTGTTATTAAGTCACTAAGTGATTATAAACACCAAGCCCCATGTTACTATTTTGAAGAGTCATTTTTCAGACCATAAATGTACCATACTATTTGTAGCTGGCCAGCAAACAGATCAATATTTAAATAATTGGCAAATCCACAAAGTAAAGCACTGACTTACCCTACAAAAATATGGACCTTCTAAGGAGCTTCTACAATGATGTTTTATATTTGGGCTCCTATCATCAGCATATTAAGATGAGTACAGGCAAAAGGAGTGTGTTTTTAAGGAGCTTATACTGACTAAAGTAAAAAAAATGCTGACTATAAAAAGTAAAGAAGAACATTGGATTTGAGAATTTCTGCTGAGTATTTTGTATAGAAAACCTGATATTAAAACTGCAAAGAATCCTCATCTGTATTTCAGAGAAGTAGTCCTGGTTACTTATATACAAAACATTTGCCTGTCTTGATTATTTAGGATATATTTCTTAAATTCATTTGTTTTAAAACAGAACAAGACCAAATTCCTATGATTTTACTTCAAGGCAAACCTCCCACATTTGGCCTGAATGAAACTGACTTGGCTTGATTTATCTTTTATTTATTTTCTATGGGACATGTTGTGGTATTAATTTAGGCAGGACACTCCTCATTGTTTTTGCTGGTGAGTCCTGCTTAAAGCATGGATCCACATTACACTATCCGAATTATGAACTTGGAGTGAGTAATCAGATCTGAAGGAAGAGACAACCTGATTTTGGAAATCTGTTACTTTTTATGCATGCTCAACTTCAAAAAAGGGAAGAAAGAGACAAAGTTCAGTTTGAGTTCTGCCACACAAAAGCAGCAGTCCTTCCTATTTTCTGAGAAAGGAAATTCATTTGGGAAAAAAAAAAAAAAAGGAAAAAAACCCCTGAGTTGCATCCTCCCACGAGGACATTTAATTTAATAAAGCAGCCTCCTTGGGATTGCTCCACTGTTCCTTAGGCGCCTCGGGGGGAGGATTCTTCCTCATGAGGGGGAGGATCTTGGCCAGGCATGAGGGAGACGCTAAGGCTGGGTGTTAGGGAGTGGATTTGTCCCTGAGGGCAACGTTCCCCTTTCCAAACAGCTGTATGGATTTCTAATGCAAATTCTGTCTTCATTATGTGTGTGAGAGGACTCATTTTTAGGTAGGTCATCTGTTTCACACTCCTTTCTGAATTCCCCTGGCTAGCCTACTTGGTCTGGCAACTCTCAGAACTGCTCACCCCATGTCCTGGTGTATACTTGCCACCTCCCTCCATCGTTGCCCACAGGGAATGGGATGTAGGATGGTAACAGTGTAAATGAATTGTTGTCAAGTTGCACAGGGGTAGTCTGGGTTTTGGCTTTGGTGTGCCACTGTCAGTAATCTCAGGAAGAACATGTTAGCCCTTCTGCCTTTCAAGGTAGACCAGTGGAACCCCTTGCCTTCTCTGTAGCAAGGATCTGGAGTGGTTTAGTCAGCTGCTACCCCTGCTGCAGTGACCCACCATCTCCCAGGGCCAGAGCTGCTCCTCCTTGTCACACCGCCTTGGCAATTTCTTGTTTCAGCATCAGTTTACGAGGCAGAAGCAAAAGACAAAAACTACTGTATGCTCCTAAAGAAGTGAAAGGGAACTTTCTCTGTCAGCCTCAACATGAGCAAGACTGAAATGAAGACCTCCTCAGTATTTACAGTAGTGCAACAGTCTTTCAAAATGTGAAACGGATACTTGCTTTTTGGGAAACTCAATGTATACCTGTTACACACTGCCTTCAACTCAGTAATGGATGCTGTCCAGGAAATGGCAAAGAAGAATCTATAGTTTTACACACACAAATAATACACTCTTCTATCCAGGAGGAATATTCTATGGGTATAAAATAAGATGTTATTTGCTACTAAAACATTTCAGGCCAAATAAGGCTAAGAATGGAGTCAGAAGTGAGCAGGTTTGCAACAAACTTGCATGGAAGAAAACCCTTGCTTGTGCAGCATCTGAAAGGATGATTACTTTCCTGACTGGGAAATATTGTGAAGGACTGGTCCTTTGCTGTTTCTCTCTCTCTCTCTCTTTTTTTTTTTTTTTTTTTTTTTTTTTTTTTTTTTTTTTTTTTTTTTTTTTTTTTTTTTTTTTTTTTTTTTTTTGTGGTGGGTGGATGGGAGCAGTTGGAAAGCTATACAGATGTGTGATTTTGTTTGTTTTATCATCTTTGAGCTCTTGCCTCCCATGGCAGTCTCTCTGGTTTGTCCTGCTTATTAGATTGAATTTTCAGGAGAATACACGAAGTTGGAGAAGCCAAAGAGCTATGGAGGAGAGGACATTGAAGTGCCCTTACATCCAGCAGCCAGATTGCATTTGGCAGCACGTGCATGCCTTAAAGTCAAACTTTCTCTGATCAAATGTTTTTGGACAAAATTCTTAACTGCTAAGTACGTCGCATATTGAACTCCTTTCTAAAAGTATAATGAGAAAGGAGGAGAATTACTCTTCAGTTTAGAAAATCTCAATGGCATTGTATTTTGATTTCTGAGAGAGTGGTCAAGCACTGGAACAGGCTGCCCGGGGAAGTGGTGGAGTCACCATCCCTGGATGTGTTAAAAAATCGTAGACATGGCACTTCAGGACATGATGGTGGTGTTGAGTTGACAGTTGGACTTGATGATCTTGGAGGGCTTTTCCAACATTAATGATTCTATGAGTCTATGATTCTAGTTACGTGTACTTATTGAAAAACCTGAGAAGTCGGTGGTTGCTAGTGACAGGGTCACAAAACCTCCGACTTCTCAAGACAAAGCCGACAGTACCGCCAGATGGCGCTTAAAGCACAAAATAGCAGTAAAACCGCCCAAACCGCAGGGCTTCCAGTGCCACCTAGTGACGGCCGCCGCCCTGCTTCGGGCCAGTGACATCCCCTCGAGGGGGGCCTGTTACATGTGCAATGGTTTGAGGTGGGGAGCGTGTCAGCAGGGAACGTTACCGTCTTGTAACATTTTGGCTCTGTTCTTGCACTCCTCCCAGAGCATCCCACCTTCGCAGACAGGGTACTGGTTTAGGTGCACTTTTGGCTGTTCTCATGGTAATTTTGACAGCATTGAAATTTACTGTCAAGAATCATCATCTGCAAGTAAAACGTGTAAGTAAAAGACGTGAGCTGTGAGAAAATAAACGCCTTCTTCAGTATCCCTTTCAGAGTGACACTGCACACTTACAAGCCTCCAATAGAAGTTTTGCAAACGTTAATGAGTTATTATTATAGCTATTGCCATCATACTTTGTTTGCTTCCCTTTATCCTCTAACAGTGAAGCAAAGGGAAGGGAATGACCATAGACAGTAATTTTCAAGGGTTCATTTTGAGCAACAAATCCTCAGTTCCTTCTACTTTGCTGCTGAGCTTGCAAATACTTACTGGCAATCTCTGCTGTTCATCAGGGGAAAAATTTTAAAGCAAATGAACATCAAAGGAGTAGCGAGAGGAGAAGAATTGGCAGTTTCCACATTAGACTATCCTATTAAAAAAAAGAAGTTGTTTTATCTCTGAATGGATGGGAATTACTCATCTCTCCACAGCTGCCTGCTTTACAGAGTCCTCCAGCTTGCCTGAGCATGCATGTTTTCTGAGTGGGAAATGTCCTGTCCTGTTATGTCAGCTCCCTTTCTCCTGAAAATGAGGAGCTAACAGCAACATTCTTTTGCGAGCAATGATTTTCTACATGTAGCTGCTTCATTCAACACTGAACACTTGCCATTTCTAACAGAATGAAAATCTTTCTAGTAGCTGAAGCAGTTAATTGCAATTAATTAATACAACAAATGCTTACAGGCATTGCCTATTAAGTCATTATTTTGCATAGCAACCTGTTGGTCTTATGATGTTGTTCCCCTCTCCGTGCCAGTTCTGTATTCCTCCCGTGGATCACAATCATTTACCCACAAGCAATAGGCAAATGCTGGCTTTGTCGTGTTTTAGGGCGGTTTTTCCCCTTCATCAGAGTGACTGTGGTGTGCTTTGCCTGTAAAGGACACTTGAGCCACCTAGACGGCTGAGGATAAGGAGCCTGCCCCCGGGGAAAGGCAGCGAAGGAGTGAGAAAGCAGTTTTTCTGTCCAACACGAGTGCCCCAGGGGCTCACTGGTTCTCCCTGGTTCCAGGGACACACAGAGACCTGGCAGGAGTCTCACCAGCCAGCCTGAGTAATGACTTGCTCTGAGTTTTGAGTGTATAGCAAAATGAGGAAGAAAATTGCTAATTAGCTCACCTTGAAAAAGTGTGGGGAAAATAAGTCTTTTGTGCCACCATATTTTTTTTAAACAAAAATGTTCTATTTGCTGTGTAATTAATATGCATTTTTTGGCTGTTGGTGTCAAAAGTAAATGCCATGTGCAGGTCCCAGGCCCCAGTTTAGAAGAAGACAGTGACAAACACTGCACTACTTCTATCTTCAGTGGAATGAGTTCTCAAAATTAAATGCATGCTAGAAATTTGAGGGTTTAAGCACTTCTATACAGTGAGGTCTCCACTTAAGTATTTTGCTGAGTCGAGGCCTGGGATACATGTCGACCTGGACTTGCGTGTAAGGCAAGGACACCCAGTGGAGTACAAGCATGACTAAGAATGTATTCCCTCGAAGACACTTGGAATAGATACTTGTGCCTGCAGTAAAGATTGTCTGATGTTTCCCAGTGAGAAAATGGGGGCAGAGTAAGTGGTAACAGATGTGGGGGTGGAGAGAGAAGCCAGGGAGAACAAGAACAGCAGAGTTTTCCAAAAAGAAAATACATTTTTCTTCTGTGATTGAAATGTGCTTTCCCAACTTTCATCTTTCATTTGCTGTCTAACAAATAGCTTTGAAATGTACTCAGTAAAGATCTATCTCGTCTCCCTCCTGTGGCTAAGCACAGACAATAGTCTTCTACTGTGTCACCAAATGCTCAGGCAGATTAGGACAATCGTACACTGTGCTGTGGATCTAAGTTTTTGGGACCTGATGACTACTTGTGAAGTTTTCCAGTACTCTTTCCCTCATTTTTTTTTTTCTTTCTTCTTTCATGCAACTGCATGTGAAAACTGCATTATTTAGATTGCAAGTCAGGCACTACAAAATAACAAAATATTAGGAATAAGTTGTCTGTGTTACATTAATTTGTCTCTTCCTTCTATATGCATGACATTTACATGATTTTTTCCCACAGGGTCCTTAGCTGTTTAGGATGGGTTGTATTCTTAGAACAAATCAAGTTTCTGTCAGTCTCATCTCTGGGACAATGCAGAGGATGGACCCAAAGCTACAATCTGAGCCACTGAAAGGTTGCAATTTGCTATAGTAGCTCTTTTAAAATCCAGCTACAGGAAAAATTAATGTATGCTAGAATTAAAAGCAATCAAATGCTTGCTGTTTTTCATCTTCCTTCTCTTTTTGAAACCTATTAAAACAATGTGGTTTCGCTTATGCTTTTTGAACCAGGCAGGTGGTGAATTCCCAAGTAGATTGTGTGTTGTCTGAACCCTCTACTCTTTGGCTTGGCTTGTAATTAAAATCTCAGGTAAATCACATGGAAAATTTGTGCTGACTGATTCCTCTCATGGCCTGGGTAGTCCAGGTGGATCAAGCAGAGGAGAGGAGGTAGGGGCTTCCAGTCAGATGAGAACCAAAGCCTATGGAGGCTGGCAGTGATACTTGCTGATTCTTTGCAGACAGCACATAAAGAGCAGAACCATTCAGGTACTCATTTCCAACAACTTGTTTCAAAACCTCTGTGGAAATATGTGAAGGGTTTAATTTTTATTGATTACCTTTCTGGGCCAGTGGGGCCAAGTAAGTTTAAGAAGGTGATACTTAAAAGATCCCATTTGGTCTTCACTTCTGGAGACACCAGAAGAGATGGTTATCTCTGGTTATTTAACCATCTGGTTATATGATGGTTATTTGATCTCAGAAAGGATCAAATGCCATAACAGGTATTCTTTAGAGGTTCCTGAATGGAGACCCAAGTGCCACCTGAGATTCCTTGGAGAGAGGATTTGCATGCCTGTATGCAAATGTTTATCATGCTGAAGAAGAGAGTCTGGCTTTGGGACCTTGGGTTTCAAACTTGTCATGCCAGATTTTCCTTAATTCATTTGATACCTTCTTCTCAAAGAAAGCTGGATGGAAAAGTGTTGCCAACAGAGTTGGGCTGATGACTAGAGCTTTTTTGTTTCTGCTGGGCTACTTCTGTACCCCTGTGTAAGCTAATTCTGGCTTAAGGATTCATCTTAAAGACTTTCAAGTATATCCCTAGCTCCCAGTCAGATGCCATGAGCCAATAGTCCAAGAAGAAATGGTCTCCCTAGGAAAAAAATGAAAATAGAGATGAGAAGGCTAATTGCTTTTACTGGCTGAAGTAAACCATAGTTGCAATATGCATGACCTCTAGTGCTTTTTCTGGGGAACGTAGCCAAAATCTTTTAGACTCAATTAATTGTGGAAGCTCTTGTGGCAAAGAGGTGTTCTTACAGGTTTGCTAATCCTTCCCCATTGTAAAAGTTCGTCTCACCAGATGAAATGCATCTTTAAATTAATCAGATGACTTTAATTTTTAAAGCATACACTAAATTATTGTTTGAGTAGGCAAATAAGACCCTGTTGCTTTGTCTTGTCATGGAAGGTCTTAGAGGCCTCATCCACACTCAACAGTAAATTCGTGTTCACCCTTGAGGTGATCTAGCAGAGAGGACAGCAGGAGCGGCAGTGCCACTTCTGCCCTGCAATAGCAGAGGAGCTGCTGAGAAGGTCTGGTTGTATAGCCTTTACCCCTGCTGTAGAGATGTTTTGTTAAATCACTTTTAGTAGCAAATAGAGCTGTTTGTCTTTTTGCATGCCCTTCTTGATAGTGGATGTAACTACATTTCAGGGGAAAGCTGAGTGAGGAGAAATTTTTTTCCAAGACAAAAATGCTGAAGTGATGACTGCCTCCTTGAATATAGACATAAGGAAAGGCTGAAACGGATGATCTGTCCTCCTTTAGCCTTTTTGGCATTGCCTTAGAAACCTTGTTCTCCAATTAAAGAAAGAGAGTTCACATAAAGTGTGAGAGAGCCCTGAAGAATGTGGAATTAAGATTTATTTATTTGAGCCCTTATTTTTGCTGGTTATACCAGGTTATTTGGTAGATAGGAGGGCAGAAACTTGGTACAATGATGGTTGGCTCAGAGATAGTCCTCACTGTTCATATAGGGAAAACAAAGGCTTTTTATATTCTGCATAAACCATCAACCCACTACTCCTCTACCCCTCTCAGAGCATTGGTTTCCTGCTGCCAGTAAAGCACATCAGAATATCTTAAAAAAATGTCTGCTTAACCTCGTTACCAGAATCACCTACACTGAGTAGCGGTCTCACGGATGTTTTACTCTCCTCTCTTGTCCAGCCTGTGCTGGATTCCCTTCCCCCACTATTGCTACAGTGTTTCTTACTTATCAAAAGAACAGACACCTTGTTTATACAGATCTCATACACAAATTGGCATATGAGGGAAAATTTGGTCTTTAGAGAGGGAAAACATGGTCTGAGACAAAAGCAGGTGCACCCAGGATACTTGCACTTTCAACCAGCGTTCATGCAGAAATGCACATTATCATCATGCTATCTGTGTGCTTATCTTTCAGTGCTCCGTAAATTTTGAATCTGCTGACTAATTTCAGTCTATTTGATGAAGGAAACTTCTGTGGTTAGTGAAAATCAGTAGCTGAGCAGAGTTGAGGGGACCTGACTTTTTTTTCTGCTGAGGAAAAGGCTTCATTATGAGTAAAACATTATTACTGGACATTAGAAAATCCTCATGAGGGAGAAAATGAGCTGATAGATGCCTCAAACACAGGAAAACATTCAATCAGAGTTTGCATCTTATTAGACACAGGATAATTCAACCACAAGACACAAAGCCACAGGAAACTGGACTTCATTTTCTGTAGCTACTTGTTTTCTTAAATCAGAATATTTGGGGTTTTCCTCTCTCTTCACTTCCAGAGAGTTATTACTGCACTGTGATCCTGGGCTTTGAACTTGCAGCATCTTTATTCTTTAACTATAGCGCCCTTTCTATTAGTTTGTAATACCCTGTCAATGTAAAAGTTCATAGCGTAAAATGTGGATAGTAAGTCCGAGTATTAAAACATTATTTGAGAAGTCTGTCTGCTGATTAACTGTAGAGTTCCATGATGTTTAAAAATAGTAAGTAAAAGTACTTTTATAAGGAGTGATTTCATTTTCCAAACGATAATGTATGTGCAACATACTTACAGTAGATGCTATGGTTATGATTCCATCAAGATTTCTCTATAGCTCTCAGCTTACAATTCCTTGAGAAAAAAAACAAAAAACACTTTTGATTTAAATTGTCTGTATTTGTTTAAAGCCCTGAGGATTAATTTACTTTTAGGGCATTGTTGTTGCTTATTAAATTATTTACTTGGTTACTATATTATTTATTTAGCAAGATCTGTTTTCACTGCTGGCTTACATATGGGAGGAAAAATGTCATTTTGAAAGCAGAAACAAGTGACATTATTTCTATATATTTCTTTGTTTCGGTGTTTGTGTTATTTCCTAAAAGAGGCAAGAAGGAAAAGGGTAAGACTTCTTTTCAAGCTACTGCTTGTGGGAATTACTCTATTTACTCACTCTCTCTTTTAATTCATTATAGCCAGTAGGTTGGTGCATGGCATGCTTCTTTGTATACTAAATCCAATTCAATCCAGTTCAAATCACTATCCAGTTCAGTACTGCCATTTAATACTTAAATAACAAATTCCTAGTTGTCCCCAAAGGAAGCAAAGTAGTTAAATTAAGCTTCTCCAGCCTGGAGAGTTATTGTGAAATAATGAATATTCCATAATCAGGAAATGGTGGAGTGGGGCAGGCAAATCTTTGAAGCCTCATGAAATTTTAGAATTAGCTTCTGTATCAAAATCTAATTAATGTTTCCTTTCTAAATTAATTTTCCATCTAATTGGCCAAGATTTGATTTGGAACTGGAAATGTCATCCAAAAATATTTCCTCTTACAAGACTACTCTAAACAGAGTGTGTGCAGTCTGTCATTATATTCCCTGTTCTGCGCTTCCCTTCTTCAAGGATTTTCAGCCATAGTCAGTGTATTGAAATAGTTTAATCAGTACAATTTTTTAGTCTGAACTAAATTGTAGACTGGACTTTATTTTGGGTCAATGTAACTCAGATAAAATAAATGGCACCCTGTGCTCACTGTCATTGCTACGTGCCCACATGAAGGATTTAGACTGGTGGAGTTAAGCTCCCTGTCCACCATGCAGACAAAACTATGGTTCAACTCCTGGCTTTGGTGAACCATAAACCAGGGACAACCTTGTTTAACATATCACTGAATCTGATTGATATGTTAATATCATCCAAGTTCAAAGCAACACGTCCTGGCAAGATAAATGCTATTTTTTTCGTGTAATTTACCATTTCCTTCTTCCGTAAATCCAGCAGACAAAATAACAATGGAGAGGGGGAAGGGGGCTGGGTCAGACCGACCATTTTAAAAACTAAGAATGCTTTGGCAAAGTCTCTCTAACCTGTTACTGTAAACATCAGCAGTCCTGTCACTGTCTCAGCCCGTATAAATATGTTCATGGTGCCCCACCTAAATCAGTGAAATATGTACATGGTTCAGACATACAAGTTAAATCCCAGGCAGCAACAATAAAGAGTAGGAACCCGAGGTCTTTTCCCAGGTTTTATCTTTTGCAGGCATCAGTGCTGAGAGCGTAGTAATGCAGTTACTAAATCCTTCTCAGCCCGAATCCCGCTTCCTCTGTTTGTGTGGCACTTCCTCCCAGTGTTGTGGCTGGGGCAGCAGAGCTGGGCTGAACACAATAGTCCTGCACCAAGATTGTTGTCACCTGTCCCTTTTTGTCTCTTAGTTTTCGACTTACTACACCTAAGCTTGAATATGAAAGCCTGTGGGCAACTCCTCCTTAAAAAAAAAAAAAAAGAAAAAGAGAAAAAAAAAGAAAAAATATGAATGGCATGTCTAATAGCAAAATCCTACTTTGTGCAGTCAGGCCTGTGCTCTTTCTCCCATTGAAATCAAACTTCTCCTCTGAAGTTTGTGTTGCCTAAGACATGACCAGCCATGAGGCTCAAGAAACCCCATGGTCATTCGTTGCCTATTGTGTGAGTGACTATTTTAGAACTGTGGGAGAGAAGTGTTTATAATGAAGCTCTCCGTGACTTGAAAGGCACTGCTGTTGTGATTAAGGGTTAACACATATTTAAAGCCTCTGCCTTGAACTGCACTGGCAGTGTGAGGGATGAGAACTGGGATGAGAAACCAGGCTGAAGCCCAGTCCTCTTGGGCTGCTTGAGGGGGCTGAAAAATAGCTCTTACTCAGCCAGAAGATATTTTGCACTGATAGATTTCCAGCTGATTAGGTGACAGGAAAAATTTAGTCAACATTTTGTCAGAGCACCCACTTCTGTTTTGTTGTAAGGCATTACAAATAACTTGGGGGCTCCACAGTG
Organism: Caprimulgus europaeus; assembly: GCA_907165065.1. The sequence goes on from OU015525.1 coordinate 50,133,491, forward strand.
CTGCTCAAGTCTCTCACCATGCAGATTTCACCTGGATTTTTCAAAAGTAAGGAGCGAGCATGAGATGATGGACTGAGTAAGTTGTAAGGTGATGCGAGGTGAGAAAGTGGTACCTTGGACAATATTAAGGGCTGGATTTAATCACACAGCAGTACTGTCCCAGGTTCCACCTGTGGACAATTCTGCAGGTACATGAAGTAGTGTCAGCCACTCCCAGGCAGGGCTGCTCTGTTCTGCACCAGAGGAGGGTCTCCTAGCCCCAGCCAGGACGAGACCCATTGTGATAAGCTGTATTAATTGCTGGGGGAGATCACAAGGGTGTGGGATTGCTCGCTAACGTCTGTGCTTGGGAAGGAGTGCAGGTGTCCTGCAGTAGTGGCTGGCTGGGCTCCCTGGGGCACCGGGAGCCCTGCCATGCTGTGGATTTCACCCTGGCTCAGGCCAACCACCTGTGCAGAGGATCTTCATTAGAAGGAGAGTGGTGGAGGAACCAGGTTCCCTACAGCACTTCCAGCATCTCCTCTTGGCCTGGGCTGGCACCAGGGAAACTGGGGAATGGCTGCCATTTGTCCTTGGTACAGGGATGCTGCTGAAGCACTGCTGACAGCTGAGCTGGTGGCAAATCCTGAGCTTCTACAGGGCCTTCTTCTAGACATGGAAACGGGTGAGAGATTCAGATTTACCAGCTGTGTCCTGGGCTGAACCCAGAGTAGGCACCCAGAGTACTGACCAATGCCTCATCCGCTTCCTCAGGAGAAGGAGGTTCATTGCAAGGGGACTGACCGACATTGCTGCTGAGTAATCATCTTTACTAATGCTTAGATGATTGTTTGTGTTCCTTGCAGTGGGATGGGGCACAGCTCCTTCGTGGAAAGAAATGTTGGCAATTTATGCTGCTCAGGGAAAATGTAAATAATTACAAATTTCCATCCTACTGTCCAAGAAAGACAGCATCATTTTATACATTTGTTATGGTGCATTATAATTATAATCACTATTCTGGAACATTATTGGAAAAGTTATTGTTCTTTCTAAAATGTTAAGTCAGTTTAATGACTAAAAAGTTAATAAGAGTCTCGTTGTTCTCATTATTTATTTATTATCCAATTACTTCACAAAATTGGATCTGAAAATGTAAAATGTATTTTTATAGAATAACAAACGCTACAATTAAGTTTTAAAGAGCAGATTGTTTTAAATTCCTGTGGAGGATATTAAAACTGAATTAAAAATATTAAAAATGGAATCTGAAAATGAACAACAGCATTAGTAGGGAATGAAAACAGAAAAAAAGGAATGAAAACAAGTTAGTAAAATTGTTGATAGTATATGGACAGGGAAACATTAACCTTTTCACCACTGCAATTGAAAATGTTCATTGTCGCCACCTTCCCAAGGAGCTGACCTGGCCCCCTGAGCCACCTAACTCACCTCTTGCTCGTGGTTACCCACTCAAGGACTGTATGACACTCTCTGGACTTAAACTAGCCCGGGTCTGCTTCTGACTCTGCACAGCTGTAAAACTGAAGCAACTATTGTTATCAGTGGACTTGCGCTGGTGAAGATCTATGTTTAGTGCATGGAATCACTACTCTGAAATTCAATGCATTTTACAGTTACTTTCCTTGCTTTGATGCATGCAACAGATTTCTAGTTAAATGGATCCAGTTCTATATATAGATGATATTTTGTTCAATTGCCAGTCTGTAAGAAATGAAATAAAATAAACATACTGATATTTCTGTGATGAAGTGGATTCAGTTCCTTTTTACTGAAATGACTGGGAACTGATCAAGATCCTGCTGTGAGAAGCTTGGTGTCTTTTACATCTTGTACAAAATGACTGTGTCTTGTTGGGCTCCATCAGCCTCTGTATCTTTCACAGTTGAGAGCTCTGTCATCTTGATAATCAAGGCAGAAAAAGGCAATAAGAAACCTGATATGGCATTGTACTCAGTTTTAATAATCTGAAATCTCCCCTAAGTATCTGGGCAAATCATTTGAGAAAACTCATTTCTTAAGATTGACATCTCCCTACTAGGAAAACTTTGTGAAAAGCTGTAGTAGGTTTTTTTCCACCATTTGAAACTATTGAACTTCTTCATGAAACTGCCTGCTTAATAAGTAGTTTGCAAACAATGAATGGTCGGTATTCAATAGTGCAACCAAGCATGCAATCAATGTCAGTTAATTGTGTGAGTTAGGTTGGTAGTAGGGATAAAGAAAACAAAAGAGAAAGCATGGCTTTTGAACTGTGAATTTTAGCTGGCAGTGCATGCCCCTTGTTTGCCAGTAGTGTGTTCAACTTTAGTACTAATATTTCATAGTATTCAGAAAAAATAAGGTAATATTATTAGAAATTAAATGTAATATCTGTGAAAATATCTGAAATGAAATTTGACTTTAGATTCAAATAAGAACATTTCTCTGAGCCCATTCTAGTAACAGGATTTATAAGATTTCACAAAATATTTCGAATTAAGGGAGTTAAGCTGACTGATGAGCCTGTTCATGGTCCTACGTCCTTAAAATATTTACATTGAAGGGCAAGGTGATTTCTTTCTGCACATGATTATGTTTATTATATGTTTTAATATTAATGGTAATTCACAAAGGGGAGTACCCAGATTTGCATGTGTCTAAGTTTGCCAGTCCTTTTTATTCCACATGCATTGCTTTCACAATTAAAATGCTTTTTAGTAACATTTTTTTTTCTCTCAAATATTACTGGCACATAAATGAATACAAAACTGCTTCTAAGTTAAATTTTCATGTGATTAAGTCCATGTCTGGCTGAGAGCTGCTTTGCCATACCTATGGTAATTCTTTATTGCTTTATGCTCTGGTAGCAACTGAGTAATTGTAAGTCAGAAAACATGGCCTTATCTTCTGCAGAGGCCACCAGGACTGTAACATTGTTCACATGAACAAAAACTTTCCATTGGCACATTGGTATTTCATTCTCTCATCATATAGGGATATAAACTTGGACATTTCCTAATAGGATAGGAGATAAAGAGTCCCAAGGAAAAAAAGGATAAGCAACTCAAAATCTTGTTTTGTGTCTCATTATAACTTCTTTATTTCAAGGATGCCATGCACACTGATTTATTAAAAAACATTGCCACCTAATAAATTTGCAATAGCATACAATATTGTGACAGAATAAGCTATAAATAGGGTAGGTAGATTTTTTTTTTGTTCAAAGTTCTGAGCTCAATCCAAAGTTAAAACATAGTTTATCCATTCTCTCTACAGCTGTTTTCACATACTTCTTGTAAACTACAGAAAAATATGCCATTCTGTGACCTTTAGGTGCTTTTTCCTGGTATTTCCTCCTGTCTCTTGGTGAAAATGAAGGCTAATATTTTGCAATCTGTGTTCAGAAGGACAGCTTGCTTCTAGTTCCTCTTATCCCCCCTCCACCCTCCCTGATTAAAAAGACTTGGTGAAATAATGATCTGAATGATCCCTGTATGGAAAGGATCACTGAAAGACTATAAAAACGTTACAGAAAGGATGGAGAGAACAAGAGACGAATTAGCAAAAGGCTTGAAACTCTTACTCACCCTGTGTGGATCCAGAAATGTCACTGTACTACTTATCAAGGAGTAACCTCAATTTCCAGTAGTGTTAAACACAAGTTACTCTCCTTTACATATAGGACTTAAACTATGCCTAGAGTAGGGAGACTAGGTTACCCACTCTCAGCTTATTATATTGACTTTCCCATATGTCCTTGCTGAGCAGATGCCCAATATTCTCCTCTGTAGTTAATTCTGTGGCTTGCTTTTGAAAATGATGTGACAAGACATCCCACAATCTCCTGGCATCACATGGGAAGAAATAGCTTCAAATTATTCAACTTTGTTTTCATTAGTGCTTCACCAGCTGACTTTGCTGTTTGCTGCACCTCTACGAAATAGTTGTCAAAATGTCAATAAATACAGGTATCTGTAAAAACTTTTTCCTCAGCTCTTTGTCCATCCCACTAGAAGAACAGAATTCGGCTAGCAATACAGGTTGTACTACCTTACACACCAACAATAGGTGTGTATAGTATACAAACCTCACTACTTGAAAATAGTTTAGCCTGGTAAACAGAAATAAACCTCCCACTGCTCTGAGATCCCCAAGTGCCATCTCAAGGACACAGACTTGTTTTCCAGATTCCCACTATCCCTCAATAGTGCAGTTTTCCACCCACTAACAGCATTCACTCAAGACAGACAGTGTAATTCAGCTTTGTACAAACTTATTCAGACTTACTCAAATCCCTCTCAGTTACCACAGCTCAAGTATTTCCTTAGAAACTTTATTTCCCTTGGCACTTTCAAAAAACACTGAATTTGGGCATGTTAAAACCTTTCTTCAGCTGGGATGTCTGCCTTATCCTCAGCCTGACCTCCTGTGTCAGCTGATCCTGTGTAAACTGCTGCACTTGCCCATTATCCTTCTCCTTCTGTTGCTTTCCCAGCTCCTGAATTGATCCCCCCAAAATGTAACACTGCAACAACATGATCTTCAAAGTTTTCTCTGCTGATCCATTCATAATACCATACTCAAAAAAGGATCTCACACAAAATGCAATCATCTGTTATTTGTTACAACATCCCTGATGTATGGATTTTTCTCATCTCACAGCTAGCTCCAAAGTGTTCAGAAGGACCACAAGCAAAATACCTGAGGTGCTCAGACTGTGAGGACAGGACACCTCTAAATACCATGAAAAGAAGTTGCAGGAGGCATCTGGAATTTTTTAGTGGTAATTTTAAATATGTTGCATACCTAATACTACCATAAGCTTTAATAATCAGCTGCAATAGCTAGTACAACCCCATCTAAAACCAAATACAAGAAACATCCAGTTTGTTGCCATCTTTCACACAGTCACAAGCTTCTAAAGTATGATGGAAAAAAATGGGCACAATACAGTCCTTCCTGTGGTTGGTTTCTTCACTCTGAACTGTTTTCATAAAAAATTAATTTCACAACAGAAATTGATCCTCAGCCAGAAATATCATTTTGGGGCACTTTTCCATGTCCGCTGCCTGTAAAATAAATCCTGCCCATCTGTGAAGGTGTATTGGATTTTTTTTACCTTGATAATTCAGTGGGAAACCTCTACCTGGAAAAAAGCACCTCAGGCTCTTTCATATCACAGTCCTTCAGATACTCACCACCACAGGGGTCTCCACTCCTCCAACAGCAGAGAGGTTTTATGTTGTCTTGCTATGAACTGAAGGTCAAGTATAAGTGCACATCAGTCAAATACATATTTTTACAAGAACTGGGATTAAGTCAGCATAGTTTCTCCTCATTTTCAGCCATGCCTGTAGTGTTCAACTGATACCATAGTCCCTGTGTGGTTTTAGACATGATGGTTGTGCAGAAAACATGCTGGTCTCATTCAGAGATGTGGGCCAAGACCGTTCTCATCAGAGGACATGTGGGCAAGGCCACACAGGCTATTTCCTGAAATGGGGTGTGTGTGTGAGGAGCAAAGACACTTTGACTGAAATCCCAGGCTAAATGACAGCTACGGGCCTACTTTACCAGCTAGTAAAGACACAGCCTTAAGTCCTCATGGTGCCAGAGATTCAATAGAAACCCCCTCATCACTTAGAGTGGAAGGACAACCCACAAACTCACAGCTAAGCTTCCTTTTGCTTTGCACTTCTCATACATCTTCTAGGGGTAAAACTGTATTTCTGCTCCTTCTCAAGATCTGTGTGAAGTCCAACATGAAAGACACACCTGCAAACCACTCCCAGCCTGAGAGACTCAGTTCCATGGTGTCCATACTGCAAAATGCTTTCTGACATTGCAAGTTTAACCAGAGGGCTGCACAGAACTTCATGTCAACTGCAGCTCCCTTCATCTCAAATCCTTTCCAAAGTTCTAGCATCACCTCAAGCTCTGCCTCTTCGTTCAAGCTGCTTTTTGGTCTGAGGCTTCAAACCAGGAGCAAATTTGTTGCAACAGTCAATAAAGCAGCTGAGTGATGTCAGAGGTCCCTCCATCTTTTCAGAGTAACTTTTGTATCACAGTTTAAATAAACTCCCTAGGGGAACTGGGTCTCCTCCAGTCTCACCATCAGCTCAATAGGAATTAGAAGAGAGCATTTTCTCCCACTCACACTCTCTGTCTCATACACACATTTTAGTTTCTATAGTATTAATCCCTGGAGAAATCATTTTCCCATATTGCTCAGCAGGACTGTTTTAATCCAACATCAAGAGATAAGGGGTATAAGCACACCTTATTAATCAAATGTCCGAAATTGAAACAAAACATCACTTAGCTCCAAACAACACACTATTATTCAAGAAATGTCCAACCTAGACTTGACCAGGACTACACTTTTAAAGCAGTCTGAAGGCAACATTCATTCTATTTTGCTATAAAACATACCCTGGTCAGGAAGGTACTGACTAAGCAAGATTTGCTCTGTATTACCCTGGCATTGTCTCTCATAACACATTGAAGACAGTTCTTGTTCAGACAAACCAGTGAACCTGGACAGCAATCATTCCCTTCATCTGGCTTCCAAATTGTTTCACCTTTTGCCAGTAAAAATTTAAAAATCCAATGCATGTCTTTCTTTGATCCATGTAATGTCTCTGAGAACTTTCAGCAACAGTAATAGAAACAAAAAACTCTTGAGTTAATTGTTTGAATATCTCTTGTAAACATGAATGACATTTGCTGTAGGAAGTAGTGTTTATTCTCCCCTGAGTATGGATTCAGAGGAAGTTTTCATAGCAAAGACGTCACATGAGACAGTAAATAAAGACCTACTGGGAGAGATTGACACACAGAAAAGGTACCCAAGGAACAAAAAAAAAATCATTGCCTCTGTTGTGGTTTAACCCCAGCTGGCAACTAAGCCCTACACAGCCACTCACCCACTCCCCTCACAGTGGGATGGGAGAGAGAATCAAAAGAGTAAGTCAGAAAACTCATGGGTTGAGATAAAGGCAGTTTAATAACCACTGATGCTTCCAGGTGTACCTGCTGCAGCATGGACTTATCCACAGTCACAAATACTTCGAGGTGTACCTTTTCCAGTGTGGATTTATCCCTGGGCCACAATCCTTTCAAAGGTATACCTGCTGCAGCACAGACATAACCCCAACCACAGATGCTTCGAGATGTATCTGCTTTGGTGTGGACTTATTCATGGCCACAGATGCTTCAGGGTGTCCTGCTCCATTAATTCATTCACAGGTGACAGTTCCTTTGACTCAAGTTCACATTGGAGTTCCAACCTGTCCCGTACAGCAGCATGGAAACAGCAGCAATGCCCTGGCTGTCTGCCAGCCCAGACACACTGCTATTGCTGCTATCGGAATGTTCCCAGGCACAGCACAGTAAGGTGACTAGCAGTACAGTGCTACAGAAAGCAGTGAAAGCAAAAACCACTAACATTCACTAGATTCTAACATACAGTAGGGCAAGCAAGCCCCATGGCAAGCACAGAAGCCTGTCAATTAATAGCTAAACAGCAATAACAGCTATAAATTAGTTCTGGCACAATCCAATCAGATCTGTTGTTAGCTCGAACCCTCTGAGCCCCAAGTTGGGCACCAGACAGAACTAGCATGGTTTAGCCCCAGCCAGCAACTAAGCGCCACACAGCCACTCGCTCACTTCCCTCAGAGTGGGATGGAGGAGAGAATCACAAGAGTAAAAGTGAGAAAACTCATGGGCTGAGATAATTTAAAATTAAAGGACAAGTCCTACACACAAGCAAAGCAAAACAAGGAATTCATTCACTACTTCCCGTTGGCAGGCAGATGTTCAGCCATCTCCAGGAAAGCCGGGTTCCGTCAAGCGTAACGTTTACTTGGGAAGACAAACACCATCACTCCAAACATTCCCCCTTCCTTCTTCTTCCCCCAGCTGTATATGCTGACCATGATGTCATATGGTATGGAATATCCTTGTGGTCAGTTGGGGTCAGCTGTCTCAGTTGTGTCCCCCCCCCACCTTCTTGTGCTCCCTCAGCTGCCTTGCTGGTGGGGTGGTGTGAGGAGCAGAAAAGCTGTAGACTCTGTGTAAGCACTGCTCAGCAGTAACAAAAACATCCCTGCGTTATCAACACTTGTTTTCAGCACAAATCCAAACCATAGCGCCATAGCAGCTACTGTGAACAAAATTAACTCTACCCTAGCCAAAAAAAGTACAGCCTCTTTTTAGATTTGTAGAAATACCATCAACTAAAATAACATTTGACTGTAGTCTATAGTGTCATTGTTAATTCTCAGAAACTGAGTCAAAGTATTTTTTTTTAAATAAACCAGTGTGAAGGAAGTTGCAGTCCCAGTATGTAGAGTTTGCAGAAAAGTAATTACTAATACCCCTGCTTTCCTTGCAGAACATTAGGTGGCTTTGAAACATGGTAAAGTTCTGACCACATAGACTTAAAATTACTCTAGAGGTACAGTTTTTGAGCAGTCAATTACCCAGCTTCATCTTTTTTGTCCTCTGAGAATACTGCTTTGACTTATCAATCATGCATACAATACACAGGTTGTCTTGTTTGTGCTTACAGGTTTTGTAAGCTGTGGTGGAGATGCTATGATGATGGCAAACAGTAGGAAGAAATATGTACACTTACACTATCTACTGAACAAGTATATGGCTGGGCGATAAGAGCTGAGCTGGCCAGAAGGTACCTCTTCTATACTTTCTGTGTTAAAGATAGCATGAAATAAACTGTTCACTTTGCTAGGAGAGGATCTTGGCTTTCTGGGAGATTACTTGGACACCCAGAAAAAGATTGTGGGACCAGATTATTTTCCATTTTGAATAACTAGTAGTAATTTCCATGAATTTATTACCAGGGTTTTTATGTGATTCTTATGTAGAAAGGGGTTTGCCTCAACTGCTGCTTGCTGACAGTAAGTGTAGCTGGAAGTGGCCCTAATAACACGGCTTACTGAATCAAAATCTGCCAGAGGTTCTTATAGAAGTACAGACTGAAAGGCATAGAAACTCAACATGTGAAGAATATAAAGAACAGCCAGTGAACCTTCCAAAATGCACAGATATCAGTCAATATATTACATTCTTTGTCCTTGAGGTTCTTGTTCTTCATAGTTACCAGAACAGACAGATGTCTGTTCTCAACAGAGATAGGACAAGCTGCTTTTAAGTGCTATTATTTTTGGCTATATGGAGCTCAGTTAACTAATTGGCAGGTTTTTATGGTAATTCAGCTAGCAGTCTCTATTTCAATGACACAACCATTCCTAATGATTAAAAACCAGCTGCTTTGTACTGAAGAAGAGAAGAGTTGGAATGAATCACCTTCTCCTTTCTTAACACAGTTAATGGATTTGAATGAATAATAGTGCTTTTTTTTACCTCTCAAATATGCTATTACCCAACTTACTACTTTTTGCTTATTCAGCATTTCCACAGTGAGAGAGGTTGGAGACATCACTTGTACTTTTCATATAATAATCCTCCCAGGTGGGAGTCACTTATATGATGTTTTAAATTACTGATGCTACTTGACTACTTATATCTCTCTTTACACTAGTGCTAGAATTGACCCTGTCTTCCTCAGCAGATAAGGGAAGGGCAAGAGAGCTTCTCACCTTTGAATCCTTAGGTGAATACTCTGCTCTAAAGTACACTTATGATGGCCTCAGCAGGTTTTTGGAACCTCTTGGATGGCTGAAATTCAAAGGCTGCACATTAAATTTGCTCTAGGACTGATTGAGTTCAAGACCATATTTTTTGTCTCTACACATACATTTCCAAAATGGACCTGTATACATTTCCTTTGACCTTTATCTTTGGAAAGACAACTCTATAGAGTCTAAAGTCTTGATCCTGTAAGGGGATTTGCTAATGATGTTTTCTCCATCTGCAGAAATTTCTAATTTGGAAATCATATCAAAAGATAGACCCCAAGCAATCTATTTTGTTTGGTCTGTGTCCTGCTAAAGGAGACAGGATGAGGCATCTCCAGAGCCTCTGAGGACAAGACTTCTCTCTCCAAGTTTTCTTCTCTTGGATGTGTGTTAGTTCAGGTGAGATTTATTTAAATATTAATAAAGAATAACCTAGCTGAAAGTTCTAAGGTCAAGATTTGCAAAAAATGGACTGCAGCAAGAAGATACTGTACATGGAATAGACTCCTAAAATCAGTGAGGACCCATCTAGATGCAAGGAGCTACTTCACACCTGATCCTGTAGCAACAAAAAGTACATTTTGAATACATAGTCACTTTTCAATGCACCCAATGGAAAGAATATCTTCCTGTAATCCCTTCTCCCTTAGATAGCTTTTTTTACTAGACTGTGGACCTCCCTCACCCCCCAACAACCATAACTTGTACTACTCACAAGTGACATTTCAGGAAACGTTACATTAAATAGAGCAAAGCAGCATGGTTGTGCAATTCACTTGATTGAATGCACAAGGATAGGAAGCCAAGCCAACCCCCTCTTCAGTCTGAAACCCGCAGAGCAGACAGAACTCCCTCTTCATGCAGCGCCTCCAGATTCCCAGGCCTGGTTGAAAGCTGCCTTCTGATTTATGAGTAATGAGGCTGCTGGTGATTCCTAAGAAGTGAGCTTCCAAACAGAAGTGCTGATGGGCACTGCACTGTATCATATAAGCTAGACAACACCTAGGCAGACTCTCAAAGGGTGCTTTCATTGGGATGAGAAACTATACTGTGATTGAGTGCTCTTCTGTCACTGTCTTCACTTGCTTTGCACAGTATTTAATCTACAGATGCTGTTAAATTTAGATTTTTAAAAAGTTTTTGTTTTAAAGAACTTGTCTACAGCCACAGCACAGAAATGTATGAAGCCTAGCAGTGAAGGTGCCAGTGAGACTGATTGATGCAAAAGTCTGGTTTTGAGGAGGGGAGGAGGGAGAACAAATTCCTTTAGCTGTGCTTAAAAGAAACAAACTTAAAAACAAGACAAGAAAGTTGAGTGGAAGCTGAGAGGTTGAATGCAAGCTCTGCCAAGATTTGAAAAGTTACAAGCTAATGCTGGTACTGCATGTTTCCTTAATGATTGAGGAGTCAATCAATTTTGTACATGGAGCTCCCAGCACAGAGACAGAGTAAGTTAACAAGCGTATTATAAAGTCAGGGAAGTGATAAAAAAAATGATTTGCTATCAGTATGTCAACTAAAGAAGTAGAGAAAAAAAAGTCTTAAGGCATGTCTTTATTGAAGCATTCTTTGTCAAAAATCTTTGTTAATTGAACTCCAGAAAATGTTTGGCCAAGTTCTGCCTATTATATTCTGATTTTTATTTCTGAGTGTAATACTGAGAGTGTGGCTCTACTACCTAACTGCATCCTGCACTTGTACATACACATGTGCATCTCTTGGCCATCTAACAAACCTACCTGGACACACTCTTAGAACTTGCTCCTGTAAAATCTGTTTGTTTTAATGGGCTTTCACACTTGCACTCACTTGGATGTTAAAGTAGCTCTCACAAAATCTTGCCCATCCAAAAAGAAACAAGAGACTTAAGGTTAAATAGTCATCAGTCTGACTCTTAATGTGAAGTAAGTTTAGGCAAAAACCTGCTTACTTTTTGAAAGCAATTGAAACTTTGTCCAGATCTTGAGTAAGACTTGAAGTACAGTTTAGCCCTGTCTTTTAGAAGTAACAAATATAAAATGTAACAGGAAACTGCAAATGGGACTGCTTATTATCCTTGTGAAAACGGGGAAAAAAGGAAATAAAAAACCAAGATTTTGGAAGAAAGAAACATCTTTGAATTAGGGAGATAAAAATTTACTTCCAGAAAAAACATCCAGAAACTGAGGTCTTGGAGGCCTTCAGGGCTGTGCCTAGCCTCCTGTGACCACTCCGGGAATCTCACTGTTGCTTTAACCCAAATTGCTGTGGCCAGTTTGAGGGGAGAGATGTTGGACTTGTTTTAACCCGCCTTTATTCTGGTGGAGCTGTAGCTCTGTTGTCTGCACACTTCCTACGTGCAAGCCATTGCTCAACTGAAGCCATGACACATTTCCATGGGGTCACCAGAAGGCTCCTGCTAGTTTGGCTTAATGGTGGTGGCTTCAGTTTCAGCCTTGGGAACAGAAAGACAGACAAAATTAAGACAAAGAGAATTATTTCCCTCTTCCCATGGCCCAAGTGGCCAGATGACAGGACCTCTGGGCACATGTGCACCTCAAAGGGTATCACCACTCAAAGACAACCAGGTGGCTCTGCAAAGCCGAGATGTCTCAGTTTGGAGATATACCCCATGGAGATGCTAGCTGGTGGTCAGGACTGCTCTGTTCTGGCAGCAGAAGTGTGGTGTGAGCTGACACCCTCTGCCTGTGCCACAGGGCTCAGGACAGGCACTGACCTCAGCTGCATTTGCAGCAATTTGACATACCTGTGCAGGGCACTGTGTTTTTTGGAGCAGAGTAGTGTACCATCCCGAGCCATGCTTGTCCAAGCAGCCCTAGAACACTTCACTTGAGATGTTAAAGAAGCTATATTTTTAAGAAAAATGAATTAATTTTTATGTCAGACTTGGAGGACAGTTCCATTTTTGTGCTGCTAATGGAGTATCAGGGCTGCCTTTTGCTGTGCTTTATTCACAGGCGGGTCTGGAGACAATTTTTTTCTTCAAAGTATTTTTTTAAAATGAATTGTTTGTAGTTCAGATGAAGTTGTTCCTCCTCCAGGCTATACATCAGTGCCTCACTATGCACCAGTTACTCCCTTAATTTACAAGCTGTGGTAGTCATTGTGTTTTACTATGTTTTTAATTTATTTATCTGGGAAAGATCCACTCAGAGTCAGTGTCTTTCCTCCCTCGCTTCTCACTAAGATCCTGCTTTTTGTACAGATTACAAGTGAAGTATAAAGCAGTCAAAGTGAGATCCCTACTTTTTTGAAACACTTGTTTTCCACTGAAAATTCACCTAGAAGGGGAAGGGACCCAAAAGAATCACACAAAGCACAGCATTGCTGAACACACTTTTGCAGCTAGCACTTTTGCAGGAGCACTCTGTACTTAACGTCATGTTGGCTTATCCAAGTTAACCCTGTGATTTCCACAGAATTTTATAGTCTCCATCTAACTTCTTTTGAATGTCTTCTCTCCATGTACACTGCTCATATAGAGGTATTTTAATGTCCTATTTAATACTGTACATCACAGCCATATTCTAAAATGGGTGTAATTTTTCATGAAGACCCACCGCTGTCTGTTCTAAGATCAAACTCGGGTTTCAAACTGCTTTGTGAAATCTGCTGTGTTAGTTGTTAGAGCTAACCCAAACCCTGACTCCTTCTGAACCTTCCACTGGCTGATTAATTCTGGCAGATTTATTTTTAAAGTTGTTAGGGGTTTTTTTGTGCCCAAGAAAAGCAACATTTCTGCATAGAGGGGATGACCCATGCCAGGACACCTCGTTCTCATTCCAGGAACACAATATGCCCTTTGATGTGCACTTACTCAGCAGAGCACGAGGTAAAGATGACCGACCTCTTGTTTTGTGCATAGGTAATTTATGGGCTGCCTCTGGGAGCACACAAATGACAGGACTTACATGTGTGAACCCTATTTGTGAGTGAAATCAAGTGCAAATTTAGAGCAGATGGGGTTTTGACTCATAAGTGATAGAATTTATGGCCAAGATTAAAACAAAACAAAATAAAAAGCCTGAAGTTAGTTTCCCAAATATATTATCAGGTACCCAAGGACCTGATTTGCAAAAGTGAGGAGCAACCTCCAGCTTCCCTGAAATTAAACAGTATATATATGTGGGGGTGTATACACACGTGTTGGTATATACTGGATTTATACAGGACATCTACGTGGTGCTTAGTAGTTCTTGAAAAGCAGGCTGCTAGTTATGTGCCTAACTCAGTGGCTTTCTTTAAAAAAGATGATTAAACTGCTGCCTCATACAACCCATTTGCTTTGATTATCTTATCAATGAGCCGAGGCTGCTCTTGTGAGAGGAGGCATCAGCTGTGGATGGAGGTGGGAAAAGACACTTACACAAAGGAAACAGGGAAGCCCCAGGGGGCAAAGAATGGAGGCAGCTGGAGGCAGGGACTGCCAGGAGCATTGATCTCCACCTAAAAAGGCTGTTGTATGTGACTAGTCAGGCTTCATGGTTCAGGGCTGCCCATTTCCACTGTGGTTTTTGTCTGTAGAGAGGCATAACTCCTCTCTTCTTTTGAGATTTGTCTCTGCCAGACTTCTCTTGGTTGAGTGCTCATTGGCATGAGTGCAATCCTCTTCCCTGCTTCCACAAAGCAATTCTGGACTATTTATGCATGTATATGTGTACATGTATAACCAAACCCTTTCTACTTCCAAAATCAGAGAGGTAGACTGATAGAGGCTCCAGTCTGAAAAGTTGTGACTGCCCCAGTCTGGATTAGTTCTTGTGTTGTTCCCCCTTCTCAAACCCTTGGCCAACTCTTGGTGCACGCCACTGATGATCATAGAATCGTTTGGCTAGAAAAGACCTTTGAGATCATCGAGTCCAACCGTACCTATTCACTACTAAACCATATCTCCAAGCACCTCATCTAGCGGTCTTTTAAATACCTCCGGGGATGGTAACTCAACCACCTTCCCAGGCAGCCTGTTCCAATGCTTTCAATGAAGAAATGTTTCCTGACATCTAACCTGAACCTCCCTTGGTGCAACTTGAGGCCATTTCCTCTTGTTCTATCACTAGTTATTTGGGAGAAAAGACACACACCTGCCTCACTACAACCTCCTTTCAAGTAGTTGTAGACAGTGATAAGGTCTCCCCTCAGTCTCCCCTTCTCTAGACTGAACAACCCCAGTTCCCTCAGCCACTCCTCATAAGGCTTGTTCTCCAGCACCTTCACTAGCTTAATTGCCCTTCTCTGGACATGCTCCAGTGCTTCAATGTCCTTCTTGTAATGAGGGGCCCAAAACCGGACAAGTATTCAAGGTGCAGCCTCACCAATGCTGAGTACAGGGCAAGGATGTCTTCCCTGGGACGATGCTGAGGTACAATCACTGACACAGCATAGCAGTATTGGTAAGAGACATTGACCACCTTAACTGATGAAGATACCCAGAAAAGGCTCTTCAGGGCTGCATATTAGTTCTTTTTTCAAAATTTCTTTCAACTTATTCAGTGACTGCCTCTGTAAGCTTTGAGCAGAAGTATTGTTATATCATTAGTAATATATGCACATAGAGTGTATTCCCATAGCCAGTGTTTAGAGAGCATGACTCTTCCCCTTTCTCTTCTCATTCTTTCCCCTCTCTTTCTCATCTGTTCACAACTGGGCAAGGTGCTCTGCTGCTGCCTTTCCTTGGTGGGGTCTTGTGCTGTTAGCTGTCCTCCAGGACCTGCTCACAAGCAGAGATGCAGCTGTCTGGGAAAGCTTTGTGAATCCCATTCCTCCTAAATAGTTTATGGTTTCCCTCAAGCCTGTGGAAATGCTTCTCAGGAGAGATAACTTCATGGCGTGCTGGGATGTCTGTCCACTAAGGGAACCCTGTCATGGTTATTGATGATTCTTTATTTTAAAAAATCCATCATAAGGGCGGAAAAAAGATCTACTGAAACAAGGCAGTCCTGCTTGTGTTGCTGACTCAAGAACATTTGGTATGTATAAACTTAAATTGGTACATAATAAAGTCTTCATAACTGAATGCTGTGTGAACAAATATGTTTGGTATCCCTAAAGGCCATTTTTTCTTTGAGCTCCAATCCATTAGTCTTTTTGTTTGACTGTGGCCTCTCTCTATCAGCAACTAAGATTTTATCCTGTTTTGAAACTAAACCAAACATCTTAAAAACAAGCAGACTTCTTTTTGCAGGATATAATGTGACTCCCTGTTGGAATAAGCACTCACGGATATGAGTAGAAGGTTCAGAAGGTTATGGGTGTTGTACAAGTGTTAAGAGAAAATCAGGGTAATACATTCTCTTTTTAGTCCATCCTTTTGTAAGTCCAACTACCTAAGACCATTCAAAAATCCCAGCCTGAAGGATTCACAGACACGAAGCTTAAGACCTAACCAGCCAAAGTGCGATCCTGTTATCTCTGCTGCTCTCTCCCTTTGTGTGTAACACCTATTTGTTGTATCTTGCATTAAATTACAGCAAGTGCTTTGGGCCAAGGTTGCGTCCTACTATGCACTGCTCTAGAACAATATTTTGCTTGAACAAAAGCACTATTGGCATTCGTAACACTGTTGAGTATTTTGGAAAGAGACCAGTCACCAGAAAGGATGTCCTTCCCAGAAATGACATGTGGTTTGCACCTTTCTCCTGAGCACTTGGTTGACTCAGTGTTATAAATTATGCAATTCCCAGCTATAGCTGCTAAGGCTGCTTTGCATTCTCCTCTCTAGCTGCCTGCAGTGCTTAAATGAACCTAACTGTCTGAAGAGCAAATTCAAGGTGAGATGGGAAGCTGCACTCACCATGAGCCTGTCAGTGTTTAAGAGGGATTTCGACAATGCCCTTAATAATGTGCTTTAACTTTTTCAGCTCTGAATTGGTCAGGCAGATGGACTAGATGATTGCTGTAGCTCCTTTCCAACTGAAATAGTCTATTCTATTCTATACATGCACAGGGAAAGCACAGATTGTCTACCTGGTGGGCAGCCTTGGCAGGAATACCCTGCTGTGGACCAGCTCCTAGTGGGAGTGGGAAGGGAAAGGTGGTGATGGGGTCCCCTCCTCCTTCCCTGGCTAAATAGGAGGGGATAGCCTCCTCACTGGGGCGTTTGGTGGAGTAGACCTTGGGCTTCAGTGAGGGCAAAGCATGAGCCCTCCTGCTGTGTCTTGTCTCCTGCAGTATGGCCACTGCTCACAGCTCCCTACATCTGTCCCTGAGTGTTGGGAGCCAGAGGGTCTGTGGCGCCAGAGTGATTGACACCCAGCACAGTGCTGGGCCAGAAACAGAGATAAGGGCAAAAGTCCGTGTGGTTGAGTTCCAGGTACTGCCCTGGGGCCACGGTACTCTCTGTGGCTTGGGTGCAGCCATCTGCATAAATCATTCAAGCTCTTCTTTTCCAAACTATGAAAAAAATTTCTGCTTTAATCCCAAGACTTGTTGTCACTTGGCTATGTCTGCTCTGGCAACCATCTGGGGAGAGGAGTCCCATGTCACACATTGTGGTGGGGGCAGAGTAACTGGCTCTGCTGACACCTTCTTTTGTCACCTGGTGAGGACTGAGTCTGAAGGGGAAAAATCTGGCCAAACTTGCTGACCACTGCCTGATTTCAGCTGGTGTGCTAAGGTGGCTCGAGGCTATTGCAAACTGAGAGACAAAAAGCTGTAAATGGCTTCTTGTCCTCCTTCCCTTTCTTCCAGGTAACCATCCTCAACAGCACTCAGATTCAGAAGTCATAAGACAAAATCAGTGATGTAAAAACATCCTGAAAGTTTTAAAAAAAAGATCTAGCTTTTCTTTGCCATCTGGTATGTGAGCAACTCTATAGTTAATGTTTTGTTGCCACTTTTCACAATCACAAGGGACAGAGTTATTTTTTGGTTTCTTCATAAAACTGAGGTTCTCGGGAGGCCAAATCAAGTAACTCCAAGAGCTGGAGCTTTAAGGAAAGCACCAAATGTTAGGAAAGCTTGTGATAAAATTGCAAGGCCTGGGAGTCTCACAGTCTCAGCCAGAGATTTTGACTTAAAAATTGAATAAAGTACAAAGGCCTACATTACCTAATGCATACGAAAAAATGCAATGAAATTGTGAGCCATTTCTGTTCTTTTGTTAGTGACAGAGTGCCATAGCAATTTCTGTGACTATAAAAACATCCTCATAAATTTCCAGTGTTTCCTCAAGTTGAATGAATTGCAGAAATGCTGCTAACTTTTAATAGGTTTAGCATTTACATCAGCTGCTCAATAGAAAAGTCAGCTGAATCATGGTGCAGCTACAAATGGGTTGTAAATCATAGTTACAGGCGATACGGTGTGGAGGGCTATTTAACAACGTCACCAACAATAAGTTTCTTTCAAGACGGAAGCAAAGACTTCATCCATGATGGAAAATAAATGGATAAACCAAAGGAAAGACTGCACCCTCTCACTAGACTCATAGTTTGAGTAGAGAGTTTAGGAAAGCCTTGGTAGGTGTTTCTGTTGCTCCTTGTTGAATTTAGAAGCTGGACTGCAGTGTGTAATGCCATGCACAGGAAGCATAACTATCCAGTGATCAGCTCTCCTGTAGGACTGGCAGTTCACCTCAACCACCCCTCATCCAGTTCTTTGCTGAAAGCAACCGAGCTTGGAAATACTGCCTTGCTGCCTTAAATGCTTGAAAGTACTCACCTTAACTGCTGTAATATAAGCCAGCGTTCTGTGGGACTACAGCAAGAGAAACAAACTGGAGCAGTAATTTATCTAATTGTAATCTGTAAGGTTATGCTGGTACCACTGGGCTGCCCAAGGAGACCTCATTGGACTGTAATGTTTGAGACCAACCTTGGAGGCTCCTCAGGAGAGTTGTCCTTTTTGTATAGATGGTAAGAAGAAGATAAATGCTTTTTGGCAAGAATGTAATGCCTTTTCAGTGTTTCCTTTCAAATGCTGTAATGACACAGGGTGGACCTTGGGAGAAGTGGTAGGTTTAGCCTTTTGCTGTTTCAGCTAAAATGGGACAATTGTGGGACATGAGATTCCTGAGGGTGATGGGAATTGGTGGAGGAAGTCCTTCGCTGGGTAAGAGGCAGTCCTTTCCTCCAAGGCCAAAACGGGAGCATGAGCTACAAGACAGGAAGCAACACCAGTGGTCGCCTGCTTTCCTGAGAGACCTGTCCTGCCCAGGTCAAGGCAGGGGGACCTGGAGGAGGAAACGCAGATGGGTTGCTATGGGGGGATCCAGCAGGAAAACGTAGGAGGAGGGGATCACAGGTAGGGATCCCAGCTTGTATGGAGGAGGGTGTGGTCCCAGAGTATGGGTGCACAGGCCAGGAGCAGGGGCCTTGGGTTGGCTGAGGCTTTCCACCAAGAGGGACACGAGCTGCAGTGGGAGCTCCTGCCTGACAGAGCAGAAAGGCCAAGTGCTAGCCAAGTGAGACCACCATAGAGAGCAGCAGCAAGCACAACGCCTGCTAAAAATGCAGTAATCCGGAAAGGCTTTCAAAGAACCAGGAAAGAAAGAAGAGTCCAAGGTATTGGTGGGGTGACCGGCTGTGTCCGTGCAGCCTGCCTGCTTCATTTACCCATCTCCCGTGCGCTCCCCACTAGGTGCCAGTATAGGAGCACATCACTGCACCTACGCACCCAGAAGGGAGAAAACAGGCACAGGAAAAAAAAAAAAAAAAAAAAAAAGGACATTTTATACATATATATATATATACACACACATATATATTGTTCTCAGTTTGCACTTAATTCTGGCTATACAGTATACAACACTATGGGGTCACCAGCCATGTCTGAAGGCATACTTATAGGCAATATGGCTATTAAATTGTTATGGGCAGCAGGACACAGGGCACCAGGCTGAGGTAGGCTTTGGGTGGTCCCCACTGCCCCTGGGGACTGCAAGCCCCAAACAGCCTGGCATGGACAGAGCCTGCCTGCTGCTGTCTGGATGGAAAGCAGCCACATCACCTGGCACCACTAACTGCTGAAAGAATATTTATTTATCAAATCATGGGTTTTATCAGAAAACAACATACAGGTTTGGGATCTTTTTTTTTTATTTTTTTTTTTAAATCCACCTGGCACCAGGCATAGGTAAAAATCCTACTGAGTATAAATAATTTTATAAATTGCTTGTTCACTTTAGTGCAGATGCACTTGCTGTATAAAGCAGGATGACACTTCAAAGGGAGGATGCCTGGTGGGTACCTGACTGAGCCTCAGGACTGAGCCATAGGGTCACAAAAACCCCACGTTTCAGGTACTTAGCAAGTCTTTCTGGAATAAAACTGTTGCTGATTTAGATAAAAAATTAAGGAACTGAACAGTGAAAAATATAATAAGCAGGCTAATATTCTGTTGCAGACCACCATGGGAACAGTTTGTCGAAGCTCTGATGCCTGTTGAGTCTTAAATCTTTTTGAAAAGAGGTTAAGTCTCTTGCCTTGGTTTCTCTGTTACTTGTGCCAAAATAAATAGAATGTGCTCAACTGAAGAAAACAAATACTTGAAAATAACGAAAAATCAATAGTACCCTTGTTATTTGGTAGCAGGTATACAGATCTAATCTGACAGACCATATTGAAAGTGTAAACTGAATGCTCGCACACATGTATTAGTAATGTTAAGATGAAATGTTAGCTTAAATCTTATCAATTCAGTTTATAGAACAGGAAGGAATTACTGAACTACATTTTACCTGCAAACCCCCCCGTTTTGGAAAGGGTGGCTCTCAATACAATGTGTATTTGTGCATGTTTAAAAACATTTGAATTTCAGGTACCCTTCTTCATTACTGTGAAAGTTTTAGCATTACCTCAACCTGTCAGCCTCTCTAGTCAGGAAGAAATACTAACAGCAAGCATATTTGCATGGAGAAATTTAAAGGAGTTTTTCATTCTTGGCCTGATATCATTATTCCCATGGGCAGGGGACAAAGAAATATAGAGCTAAGGAACCATTTCACATAAAAAATGCATCCCTTTGTCCAAAAGCTCTGCGATGTGTCATGCTGTTATGGAGCGCATACAGGAACTGCCTCTGCCCTTTTGTACAGAGCTGGCCTTTAGGCTCCATGCAGTCTGCAGCCACCGGCCCCACTCATCTAAGGGAACTATGAATTTAAAGAGATTCCCAGCTTTCGTTTTCCAAATGTGTGCATTTCTAACCCTTTTCCACAGCAAATGAAAGTAGCTTAGGGAAGGCAATTTTTTTTTCTTTTGCTAGAATATTTTTTTTTTTAAAAAAGACTAAAATGCAGTCCTCCATGGCTGCAACATGGGCAAGGAAAGAGGTAGTGATAGAGGGATGGAGAGAGGTCTTGCCCTGGTAGGTCTATCTGCCCTCCAGCAGCCCAGAAGGCCTCCAGCAGTGGTCAGTACAAGCTGGTTTTTGGGAAAATACAAGATGAACACATTTTTACTGCTCCACTCTTTGAACTGAGGAAATGGCTTGTAAGACTGCAAATATTAGAGGAGGAATCTGTCCTATTATTTTTGGAGCAGCATTCTCTCTGAAGTGTGTAGAGTCATCAGAACAGAATTAATCCAGTGATGAGTATTTTCAGCAATGAAAAAAAATGAGTCATCAGTAGATTTGGTGTGGGGGGAGTCACAAGAAGGGACAGGACCTTATTTTTGAGAATGTAGCTGTGTTCTGCACTCTCTTCTGGTAGCTGGTCATGGCAGAGGCTGGGCTGTCAGCTGGGAAGAGGTTATGCATTATGGTGTGCCAATGGAGAGAAAGCCAGAGAGATTTGAATGTGTCATCTCCATTTCCAAGATGCTCATCTAGATTGTTCAAAATGACCCAGTGGAGGTCAGGTTTTCTCCGAGGGACACAGAGCTGATGAGGGTCTGGGTGCTGACAAAGGTGGTGTTAGCGAGGAGCAGAGTTCTCCCAGGGTCTCTGTGCTGTGGAGGGAACATGGAAATGGCTGCGCCATCCCTCGGCATTGCACAGGACAGCTCTTCTTCTGTGGCTCTTGGGGGTGAGTGGCCTAGGTCCATCGGTGCTCTGATCGTCCCAGAGCCAGCACTGGCAAAACTTCAGAAAGTCCTGTCTCACCTGGGAAGGTGCAGATGACAGGTATGCACATTGCTTAACTGCAAGCACTTCAATTTAGTGGCTAATTCAGGAGGACTGTTGTCCCTGATTAAGGAGGGTTTTTCTCCTAAGGCTCCCTATCTCATAATGTTGGGGATTTAAGTTATATGGATGCTCCCTGTCTTGAGTACTCAGGGAGCGTAAGGAGTGTCACCATCACAGTTATCTCTTCTTCCAGATCTCCACCAAAGCAGGGGTTCACATGGCGTACTTCCCACCTTATAAACAGGACAGGAAGGTTTCTAAACTTTTTGTAACCACGCTTATCTGATTTGAAGCTCTTTGTTTCAGTGAAGCTTAGCATGCCTCTAGTCTTACTTGTAGCAATTATTTCCCAATGAAGAACTGTTACGAGTTCCAGGGAGTCATCCTTTCTGTGAAGAGACCAGGTTGGTGGAGGCTGTTGTAGTCTCCAGCCTCACTTAGTGGAAACTAAATGTGCCATGGGAGCAGCTTAGCTCAAGGTACCTATAACAAGTTGTTGCTGCATGGAAACACCTAAGTGAGATATGAATACTAACATTACCGTATCTGTTGCTGTTTATAACAGACTGTGCTGCCTTTGCCACTGCCTTTGCCACTTTTTCCATCTCCTTTGCTGTTTCTTGTCCTTCTTGGGAACGTGCTCTGCTCTTTGTGCCTGACTCATTTCTGTGCTCCTGTGGTGGGCCAGGCACAGGCTCTCCCTCTAATCCACTCTTGGGAAATGGCATTACCCTTTGTGTGTGTGTGCACACCCTACCCTGGAATTTTCATAGAATAGAAAATGGCCTAAATCAATTAGATCAACACAATCTGCAATTGGTTTTGCATGAATCTATTTACAAGATAAGAATTATCTTCACTCCTCCTCTGTGAACAATAACTGACAACATTACACCCCTTCTCAAATGCTTTTTGATAGGTTAATGGGCCCATTTTGAGAGCATATAATTGCAGCAGTTTTGGTTCAAGAGCTGATGTGATGGATTACGTCCCTCTTGATGCTTGGAGTTGGGATACAATACAGAGAGACTGCCTGGACCCTCTGGTGCCAGAGGGCTTAACACGGTATTGACAGGGCTGTGCATATTAAATCCAGATCAACCTTCAGAATGAACGCAGGCACATCTGAACTTACATGGCTGGAAATCTCCTTCCCCAGTCTTAAAGGGGTTATTTTTAGTAAAGGTTGTTGAAAAAAAGAGAAAGAAAAAAAGCTTATACTCCTACTTACTGCTGAGATATGAGCTGAAGGAAACTCTCCTGTCAGATCTGTTTCATATATGTTACAAGAGCAGCAAAACAGGAAAGTTCAACAGGGCATTATTTTATTTTCCTTTTTTTAAAAAAAATTCTTTTAAATTTACGGGATCTGATAAACGAGTCTGGAGGGTGCCAAGTCCAAAGGAGTCTAGAGGTATCCCTTGACATTGGGTGATAGCTGCTGATTAGTTTGGCAGAAATGGTTTCCTGATGCTCTGCAGTTGAAAATTAGCAAATTCTGGGGTTGTATTGAAAAAAAATGCAGCAGCATTTCTTGCTTTAGAGATCCATGCCGGGCAGTGCTGCTCTCCCAGGCTCAGCCTGGGTAACTCTGTTGGGTAACACTGCGCTCGCTTACTCTTCTCCAGTGGAATGAGCCAGGCCCTTCCCAGAGCCAGGTACAAAGCAAAGCAATGTGGGATGGGCAGTGCTTTCTCCTCCTTGCACAGCTGCCAATTTCCGAAGAAATTTAACTTTTTTTTCTTTCCATTAGTTTTAAACTAATTTTCAACTGATTTTAAAATGCACTGTAAAGTTGAAAGCATATAAATGAGAAAGTATCTACAATGGTCTTTCATCTTGCAAGCCTGCATGATATTGAGCACGTTTGTCATTTAGAGACCTGACTTCACATCCTTCTGCTCCTGATACAAAGCTGCCCAGTCTGCCAGCAAAGTTTTCATTTCTTCCTGACCCTTTCCTATGTGGCCCTTTGCGAACACACTGGAGAGCTTGATGCAAGTCCAGCTTATGTTAAGGGAATTTCTTCAATGGTTTTCCAATAGGTGTTGAGTGATAATTTCATCCATTTCATGAATTCTCCAGACAGTTTTTTTTGCTTGTCTTTTTGTAGCAAAGATATTCCCACTGGAACCAAGTTCATTTTCTAATGACATCCTTCCCCACTGAAAAAAAAGTCTTGATTCAGATAGCCCAAAGTATTTTGCAGATATGTCCATTTCAAGAACTTTTTCATCAAGAGTAGTCCTCAAGTCTTCCTTAGGGCTCTCTGCTAGGAGTTGAGAGAAACAGGCTCAAGACCTCAAGAAATCTGGCATGGGTAAGGTTTTGGAACATGAGTCTCTCTCACATCCCAGTTCAGTTCCCTTCACTCTTGGAAATTTTGGGGTAGGTGGCTGTCTCTCGGCATCTTCAAGGCCCTCCTTGTATTCCATGCCAGGAACCCAGATTTCAAAATTTCAGAATCATTAATAAAACTAAATTGGTGGGTTTAAGTTATGTCTAATGTGCATCATTAATCAGTATTGAGATGGAAAATATACAGGGGCCTTGCAGTGTGCTAGCCCAAACCATGATGATATTAATGATTCACGATTTTTTAATATAAAATATACAGAAGTTATTCAGGAAAAAAGAAAGGTCCATTTCAGAAAAGGAAAGCACCAATGCTAGTTATTTCTGAGCTACACAAAAAAAATTGTCAACAATGCCCCTGAAAATTTATTTTCAGAAGCTGTGAATCAGTTTTCCAGTAGAAACATATAAAATAGTAGAGGACAATCCTCCCCACTCCTAGTTTCCTTTAATGTGGGCTATTTGAATCCTTGTTTGCCTAGTGGGACTTTCCAGCTTACAAAATCGTGGAGAGTACATACCAGAGGGAGCCATGCTACTTCTTGCTCTCTAGTATTTGTGAGAGTAGTCAAAAGTGGGAAATTCAGAAAATGTTTATGAAAAGTTTTGTTTCAGTTTTGTATGGTCCTTTTCCAACCAGTCCTTCTGACATTAACACAGGTGTTTCACTTCTCTCTAACCTGTTCTGCTGCTGCTTGTGATTTCCAAAGTCACACTTGAAGAAATTCATCATACCGCAGATACCAGCTGTGTGAACTAGGGTAGCACAAAGGTTTGTTCGACTATTTGCACTAACATTAAGGGATAGAAGTCGTCTTTGGAGGACATGGGAAATGGTCCTCTGCAATGGACTGTCCTTGATCTTGCTCAGATGCAGTAAGATAGTCTTGCCTGCTGTTTATTCTGAAGAAATAAAATACTCCTTTTCACTCATAACCAGTAATAGGCAATAATGGCTCTTACTGTGGCTTAAGGGTTCAGTTCTCCAAGATACGTGTGCTTGAGTTTGATGAATTAAAACAACTTCTCCTTAACACATCCCTGGATGACTCCTTACCTTGTGGGGTGGAACATGGGAAGCTGTTCTCATGAGCGAAGTACTACATGGTATACAACTAATCAGAAATCAACTTTTTGCGTAAAAGCTGCCTTGCTTTCCTGTTAAGGAGAGAGCAGTTGAGAGAATCTGCTACTAATTGTTACTTTGCTGCTATTTTGTGCCATCCCTACCTCCAGGATCTTGCAGTAGCTCTACTGTGTGCTATTTTATTTTGTTTGAAAAGTAAGGTTGTTACCTGAAAGCCTGGCTGATGGTACATTGCTTCTCTCTTGCAGAGTTGTGAAGTTTGCTGACAGATGTTGTCTAACTTGAGAGATCTCTAATGGCTGAGACCTTACAGACTCTCCCAGCAGTCTATTCTCATTGTCACTATCCTACTTCGTGTCCGGTTTGAATCTTCTTGGTGACAGTTTAAGCCAATTATTTGTCTATAATAAAGCAAGGTAATATTCCCTTCCTCTTTGCAGCTTCTTTTTTATGTATGTATGTGAAGATTGTTGGTCTTTTTTCTCTCCTCACTGATCTTTTCCCTCCTCAGTTCACGCATCTTTCCTTCACTGATCTGTGTTTTCAGGATCTCTTACCATTCTTGTTCCTGCACTCTCTGCAGTGGTTCCTCATTTTCCTTTAAGTGTAACACCCAAAACTCAACATACTACTCCTGGTGAGCACTTCCTATGTCTTTTAGGCTCCAACTCTTTTTATGTATCACTTGGACTTGGTTAGTCTCCCAAGCTTGTTAGGTGGCCAGGGTAATTCTTTTAAATATATAGTGTTTATTTCCCAACATGAGATTTACAAAATACCTAGCATTCAGTTTCAGTTCTGGTAACCATAAGCTAACAGGACATTTTTGCTAACTCTTTGATTCTGTATCTAAAGAAAACAGGGGTGATAAAGGCCATTGCTCTGGAGATTCTAGTGTTTGTTGAGTTAGACATTGCTAAGCAGTCTAGCATCCCCACCCTTGTCATGAATGAATCTGGAAGGAATGAGTTTGAAGTCTTGCTCTGGTTGACTATAAACCTTTATTATACGTGGGATGTTCCTTGTGGAGAGAGGGAGGCAGTTGCCTCCCAGATGAAATAAGCAGAATTCATCAGCTTACTCACTGCCCCACCGAGCAGGGCGTGATGGGAGTAATTCAGGGTGCCTGGCACCTGCTGGAGCAGAGCGGCTGGCTGGCAACTGTAAACCCACAATCAACCTTGATGACTGCCCTCAGTGCAGACTGTAAATAACAAAGGCATTTATTTTATTTTTTCTGTGGGGATGGGAACAGTGGTGAGAGTAAACAGAAGGAATTAAAACCACCATCTTGCTGCGAACAGGTGGTGGCATGCCCTTGGCCATCACCACTGCCCGTCTGTTTCTAAGCTTTGTACTCAAGGAGAGTTGGCTTATGTCTTCTGCCCTTACCTTGCCCTCACTGCAAAGAAGCAATGGGTATATGAGCAAATCTTTACAGGAAAAAAAAAAGGCAGAAAAGTGTGGAGACTGAGGATAGCTACTTAAATGCTGTTAATTGCCTAAAACCAACTCTTGCTCCCCCCCTTTTAATTTTTAGCCCCCTTTCACAGATCTATCAAGGGATACAGCCATGGATATCTCCAGCTTTATTGAAATTTTACTTTAACTTTTACCTTTAACTTTGTTTTTATGACATGTCCCTGTGCTTTGTTCCCAGTTCAGCCCATCAGCCAGGATCCATAGTGTCTTTTTTCAGCCATAAAGGGTGCGTATTTGAGCTATGGGCAAATAATCCTCAGTCAGGTTGTTCCTGACTACAAAGGAGGTTATAAAATGCTCATTAAAGAAGTCACCCATGCAACATTATAATAGCAATTGGAAATTCCTGGTCCTTACAGAAACTACTGGAGTCCCACAGCTGCAAGAGAGGGAGCAAGAGGGGCTACAACTGTGTCGCTGTGACCTAGTACCTTGTCTTGTGAGAGATTTGGTCACCAACCCATACTGGGCTGAATCCCCTTGTCTTTTCTGAACTTGGAAAGTAGCTTGAGTGGTCCTTTTTGGTTCTTACACAGGCAGTGATTAGAAATCCCAGCTGCTAGAGATGCAAGCTAAGGAGTCAAGGTCATGGACTCTGGAAGTGCTGGGCAAGGGAAACACAGAGGCTGCAGGCTTGAACTCAGTCAGCTCTATGGATGAGCACTGAAGGCTTCAAACTGTTTGTGTGCTTTATTTTCCAGAGGTGATATATGGGAACAAATCCAACACTGAGTTTATTTCAAAGTGGTTGGATGGACAAAGGAGGAGAGCCTTTACCTCTGAGACTGTTAATTTTGTATTTTTATATGCAGTACAATGTTTCTCAGTGGACATAGAACATGACATCACATGAAACTGTCCAGGTCCCGACAGGAATATCTGACAGCTAAATGACATGTGAGATTGGTAGGACAGTGCCTGAGGGCAGAAAATTAACCCTTCAATTAACTGGAGTTGCTTTCCCTTGATTAGATTTTGAATACCTGCAATTTATATCCCTCTGCTTACTTGCCTGGGTGTGACCAGCCCTGCACTGCAAACTCGGCTCTTCTGGTTAAATGCTTCTGCTCCTACAGTGTTTGGAGTTTGTACTGTAGAAGGCAGTAAAAGGGGTGATTCATGTTACAATTAGAAAAAAACCAAACCCAAACCAATCAAGAAGGAAACATATATATAATGTAACTGTAATGGTAGAAATCACATTTACAAGTACTTTTGCTGAGAAGTGTTTATCCTCCCATAAAAGAGAGGTGCTAGATGGGTGTACAATGATTTCTCAATTATCCAGGAGCAGTTTATCCAGGTTGTGGATTAACTTTGCCACAGAGGCCCTGACACTTTGCTGGCGCTGTGCAGGGGAGTCCATCTGCACTCATGAGCTCCAGCACAGTGTTCCAGGATGGAGTCCAAAGCTTTAGCGAACTCTGTGTGGCAACACTTAAGTATGTCCCGGCTCCAGCGAAATTTATCCTTGTGGTTGCAGTGTTACAAACATACCTTGGGTTGCACATTAGCTAATACACCCTCTTGGAGCAGAGTGCAGAAATACCTAAGAGATTGTGCAAATGGCAGGTTGTATCTGGCAAAGCCAGGGCTGAATTAGAGCTAGTAAGTCTGGCTAAGCTTAAACTGACTCTATCTGGAGTCAATCACAAAGCTGACCAGTCTTCACTTTCAATATATGCAATGTGCTAAAAGATATACAGGCTGTGCCTAAACTGTGTTCCTGGGAACGACTCTACGCTTGCAGCTTTGGATGCCTCCCAGAGTTAGTCCCAAGCATCTATTGAGGTGAAACCTGGAGATGTAGCAGTCCCTTTCTCCTTCTTTTTCTCTGTGCAGAATGGCCCTGCTCCCCAGCTGATGTCCAGTAACAACTCAAAATACTAGTGTTGCTTTATCTGTGACACCACAATAACTAAAACTCTGCTAGACACACAGTGGATGACATGGGTGGATTTGAAGTGTGCTTGACACACATGAATAGGTTTCTGGAAGTTAGCTTGTGCTTAGGTGGTCTGGAAATGACCATACAAAATTAAGGAAGAACTTCTTTACTGGGAGGGTGACAGAGCACTGGAACAGGCTGCCCAGAGAGGTTGTGGAGTCTCCTTCTCTGGAGATGTTCAAAACCTGCCTGGAAGCTTTCTTGTGCAACCTACTGTAGGGAACCTGCTTTGGCAGGGGGTTTGGACTGGATAATGTCCTGAGATCCC
This sequence comes from Caprimulgus europaeus, assembly GCA_907165065.1. The sequence continues at coordinate 50,162,344 of OU015525.1, forward strand.
TTTCAACCCCTACCCTTCTGTTATTCTGTGATTCTATGATCTAGAGCAAGCATCATCCATTCTGCCAGCACAATCCAGCATATACTACCATGAAGTCCATGACACTGGGGAAGTCCATGAGAGTGGGAGGATTTAACCTAGCAGTTTGCTAAAGCTAAAAAAATTCGTATTTATTCAACTGCCTTAACTTAGCACTTTTCCACCTTTTCTGCTTAAATTCCCCATCTTTATATGGTAATGAAGGAAGTGGATGCGCAATTAAAAAAACCTCAGAGGAGAAAAAGCCTTAGATGAGTCACTGCAGATATTGATAAGATCACTAATACAGAGTTGATCCACAGCTTCCAGGCTTCCTGTTTGTCTATGCCCACTCCTCTTGTAGCTTCTCAGGCCCAGCTTTGCCTCTCCTTGGTGTTCAGAGGGGGACCAGAAGGATTTCTTCACCTCCCCGCAACAAGGACATATGCCAGAGTTGCAGAGTCCCTTCCTCGCCATGCCAGGATGTCACAAAGTCTTTAGCACCTACAACAATCCCCGACAACCCTCAGAGCTACTTATAGCAGCAACCAAAATGTCTCATCACACCCCTGTCTTGGTGACAAATTAAAACTGCAGTTTGATTATTAACAACTTTCCAAACAAAGGGCTGGATCTCGCTTCCCCTGCTGCTGATTGCAAAACTGGACTTGACTTCAATGGAAATAGATCTGGCCTCAGGGTATATTTAGAGAAAGTAAGTAGCAGCTATTTTCCCAGTGTTTATTTTACATTTCAGGTTGAGGCATTTGCAAGTGTGGTTTCTGCTGGACTTTGTATGGCTGGAGTTGTGACTAACAGTAATAACAGGCAAAGCTGTGACTTTGCCCCAGCCCCGGAACAACAGGCCACCCTGTCCCCAGCGTCATGCAGAAGGCACATGGTGACTCATGCTCTTGTAATCCCTCTGCTGGGTTTCCCCTCGCTCTGCAGGAAAGGAACTTTTTTTTCCCCTTCTATACTTGGCACTGCACATGGCCCCGGCTGTGCTGGTCCCAAAGCCATGAAGTGTGCCGAGAGTGTGACTGCACTGAAACCCATGGGTCAGAGAGTTTAGCACCCAAGGGCAGGTAAGCACTGGTATTTAGTGGGAAACTAAGATCCATTTTATTGTGCCTGGAGCACAAACCAGACGTGCTTTGTGGTGGAGGGAAGCACATTGGAGTAAGGGCTCCATCCTGCCACATCCCCCAACACAGCTTTCCACAAATACCTAGCCTGAGCAATGGCTTCAAGCTGCACTGTGACTTCCATCTTAGTTTGCACGTGATAGTGCAACTTCTAAATGCTGATAGGTTAACTACACAAGGAGTCACTGGGCCTTCCTTCTGTGGCAGCCTTTCTCATCAGCTTTATTAATTCATTAATTAAGCCATCTCCTTCCTTGCAGCGGTACCATGTTCAGATGACGCTGTCCAACAGATTCTAGCACTGTCAAGGCAGCCTGGCTGTGTCCTTCCTCCGAGTCATGTTCAGAGCACCTGAACTTAGGTATGGTTGTCTGGACAACAGATAAATGGAGTTTCTTGGACACTGCTTGCTTCCAAGGAAGGGGATGATAGTGGAGCTTCCCCTTTCACATCTTCCGCTGATCATCAGCTCCACTTTTGTCTCTGATAGATTCATACTTAGGGAACTTCCTTTGCCAGTGATGTGATTCCTTCCAAAGCTGTAGGACCTCTGTGCTAATGGATAGCTAGATTTAGGGGGCACTTGTGTTTTGCTCACATTAAAGCTCCATGTTTTCTCATCAAGATGTACCTGGGCTCATCAAGTGTCATAGTGTCAAAGGGCCAGATATATGCAGGTCTTTTGCCAGGCAAACCTCCAAGATGGCAGAGCACTTCAAGGAGAATAGCTCGTCTCATGACTGAAGACCAGTCAAGATTGGAACCAAATCTAATCAAAGAAGATGTGGCTTTTTGGAAAATGTTCAGCTGTGTTCCCCTGAGATAAAAATTTTGACTGCTTTGACCATTTTGTTTTAGATTCTTAAGAGTTCCTACTTATGCTAAGCTCTCACTGTTGCATCAGTCAGAAATAATGCCTCTACTGTTGCTGGTCAGCTAGGAAACACAACCTGTTGGACAGAGGAGTTCTCTACCATGCTGTGGCGTGTGTTTACTTGACATAGCTACACAGACCTGAAAGTGCAGTGCATTTTAACACTTGCATGCAAGAAGGAAAAGTAGCCCTTATGTGTCTAGCAAACTCCTCATTGCTTACTGCTCTCAGGATCCAAGTAAGCAAAACTACCTTGGGCAGCCCTATGCTTTATCTTGTGGACTAGGGAGGGATCTGCTTGGTTCACGTATTGGTGGACCAATGTACAAGTGTATGGTCTCTGTTCTTCATGGTCATTGCTGGCTTCCCACACAGCTTCAGCTCAGTCTCTGAAACAAAGCTTGCTGACTCTGCTCTTAGAGCAAGGGCATACTTCCTTACCTTCTCTCCAAAAAAGGTAGCAATGCACATATTTTGGAAAATACCTATAATCTCAATCCCTAGGACTAATTCAGTGTAGCAGATCATACAGAATCACTTTGAAAGTCCTTAAACACTGCGTATGTGGGAATTGACTGGGGGATTGGTCTTGTGCTGGCACCCTGAGTAGGTGTAGGCATTTTTCCATCCAGAAAATTTGACTGTATAGCCTGATTAGATTGTAAGTAAAAAAATTCCCAAGGTTTGTGAATAATTCTCACAGGAAGCCAATGGTACTACATACTTAAATCTATTTTGGAAAAAAAAAAAAATCACAAATAAATGTCCCCAAAGTCCACAAATTCAAAGTGATTTTGTGTGAAACAGTTCCACCATTCAGGCATTCTTGGCTGCGTATTTTGTGCTCAGAACACATCCTTCCCAGTGTAAGAACCACCCTCAGGTCCCCACTGCTGGACGAGAGCTGGGGGGATGGCTCTGGTGGGAGCAGCTGATGGAGGGGCCATAGCTCCACAGCAGCACCGGTGCTGTGAGAGCCCCCCCAGCTCTGCTGCTGAGGGCATCGTTGGCTCACAGCGCATGTTATCTTCTTTCAGAGCTCCTTCTCCCAGTACATAAACAAATTTGTTTTTGTTTAAAGACTTTCCCACACGAGTGTCTGCCAAGTTCAGAGGACTGCTCTTTGAGATTGATCTTGAATATTTTGGAACGGGAGATGAGATTATATAATAAATTCAGTTAGTCTCAGAGAGGCAGTTGGGAGATGCTGTTTCAGACTACAGCATAACAGCCAAGGGATTAAGAAAAATAAAAGAATCCACAGAGTGTAAGTGGGGAAGGAACTTGGTTTTCAGTTTAGTAAGTGTAATTTGGAAAAAGATTTACAGAAGAATCATCTACACACCAGAAGATGGATGAAACATTCTCAAAACAGTAAACTTGAATAGATTCATTTCTGTTAGAATAACCAGCATGCCTTTTTTAAATATACAGCTTGTTGTACATCTGTGATACAGTGGTTTTCACATAATTGTCAACTGGTAATTTGGAGAATTATCTCTGATGTGTGACAACGTTGAAATTCCTGTTGTTTGCCAAGTAGCTAGGCATCCTGATACTTGTTGTCCAGTTCAGGTCTTGCTTTTCTAAATAATTAAACATCCCAAAAGCAATGGTTAGCAATAGACATGCAAGAGAAAAATGTCTTTGTCCTGTTTGTCTATTTTCATGTTGTGCAGGACTTTTTCAATTTTAGCTCAGTAATGCAAAATTGAAGTTTAAAAGCACAGTGCAGCCAAGGAGCTGGTCTGGCACTGGGGCCATGCGGAGGCAGGCAGGCTGCCTTCAGGCAGGGCTGGCCGCCCACCGTGGCTTCTCTCGGAGGTTTCGGAGGGATTGATGCAGTCAGCTGAACTAGAGTTTTCTCATGGAAATGCTGCTGGCAGTGAGACTGAAACAGGAGGGAGAGCTGTCAGAGCAGCATCCCCAAGAGAGAGGGAACTGCTCATGTACTTGCCATCTCTAACCCTCCTGAGTAATGTCTCTCATCGTCCGTGAGGGTAGGTATTGCTCTGCAGTGGGAGAAACTATGACAAAATGTACAGACAATGCCAAAACTGCAACATTTCTTGGGTATCTTCCTGTCTTCTTTGTCCTGCCTTAGTGTTTCTCCCATAACTGCTTTGTCCTCTCATCTGTAAAGCACACAGAGAATTAGTACAGCAGCAGTAGTGGCGGTCTTAGGAAGTAGTCCTCTATAAATAAATTCAATAAAAAATATGTAATAATCATTATGGTACCATCTAAGAGGCCCACAGGAAACTAAATTCATTTTATATTTTGAGAATTTAATAAATTGTATTTGTGTACTGAACAGGGAACTACGTCAGCTTTACAGTTGCCTCACAGTTAGCTATTTCTTGAAATAGCATTTGATTCTGACTACAGAAACTGTAGGGACTCTTGGGAGATAAAAAATCTTTCAGAAATAATTTATGGACCATACAACAAGTGGTCTTTGTTGAATGTGTAGCTCAAGTTTTTATAGAGATAATTTCAAGTTTTCTCTTCTTCCCTACACAACTGAGCTTGTTTTCATTTTTGTAAGATTTTTAATTCTTGCTGCTGGTACAGGCTAAAAATTGTTCAGAGCATGTTTCTTTAATTATTTAACTTTTTCCATTAGATTATAAATTTTCCATATAGATGTGAAAAAAAACAAAACAGCTGTTTTCCGAAAGATAAAAATGAAGACATGTTCATTATATGAAACTCCCATTTACTTTGGTTTTCTTTAGTGGGATAAGTGGTTTTTACATGAATGTGACAGTGATACCTGCCCTTTTTAGCTACAAACAATAGAAGACTTTTATACAAAAACATAAAAGACATTTATTGTGCAAGGTGTTTGGTGTTTTCTGGCCAACAGGTATCCTACTAGAAACAAGAAGACTGGAGAGGCAGGAATGGGGGAAAGGAAGGACAAGGAAGAGAAGATGCCAATATCCAGGCCATTATTGTAGCAAATTTTCCCTCCTCATACCTCCTTTCCTCCAAGCTCATGCTGGGTCTCACCTCTTCCACATTTAAATATCCCAATTTCAAAGCACACCAGCTGCCTTCAGCTCAGATACCTCAGGACTTCCTAAAGCATAAAGAAACTTTATGTTCTCCTTCAAGTATCTGCAGTCCCATCCATAGGCCAGGAGTTTTTGATCACTCCACCTGCCTCTCCTGACCCACTGCTGGGCTCCCACTGAGGCAATGGAGTTTGCTGCCCAGACTGGGCACATGGCAGAGCCTGTCATACCCTGCAGATGCTGCTGCAGGATGGGTCCAAGTCCTTGTGCTCTTACTGATCTTCATCCCCTTCCCTGCAGGTCACCTGCCTCCAGGTTCAGACACATTGTTCCTCGGGTAGGGACCCCATCTCTTCACATCCAATAAGTAAGCAAAAAATGTCCTGAGAAAACTCAGAGGATTTATAAATTTGCATCCTTCAGGATGTGGGGTTGATTACTGAGGAGGTGGCTTTTAATTTTTTCTTCGTCAGTGCTGAACGAGTAACTGGAATGGCAGATCATTAGGAGGGACTGTGGTGCTGCCTTTCACACAAACCTTAGATTGGAGGTCCTGACTGTGTTTTCTCAGGCAAAACCAATCTGGTGCTGAGAAACTTGCCGGCCAGCAGATGCAGCCAGCTCTGCTTGCCAGCCGTGCTTATCTTCCATAGCTGTACTTGGTTATGTTAGCCATACCTTCTTGTCTTTAGCTGCTCTGTGTTGTTGCCAAGCACTTTAAGTAGGGGTGACAAAGTTCATTCAGGAGGATGGTGCTCCTGTGGTAAATAGTCCACAGCTACCTCTTATGGATGTGTTCAAGTTTACTTAAATCAGTCAGCTTTTGTGAGACTTTTAGGTGAGGACTCATACTAGATGGATGCAATGTGAAAATTAGGATTAGTGTTAGGGAGAATAGTTGTGTGCTGTTCTAGAAAAAAACCTGGGGAATAACCTCTGCTCTGTTACTTCATAGAGGGTGAAAAAAACACTTTTTCTAGTTATTAGGTATGGTTTATACCTAATGGCCAAGGCAGGTAGCCATACAATTACTTCTTTTTGTAATGAGACACTTCTGCATCATTTCAATGCATTAATTTATCTGGAGACTGCTAATAAACACATAGAAAATCTGAAAAGTAAGACTCCTTTCCTCTTTTGCCCTTTTTTGTGTGGTTAGAGAAAATATTTTAGAGCATCTGTTTCCCAAATCACAAGCCAACCGGTCCAGTTGTAAAAATCTACTCTGTTATGCATCATCCCCTGGAATCACAGCTACAGAAACTTAAAGCATAATATGATCAAATACAATTCCTATGAATAAAACTGTTGCTTTTCTTAGAATGGTTACTCCAAGAAAACAAAGCCTAAATGTTCATGCTCTAGTTTTCTTCTGGACCCTATACAACAGGAATGTTCAGAAGATGCTTTCAGAGATTTTTCCTGCTTCTTGAACAGCACTCTTACTGCAGAGACCCACAGAGAGGACCAGATAATATTGCAGTGTCATGAAAAGGCATTTCCAGAGGAATTTACATCCTCACACTTGTAACGGACCCCAGAATTTATTAGTTTACAGATCACCACTTCCTGCTGTTGCTTCTGGAACTCTTAGTCTTTTCATCATGCCATCATATTCTTGAAATGTGTAAGAAAACGGATGCTCTGCACGCCTGCTTGTTTTGATGAGTGCATGAATCCTGAAGATCCAACCCAACCCATCCATCATTTTTGGCCTGCTCACAGTGAAACAGGCTTGTTGTTCAATCAAATGTTACCTGTACTAGATATCAGGACAGCAGGTCTACCTCGGAGAGCCCAGCTACCTCGAAAGTAACACAATGGAACTGATATTCCTGCCCTGCTGACATTCTGGTCCCCAGGGTCCACTGAACTACATGGAGTTACTTCTGATCTGTATGAACAAAAAATGAGGGATGCCTCTTGCTTTGACTTGAGGCTATTTGTTACGCAAAACCGGAATGACACTTTTTCTAGCAATAGTGCCACAGCAGGGTATCTCACACAAGAATTTAGTTCTGAGAAACACAGATTTAGATAGCAGTAAGTATTCATTGGTTAAAATACTGATTGATTGATTGATTGATTGATTGATTGACTGATTAATTAAAAAATTATTTGAGAGCAGCTCTGTGGAGAAGGACTTGGGGATACTGGTGGATGGAAAGCTGGGCATGAGCCAGCCATGTGCACTTGCAGCCCAGAAGGCAAACCATATCCTGGGCTGAATCAGAAGCAGCGTGGCCAGCAGGTCAAGGGAGGTGGTTCTGCCCCTCTGCTCCACTCTGGTGGAACCTCATCTGGAATACTGTGTCCAGCTCTGGAGTCCTCAGCACAAGACATGGACCTGCTGGAGTGGGTCCAGAGGAGGGCCACAAAAATGATCAGAGGGCTGGAACACCTCTCATATGAAGAAAGGCTGAAAGAGTTGGGATTGTTCAGCCTGGAGAAGAGAAGGTTCCAGGGAGACCTTATTGCAGCCTTTCAAAACTAAAAGGAGGCCTGTGAGAAAGATAAACACTTTTTACCAGGGCTGGTAGTGACAGGACAAGGGACAATGGTTTTAAATTGCAAGACAGTATGTTTAGATTGGATATAAGGAAGAAATTTTTTACAATAAGGGTGGTGCAACACTGGAACAGTTTGCCCAGAGAAGCTGTGGATGCTCCATCATTGAATGTGTTCAAAGTCAGGTCAGACGGGGCTTTGAGCAACTTGATCTAGTGAAAGATGTCCCTGTCTATGGCAGAGGAGCTGGACTAGGTGATCTCTGAAGGTCCCTTCCAACCAAAAACATTTTGTGCTTCTGTCATTCTAAGTACCCTGCTTCCTTCAGGTCTGGCTTGCTCACTTGTTGGAGATACAGTCCATGGCCCTGTGGGCCAGAGAAGTGAGTGTTAAAGATATGGGTGCTGAAGAGCTCCTCAGATGATTTCCCGTGTCCTGAAATATTGAGAAGAATCAAGATTGAATAGAAAAAGTTGTTTCTCTTGAAGAGTTCTAAAGTGCTTGTGAATTGCTAAAAAAAAAAGAGATAAAATGTTGCCAATGCAATAAATGTCTTCCTAATACATCGTGACCCATGCAGAGCTCTTGCATCACAGTCCCTGTCAGAGCACATAAATCTGCAGTTCCTCCTAAAAACCCACCACTGCCACAGCGTTGTCAACTGGGTTTCGCCTCGGCACCAAGGCTTAACGTAAACAATTACCAGGGGAACCTGAGGATGGAGTGAAAGGCAGAGAAGTTTTCTTCTTTTATTTGAATCAGTGTTATTGTATTTTGATAGTTGGAGTATATAAGATTTTTGGATTAGGAATATAATTTTGTTTGTCAGGATGTATTCCTGGTTTGTACAGCTATACTTGGATATTTTTAGTATTGTTTCCTAGACTTTTTCATATGCAGTGTAACTTTTTATTTGCTCTTCTGTCCAATTCCCACTGAATGGAAGATTTCACGTGCTGTTGCCACTCCTCCACTCCACCCCTCCAGTTCACAAGCAAGTTTACTGAACTCCCCAGCAGCTCATGTTTATTTTCTTATCTTAAGTTAGAGTGTGAAATTAAAACACTTGATTTGTCCTTGGCAAGTTAAAATGCATATTATTTATACAGCACCGTAGGGGGCTGTAGCTCTTTGTGAAAAAAAAAAAAAAAACCTGAAATACCATGGCATGGGGCAATGCACTGCCAAGGACCAGATCTTACAGACGCTCAGACCAGGCACAATGGAGCACGTAGAGGTATGACTTGCTTAGCTTCAGTGGGTGTTTTGTGGCAGTATGCCCTGCTCCTCATACCTGGTTTGTCTTACCAGGATGTTTCACTGGAAAGGCATCAGGGCAGTTGTGCTACTTGGAGAGCACTCCTGGGGAGATTTTACAGAGCACCTTGGTGCTGGGTATGTTTATGGCACCAGGTTGCACAAATGTTGCCAGCCAAGTTGTATGTCTCCTCATTTGGATATTGCTAGCAGTCAGGTTACAGCGTCACATACCTCCAGGTGGAAAATCTGCCTTTTTTCCCCTTTGCAGATTGGCTTTTACAGTGCCCACAAAACTCCAGGTAGCTCTGCCCATATTTGTAGCTGAGGCGAATAGCACCAGGGTAGTTTACCACAACAATGGATCAATGTGATTATCATAAAGCTGCAATATGTTATTTAAAATGCTATTACATATTTGTAAACATTTCCATATAGTTTAGTTATTAATTAAAAATTAAATACATTTCAAAAATTCTTTATGCGTATAAGTGTAATTAGTTTTAACTTGAAGTTCAGGCTAAAAGCATACATTCAACAGGCTTCTGCAGTCTCTCCTAGTCTATTAACAGAGAAAAAAAATTTCTTGCCAGTGCTGAATTTGAGGTGAGTATAGCCATAACAAATTGTCTAAGTTTTAAGAAGCTGAGAGAAGTAGTAAGTGAAAATAGAACATTGCACCATTTCTTTATGCACAACTCTCAGAGTATGTACACACATACTTGTGAGTGTCTCAATACAAAGTATTTCTCATAAAAACAATCTGTACACAGCCTCTTGTGAGTGCTACTCCTTAATCAATGCCTACAGTTTCCCGAAAAATCAGTGCTGTGTCCAAGAATCAAGTCTAAATCAAAGTAGAGCAATTTTGTGAAGGTGAAGTGTAAAGTCTGGCATTTTACAGCTAAGATCATGAATGAAATTCTTTACCATTTTTCCTACTTTGCTATGATACTAAATAAGAGTTATATTTATGAACAAGTAATTTGCCATCTATTGTTGTAACTTACCTGTTAGTTTTACTCCATAAACTTTAACATATCCAAAATCAGATTGTTCTAGTTTTAAGCCTGTCATAAAAACATTAAGCATGTTTTGCAAGAGACATGGAAGAAGTATTCAGTTACTTAAATGTCTCTCTATTCCCCCCAAACATAAAAAAGCACCAGTGGGAAATGCTCACCTAATATACCAAAGTAATTTCTAATAGCTGGAAAAGGTCTGAAGATCCTTTCAACTGCAGGATTATTATCTCTGGGAGGACATTCCTCATCTTTTCCATATGTTCAAAACAAACTGTCTTCTGTGATTCTGAAGTTCCCTTGGCAGGAGAGGAAAAGTGTTGAAATATTGCATTTCACAATTTTCCAGACCAAATGCAAACTTATCTGAACGATACATTGCTGTATTATGCAGTACATAGGCTCATCAGTTCTCTAGAAGTCAATAATAATTTCCATTTTTCATTACTTTATAGTCAGAGAAGTATCTCGCAGAGTTATCGTAAGCATTATCAGTGCAAACAGTGATATGGAGCCAAGGACCTGTGTGATATAGCACATTTTTTTGCTTGCATGCAATACTTTAATGTAGTCTCAGTGCCTCGTTGAAAGCAGTCCAGCAGATGACAGATTATTCCCCTCTCGTCTGTTTAGTGCGCAACAGCTATTTGAAACATTTCAGTATTACAATGGCGGAGGCGTCATTGCCCACAAAGTAAAATCTGTTCTTTTTATCAAAGCTTTAATTTTTATATTATTTGGGAAAAAACAACACGATTGGCAGCATTTGCTGTTGGTGACACACAGAAGGTTTTGTCCTACCAAGATATATTATTTTAGCTCAGAGTAAATCTTGGGAAATCACATCATCTAATTTTCACCTTTTCTTTGTTTACAAGTCCTACAGTATGTACACAAATACTCATGAATTTCTCAGTACAAAATATTCCTCAAAAAAATAAACTGTTCACAGTCAGTTCACCTACTTAAGTGACCATGGGTAGTATTTTGGTACAAACTTGTTGCTTCCTTAGCTGCCATCTTGTTGTCTTCTGTGATTTCAGATGTTTTGAAGAGCATTTCAAGAGCTTTGTACTTAGAAACTGTTACATCTTTTTCATGTTTCTCAGTCTTTGCATACTGCCTTATCATGAGCAATTCAGAAACTTCTGTGTAACTGACCATGAGCTGTCTGACACTTATTGCCTTCTTTACTGCTCCTAACTAGGTCATTTCTACACTTATTTGGGAAAGTTAACAACCTCTTCTTTTTGCCCTTTTTTTTTTTCCCTTAAGGGAGGGGTTTTCTTGACATTTTGATGGAATGGTATCAGCTTAGTTGTTGTCACAGTCGTGATCCATGGAGGGGTGTAACTTGAGCAAATAAAAGTATGTAAGTAAAACTTAAACTAGCCTTTAAATCACGATGGTTCTGTCAGCTTTGAAAACCTTGTGTACCAGGCTGATTGATCCCAGGGTCTGCACACAGTATGGACACTATTTGGTCCATGACATATATACAAGATAAAATCACCACGCATACCAATTTTTTTCCCTAGCAGCAGCTCTTTTAGTAGGTAGATGACTTTGAAAATTATTTTCATGCACCTTCTTGCTTTTCATTCAAATTAAATCTATTGTTGTGCAAATTTTTAAACAAAATTTAGGACCCTTTGTTGCTAAAAGTGCTGCACAGGTATGATGTACCATTGTTTAAGATTGGGAATGCAAGACTTCAACTGAAAAAGAAGGTGTGGAAGAGTCTGGGGAGGTTCCCACATTGGGATCTTAATTAATGAGGGACTCATCAGAGGACCTGTCTCTAAATGAAGTGCCGGTGGAAGAGGTTATGGGCTCCATATGCACAATGAACAATGCCAAGTCATCAGGACCAGATGGTATTTATCCAACGGCTATAGAAGAATCCAAGGAAAAAATAACTGAACAGTGATGTTTAAACTCACACTTAAAACTAGTGTGGTAACTGAAGATTGGTAGTTGGCAAACACCAATTTTTATTGTGTTAACCAAAAAAGACCTTTGTTTAAGGGAATTGTGGGGGAACTACAGGCCAATGATCCTAATGTCAAAGCTTGGGCAAAGCAGTAGAAACAATGAAAAACATAATTAATAAATATGGATAAATATGCTGCAATGTGAAAAGTCAACATGGTATTTGTAAAGGGAGGCCTAGCTTTAAAGTTCTATTAAAATCTTCTTTATTAAATCCTATTTCTCTGAAGGATTCAGCCAATATGTAGGGATATTCCATTGATTCAGTCTACTGAATTTCAGCAAGACCACAAAAGCCACTCTTACAGAAACTGAAAAAACATGGGATAGAAGGTCTTTGTATGCAAAAATAATTGTTTAGAAGATTGGAAGCAGAGAGTAGAAAACATAGTCTATTTTCATGGTGGATTGTCATCAGTGGAGTTCCAGAAGGTCTGTGCTAAAACTTTTGACCAAAATATTTATAAGGGATCTGGAAAGGGGCTTAATAGTGAGATAACACTGGGGTTGTTATGAGGTTATTCAGGATAGTAAGACATTGGCTGGCTGTGAACAACTGCAGAGCATTTTCCAAGATGGAGTGACTGGATGGTAAAATGGCAGATGAAATTCCATGTAAACAAACAGTGTGAGGCACATGGGAGGAAAATATCTGGAAATTAAATGTAAAATGCTAAGGACCAAGTTACTATCACTTTTGAACAAGATCTTAGGGCTATAATAGTTGTGTGAAAAAGTCAGTCCTGTGCTTAGTAGCAAGCAAAAAAGCAAATCAGATGTTATAAGGTATTAAGAAAAACATTCAGAATGAAATATTGACCATTATGGTGCCACCACTGTATAGACCCATGGTTTTCTTGTGCCTGGAGGAATGTGCAGGTCTGCAACCTCCCTCCATCTCTATAATAGAAGAAGAGCAGGTCCCAAGAAGGGCAGTGAAGGTGACCAAAGGGGTGGAAGAGGCTTCCACATACAGATAGAATGTGTGAGCAAGGCTTTTCAACTTGGAAAGGAAACCACCAAGTGAGGGCTGGCACAGGAGTCTACACAGTTCTGGGTGACAGTGCAAAAGGGAACAGAGATAAACTGATCATGGTCCCTCCCAGCCTGAGACCCAGCATCCAACCAATCTAGCAAGTACTAGCTTCAAACAAAAGAGGGTGGTTTTTAGTACACTGTTTTCAGATGATTTTGTTTCTTAGCGCCACTCATTGGTCTGAAACCCTGTTACCCTGAAGCCCAGAATAGCATCTCAGAGGATAGTAGTGGTATGGTACTGGGATGCCTCCCAGGTCTCAGCTCCTTCTCTAACAACAGGCTGTTGAGCCTGGATAAAAATTCCCAGCATGAGTTTTCCACTTAAAAACATCTAAGCTTTGCCAGAAAGATATGGCTTGATACAAAGCTTCAAAGCAGTATCACTCACAAAACGCCTATTGAACCTCTTCCAAAAACATAGTATGTTTTCATACATAGTATGTTCCTATGTGTAGGAAGCCTTTGCTGTTTACACAACTGCTAGTTAACATTTTCTGATCTTTGCATATTTATTTGCCAGGGTTACAAATGCAAAAAACAGAGGCTTGAGGTAATTTCATTTTTACCAGATAAAGTCTCAAGTATGTCTTTTTTTTTTTTTTTAAATTTCAGATGTGTGAAACCTTTTCTTGTTCACAGGGATTTAGTATTTATTTAAAGATAAGGATGAATCCTATGAGGGAAAAAAAAGGTAATTACCTAATTGACAGACTTATTCACTCATTCATTGAGTCTTCCACTTCCTTGTGTGACCTGTGAATGAAATAAGGTGTAGTTGGGGCATCCTAAGCCAACAAGCAAAGAAGAGGTGGCTGGGAGTGCAGAAGGGACAGAGATAGTACTCCTGAGGAAAAAGGCAAGAAGTAGCTCAGGGGAAGAAAAACCCTCTAAGGGATCTAAAGTGGGAAAGCATGGCAGTAGTTGTATTTCTACACAAAATGCCCATCTGGGTCTCAGATATGATTTATACCAGTACACTGGACTTTAATGTTGCACTAGTTCTGGTTTCTCTCATTTCTTTTTTATTTTTTAACTTTTATTCCCCTACTCAAACCAGACATTGTGAACTCTCTGGGGCAAAGACTTTATGCTATGCAGTTGAAACAATGCCTAGCACAGAGTGTCCCTGATCCCATTACCAGGATGTGATTTTGCAAATAAAACCTAATAGGAGAGGGTAGTTGGAGATGAAACCCTGAAGAAGTCAGGCCTTGGTGTTCAGAGAAGATGCTTCTTTGGTATTTGTTTCTGTTATTATTATTATTATCCATTTAAGTAAACAAAAGCATTAGTTCACCTCATTAAAATCAAAGAGAAAAATCTGAGAAATGTAGTTCAGCAGCCAAAGTCTCAAAATCCACCTTGAAATCTTATTGGCTGTCTTCTCGAGGGAGGTGTAAATCTTCCTTTAGTTGGCTTTTATTTCTGACTTTGGCTCTGCTCCTGGAAATCTTCCCTGAGAGGCCTCCACTTGCTATGAGTGTTGCAAAAGAAGCCTTGCTATTCGCAATGCCGTTCTAATTATTTTTTTGACAGGCCAAGAGTTGCCTTGTGGCCATCTCGAGAGAGCCTTGGTTCTGTATGTCTAATTCATCATTTGGAGTCATTCTGGACATCAAACTCTCACTGCCAATCAAAACAACTCAGTGTATCTCAGGGTTGGGCCTTTAGTCTGTCCATGTCCCTGCAAACTGAACTGAAGATTTCCATCTGATGGTTGGGATGCAACGTAGCAGATTCTTTGCTGGGAAGGCAACATGAAAAAGAGGCTAAAAAAAAAGAGAAATGAAGATGAAGGGAGGCTTGGCCATAGGAACCCAGGAACATGGTTGTAACCTTCCACTTTTCTTCAGATCTAAGAGAGATGTTCATCCTAATTTTGGAAGAAGACCCAGATGTGCACTCCACTCTTTTCCAAACAACAATGGAAGGATCTTGGAGGAAATATATAGACCTTTTAACGTGTATCTAGCTTTGCTTGGAAAAGTGGATGGCTGGAGGGTGCTTTTTGAGAAAGAAATGTTGTCAGGAAAACACACTGAGGGCTCAGTGTCTCACAGCGGATCAGATCTTTTTTCAGTAACAAGGCAGGAAGTTCAAGCTAGACAGATAGAAGTCATCCCGAAAAAAAAAAGGAAACCCTGTGGAGCTCAAATACAATTGTTTGTATTGCTCTGAGGCTTGTGCTGAGCACAATCCAGCTTGCAGGCACCACAGAGGTGCTCAAAGCAAGGAGACTGACAAACAAATGGATTTCAGGGGGCGCTGATGCCAATTTTACTGGATGCAGTTATGAGACTCCACTGTAACCTTTGAGCTCTGAGTGCAAAGAAATGTTGTGCGGCCCTGTGCGACACTATCACAAGGCTTACTAGCTGAGGGGAAAGAGGAGGGAAGGGAAAAGAAAGGGGGCAAATAACATCATGACTTACTTGGGTTTTAGTTCAACATTTATCTTTAAATAATTCTTTTTCCCTCTGAATTAGTTTCAATAAAACCTGCATCGCTCGTGGAGCTCCTTCAATAAAAAAGTCACTGTTTGTTATACGATAACACTGAACAGACTCCAGGCACTCCATTTTCTTATCTTAGATATACAGTGGAGCATAACTCAAGCAAAAGGGAGAAGTTAATGCATCTGTAACACTAGGTAACAGAAGCAACAGTAGCATGTTAGTGTAGTAATAACTCTCACATGTGGAATATCTGAAGATGGGTTTTATTGAATTCAGTTTATTTAACCAGGATAAACCCTTGAGATATGGATCTCATTTACAAGATGGTGTTGGCAAGAAGGCAGATTATTACAAGCACATGTGGAAGATAAGTATAAAACAAAAAGTGAAAGACCTGTTTATATTGTTAATTAGAATCCTTTTATCACCAAAAATGTTAAGTGAAAAGGAAGGCATTAGATGTTACTATTACTTGTTGATATTAATAGCAGAGGGCCTTCCTACTTACATAGCACATTTATTTCCTGGGTAACAATGACGAACAAAATAAAGGCGAAAAGTCCTTCATCGGTGCATGTCAGGCTTGGCTGAGCCCATTTTATTCAGGGACTTTTCACGGGTCCCTGTGAAATGGTCCACAAGGACACAGTAATTGTGTTGGAAGAGGGAAAAGGAGGGGTGCGGAGCTGTGTGGCGCGGAGAGGGCGAGGGTGGAGAGCTCTGCCATTGAATGTGCTGCTGACATGCAGTCATAGCTAGGTAAAGCTGACACGTTAGGGCAAAAGCCAAGGAGAACACCATGTACAGCTGAAATTTCAGGAGAATTAAAGTAGGCAGAATTTAAGTATTCAAAGTGGAATTTGACCAGGATTAACCCCTTTAATCTTGCTAAAAATACTATATGATCTTTCACGGGCACAGGCATTCAAGACTTAACTTTTGCATTTCACACAAAAGGCATTAAAACTTGTGTTTATATGAATGCATTTCTTGAAATAGTTACCTTTTAAGTGACCTCTAAACAGATACCGACCACATTAAAGTTATAAGTGGTATGCTGGCACTTGAGGCTGCGAGGTGATGGAGTGCTTTTCTTTTCACAAGGCAATTTTGCTTGATAATCAAATGTCTCTGGTAGGTAAATAAAAAACCTCTCTCCTCTATTAGAGAGTTATTATGTTATGTTTACAATGTATTCTTTTGGTCTGTAGTTAACATACTTTAAATATTCTTAAAGGCAAACGGCTGCCTTCCAGCCAATGACTTCTTTGGGCTATCAGGTTGCATATTTTGCTGAGAAGTGTGGTGCTGAGTCTGCTTCTATGCTTTCTCTCTGCACTGCAGGTTTCTCCCTCCCTGTGCAGAGAACTCTAAACAGCAAAGTCCAGCATCTTTTTCATCTCTGGGACAGAAAGAAGACAAGCCATGCTGGGGTATGGCAACTGCTGGAATAAATACAACAGGACATGACACTATTATGAAAGAATGTGGGCCAATGGAAAAAAAAAAAAAAAAGTCTTTTTTGAATGGAAACCACCAAGATTTGCTGATGAATAGTCACCTAAGCAGTAGGATGCTCAGCTGGGGCCTCCATAGCAAAGCTGTGCCTTTTATTTTAGTAGTACCTCCACAATGGAAACTACCTGTTGGATTACCATTGCAAATGCATCTACAGGCTACAAGGGGTTCATGGGTCATACTTTCCTAATCAATTTTATGCAGTATCAGCAGTAGAACTCAGCCCCCTACTTATCTGTTGGGATTTGTCCCTGGTTTTCTGTTGGTGGCCCAGCTATGTAAACAAGGATGTCTAGGTGGCCTCTACCTACATAAAGTGCACCCATAAGCAAGAGCCTCCCAAGTGCAGAAGAGATTTAACTGTGGGTGGCAAACATCAAGGGCATGCTGGTTGCCTCTGCAAAAGGCTCCCTTGGTCTCCCAGCTCCTCAGCTCTTGGAAATTTTCTTGTTATTTAACTTGCACAGCAGGCTCCCTCCTAGTAACTGCCTGCAGCCATGTGGTGGCAGAGCAAAATGTTGCCCAGGGAGATCTGCTTGAATTAATTTGCTTTGGCTGTAGTTGCACCTTTGTGTATTTGTTTCCCATTTTAGCAGTGACATTTATTGGCAGAAATGTGTGATGGAAAGCTGATTTGGGGACAAATGTCAATATTTGCTCTGAAGAACAACCAGACCCCAATTCAAAAAAGTACTTACTAACTTTAAGTACATGGATGTGTCTCATTGACTTTGTTGAATGAAACCCGATGCTGGGAACAGAAGCAATGCCATGAGCTTTCACTGACCAATTAAGACAAATTGGTTGTTGCCCAACCCGAGTCAAGATTGTTCAGGATCTATCCTCACTCTACAGAATTTGAAGAGATAAAAAACATGCCGGGGATTTGCACACATTTGGGAGAAACATACCTCTGTCATGACTGCACAGAAAAAGAAAAAGGCAATGTGGTTGGTATCAGTAATGATTGTAGCATTAAGTCTCTACATAGGCTGCAGTGAAAAGAGAGTCTAAAAAGAATATGACTGTTGAAAATATGCTAAAAATAATGCTGAAAAGTCATCCATGGTGGTCATACCCTGCTAGGTCTTCACAGGTGTGTGGATAAAACAGACCGGGATTCTCAGGACAAAACCATTGCTTTATATAATCTGTAGCTTTCTAAACATATCCACTTCAGTCAATTTTGGCTGCAAAAGTGATGGGGGCCTTGCAGTCCTTGCTGTAAGTAGTTTGTGAATTTTTCTTTTCTGATACTTATGAGAATTATAACATCTGTGGGGAAATGTGGTTGTTTGTGGCTCCTATCTTACTAGAACAGCTCCAAGGAAATAGTATGAAGCTTAAGGCTGAAACCATTTTATCAAACTAAGCAGCAACAATAAAGAGTTAATACAGGAGCACCAAAAGTTCCTATATTAAAGTTGACTAACGTTTCCCATTATAGAAAAAATCAAATAATTTTTCTTTTGCAGAGCTTTAACATAGCTTGTAGCAAGCAAATTATGAAATTTGGCAAGGGGCAGATTTGCAGTTAGGAAGAAGCTGCTTGTCATCTCTAAAAAATAAAAATAAAAAAAATTCTTCAGAGTTGCCTGAACCCTGTAGTGTAAAAAACCAAACCCATCCTTTGCAACTTGTTATAATCTGTAGCACTTTTCTGAAGTTTCTGAACATGTGATGTTGGCTGAGCACACCCCAGCCCCTTCAAGGACTCTGACAGAGGGAATGGGCTGCCAAAGTCTCTTTACTAAAGATTATTCCTGGAGAAATAAGGTAGAGGGACAGATATCTCTGCCTCTGGAAGCCCCTATGAGATTTCCTAAGTGTGATGAACCAGGGCTCAGGTAGTTTAAGTTATTCATGGAGACTGAGAAGTTCCTGATTCAACCCACTGATGTTCCTTGCTGAATTCAGCCTCAGCTACAGACTGTCCCTGAAGCTACCTCTGTCACGGTTTACAGCCATGCTGCTGGAAGCAGGCACTGCATCCGAAAGAGTTGCGTTGCAGTGACTTCACGCCTTGGTTTGGTCACACTGAAACCCATTCCTGTGTGGGCTGATCCCAGGAGGACAACCTGCCCAAGTTCAGTTTGCCTCTTGTTTTGGACACACCTGAATCACATGCTCTGTCTTCATTTTCAGCTGAAATGTGACTTCCTTGCTCTTTCGTGAAATACGACCTCTCCCTTCTCCTCTTCTCCCCCTACTCCTGAGCACGTAGAATTGAGTATCATGTAGTTCAAATTTACCCCTATGGCCAAGTTCAACAAATTAGCAGCCAGAAATTTTAATCAGATATTTAATCTTTCAACCATGTAAGTGAGATTTTGTGTTTACAGTGGCAGTAGGCCAGCTTAACCTCAGAGAAGAAAAACTGTTAGTAGTGTCCTTCAAGCTGGGTAGCCAGAGAGTAGTGACTCCTCTGAGCAGGTCCATCTGTCCTGTGGCTCAAAAGCAGCTGTAATCACCACATCAGTATCTACAGCTTTGTGGTTTTTAAACACTGTAAAGTCAAGGAAGATATTACTGTCTTTGGAATATTTCTAGTAACTGCTCTGTGCATTCAAAATCATTTACAATAGTAAGGAAGAGAACAAAGCTTTGGTGTTAGGAGGCCACTGCAGATGAACTTGTAACACACCCTGCTCCTGAATTTTCCAGATCCTGGAACAATGGGTAGCATCTTCCCACATCAGGCAAATATCAGTAGCAAAGTTCATTAATCTTCCTGTTTCAGTAGTGGCTTGCACAGATACATGCCTAAGAGGAGGTGTATGCGGATGATTCATTCTCCATGCCCTATTTGTAAGGGCCTTACCTATTGTTTAAGCAGTACATGAAGAAGTTGGTTGTTATACCTGGACATCATGTTGCAAAGTAGAATATGTGAAGCTCTTTTCAGTCATACTTGGTGATCACCTTTATGACTGGAAGCTAGAGATGCAGTATTTTGACAATGATTTTGCTGTGTATAGTCACTGAAGGTTTATATTCAAAATGTTCTTATGTTAGAGTAAAGGGATGAAAATTTTAGAAGTCTGGGAGCATTTGGTTGTCATCAAAGTCTAGGTGGGATGGCATAGTATCATTTTCTGATTTGCTCTAAGTACAAACCTGAGCTCCTAAGCAACCTCAGATTAAGATAGGAATTTTGACTTCACCATTCAGACTTCTCACATAGAAATACAAATCCCTTTGAGGGAAAAAAGCCTATTTCCTCAGTGCAGATGTGTTCACAATCAGTGATTCATGTCAGCCCATCAGCATTCCCAGTGGTGAAATAGCAGTTTAGCAGCCATTACAGTTCTGTACAGCAGTCTAAAAATTGTTTAGCTTGGCTATTTGGTGGGCATTTTTTTCTGGTAGCCATATGAAAAGTGGATGCTAGGAGATACATTTGGACTGTTTATGCTTCATTAGAGTCTGGAGAGGGTATACCACTCTGTACCAGAGTCAAGTATATAGTACCTTATGAACTCTCTGGCTCTTCGTTGGAGATGCAGACCAATTCTGCCTAAGATAGGACTACTTTTTAGGAAGGATGTGTATATAGTTCCTATCTGACAGATTGACACAACCTTTGTGATTTCTAAGTAAAACACACTGCTTTATGGTCTTCCAAATGTAAATACTTCCTATGTCTTTGATTGCTACAGTTTAATTGCAGTTGTTGTTCACATGCCTTGTTTAATATGATTAATGTCATAACAAGTCTGCGAACATTCCTCAGTTCTTTACCTTGACAGTGGAACAACACTGGTGACAAAGTGCAGGTTAGAGCATAATGGATCTCTCATTTTTTAAGGAATTACCTAAGAGTGCTTACAAAGATTTCAGTCTTGGCATTCACTTATTGGATAACTTTATTTGTCTTTATTTCCAACAGGTTATTTCAATTTTGTTCTAGAACTGTGAGAAATATTGCTTCTGAATTAAACTGTGTTAGCACATCTGCTGTATAAAAAATTAGCCATCAAACAGGGAGAAAGAAGTCTAGAGTATATATTGACCATAGTCATACTGTACATCAGAATAGATATCCTTTTGCTCAGGCCAGTATCCGATGGGAAGATGAAATATGGCCTGTACCTTTATATGTAGCAGGGATATTATTTAACAAGAGATGGCACAATTTGAATTGAGGCCGAACCCTGAACTGAAGCCGCTTTAGTGGCATTGATGGATGATCTCTCCTTGTCAATAGATGGAAAACAGCCATCCATTTTCATTCTCCTGGAGCTTTCTTCAACATTTTACACTCTTGACCTGAAAATACTCCTGTTTCATTTGAGAGTGTTAATAGGTGGCCAGTGTAATGTACTAAATGGCCAGGTCCCTCTTGGAGGGATGCCAGTGACTACTGGAGGTAGAAAGCTATGTTTCTGCTGCTGGACCTTGCATTTATAAAGTCCCTCAAGGATCATTTGTCTCTCCTCTGCTATTCGATATCTTCCTGCCAGTCTGATGACGTGCACTCTTAGCAGACAGTTTTGATCAACCTTCTTGCTGTATGGTGCTACTTCTTGGCCAATGTGGCTAAGATTACTTTATCTGGATGAGAGCAATACATAGATAAAAGGTATTTGCTGCAAGGTAAAGCCAGTGATAACCCAGGAGATACTGACAGAAGAAAGGATTTTTGAAGAGCCAGCACTTGATGTGCTCCCCTTGTTTAGTCAGTTGCTCCCATGGATTATGGGTGCTCTTGCATTACTCACTGTTTGCAGAACCGTAAGGACTACTGATGTGAAAGATATCAGTTTTGTGACTTGCCTGCAAGAGAGGAGCACTCAAATTATTCTTGACTACCAGCAGCCCACAGTAGTTTTAGCAATCTGTGCCAGCATTTAACTGCCCTTGCCATCAGAACATTTTCATTTTATGTTTGAAACAAATATCCCACACTCTAATTTCAGCTCACATTCTCTTGTTCTATCTGCAAGGGATAAAAAATAACTTTCTTTTTTACTCTTTTCTTTGCAACTGCATTTTATATATTGAAAAGTATTATCACACCTCCCTTCTGGACTAAACAACCCCACACTCTGTTGTCAAAACCTCTGGTTATTTTGACTTTCCTCAGTTAGTCCAGGTCTTTTATTTAATGACTATTCAATATGGGCACAGTTCTTTGGCAGATGCATTCTAGGTGCTGAGCAGAGCTGAAGGATTTCTTTGAGTCTTAAATAAAATGTACCTTTTTAAAAATCCCCATAATTTAGGGGAATTTTTTTGCATTAATATAATAAAATTGGCTCACCCTCAATATGTAGTCCCCCACATTCTATAGTTCATTTTTGGAAGAACTGATGCCTATTAATTTCTTCCCCACACTTGCATTTTGACGGCTGAGAATGTCTTTCTAGCTGTAGCACTTTACTCTTGTCCTTACTGACGTTATTATTTTTATTAGTTTCTTCAATGTGTAAAGAACTTTTGAATTCTAATGTAGCCTCTGAAAACGCTTCCAGTCTCTTCCAAGATGTGAGAAATCCCTTTTGACATTTTCCAAGTTTTTAATAAAAATGTTGACCCAAGACGGACCCCTGTGGAACTGCAGTCAAAGAAACTTTACAGTCTGGCAATGGCCTATTTTCAGCTACTTTCTGAGTAGAGTTTTCCAAGCAGCCCAGCACCTGCCTTACAATAGTTTTGACTAGCTCATGCTTTCTTATAATTTACTGAGGAAACTGTCATACAAGACAATGTCAAAAGCCCTGCTATCATCCAGATATGTGACATCAACTCACAAAGATCCACATCCTGTTAGAGAGGAAAATTAAGTTGGGATTAACAGAGCTAGTGTTTATTTGACAAAGTCATGTTTCTCTGCAGCTGTTATCTCCCAAGTAGTTTGATTGTCATCTGGTGATCTGGCTATGGTATTTTGTTCTATTATTTTTCTGGAAATAAAAATCAAGAAGACAGGCTATGGTTCATGGACTGATTTAAAAAGTACTGTATTTGCTCTTTCTGGTACCCCACAACTTCTTCCATCTATCAGGAGTTTTCAGATCACTGAGATTGACTCTCTAAATTTGTTGGAGTGAATTCCACCACGTGAAACCCACTTGACAATATCTAACTGCATAACAGTTGACAATCTGACATTTTCTATTTTACCCCTGACTAATGAGGTACCGAAGACTTTTGACCAATGAGGGTTTTCGCCAGCAGTGTTGACTGTGTTTGACATTTGATCACAATTGATTCTTTTAGTGAAAACTGAAATAAAATAAAAAAAGACCAAAACAGTTTGGATCAATATACTTGCAGAAGAATGTCTCATTATCATTTTACATCCCTTGGAAGTTGTGCTGTGTCTTAATATTTCTGATTTTCATTCTACACACGTGATGCTCCTTACAGTTATCCTCAGTAACATGTCATGTTTTTCACTTTCTCTTTTACTCCTGAATTTAAGGTTATTGAAGAGGTTTAGCAAGAATAATGCCCATTTGTATCTGGAGTTGGCCAAGATATTTTCTCCCATTGTGGCAGTCAGTGGTCTTGCTCCAGTTATTCATGCCTGTGCCATATCCTGGCCAGGCTACAGCAATGCAATATGTAGAAAGCCTTCAGAGAATCAATGTGTGCAAAAAGTGGTCTTGTGTTTTCTCAGTGTCTGAGGCTATTCCACATTTGTCATATTTATCCTCTACTCTTTTGAGTGGCCTCCCATCAGGATTTGAATCAAGTTTATGGTTTTGTTAACTCTCTCTATGTTCTCCTGGCCTGGGTGGAGAGTCTAAAAAGCTTGGATTTTAGCTCTGGAATGAAAGCTGTGGTCAAAGGTTTTCTACTCTAACAGGGCCCTTAATAAGAAAGGGAAAACTGTCTGCATAGAAAGTGGGGGCTTTTCAGGCCTTGACCAAGAGCTGAGCTTACTGCTCTCCACAGTTGGTACCAGTGACTTTCTGTATTCCATCTGCATTTGAGTCTGATTCTAGATTACCTTCCCCTGAAAACTTTCTGCTGCTGGAAGAGGGAGACATTTCTCAATGCATCACTACAATAAACTCAGACACTACCATGACAAAAGTCATCTTGGAGTACAGAATCAAATAGGCTAAATAAACCATAACCCAAGCATATCAGCATGAGCATGACTTTGTTTTGTTATATATGGCAATTGTAATTATGAATAATTTAGGAAAAGTGGAAAAATTCTCAGATTATTAGTTTAATCTTGGTACTTTGCCATGAGACTGCTGGGAATTTGGGGGTTCTGTTCTGTGAACGGGAATCGTGGGTGGACATAGGAGGATATTGTGAAGAATTGAGGACTTGCTGGGTGAAAAGATAGAGATTAAGATTAGAGTTTTATGACACATGATGATTCTTGGATGCATTTCAATTTCCCTTTTTTTCTTTTTGTCATTATCAAAATAGCAAGAACACCAAGAGCTTCATTATGTGACTGTCAAAATCCTTAAACTCCTCCAACAGGACTTGTGCAGATGGCTACTGTGGACCCATAGTTCTTCTGCACAGATCCAGCTGCCTGAGATGCTGGGGTAAAGCATCACTACCATTCCTGCATGTGCGTTAGGAGCTACAAAACCCAGCCAGAGGCCTGTCCAGCCAGCTCCCTGTGGGTGACAGCCCTGAGGACCACCGACACTTTGGAGAGTGCACGGAACTTGTGGTGTCAAACCAAGACAAACTACACACTATGTTGTTTAGTTCTTGCATAGCATCCACAAAGCTGGCACTTCTATCTGAAGACCTCCCCAGAAAAAAGAGGACAAATTGTACTGAGGACAAGAAAACATCATAGGGAACTTATCCCTAGCACGATGCCTGTCCTTTGATTCTGTTGCTCTGCGACCAGTAACATCTCCCTTCTTTTCATTGCTGCCAGACAAAAGAGCAGCAGCTCTAAAGGTTTTCAAGGCACTTTTTTGAGAATAAGCCGGACACAGGACCCAAGTAATCATCCTTAGAGGTTTACGTCATCCTCTGGTGTTTTGCCCATCAAAATAGAGCCTGCTTCAAAGAAATGACATAGTCCCCTCCGTGGCAAAGTGCACACACTGAGAGAGAGCTCTTGGATTTCTGACTGCTTCACAGCACAAGTCCTTGCCTCCGAGAAATTCAAGTTTACCAGAAGCCCTTCAATTATTTTTTGTTTCGTTTCCCCAATGCCCACCAG
Source organism: Caprimulgus europaeus (assembly GCA_907165065.1). Next base: position 50,187,353 of record OU015525.1, read on the forward strand.
ATTAGGACACAGCTTGGCAATGTCACTAGAAGAAAGAGAGAAAAGAAAACAACAAAAAACCCAGCTGCCAGTGTTTCAACTACAAATGCGAAACTTGCCATAAAAGTACTTCACACAGAAATGTTCTTTTCTTTGTATGATTTTTGGAAGGTTTAAAATTTCAGCTGGTACTCTGCGCAAAATCAACAGATCTGTGCCAACACATCTGGGTAAGATTGATAGGTGGGGAAAGCTGACAGGCCCCTGTCAGAGCCAGAGAGATCTCTGATGCTTGTGTGCCGACAGAAAAACTCCTGCTCTTGCTTGACAAAGATAAGGGTCTTTTACAGTAAAATGAAAACAAGGAATCAAAGGGTGAGAATGAGTCTTCTGGTATCTCATCCTGTGTGTGACTTGATCAAGGGATATTCATGACTCCCAGCATCATAGGCAGGATGGAAAGGGAACGTGTGGGTTGTTCACTTCGTTTCCTTGCAGCTGCCTGTAAGCATAAGGAGATGAACTTTCATGGACATTCATGATTTAACAGAAATGGTGCTAGGTACCATGATATTTCTAACTTCAAATTGTGACAGTCTTAAAGGCCAAGAGAATTTTAAATATGGTTATAATAGGCCTGTTCCCCTGTATCCTGATGTAGTGGCCCACAGGTATGTATTTTCAAGGTTGCCATTGCAAACATGAAGATGGAAAAGTTGAGATTGTCATATAATCACATGATTCTGGGATGTGAGCTGTAAGAATTAAAAACAGAGTCTAACTGGAATTTTGATGTCACTGGAAGAATAGACAGTGTTGACACTGTACATGTTCAGCAACATTTATTCTTGCTCTATCTTGAACATACGGAAATCTAGATATACACATTTCTACATTTTAACTTTGCCACTGATCCTAGTTGTTATTCTTCTAAAGCTCACTGTAAAACTTAAATACATGGAAACAGCTATGTAAAACAGGCAAGGTTGTTAGCTCTTTTCTGCTGCTCTTTCTTAACAATAATTATTTGCATCAAGTGCTTGTAAGGTTGTGCCCTATGTGTGAAAATGTGCCTCTGACTTGGCAGTGATTTTTGGCTTAAGGAAGATTGGCAGAAGGACTGTATGATGTTCAGTGATAAAACAAAGAGTCATTTTGAAATCCTTTCTGGAGTTCCAGGAGAGGAGCACCTAAGTGACTCTTGTTCAAATTCAGTTGTGTGTGATTAAATCTGTTCTTTGATGCATTCTAGTGGCTTCCAAAGAGGAATACTTATCTGTGTCTGCTTGGGCTCGAGCTGACAATTTTCTTCTATTTCTGTTCTGGCTCTGGGTGTCCATCACCCTTCACCCCCTGTTCCTGCCCATCTGTAAAACTCATAAAGCCAGATTTAAACACAGTAGCGTACACATGCAAATTATGACTTGGATTGCTTGAAGGAAGGGATGTGCTTCATGACTCAAGTGTTTATGTTGTCCTCAGCAGAAAACACAGACAATGAAAGTCTTTCACATGGAAAAAATTTGTCAGCTTTTCCACGGAAAATCCCAACCTCTCGTGTTATCACCTTTAGAACAAAATGCAGAAAAGGCTGGGGAGGTATGTTAACTAAGCCATATTTAAAAATAAAAGTCTATAAGCAGAGTGTGAATTTGTAACAGATTAGTGAGTTTTCAGTTAAAATGGGGCAAACAGCACAGTTGGCAGCACATGAACATCACAAATGTCACATCAAACCTTACAATCTTCACTAAACATGAAGTACTTTTGGAGAACAAAAATCTTCCTGCTATGATTCAGAAAAGTTTTTTCTCCCACAGGAATTCCATGAAGTTTCAGAAAAAAATGATGAGGGATATCTTTGGTGAATGTTTGTTATGCTGTGCAAGTACCTATGTGGAAGCCAAGTGCTTAGGACAGGTGCTAAGATACACTGCAAATTAGAACACAGCACCTAAAAGAAAACATTCCTGAAAAAGTATAGTCAATTAGGGATGCAGGGCTATGCAAGTCACATAGATTTCTAACTTATATTTCTTCACACTTACACCTAAGAAGACCAGAGGTGGATGGATTCCATCCTAATATATTTATTTATGCATATGCTATTTACTACCAACATAAAAACCCAGGGGTAATACAGCTTTTCTGGGAATACTGAAAGGAATTCTTCCTTGTCTATGCAACAGACTGAGTTCCTTGTTCACTCCAGCAAGACTGAGACCAGACCATGTGGGAGATGGAAATAAAATATTGCTAGGAGAGAAAAGGCAGTAGCTGGAGAAATGGAAACATGAAAAACCATCATTGGATATTTGATGAAATATATATTGGTGAACATTTTGATAATTATTTATTTGTATAACCAGTGATGGATCTATCAGGAGGAAAATTGAGCTACTTTTGGAGTATAGAGTTGAGGAGAGAAAGGGGATGTATGCCCAGTGGTTATAGAGCTGTCCTGAAGGAGCAAAACCAGGGTTCAGAGCTTGATACAAGAAATGCTCCACCTAAAAATGACTAAATATCCAGTTAAGGCTCCAAAAATGGTTCTCCTTCTGTTTTCGCTGCCAGGACACTGTCTAAAAAAAGGACTATCTTCAGGAAAAGTCTCATCTTTCTGATGAACGTAGGATCTTCCCTTCAACCATGTCACAAATCCTCTAAGTCCTTAACATGTAGAGCTTAGGTCAAAGTCCTTTCCTGGGAATTTTTCCAAAATAGGTGAGGTAGCTCCCCCTCCATGCACTGGTAGTGGGGACCTCACAATTGAAGTACTTAACTCTCTACACCCCTTATACAGATACTGTAGGCACTTTGGGCTACAGATCCTCCTGGATAGAGGAAGTCTAAAAAGTCAGTTGATCTTAGCCACCAGCCATTGGTGCCTCCCGATGAGGCTGGAGACTTCTTTAAAATGAAATTCATATTCCCAGACAGAGCATGCAAAAAGGCTTGAAAATATGGCACTGAAATTCCTCGAAACAGGAAGGCTGCCTTCATGTGCAGACAGCCATAGACATTAGCTCTGAAAGGAAATCTCCACTTTCCTCTTACACATGAAACCTGTTGCAACCTGTTTATGGCAGCCACTGCTAGGGTCCAGGATAGGAGCTCACTGGTAGGATGTTCTGAGTCCAACAGATTGGCTCTGAACACCAGGAAAAGATGTGTGCATGTATTTTCTATTAATGACCAGAGACACTGCCATATCTCTTGCTACACAGCCCATATGCTTTATTGGCAGGCAGTTTGGAACATCAAAACCTACACTTGCAAGAATAGACCAGTAAGATATTTTCCTTTCCCACAGGCAAATAAATTGTCCTCATTTTACTAGGATAGAGTTAATTTTCTTCTTAGTAGCTAGAAAGCGCTATGTTTTGGTTTCAGTATGGGATTTGTTATGAGAGAAACATTGATAACATACTAATGTTTTCAGTTGACGCTGGAAAATAAAGGACTTTCCAACCTCCCCATGTTTTGCTAGTCTGCAGGTGCAAAGGACTTGGAAGGAGTGCATAGTAAAATTAGCAAACCAAAATTGGGATTTGGATAAGCCAGTGGGATATTCCATATCATATAATGCCATGTTCAGTATATTAATGAGGGTTGACTGGAAAGCTGGGGGAGGGGATCTCTCTCAGGGATCTCTTGGGCTCTCACTCTCTTCTGGGACTGCAGTTTTAGTTTTGGGACTGTGATTCCTAAAACTCTGATCACAGACTCCCTGCTCTGTGATTGCTAGCTGGGTGTTGGTCAATGGGTGGTCATCAGTTGCACTGTGCATTACCCACTTGTATATTCCATTACTACTTTTATTATAATTATTATTTTAATTTCCATTTTATTTCAATTATTAAATTGTTTTTATCTCAACCCATGAGTTTTCTCGCTATTACTGTTCTGATTATCTCCCCCATCCCATTGCGGGGAGCTATTTGGAGCTTTTTTTTCCAGCCAGGCTAAAACCACCTCATAGCTGCAGTCACCCATTTTATCTGCAAGGTAACCATGCAATGTGACAGCAATGAATTGCTCATTCTGCTCATGATGGCTACAGAAACAGCCTGTGCAGGGTCTCTGTGGAGAAGAGCACTTGAGGTGTCACAGAACTGCTGCTGTGGCTAGAGCAGACAGCTCGGCTGCTGCTCTCCTCTCTTGCCAAAGGGTATAGATTTCCCATGTACTCTGCTCCTACCTACATCTTCCATTGAGCCCAGTGGAAGGCACAGAGTCTTGAATTAAAGACTCATTAGGGTGGCAAGGGTGGAAATACTGAGTTTGACATTACCTTGCAAGCCCTGTGCCATTCTCGGACTGGATCTGTGCTGGCCTCTCTCCCCAGTCTGCGCTCCATGGGATTTTGCTGTTCACCAGGAAATAAAACTCTTGTATTTCAGAGTTACTACTGTGAGTCCTGTCCCTTGATTTGGGGTCGTTCATCTTGTCACAGCTTTGAGTTGGTAAAGCGTGACCTGCAACTTCTGGGGAGAACAAGAGCAGGGATATACAGCCTGTAACCACAACACTGATCCTTTTATTATTATTATTTTGAGTAGCTTAATTCTCACCAAGAGCTTTGGGAGAATAACAAAATTACCCATAATTTTCCTAATAGTCAATATCATACCTACTAGCTACAACAGGCGTTACTAGGCTGAGATTCACATGGAAAGCATATGGGGGCGATCAAGCTGGTAGCTGCTAAGAGGACAGTTTTCACTCCTTGTGAAGAAGAAAGGCAATTTGTGGCTGTTCGCATTACTGCGACAGTTTGGGAGTTTGTAGTTCTCATACAACCTGATACAACAACTGCTCTTTGCAGCTACTGAAGCGAGCCATTAGATGGGGGTCATTCAGGAAATCTTTAGACTGTTTGAGGGGGCATGTTTTCAGATATTGTTACACATCAACTCTTCTTTTTCCCCTCTTTCCTAATAGTAATTAGGTTGGCAGATCAACTCACTCTGGGTGATCTGGTGTGGGTTCATGCTGCTGGACCATGGGGTCTTTCCCACTGCTGCTTTCTGCTTTCAGTATTTTTGTGGACTTTGTAATGGTTATGGGCAACCTTGCCTAATCTAGTTGAAGACAAGTAGGGAATAGCAGTGATTTTGAAACAGAGTACAGAGTTTACTTCATTTTTTCTGATTTCCAATAAGGGCTCTGTGATTCACAAGGGGATAACCACATAAAACATGAGTGTGAATGCAATGGTCCCCAAAATTTCAAAATCAGGGAACCCTCTTTATTGTTGCTGGATGATTAAATGTGTTCAGTTGTGTATGTTGGTATAAGAAATTAATTTCATGGATGTGGGGGAATACCCTGCCTCGGGGCACCTTTGCCTCTATGCTCCCCTGCCACCACAGGCAAATACTGGTCTCCTCAGGCTAAGAGGGAATTTGCTGTTGATAACTGTGTACCTGTACATTAGCATCCCTCCATGCTGACGTTAGGCCACCAAAATTTGCAGCCCGGTGTTAAGTATCTGCCTTGTGCATGAAAAGGCTGCTTCCTTCCAAGGAAGGCAAGGGAAGAGGGATTGGAAAAGAACTCCAGGGAAACTGCAAATAATAAATAACCATTTGAGCTGTTGCCACAGCAGTAGAATAAAACCAGGGAGGAGAGTTGGGGAGGGAGGCTTATGACCAAGTGCTTGGTCTCCAGCAGCCACCTCGCTCCCCTCTCCCTGGGGTGCAGGGTTTTGTGGGTGACAGGGGGTCCATGGGGTCGGTGGGGGCACGGGTGATGCCGGCGGGGTTGGGCGAGCAGCCACTGGCTCCATGGCGCTGCTTGTTGTTGTTGGTCCAGCACAGGAACTTGGCAGGGGCTTGCAGCCGGTCCCCGCTCCGGGTCCCACAGGCAGGAAAAGTCTCCCAGCCTGTGGAGGAGACAGCCTGGCTGAAAAAGCCCCGCCAGCTCCGCTGCAGATAAGTTAATGTACACAGAAAGGACGTAAATTACCACGACCCTCAGCAGCAGGACACTGGCCAGGGCCTGTCAGGAGGAGGACAAGCGTCGGCAGGCTCCGCGCCTCGCTGACATTTACCTCCAGATAGAGCCGCCGCTGCCTGGCGAGGAAGGACCTGGTGGAGCCAGGGCTTCCTTGAAAACAGCTGCCTGTCCCCGACACCTACAAACTAATGCGGTTTTAATCAGGGGAATTAACAAAGGGCGGCACACTGTTTTCCCAAATGATTTGCATGGGGATGGAAGACTTTTTCCCCATCTCCCCCCACCACCCTCCACCGCTGTTTCCATTATGCTTCTTTATCTGCACTAATTTTTTTTCCTGCTCCCCACTCTGAGGAGCCAGACGTGCCTTCATCTCCAGCCCCCAAGCCCTGACGACACTCACCTCCTTGTTTACACACTGACATCATGCCGCAGCCTCCCTCCAGCCCAGAAATAACCCCCAGGAATAAAGCAAACAGGAAAAGGCCCATGACGCAGGCACCACTGTTGCCTCCTTCGCAGCTACAGCCACATTCACCCCTTCAGGGTCCGTACCTGCGCAGAGCGATGCACAGGCAGTGGGATGCTGGAGGACCCTCTCTAGCCCGCTTCGCCAGGGCTGTGAATGTTGTGATATGAAGTTACATGGGACATCCAACTCGGGCTCCATTTGGCAGATGGATGGAGCTGAGATGGGATGACTCTATCCAGATAACAGGAGTCAGTGGGAGTCCCAAGGCAGGAGACCAAGTCTTCCAGGCTTACACTTCAGCCATTACACCATGCTTGCCCATATAAATATGCTTCCCTCTCTTTTTCTCCCTCCCTGTGTTTCATTTCCTTCATGGAGAGGCACAGTTAAACTTAAAGCCAGGTATACTGAATGGACAGTGGGAACAACAATGGTAAAATATCTGTGAGGTCACTCTCAGTTATTCCAAATAGCATCTTGTAATCCACGCACAGCTCATTAATTTCAGCAGGACTCCTTGTGTGGTAAGCTCCAACCCGAGATGTGTGTGGGAGGCACATTTGGGCCCATAGAGATTTCATTATTATTGTAAGCTTCAGTGTTAGAAGGCTCCGGGGGACAGCACTTTGCTCACCCTCTTAGGGAAAAGACAGACTTAGTCAGGCTAATTTCTGTGTCTTAACATACTGCTTGCCCTTATTTTCATGAGCTCTGCTCTCTTGCGTTTGTTTTATGCTCTGAATATCTGACAGCAGAGCACTACCCTGGCTGTGCTGACTAGAATTATGATGGATTTTTAGGTTGCATAAGTGTCCCTAAATGCATAGGTTATTTTCTGTGGCTTTGGAAAGGCAGCTGCAGTTCAGCAAGCAGTGGGTAACTTCATGGAGACCAGAGAGCAGGTGCTATGCCCAGGTCCTTTTTGCCTGTTAGTTTTCCCTTGGATGTGCTGGGTACAGTGTGATGCTCCGGGACCAGACCTGTCTGAATCCATGACGGTTTTCTGCAGTTGGTTTCACAGACATGTCTGCATATGGAGAAGGAGAGAGCAAGTACAGACGGCCCTTGCCCAAAGCTTTTATTACCTATGTTAGAGACATTGTGTACAGAAGCCACACAAAAACATGGTTATTATGATAATCAGGGTTTTTTAAAATATATATTCACTGTGGCCAGGATTTCCAGTGGCTTCTCATAAGTACCATGGTTCCCATCCACTTTTTGAAAGGCAGAGACTATGCATGATCATAGCTTTTCTGTCTGTAAGGCTGTAAGTCTGTGTCCTAAGGGGCAATCTGGGAACATTGCTGGGACATGCCTTTCACAGAATCACAGAATGGTAGGGGTTGGAAGGGACCTCAGGAGATCATCTAGTCCAACCCCCATGCCAAAGCAGGTTCCCTGCAACAGCTTGCACAGGAAAGCGTCCAGGCAGGTATTGAACATCTCCAGAGATGAAGACTCCACAACCTCTCTGGGAAGCCTGTTCCAGTGCTCTGTCACGCTCACAGTAAAGCTTTTCCTTAAGTTTGTGCAGAACTCCTGGTGTTCCAGTTTCTGCCCATTGCCCCTTGTCCTGTCACTGGGCACCACTGAAAAGAGCCAGAGAAGGCACTGCCTCTTCCACTCTGCCACCCCAGACCTGCTAACACCATACAACCTCCCAACAACACAACGTGGGACTCTCCAAGCCAAGGCAATACCCTTTGTTGTGTTCCTCTGACACTGCCTTTTCCTTTCTGGCAATGGGTGATAGGAGAGCTGCAGCCCTCCATGTGCCTTCTGCTTCCCTCCCAAAAGAACTACGAAGATAGAGAATAAAACTTGTCTGAGGAAGGCGAACAGCAGACAAAATATATGGACAGTGGAACTCAGATTGCTAGCACTTTACTATATGAGTAGCTTTGGGATACTCCAGGGTGAAAGAAGCTGTGTAAGTAGCATTGTTAGTAAAAGATGCAGGTGATGTGCCTGCCATTCTGAGTCAAAATATCCTGTAAACTGATAACTTACTGCCTGGCGTGTCTTCATGGTTTGAAAAAAGTTTTCCCTTTTAAGCAGGGAACTGGTCAGAAAACTGGTTCTCTTTCCAAAAGTACAAGTCACTGGGACCCAAAAGATTACATCTCCTGGAGACAAAGAGTGCTCCACTAACAAAGTGGATATATAGTTACAATTTTTTTTTTTTTGTTCTGCATTGTGAGAAAGAGGAAAACTAGCAACCAGACAAAGAAGGAGGTTGATAACCAGGTATACATTCAACAGAGAGCAATGAGCTCTCTTCCCTTCTAACTTACATGAGCTGGACAAGGGGTAGAAATATCCTTGGCCTTGCTGGAATTATTCCAGCACCACATGTTATAACAGCTTTTCTAGTGACACACAGTCAGCCCACAGGATTGATGGATGCCTTTTTCCTTGAGGGCTTCTGTGTTGTTGTAGGGTCAAAGCGTGACCAATGTGTAACGGTTTGGTTGTAGTAATGCCTGTTCTGCTCAGGAAAGGATGAGGGTAGGTCCCTATGGGAGTCCAGGAGTGCAACATGGCTGGATGGCCAAATCCTCTCCTGCCCCCAGGAACTGCTCAACACCCATTCCTCCAAAAGAGATGAAGCTGGGATCTGTCTTCTGATGTGTTCCTTCAGCTCTTAGAGAACAGAGGAATACACACTGCTCTGCTGCAAGACAGAGAAACAAATAGTAGCAGCAGCCACTCGTTCTGCATGTGTGCCGAGGACAGGACTCTCCGGTGCCTCTTCCTTTCCATCTGAAGATGTGTCTTCCCCAGACAGCCGGCGCGTGTGTGCTGTGGCACTGGCAGGCTCCCCAGGCTGATGTGTGTTTTCATCTCTTCCGGCACAGAATGCCCCCTGTGTTTTCTTCCAAAATGCATTCACGTTCCTGGCACTGGAAATCTTTATCTTTATGTGTTGTTTTGAGCACACCCACTGCTTCCTGACTTAAAGCAGTCATAGCATAGACAGAGATTTACTGACATCAGATAGTGGTTTTCTTAAAGCTGCTTTAAGCCAGATTGTACTTTTGGTGGACAGGACACAACTGGGTTTCATTTGGACAGAAAATAAAGATCAGCTTTCCCAAAGCAAACATGTTTGGAGCAGGAAACTAAACCATAAGTGAACACATCTTGAATGCTGAGGGGCTAATGGGAAGGACTGCAGTATTCTAGCAAACACTGGTTTTGGTTCCAGAGGGGCTGAAATCTGCTTCTAATTCAGGTGCAGCTGAAATGTTGTGAAAATGCCTTGTTTCATGGCAGGTGGCAGTGATTTCAAACCAGGATCGGAAACATCCAAAACACACGCCGAAATCTCTCCAAACGGCCCTTCCTCAATCCATCTGTAACATCAGAAGCAAGGAGGAGGACGGATGCTACGGAAGAGGTTTCCTTCTGGGACTAGCTCCTACAGCTGCTCCACTTTCCTGTGCTCCAAAAGACAATGGCTGGCCACAGCAGAGGACCCCCCCACCCAGCCTACTGACCAACAGGACTTCGGCATGCTGGATAATGCAGCTTCACATTTTTTTGTGATCTGTTGCTGTGTTCACACCTCTTCAGAGCGTTTCGTTTCAAAATTACGATCATTCTTGGTTTCAAATGGTTCTTCTGTAGTCACACTTAAAATATCCAGTGGTATGTAAACATACCTGAGCTCCCCTGAAAGAAGGAATCCCAGGTTTTAATTCTGCAATAGATACCCTGACAAGATGTTGATCCATTCGTATGTCTAAATGTCCAAGCCTGTCACTCCAGGATGCGCAGGCTGGGGTTTGCCTTTTTACTGACATAAATGCTGATTTTGACACACAGGTGCTGAGGGACTTGGGGAGGTATCTCTCATTCAGAAAAAAAATCATTGTTTGACTGTACATAGATGGCTTTGGCTTCCTTCAGGGATGCTCCCCCTTTCCGCCAACCTCGTACTTTGAATAAGCATCCAGAGGCTTGGAAGCTTATCCAGACTTATCCAAATGTCTTTGAAGGGATGGATTAAGGCAGGAACCCTGGAACCCAGGCCAAGAAACCCAAACAGTGCAACAATGCAAAACCAAGAGTCTGTTCAGGGAGCTGGCTAAAGAAAAATTAAGAAGTCCATCCCAGGGAGGTGACAGGAAGGGATCATATGTCTGGGAAAGAGGGCTCTGTGGGGAGCTGAGCAAAGGGGATGAGAAAGGGGAGGAAGGCATTGGCCAGACTGGGAGGAGTGGGAGAAGGCACACTGTGGTAGGCTCAGGCCCCAAGTGTCTTAAGCCAAGACTGCCTCATGGGTCTGTGACCCTGGCTGCAAATTTTCTGTGAAGAAATTATGATGGGAGGCTTCTGGTACTCTCTGTCACTGGCTGCATCAGCAACACTGGTGGAGCAGTCTGTCATCCCAGCACAGATTACCTTGTGGGAGACATAAATAAGGGGAGACATGAGGATATCATATGAAATAATAAATGGTCCTGAGGAAGAAGGTCAGGAAGTTTCTCTTCACTTTGTTCCATGGTAAAGAACAGGAGAACATTTAATAAAATACCGAAATACAGCAGAATAAGAACTGTTGAAAGGAAATCCTTATTCATACAACACAGTCTAACCTGGTGTCATTCCTTGGTACAAGACAACATCAGTTAGTTCAAAAGTCTTTAGAGACTGATCAGAGAGTGAGATATACAGACAAGTAGCAGGGTTTTATCACTCCATGGTATTGGAGATCAGTAAAGGTACTGGGATTGTCTGTTAGTTTGTTCTAGTTTTTGCTGCTTAATTTTCTTTTCTTTTTTGGGTAGATCAAAATGTTGCCAGCAGACCAATATTTGCACTGGAAAGGGCAGATTGAACAACCCTGAGACATGTTGGGAGACGTCAGGAGGCAGCAGAAGAGGGGGACAGCAGTCGTCTCTGCTGCCTTGCTGGTCTGGCAGCCCCCTGCCCCGGGACCCCCATCCTGCTGTGGGCTGAGACAGAGCCTCGACCACCCAGAATGACTCCTGGAGCAGGAGTTACCCTTTTCCAGCCAGCTAGTTTGTTGTTGTTGATGTTTGTTTGGCTTTGGTTTTATCTTAGCTGTTTCATTCATCTTTACTTTTGGTGGTTTATTTTTGCTACCCAAATTAACCAAAAAGCAGGCAATTAGGCTATTTTGCTGAATAAAATATATGCATCCTGTGTTCCGGACTTCCAAAAATGGGTGGGAGCAGAATTAACATCATTGAGTTACAGAATTTTTTAACAATTGATGCTGTTGTTACTGAGGTTAGAGACTGACTTAAAGCAGAAAAGCTGAAGTAATTTCAGAGCAGAATTGGAGCTCAACAAGCATGTGTCCACATAAAAAAGATAAATCGATACACAGGTGCAATAGGCTCTCAGGTTTGAAGGCTGAGACAATTTTTTGGTTTTCAGTCTTTTCTTAGCTGATATGAACACTTTTTAACAACCAGAGCTGCACAACACTCTCCCCTCTGTCCCAGTTGACTCACATGGTAGACTAAATTTCACATTCTTGGGGACATTGTGTATGCCTAAGTGAAGTTTGTGGGTCATGGAGGAAAAAGACACCTCCTGCAATCAGTGCTTCAAACTCATATAGTGTTTTTGAAGCTCAGACAATCCTTTACCTGGTTCCCCAGTTCACAAACTATTTTCTTTCTTTTTTCACTCCCTGCGTGCAACAAGGAATAAAAGAGGGAGCACCGAGCTAAGCCCCTGTCTCAAAGCATGGTGATGGGGGCTCTTCTTTCAGGTCTGTTTCTTAGGTGATGAGAAACTCCAGAAATTTTTAACAGAAGGTTAATCAGGTAAGAACTTGCACCCAGCTCTAAGATGTAGATGATTCATAGTAGGCAGAGGAGTCCATCATGTGGTGATACAAGTGCTTACTCTATCTGCCAAGTACACTATATCAGGAACAGCAGCACAACAGTCATATGGGGGAGGGAGGGTGGTAAGAGTGGAAATGACAAGTTACTTCCAAATATGAAGGAAAAAAAACATTCAAAATGTTTGTCTTAGAACTATTTTTCTGGTTAATGTTTAACCTTTCACTTTTCCAAAGTAATGTTCCTGTTATCAGCTCCATTGCTGAAGGTCACATATAGAATAAAAGTCATATCTTAGATGTGAATAAATAACATAAGCAGAAATTAATTGAGTGCAAGTGACTCATGTGGCATTTAAAGTTTTCTTTACCTACCAATGTAAGCAAATGGTGTAAGCATGTCCCTTTTTGTCCCATGAGCTGAAAAGAAAGCAAGTGAGCCAGAAATGACCTATTGTGCTGCAAATGCACTCAAGCTCCATTAGGAAGGCTCTCATTCTCAAATCCAGTTATTCTAGGAAGCAAACAACTGTAGGACGAGGGGCTATCTGTGCCTGGGCAGGGGACTTGCTCAGGGAGTAGGCGAAGGTTCTCTGCTAATGGGAAGCACTGTGGAAGCCTTTGAGTTGCACTGCGCTATAGTGAATGACAGCCGTGATTTTGACTGATGTTGGAAGCTCTCTGATAAGAACCTAGGGGATAAAAACAAATGCTTTTGAGGAATTTGTGACCAATAAATCAATCATTTCATTAAAGCAAACAAACACAATGCGTATGGTTTACCTCCTGTATTTGAGGGTCTCAACAACTTTAGATGCACAGGAGTTCATCCACTAAGGGGATTTGTTCATGCAAAGGGGAAGGTCACTGGAATCAGTAAAGAGTTTCATTCAGATTTTCTTTATGGTAAATCCCAAACTGTGTTTATTTATGGTTTAAAGTAGGCATACTGTTTCATAAAGAACAAATAGGGATAGAAAAGAAGCAAATGCTGCTACATAAGGCATTACAACAAGACACCTGGCTCATTGACACGGATCATAAATCCACATTCATATTGCATAGTCCAAAAACACCAAATATTGAACATTTTTTCTTTCATTGCCAAGTTATTAATTTTTCATCCAAGATCCAGATGCTAGGAAGAAAAGGCCCTGCTTTAAAATGCGTGAAGTGTAATCCTCCTCTTTGTATCAATTATTTGTACATTTCAGGGAAAAACATGGAGCAAGTGCTCTGTTGCTGAGCAGACAGTTGTTTTCTGTAGAAGACAAAGAAGCAGCAGGTGTTTGTCTTGTAGATTTAAGTGGATCTGAACAATTTCTAAGATTACTGCTGAGACAATTCTTAAGATATTCTTCAGTAATTAGACAGGGTTTATTTATCCAGGTCCTTTGGTACTCTCCTCATTGTGCTCTAGTCAGCTGTTAAATCCAGGCAGTTTTAAGGAAAAAGGAAAGCAGAAGGCAGTATTTTCCAAGAAATCTACTTTCTAGATAATTCACAAACTACTACCCTCATGATTAAGTTTTGATAGTCTCACTCTCTGCTTTTTGCTTACAGTGGCTTGCAGGGGACCGAAGGCTGATACAGCTTTTGCCTGAATCAGGTGAAACCCAGGAACGATGCATCCCTACAAAGAGGAAGGCAGGCAAAAACAGCAGGAGGCCTGCATGGATGGATAGGGAGATCCTGAACAAACTTAGGATCAAGAAAGAAGCCTATAGAGGGTAGAAAGAAGGATGGGTAACCTGGGAAGAATACAGAGAAATTGCCCGAAAAGCCAGGGATCAGGTTAGGAAAGCCAAGGCCTTGACAGAATTAAATTTAGCCAGAGATGTCAAGGGCAACAAAAAAAGCTTTTATAGGTATGTTGGAGAGAAAAGGAAAACTAGGGAAAATGTGGGCCCTCTCTGGAAGGCGACAGGAGATCTGGTCACCCAGGACATTGAGAAGGCTGAGGTGCTCAATGACTTTTTTGCCTCAGCCTTCACCGGCAAGGACTCGTGCCACACTGTCTAAGTCCTACAAATCCAAGGATGGGTCCAGGAGAATTAAAAGCTGTCCACTGTAGGAGAAGATCAGGTTCAGGAGTACCTAAGGAACCTGAAGGTGCACAAGTCCATGGGACTTGATAGGATGCATCCATGGGTCCTGAGGGAACTGGCGGATGAAGTTGCAAAGCCACTATCCATCATATTTGAGAAGTCCTGGCAGTCTGGTGAAGCTCCCACAGACTGGAAAAAGGAGAACATAACTCCCATTTTTAAAAAGGTTAACAAGGAAGACCTGGGGAACTACAGGCCAGTCAGTCTCACCTCAGTGCCAGGCAAGATCATGGAGCAGATACTCCTAGAAACTATGCTAAGGCACATGGAGAATGACTGGTGACAACCAACATGGCTTCACCAAGGGTAAATCATGCCTGACCAATCTGGTGGCCTTTTATGATGGGGTTACAACATTGGTGGACAAGGCTAAAGCAACTGATGTCATCTACCTGGACTTGGGCAAGGCATCTGACACTGTCCCACATGGCATTCTTATCTCCAAATTGGAAACATGTGGGTTTGATGGATGGACCACTCGGTGGATAAGGAACTGGCTGGATGGTCGCACTCAAAGAGTTGTGGTCAACAGCTCCAAGTCTGAGTGGAAACCGGTGACGAGTGTTGTCCCTCAAGGTTCAGTATTGGGACCGGTGCTCTTTAACATCTTTGTCAGTGACATCGACAGGGAGATTGAGTGCATCCCCAGCAAGTTTGCTGATGACATCAAGCTGAGTGGTGTGGTTGACACGCTGGAGGGACAGGATGCCATCCAGAGGGACCTTGACGGGCTTGAGAGGTGGGCCTGTGTTAACCTCATGAAGTTCAACAAGGCCAAATGCAAGGTCCTGCACCTGGGTCAGGGCAACCCCAAACATAAATACAGGCTGGGTGATGAGTGGCTTGAGGCCAGCCCCGAAAAGAAGGACTTGGGAGTGGTGATGGACGAGAAGTTCAACATGAACCGGCAATGTGCACTTGCAGCCCAGAAGGCCAACCATATCCTGGGCTGCATCAAGAGGAGCGTGGCCAGCAGGTCGAGGGAGGTGATTCTCCCTCTCTACTCTGCTCTAGTAAGGCCCCACCTGGAGTACTGCATCCAGTTCTGGAGCCCCCAACACAAGAGAGATGTGGACCAGTTAGAACAAGTCCAAAGAAGGGCCACAAGGATCATCCAAGGGCTGGAGCACCTCTCCTATGAGGACAGGCTGAGAGAGTTGGGGCTGTTCAGCCTGGAGAAGAGACGGCTACGGGGAGATTTTATAGCAGCCTTAATGACAGGACAAGGGGAAATGGCTTTAAGCTGGAAGAGGGTAGGTTTAGATATTAGGAAGAAATCCTTCACTGTGAGGGTGGTCAGACACTGGAACAGGTTGCCCAGAGAAGCTGTGGAAGTCCCCTCCCTGGAAGTGTTCAAGGCCAGGTTGGATGAGGCTTTGAGCAACCTGGTCTAGCAGAAGGTGTCCCTGCTCATGGCAGGGGGGTTGGAGCGAGATGATCTTTAAGGTTCCTTCCAGCCCAAATCATTCTATGATTCTACGATTCTATGAAAAACCTTGCACGTTGGGAGGCCAGCTCATGGACAGCCATCAGAGAGAAACATCATCTGATGGAAGGTGGGTCATTCTAGGCACTGCTCTGATTTTAGAGCCTACTGTCATAACACCTGGAAATAGGAGCATAACTTGCTTTGCTGCTGGGATGAGGATTGCTCTCATCTGGACATTGCAGTTATGGCCCAGTCTGTACATCTCTCGAAAGGTACAAGTGGTTGATCTTTGAGAGTTTCTAAAGGCTCTTCCAAAGGGCCTGGAAATAAAGTGTCAGAGCATTCAAATGGCCCATATGCTTCTTAATAGTGATTATCATTTTTCTGAAGGAGTCTCATTTTACTTGACCTTTTGCTCTGTGCACTGCAAAGTTAAGTCAATAAATTAAAAACCAGCTTTGATGTTGGAAAGTCATGGCATGCTCCTGGAAATGAAAGCAGCTGTCACAAACAGCATCTTTTTTTTTTTTTTTTTTAGGAAATAAACACTGGCAAGTAGACAAATGAATTGCTCCATTTCTCCTAATCTGAGTTAAGTTTAATTTTTAAGCTGATAATAACTGTACTGGCGCAAAGTCTCAGAAACATAAACTCTAAAGAAACAAGAGCCCTTTCTTCAATGATAGCTCTTACCATGTCACAGCCAACATTTGGACCCCTGCAACAAGTTTGTAAGTTGGAGGAGTGGAGGGATGGGCTCCTTTGCATTTCTGAGACCACTACCAAGCCCATGCTAACATACACCACAAAGAACCACTATCACCAGTATAGCAGTATTTCTCTTTCTGAATAGGAAATCTAGTATTGTTTTGCCTACCCCAGCTCTCAAGTTTTATTTCCTCCCTCTTTTCAAGAAGCTGGACTCTATTTTCTTCACCAGGATCTAGAAACACAACTTCTTCTGGCATAGCCTCTGAGTTCTGAAGAGAAAGGGGTTGTTCAGAGCTGATGCTGTTGTCCAAGTCACTGTCTATCACACTTCCCTGCATTATTTTCACTTTTCTCATGTAAGATCACATCATCTCACTTAATACATTTGTTTCTGATTACAAGCTGTGTATAATGGCCCAGCACAATGCCTTACAGTATGCTATGGCTTCATGCCATGGGAAAACATATTCGTAATTTTTATGACCCCAGTGCAGCAATGATGCATTTTTTTTAAAAACAGAAGAACATATAAAGGAATTATTTTGTAGCAAGATTAAGCATCATTACTCACAGCAGACATACACATTGGAACTCATTAAGGCTTTGCTTTGTTATTCTTGGTATTTCAGGACATGTGCTGTAAGTCTCTCTTGGTTCTTTCCAATTCTGCTATATCAAATCCCTTAAAATTAGGCAAGACTAGGCCATAAAGCTCTTCATCTCATATTTTTCCCTCCCTGTCAATCTGGAGTGAATCTGTAGTCAAAGGCTTTTTTTTTCTTTTTTTTTCTTTTTTTTTTCTGGCTTTAGATGGTCCAAAAAAATGCTGAAGGAACGATAAGAAAGGTGTCAAGGAACAGCAGGATGGGTGGTTACAGCAAAAGAATACATATGGCCTACAGTTCTCTTTTCCTATTCCATACTATTTAAAAAAAATATTAATTAAAACTGAGAAGAGTCTCAGTGGACAGATGGATAGGGTGGGGAAGAAAATGTCAGAGCAAGCCCCTGGCTATTTCTCATTTCATTTCACTCAACGCAATATGTCAAAAACAGGGAGAAGAGAAGAAAAGGGAACATTGAAATTTGAGGGAGGGGGAGGATGTGTGTGAAAAATTCCATAAAATGTGGTTCCATTTTAAACTCTGCTGTGCAGAAACAACTGCAACATTTTAATGGGTTCTTTCCCTTATTTTTTTAAACCTTTCTGCAGGATGGTGCTCTCAGAAGAAACAGGCTGAGCCCAAAACAGTGCAAACACCTCTCAGAGTTGTGTTACCCAAAGTCTAATTGCAGAAAATCTTCTGGTAATGAGACATGGGGATCAATCTCAGCCTTGGTGTAACTCCACTGACATCACCAGGGTTGTACTATGGCAGAAGTTATTCTTCTGAGAGGAAGTTATCTATTTTAAGATGAAAAGGATGCAGAAGCAAAATGGGAAGCAGAATCCAGTGAATGGCTCCATTCATGGGGATGGAAAGTTTTGGTGGGGTGAACTGAAGCTTACACTGTCACTGCTTCTCTTTCTCCTTGGCCTCTGTCTTGGAGAGGTTTTGGAAGAAGAGGTCCTTCCACACACACAACTAATTCCCCACTCAACATACCAGTGGCATTACCAGCCTCTGGCCTCCCACACACTGTCATATTCTTATCAGGACACTCACACACATGCTAGTGCCAGGACCCTTTGGTAGCTTCATAAAAAAGCAAAGCCAGTCTTATGAGTCAGGATCTGGTAACGCTAAGTGCTGGAGAAAATGTGCACAGACAGATAAGCGCGAGGCTAAGGATAGTGCCTGCCTCCTGGGACTGCCTCTGCTTTAATGTCATCCAGAAGACAAGCTGAGAACATGAAGGTCTCTGTGGCTACTTTTACTGGGCTGGAAGTCCCTAGGGCTTTATAGGATGACTAGGATGGAAGCTTTGAACCCCATCTGTCCAGCAGATCTCCCACGTATTTCTTAAGACACCTCCATATTAAGAGTTTCAAAGCTCTTTGTATATGAGTTGACTTTTGGTTGCTTAAAAAGCCATTCAGTGAAAGCCATGTTTCCCATGTGGTGAAGGGAAATCAGATGTTCCCAATCACATTGCTGCTCCATCACCCTCCTCTTTACCATTTTCACTGCCTCATACACATGACTCAGCTGTTTGAGCACTCAGCTTTTTGATGTATTTGGATCCAACCTGCTCTGTGTGTAGGGGTTTTCAGGTAAAACATGTAAATGCAAATTTGAAAGTTTAATCTGGAAATTTGGCCTAGGAAAAGTGACTCTTTCCTAACTGAGCTGGCTTAACCAGGGTGATGAGGAGCGTTTCTTCTGTGCTCTGTCTGACAGAACAGTTTTTCCCGAGAATGGAAGTCCTCTGCAGAGGTTCACACAGTAAATGTGGTTTGGGCAGACAAATAATATTCTGATACAATCATTGCCTCTTGTGGGCTAAAAAATGAAAATACTGGATAAGTTCCCACCTCCTGGCTTTGCACTTGTCAAGAATAGGATCTATTAGTCTTTAAAAGAAATAATTATACATAGTAGCCAAGAAGAGCTATGTGAACTGGCATCTAATCAATGTTTCATGGAGGTTTTTTTCCACTTCATTTTTTTAAATTCTCAGAACTATCATTAGCAAACAAGATTTTACTGTTCCAAGCTTTCCTCGCCTTCTTATGCAGGGACGCTCCAGTCTTCTGGATGGTTTTGCTTTCTTCCTTTTAGGATAACGATCTGTGTCTGACCAAAGACAGACTTCCAGAGTGGCAGTGTACAAGAACTGGGAAGCTTTCTTGACCCCCCCCAGAAAGCTGGAACAGTCAGAGCTCCTCTGACTTTTTTGTCTTTAAAATCATCTCTCTGCATCCTCAAACTGCTCATACAAATGTGAGACCAACTCCACTTTCAGCAGCACCAACAGACACTACCTCTCAGTTGCCTCACAGCTTGTGTAGTGATTTTATAACACTGTCAAGTGTTTTACATCTGTTTCCCCCTATTTGCAGCAGTTTTCACTACTCCATAAGATGATGAGCAAGCTCTGACTTTTGTGATTTTCAGTGATGGCATGAACAGTTTTAGACTATTTATGAACTTTACAACTCAAGCCTTGGAAAATCATGTCCCCAGGTTCATTTATTTTCAGCCCAAATTTTGGGTACAAAGCACTCATGCACGGCACACCTGGAACAGTGCTTCAGTCATTTGCCTTTTTCATTTAACTAGAGTAACATGACAGCAAATATTCTGCCAGAGCATCCTAGGGAGGCACCAGCCATACACACAGCTTTGCTGTCATGAGCTGACCCTAGTAGCCTGATCAACTATACCACACCGTGGGACCAGGTATGGCTGGTACCTCCCCCAGCTCTCTGGGTTCCTGGCATTTCACACACAGGGACAGGAGGTTTGCTATGAGTGCAGCCTCTTGCACTGGGGCTGGACCAATATCCTTCCAACCCAACATACCTGCAGCCAATCCCTGAAGAGCTACTGTAGTTTGGGAGGCCACTTAGGGCTGGAGTTGTTTTATCATGTGTGAACTGACAGTGTCACTGTCTGTGCATAACTCCTAGAAGAAGGAGAAATCAGCTGTTGCCTGGGTAAGAGCCAGGTTTCTGACTTATTTCATTTGTGTGTGCCTAATTTCCTTGCTGTTGCTGATGGTCAGTTTTAGGTTTTTGATAGATAATACTTCACCTTAGTTCCAAGAAAAAGCATGTTCCTTCAAGATCCTGGAATGCCACCTATTCCTATGGCACAACATATATTCCAAGGAAAACGCTACATTACAACCACAAGAGTCTATTTCATCTGTCCAGAAGCAGCTGGTGTAGCTATTTCCCCTCCATATGAACTAGAGGCATCTGCTGGATTATTGGAAATGAAAGCACATAAGACTACATCAGAGAAGCAGACTGTCTCTTCAACTCTTCACACACACTGGCACTGAAAAAGAGTAGAAGGATTCATTTGTATAACACATGGATATCTATATATGAGTTCTATAGATATGTGTGTTATATGTCTAGATATACCACACATATATAGGTATGTTAATGAATGTAAATACATGTGTGAAGGGAAGAGGAAAGAACAGAGAAGCTCCAGTGTTTGTCCTCTATTAACCAAGTCATCTTTCAGACAAGAAAAAATGCTGTGACCAAGCCAAGGCTCCTGCTCAATGAGTTAATACAAAGCCAGAAAATTATGGCAGTAACTGCTGTCTGAGCATGACCAGAACTTGAACTGCTTAGTATGCATGCATGGCTGTATACTCTATTTCCAAGTAAGCTGCATTTATAGTTGTGGGTATTGCTGTGGGGAAGGGGGTTTCTTGAAGTCCTGAGCCATTAAGTTACTTTTTTTTCCCTAAAACAGTGATAAGTATCTGGAAGATAAAAACAGCAACCAAAAAAATGCCTTCATATTTTTCCAGTGCAGAAGACTATCACATGACATCAGAATGTAGTTCACATTATGGTGAAGTGTAATAAGAGAGAAAGAAAACAGTAAGAAGATGGTAGAAGTTACATTTAATCAATTACTTTAAAGACTTAGACCACAAATGGGTAAATCTTATGCAGAGAGTCCTTTCATTAGTTGCTTGAAGAGCAATCTGGAGCCAGCAGATTAAGATGATTGTGAACCCTTGTATGCCTATTGGCTGAACCCATATCTGGTCTCAGTGGGAGAAGATCCCTTTGCTAATAATAAGCAAGTCCCCCACAGTGGGCAACTGAAGTCTCATACTTCTGGTTCTCCCATCACATACCCCAAAAGCTTGTATCTCCTTCATCAGCGACAGATGTGGCATGGCATTTTTCCATCTCCATGATCCCTGAGCTAGATCTTCTGTTCAGGTTGTGCCTGATGTGTCGTCCCCAAAGTGCCATCCAGAGGGTCTTTCCCCATGTTCAGAGAAGGATGGTTAGATGGCTCAGACCTGGATATGGTGTGCTCATATGGCCTAGCTGTGTCCTTCTCCACTAGCACGATTTCTTGCATTGGGTCTTCCAAGTTAGGAAACCAGGGAATCAAAACAATTCATGGTGTGGAATCAAGGACACATTTTCTTCATTGATGTGCCTCCATACTTCTCTTAGACTCTAACTGAGCTGTTTCCCAGCTTCTTTGTTAACCATTAATTCTTTCACCTTCAACACTTGTCAATGAACTTAGTTACTTTCCTGTGATGCAGCATATCTAGCACCTACATGTCTCCTTGGATTTGATCTTCAATTATCTTCAATCTTCAATACACATACCAAAAACATAATTTGTAATTCTTTTGGTATCCCTCTCCCAGTCTTTCACCTCTTTGCCCGACTGTTTATGTTCTCTATCAGCTGTTTAGTACTGGTGGTATTTTTTGTTAGTTAGTTGCACCAGTTAAGCACTGTAACCTTTATATGTTTAAGGGCTTTAAGAATCTGCAAATAGACTGGTCAGAAAATAACTACTGTGTCCCTGGTTGATTATTAAATGCTTAAATATATTGTCCCAAACAAGGAAGGCTGAGATGGAAACTCCATGCCATGTCAAACTCCTTGCTCAGATTTTAGGGTAGTAAAGGGACAGAAAGTGCTTTTGAGAGATCTCTGGATTATAGCACTGAAGATACCACTCAAGCATTCAACAGACCCCTGGAAGAAAACAGGAACATCAGGCACTGAAATGACAACTGCAGGGACTGTAATCTCAATATGCAGTTCTCAGGAATTTGTGTTTTGCCAATGTAAAACAGAAACTGTTCCCTGACATACTTTACAACGACATAAGATATAACTTTTCCTGTTAGCTAGAAACCAACTTTACTTCAGAGTAGTTTCAGTGGAAAAATCTTTACCAGCCCTACAAAAAAGTGATGTTTCTCTCCAAAATGTTTTTAAGAAAGCAGATATGTGTAGACTCAAGTATGAAGTATCATAGAAAGCAATAAATGGCCTGTAAGATGTCCAGGACTTTTGGTTGATTTTGCAGACATGAAGTGTATGCAGTGGAGTTTGGAAAGGATGAAGAAAAGGAAGAAAAAAGAGGCACAGATCTGGAAGTATTTTTTTCAAACACTGGGTCAAACTGAGAATGTGGAGATCTCAAGGCCAAATTCTTGATTGATATAAAAGCAGTGTAAGCCACATGTCAGGCTCAAGTAGATCAGAGAGTTGGCCTGACTCTACTTTCCTTGCACTGATATGAAGCAGGAATAACTACACTGAAGCCAGTAAATAGGTTTTAGAAAAGTGTCAGAGCAGCGCCTGCAGATTTAAGATTGTTTAAGGGATAATGGGTCTTGGAGCAATTTCAGCTCTGGTAGCTGCAGAGCGTGATGGTAGCCTATGTATCAAAAGGACAAAAACAAGGGTGTATCAAGAAAGCAGTTAGCTGCAGGGAATAAAATAAAATAATGGGAGGACTGACTTCATTCTGTACTCTCCTTTTGTCCATGTTCTGGATAAATTACACTTGCTTTTCCTTTCCAGTGACTGCTGTGTTAATGTACGTAACATCAGCAGTGGTACATGAACTTGTAACATCAGTAGTGGCGTAAGCACTGTTTGGTTTGGCCCAAATTACAGAACATTGAAAAGCAAAGTGAAAAGGAAGGACTGCTCTTTTTTTAAATGCAGTATTAATTGCTTTCCCCCCTAGTATGTTCTAGAGAGTCCCTCTTGAAAAGCCCAGGATTAAATTTCATGTTCACAGTTGTCCTAAACCAAGATACTACCCTTTGACTTCTATAATTTTTATTCTTGCTGGACATATCAAAGCATTTTGATCAGGCCAAGTCACTGAACAGAGGAGTGCCAAAGTAAATAGGAAAGTTTAAATTACTACAGCAAAGGGACCAAAATTTCAGCCAGGACCTGACTTATGGGGATTTCCAAGCTATTCTATAGGGCTCCAGTATATAAATTTTCTAGATTTGACTTACCCATCAATTTTGATTATCCTGCTGATTTATTTCTGATTACCAAGGTCATCTCCACATTTAAAATGCAATTTATCTTGTCAGAAATGTTACTGGTGGGGTTTTTCAGAGACTCAGGCCAGCCTACAGCTCTCACTGTTTTGGAGCTGCTGGCAGGGAGCCCAATGGCCCCTGTCACACCAGGCAAATCCCTGGGGATCTACCGGGACCCACGGACGCACATGCAAACCCCACTCTCTCGACTCACCTCACAGGCTGGTGGCTACTAGAAATCAACAACGAGGTCAGCTGCATCCCCTGGTTTGTACCCCATAACTCCCCAAAATGAGCCCAGGGATGACAGCAAAGCTGAATCCAGCTCTAAGTGGAGTGCCATGCTTTTCCCATCCCAATCAATGGGCACATGCAGAGCTATGTGACACCTACTTGCACATTATTCCCTCCTGACTGGTCAAGAGTTTTTGGTTTTGCACCAAAACATTCATTACATGATGTAAAATAGACAAGGTTTAGCTTATTTGTTGCCTCACACTTGGGGCAAAGGGGTCTTTATCTGAATGTGTTCATTACCCAAGCTAATAAATATTTTAAACATAAAGTATTACCTCCTTTGGATTTTTGGAAACCAACCAAAAAATAAAAACATCCGTTTCGTATTGTTGGTTTGGAGATATTGTAGGGGCCCATCTTTATTTTTAACCCTGACTCTTTTCCCTTATTCAACAATGGAAAAAGATTAGGAGTCGAGAAGAAAGCACAGGCAACAGCAGGGAAGCCTCTATTTTTTGGAACTGCATATCTAACTTCTCTCTAGGTGGAAAATTGTAAACAAACAAACAAATATTTTTTTAAAAAAACAGGCCAAAGCTGAAAAACCAAGCATTTACTTGTTTTAAAACAAAACAAAACAAAACAAAACAAAAACCTGGAAACAAGCAAAAAAAAAAAGATCACATGGAGATTTGAAAATCGAAGTGTTTTCTAGGAAATGGCAATAAGAAAGACTGAAAATCTTGGGAGCAGAAATGCTTAAAAAAAGAGATGCATCCAGAATCAGAATAAAAAGTCTGGTTTTGAAAGTATTTACATTTTTATTTGCGTATGAGCAACCAGTGTTTTGCCAGCATATGGAGGTCATGGAGACACTTCATCAGCCAGATGAACCAGCACAACATCTCCAGTTCATACCTGCACCTGCAGGTACATATGTAGAGGTGGAGTTGTGCTCACCAAAGAGTTGAGGTCATTACCAGAAAAGGGACATCTGAAATGGGCAAACCAGGATCTTGTCACCTGTGGTGACAGTTAAAACTCCCATAGGAAGTGTCAGCCCAAGTCTTATGAGATGTGTTAGAAAGAGACTGAACTGCAGGTGGACATGAACAGGAGCAAGCCCTTGCTGAGTAAGTGGTGGTTACTTGACAGACACTGAGGTACAACTGTCCTGGTAGAAGAAGAGCATCAAACAGAAGCCATTGTCACTTACTCGTGATGTGTTCAGTAGAGGCAGCAACCCTGATCCCAACACTACCCTCCATGGGTAAGTGACAGGGGACTTTGCATCCCTGTCTTGCTTTCAAGAGCAACATCCAGAGAAAAGTCAAATCCCTGCTTGGCTGCAGAGATGGCTCACAGCATGCTTGAAAACGCCCGTAGGAAATGCATGGTAAGGAATGGACAGAATAAGGGTTATTTGTTCTGATAATTGCTTGTGTCCCCATTTGCCCAGTTGCAGCCCAATTTGTGGGTTTACAAGATAGTCATAGGGCTGGCTATTTACTCTGCCTGATGGAAAGGGATTTTCCCAGCTTTTAGGAAGAAAATTGGACTTTAAAACTCTTTTAATAGATAATACTTTAAAATAGCTATTTTTTTTAATGTGCTATGTGTTTCTTCCTTCCCTGTTTTCTGTTTTTTGAATGTCTGGGGAATAAGTGAGAGGAGGTTACTGACAACCACATCCAGTAAAGGGTTAAGGGAACTGGTCCTGCTGTTTGTACGATTTCCCACTTTGTATATAGAGAGAAGGGACTGATCTCTGAGCTCAGGTTCCTCCCCAGGATTTCCAATAGCCTCTCAGAACCTTCACCCCATAAGTGCTAAGGGTTTTGAGACCTTTTCCCCTTCCACAAGTCCTATTTTCCATTCCTGAAAGAAAGTCCAATTTTCTAGCCCCCTAATACTTTTGGCCCTTGTGTGGTAACATGAAAGAACCCATCATGGAATCACAAGGTACAAAGAACATGGAAGCTGGTGGGGAACTGAGATGGTAAACTCAGCTTTGTTTCATTGAGAAATTACAATGCAATGCCCATATCAATACAAGGTAATACTTCTTCATTCCTCTATTTACTGTGTCAAGGAGCAAGAGAGATCAAGTGAGCAAGCAAGTGAGAGGGAGATTAACGAAAACAATATACAGGAGCCTAAATTGAAACATCATTTTTCACAGGAAGAAGGCTTTGGCAGAGCTCATGCTGTTTCTGATGTAGTGTCTCCAGTCAGCCCCAGGAAAAGTTGGCTGCAGTTTCTCAGAACCTGCCTTTTGAGACTCAGCAACTGCTTTTCTTCCCACAGATCTGATTAAGCTAATTGCACATTTTCTTTAATTAGAAGAACGGAGGTCATTTATCTGCAAATGGCCTGAAAAAAAAATGGATGTTGCTTTAATGTGGGGGGGGACATTTAATCCCTGCTTTTGCTAAGGTGTTTCAACTCTTTTCACTCTACTGCTTTCAGCTACCCAGTTTTGTGAGGGCTAGGCATGCTGGACCTGGCATCTTGACAAATTCTTAGGGAGCTTATGAGTTTGTTTTATGGGATCCGGTCATGGGGATTTATACTGTGAGGAAAACCTAGAGCTGAAGAGATCCTCCTCCAGCCATGGTCTGAACCGAAGCACAAGTGAACTGAGACTCGGGATATTTGTGGGGTTTTTTTTAATTCTACGCTAATTCTGGCCTGCCAAACAAAGCATACGGGTGCCACATCAGAGAGGGACTGTAGGATAAAGGATGGGGTGGTGGGTACCCAGATTAGGGGTGTTCTCCAGGCTGTAGGGACCTTGAGGTGAAATGTGAACAACTGGGGGTATCTTGCTACCACCATTTGACTTGAAAATCCTCTCTGAAACAAGGTAGATGACAGCATCTTCAAACTCTTGCAGATGCCTTATGCCAAAGGTAAAATTGTGTATGCTCTCAAATCTGCCTTGAAGGCAAGTTACTGGACCTGGATGTTTTGCGGAGTTGGTGGATGTGGCAATTACAAAGTGATGTGTGAGCCAGCACTGGAGTTACAGAAAAAAGAAAGTCCATTTCAGTGATTTCCCAACTTCTGCACTGCCAACCTATCAATCTCAAGAATGCTGTCAAGAGCATATCTTCCATCACATTATCCCTATTTGTTCTACAAATCAAATGAAAAGAACAGGCTGGACATTAAGGGCAAATAGTCCCTCTCATCACTCAAGTCAGTGAAAAATGCTCAAAAAAGGCAAGGAATTAATGTGTGGGGGTTGAGATGGGTGAGGAGAAGGGAAGCTGCTAGAACTGTGGTTTAGGGGAATTCCTTGAGCAGTGGACAACTCATCCAGATCTCTGCAATGTCTGGTATGTACTCCATCTACTGCAAACTGCAGTGACTTTGAAGACCTGAACATGGAGGAACAATCAGTACCACCATGTGCTAGTTCCACCATGACATTATACCTGCTGATACTGAACACCACAGAGTACTTATTTAGTGTTCAAACCACCATATTATCCTGGGTCTATTGACTCTCTATCCCAGTGAGGTGTCAATGTTGCAAGAAACAAGCACAATGAAGATTGTCCTTTTTGATGTGGAAGGCAGTGATGACCATTTTGTTAGTTGTTCCTCCCCCCTGACAGGAGATGGGCTCTTCAGGCTTATTACTCGCTCATGGCTCAGCAAGTGACCAAGGTGAAGACCCCACCAGGCTTAGGGACATTAAAAAAGGTGGGATGGGGAAGCTGATCTGGATTGTCACAGCAGTGGCAGCACACCTGGCTGCTCCCACCTCCTGGCTCACTGCCAGGGACCCTTGGGCCTCTGTACAACTGTCTCCCCTTTCCTCTTCGGCTTGCTCTGATGCTGTGCTCCTGCCTTCATTTCTGTATGTGTGTCTTCAGCAAGCACCAAAGAAGATGGCAGGGTTCTTATACTCCAAAGTGGTGTCAAACAGCTAAAGAAATGGTGTCGATCATACAGGGTTTGCCACAAAGCAAAGTGGTGACATCTCTCAGTAGTCCCTGACTACTGCTGTATCTGGCTGCCCCCAGCACAACAGGAGCAGCCAACACAGAGCAAGCAGCCATGCTCAGCTGTACCTGGGAAGTCCTAGCTTTGGCCACTGGGATTAACCCACAGGGGTTCATTTGCCCCTTGGTGAGGCCTCGTCTGGCTGTGTGTGTATACGCTGTGAGGGGTTATGGTATGGACGTGGCCACAGCCTGGCTGTGTCTACCCTGTGCATTGCCAGAGGATGCTCCTGCATGAACAGAACATCAGTCACCCTCTTTGCACCATCCACAGCCTATCCAAATTCTCTAAGTCCCTGGTGTCTCACATCAGCTGTTAGGCTGGCTGAGATACACTGCAAGCTTGTCTCTGCAATTGTTTTCATACATATCTGGCCTGGGCTTTGGTGGCAGGCTGAGCACACACATCTGTACCCATCTCTGTTCATGACCTCCCCTCTCTCCTTTTTGCTCTCCATGTCCTCCTGCAGAGAAATCCCATATGCTTTTCTGACCAACCTTTGGAAAGGCACTCAGAAAAAACAAGTGAAAACTCCCCTCCTCAATGGAAAGGCAGAGTGAGCAACCTGCAGCTGCCGAATTTTCCAAGCAAGGTAGGTTTTTGCAAGCAAGATGGGAGGTGAAGGTGTGCTGTCATTTGCCCTTTGTGCTAGGGGTGTGTGATGGGCACCAAGCCCCTCTGGATACATCCCGTCAGGAAGGCAGACACGGCAGTGGAGACTGGTGGGGGCTCCTTTCTGGGCAGGAAAGAGGTTAACCACAGAGCCAGGCAGAAGAGGCCACTGGGCAAAAGACATTGCTGCCTCATGTCTGGATGTTTTAGCATAGAGCTGTCGTGAAGCCTCGCAGAGCTGAGGGGTCCCTCAGTGGTTCCTATGGCTTTAAAGTGCCCGGGATGATTTAGTGGACGGGAGGGATTCCTGATCAGAGAAGTGCCTTTTACTCTTTTTTTCTTCTTCTTCTTCTTTTTTTTTAAACATGTCGCTGATCAAAGCGGTGCCAGGGAGGCTAGGAAGAGCAGGATCCTAATGGATCAGCTGTGTAAAACATGTCAGCAGACAAGCCCCAGTTCTCAATGTGCCTCTCAGGGAACAGCTCACAGATTAGAAAGAAAACACACACGCACACACACATGCTCGAACTCTCCTGCTGACCTTGTGTCAAGGAGTTAAGTGTTATTTGGAAGTGACCACCATCATCTTTTTTTTTCCTTATAAAACAAAAAAAATATTTTTCCCATATATCCAACACTAATTCAAGAAGCGATGGAAAGATTTATACAAGCTAGACAATGACTTATTTCAGACAAACTAAAAACATTTGGTAGAAAAGGGCAGTGGACTCTATTGTTATCCAAATGAATCATACCCCCCACTTACAGACAGGCTTCTCTCCCCACTACCCTTACAGCCATGACATATCTGAATGACATGACCCTGCCACTGTTTCATTTTGGACAACTTTTGGTGAGGTGCAGAAAAAATATTTCATATTTTCTTTAGTAGACAACCCATTAAAAAGGCAACTTCTTATTTTAGAGAGGGAAAAGAAAATGGGAAAATCATGTTAACTGGAGACAGAAAGAAGTACTTTTTAACAAGTGGGGCAGTAAGAAAAGTAGCATTTAGATATAGATACACATGAAAGGTGGTTTTACAAAAATATTGATAAAAATAGTGTAAGATTGCGCTGATGGTGCTTGCTAGTCCCTTGTTTAAAATAGGCTCCTGAGTTCTGCAGGAATTGTACTTGTTGCATGGAAAAATTAGGCTCCAATTCTGTAAGACTTTCCCTTGTAACTTGAATGGGAAGGACATGTGTGTTAGCTAGGTGGGCAGTGTGAACCAGAAATGCCCCTTGCACTCAGAACATCTATTCTGTTGGTTTGGTCCATTGCACCCACCTCATAGTTAATTATGGGTCCACACTGGGCTGAATCCAGTAGGACTGTGAACAGTGTGGCAGGACAACCTGCACACTCCTAAGCTCCGGAAGATGGGCAAAGTTTCAGATCAGCTTCAGCGACACATGTGCTTTACTTGAGCTCACAGAAACTCTTTTCTAGTGCCTAATTGACATGTTGGCAATGAAAAGCAAAGCCTCCTCCTCAGCCACTGCAAAGGTATGAAAGTAGAATAGCATAGCATAGCATAGCATAGCATAGCATAGCATAGCATAGCATAGCATAGCATAGCATAGCACAGCACAGCACAGCACAGCACAGCACAGAATAGAATAGAATAGAATAGAATAGAATAGAATAGAATAGAATAGAATAGAATAGAATAGAATAGAATAGAATAGAACAGAACAGTTAGATGGGACCTACAACCCTTAACTAGTCCAACTGCCTGGCCATGTCATGGCTGACCAAATATTAAAGCATATTATTAAGGGCATTGTATTTTCAGAGAGAAATAATTTTACAAATAAGAGTCTTTAACCACCACCTTCCCCCTTCCTCCTTATGGGAGATTAATCCCACAGACCAACACCACAAAATTTGCCACATTTAGAGATAGGAACCCTCCCAGGGCATTTTAGCTGCTTTAAAATCCCCTTAACCACGTGCCTGTTGTATCATCCTCACAGTAAGTAGAGCCATGGAACAAAGCTAAGGTTTTCTGCCAGCCAGCAAATACAAAGCGGTAGTTATTTGATAAAGTAGCTGAAAACCCAAGGTTACATAAACAAAGAAAGAGTTCACTTCACACAAACATCAGCATTTCCACTAGAATAAATCTGTAATGCTAGCTTTCATCTCAGGCTGAGAGGAAAAAAAAAAGCAAACCAAAACAGCCTGTAGAAATATACACTGATATGTAATTATTTGCTTCATATTTTGTACACATTAAGTATAACAAGATTTCTTATGAGGTGTATATTGATTTATGGTTACGTCTTTCAGTGTATCTTGTATCTGCATACAGTTTATAGGCTTCTTTTTTTACAGTTTTCCTGTAATTTAGTATATTTTGATGAGTTATGAACCCACTTTTATCTGAGGAATGTTCTCCAAGCAACATGAGAGGTAAATATCCTCCTCTGCCTGGCTGGGCTGGGTGCAGCGGCCAGGGATGGCTGTGCCAGGCAGCCACTCGGCACACACCAGCTCCTGGAGATGGAAAGGATGGCGATGGGGGCTGCTCAGGTGCCAGGTTGTCCTGGGCTGAGCTTTCTCCCTAGGGCATGATGTTTCATGGTGGTTGCAGGTTTGGAGCTGGGATCCCACGCCATGGTGCCCTGCAGTGAAAAGTCCCATCACGTCTCAGGGGTGCAGGGACAGTGAGAGCGAGCGGCAGTTTCACTACCATCATTCCTCCCCATAGGTGTGCTTCAGTCACCCACCACAAAGATGAAGTGGTGGTGGAGAGTTTTCCACCTTGGGGCGGGACTACGGTGCCTTAAGGAAGGCCTGGAGGAGAGGTGGAAGGGTAGAGCTCTGTAGAGGAGAAATTTTTCCTCTGGAGCTTCAGTTTTCCACAGCAAGGCCTCAGTTGTAATGTGAGGGTCTGCATCCCCAAGCAAATGAAGGAGAGAGGGATGGCTGATGCATGCTAGTGCCTCTTTGGAGGACAGTTTTGGCCTCTCCACGGGAAGGGATGGTGGGGTGGTGGCAAGTCAGGTACCTGAGCCAACCTCCAAGAGGAATTTGAGGGGATGGCTCAGCAAAATCTGGGGAAGCTTCAGCGACAGCAAGGGCAGGGAGGAGGCCAACAGGCTCATGCTTTGGTCTTTTGGATCTTTTGGAAAGTTTGAATGTGGAGCCAGGTAATGGGGACCACCTGAGGTTCAAGACAGTGATCTGTCAGATCTCTTCTGTCTCTGCCTCTCTGTTCCACTGTTGGGTATTTGGGCCTCCTGCTGAAGAGG
This sequence comes from Caprimulgus europaeus, assembly GCA_907165065.1. Next base: position 50,218,926 of record OU015525.1, read on the forward strand.
AGATGAAATCCTGTAAAAATGTTTTGGTTTTTTTTTTTTTCCAATGGAAGAGATTGGGGAATAAACCCCCCATAATTCAGGAGAAAGCTGTTTATGACCTGCTACACCACCTGAACACTCACAAGTCTATGGGGCCAGACAGGATCCATCCAAGAGTACTGAGGGAGCTGGTGGAGGAACTTGCCAAACCACTCTCCATCATTTATCAACAGTCCTGGCTATCAGGGGAGGTCCCGAAGACTGGAGGCTTGCCAATGTGACGCCCATCTACAAGAAGGGCCGGAAGGAGGATCCATGGAAGTACAGACCTGTCAGCCTGACCTCGATACTGGAGAAGATCATGGAGTGGCTCATCTTGAGTGCGCTCATGTGGCATATGCAGGACAACCAGGGAATCAGTCCCAGCCAGCATGGGTTCATGAAAGGCAGGTCCTGCTTGACCAACCTGATCTCCTATGATCAGGTGACGCTCTTAGGGGATAAGGGTAAGGCTGTGGATGTTGTCTACCTGGACTTTAGCAAGGCCTTTGACACTGTCTCCCACAGCGTTCTCCTAGAGAAGCTGGTGGCTCAAGGCTTAGACAAGTGCACTCTTTGCTGGGTGGAAAACTGGCTGCATGGCTGAGCCCAGAGAGTTGTGGTGAATGGAGCTAAATCCACTTGGCAGTCGGTCACAAGTGGTGTTCCCCAGGGCTCAGTTTTGGGGCCAGCTCTGTTTAATATCTTTATCAATTATCTGGATGAGGGGATAGAGTGCACCCTCAGTAGGTTCGCAGGTGACACCAAGCTGGGTGGGAGTGTTGATCTGCTTGAGGGCAGGAAGGTTCTGCAAAGGGATCTGGACAGGCTGGACCGATGGGCTGGGGCCAATTGTATGAGGTTCAACAAGGCCAAGTGCTGGGTCCTGCACTTGGATCACAACCACCCCACGCAACGCTACAGGCTTGGGGAGAGTGGCTGGAAAGCTGCCCAGCAGAAAAGAACCTGGGAGTGTTGGTCAACAGCCAGCTGAACATGAACCAGCAGTGTGCCCAGGTGGCCAAGAAGGCCAATGGCAACCTGGCCTGTATCAGAAGCAGCGTGGCCAGCAGGAGTAGGGCAGTGATTGTGCCCCTGTACACACAGGCACTGATGAGGCTGCACCTTGAATATTGTGTTCAGTTTTGGGCCCCTCACTACAAGAAGGACATTGAGTTGCTGAAGTGGGTCCAGAGATGGGCAAGGAAGCTGGTGAATGGGGCTGGAGAACAAGTCTTATGAGAAGTGGCTGAGAGAACTGGGATTGTTCACTCTGGAGAAGAGGCTGAGGGCAGACCTTATTGCTCTCCACAACTACCTGAAAGGAGGTTGTAGTGAGGTGGGTGCTGGTGTCTTCTCCCAAATAACAAGTGATAGGACAAGAGGGAGTGGCCTTAAGTTGTGCCAGGGCAGGTTTAGGTTGGACATTAGGAAAAAAATCTTCACTGATAGGGTTGTCAAGTATTGGAACAAGCTGACCAGGGAAGTGGTGGAGTCAACATCCCTGGAAGTATTTAAAGGATGTGTAGATGTGATACTTGGGGACATGCTTTAGTGGCAAACTTGGCAATGCTAGGACTATTCTATGATTTTCCCATCATTTGGATACTTTTAGTGTGATAATTGACAATGTATGCTATGTGTGAACAACATTGTAATCTAACAGTAACTGGAGACCAATTCACCAACCACAAATCTCTATTTAAAATGCAGCTTTATCACCGTAGCAAAAATATTGACTCTAAGTGATCACCATGAACAAATAAGAAGAAGACAGATGCTCCCTGTTTCATCTCTCTCCAGTCCTGTTTACACTTTAACCAGTTTACCACTTGATCTTCAACCTCTGAATAACAGTGCTAACCTCAGTATTTCCTACTTAGCTAAAAATAAAGCTACACGCCTTTCTAGTGCATATGATAATAACAGTCGCTTTCTGTGTTCAGATAAAGCATTTGCTTTGCCAAAAACCTCTACCATTTACCAAAAGGATGGCTGGATCCACTGCTCCAAAAAAGGTAACATGATGGCCTTTCTTCCAAGTAGGAGCTAGACTGATAGCTAGGGCAAGTCCCTGAAGGTCTGTGATTTCAGTTCAGTGAAGATGATGAGAGGAAATATGGATGAGGAGCTGCGTTTGGCTTTGGCCTCTGGAGATGGCACAATTAGCTTGGGAGGCTCACGCCATGGTGATGAAGGCACTGCTTCTGGCAGGGGTTAGCAGCAGTCCCCCTGTCTCTGGGAACTGCCCTTTCCTCTCTGAGGTGACGGCACTGATTGCAGCAGAGGCAGCGGTGATTTACAGCAGCCTGTGTGAGAAGAGAACAAGGACATGCATCTGCAAATAAACGCTAATGAGATGTTAAGATTAAGAAAAGCCAGGAAATTCCAGAAGTTGGGGCTGCTACGGCATCACTGGTTCTCCTGCAGCGTGGTGTGCATCCAGCAGGGAGGGGGCTCGGGATCACTTTTTGAGACCAGTGCAAACCTGGCAAGCAAACCTTTGGTTTCAGATCCCACCCAAATGCTGGATGGCAACTGCCTCAGTGAGGAGGCTAACTGAGTTCAGCCTTGGCCAGTGGTCTCCCTGATGGATGGTGAGGCCCATGCAAAGACACAGCCTCAGGACATAACCTTCTTCTCCTCTGGTTCCACATAGTCTCTTAGAGAAGAAATATTGCATCCTACAAGACCTTCCCCTGACTTTCCATTAACCTGTTACCCAGGCTTGGTTGAAGACCAACTTCATGTCCAAGAAGAGAAATAGCTCAGCAGCCAGAGGGATGTCTGTTCTTCTCTTCGAAACACTGCATGGAAATATTTGACTTAACCTGACCCACAAATTGAAAGAGCATCCTGAAAACAAAAGCTGTAACTAAAAATACGCAATCCCATTGACACAGTATTTTTCTCCCTACAGGAGAAATGGTTTGCATCCTGAGCTGTTGCTTTTTGGATTGGGATCGTTTGTTCATATAGGTAGGGGTAGGAATATGTGCATGTAATAAAGTCTCCCCTTCTTTTTTTGTGGATAAACATAAATAGCAACTGAAGAAAATTTATAAGAATATTTCTATTGGCAGAGATTACTGACACATTGCAGAGCTGGATATCTTACAATGTTTGTTCAAGCCAGTTCAGCCCCTGGTGTGAACTGACTTCACTCCACTGACTGAGACAGGACTGTGCCCCAGCCAGGGAAGCGTCACCTCCACTCAGGTTCAGACCACCAGGGACAACTCTCAAAAACTGCATAGAAATATCTGCTCTAAACTGCCAAGCACAATTCTCTGGGATACACGGGCACTGTTCCTTCCTAAGCACTTGACCCAAAGCACACTGCACCCACAGGCATTTGGTGCATGGGGCAAGGGGCATCTCAAAGGGGTTTTCTTAATAGCTGCACAGCTCCTGTAGAGCTAAAATGATAGTGATGCATTTTTATGGATGTGGGAGTAGGTACAGGATGTGGTTTTAGGATGATATGACCTCCCTGTCCCAGTAATGTTGCAGCAGTGCAGGAAAAGGCATAGAGACAGTGAGAGGCTAAAAGTACATTAAAATACTATTCAGACAGATTAACAGGATCATAAAAGCTAGTAAGGGTGTACAGAGAAACAAGATCCAAACAGAAGTTAATTCAATATTGTACCAGAAACTTGACAAGGTGTTTCTCTTAATACACTAATAACTGAATATTAATTAAAAAGAAATATCTTAACAGGATGGTCAAAGGAGATTTAAGCCAGTACAAATTATTTAAGCATTCATGATGAAATTCTGTTAGGAGTTGTAGGGGAGACAAGGCTTACAGATCCTTTTCACTGGGGCTTTGGGCAGGGAAGGGGGCCCTGCTCTGTATGTGAGGGACCAGGGAGTGGCAAGTGCTTTCCAATTTAAATGTTCAGCTAAGTCCCTAGCAAGGCAGAGGGTTCAGGTACCACAGCAGGTCTAGCAGGACCAGCCAGAGTAGAGGAGAAAGGAGCTTGGTATGCCTAGAAATGCTAAGGAACAAGCCTTCAGACAGACCTTCATCTATCCATCCCCCATCCCCCTATCTGTCCTGAGTTATTCATGTCCAACAATGTGAAAAGGCTCTGGTTGGCTGTAGCTCAGCAGATTACTACTACATTTAATAGCTGTCTTTGGTATGACGCCGTTCGCCTTATCTCCTCTCTCCTTTGACTCGGCCTTTGAACAATAATCCACCTTCTAGCACAGCCTGCACTCTGCTTCTGCTTGATCTTTGTTTGCCACGAATGCATACGGCTCCAAGAATTTTAGGAGCAATGTCTTTGCTGCTTGGGCCCACGCTGTTGCAGCATTAAAGACACATGTGGATCTGCTAGCTCCCGTAGCTTACTCCTGGGTTTACCCATGAAATGACTCAGAGTTTTCATTTCAAGTGCCAAGTTCTGGTTTTAAGCTTTGATTTAGTTCCTTTTTCTTTTTATTTTTTCTTTTAACGTATATGTATTTATTTACAAGGCAGTGCAGTACCTGATAGTGTGAAAGCCTTTCCATGCACACCCCTCAAACACTTACTCTCACTTCCCTTGTGCATGCACACACACACTGGAGCAGAGTTCAACAGCCCAGTCCTACCAATTTTTCAAGCCATTTGGCCTCTTTTAAGCCTTTGAATAAAATTTGTTGTGTGTGGTGGTTTGTCGGTTTTTTTTCTTTACCCCACTTCTTTGGAAGGAAAGCAAATGTTTCTGGTACTCCACTGTTGGATTGCTTGCATATTTGCTTGAGGAAAAAAAATATAAAAGATGTTTGGCATAGTTTTCATTCAAAAAGGAATCCAGTGCCAGATCCAAGCAATGAAAACAAATGTGTGGCTTAACTGTCATTTAATCCAGGATCATGGGAACTGCTGCCTGGTTTTCCCAATGAGCAGCTTTTTCACGGTATAGGAAGTGCATGGACTTGACCGGCTTGGTGCAGCTTGAACATCACAGCTGCACCTCCAGGTGACAGCCTGGGCACTGATGTCAGCAGAGCCACATCTCCACCACCAGCCCTGCCACCAAGCTGTCATACACATCTCATGCTGGTGAGAAATCCTCCCCTTGCCTTTTGCTGTGTTGTGACCAGTCTACGTGAATTTGTACTAATAATGTAAAGTTCAGTGTGAAGGGCTCCCCTAGCCAATGGCACTGATGGAGTGTCATGGCTGCAGACATTCAGCTAGCAAGTCATTTTCGGGGTGACAGAAGTGGGAAACATTTGCCATCACCTGAATCCCCATCTCCCTGTGGTGCGCAGATGCTCTCACAGAGAGTCAGGGCTTTGTCGCCATCACTGCCAGCCCCGAGCTGCTCCCTAGTCAGAGAGGACACCCTGATCCTGTGCAGTACCCTCCTCCACGAGGTCGTCCCAGCCCCTCAGCATAACGCATTTCATGGCAGAGGGGGGAGCCTGCCCCAGCCTGCACTGGAAGGACAATGGAAGACAATTTTAGGACATCTAAAACTGGCAAGAAGTGGCACCTTTTCTATCTTTACCTACAGGCTGTGGCCAGGATCAGATCAAAGCTCAGATCCTCAGGGTTAGTCACATGGCAGGCATGGTGCCCTGGATCCATGTTCCCATGGCAGCATCATTCCAGAGGCTCCTGGACGGGTGACCCTGTGGCTCAGTGTCTGTCTGCTGCACTGGAATCAAAGAGGGCTGCTCTGGATTTCACCAGTGTTTTTCTGAGTGGAGAGTTTGGTGTGCATGAAGTGTGTGTAGTCCTCTGGCAGCTGTCAGCTCTGCTGTAAGGCCTGGCTTTTATTGACCTATGTGCAGGGCTCAGCTAGGACCTGAGCTCTTATCCAAGGTCAGCAAAGCAGGAGTTAGCTTTAGAGGTCTGGTGATAAAATAGAAAATTATGTACAAAGTAAAAGGGTCAAATCCTTAATCTGTAGTGTGCTAGACAGCTTGCCATGCTGGGTGTTCCTCCCGGATGGGATATAACCCTGTTTCCAAAGAGTTTGGGAGAAGAAGTTCAGCAGAAAGGGAAAAAAAAAATATAAAAGAAACAACCCACAAAAACAAAAACAGAGTCAGAGACTCCAGAAAGCAGCTCTTAGTCTGTCTGTTCCAGTCTGAAATAAAGTCATCCCTCTTAATTCCCAGCGCATATTGTTCCTACCAAAGAGCAAAACCTTAGGAGGAAATCACATCAGTGAAGGGAACGCCAGCTCCTTTGTACTATTTTTCAACCCTGCCTTGGGAGCCAATAATCTGTCATCCCTTGAATAAACAAGCACCTTATCATATCACAAACATTTATTTAACCCTTTTCTCCTGAGCTTTTACCAGCCAAGCAAAGTGGCTTGGCGGGGGGGGAGGGGGCGGGGGTAGCCCTATCCCTAAACTGCTCTGGCAGAAAGGACAAATTTCCTGTGTATTACACCCAATCTGTAAAGTGTCAGGCAGCCCTTCTTCAGCCTCCATGAAAAGCAGCAGCTTGAATCCCTGCATTTCACATAGCACAATCAAATTTTCCTGTCCCCCCCACATCCCTCCCCTGGTACATTAACGCCTCCCTCCCTGGAGACGTACCCTTGATTCCATCTGAGGATCCATCCAAATGGAGCCAGATTTAATTTCTTGGAGGTTGGGGTGGGGGGGTGGTGGCAAGGGAGGTTGTTTACATTTCTTCTTTTAACAAGAGACTGTGATGAACAGAGCTTTTGATTCCAAGTTGCAGAGAGTTGGTGAGTTTTTTTAGAGATATTCTTTGACTCTGACATCATCAGAAAATGGAATCAGCAAAGTATGTGCATTTCCTCAGCTCCCACAATATCCATTTTCTCTCAGTGGATGTTTCTTGTTTTTCTTTTCCAGTGTTGCTCCCACACAATGGGGCCAATTTCTGTTCAGGACAAAGAAAATATAAACAGAGCATGGATTTGGAATATGAGCAAGGCCTCCAAGCTTACAGAAATCTTTAGCCATGGGGAAGGGCTACATTATGTTAACTCTCTGCCAATAAAACCTGGCTAACCAAGTGCTGGCCAGTATCTCCGGTTGCTTTGCTGGTGCATCCAGAAGGCTGGAAACACTGATGGCCAATACTGGCGTTGCAAATTAAATTCTCGATTTCGACTTGGTGGAGTCCCTGAGCATTTGAAGTGCACAGGTTACAGGTGAGGCCAGGTGACCTAAGCAGGTGGGCAGGCAAAGTCTTTTCTCCTCACTGTACTAAAGTATCATAAATACTGAGCTCACCAGCCAAAGTCCAGCCATCAGAGAACAGCCCCACTCAGGAGAGAGTCAATTACTGGAGAGTCAAACTGGCCTTACTGCAGGGCCTGGAATGTAGCTTTCTAGAACACTGTGAATTAGTACGTGACATTAAAAGGAAATTACTCCTCTCAACAACTCATCTTCTAGTTTAAAACAAGGACAAAAATCTAGTGTTCACTCACAGAGTCAAACCTGCTCTTCCAAACAGCTTGGGAAGCCCATACTTTGAAAGGCGGTTGTTATTTTAGGCAAATTAGCTATGTTTGCTGCTTGTGGGTAAACCACAGCATGTGAAAGTGTCCCCTCATGCAGCTCCACAAGTGACTTGCTCACGCTGGCCTGGACATCAGCCAGTCTGGGATGACTTTCTCTCCCCTGGAAGAGAAAGGCAGCTCAGCAAGAGCCAAGCTCTGCCACACACACCCCCAGGGGCAAGGGCAGGGGCCAGAGCAGGTCCTCCCCAGCACCCAGGGCATCCACATTTTCATGGGAGAGTCTTAGTGACAGCAAGTCACTCAGGTCTGCACACAGGACGGCACTAAGCTGCGTCAAGCTGATTTACACTAGAAGAGTTGATTTATGATGGGTGATATAAACCAACTGCAATAAGGGCCTCATATCTCCAGGCTCACCGACTGCAGCTCAGAAGCTGCTGGGAAATGCCCTGTGAAACATTTATCTAGATAAAATAATGTTCTGCCGTCAGCAGATGAACCTCATTGACATCTTCTGAATTCAAGGCTTGACAGACCTTGTACTGAGTAGCAGAGACACAAGTTGGCTTGTTAAAAGGCTGAAGTCTACACACAAACCTGCCCCCACTGAAATGATGAGGACTTTGGTTCTCTTGGTCTGCTCCAGGTCTTCTCTTTGGTCTAACACCGGTGTTTGCTTAGATCAACAAGCTGGGATGAAAACTGACCCAGGGGAAAAGGAATAAATATAGCTGATCAACAACTCAAATTCCAAAGGCTGCTTTTATTAACAATATTAAAATGGTATCTTTTAGCTGTTCCTGTTGCCTAACAACTAGCATGGGAATGAACTTTTAGCAAGTTTCATTTTGCCTGAAAATTTTTGATTTGGATGTTTCTACTCATTAGCAAAATGAATACCCTTGCAGTCAACCAAGACCCAGAGGAGTCCTCAGCAAAGAAGAGGGCAAACAAAAGCCTTGCTTGGATGAGCCTAGGTGACTGCCCACCGGATGGATCCAGAGGCTCCAAGACTGTGCTCCATGATTTTAGCTCCATGGCAGCTTTTACATCCATCATCACTTTTGAGTCAGCTGGCATGAATATCTGACTGGCAACCATGGAGAAAAATTCTGAAAAAGATTATCTATCCTATAAGGTCACCAGATGACATCAAAAAGCAGTCCTAAAGAAAAGAAAGCAAGCAAGTCTAGGATAAAGTGAGAGTTTGAGCCTGGAGAATAAATGGCAGACAGACATTGCGGAAAGTCTGGGTGGTGTCTGTGAAAGCTGGGTTGTCCTTGCTAAATGTTGGCAATTTAGAAAATAAATATTTTTTTTTTGCAGGAAGCTGCTCAGCTCTCAAAACTCCAGGGTGGGTGGCTCATGATCACTAAACTCTGCAACAGAAAAGTCCCAGAGCCAAATTCATCCTTAGCAAAATGCAAATTAACTTAACCTTATACTCTTAGAAATAGTCATCACTTATCAGAGAATTAGAGACACATTGGTTTTCTTTAAGTCCTTCCCCCACCTGCAGGAGGGAGATGCCAGGGAAAAGGTTTTGATGTTAAAAGGAAGGCAGAAGGGAGCGTCTGGCTGGCGGGCTGTGGTTTTGCTTCCATTCTCAGTCGTGCCTGCACAGCCCCAGGATGCACAGCATAGAGCTGGCTCCTTGTAACCATGGGGAGAAAGGATAAATGGATTATTTTGGAGTGATATGCACATAGAACTCATGTCACTGGAGAATGCAGCCAGGCTATTTTTAATGTACTGCTTCATTTTGCACCTGCTACCATTACAGAGTTGTTTTTGTTTCCATTAGAGCCACTTGTCTTGAGGAGTTTATAACTCCTATGAAATGTGTAACTGGGCTGGATCTTTGTCCTCAGTTCAGGAGTAAAGATTTTTATCATTTAAAATGAGAAGAAGGTTAGCATGGCAGCATTAAGAGCATATGGAGGGGCGTTTTGAATAATTTTATGGGGTTTTCATAATTGTAATTCCTGAAGGGCAGTTTAACATAGCCTCCTTTATTCATTCTGAAATGGAGCAACATAGGCTACAAGGACCTGTCCCTAAGGAGTTTGCAAAACCAAAATTGCATGAAAAGTCATTCTCAAGTACTTAATCAGCCACAATATTGCAATAAAATTATGAAATAAGAGATAAGAAACCCTGGCCCTTTTTCCCACTCCCACTGTGCAGAGGGCCAAGTGGAGCTCAGCTTCTCTTTGAGATACTGGAGGCTGGTGCCTGGCGCGGACCTGCGTTGCCTTAGATCACACACTCCCAAATACCATCCTGCTGCAATGCTGGGGAAGAAACTCGTTCCAGTAGCCCGTCAGGGAAGCCGATGTAGAAACATCATGTTGTTTGCCCCTTGCCCTCTGCCACCTTCTCTGATGAACACCAAAAGTGTTTTGGTTAAATTGTGCTCATATTGCAGCATGATCATACTGAGAACAGCAGGCACACCAAAGGCCCTGACACCTGGATGTCTACAGCCTTTGTGGTACCTCCCTAGCTAATGCCAAGGCAAGGGCTCTGCAAATGTTCCTTGTGGCCTTGTCCAAGTGTTCCCATGTTTGGACAATAGCCATCTGAGCAGAGCCATGCTCTCTCCACAAAGCAGAGACAGGAGTAAGAGGATTATTGCAGGTGTTTTCTTCCTGACACATAAAGTTGGTGTCCTGGCAGTGTGCTAAATGGCTTTGAGGCATGGTGCTGGGGCAATGTGATCAATCTGGGGCCAATAGCCAGTGCCCACAAGGCACCTGCAGCACTGCAGAGCACCCACCAAGCCTGTTGGATGTCTGTGCTTTTCAGGCTGGGCTCCCCAAGAGGCCCTCTCAGCCTGACCTCTGTCAATGCTGTCTTGCTCAAGACCATTTGCCTGTTTTCCTTTGTATGTTCAAGCTCTTGACCAGGTTGTTATGCAGTCACAGTAATAACAGGGAAGGTCTTATATATCACCTCCATTATTAATAGTCCTTATGAAGTCTCCCCATTCCACACATTCTTGTGTAAAACCAGGAAGCAGGGGCTGGCATGAAGCAAGGCAGCAGTTTGGAGCGGCTGCTCAGCCCTGCACTGGTACCAACTGCATTCAAGGGGAAATCACATCCTGGGTTCCCATGAAAACAAGGTCTGGGGGTGTTTTTTGCCCTGTGTGGCCCAGGACAAGTCAGAAATAACAGTGCAAAACCTCAGTGCCAAATATATTCAAGAGAATTGGCCCCATGTCTTCATAAATCAAGCCAAATCCCTAAATCCAAAGCATGATGAATTCAAGTCATGGGTCTGGGTCCTTTATCTATATTCATTTGGACAATAAAAGTGCATTATATCCCCCTTGAATATTAATTCAATTAATTCAGACTCCTAGACCAAATTTCTTTCGACAGCCCTTGCACACTCTCTCCTTGGCTTTCTGTGAATTCCTGACCAGTGACTTTGCTGGCAGTCATCTCGCCTGGACCAGAAGCGCAAGTACTTAACCATCTAATTGCAACAATTTCTGTCAGGAAATCACAATTAATTACATGGGCAATTGCAAGTTTGTGCACATTTGGAGTTTGCAAACATTTAATCCAAAATGTGTTAGCCTAAATAGTTGCCACGGATGTCAGCCAAGGGGGGGTTGCAGGCTCCACTCCTGCTGTATCCTAGTAAGGGAATCCTCACACTGCAGCCGTCCCACTGGGAGGATCAGAGTCGGGCCACTGAGTCCTTCTTATCACGGCTGCCTGCCAAATTCTTCTTAGGAATAAGTGTCACTTTGTGGTACCTCTATTTTCCTTCCCAGTAAAATAATAATTTGGCAGTGCTTGAGATGATGATAGTAAATCAGTGTAAGACAGCAGAGGTTACCGATAAACTCAACCTATTTATCAAGCCACGTCACTTAGCTATGTTAGCTGCAAGCGGACATAGGCTACTGTACTCTTAAAGTAGTTTGCTTCAGAAAATGAAGTAGGTAATGTTCTCAGGAAAACAGGGAAACATGACCTCTCTTCATCCCAGGAGGGAATTACTGGGGGCTGACTTGCCTCTGTCACATTAGCATTGCATGCTGGAGCTGAACCACAGCCACCATGCCTTATGTACTAGTATGACCACCACCTGGACCAGCTACAGCCTGTGGGAGAAAAAGCAGACATCCTCCCCACTTCTTCTAGTACAACACCACATTTTATAGCCCCCTGACATGATCTGTTGCCCAGCACCCGGAGGCATCTCAAGCCTGTCAGAGTTTTAGGGACAAGTCAGTATGGAGGCCAGACAGTCCTGCCCATGGTCTGTCCCAGGAGCGTCCCATGGGTTCACACTAGAAGCTGGTTTCTCTGCTGTGCTACTGAAGGACTGTGAGGGGGAGTGTCCCCAAAGGTCTTGGTCTCCACCTCTTTTTGGTCCTGCAGTCACATCCATTGATTGCTCCTGAACCCCTATCCTCACTGTGGGATCATGGCACTGTGATAATGATCCTATTAAAAGTGAGGCCTGCAATCTACGTTAGATGTGTAAATCACCCCCTTTGTATGGGTTTTACAGTGTAGGACTGCAAGATTTTCCTTGAACTTTGGATTACAATTTTAATATATATGCCCCTCTTCCATTTGTGTCTTTCTTCCACTTCTTGCATTTTCCCACTGCACTGCAGTGCTTTTCAAAGAGGGAACTAACGGGTTATCTTAAGAACAGACCACAGACTTGAAATCTGCCCTCTGTTTTCATAAAAAAGAAAAGTTTTTCAGGAGGATAATCATATTCGGAAATGATGTGACTAAATGTTATCAGGTTGTCATGGTGATTGCAGTCTTTTAAAAAATGCCTGTATTGTGGTTCACTAATGAGCAATATATTAACTAAACCAAACACTATTTGTCTTTTCAAGTATTATTCATATGCACTACTGAATTAAATATCTTTTTTTTTCTGCTATTGGAATACTGTTCTTTGTCTTATAAACACTGGAACTGGATTCAAGCAATAAACAAGAGCAGAGATAACTTTGTCACCTTTGCTATATTTCAAACCACGTGTCAAGCTGAGCCTCACATTAACCAGCCTGCAGCAGTAGATACTGAGCATCACATTGCCAATAAAATTACTTGTAGAACTTCAGACCTGTAGTTTCTGGCACTTGAAATTTGGTCGGTGTAATTCTCACTACATATCTCACTGATTTTAGGGTTTACATGACATGAAGAAGACAAGCTGGACCCCTGAAACAATGAACAAGTTGGGCTGGTTTTGAGTTTGACCCATCCCTACTATCTCAAAACTTCAAAATTTACCTTCCAAGTCCCCTAGACTCTATGTGGTGCCTGAGGAAGCCTTCCTTCTCTTAAGTGGGCATGGAAATGGTAGAGATGAGAGTACCTTTTAGCACTCATGTACATGTCAAGGTGTGGTCTGCATTTCAGAAAGTCTTTGGGCTTTAGAGCTCTTCCCAGCAGCTCCACTAAAATCTCTCCCAGAAACAAATCTACCACAACCCAAGAGGACATGATAGTTTTCGAGGGGCAGTGAGGTCACACCAGAGGGGAGAAGATGTATGAAGATACCCTAAGAGAGACAGTGAAAACCTTTGAAAGTCTGGAGGGCTTTTCATCCTAAAACTGTGCCATCCCAGGTTCAAGTTTGATCTGGACCTTCACTACCCTCTGAGCAGACTCCAAACCTTGCATTGACACTGCTTCCAAGTAATGGAAAGCTACTTCCAAGCTCCAAGCTATGCAGAAAGTAAGACAGCTGGGCCCTGTCCAGATGGACAGCAATTGTAAATTAACACCTTTGCAAAACAATTTCAGGTGGTACTCTGTTATTTTTCTGAAACGAAAAGTGTGTTTATGTTCCTGATTCTTTTGACACAAGCTAAGATGAAAATCCCAACTTGTTCAGTCTTCCCTTTCCTTCTTCTGCAGGAAATCCAGGATTTTGGCTATGTCTCCTTGCAAAGTAAGTTTGTTGGTAGGGGATGAGAGAGCTGAAAACACATTGTTGAGATGTTTCGTGTTCTGTGGGGAAGAGGTGACATTGTCATGCACACTTAGCCCTTACACTACATGCTCTTCCTCTACAGTTCACACTAAGGTCCCACTGGCATCCCATCAGTTTTTCAAGCCTGCTAGAAGAAGACTACATTGACTGGAACATAATGACTAGCAATTGAATTAGTTAAGTCTTCCCAGGCATTTTGCAACTTTTGTTTATAGAGTTGTTTAATATCGTGACTCATTCACTTTATTTTTGTTCAGTGAGTAATATTTGGTGCTTACACATGTTTTCTTTTTGTAACGTGCAGCTTTGTAACGTCTTTTGAACACAGAATCTCCTTGTTTCAACTTTGCTCTACTTGCACAGAATTTAAACACATAAACCCTGCTATTGCTCATCATTAATTGATTGTGCCTAACTACTCTCAACACAGGTTTTGTATGTCAAAAGAGTAGTCCTGGCTCTCCCTCTCCCCGCTATATTTCCTCTCCTTCTCCCTGCTACTGCCAGCCTATATTTAGTTGGAGATTTAGGTTGAACTGCAATTCCCACTGCAAATTCCTTTCCATCAGCAACTACAGCCAGAAGGTCTGAATAAGGGAAAGGTTTGCACTTCAAGAGGCTTCCTGTTTCCCTGGATTTTCAGGTTTGCTACTGTTTGTAAAAAGAGCCTGGTTCTAGACTCTATAGACTGAGTGGCTGCTAACTCATCCCTGTTCTGGCACTGGCATCAGACTCGGGTGCAAAACGTTGTCTGGTTGATGGCCCTTTCAGAAATATAGGCAGCGAAAGCAAGGAAAGCATGTCCGATCCTGAAATGTTTCCAGAGTAAAGTGTCAGAGAGGATAATGCTGACAGGACTGGCAATCTCTCCAAGAAGGAGAATGAAGTAGAGGAGAGCAGTCTGTAAATCACTGCAGAGGAAAGTGCAGTGCGGGGAGAGCTCTGCACACAGAGGACTGAAACATTCAGCCCTGCTTCAAATGCAGACAGGAAAAACAGAAAGAATAATATTATATACTCATGCTGGGTTTTCTTTAAGCTTTCCAATACTTCTTTTTCCGTAATGCTCACCCTTCTGGCGTAGGTCATGCCCTACCCTGCAATAGTCCTCTGCCTTGGCTTTAATCTAAAGTGAAAAGAAGCAATAAGACGCAGCCTTCACTTTTTCCAGGACATGCACTGCAGAGTCCATGTGCTGCCTCTTCCCAAAGAGCAGCCCAGTCTGGGATAAGAGCCTTGCCTGGGGGCTTTGGAGACCAAAATTCAGCCATCTCCTAACCACAAACATCCTGAGCATGCCACCTGTAAAATGTAAGCCTCTTAGTCACCTATCTCCTAGGCATGTTGAGAGGATAAATAGTATAAAGACCATGAGATGCTCAAATATGGTCCTGGGAAACATGTAGTACTGGAGATTAGTTGAGTTTGCTCCCTTATTCCTCTCCAGTCTCTTTCGATTTCCATTTTGCTATTTAACCACAATTCACGTTCATGTTTTTACCCATTGTTGAACTGTCAAAAATAGCCAGTCTGGATACTTTCAGTTTCAGCTGCATTTTAACACTTTAGCATTTGTTAAAATGAGGCCAAACACTTGCCTACCTTGTTTAGACGATGTCAGTATGTGTCAAATGAATGCGATAAAAAGTGTAGTATGGAGTATATCCAACAGCTGATTTTTTTGTCAACCAAGAGAAACAAGGTGACTGTATTACAAAGTAATTCCTAGAAGAAGAATCAAGGCTGAGGTGCAGTGAAAAGATTAGCTGCACTTGTTTGCTTGCAAAACCTTTCTTTGTGGTATTATGTTCTTGTCAGTAATTGTAATAATGACTCTAAGCCTGAACAAAAGCCAGATGATGTTGATGGAGTCCTTCATGGAATTCAGTAG
The DNA here is from genome assembly GCA_907165065.1 of Caprimulgus europaeus. The sequence goes on from OU015525.1 coordinate 50,234,277, forward strand.
GCCCAGAAGCATGCTCTACATTTATAATTTTTTTTGCCCTTGCTTAACGTTTGTAGGCTTAAAGCCAAACTTCTTAGATGTTTAACACAAGAAGCTCTATTTTCCATTAATGTCCCCAAAGAATATCCACATTTCTGACCCAAAGGTCTCCCTTTCCATAAGCATAAGCATGAAGGGCCTGTTGAAATGATAACTCCAAGTGTCAGGCCTATTTTCTTTTCTTTTCACAGCATGTGCTGACTAAACAGGGCTGCCTCTGGCTTCCACCTTTCTCCATATTTTCTGCTTTCTATCTCAGCCTTTCTGTTGTCTCATAATTTTACTGTCCTGGGTCACCTGAAGTTGTATAATCTATAGTTTATATCTCAACAATGTGGCATCATGTTGCCACAGAGACATACCCAGAACATGCTTTTGCTGCCATATTCATTATACTAAACAAACAGTCTTGATAGAGGTCTTCTGCTTGTAATTATATACTTCCAAATATCAAACAACATTTTGTCAAATGTCTTGTAATTGCAACAAGCATAGCTAATTGCCTTTGCTCTTGTTCTTGCCCCAAACTTCCTGTGTTAGCAGAATATATTTATAGCAGCTACGTAATAAGTGCACTGCACTGATTGAAATGTTGGATGTGTTTCAGTTATTGTTTATGCTTTACTATTTCTTCTTTCTTTATAAATTAGAGACTCTGGAAAGTGTTGAGGGTTCAGCTTGATGCAGGCTTCCTAATGTTAATTTCCCTTTTTATCATATCTATATCTGCTGTTAAAAGACCTAATAGCAGCAACAGGTCCTTTCCAAAATGATGGAGCCAAACACTTTCAAATCATGGAATAAATTTGGTCCAGATTAAAACTTCATAGCTTGGACTTGTCTCCATAATGGAGTGAACCAACACCCAAGATACGAAGACCCTTGAACTCAGATTCCAGATAAGGTTGTCGTGTGCAGATTCCTCCCTTAAAGCTTAGACTCATGATCCTTTCACAAAGGGGTTTTCCTAATTTTAGATGTTACTGCCTATCTCCTTGTGGCGAGTGCCTTTCAGTGGGAGGTTACTGTGTCCTCAGCTGAGCCAAGTGAACAGACTTGGTGAGATAATCAGCTTCAGCGCAAAGTCAGCAAAGTCACTTTGAGCTTCTGCAGAGGGTGACTTGAGCCAAGTTGGTGGCTTTGCCCGGACATGATTTCCATTTACATGATCAGACCCTGCTGGGAGACGGCAACCTCTAGGGCAGGGGCAGCAGCTAAGAGCTTGTTTCCTTAACTGTATCAGCTAGACCTGCAAGAACACCTCTGCCTCCACGGTATCCAAAAATACGCCGTCGACTTAACACCAAAGCAGGATTTTGCAGGATTTTTTCCCATCTGTAGCTGACAGGGGACCGATTGACAAAGCCCAGTCTATTTGTATCCCTCCGTGTATATGCATGATTCCTTTGTGGATTTTTTTTATATGAGTCAGCTTCTGCAAAAGGAAAAACACTGGTTTCACCAAGAAAATACAAAGATTTGTTTTCAATACCATAAAATATCTCTCCACGTAATTATTTTTGAAGAGCTCAGACTTACGAATAAAGGGCCTAATAAGGAGCTGCCATAGCTGGCGTGTCCCTGGGACTGCTCTTTATTTACAATAAAGCCAGTAGGATCAGGATTTGACCTGATGGCATGACTACTAGCATTCCTGTAAATTCCGGTTGCAATTACTCTTTCACATGTAACTTTGCTTTTCCCAAAGAAGCCTGTCTGGCATTTTATTTTTATGTTTGGGCAGACTGGAGTGTTGTCTCTGGCTTCATGAGGAATGCCGAGGTGGAACAGACAGAACATCAGCTCTAGGGGAAAAAGAAACAGCCATTGCTTCAGCGTAAGCCTCCTGCCTTTTGTCAGCTAACATCCTACCTCTAGTAGAGGGGCATTTTTTTCCCACCCACTTCGGCCTTGATGGAAAGTAAAGGGAAACAAAATAGATTGGTATATACCTGGTCTGTAGATCATCGTGTCCTTCCCTTACTTAGTAAATGTTTCTTTAATTGGCTTAGTTAGCCCCCCTCACCTTTCAGCACTTCAGGAATGACTCTTTGAAAAGAGCCATGTACAGAGATTTAGTTGACATTTAGTGACGCTAGGCCCTGCAGTCTCCAAAATATGACTGATGTCACTTGTTATGTTCCCTCGGGTCTCTGGGGACAAAGTCACTCTTACCCTGAAGCATGCATTGACAATCTCAAGATAACGCTTCTTTGACAAGAGTCAGGGGCCCTGTTCTAGACTCTAATGTAATCTCTAGAAAGTTTCCAATCTGGGCATTGTTTGTTATTTATATTTCATATCTGGTGTTTGTGGATGCCTTGCTGTGATTTTAGTATTAGAGCTGCTAATAAGAACAAAAATGTACACCTTTTTCCGCTGGATGAACATGCTGGCAGATCTACGCTCAGATGGAAGAAAGCTTTTTCAAGGTGAACAAATTCAAATGAACCTAGGAAAATAACCATGCCCTGTATTTTTGTTCTGCAAACAAAGTCACCGGCACTGAGGATGATGAGTGAATTAACCTGAATTTTACGCTGTCTAATCTATTAAGCCTACCCTTATCATGGATCTACCCTTCGCAGCACAAGGAGTTTGTAAGCAGATACTCTTTGTTTACTCCTCAGTCCCGCAGAGAGAACTGGTTTTATTGAGGCTCGATTTTGCCTTTACCCATTACTTAATCCCATTTTCTTCACCCCAACCCACATCACTGGAGTCAGGGGCAGGTGAGCTGCGGTACCCCGCTCACAGGCAAGCAGGCTTTGATGCCAACCTTGTCCCGTCGAAAGACCTGGTGAGTGGCTCCTGCCTCGGGCTTGCCTCTTCGAGGGGCATCCGGCGGCACTTCGCGGAAGCGGGGGGGCGCGGCGGGGTGGCGGGCGAGGGGCGGTGGGCGAGGGGCGGCTGTGCCGGCCGGCACACGAGGGCGCTCGCCGCAGGCCTCAGGCCCCGCCGCGGCGGCAGCGCCGGGCACCGCTCCCGCCCGGCCTCCTCCTGCGGAGCCGCCGCGCATTTGTTCTAAGGACGTCTCGAGTATTATATTTAAAGAGGAGTGAGATGATAGTTTGTCTCTTGCAGACTAAAAGCTAAAGCAACTGATAAAATTCAGCCGCTCTCTGGGATAAGCGCAGCTGAAACTGCCAACGCAAGGCTGACCCCCCCCTTCCCGCCTGGGCGCACCGAAAGGCTTCAGCGGGAGCTCCGCGCCCGACCCGGGCGGAGAGGGCGGGATGTACGATGAGCAAACGGTACTTCAGCAACTAGCCCATCTGTACTGCTGCAGGGCACTCTTGAAAGTGTTAATTTAATCATCGAGGTTGATAATGTATCGGCGGCAGCGAGAACTTGAATAGGGAACACCTGAGAAGTTTGTAATTCTTTTTTTTTTTGTTGTTCTGTTCTGCCTTTGATGAAACCGCAGGTGTGTAACAGCCCCTTCCTGCCGCCGCTCCCTCCCCCGCGCAGTGCCGCGGCCCGCCTGCTCCCCTGCGGAAGGAAGGCGTGGGGCTCTGCTGCGGAAGGAGCAACTAGTACCCTACAGCCACCGACCTCTCACCGAAACACCAGAGAGCAGCTGGAGGTCACTGGGAGTCCACTGAGCAGAAACCTGAAGTCCCCTCCTTCTATACGAACTTTTTCAGACAGAAAGTAGTGGAGCAGCCTGGGATGGAGGGAGGGGTTCGCATGACATTGAACACTCCCTGGAAGTGTTCAAGGCCAGGTTGGATGAGGCTTTGAGCAACCTGATGTACTCAAAGGTGTCCCTGCTCATGGCAGGGGGGTTGGAACTAGATGATCTTTAAGGTCCCTTCCAACCCAGACCATTCTATGGTTCTATGAACAAAGTGTCTCCCTGCCTCTACCAGAAGACACAGTTAGGTTAAAATTGGTTCTGTGTTGTAAGACTTGAAATTACCCTCTTTCCTGACTCTGGTACAGAAGCCCATGGTTTGCCCAAGTCAGGTTCTCTAGGTAATCTGAAGCAGCATTGACAGCTGAGGGCAAAGGCAGCATTAAAAATGGTTCTTGTGCATGCTGCCCGAGGTGTTCAGGTGGGCTACTGTAAGGCAGGGTATTTGGGTCACTGTTGTGGAGGGACCACAATATCATCTTATCAGACATCCCTCCAGGTGAGTTTCAGTCATAGCAGTGGATGTGGTCTATCTGGATTTCAGTAAGGCATTTGACACCGTCTCCCACAGCATCCTGGCTGCCAAATTGAGAAATTGTGGATTAGATGATCAGGTAGTGAGATGGACTGTGAACTGGCTGGTGGGAAGAAGCCAGAAAGTGGTGGTCAATGGGGCAGAGTCTAATTGGAGACCTGTGCCTAGTGGAGTCCCCCAAGGGTTGGTACTGGGTCCAGTACTATTCAATATATTCATCAATGACCTGGATGAGGGAATAGAGTGCACTGTCAGCAACTTTGCTGATGATACAAAGCTGGGAGGAGTGGCTGACACGCCAGAAGGCTGTGCTGCCATCCAGAGAGACCTGGACAGGCTGGAGAGCTGGGTGGGGAAAAACTTAATGAAATATAATAAGGGCAAGTGTAGGGTGTTGCACCTGGGCAGGAACAACCCCAGGTTCCAGTATAGGTTGGGAGAGCAGTGTAGGGGAAAGAGATCTGGGAGTCCTGGTGGACAGCAGGATGACCATGAGCCAGCACTGTGCCCTTGTGGCCAGGAAGGCCAATGGCATCCTGGGGTGCATTAGAAGGGGTGTGGTTAGTAGGTCAAGAGAGGTTCTCCTCCCCCTGTACTCTGCCTTGGTGAAGCCTCATCTGGAATATTGTGTCCAGTTCTGGGCCCCACAGTTCAAGAAGGACAGGGAACTGCTTGAGAGAGTCCAGCACAGAGCCACCAAGATGATTAAGGGAGTGGCGCATCTCCCTTATGAGGAAAGGCTGAGGGAGCTGGGCCTCTTTAGCTTGGAGAAGAGGAGACTGCGGGGGGACCTCATTAATGTTTATAAATATCTGAAGGGTGAGTGTGAGGAGGATAGGGCCAGGCTCTTCACAGTGGTGTCCAATGATAGGACAAGGGGCAATGGGTGTAAGCTGGAACACAGGAGGTTCCACTTAATTTTGAGAAGGAACTTCTTTACTGTGTGAGTAACAGAGCACTGGAACAGGCTGCCCAGGGAGGTTGTGGAGTCTCCTTCTCTGGAGACATTCAAGACCCGTCTGGGTGCCTTCCTGTGTGAACTTATCTAGGTGTTCCTGCTCCAGCAGGGGGATTGGACTAGATGATCTTTCGAGGTCCCTTCCAATCCCTAGCATTCTGTGATTCTGTGATTCATGGTAATAAAGGCTTCCTATGTGAACGTGAGCTGTTCACATATACCTGCTTCTCACTCAACCCCCAGGAGATTTTAAGAAAGACAGCCACCTTTATTTCCTTGGGTACTCCTCAGATCCAGGCAGCAACTTGGGCTGAAGGCAAGAAGGAGATGCCTGTGCCCTACCATATGTGCAGGGTAAGGTCAGTGTTTCCACAGTACATTGGGTGTACAGCATGTGGGCAGGCTGTTGTACTCTTCACATGGGATGGAGGTCTGGGCAGGTAGCCATGGAAGGTCACAGCCATCCCCTGCTACAGAATATGGAAATGTTGATGCCCAGTGATTTTAAAGTGTCACATCAGGTGTGAAAAGCAAGGTGTGTGCATTGGATGACATGAAAACAAAGGGAATTGGTGCATATTCATGGGTGCTACAGTGTCTCTCCTGTTTACACTTGAGTCATTAATCAGCGCCCAGTGTTCTTGTGTAGTAAGAGGAGGCACACGCACATGCAATAAAGTTTTCAGAACAGACTTGAATGTGGACCTAATCAACAAGTGAAACAAAGCAAGAAGCAGGACATGAGTGTGTGATGTGGTTTACTTGGTCAGAGATGGCCACCTCCTCCATTTTCAATTCCTGAGGGAAAAATCCTTAGTCCTGCAGACTAAGGTCAGGCAGCTGCCTACATAGGACATCTCTGTTTTCCACCCTGTGAATGGGAACTGGAGGAGGGAGGATGGCTAGTGTGAATGGATGCACTGGCTGAGAATAGAGAAATCACCAGCAATTTCCTAGAGGTTTTTGTAGTATGGCTTTTGTATTGATGACACAAAGTTGGGAGGAGTGGTTGGCACACTAGAAGGCTGTGCTGCAATTCATCAAGACCTGGACACACTGGAGAGTGGGGTGGAAAGGAACCAGATGAGGTTCAACAAGAGCAGGTGTAGAGTCCTGCACCTGGGGAGGAATAACCGCATGCACCAGTACAGGTTGGGGGCTGACCTGCTGGAGAGGAGCTCTGTGGAAAAGGCCCTGGGTGTGCTGGTGGACAGCAGGCTGGCCATGAACCAGCAGTGTGCCCTTGGGGCCATGAAGGCCAACAGTGTCCTGGGGTGCATTAAAAAGAGCGTGGCCAGCAGGTCAAGCGAGGTTCTCCTCCCCCTCTACTCTGCCTTGGTGAGGCCACATCTGGAATACTGCATCCAGTTCTGGGCTCCTTAGTTCAAGAGGGACAGGGATCATCTGGAGAGAGTCCAGCGGAGGGCCACAAAGATGGTGAGGGGCCTGGAGCATCTCCCGTATGAGGAGAGGCTGAGAGAGCTGGGGACTCTTCAGCCTGGAGAAGAAAAGACTGAGAGGGGATCTTATCAATGTCTATAAATACCTGAAGTGTGGGGGCCAAATGGATGGGGCCGGGCTCTTTTTGGTGGTTCCCAGTGACAGGACAAGGGGCAATGGGCAAAACCTGGAACACCAGAAGTTCCAGACAAACTTAAGGAAAAACTTACTTACTGTAAGAGTGACAGAGCACTGGAACAGGCTGCCCAGAGAGGCTGTGGAGTCTCCTTCTCTGGAGATGTTCAAAACCAGCCTGGATGCTTTCCTGTGCAACCTGCTGTAGGGAACCTGCTTTGGCAGGCGGTTGGACTAGATGATCTCCTGAGGTCCCTTCCAACCCCGGCGATTCTGTGATTCTTTAATTAAGGTGCCTTTGTGTCACCTGAAATGGAGCAAGAAAAGGGACATAGGGGACATCAAGGCACATAAGGGATCCAGACATCTGCAGAGTTTGGCAACAGCTGGGATGCAACAGAGGCCGTCAAGGCACCAAGGTATTGCCCATAGGTACTGAAGAGGCAGGCAGGTGTATCAATACCTTTGCAACTCTAGGTCTTAACTTCCCAAGCAAGGACTCTAATGAAGCAGCTCATATCCACTTATGACAAGTTCATGTGCCTAGCATGACTTGCTCTTTGTGATTGTCCTGGCTGTCCATTCCCTGTCAGTTCATAAGCACTAGGTTTGCATCTCCTTTCCTCTGAAGCACCCAAGCTTGACATCTGGAGCTTCTATTGCATAGGCAAATAACTGACCATGGGTAGGTGAAAGTCCCTCTGTTGTCTGTGACCTTTGGGTACATAAGATAGGTGGAAAACCCAGGCAAAGAAAATGTATTAGTAGTTTGGAGAAAAAGGATTTCCCACTGAAGTAATAGACTTTTTTTCACAAGGAATCCAGAGTTGCCTTTTCCAGAGATGAATGCATAAACTGTGAACATTGTTTCACTTGCCTATTGCCACATCAAAGAGGCAGGGGGAAGTAATTCCCAGTCTAGTTCAAGTTAAATTAAAATACATTCCAGTAAGGTATCTCTGTGGGTATTTTTTATTTTTAAGTTGCAATGTTCCCACTGTTAATGGAAAGACACTTCACTTGTAAATAAACAGATTCCCAGCCTTGCTCCATTGCTTTCTATGGACAGAACTGCCAGGGGTTGCATTTCTGTCAGAAACACTCCTCTTATTCCACTCTGTGGTTGTTTCTTAAGAAATCTGTTACTCATAGCATGTTGATCTTAGAAGGATTCTTCACATTTTCTGTTAAACACAGCACATCATTCTTGTATGATCCTGAAATTAATGTTTGTAAATTGTTTGGGAGATAAACCAAGCTGTCATCTTTAGGTGCTGTCATGATAACAATTCATAATGTCAAAACATCATCAGTCTCTTATCTTATACAAAGGGAAACTATGCGATGGTATTGATGTAACACTGCCGAGTAGACCACCACCTTGATAGTTCCTGAAGAGATGCTTGAAAAATACCTTTTAACATTGCTTTCTAACAATGTGGGATGTGCCAGGAGGATTTATACCTAGGGCTGAACCCACAGAGTGATCAGTTGCCCTCCGTGCCACATCTAGAACAAGACAGCATACTGCATTGGTTAATCTGGAAGCCATACAATTATTCAGGATATTAAGGTTTAGTGAGGTCACAATCAGTCACCATCACTCGTGCTGAAGGGAAAAAATGGGATGCTGAAGGGCCAGAGTCAGGAACAGAGAGCTGTTGGTTGCTGTTGCTAGGCTTTCTGTGTGCAAAGTCGACCATCCGCTAAGAGGGATGGGCAGGCCAGGAAGTGAGGAGAAGCAGGACTCACTTCCTACCTGGAGGTTCATCTGAGGCTTGAGCAGTCAGCACATCTGGCCTTAACACTGACTCTGAAATTGATCCTATCATGGTTGCCTAGTCTGAGATACTCAAGATCTGGTCCTACTGCAGGGAATGGCATTAGCCCTTATTCTAACATTTTTCTCCTTTCATGGTGCTTACCTCATGCATTTATATATAAATGTCTCCCCTCTCAGACTTTCTCCTGCTGGTCTAACTAAGCTCTTTAAGTCTTCTCTTAGAAGTGCTCTGTATCCCCTGATTGCCTTCCTTGTCTTTCTTTGGCTTCCTCATTTTGAGTTCAGCTTTCTGGCCCAGGATAGGCAAAATATGTAGAAATAATTTTTCACTTAAGTCCAACAAATGCCTTGTTCAATAACATTAACGCTTTACTACCTTGACTTGAAAGATGTGCCCAGCTGCAACCTAGAGGGGCAGTTGATATTTTCACATCTCCACCACAAGCTCAATGCACAGTCAGCCCAGAAGATCTATCACTATGGGCACTACAGCTGCTCACATGTCTTGATTCATAGAGTTAAGCAGAACTGAGACTTTTCAGAAATTCAGTTTAATCCTGGATGCAACTTGTAATAATTCAAAAGTTAGTAGAGTATAGGTGAATTTGGATCATTTTCCACCTTGAGATGAAAACAGAGTAGTGATGCCTGGCAATGATTCTGATACAAAATCTAGAGTCCTCTGAAAAGCTGTCTGTGTCAATTACTCTGTGGGTAACATTTCCTCCCCTCACAGAAGCACCTGTCCAGGCCACCAGGTCCTTCAAAAAGCAAATTTGAACAATCAGGATCAAAGCGTTGGTGCATCATCCTGGAAAAGCTGATGAGGTGGATTCCATGTCAGGACACACCCATTCACTGTGAGGTCTGCAGGGGCAAATGATGGAGATACCATGTACAGACTGACTGAAAATTACAGCACCCACCAGTACTGAAAAGTGGGGAAAGGTGTGAAAGAGCATCTTCAACTGATTTAGGTTCTGTCAAGCAAAGCCTGCTTTGAAGTATTGACTGCCTAGTGGAAATCTGCTCGTGGAAGTTGTTAGTAGCTGAAACCCCTGGGGTTTCAGATGGAACCTGAGGGTCCATAATCTGATGTCAAAAAGACTCTGTGGGACTAGAAGCATCAGGCTACTGAACTTCTGAATGCATTAAGAAGGATCTTTCATAGACTGGAGAACCAGAGATGATGCCGTGAGACTGGTGGAAGATAGAAACTGGTCATTTCTGATCTCTGGAAGAGTAAGTTCCAGAAACTGATTTCTGGGGTATATGCATACTTTGCTTTCTCACATCCTTTCTTTTTTAGCCCATCATTTGCAGTCTTGAAAAATCTGAAATAAAACTGCCTCATGAGACATGACTAAAACAGTCCCTTGGATGCTACTTTTGAAAGACACTTTGGGGGAAATAATCAGTTCACTAGACATCTGGTGTTGAAGATGCAGAAGTCCTGCTTCCCCTTCTGTCCTCTCAGAGGAGGAGCATGAGAGGAAGGAACAGAGGTGAGCAGAAGACCAGGAAGGCTTCAGTAAACTTCTGAAATTCCCATCTTACTGCAGGAAACTCACTGTCCATGGGCACAATGAAAACATAAAAACTGTTGGTATCTCACCTGTCTGCTTTGTTCTGCACATTGTGGAATTACAGTTGCAGCCATGGGTCCAGATAACCAGTATAAGGCAAGAGGAAAAGGTGGTGAGTACTTCTGGGTACTGTCTCCTGCAGCAAGCAAATCCTTTCAGGTGTTAACTCTATACTGAATGGAGGACCGACCTGGATTTGTCCCACAGTCACTTTCTAAATATACAGTGTTGACAAGATTTTATTTTCAGTGTCTTATCTATGAGTAATTCATTTTTTGTGTCTTGGAAAAAGCATATTATTAATAGGCAACAATAGTGTGGGAGTGAATCACAGGGCACCAGGCTAGAGCCAAGTTTGGTCTATCAGCAGTCTAGTCTCTGCTCTTAGTTTCTGCTCAACCCCAACATAGTCATGTAGGCAGGGGTATCATAGAAAGAGTGATGCTGACAGCCAGCTAGGGGACACTGAAAGGTCTCAGCTGTAGAAGTGGTGAGGGTAGACTTCGTCAGGAGCCAGAGCTTGTGATACCCACTTGCTTTTCATTCTTGTTGCTGTCTGTAGCCTGGGTCCACTCCACATCACTGCATTTTGCTGGTCTTAGCAGCAGTTGAGGTCAAGCCATGGGCTGGAGAACTAGGCTGTAAAGCCTGGTGGAGCTAGACTGTTTGAGAAGGAGGTAAGTCCAGCCCTACACATCAAGCAGACTTGGGCTCTCTCTTTTGCAGACTTTGGAAGTTCATGTTTTCTTAGCATAATCTTGAAGACTCTCAGAATGCTAAATGTAGTTGAATCTGATGTTGAGAATGAGTTTAGAAATACACCAAGCTAACACAATAGACATGTTCTGGCAGTATATTTTGTCAGGGACCAAAATTATAGCTGGTGTGAATCCATAAAACTCTGTATCATCCAGATAGGGAGGAGTTTCAAAATGATACAAAGATATTTAGTTCTCCTAATGCATTTTTAATCATTAGACAATAAAATCTTGGCAAATGGAAGGCTGTTTGCCTGACAAACTACCAGGTCTGTGACATCAGCAGGACCAGAGATATTGAATGAACTGGTCTATCAAAACACATTTATGGAGTTATGATTAACATGCTGTATATTACTTGGCAGACTGAGAAATAGAGTACAAAACCATGGGGGAGTGTCAACTCTTGAGGAACAGAAACCAATGAGCAGGAGCCAGTAGAGACCTCCATATGTGAGATAAGATAAATTCAGTCTCAAGAGCAAGAAACAGAGCCAATTGGGAACCCAAGCAAGAGTTTAGGACTCAGTGGAGAATAACTCCATTAGGAGCTATGCATAAGAACTTTTAGATCTAGAAAACTTTGGATGGGGCCCAGCAAAGCAAGGGGAGTCATTGCATTTCAGATTGAGTTTCAGGATGAGAGCCTGAATCATGATGTAGTTTTAAGCTTGAAGGGGAAGTAGCTGAACCAAAGAGGAATTTCAAATTTCCTGTTAACTGAGTGGTTAACTGAATCCTAAGCTCCAGGAGTCCTGAGAATTTTTCAGAATCTCTGATATCTTTGGTTTGGGGTTTCTTGGGTTTTTTAAGGTCCTGGAAGCATAACATCAGTTCATTCTAAGGCTCCAAAACTAAAAGACTAAATGAAAAGCTCATTATATTCTTCAAGTAAGCATCATGACTACAGAGTGGGACAGATCCGGAACCATATGCCTCATAATATTTTCTGTCATTTAGAGCTGGTGGTCTTGACATTGAGACAGGAGTTGCAGGTGAATTAAAATTATCAAAGCTTTTCAAATACATGCTAAAAAAAGATCATTTAAGTCATCAGAGAGCTAAACTTTTAGGTCAGAAAAAAATAAGAGCTTGAACTATCTGGGAAATTCAGATTTGGGGTCAGAGCTGCATGAACCATGGTGTGTTGTTGGGAATTTGTAGTTCAGCAAACTGGCTGGAGCCTGGAGGGAGGATCGGGGCCAGCAGCAGAGAGGGTGTGAGGAGAGCGTGAGTCATCTGGGACTGCAGACAGGGGAGGGTAGCTGCCAAGTGAGTGGGTGCCCTTGGGAGGTTTGCATTTTGCAGGTCTCCCACAGCTGAAGTCAGCGGTGCTTGGTACAAGCAAGAGCACTTTCCTGTGCCTGAATGTTAATATTTCCCAGACACACAATGGGAACTGTGCAGAAAAGCTCCCAACCTCACCAGCTATTAGGGCCTCATCCTGCAAACAGTTATATGAAAGACACTATTTACTGAGGCCACTGAGATGAATTCCCTTGCCCATAGGAGGTGAGGTCTCCCAGCAAACCACATTCATTCCTGGTGGACTCCATTGGCTTCATGGCTGTTTAAATCAGAGATAAACATTCCCCCTCTCTTCTGTGCCCAAAGATGCTTGTGATCATCTGGAACAACAGCATCCATTAAAGAAGGCATAAGAAGCCTCAGCTTTTAATATTTTTCCCTTGTTTTCTATTTTAATACTTGATTATCTTTGCCTGGCCATCGGCATGATAACAGTATACCAGTTTATTCAGTAAATATCTTTTCATCTTCCCGAAGAGCACTCATTATTTATGACTACCAAGAAAAACCTTTGCCTCCAATGGCAGAAGGAGAATGTCTCTTTGTTTAATTACCATGTATAGTTAGCTGCATGGTGATTGGGATAAAATAATTCACTTTCTATTCCCAGAAGAGTCTTCCTAAGTGCCTTGGGAGGCGAGGGGGAGGCTGGCAGCTGAGTGTAATCTCAAGAAGCGCACTGCAGTGGAATCCAACACTAGGAGCCAGATGGCAAGTTTGCACTGAATAGCACATTTTTTTTAATAGCTGTGAAAGTTCTCTGTCTGCACATGGCTTTGCTGAATGACAGCAGAGAGCACTTTTAATTTATCTGGTGTTACACTTAGGTTATTCCTTCAAAAGGTTTCCCTTGTTTCTCACATAAGATCAGGGCCCAGTTTCAGTACCAAAGCCAATGTTTAAATATCTGTGAGAGTTCAGAAAGCAAAGAGGGCAAAGGTGTGGGAGGAGAAATACTAAAAAAATGAAAAGAGAAAAATGAATTTGGGAGCATGCTAACAGCAAGCAACACCCTGGCCTTGCTTTGAACAACCCTCTGAAAAGTTACTCCATTGTGTAACTCTCATGCAGCATCCATTGTGTTGAGATCCACACACCCTTTTCCAAGGATGGGGATGAGAATCTGAAGTAGTTAATAATTTCCCATAAAATCATAGAATGGTTTGGGCTGGAAGGGACCTTAAAGATCATCTAGTTCCAGCCCCCCTGCCATGAGCAGGGACACCTTCCACTAGACCAGGTTGCTCAAAGCCTCATCCAACCTGGCCTTGAACATGTCCAGGGAGAGGGCATCCACAACTTTCTTGGGCAACCTGTTCAGGTGTCTTACCACCCTCACAGGAAATAATTTCTTCCTAATATCTAATCTAAATCTACCTTCTTCCAGTTTAAAGCCATCTTGCCTTAAAATACTCTTGCAGTCATAAATGCTGTGTAAAGAATACTGCCATAGCAGTGGGCACACATGGGCTTTATGCTAGCTCGGTCCTGAGAGTTTTGTTATAATATTAGCTTCCAGCATTTTCCATCCATGGAATGATGATTGGACTCCAGATTTTGAATTTCCTGACTCCATTCAGACCTACAAAATCTCAAAAATCTCATGAATGAACATGGTCTGTGCAAGTCCAGGTCATCCACACAGGCCCCTTTGAGCATATAGAATCACCTGAGGCAATAAATGGAAGACAAGACAAACCCTGTCCCTTACCCACCTAACTGGTAATACTCTTTTGGGCAGAGGTGATGATGGCAGAATGTGCAAAGACCATGGAGGAAACACAATTTGAGAAGTATGGGGCAGTCCTGTGGGCTTTCACAATGCGCTATAAAGCAGTGAAAAGGGGCTAGACTGAGACCTTCTAAGAATCAACGGATAACATTAAACCTCGCTCTGGAGTGGACACTCATGCCATGCACCCCTGGAAATTTGGCCTGCTGGAATAGTTGTCTATTGCTCTGAATGCTTCTGGTGCATATGGTGACTTCCCCTGCCTGAAGTCAGACAACCTGTGTGACTCCTGCACTTTTGGCCACAAAAACCTGGGCCACTTCCTTCAGTGAGGCAGAGTCCTGGGTTTTATCTTGCTCATATAACCTGGTCGTACATGGGAAATGAAGAAATGAGTCTGCCTTTGATAGGTGATGTGCTTGGAGACCTGGTAACAGAGGTGTGACTCTAAATCATGTGCCAAGAACATTTTTCAGCATAAACTACTAAGTTTGGGAGAATTCAGAAACTTCTGAAATACAGTTTTGGAGTTAGAGCAGCTAAAACAAAATCCATGTGTTGCCTATTGTCTAACTCTGTGGCTTTTTATTCTGTCATTGAATACTGACTGCCCTGCTCTTACAGAAAAGGACACAAAAAACAAATGTTATTCTTCCACACTACCCGTGTATTCAAAGCTTTCTCACTTTATAAACATATGGGCCATTAAAAAGCCGCAAACAAAGTTTTGCTTCGTTAGTATGGTTGGCACTATACCTAGCATCAACGGGGGCCCCAAATCAAACCTGTGATAAGCACCCAAAAACAGCGTAGCATTGATGCTAAGATGGCACTATAATGTCTGTCTCATCTTTGATAGGGCTGCCTGCATCTATTTGAACAGTGGAATTCATCCTTTGCAAAAGGTTTCCTTCAAAATAGGTCTTGTGTCTTATCTGAGCCATAGACATTGCTTTGGCTTTCTGCACAGGGGTCAGTCCAACAAAGTCATCACTGGAACAGGCTGAAATGTTTTTGTATTGTTTTTGCAGAATAGTGCCTGGGGAGAATGGGAAGAAAAATATTTGTTTCTTCCAACATTTCAAGGTAGTTTTCAATTACATACATCACTTCTGTTTTCTCTTTTTAATTTTTTCAGTTTCTGTATTTTGTTCACATTTTTGCTTCTCATCTTTTGCATATTTCCCATGGGAATGTGGAGGAAAGAGTTAAATAAAAGACAGAATTTACTTTCTGTGATGTTCCCAACAGTCCTATTCCTTATCTGAGTCAACATTTTCTTTTCCAGGATGATATTTAATTCTTCTAAGATGGGAGTAATTTTTCTTAAAAAACAACAAAACTTTAACAACAACAGAAGAGATAATTGGATCAGCTCAGTGCAGCTACGCACAGTGATAGCCAGACCAATGATGATGTAAAATAATCTTTTTCCTCTTCTAACTGTTTGAAGACTGCATATTCAAGTCATACTTCACTGACAATCAATAAACAAGTTTTTTGCTGCTGTCAGCACTACGGAGACGATACAGCGCTGAGAGAGGGAGCTGATAGCTGTACTGACTCAGCCACTCTTCAGGCAACACTCAATTCATTTCTGAGCCCAGAATCATCCTGACTATTACAGAGAGAATAAATAAGGAACGCTACTAACCTCCTTTCACAGATTTTCATCACGTTTTCAGGTTCCTTGTCAACCATTCCCACTTCTGATGTACAAATAATCACAAGCTGAGCTCAGTAACTTCTCTCATCTGACAAACAACCTCCCTGAAAGATGTCCAGCCTTGATCTGATGACATCAAGCTTTGGAGCATTCACCATTTCCCAGAGTAAAACGTCCCAGTGACTAATCACCTGTGCTCTCGATAATTTGTTTCGCTAACTCAGGATGATTTTAAAGCACTTTTTTTTTTTTTCCTGATTTCCCAGGCTAGCACAAAACCAAGCCAAATCATACGAAATAGCCCAGATCTATCTGAAGGTACATTTCTGAGGATCTTGACTTGAAAGAATCTTCTCTTGCACATCTGAAATTTTGCATTTGAGGCAGAATTTATTCTTTATAAATTTTCAGCTGCTTAGCTAGCTGATTACACCTACAGCTCAGGTCTGATTGCTTCTATTTATGCTCAGAGGCACAAAAAATTGCATCAAGATAAGTACCCTAGGAAATATTTAAGGGATCCTAATGTATATGGTCAGAACTGCCCCACTTGGAGACAGATAATCTAGCTGTCATGGACTAATGAACTGTAACCTGGAATTCTGGTTGATCCTGTCACCCTTGGCCAAAATAATCCAAGGAGGGACATGACGCATGTTGAAATCTTGTTTTGAGAACTGGACATTCAGATATCTTCCAGGACTGCTCTCAAGGTTGTACTGTACTCACAGTAACATTGTTTGGGAGAATTCAGAAAAACTTAGTGATGGGGAACTATTGCCTGTGCTCCGCTTTGAACAAAAAACCCATCCTAACTGCAGAGGCATTTTATATCCCTTGAGAAGAATCCACTTAGATCTGGGTTCACTGCTACAGTGTGAGATACACTGTTGTTTTACAGCTTACAGCTCTTCTATAGGGCTAATTTTTTGCTTGAAGTTAAGCATATGCTTTTGTTTCAGTTCTTTTACCGTTGCCTTTGCAATCAAATGTGGCAGATTTTAGCATTTGTTTGCCTGAAAGGATTGTTTAATTCTATAAAGAAACATTTTCCATTTATTTTAGTATTTCTTTCCCTGGGAAACAACATTTGGAACCATCCAGGATATAATATTTTAACAGGCATTAAATTGCCATCTCTGAGAGCACAGACAGAAGCTGATGCAGGAGGCAGAAAAAGTGGCTGTGAGGCACCATCCTCGTGTGCTGTTTGTAACAACACCTATCCTGTGCAGTTGGTCCTCCCCTGAAAGATTAATGCTCATGTTTCTCTAAATGAAAACCCAGGGAACGATGAGTTCAAATCAAACAAACAGTCACTACAAGTCACTGAAAATGAGTGAAAACTGAGTTTAAGTCTGAATTCCCACCTGTCAGTTCTGGCACATGACAAGGGGAAGCAGCAGTGTGCCACACTCACATCAGACATCACTTTTTGCCTGCTTGCCTTACACGCGAGGGAGTTTGTGACTTAATAGCTATGCTGTGAAGTGGCAAGATGAGCTTTCAGTTTGGTAGGAAACAGCCTCAGAGCCAGTTCTGGGGGGTTTTCCTGCCTTCCGGGGCTGTAGGTTTGTTCTGCTGCCTGGACTACCTGCCATGTCAGGGAAGTTCAATAGGAGGAGACATCAGCTCTGAGTACAGCTGGCATATGACATTTCCCTGCTTTCCATGATGGAGTGAAAACACTTTAAGTAGTTACAATGCTAAAACAGCTTTAGATGTGAAGGCAATAATTTTACAGGGAGTTTGACAAGCTTGGGAGAGTAAGGGTGACCACCGAGCAGTGCTCCGCACACTGGCGTTTGCAGCCAGTGGCCCGGATAACATCTTGGAGAGAAATCTGGATAGGAGCAGTTTTGGTAACTTACCCTCTCTGGCAGAGGGCAGCTAAATCAGAGGTCACAGCTCCCAGAGCCGGGCAGTCTTCCTGCACTCGGAGGGAATCAGCCAGCAGCTGTTTTTCTAGGTGCTTGAGAGCTGCCTGCCCAAAAAAGTACCAATTATCACCATATAATGGGGAAATCTGGGATGTCTAACAACTGTTGCACCACTGACTGGGTCTTGCCAGACATTTCAAAGTAGAAGATGCAGACCCAGACCCAAAGGACTGACTTCAGTCAGTGCTGTCACCATTTCCAAATAGTGATTGCCCTGCTAGCTGATGCTAATGAAAATAAAAGCAAGCTGTTTGCCACCTCTGAAGTATACAGGAGTTTTGCCAGCTCCTACAATGACAACAGCACCTTATATTTCCATTTTGAGCCTGATGAGTCTGACACCAGAGCAGAGGGGCAGTTAGGGGCAAGACGAAGCATCGATGGAAGAAACAAAACTGTATGTAGGAATTGCACCAAAAAGTGGTGAATTCAGCAATTCACCAAAAAGTCAAACTGAAATTCATGTGTGAGCATGCTTCTCAGCATCTTTTGAAGGTAGAAGCAAGTAAGTACTTCTGTCTGAGGAAAAAAAAATTAGTGGGATACATTCTCTGCAGAGAGCTCCTGAGCATGGACTACCTGGCTGTCATTTCAAGGGATGCGCTTGCAACAGAGAGCTTTCCATCTTACAGCTGAGCACTCAGCCTGGCTGTGCATCTGCAGGTAAACACAAAGAAAGTCTCGTCCAGATGTGCAAAGCGCACACTGGTATTATGGATACTGCACTATTTCCTCCTGCTTAAAGCAGAACATATTTTATCTCAGAGGCTTCTTTAAGAAGTTGGTAGGCAGATATAGAAAAAGGTGCAGTTTTTCTCTCCCTATCGGTGTGGGGATTTTTTTAATTATAAAAAAAGATATATATCACCCTATTCCTAAGGTTTACATTTGATACCTGCTGAATAAACACAATGCAATGATGCTATTTCAGCAATATAAAAGGCCATTATCAGAGGTGCTGATTGCAGCTGATGATGTTATATATTATAAAGCCTAGCAATGCCCTGCTACATGGTTTCTTCCGGCCTTAAATTCTATACATAGTTTGAATTGTTTTGTCCCCTCCCCTGTTAGGAAGGAATTGCTTGTTGGAGTTTTCAAAGCACACATCTCCTAGCCACTTTTGGCTGCACCTCAGCGATCGCTGAGTCAGGCCTTCAGTCCTTTTGTTCTTAGTAGTGTCTGTACCTCATGTGGCACCTAAAGGTCTGTGGTGCTGCCACAGCACTGCACAGGGAGAGCTCAGTGCCAGCTCTGCAGCCACGGGTGCACAATGCAAAGGACCCCAGCCTGGAGGCACCCCACATCTAGATGACAGGTGGTGCAGATGCAAGGGCACATAAAGGCTTGGGCGTCCTCAGGGAGTGTGATGTTAGAGCATCTAGGGCCACAGGAAAGGCAAGAGTTTTTCTGTGCATTCTGCTCTCCCTGGTCTTCAAGGTTGGATGAGGCTTTGAGCAACCTAGTCTAGTGGAAGGTGTCCCTGCTCATGGCCTGCCTTCTTAGCTCTTTATAATTTGCTTTGTGGCCAGCACAATAAGTCTGCCCACAAGACTGCCTAAAGAGTTCACACTGGTGACCCTTTCAGGAGAAACAGCTTCCTAATTTAGAGACAGAAGCAACAGATACTTTGCCTGATGAGCCCTGCTCAAGTCACAGTTTAGACCAGGCATGTTCATGTTACATTGGAATTCACATTAATGTACAGAATGAAGAGGGAAAAAAAGCACTCATTTTTGTGAACTCCTTTGCTTCCACATCTCTGGAACTGAAAATCCAAGTAATCTGTGAGTGTCCACTTTAAAAATATTGCTTGAGGAGAAGGAGTACTAGATCTAAGCAAAAAATTCATTGCAAATAATTTATCTAGAGGGCCTGGCTTACTCCGTTTGTGAGTTGTCAGCAAACAAGTGATGAGATTTTTAAGAGCCTTTACTCAAAATTATTTTCTTTATGATTTAAGAAATTTTAGTCTATACAGATGTTCACAAACAGTTGCATATACGTGATTCTATTGCAGATCTGAGATTAGATCTCATTAGTTCTAGCTAGAGATTTACAACTCATTCGAAAACTAAATATTATTGCCTTATTTTTATGTGATTGTTGGCATGTGTGAATTTAAAATTGTCTTTCCATCAATACTGTCTTAAAAAAATTACTGTTTCAGTATAGACTTCTACTAATTAACTATTTGTTAAGCTATTAACACTGAATAAGTGCAGAAGCCACAAGAAAAGGGGAACACAGGTAACCCCCCTTTTTATTTAAACAAGATAACTTTCAGGTACTCAGGCAGCTCCAGTGATAAAAATGAAGGCACATTGTTTCTGTAAGATGTCATTCATGGATGCCTGGCACTGAGAAACTGACATTGTCACTGCAAGAGCATTCAGCCCATGGGATCACTCAGTGGGCTGAACAATCTGACACCGACAGTGACGTATGCTATACCCAGGTTAGCAAAGTCACTCTGCATGTGACTAGTGGGGAAGGAAACCATCTTGTCTTATAAACCAGATGTTTTACAATCATGCAATCTAGTAATTTCAGCATTATCTACATAATTGATATATTAGTGATGCTGGAATTACTACATTTATCCTTTGGGAAAACCTTACACCACAGGAATCA
Organism: Caprimulgus europaeus; assembly: GCA_907165065.1. Next base: position 50,254,428 of record OU015525.1, read on the forward strand.
CAAGTTTGGCCGCATGAGGACAGATCCTCCAAACTTGGAACCTGGCATTTCCTCCTCTGCAGTTTGATAACTACATTTAGAGATCTCCATTTTAACTTATTTCAATAAAAGGAATAACATGAATTCAACAAAGACCTTTGGATTCATAATTTCATTTTTTCTGTCTAATTGATAAGTTATTTCCTTTTTTTTTCTTTTTTCTTTTTTTTTTTCTATGAGGATTGAAAGGCTCCAGTTTTCTACCTCTAGCTGAGAAATGTGTATTCCTATCTCCATCACTATTTAGTCCTGATTTGGGCTCCAGGCCTACTATTCCTTCAACTACAATCACACGGCATATAAATGTATTCAAAGAATGAGGGCTAGATTCTCGGACACTGCAAAAATGATAACGCTGCTTGACCTCTGACTTTTGGCACCTATTAAGCAAAATGTTGTCCTTAGCTGTCTCTCTAAAATGGAGGGCTTGAAGGCCATGAAATAACTCCATGTAAATAGGTAGAACCGAAAGCGAAACTCCATTGCAGTAGTAGCTTGCTATCTCGCAGCCATGGATTTCCCACTTCACATAACCATGTATGCTTGGAGACCTGTTCAAAACCCCTCCAGACTTGCTCTTGATACAAATTATTTCAGTTTGCCTGGGAAAAGACAGTATCGCAGATGAACAAAGCTTCCTGATTGAGCCCTCAATGATTAATCGCCGTCAGAGCAAGTGGGAGGAAGAAGCCGAGTACTCTGACACAACCCTACCGGGCTACTGAGCCAATGAACTGGGGGAACTGTCCAGGGAGTGAGGGGGTTTCTGACCACACCCTCATCCTGGAGATTTATGGAAAGGAGGTTTGAGGTACAAAAACAAAATGCCGAAGGACAAAAAGGAAAGATTTCCCAATGCAGTCTGACTAATGGGCTTGCACTGCAGCACACGCCACACGTGCTCTTGGAAGGGGATCAGCCTTGCGGAGGGGAAGGGGCTGACGTTTGGTGTTTGCCAGCTTTGTGTTAGCCACTGAAGTGGCACCTCTCAGCACAGCAGCCCCACAGCAGGGCTGCCTGATCACGCAAGTGGGACGGCTGGGAACAACAGGGTCTGCACCAGCCTCTGTACACTTGGCCTCCGTGAACAGCCTTGATTGCCTGGGCTCTGGTTGTTCCTATCACCCGGTTCGCAGACACCACTAGGAAGAGCAAAAAGCAAACGTTACTAAAAGCAAAGAGAGAGAGCCTGGGAAACCTAGTATCTGGGTGGGTCCCTGGACCAAAATTGCCTTTGGGATGTAGAGCTTATCAAAATCGGCTGAATTCTCACCAGAGAGGTTTGCGAGGACTCCTGCCTGCCGTTCGGGGATTGCTGCCTTCTCCTGGTGATCCAGGCAAAGCGCGGGCTGGAGAAAGCACAAGAGCCCAGCTCAGCTGAGAGTCTTGTTTTGAAAGGCCTGCCTCGCTTGGACTCCCTTGCCCTTAACATTATCCCATTTTTATGTTTTGTGTAAAAAAAGGACTATGTCCAAACCTGTAATGCTAAAATCAGTTGCAGGGAACTCACTGGTTTTGTTGTTGCTACACAGAGAATACCCCACCAAGTTCTCTCCTCCCCAAAAACTAAGGAGAGGGAAGCAAGTAATACCTACCAAGGCATCACGGCAAGCAAAATGAAGAAGACTTTGGAAGAAGAAGGGTGTGGACATCTGTTGGTTACTAAAGCGCTGTCTTGCTGCCAGGGCAAACAGACAGAAGGGGGAAGTGGATGAGGGAAGTTTCTCTGCTGGAGCTCCTTGCTTGCCACGACTGCTCCCAGAGATAAGGAATGGATCAAGGGAGACAGCACACTTGGCTCAGCATTGCAGGGCTCTACGGGGCTTTGCTCTGCTCTGCAGAGCCCAGCCAAGCCGAGCACACGCACAGCTCCCTGTGTGGAATAACCCCACTGGCAGCCAGACACCCCAGAGACCAGAGAATTTGGAGGCGGGGTGAGGGGGGGAATAGAGTGATTTTTCCTGCATGTACTCTGGAGATGAGATTTTTCATTAACAGCTTTGCCTCACTGGGACCATCTGGGCTCCTCTGGAGAGCCCTGCTGAAGGCCAGGACCTCTTGGCCAGCCTGGTACGAGTACTACCACCTCACACCTCAGGTCATCACATTGTGCCTACGGCGAGGCCACCAGACCTGCCAGCCCACAGGCGTGCCCAGCCGCCCTCGGGTAGACCCTCTCTCCCTCCTGTCTCTGGTGGTATTCTTCTGCTGAGACCGTGTTTTGCTTTGAGAGAGATCAAAGGCAGTGAGAATAAACATCTCCATCTTCCCTCCGAACATATCCAGCCTAATATGTGTGGTATTTTTATTGTGGAAGGGAGCGATTTGTAAGGAGAAATGAAAATCTCCAGCGTGTCAGCTCATAGGAGCTAATGATGTTTACACAGACATACCACACTGATGGAATAGTCCCAACAACCCCTTCTCTGGGAGGGGGGGCGAGGGAAAAAAAAAGGGTGAGGGGGTGGGGGGAAAAAAAAAGGGCGGGGGGGAGGAAAAGAGAAAGGGAGAGACGGGGGAGAGAGGAGTGACCCAGGCTCCCCTCCCCCGGCTCTTTCCTGCGCAGCAACCTGTACTTGACCCTCCCGAGCCTGGCTCTGCTCAGCCTCCATCCCGCCCCGCCGGAGCCGCAGCGCTGATACCCGGCAGCTGATGCGCTGCCTCATCCAAAACACATACTGGGGGAGGCGGACGCCCACGCCGCGCTTCGGAGGGGCGGGGGGGTGCCGGCACCCACCTTCCCCCCGCCCGCCCTCCCGGGCCGGGCCGTGCCGGGCCGGCGCTGCCGCTGCTGTTTGCCAAGCGCTACAAGTGGCGAGAGAGACTGGTCCACTTCAGGGTGGAAATATTTCAAATGCTTCGCGGAATGGCGGCGAGGGGGACAGGCTACCCGGCCAAAATTTGCGGGAGGAGAGACTGCCTGCCTCCGCCAGGCTCCCGCAGCCCCTCCCGATGTGTCCCCTCCGCACACTTTTGGAGGCCAAATTAACACAGATTTGGATAGAGGACACGGCTAGCGCACCCTGGGGACGGGGAGCCCTGGGTGCCACTGGCCCCTTTGCTGTTCCATCCCTTCAGTCCTCCGTGCACCCTACGGGTGCATTAGACCACGGCTAATGGAGCCACAGCCCGGCGGGCTGCCGCGAGGACCACTGGACGGGGTCCCCACAAGACCATGCACATTTATAAAGGCAAAGGAAACAGAAGGTGAAAGGTTTCAGAGCTTCAAAAACAGTCCCTTGTGAGTCAAATGTTCACGTTATCAGAGTCTTTTGGCCTTGCGAGTTCCAGGTTGTCGCTGTGTTGTCTGCTGCTGCTGAAGTGTGTCAGAACCTTAAGTGTCCAAGTCCACCAGCAGCCACTCTCTACCTGCCCTGACTGCATGTTTTCTTCTGTCTTTGTGCTGGGGAAGAACTATGAAAATCTATTTCCATGAGTCACAAATTCCACTGTTAAATATTTCTTTTAAAATGCCTGCAATGTACACAGTTTCTTAGGGTTTTGCCACAGATTTAACAAAAAAAGCCTAGAGCAAAGCCCTTTTTTTCCTCTTTATTTTTTTTTGTTTCAGTCTGGTTGTTTCCTGAAGTACAGTCTTGCTTTTAGCAACAGACCAGGTTGCTCTGGACTGACCTATTTCCTACAGAGCTAATTCAAAGCTGGGTCAGGGCACCAATGGAAATTTCGGACTGTGCACAAAACAGAAAGGCTGCAGGGAAGCCAAAGCAACAATTGGGTTATTTTTTTAATAACACTATAGGTAAAACTGCCTGTAGTAGTTCCTCTACTCTATTGTAGAACTGATGAACCTTTATGGTAGCATTGGTGCTCCAAGCAGCTCAGTCTGTCAGCCTCCATCGCTGTTCACAGTCCCACCTTTTGAATGGCACTGCCGGTAGAGAAATTGATCCCAGAGCAGTTGGGGATCAGAGGGAACATGTTTATACACAAACCTGTGATGATTTCATCCAGAAAGCCCCTTTTATCTGGTTCTGGTCATAGGATGCATTGTAAGAGCATTGACTGTGTGGGTGGGAGACAGCTGCCTTTCCACACTGAGAGCTGAGATGCTTGCCAGTCTCCTGAGCTCTGGAGCCAGGCTTTATTTAATTTTTTTTCTCTCTCAGCTTCCATAGAAAACATAAATTTTAAACTCACTTTCTGTCTTGAGTTGCTGTTGTCTCAGTGTATCCCTAGAGACAGCACAAGTGAAATGCAATGGAACAAATGGCTGCAGAGACGCTTGCTGTGGTGTATCCAGTCAGTCCTCTTGTGTGGCCACACGCACATGGCTGTGAAAATAGCTATTGAGGGAAACAAGTATTGCCCAATTCACCTAGTTTTCTGGGTAAGGTTGAATGATTTTATTTTCTCACAAATCAAGAAGCTGCCTTCAGAATTCAGGCATGTGTTACGTGTTTAAAACAGCATTGCTGAAGGCAGGTACCACATAGGGCAACTCAGTTCTGAAACACCGGAGTCACGGGGTGCTGCGTTTCAGCCGTGCAGGGGATGTGACCCTGGTAGCTTTACCCAGTAGACTGTCTGCTGCTTTCCCTAATTTACCCACACCAGTGTCCACGCATGCATTTGCTATGGAAAAGCCTCTAGAGCATGGGTCAGGACAAAACAGCAAACTCATCTGGCACTGCAAAAGAATGGCACTCTTATTTTTCTGCTCAGGAGATGTGAGCACATTTGTGCCAAATGCCCAGTTCTGTGATTGTAACCATTGTGGTCACGAATGCCATTGCAGAACTAACATGGTTACTGGTGTCCAGACCTCTTGTCTGTGATTTAGTGTCCCATAACTGGGCTTTGCACCTCTCTGCAGTTCCCCTTATCCATAAGCCTTCCAATTTTTCAGATTTCTGAGCAAATACACTCCAGAGTACAAATATGTCAAGTAGCCCTGTTTTGAAGGCAGCTCCTCAGTAAAACTCACTCAGCATCAGATAAATTGAAGTGCTCTGATTTAAATCAGTTCCCAAGGCTCCTGATTCTCCCATCCTTAGGCACACTGTAGGGCACCTATTCATGTGCAGTTGTCCTGGTGTTGTTCACCAGTGAATAGCTGTGATTTTCTGCTCTACCTGGAAGTGGCTAAAATCACTACACCTTTTCTCATGTAAGACAACATCATCCTGAACAAGGTGTAAGGAAACAAACAGACAAAAAGCTCCTTATTAGAGAAAAATGCCCACATATCTAGTTTCTCTCCTGTTTAAGACCTTGTTTTCAGCACGTAACCTGATGCTGGCTGCTACGTGGGTTATGGTAAAGGCTGCACGCACAGGTTGAGGAGTACCTTGTTTCTGGCCTCCCTCTTCCCCAGTTTTCCCCGATTTTTACCTATGTCTTCTATTCCTTTCACTGCAAGCTCAGAAGCTCAGTTGTAACTTACGTTGTTGACATTACACGTTTGCCAAGTTTTGGTATTTCAGCATTCATGCAACTCCAGTTTCATTCAGTTTCCCTTATGTGCTTTATCCCTTTTATCTTTGGCCTTATTAAGGTGATTGCCCTGTGACAACAGTTGCTGGAAGACATACAGAAGGGCTGGAGCAACCCATGCTTCCCACTGGCTGCTGAACACTGCTTTGGCAGCAATGCCGTAGCCCAGCAGGAGAGAGCAGGAGAGCCCCTGCTGCTGTCCTGCCTTCTTCCCCCCTTAGTTATCCCGCTCAGCTCTGCTCCTGACAGGCAGATGGGTGTCCTCCCTGGGGACACAGCTAGCTCTGCTAAGAACACCCCAAAGCAACCCATCAAAGCGGACTTTTGTGGTTCACTGACTACCAAATAGGTGGGTTTGTCTTCTATTTATTTCTCCTTTTATCCTGCTAGCAATGGATCATCAATATGCAGACAGTATGTAACACTCCCAGATAAACTGCATCTGTACAGACTCAGTCAGACACAGGCTATAAATACCTGCCGCCTGTGCACAGACTGCCGCCACGTTCTCTGGGTGCCTCTTCCAGGACAGACTTGGACAAGACCTGAGAGCTGCGGTTAGCAGCATGTGAATGCTGCTATGGCAGAGGCACTGACCGCTTACCTTCTCCATTTTATACCTATATGGCTTTGGTGCCATGATTTAAGTAGGTTCCCCATCAACCAGGACATAAATTATAGCCAGCACTCTGGCATGGGACTCTGGGAGCCATTCAAGGTCGTTCCCTTTCCAGAGATTTGTTTCCTCCAGAACAACTTGATGAAGTAATGCCTTCCTCCTTCCCACTGCCCTCAACTTCGTGTTAAAGACACTTTTAACCTGGTGATGTCCTTCTTTTGATAGGGAATAGAAAAACAGAGCAGGACGTAAAGGAAGAGTTAAATAATTAATTTAGGGGTATCTAATTTTCAAAATCTTGCCTAATCCGGCTTTCCAGTTTAGCATTCATTTTCTCCACCCTTTGTATATAGCAGTTTTAGTCCTTTATCTCTCCCACTTCTAAATATTTTACTGGGGCTTTGTTTTATACAGCTGAGAGGAATGCTGTTCTGATAAAACAGGGCTATAATCTCCTCAGGCTGCATTTCCTTAGTTCCCACTCTTCATCTGTAGCTTTTAAACAAAAAATCTTTACTAGATGAAAATAAAGACGGTGAATTTCAGTGGTACATTTAATAATTCATAAATCAAATGAAGTTCAAACAGGTTCAAAGTTTAAAAGTTTAAAAGTTTTGCTGAAGCTTTAAAGTTTAAACTGTCAGAGACTTTGACAAAAAACTTCTCCTGTCTGGAATATTTAAGATTGTTAAACTATATTACATGCATGGCTATTGCTACATCTTTTCAACCAAAGGTTGGCTTCTAAAAGAATATTGATTTTATGTTTTATTTAAACAACTATTACATATGCAGTATAAAGAAGTATATTATTAGTGTAAAGAAGATCGCAGCTACATAACCTGCATATTATACAAAGTTTTTTCAGGCCAACTTACTTTGGACCACAAGAAATCACTTGATTTATTAATGCTGCTGCATGCTAGAGGGGTAGGAAAGGTCTCCTTTAATGGCTTGGCCATTATAAAAGAAGAATTCAGACGAATGTATGCAGCTACAAAGTCTGAAAAGCATTAAGTTTTATGCATTATGTCCTTCCAGACTTTGGAAAACACTGAGGACCTGATTCTGTTCTTGCTTACAGAAGTATCAATATCAAAGTCAGAAATAATGCCACACAAAACAGTGAATTTATATGCGATCTTGTTTAGGCTGACATAATTTCATTAATGTATTCAAGGATCTCTTTATTGATATTTTTATAATTCCCAAAGCATTTAAAGTATTTTCAGAAATATATTTATTTAATTTCTTGCATTTCTGAATGTGATTATAGCTCTAAATGAGATTCTGTGAAATAAATATGTTATAAATACCACATTAGGCAGATGCTTGTACCTAAAATGAAGGACAAATTTCCCTTGGGGAAAAACTGGTATGGCATCAGGGGAACCTCACCAGCATCCAGTGGCTGTGGCCCAGGCACAGCACATACCTAAGCATCACCAGTAAGCCTAGAACTAGATATCTTTGCTTCAGTAAAAATGGCATGCACTGTATCTGTCACTATTAGCCTCTAAAATTAATTTAGTTTTCATGAATGAGCTCACCAAGTAAGCTGTTTGTTATGTGGAAAGCAGAAGCATTAATGGCTTTAAACAGCTTTATCTGATAATACAGTGATAGATGGGGTAAATGGAAATAGGCATTATATGTGCCTTAGTTTCTCGGGGAAATCGGGATTGGAGAGAACGAAGCGAGGGAGAAAGACAAACTATGGTTCCTGATGTAGCATAAGGTGGCAGTAAGAAACGTATGTCTCAGACCACTTCTGAAACAGAGTTATTTTTGACTCTCAAACGCAGACCAGTTGCAATGCTGAGAGTTCATCGGAGAGCAGAGTCATGTTCTTCCATCACTCAGGAATCCCTTACTCCTTCTAATAAGTGCAGATTTTTTCCAGCGAGCAGTAGGGAATGTTATGCACATGTCACAAGACTTTTCTTCAGCCTCTTGGACTGCCTCACCCTCGCTGAAGTTAACAGTGAATAAAGGACATTTTCCCAGCATCCTACTCTGGTGGATTTTTTTTCCCCCTAGGGCCCATTGGAATAGCGTGTGAATTGTGGTGTGAATAATCTGCAATATATGCTTACAATGTGATGTTTTGCCTGCCAGGGGATAATTTGAAAAAAAAAAAAAATCATAAAAGAGAGATACAAAAGCCAAATAAAGTTACTTAAAAACATGTATTTGTGGGACAGTGTTTACCAAATGCAATTAATAAACCTTAAGATACATCAGCAAAGTTCTAGGCTCCCACAAGTATATGTAATGGGTAGTAGTGATAGAACCCAAAATAAAGCACTAAGGGTGAAGGCTGAACCTATCATGGGGAAAGAGGGCTAGGTTCTTCCAAAGTTCAAAAATACCTCCATACTGAGCTGGACACTGCCTGTGAGCAGAAAGCATTTGCACAAGGTGGATCTAAACCCTAATTCACCACCTCCCTCTCACCCAGGGAGTTTAGATACTGAATTAAGGTTGGTGATATGGTGCCACTACCCCCACAGGGACCTGATGAAGCTGAGTGCCTGCAGATTTTCAGTTACAGGTCTCTAGGATTAGGCAGCTGAATCTGTGTTTTCCATCTCACAATTTTGATCTTAAAAGCTTGAGGTTCCTCCATGTTCATTTTGGAGCTGTCACTTAAGCATAATAAGATGACTTGGCAGTATCTTGCCCATGATACAGTTTTATCTTATTTCCATGATAGTTTAGCGTTATCAACTTAGAACTGACTTACTTTGCTATCCTAAATGCCAACAAATTGCTGAATGACTCTTTTATAACTTGCTGCCTGGGAAGAGGCAGTGGTCATCTTATGACAAGAGTATAAATAATTTTCAGTTCACGATTTCTGTCAGCTAAAGCAGTCAACGTAAATTGGTTGTATGGAGCTTTTTATTTCAGGGACTACTAACTGGTATGGCCACTGCCCAGCTGCTCCTTCCTGGCTGTGCTAAATGAAAAGCCTCCACGAGCCCTGCAGTGGAGGACTATCCAGCAGCCATACAAAACAAACAATACTACAAGAAATCTTTTGCCTAATTTCCAGGCCACAGCTCTTCAGGGACTGCTCTGCATTCTTCTGGTGGCTTGCCTCTTTGGTACCCTCCCTACTCCACTCAACCAGGGAGAAAAAGGGTTCATTCCTACACAAAACAGTGGGCAGGGCCACACCAGAAGGGGCATTTTCACCAAGGACCTCTACAGACATCTTTCCTTGGTGGTAGAGGAAACCCTTAAATTCCTTTCCCAGATTATAGCTCATTTGATTCCTGGGTTTGGAAATTGTAGGCAACCTGTGTTCAAGGCTGAGCCAGGACAGAGGCCAGATGGTCCTGTGACAAGTCCAGCACCAGAAAGCATGAAAATAGCTCTAATCACAGAGAAGTTCTGGTGACATAATCTGCAATGTCTAGGCCTCTTCCTTGTGTGCTTGTTACCAGCCCAGACAGGTCAGCATACAGATCCAGTAAAGTCTGGGTTAACACTTTAAGGATGAATAAAAGGCTGACACCAAGAAACTGTTGCACAAATTACTTTCTTTCAGCAACTTGGATGAGAAGATTAATCTGGTCAAGATTGGAAGAACAAATAAGAAAAATAGCTTCTCATGTGTTAGCCATCACCCTAGTACCAGGCTGCAGAAAAGAGAAAGCAAACACCAGTCTGCCAGCCCTTAGAAGCACTTAGTTTCCTCTGGGAGGTGTTCTTCAAGAAGCCTGAAAGCTCCTTAATCACATACTCCCTGCTTTTAACGTTGGTAGCATCCGTCTAATGGAGCATGATGCTGCAGGGCACGCAGGAGGACATGACCTAGCAATCCTTCTGGGCTACTGTTCCCCACCTATCCACAAGGCAACCTCCAAACCTGACAGCTTCCAACAGATCCCTTGTCTACATGTGGCACCAGTTTCGCAATGCTCTTCAGCCACTGCTGTAGCAGGAGTGCAGGAGTAGCAGGAGACAGAGAAGCCAAAGTGGCTCTTGAGTGGGTGTTTTTGAGGAATTCTCCTCAGTGCTGCTCTACTTGCCGTCACTGCTGCTGGAGTGAGTCTGAGAACGTTCCCCGTGGTGCCTGAGCAAGGAGCAGGAGGAACTCAGCTTCACATTCACTGCCAGAAAACTTCGCAATGCCCGACTTTTAGCTGACCCCTGACATTTAAAAGAGTTTGTGGCTGGAACCATTCCAAACTAATGTGGCTTCTTTGGATGTCCCATGAATGGGTCCTGTTACTCTAATGTGCTAGCAGATGTCAGCAAGCTGAGATCAACTGATTGGTTTAGGTGACGTAGACTTTGGAGAGTTACTGTCTTTTTTTGCACTGTCTGTTGAGATAGAGCTGTGCCCTCTGCCTAATTTTAATGAAGCAAATGTCTGAGGTTTGCATCTATTTTGCAAATGCTTAGCCTATTTTAATATATGACTATACGGTAGCTGGAGCCTCTGGGTTTTGAAGACAAAAAGATAGGTTTCCTGGGAAGAATTTAGATTTTACTGGCCTTCTGAAAGGAAATAAATTCTTCATTTTGTAACAATCATCATCACTATACTTATGTGACAAAACCAAGCAAAACCAAAATGTGAAAGTATGCAGAAAAATCCATCAAATCTGAGACAAAGAAGAATGCAGTGACAGATTTTTCTGGACCTGGACTTCAATCACAATAAATGACAGGGGTTTGGAAAGGTGGGAGGTGTGGGGACATTTTTGATAGTAGAGGAAGGGCCACCTTGTGAGAGCGAAAGCTTCTCTGGCTCCAAGGCAGAGACCCCCCAGCCCAGGCTGGGCCAATGAGCACTAGAGAAATGCCTCTGAGAATCCACATTGGTGAGAGGAAGGACTGTCCTGAAAAGAAGGTGGAGAGAACCTGGAGGAGAGGCCATTGACCTGAAAAAAAGATGACCATCAGCCTAAACAAAGGGAGAGAGCCATTGCCAGGAGGAAGGAAGAGGGCAGGGAGGACAGAGAACCTCAGACCCCCAGTTCAACCACATAGAGTAGGAGAAGGCAAAGGAGGTCCCCGCAGCCCATGGAGGTTCAACAGTGGAGCAGATACCACGTGTAGGTCATGGACGATTCCACGCTGGAGCAGAAAAGCTGAGCCTGAGAGCAAGCTGAATTGAGACCCCAAGAGATGCTCAATGCCAGAGCAAGGGTGGACCCCCAGAGCAGGGGAGTGAAGAGGTGTGCTGGACCAGAGGTAGAGAAATCAGGAGCAAAGTTATTTGAACCCAGGAAGACGGGAGGGATGGGGGGAAGGTGTTGCAAGATGTGGTTGTTACATCTACTTAGATGAATGGTAACAAATTAAATTGATTTTTCTTCCCCAAGTTGAGTCTGTTTTGCCCGTGACCGTAACTGGTGAGTGAGCCATCCCTGTCCTTCATCCTAAACCATGGCCCCTTTGTTGTGACTCCCATCCCATCTCACAGGGTGGGGGGAGTGAGTGCAGGACCTCATGGTCCCACTGTAGTTAAACCACCGCACCATATTATACCAGCTTACACCACTGTATTTTATCAAGGAAACTGTACTATAATGGCATTAAGTGAGGGGCTTTCTTATACTGTATGACTTCTGCATTGAAACCCTACACTTACCCAAAGATCTCTGTGTCATAAGATACAGGATAAAGCTGAATTAGGGAGAAGACTGCTGAAAAGGGAGTAATTCTTCTGATACAGTGAATTCTGTGCATGCTTTACTTGCCTGAGCCATCAGTGAAAAAGGAGAAGGTGGTGCTGAACGTGGCAGTGCCTGAGCTGTCCCACCAACAGTCCCCCAGCCTGTCATTAAAGGGACTGGGAGGTTGTATGAAGGGAATAGTGAATCTTGTATGAAACTCTCCTTTCCCAGTACAGTTTATCAGCTTTCAGAAGTTGGCTGGTGGATGTGTGCTCCATTTTAATTTCTTTAACCCCTCCCCAGACCTGTGTAGACCTCATTCCTCCATTGTATGCTAGTGGAACAAATGCCACCATTTTATTCTGCATTTCTGCAGGAGAAAAGGGTCTCCTTTTGTTTGTTTGATGCTGGACTTCACACCAGGTGTGTTTGGCAGGGGATTTGCACTGTTGGCTGCCTGGGAGTTTTGCTGCCTGCTGTGGAAAGGTGGGCAGGTCCCATCAGAGTCAAAGAGGAGGCACCAGGGCTGCAGCATCCTGCCATTCTGCCCAGCCCCAGCCTCAGCCACACAGAAGCACGGGAATTGTTCATCCAGCTCTGTGCTCACTATTAACTTGATTTAATTTCCAGCCTAGTGGGAGAAGACAAGATGGACAAGGCCTGTCTTGGGTAAGTTTAGGCTGCTGTGGAAAGGTAACTTTCATTCTAGAAATGTGATAGTCATTCCCTATTCACTTTTATCACATCAGTCATTTTTCTGTAGACCGGCATCAACTCTCTCTCACTTGCCTGTGTTCCCACTGGATGCAAATAGATTTCCAAGCAAAGTTCTTCTAAAGGGACATTGCTGGTTTAACCTCAGTGCAGTGCTGCCAATTTTAATGACCTTTAGTCCCATACACTGAAAATAGCTTCCTGAAATCAATGGGATTCCCTGCAGAGTCACACTCTCGCCAGTGTTAATCAAGATCTTGCTTGCAAGTACCACAAGCAACCCCAGAGGTCCGGCTGCATGACCTCACTGAAGCTGGTGACACAAAACCAGGGACAAGCCCTGGAGCTTTCTGCAGCCTTTCTGCCATCACTGGTGCTGTGGTGCTGCACAGGGAAAATTTGAAGAGCGTGGGGTGGCACATGTGCATAAGAAGCCTTTGGGCAACAGACTGTTTCCAGGTGTCAAAGACAGAAAGAGCCCAAATGGTTCTCAGTCTCATTTTGAGCCTGCAGCAATTTTCCTATCCTCTCTGCCATCTTTTAAATTATGAAAAGATAAAATGTGCTGTGGAGGTAACCCTTTTCCAAAATCACAGGGTGATCTCCAGATCTCCCAATCTTTCTTGTCAGTGACTTTGTGCCCCAGCGCTCAGGGCAGCTGGATGGAGAAGGACTTAATGAAATCCAGGTATCAGAGACCTCCCTGAAGCCTGTGCATCCTCATAGTCTATCCTGTTTTTTCAGGAGAGTTGTGCCAGATCTTCTGGGCCAGGTCCTGTGGTTTTGGAAGAGGAAATATTATTTGTCTCATAACACAGACATCAAATACAAACAAAGGAGCTGCAGTTCCTGGCATGAAAGCTTTTTGTAGCAATTTACTATCCAACATCCTTATAATTAATGAGGACTATAACCACTATTTTTAGTACAGCTAAAATGAGCTGTAAGTTATTAGAGAAAGACATGTTGTGTAATATGTGACTAATGTATCATTTTACCAAGGATTTGTATTAGATTGTTGAAAATTGCAGGGAAATTTTTTCCAGAGTATTCCAACTGCTCTGGATCCTCTTTGATACATAAAGAAGAGAGCAATCTACAGCTTAGCTGGCCTGAATAGCTAATTATGTCAAAGCCTTCAGAAAACAAAATTACTGTAATGTAAATCCAGTCTACAGATTGCAAGAAAGATGCAGCCAAATGTATTTCAGGTGTGACAAGATTGAAGTCATTGAAATTAACTGGGGCAAGAGGTGGAAAATGGAAATAGGAGAAGATTGACAATGGCAGAGTAGATTAAATAAGATGTTTCCTTCAATGAGGGGAATTATCCTAGCTGTTAAAGCATGTCTAGGGCATGGAGGGACCTGTAGGGTGGCTGGGGAGGCTGGGCAGGGCAGTGCGGGCAGGAGATGCTGGCCCTTCCCTGGGCATCTCTGCACCTGCGAGACAAGGGTAGAGGGGAAGGGAGCTGCCAAGGGGCTGAGGAAGGGGAGGTATCTGAAACCCAGGTAGGTACCAGGAGAAAGCCACTGTCTTGGCATATATTTGATTTGTTCCGTCCCTCTACCGCTGCTGAAGTAATCAAGTATCTTGCAGGATTTGCCTCTTAATCTGCCTTCATTCAACTGCACTGTCACATGTTATTCAGCATTAAGTGCCCATCTTGAAAAATGGAGAGCCAGAATCCATCTCTCTGGGTGTCTGACCCATCATTTCAGCACCAGTTTCCCAGATACATGCCACAAAAAAAACCTCAACAAATCCCCCTCTCCCCCCACCAAGTAACATCCTTCTTTTAAAAGAAGCAGCTTACAACTTTTTTGCTCTTCTCTTGAGATGGGGCACATTCTTCCCTACATAATGATGTTGTTTTCTTGTCTGGCAATGTTGTACACACTGTCACAGCTATTTGCTATGCAATTCAATACATAAAAGTCAGCAACCTGTTGAAGTGATTAGCTCTATTTGCTTAAGAGACGCCCAGTGCTGGAATTGCTGGGAGAGTGCATTACGGGTCAGAGTTACAATATTGACCAGGACCTTAGGGAAGCTTGTACAATCACATCAGCCATTCCAATTTATGACTCCTAACCTAGTTAATACAGCTTCTCTTAAGAGATACAGGCGGGAAGTAGTTCTGTATAAACTATGTACTGTATAAAGTTTATATGCAGCCAAGTTGAAGAGTAAAAGATGGGGGAGTGGATCCTTGAAATGCAGATTACTTCATCTGCTGGGCAAAAGCACTGGCACTGGCTGGAACATGAAGTGTCCCAGCCCAGACATCAACATGTTCTTGAGGGAGTGCTCCAGCAAGGAGTAGAAGGTCACCAGTGCTGGCTTGGTGCCCTGCTGCCTGGAGGATTTCTGTCTGTGCCTGAAGAATTTTCATCTGCATCTTCCAGGCACTTCCCAGCCAGATGGCACAATATGAGGCCAGAGGACATTTGGCACAGGTGTAAGAGGCAAAACATGCTAGAGTGAAGCAGAGAATCAGTGCAACATTTTACCTTCCCCAGAAAGTAAGGCAAAGATAAAAAGAACAGGTATTCATTATGGGAGAAACAAAATATCTCTGATGGAGCACAGCCCTCAGAACACACGCTGGACAATGGAAACGGCAGTGGGATTTTTCAAAGCTTAGAAAGAGAGTAGCTTAGCAACACATATTTATTTCCTGTTTTAGAAAAGGTGCTATGAAGGCATGAATTCCTAGGAGATAAATCACATATAAAAGACATGCATTGTTTAGCTTTGAAATTGAATGTGGAATACCAGTGAGATAATTCAGCATATGCCCTCCTCCATTCATAAAGACCTGGCATGTTGATCACCTAGCACACGTGCATCCAAACACAGTATGAAGTTGGAAAAACTTTGCAAAAGAGCATTTAATGTCTTTCCCCTCACTTTTCTGTTAGTGGCACAAGAAGTAGCAGGTATAAATGTGTCTTCCAGAAAAGTAAATACCATCTGAGAGCTTATACTGGTACCTGAGAAAACTTAGAAAAAAAAGTTAGAAATTTCCTCTATGTTCCTAGTTTAGTAAGTAATCATGTAATAACTGTCTTCCAGGAGTCCAAAATCTAAAGAAGATGCTTGTTTCACTGTTGTTTCTGTTTGGGAAAGTGTAAGGCTCAGTGGCTAAGGAATTATGTTTCAGTGAAATCCAAAGAAAATCAAACTTTACAAAGACAATTGCCAGTTTTTTCCTTACATGTAAACTTTCAGCTTTCACAGTTACCTTCAATTTTCAAAACCAGCATTGCTATTTCTGAAAAAATCAGGTCCGAGTGGGCATAGTTTTACAGGTTGCATTGATGACATTTATTGTTCATCTATAAGCATGAAATCTTTAATGGTCTTAAGCAAACTAAACTCTACAGCTCTGTCCATAAATGTACAAATATTGTTCCACCTGTGCTGAAAGATATTTATTGACGCTTTGCAATTTATATGAGGTCAATGACCTTTCAGACATGTCTCTTGTTGAAAAGTTTATTGCCATGTTACATTGCTTGACTAAAAAATAATTAACTTTCTACAATATTATTTAGTGACACTTCCAAACTACCAATAATGTGAAACAGAGATGTGAGACCTTGGAAACTCTACCTCCTGCTCACTGAGCTTTTTTTGAAAAAGAAAAGCAATTTTTTTAAAAAGTCCATGAAGGTATAAAAGTGTCCTAGTTCTATTCCTCAGGGATTTATATGCTCCAGTAACTCCAGTATCCACACCGCCTCCTAATCTTTAATATATTTGTCTTCACAACACCTTTGTAAGAGAGTCAAAGGACTTTTTTTCTTTCAATAAATTATATCTGAGAGATGAAATAAATAGGAATGGATATGGCATGTGCATAAACTGAGTCTTGAGATGCTGCAGGCAGGATTAGTACAGATAAACAGGAAAATGTTCTAGAAAACAATTCTTGCAGCAAAATGCTTGGATATGTAACTAGTTTTTCTTCCCATAGGCAATACTCAAAGCACCTCTCGGTGATTACTCATTGCTAAGTGGTTTGCTTTGCCTGTCATGGTGATGATTTAAAAATGCATCTGTCTACCCCTGCAGCTGTCTGTACCTGGGTGTATCTGGGCACACCTGTAGTCCTCTCACAGCTTGCTGTCTGTGGCATCACAGCAGGAAACTTCCCTGTGGCAAGCACTTGCTGGAAGAACCGAATACTGCTTATGGATAAATTATGAAGGAAGGAGGCATGGCCAGCAGTAAGACTACACTTGGGAATTTTAGCAGTTGATAAAGAATACATATGGTACCATACAGCTGTGCAAGGGTGTGGAGTAATGCTCTTTTCAAGATCTCTCACATGGCTCAGCCTCTCAGCCTCATTAGCTGTTTTGAAATACATGAGAAAATGGGTTCTTTTAATGTTCTCCTGTTCATCATAGTTTTCTTTGATAAACCTGTACTTAAAATGAAAATAGTGATTTAGCCTGTCTTTTATATTTACCTTCTCACCTGCAGAATTAATAGCCCGGTCTTAAGTAATAAAGATTCGTCCCTCTCCAACACCTTCAGTCTCCCCATGCCTGGCAGAAGGTGGGAGACAGTTCAGCCCAGAGCCTCAAGCAAGGGCTCAGGAAAGAAAACTGACTATTTCTCTTGTGACTTTCCTTGCCCCAGGGTCCACACCAGCCATGTGTGTTGGTGGCTCTGTATCCACTATGAGAGCTCAGCAGCCATTTAGAAAATCAATTCCCAGGGTTTCTGGTTTGCTCAGCTCTCTGCAAGTTAATGTGCACACAATTTCACAGCCGATTTAAACCCAGACCACTAATGATGGTAATAAATGTCTTCCAATTGTATTAAGTCAGATATAATTAGGTATTTCGAAGAAACAAGATGAACGGGACAGATGAGATCTATGAAAACATGAGATTAAATTCCACTTTCATTTGTAGCAGCCCTATTTGAGTATTAGAATTGCTGTCTGTGTACTACTGATTTACAGACATCTGTATGTAAACAATAAATCAAATATCTGTGCATGGATATAATAGACCTTGTTATTTTTTAAAGCAGAATTTGCCTTGTTCTCAAAAGAAATGGGAATTTATTGCTCGCTTCACACATGCCCAGGAGGCACATGTGCCTTTGCCTGGGAGGCGTTCCTCGCTCCAGCCACTTCCTGCTCTGCCTCTGCTCATCACCTGGAGAGCACTTGCAAAGTGAAATTTGCCCTTTTGAGCTGAGTTTAAGCAAATCCAACTGCAGGCTTCATGTGTGTTCACAGGAGATGGACAGCATTGCTCTGCCTGTAAAGTATGCTCCAAAAAAAGGAGAAGGCAGCATGTGTGTATTGGGGGGAGCTATTAAAACTGACTTTTGGGTATTCCAAGAGACACTCTGTGCCTCCTTACCCTGCCTATCTATGCCAGCAAACCCTTCCCAGTGACTAGGCACTATCTACTGAATAAGAACTGCAGACACTCTAAAGAATGCATGTCTCCCAATAAATAAAGCATTACTGACACAAGAAATGAAAACAAGAACAAATGTAGGTAAACTTCAAGGCTGGCAGGATTTTGCCTGAAAGATACAGAGACAGAAGTCACTGAAGTAAAAGCATGAAGCATTTATAATATATTAATGGAGGTATTTCTCCACATGAGCCAAGTCAGGTGATGGAATTGCATTTTGAAGGGGATAGCTAATTTGATAGACTCCAAAAATACTGATAGCTGTGCAAACAGAGACAAGGACATACTCTATGATCCCACTCAGGTGTCAGGAAAGCCCTGCATAGTGCCTAATGACTATGTACATCATAAGAGAGTCATGTCTTAGACTCACAGAGCTGTCCAGGCTGGAAGGGAGACCTGGAGGCTGCCTGGCCCAGCCTCCTGCCCAAAGCAGGGCCACTGAAGCATGGAGCTCTAGGTAAGAATGAAGATTTGACAGACCTGTAGCTTATTCCACTGAAGGTCCCAGAAGTATTAATATAAATGGCAACTACAGCATTATAATAAATCATATTATTTATTAGAATTGTTTAAATTATTCTAAATCAATTAAACTTGGTACTTACTGAGCTTTTTTAGGCTGAAAAATAAATGGAGCAGTAAGCCAGCTCGTGCTTGAACAGGGATGCTGTACTGCAGGGTTGTAGATAACATATGCTCCTCCACAACAGCATCCTGTCCAGATCTGAGTCTCCCCTGTCTCTAAAGAAAAGATGTGAAAGATGAAAATGCCCAAGTAAGCGCCCAATGTAATTGCTGCAACAGTCAGAGCAATAGATTTCAGATGAACTGGCTGTCTTATCTAAAGGTGAGTCATAGCATCATCAAGCTTCTTCAATGTTCAAGACTGTGAATTATTTGAAAAAGTACCACAGAAGATAATAAGGCTCTTGCAATGGAGTCTGGACCATTCCCTATCAAATTCATTTTAGTATCCCAAGTGGAAAGGAGTTACCATCACTTAAGTTTTCCTTCAAACAAGGACACAGGTTGAGGACTCCTGGTAGAGCTCAGCACAATATCTGAATGCCTCTAAAGGAAACTTGTCCCAGGGAGTCTGGCAGCCCATCAATATCATATTCTGAATATCCATCCAGCGCCTTGTAAGTTTTTATTAATTCAATAACATTGAATTATAGGAAGAAAAGCTAGAAATTGTACAACTGCATTTTTTCCCACCTTGCTTTATTTTGACCACTGATTTGCTACAGCATATGCATAGATTTGTATTACTGAAGTCAGAGAGTGCATTGATTCATTTGTGCCCAGTATATGAATCTTGCAAGGTCCTGTGCAGACTAGGTAAATTTTTTGCAGTGCAAGAAAAAACAACTGTAAGACTAATTGCTTAAAAGCCTGAATGTTTTGTTCCTCTTCCTTCAGCACAAGCTGCTCTAGCCAAGAATATTAAGCCGGGTAACAAAAGGGATGGCTGAAGGGGAAGTGCAAGATGAGGCTGAACATCCTCCAGGCCTGAACCTAAAGTACTTTCTGCAGCTGAAGCTGCTATTGTTGCTAAAGAGCCTGTTGCTAGTTCAGGGACACGGGAGCAAGCCTGCCTATGTTGCTTGAAATTCAAGGAGAGCAAATTACTGGAGTTATGATGTGAAAAGAGTGTTTTGTTACCTGGGAAGACCCAGAAGATGATCTCATACACATCTTTATGAAGGTCCATATTTTCCTAGATGTTAAGGATTCACTCCTTAACAACAAGTGTCCTTTGAAAGCCTTGGAAATGTCCCAAGTTCACCCAGTCAGGCCATTAGAGAGCTGTGCTGTCCAGTGGAGCAGGAAGGAGCGGAGTGGCCACACTCGCTGGCTTATGGTGCCTGGGGCAGCTG
Organism: Caprimulgus europaeus; assembly: GCA_907165065.1. The sequence goes on from OU015525.1 coordinate 50,274,223, forward strand.
AGCTTTGGGGTGCTGCAGAGCAAAGAAAATGTCTCAGCTTGCACACCCTTCCATCCCCACATCACCCATGCATATTCCTATGGGTAAACTCAGAGCCTTTGCTGGGTTCTTCATCAGTGTTAGATGGAGAACCAAGCCAGTGACTGGATGAAGACCTGCCTGATGTAATTACCCTGGTGTGTGCCCTTGGGGGGCCCATGGCAGTCAGGGACCCACTGACACCCTGTCTGAGATGCTGAACACTTCTGGGGCTGCTCATGGACCTACTGAAATGAGAAAGATGATGACTTATGCGAAGAGTAGCTGGCTCTCTGTTCAGAAAAGCATGGTGGTGGTTACCAGGCATGAATAGGCAGCCTAATGCATGCACTTTTTTCTCTTCCTCTCCATGCACCAAAGAAGTGATTCAAGGTTCAGAACATTTCCCACGAAGGCAGTGGGCAGTGGGTTAGCGGCTTCCTTCCTTCCCAGGCCGCGAGCTGCGGGGCTCCCTCAGCCGTGCCGTGACAGGGAGCAATGACGGAAGGAAGCGGATAACAACACATGGCCGTCCTGCACACGCCGGGGCGGGGGGGGCACGGAGGAAGAGTTTGAGGTTGTGAGCTGTGAATATCCGGGTTGGAGAATAGAAGCCAGGTGATATTGATCTCCAGATGGGGCCCAAGCTCCCTCCCAGTGCTGCTGCAGGGTCTGTGGGAACTGATCAGGAGCTGAGACCCTCCTGCGCCAGTGGGGCAGTGCCTGCCATCCTGCTGTCCTGCCATCCTGCCATCCTGCTGTCCTGCCATCCTGCCATCCTGCTGTCCTGCTCTCCTGTTCTCCTGCCGTCCTGTCTCTGACCTGAGCCATGGGGGCATACCATTCAGGCTGGGTAAAACAGCATGGCAAGTATAGCCCAGGCTTTAGCAGACCCCTGGATGTAGCGGGCTGGTCGCTTTATTCAGTCTTGTGACGGGAAAAACCCAAGCAGTAGGCAGAAGGAGAAACTAAAATTAAGTTAATTAGCCAAAAGATTCTTCTCCACAAAAAAAAACCCAGGACATTAGTCATATCCACACTGTTTTTCACTCTCTCTATAGTAATATACTTCTTATGTATCTTAAAAACAAGTAGTGTTACCAGGTCAATGTATTGTTTATTATCTTCTATACATAACCTTGCTTCTATGTTCAGCCTTGCTATTGAATTAACAGGGAAGCAGCAACAGTCACTGTTTTTGCTGGGAAGTGTGTAGATTCCCAATATTACAGCTCATCTTATATTTTAAATAATACAGAGAATAGGAAAAACATAAAGCCTACAAAAACCTAAGTATTGTTCCAAAATCCAATTACACTCAAATCAAAAGGAAATGAGATAACATCTGGGTCAGGTGAATTCATCCATAAGACTCGTTCACTCTGGTGTCAGGCCTTTCCCAAAAATATACCAGATTAACTGAAGGTACATCTTAAAAGCAAAGATGAGGAAGAAAAGAAAGTGGGTAAAAGTGGTAGCAAATTAACAAAAAAGGGAAAGCTAGTAAGATCTTTTGCTTAACAGAGCCTTCCACAAGGCCACAGTTTGGTGCAAGAGAGACTGAGAGTACTTTTTTGTTGTTATTATTAATGTGGCTCATGGTTCAAAGATGAAACACTGGAAACATCTGTGCTCTGCCCTATTTAAATCACTTCAGGACAAATCCAGCCCTGTTGTAAGTGGGTGTAACCCTGTTCAGTTGCACCTGCTTACACTAAGGCGAAATTTGGCTCAGGTTGGATCCAAATTAACTCAACATTTGGAAATAAAAATGAGAAGCTTGGCATATTCCAGCATTTCATCTGGAATCTCATAATGCCTAAGATTAGTTTATCTAATAGATTTACAACTTTAAAAATATTTTATTCTGCTATCAACTCAGTCCAAAAATCTCCTTCTCCCTACTCCCTTCATCCTTCCTCCCTCCTCTCCCTCAGCGGGAGGATCAGTCCTGCCTTGGCTAGGGTTGGCCTGCTGCAGCCAGCGGGGAGCACAGCTAACAACAGCACATCCTTTTTGATCTCCAAAATGTTCCACAGGAGACAGATGGATTGTTCCTGTTGGTAAGGCTGGCCCTGCTGCTCTCATCTGTCAGCTTCTCCTCAGAGCAGGAGGATGTGAACATCGGAGGATGAGGGACGCTTCCTGCACTGGCACTGCCAAGGACCAGGCCAGCAACGTCTGGCATCACCAGGAAGGAGGAAGTCTGGTTTCCTCCCTTAATTACTAAAGAACTGGTACAGAGGCTTGTGTGGGGAGGAGACTCATTTCTCTTTTTAAAAAAAAAAATATTTTTGTAGCTTGGTACACCTACCACATTTCTTTAAGAGTCAAAAGGGACAAGTAGTTAAGCCTGAAAACCAGTAAGCATTTAAATGAGTATCTCTCAAAGAAATGAAAGCATGAGGAAATGTCAAAGATCCTCCACAGCAAACCCACCCATTCAGAAAAAGCCTGAGTAAATAGATAGCCTGTGCAGTGTGTTGGGAAAGTCAACAAACTAGGGCTCTTTCACATGAAGAGGGAAGTGAATCCCTGAATCAAGGATTCTCTCCTGAGGAGACCCTGCCCACAACTCTGGGAAGCACAGTTACAGCCTGTTAATGCAATTTCTTGCTTAGCCTTCCAGAAAGAGTAGTCCAAGAAAGCAACCTGGAGTCTAAAAAAATCTGGCTCAACAGAGCAGAGTCACTGCTTGGAAATGAGCTACAAGACAGATTAGTTGTTTTGTTTGAACACTGTTATATATGCATACCGTGCATATGATACCCCAGCCTTTCAGGGACAACCAAGTGAGCACACTGTCATGATCCAGCAAGAGCTGTAAAACCACCAGTAACATTTGCAAAATTGGTAGGTGGTAGGAAATGTTGCTTGGAGAAGAGAAGAAGCACATCTGGCTGAGAAGGTAGTGGTCTCTTGGATTAAGTACTCACAGAATCACAGCGTGGATGAGGCTGGGAGGGAGGTCACCTGGTCCAACCCCTCTGCTGAAGCAGGGCCACCCTTAGAGCAGGCTACCCAAGACTATGCCCAGATGGCTTTTGATATCTCCAAGGTGGAGACAACCTCTCTGGGCAACCTGTGCCAACGCTTAGTCAATACTGCCCTGGCAGAACCTCATAGGCCAGCATCTCTCCATCTTTCAATCACAGGATTACCATTTCAGCCCTGTCTTAGCCTGGCAAGGGAATGAGCTGCTGCCCTGCCTGCTGGTGCCACTACAGGGCACACTGTGCCATTGCTTTCTTTTTCAGCTTCATATTCACATGAATATGCAGGTTATATCCATCCAGAACACAGCACAAACCACAAAACTGAAAAATAAGTAATCCAGATTTTCTCCAAGTAGAAATAAAGCAGCAACTCAAATGGAGCTTTATCTGGCTTTCATTAATAGACACGATTCTGTCACCTCAGGCTTCAGAGCAGCATCTCCTGATGTTTGGGAAACGGCATTCCCTCCACAACTTTATCTCTTACAGGAGGAAAAACAAGTGCATACTACAGCAACACTCCTTATCTACCCCAAATATCCAGCCAAATACGAGTTGGTCAAATGATCTACCTTGTCTTTGCTTCTATGCTGCTTTTGTCACTCTGTTTTTTTACAAAGACTGTTTTAGGAAGCCTTTTTCATTGAGCTGAAGACAGAGGCTTGTTGATAATATTGTCTGTGTCAGGGTAAGACTGAATACATTATTTCTAAAGCGATGAAACTTGGCTTTTCTGAAGGAAACTGTCAACAGTTGCCATGAAAGTTGTTTGAAAAAAATTACTATTTGCCTAGAACAATTTCATGGGCAATGAAGAACCTGCTTTCAAACCACAAATAACAATCATATCACCTTCCAGTTTCTTCTTGAGTTTTCCTACTTAAAGTACACTGGATTATTTCCTAGCAGCATGCATATAAGAGAGCTTTGGTCAACAACGAGCTAAAGAAGAGTACAAGGAAACAGAGGACTACACTATCCAGATAAGGGCAGCAAGAACCAAGAAATCTTATTCTAAAGCAGATGTAAGTTCCTGTTTGGTGAAAATCAGCAGGAATTTTGCCATTCACTTCAAACTGCTATGGTCTGATTCATAAAAGTTTTAATCTAAACACAAAAAATGTAGCACTGACACTTTGGACACCAAGGAGAACAAGATCAATTGGTGGTTCAGCAGAAAAGAGATATTACATCTTTTTTGGCTCTGTTTGGGATCTTTTGGACATTAGAACTTTTATAAGTATACTTACTGTTTTATTTTATGCAGGAAACAAGCTAGTTTTTCTGCATTAAGGAGGGATGAAAAGTCAAGTCCATTGTGGCGTGCCTTGGATGGAAGACTAGCAACTATCAGAAAAAAAAAAACCCAACCAACAACATAATCAGATTGTTAATTCTACTATAATTCATATCTGGGAGCTAACTCCTGGCATCAAGAAATTGAGAGGTACGTCTTATTATCAATGATTGCAGTATCTCTGACTTTTCTCCTTATCACACAGACTGGTAGCAAGGTCCAGCCAGTGTAACTTGTAACAGTGATGACGTGTGTCACACTTCTTTACTGAGATGTAAAAATCTAGAAAAGATTTTGTTCATCTAGGCTTCTGATGGCATTTGTGTTGGTCATGTCATCTAACTTGAGTTTTGTGGGTTTTTAATATTTTACCAAGATGTGAAATAGAGCCACCAAGTTTCTCCTGTCATTGGAGTCTGGGTTGCATTGAAATCACATATTTCCAAGTCTGGAATTTACCCAGAAAGCAGGAATATTTTTGTCTTTCCTGCAGATGTCTCTGGGACAAGCCTATCAACCTCTACAGTTGCTTGTGATTCCACGTGCTTGTAAAAACAAGCAATTCTCATAGCTGCCCGTGGTAGTTACTTGCTTTGTTTTGACTTGCTCTATCACTTATTTTCTTTTCTCTGCCAGTCAGAGAAAAAGAAAATTGCTGATAAACAATACTACTGAGTGATATAAAGTATTCCGATTGTGAATGAAAGAAGCTGGCAGGGAGGGGGAAATAACAGAAGGTAATTTTATCATATCTCTTTGACCTGTAACAATAATAAATGTGAAGTCTGTATGGTCTTGGGTGATGTTTTTATATACGTATCATATTTTAGATTGGTTTGGGAGAGAAACACATAAAATTGATTGACTGGTGATGTGGCAGTAATTATGCAAATAGAGAAACTTGACCATAAAACACTTTAAAGGGAAGAAGGTAGCTCAGTAACAAGTAAGCATAAAAAATGTGGTTATTGTATCTGTCCTAATGCCCTGACATCTCTCCTCCCAAAGCATGAAAGGAATGGATATTGTGTAACAAAATTAAAACTTTATAAAACTTCAGATGAAGGTCATAAATAACTTGTCCTTATAAAAATCATGTATTTAATTGTTGACGGTGTCTTTCTTAAAATTTTGTTCTGTCTTGGGCAAAGTTCAGTTTTACAAGACCAACCTTGTGCAGCAAACACACCTTTGCTCTGCTGCTTTACTGCAGCGTTAATGGTTCGTTTGCCTTTGGGGGCAGGGGAAGGTTAGCGCTGCTGTTCTAGCTTTTACCTAATGCTGCTCAAATAAGAACCATGAGGTAATATTAGTTCATTGAATCATTCCATGAATTATTCTCAGTTGCTGTGATAGCAAGTAACAGCAGAATGTCCCCGCGCTGCCCGCTCCACAGTCCTTGTATTTTTGCAGCTGCATGAATCATAAGTGATGCAAAATGGTGGATGCTTGAGAAGGGGAAATGGAAAGGAATGAAGCACATTTTCATCCTGATCCCAAATGAAGCCTGAATAGAAGTGCTGTCTGTTCATTATTTTTTTTCTTGCCACTTGCTTTCTTGTGTCCAAGAGGTTTTGACCCTATGTCACCATGACCCCAGACAAACTCAACCCCAGACTGCAGTGCATGCACCAAATCCCCATAGCCCTTATAGCCTTCCTCAGTGTGTGCTTGTGGCATTCCCCTTGGGGAGGAAGGTTTAGCCAGCACCCACCTCTCCAGCATGTCCCTGGCAGTTCCATACTGATACCCACAAACGGTTACTCCATTTCTATGGGCTTCCTACATTTGTATCTGCCCCAGTCCTACAGGTCCGGCAGCTGGTCAGAGCCTGAGACATCTCTACCCTTTAGTAAAGAGCCTGGACCATCTCTGAGTGGAAACCAGGGGATGGTCAGAGGTGGAAAAACCCTAATCTGAGCAGAGATTCAGCTTTGATTTGGCCTAGATTTGGGATCTGGGTGAATAACTCTCCAATACCTGGGAAATCAGAGATGTTTGTCCAGAGAGAGACATGCCATTAATTTTAGCAAAGCAGAAATTGCCCACAAAGACAGACTGGTGAGCAGTAAGCTAAGAAGGAGACCTACAATGATGACACACAACAGAGAGGCCGGAGAGTATCTCCCAATACACCCTTCTACAAGCCAAGACCATAATCATGCTAGAAATGGTCATGATCATATAGTCCAATAGTCAACATGAAATCAACAGATGTTGTTTTCTCCCATGTAGAGAAACAGTGGTTTTCATACTGTATGACAAGATCAATAGGTCATCAAGCAGGAAACACCATGTCATGACATGTGAAGGTTTACCTGCTCCAGGAAACCAGGAGCTCCTGCCCTGTACAGCTTTCATGGTGACTGTATATAAACAAATTTTTTTTTCTTATTTGGTTATTGTGCAGGTTTCTGGAGCCCTTGTCAGGCTCAAAGTCACACAGACAGATAGACAGCCACAAAGGTAACAACTTCCAGTAAAGACAGTAGTGTAGTGTTACCAGGTGAGATGAACAGGACTTGGTAAGGCCACGCTTTTTAGCTCTAATGCTGTATTTGCACTTAGTCCAGTGCCCAACTGGACTAACACAGAATTAGCTAGAGATAGGAAAGATGTATTTATTTTCTGACACCAACAACCAGTATACCCAGGGGATAGTCCTTCAACACAGGACACATCAGACACCAAAGAAAAGGCAACATTTCAGCCCATGTCCTTCAGCTAGTCCAAACACACAAGCATAATTCCTGCTGGGGTCATTTAGCACTTAAAGGTAGCTAGTGGGCAAGTGAGAAAAAAATGTCCATCTCTGATTTAAAAGCAATGGTTGAACCAGGCACAGCAGAAACAATAGGCTGTTTCCCATATGTTTATTTTACTGAAATATATGGGTTTGTGACAATCAAAGGCAGATGTTCATTAACAGGCAGAGGTGCAGGTAAGTTTCCAAGGCATAAAGCATGAGGAGGGCAAAGAGGCAAAACATTCAGTCTTCTGCCTTTCTCAGCCCAGCCCCTTAAATCAGTTTTCAACAATACTTTTTGATTTTCATGTTTTTAAGTAACAGCTATGGACATGCTGCTCCTGCTAGCCTTGTAGAACAAATACTTTGGAGATCATTTTGATTCCTATTTCAGGATATTTCCCCTTTGTTTGCCTTAAACTTGATCTGGGATTCAAAACTAGATTTGAAATCTGATGTCTGAAGATGTTCAAAGCCAAGAGATTTCTTTTATAAACCTACTGCAACATTCAGTCTGAAGCCGAGTTCCTTCAGAGCCTGTGTGTGCTCAGATCCCATGTTTGGTACACAGGGATCCCTGTGGACATGTTACTCCTTATATAGCTCTTATGTGTCTCCTAACTGTTTGAAACTCCCTTGCTGAAGGTGAATGATGTTGCACCAGACAGGGGCAACCTTATTTCAAGCAGGAACTGTCATCAGAATCAGTGCAAGGTCAGCTGCTCTGGTTGTTCCTTTCAGGAAACTACTCCTCCTACAGACACCCTTACACTAAACAAACCCCCTTAAGTACATGCACTGCGGCATTCTTCCATTTGCTGGCGTCATAAAGACTGCCAAAAAATGCCATGGCAGCAAATGTTAGCAGACTGCCAGATCAAATCAAGCTCCATTCTCCCTTGTACAAGGACAACTCCAAGATAACTTAGCAGTTGGCTGAGTTTCTCTTTCCAAACAATGCGGCAGAGTATCAGCAAAAGAAAGTCTCAGGCGTGTTTCTGCCAGAGAAACTGAGTAATGGGACCTGTAACTGGATTCAGCACACCGGAAAAATAATTATTTTTATTAGCCAACCCTTAGCATACCTATAAGATCATGAGTTTTAATTTTTGTCTACAAGAGCGTATGAACCACATTTCCAATCCAAACTGAGTTCTACATGTTGTAGATCAGTCACTTGAGTGCTTTAAAAATTAAAAACAGACAAAAGAGACAGGGTGGACTAGTGAAAATTCCCAAAATGGCACTCTGCATTCCCATTCCTTCATCAAAAATCCTAAGACACCTCTATCCACCCACCCATGTGGTTCATGCTCCCAGAACACATGTGGTCTCAGGCCGAGGCAGTTGGTTGCCCACTGGACTATGTGGCCTGTGAGTTATCCTCAGTGGAAATGCTCATGAACCCACCTTGAAGAACACCTTTGAAGGGGAGAGGACCCAGCTCCTCAGCTGCTGCATTTCAGGAATAATGGTCACAGTAGCAGAATCCTCATCCTAACTCCTGCAAAAACCTTCCAGCTATGCAATTATACAACATATGATACCTCTGACATAAAAGGTAGTAATATTGGCTATCTGAAGTGGCAATGACTAATTAGAGGCCCAAGGCTGAGTCCTGGTTCTCATCAGCAAAGCCTCATGAGTCCCTGTTACCCTGAGAGGGAGATGGCAGAATGGAGCTTAAGAACAGCCAGGAGATGGACTCCAGGGATGACGATGGGCCAAGGAGCTCCTCAGTGTCCGTACATATGGTGCAGACAAGCAAGGTCAGGAAGCAATGGGCATGTAGGTTGTTTTTCCACATCTGGCAGAGACCTCAAGGCCATATGAGTGGTAAGTAGGCCTATTGTCCACATCCACAAGGGATGAAGGAGATGGAGTCTGAGCTGCAGCGAGGTCTCTGCTTCCCTGGGTCTACTCTGCTTCCATTGCCTAATCCGTGTGCTGCAGACCATGGGATGGGGATAACAAAGTTAAAACAGGTATTTGACACCACAAACCTTATTTTTTCACTGTGTTATGAAAAGTCACATAGGGCAGTCTTTATTTCCCAGGCTCAGCATCCAGAGCAAACACTCTGCTGTAATCTTTAGCAAATACATTTTTGCTTGCACAATAAATCTGTTCAGAAATCACACATTTCCATTCAAACTAGTCACTAAAGAGTCACGTGTTGGGGCCTATCTCTGCTTTGTGCTGACACTGCATAGGCAGAGAATCACGTGCCTTCATGAAAAAATATCACCAGTCTTAAGGCAGGACTTGGCTCAGGGTCATATAAAACTCATCTACATTTCATACCATGTTTCCTCTTTTTTCTTCACCAACCAGTCTTGAAATATATCACTTCCATGGAAGCAGATCGAAACACACACCACAAATACACACCAAGTATCTATGCTGGGAAGTAAAATGGGCCAGGCAACAGTCCAAGGAGGGGTACTGCAAAGTGTAGCCTAGGACCCTCCAGCTAAGCTCTCTTACCCTCCAAAGCAGGGGTGCAGCAACCCAAACTGGGAGCAGTCCCTGGCCCAGCTGCTGTTCTCTAACCCTGAACAACAGCTGGGTAAGTGCTAGGTGGTCTCGATTAAAACCATGCTAAGAAGTCACCAATATGAGCTGCCACATGCCATTGCCCATGTCCTGGCTGCAACACTGCCTGGGACCTGGAGGATATTCAGTAAATGCCTTCTCTATGAATGACTCCTATGATATATCAGGAAAACTACAGAGGCTTTCTCATCCCTCTTGATCCATAAAATGTGGATAATAAGCCCCATCATATATCTCAGCGTTGGAGGGAGGACAGAGCATTTTCCAAGTTGGATAGTAATGGTAAAGCATGGGAGTACCCTGGCTGTACAACTGGGTTTATCCCATTGTGTTTGATAATTTTCATTTGAACAAAGAGTAAATACTCATTTAAGTGGGTCTGATTCATAATCAGAACAGAATTTTTGCTGCTGCTTTAACTTACAAATGAAGCCAGTCAACTGCATTGAAAACAGGCATATTTGAGATAGACAGGAATGCATGCCTTTAAAATATATAGTCAAAAATATTTTGCCATATTCTGAAATGAAGTGTTTTGCATTTTATTTCCTGTTGGTATAGATCTTTTTTCTTTTTCCATTTGTCTGAATGAAAGATGATTATCCATTCTGTTTTTATGCCCTACTTATTGCTGTTATCTGGAATGATACCACTACCTGAACTTCAGTAAAGAGAGACTACCACTTCCTTATATTAAGGAATCTAATAAATGGGATGGAAAAAAAAAAATCAGGAAGTGGTTTTATTCAGTGCTGTGGATTTAAAGATTTTTCTAATCCCTCAATTGTCCAGAAACACACAGGAGACAGCCCTGTCACTGGGAAGAAACCAAACAAAATCTACAGGATGAAACAGAGGGAGAGAGGGAGAAAAAGAGAAAGATAAAAAGAGGGAAGGAGAGGAAGAAGGAAGGAGGGAAAGGAAGCAAGAAGAAGGAACCACCAGGTGATGGCTGATGTTCCCCTGCTCATTCATGCACTCACACGCCACTACAGCATTTACAAACCCGCAACTCTGCTGGATGCAAAGCACCCCTGATTTTCAGACTTCAGTGCTGAAGATCCGCCAAATTTTGCAGCCCATATGTAGAGCTGCACAGAAATAATATGCTTGAAATGCACAGTTTAGCTACAGTTCTTCTGAACTGCCTGGCCTTGACCTTATACATACAGTAGATATTTATTTTAAACCTGAAAGGTGCATACCATCTATGTTGCCCAGACAGGGGCTGTATTTCCACCTTCAGGGAAGGTGTAGTGTGGGGGAAGCGTGGTTGTTCACTACCCCTAGCAGAGCTTTAGCTCTGGGTGATGTAGGTTACACACATGTAGGCTCTCCTTTGAAACTCATCTATGCAACCATTCTGTGAAAAAGCTTCTGCACAGCAGCAAGGCATTTGCAAAGGCTCATGTATGAAAGACTTTCAAACATATATACTTCATGGTCATGGGAAGCTATAAATGCAAGACTATATGCTGGGGTTCACAAAAATGCAGTGATGCTGGTAGATGGAGAACGCTCGACACCAGGTGAGGGTCAGCTGTAAAATATCCGGTTTTCCATGTGGAAGAGTTAACTGGAAAGACAGTTAAAGAACAATATTCCGTGACATCAGTGGTGTTTATGACACACCCTTTAATTACGCTTACCAGTAAATCAGTGTGTGCACTTCAGTACTGCAGAGTAGGGCATACTTCAAAGAAAATAATAGCTCTGTTGATTAGCTAATGAATATATTATCAGAAAACCCAAGGAGCCTTTTCACTATTGCTCACTTTAATAATAATGCTAATTTAAAACATACTGCATGCTTCAGGTCCACTGCTCAACTTCTGAAACAATGAAACTCTCACATTCATTCTTTCAGTTATCTGCTCTGTATTTATTAATAGAAGGATGCTGTCCTGGCAACATATTTAGTTCATAGAGTCATAATGGTACATGCAGAACAGAGCAGTGAATCTAATCTTATCTCTGGTTGGAAAATGAACCCACCCTTCTCCATCAGGCCAGGAAAGTCCTCTCCAAGCTCACTCTCCAAGCTGGCTGGCTGAGACACAGCCTTGGCATTCACATATTAGAAATACATACCAAAAATACAGTGTTGGTGGCTTCCCCTTTCTGCCATTCACCTGCTGAAGAGTCTGAAGACAGCACAGCTAATGAGGTCAGATGATTAAGAGAGTTCAAAGTCACTACTGTCTCTCCCCAATGCTTTTACCTTGTCTGCTTCCATAGTGAAGTCCCCTTTCTGCTCAGAGTGATTTTGCCTAAAAGGTCTATTTAATCTGGACTCTTTTACCCCTACACATCTCCAAACTCACACAGTCTTTATGGGACAGGTTCTGCCCTTCTGGAGGGCTCTCTCTTGGGGGAAGCTGTCTTCAGGACAGCATGCAGCCACAGGGTTTGTGGGTGCCTGTAAGTATTCTCTGATGCAAGCAGGGCAAGTGCAGATCATGCCAAAATTACTTCAAAATTGTTGCAACGAGGAGTTTGGCAAATTATAAAGTCCCCTTAGCTCCATCAGAGTTTGCCATCAGAAATTAAGTTTGCCATCAGAAAATGTACAATGCAAGATATAACCAAAAATTCTAGAGAATTTTCCGAAGTAAAAAGCTTCTGCAAAATATTTGTATTCCTGACAAAGGAGGCTGGTTGTGGTGAAATTATTTTTTTTTTAAACTAGATATTTTCATCTCATTAAATGAGAACAAAAATTGGAATCTCTTCAAAAACCTTCACTGAAAAGACTTGATGTTCTAATCACACTACAGCTTCTAGTTCATCCTGCTTTTCTCTTGTGCTACAGTTGTCCTTAATCTTGCCTTCTCCCTAAAAAGATAAATTCCCACTGCCTGCTGTTGCAATACCTTTTAGTAGTGGGGTTCTATCTGAGCGTGACTACCTTGCTTCCCTCCCACCCCTGCTGAGTAGGTAGCACACACTCATTTTTTTTAACCACAGGGAGCATTTATTCTCCTTTAAACAGGCCATTTTTGCTCAAGACAGAATTTCTGGGCCCAAGTGCAAGCTGTCTCAGCAGCATCCCAGGTGGGCATTGCTCTCTCACACCACCACTTAGGTGGTGGAGGTGGGAACATGGCACCTGATGACCCAAGGACAAGGGACTGACGTGCCCTCCTCAGATACAGGTGGTAGCCTGGGCTTTTGATGGTCTGGACTGCCTGCTAGCTCTGGCACATGGCAAGACTCTGACCCACAGACTGCTCTGCCCAAGCTGTCTGGGAAAGCTAGCTGAAGCATGTCCTGAATTCCTCTGCCTTTTATGAGGCTCCTCCCTATGGTTGGGGCTTGATCTAGGTGTCTGCCTTAGGTAGTCTCATTAATTATAAAGGTGTCAAACACATACTCCTTGCCTTTGTAGCTAACACAGCTTTTACATCGGACCAGACAGCTTGCTGCTTCCCACGTGCTGGCCTGGTTTATCTGGCCATAATTTAGAGCTAGGCTCATCTCTTTAAAAGGTCCTTATCAATCAGAGTTCACCTCTGAGCTGTGAGGAGTTTCACCCCTGACTGCAAGGGGAGCAAAAGCAGGGCTGGGGCTGGGAGAGAGATGGAAGATCTCGGTGTAAATCTGCAGGGAGAGGGGCAAGGTTAACATTTCTCAGCACCATGTATGGCTGAAGCTTCAGAGTTAACGTTTCACTCCCATAGGTTTCCCCATCAATGGAGTACATTAAATCATGAGTGAAGCATCCTGACCACCTTTTAGATTGCCTGGAACAGGGAAAACAGAGTGTACATCAATATTGTAGTACCTCAGTAAATTACAGGTGTGAAATACAAGTTTCTTTCAGCTTTTCCCTGAGTTTTTGGTACGTGGCTCATTTCAAAAGTGCTAATCATTTGCTTTAGATAAGAAAGGGTTTTGCAGTGTGACAGATTTGACCCTGTAGCACAACCCCAAAGCAAGGAGCCCAGCCCACACTCCTAGCTACTTGCACAAGAGAAAGCTGTACGCACCACTAAAGGCAGCGATATCAGGACTGGTTTACACTGGAGAAGGGGTATGGCACGTGGCTGCCAGTGCCTCTCCATGTCTTCTCTGATGAACTCAGCTTCAGAGGAATAGTAAGATATTGGTGTCTTGTTTACAAAGCCCAAGTCTGCTGGGATCTGTGCTTGAAGTTTCTTACTTTTGCTGAAAACTGATCATGGAGACTTAGAAAGACAAGTTGTTTTTCCTGAATTTCCTGCTTATACAAAGCTTTCATTTAGTCCCAGAAATTTTATCACTACTATGAGTAAAGCATAAGACTTGGTAATAAAGCAGGAGCTCTAACTTTAAAGACATCACTGGCCTCCTTCTGCATAGTGCACAGGTAATCCTAACAATACTTTGGAGAAGTTGCCTTTTTAAATTTTCTGAGAGTCACTAAATTGTACTGTACAGAGCATTTCTCCATGCCTGTTCTGAGTGTAGCCACAGTGCTTTTAAAAGCCTTGAAGGAATCACTTGGTGGTTGCAATGAAGAATAAACATTTTGTTGGTTCAACTTTTAAGCAACATTTTTTTTCCTATTGGATAAAACAGTAATGTTAGTTTTCAGTCTTCAGGTTCTCACCTTAATCTGAAGGCAAGTCAAAGTTACTGGAAACTACAGGACAGTATCTTGTTATAAGGAAGGGAGTATTGCTGTCTTTGGGAGCCTGTTCCAGGCTAAAATGTTCCTAATAGTTTAAAATTAAATTAAAATAATTTAACTTTGTGACATGCATAATTTATTCTGTTAAGAACAGAGGGTATGGCTCATTTCTTGTCCGAACCATGGAAACCCTAGGACGTACCCCTGCCCTGGTGCGCCCAGTGCTGGGGCAACTGGGTCTGCCCAGACCTCACAGGTGCTGCTCTTAATCTGGAGATGGCCTGTCATCCCAGCATTTATTTTTTCAATAAACTTTGATTCAGGCAAAACAGAACAGTTATAAACTACTGTGGGTTATGGTAGAAGAAGGTAAGCAGAGTAAAAGATTTAATTTTTAAAACTATAGGCACATCCACACACACGTGGTAAGCAAGGCACAAAAAGCATCACTATTTTTTTAAGTCTTATTTATTCCAATGAGAAGAACAAGTAGGATTTGAATCAAATTTGGGGTTTGGTGCACTACAGAAACCTACCATTGCCCTCCCTCTTTTTAAATCACCGTATTTGTAAAATGCTCCACACTCCTCTGTTTATTCTTCAGGCTGTGGTCTTCATGGCATCAAAAGGTCACAGACCGAAGGCCCGTAGACCACGATCTTCAGAGGTTTCCTTCCTGCTTCTCCAAGAAGCTGCTTACCAGGCTCTGCCTGTGTGCCATGCTGTAAGAGGTGACAGATTTTCAAGTTTTTTTGTTAAATTTTGAAACATGACCTTTTCTTCTGTGGAACTCAGGATGTATGTAACAGGAAACAATAAAGATGCAGCACAGTTTTAGAGAGGAAGTAGGACATTTTAGGTAGGCCAAAAATAATTACTTATGCTGAAACTGGGTCAAAACACCACAGTGTTTACCACAGCTCTCAGGAAGAGTGCCATGGGGTTTTTAATAACGACAAAAATTCAAGATCTCAGCATTGGGTCTCATCCCAAAAAGTAATACGGTTTCAGAACAAATGGAAACTAATCCGGTCTATAAATCATGATGCAGCAGATGTAACCCGCTCAGTCCTGAATCGAGTCACTTTTGGTTGGCTAAAGCTGATCTTCTAGCCAGCTTTGCAGCAAAGGCATCAAGAGATTGAGCATTTGTCTTTGTCCCCTGCTGTCGCTCCCGTCGCTAACTATGTTCATTGTTTCAGCCAAAGCTAATTTATCTTTTGAATTAATCTGGTTTCACGATCTGGCCACTAGATCTTGTTACATCTTTCTCTGCAAGGTCAAAAGCCTGTTCGCACCTACTGTTTTCTCGCCATGAAGGGACTTACTACACCAATCACCTTTTAGGCTTCCTTTGGATACTCTAAGCAGACTGTGGTCTTTACATTTGTCAAGGCCAGGTGTTTTGCCTAGTCCTTAAGTAATTTCTATGGTTCTTTTCCATCCCCAATTTTTCAAGATCCTTTTCAAATGTAGATGCCAGGTCTGGATGCAGCATCCCAAAACAAAATTACCTCCCTACTCCTACCCAGTATTTTCCTGTTTACTTGTTCGAGGAGTGTATTACGCGTTTTTGGTTACTACGTTGCTCTGGGTACTCTTGTTTGACTATGTGTCCACCCAGGCACCTAAATCCTACTTCCCTCTCCTATGTATTATACCAACTTTCATCAGATACCTTTAAGGAAAGATTAAGAAGTGATTCCAAAACATGTTTCAAACACGTAATGAAGATCTCAAGCCTTTTGCAACATGTGGAGCAGAAGGCACTTGAAACTGCTCCTCGAGCCCTCAGTTTCCTTCTTGCCGGCCCAC
This sequence comes from Caprimulgus europaeus, assembly GCA_907165065.1. The sequence goes on from OU015525.1 coordinate 50,290,263, forward strand.
TGCAATAACCCTTGCCCTATATTTTAATACTGAATTCCGTGTATTTGACACAACCCTGGAATGTCCAGTGTATACAGACTTGGGAACTGGAGGCTCTGTGAGGAATGAAGTTCAGGACAGCTGGATAAGGAAGATCTGGAGCTGTGAGCACACAGGAAGAGCTGAAGTCCATTTTGAGTTTCTGCAGCCTGTGCTCAGCTAAGGCTTGTGGTAGCAGAGACAGGGTGTCACCCCTAAATCCATTTTTCTCTTGGAAAGGAGCAGAAATTAGATTATTTTTATTTTATAAATAAAATTATATTTATTTTATTCTCTTTTTTTTTTTTTTTTTTTTTTTATAATTACCCAAGTCCTGTATGGCAAATAATACAAGGATGGCATGTGGCTCTGTCTAGCTTTGCAGCAAGAAAACAAATCAGCTGCTGTGGCTCTCCACACCCAGGTCCTTGGCCTCTGATCATCCACATGTAATGAAGCCACCTGTCGGACAGATGTCACTTACTCCCTTTGGGCAGTCTGTCCCAGGCTGGTTCTCTCTGCTTTCCCTGGATCATCAACCCAAGCCCAGAAGCTGTTGCACCCTCATGTACCTCCACAGCACTCATACCACACCAGTATATGCTCTCAAACCCATGCTGAAAAATACCACTCTGGACCATGGTAGGAATCTCAACTTATTTCAAGCACTTTGAAGAAAAAATGCGCTTATGGGTAACAGAAATACTACTAAGACAAAACCTGGGACCTAGGGAAGACTGGAGGCAGGATGACACATGTAGCCAGGAGCAGTCTGCTCTTGAGGAGCCACCCAAGCAAATGTGAGCCTTCTAGTATTGCTTGGTGTGGGAGTCTAAAACAGATGCCTTAAGTCACTGGCTATTTAATTTTGTCTGTTTCCAGAGAAAAGTTGCTAAGGTGACAAGTAACCATATGTGGGTTTTTTTCCCCCAAATGTCAACTCTGAAGAGACATGCTCTGGGGTCAATCTGACTTGTTCAGCCTCACTAGTAACTGAGACCCGTGGTCAAACTCTTTCTTTGTTCTTTCTCAACCCATCCCAGGGGTTGTCACTGCAGAGAAACAGCGATAAGTGAGGAAAGCATCTAGCCAGGCCGACCATCGGTATCAGTGCTATTCCTGATACATGAGCCAGAGCAAAGTCCAGCTCACACACTCAGAGCCACACTGGCTAAGCAAGACTGAAAGGCCATTTTTTTTTTTTTTTTTTTTTAAAGAAGAAACCTTTATTTTGTTGAGCAGTAGCAGCTCCAGCAGTCAGTACACTTGGAGAGCATTTTTTGTGAGTAGGGAGGTACTGTCCTTACAGTCTTTTTCTATATAAAATCATAACACAGGACCTGGCTTTGAGCTCCTCAGCATCTATATGGTAAGGCAACACGCTAATGTGCCCTTCCTGCCTCTTGCAGATGGACAAAAACCTGATTTAGACCTGTTTCTGGTCCAAGGAGGCAAAGTATTTCATTCTTGATGTTTTTACTGATAGGAAATAATGGGAAACACCTTCCCTACAAAATAGTAGGTTTTTTCCTTATACCACCTAAAAGAGCATTTTCAGCCTCAGATCCAAAAGGAGTCTTTTCACATAGGGCATTTTTTTAATGCATCCTGCAAGACTTATTATCTGCAGACCACCCTAAGCCAGACCCTGGGTTAAGGTGCTGCTGAGAAGGGAGCAGGGCCTCTCAGGAGCCCTCAAATTGTGCCCCATAGGGTTTCAAGGTAACAGGGCCTTCCACAGGCTGCCAGCAAGAGCGTCAGCAACCAGATGACTTTTCTGCTGAGTCAGCAGCCCCAAACTGGAACAAGCCGGTCTAAACCTCCCGTTTTGTGGCAACTGTGAGCTACTCTGACATGCCCCGCAGTGAGTTTTGTGCTAGGTTTTTTAGAAGTGGCACACCAAACTTCACCCTTGGCAAGAAAAAAGGAAAAAAAAGGATGCTGACCCCAGCTAAGGCTGAACACTCTTCAACACCACGTAGCAACAGCTTTTTTACCCATTTAAGTGTCAACACTGGAAAATCACAGGAAAGGGCATTTGAGCCAACAAATACTTCAAAAGGAGAGATATTCACCCTTTTCTTCACACGCTTTGCTTTTTAAACCCAATGTTTCCCTGCATGTCCCACTTTGTACTTGGAGAAGGCTTTACTTTGCAAACCATGAGATCCAAGACCATGTGGTCCCAAGGATAGCAGGGCTGGGGCACCTGGCCATGTCAGCCCCCAGGGAACCAAGGCATGAGGTGTCCCAGCACCAAGGCTGGAGTGATGGCCCCACCAGGAAGGTGGAGAGGTCCACACGCCTGGTTGTCTGGAGCAGCCCAAACCCCAGGTTAGCCTTGGCCTGACCTCTTTTTACTAGAAGCTGTTCCCCTCTGAGGGCTGTGCTGCAGCAGTCATCCCGCAATCCTCAACAGCACACTCGGGGTAAGGAGATGGCCTCGACTCTCTGGGTTGGAAAATCAAGGGGCAGATTCTCAGCTGGTGCAAATCAGCATAGCTTTACTGGAGGCCAAGGAGATATCCCAATTCATCCCAAATCAAAGTCTGGCTCAGAGAGGCAAAAAGATGCGTTGCAGCCACTCCCTGGTTTGACAGCAGTGCTGGGCACGGAGGTCAGGCATTCCAGCTTCCCAGTCCAACAGTACTGCCAGCATAGCTGGAAATCACATGCAGTGTTGTCTTCCTCTGATCAGCCAAGCAATGCAGAGGACCAGTCCTCAGAGCCAACAACAGGTTTTCCACTCCCCTCAGTAGCTAAAATTCTTAGCTCTGCTAAAATTCAGCAGCAGCGGCTTCAGTTTTTACCATCCTTCACCTTTGGCCACCGGAGGATGCCAGCAGGCACATGATGGCTCTGCCACCCAGTTGGCTTTATCCAGTTACATCTGCAGCAGGTCACAGGCAGATATTTGCACACACAGGGGACCTGGGTGAGACCCTTTAGCTATGGTGTGAAAACCAAGCAAAACCATGACAGTCTCCACAAGGCAGGGGATCAGTTCCCCAGACTTTCCTCAGAAAAACCTCCCATGTGCCCTTGAGGGCCTTGTGTTGGTAGGAGCAGGGCCCTGGTTTTATGTATCATCAAAAGGCGTAGTGAGGGGAGCTGCAGAAAAGCCACACATGATGCAGACTTAGCTAGACAGAGCAGGCACTTCAGCGGGAGACCTTCCTTGCAGCCATCAGACACACTGCCCACATCAGGTATGTTTCCATAGCTTTTAATGTAGCTTAACAATTGCATTGGAAACAAAGGAGAAGGCACAGTGTACAGGAAAAAAAAAAAAAAAAAGATACCCTTTTATTTGTAAAGCTCTGATGACACAACTTTCCAAATTACATCCCACTTAAAAACCAATGGAAACCAACCTAACTATGCATCAGTCCCACTATACAGATTGCATCCTACATTTTCAAGATGCCTAAATATCTTATGGAGTATTTACATATGTTAGGTAGTAAAGTTTCATTGTGATTTGTTTCTTTCCAGCACATACTTATTCAATGGCAAAAAAAAAAAAAGGGGGATGCATTTGCATTTTTGTACAACACTTCTGAGCAAACAGCTAGGGCAATTTTCCTGAGAGAAGGCTTGTTCTTCAAAACTCTTGCTATAACAACAGGAAATACAGAAAGTGGATGGGTTTTTGTTGCACTAAAAAGCCTAAGGATGCCTAGTTAAGTTTTTCTTTTAAATTATTTACGTACCATTAAGTTAAAATGTTTACATTCATTCATTCATATAAAAACCGTTGTTAAATCTTATGCAAATGATTTAACACTGATTGCTGCAACGCAAATTGCACTTCTTTAAAAAAATTATTGTATATATGGAAGAAAAATATCTGATTGCTACCCTGTTTACAAATTTCGACTGACTTTATACAGTTCAGCCAGAAAATATGAACTTTCATAAACCTCAGTCACAGTGTACTTTAAAAGTTATATCATAGTCTTGCAAGGTGAGTAAATATTTTAAATCAAAAAAAAAAACCAAACAACCCAAAATCTCCTTAACCAGATGGACCTTGTGAGACTTGTACCAAACGTTGTGATTTCTTCCAGGGGCATAGCTGGGCTCCGAAAAGCAGAGCAAGGCACATTGAAGATAGAAGGCACAGGAGGAGAGAACCGACGGCACAAAGACATCAAATGTTTGGTGCAAGACATCTGCATCAACTCAAGCAGTATGTGCTTCTGACGGTTGTTAAAAAGTATCTTGCTATCATCTTGTTGTCTCTAGCCACTAAAGGCTTTGGTACTCCCTCCCCGACACTGAAGGCTTCCACCAAATTCTTGAGGGAGAAGGTGAAGAGAGGGTGAAAACAGCTACACAATCAGAAAGGCAGCGTGGCTGGGTAAGTCAAGGATGTATTTCTGGAATCTATCAATAGGTTTAGGTTTCTCTCTTTCTCTTTTTTTTTTCTTTTTTTTTCTTTTTTTTTCTTTTTTTTTCTTTTTTTTTCTTTTTTTTCTTTTTTCAAGAGTGTAAGGCTGAATTAGCTATCCCCGGTGGGCATTTGCTTTCCCTATATTTTTCTTGCATAGATGAGGAACTGGATGCTTCGGCAGAGCCCCTCTCAGAGGCTGATAAACAACCTCTGCCACCAAGGCACAGAAACAATTTCAGAGGAATGGTCTTTGCCAGCACTCTTGCTGCCACCACGACTGCTCCACAGAAGAAACCGTGTGCGGACGTCTGGGGGCTGCCATGCAGCACTGGGATCCAGCTTCCCTCGCGCTGGGTCATGCCAGAGCCAGGGCACACCAGGGATCCTGTCTCACGGACGCCGTCACTTCGGCCGTGGAGGTCAGGCTGACTCCTGTGTACAGCCCGTCCTGACCGGAATACTTAAGGTTGCTGCTTTCAGGGCTGGTGCTCTCTCCTGGGCCAGACATCACTGACGAGCTCGCCTGGAGTCAGGGAAAGAGCAAAGAGAGATTTCATTGCCTGGGTGAGCTTTGCAGGCACCAGGGTGTGAGTGGGAGTGCGGCAGGCTTGGGCACAGCTGCTATCCCAGGATTTCTGTGGAAAGCCAGGGTTGCCCTCTGCTTGCCCCCATGCCTCAAAATCCTGAAACTGAAAAAATGTCTCAAGGTCAGCCCACTCATTCAGCCCCACTGATGGGACTGATCTCTGTGTTTAGAGATCAGCATGTGGTTATCTTCACAGCAAGGTGGTAAAGAAAGCATGTGATGTGCAAAAAAACCTGGAAATCTGACCATGATGAAGAAGGTAATGAGCGAGTGTCCCACTGCCCCCTACTGAAGGAACACAGATGCCAACACCAAAAATGTGATCTGGGAGTGGTGGCACCTATAGTTTTGCTTCCCAAGTAGGAGAAGCCTGACACATCCCAATTCTCCAACAGCAGATATGGAGCACCTCCTGGAAATCAGACTTCTTTGGGTCCCTCAGACCTTGATATGCCTAAAATCATTCCTCACCCTTCAAAACACTAGCCACAACCACTTCATCCCTGTAAGACTGGCCACTAAAGGACATGTTCTTTCATCTCAAGTGGAGAAACACCATGCCTTTGAACCAGGAGCCCTGTTGTTCCACCACATACATGCACAAGACAATGTGCAGGGGAGCCCTGGTAGGCATGAAGATGAACCTGTGAACCACACTGGAACCAGTCCATTTATTTTAACAGCAAAATTGAGAGTAACAAAGACAAAGAAATAATCATTTTTTCCATGAGGCTGAGCAGATGCACTAAAGAGGAAAAATCTCCACTGCCAGACAGAGAAGGGGCAACAATTTCACCTGATAAAGGAAATGTTTAAGAGCTGAGTTAATGCAAAATTAACTCTTGGATATGTCAACTTTAAAACCTTAATTTACTTGTTAATGGATAGTCTTCAGACAAGATTCCTGAAAAAGAAAAAAACAAAAACAAAAACCAACCTATCCTAAACTGTCACTGTAGAGGCTTCCTCCCTGCTGCTTAAGTGAAAAGTATACATATTTAATCATTTTACAAGAGCAGAGCTCTTGGCTCTCCTGGAGCCATGCCAAGCTAGCAATCCTGACATAGGAAAAGCAAGGCTTCGTTTCTTCAAAGGTAATTTCCAAACGGTGCTGTGCAGGGTTCTTCTTGCTGCGCTTAGCCCAGGGAAAACCTCACCTTCTGGAAGAGATACTCATTGCCAGCGGTCATTTTTTTCTGAAATAACCCCAACTCCCAATATTTTCTTTAGCTTTTATTGAAGTAGTTGATCGCCACTGTTCTTCCACCCAGTCATCAGCCAGGATCCCACTCCATCAGTTGCTACCCAGAAAGGTAGAGATGGAAGGAACAACTGCTTGTCCCCAAAAACCAGCCAAAACAGCTCTAATTGTCAGAAATACATTCTATCACTCTCTCAAATACACAGTTGCCAGTCAGTGACAACAAATCTCTGTATCCTCTCTCCCTGTGACCATGCTCAGAGAACTCAATGAGGCAGGTTTTACGCTGACTTTTCTGTCCAGTTGTGCATCAGCCTAGTTTTTCAAAAAGGCTTTTTTTTATTTCTAATGCATCAAATACATTCCTGTTAGCACAAAAGGCATCATTTTTAACAGCTTGAGTCTCCCCACAGTGGAAGAAGGGTTTAAACTGGAGCTGAGCAGTGTTTGCTCAACCTGAGCTAAAAATACTAGGACCTGTTTTGAAAGGTTCCCATTTGCCCATATTTGCTGCTGTTGTTCCGGTAGGCAAATATCTTATCGCTACCTGTTTTTTCCAGGCTTGGAAAGTGTAATTCACCCTTTTCCTGATTCAGCCCTACAAAGGTGGGGTGCAGGGACCTGCAGTTTCCATGCGGGGTTATCAGCCACCCCTCCCTCGGGCACCCCAGAAGGGAGGACACGGAGGCATGTTCTGTTTGAAGACTGCCCATCCCTGCCCAACCAAGGCCGGATACTGGCTCCATTAAGCCGGGGCGGGCTGGACCTAGGCAGGACCGCCAGGCCTGGAAACCCCACCCCGGTAATGTCATGACAAATCCAGGCAGCTCAGGCAGCTCCCAAAGTGAGACATGGAAAACAAACTTTAGCTCATGAAAAGGACGTGGCTGAATCACGGCTCTGCTCCCGAGCCTGCCTGCCTCTGCTCTTACTTCTCCAGTTCTAAGGGTTGAAAGTGACAGAGGCCACAGTTAGTTATTAGAGGACATTTGTCAGCTGGAATAAATAAGCTGAACAATGCTGCTGAAGTCAACCAGCTCTTCTAATTCACAACATCTGGCTCTATCAATAAAAAGGTAATGGATTTATTTTTATTGCTGAACTCTGATAATAGGATAGATGATCAACTGAAGCTCAGCTTCCCAAGGAAAAAAAAAGAATGAAGCCTGTTGGGAAGAGCCTGCCTCTCAAACAAACAGAGGAAATTCACATTTGTATCTGAAAAGGTGGCTTAAGGATCCCTTCTTTCTGCCCAAGCCAGCAGGAGCTGGTCATGGAGCAGCCTCCAGGTAGGTTGTCTGAATCAGAGGTGGCCTTTCTGTAGATCTACCCACCGTGCTCAGAGGGAGATCTCAGCCAGAACCACAGAGGGACTTGGACACCTACATCCTACTCAATCCTGCCAACAGCACCCTGGAGCCAAATTCACCCCTACTAAAGCTGGCCCAGACCAAAACCAGGCTGCACAAGCCTGTGCTGGCCAGAACTTGGAAAACAGCACTGCCATCTCTGGCTGAAGGACTCCTGCTTTCTTCTACCCACTTCTCCCAGCACTGTCTGCCCACCAAGGACAGTCAGGAGAGGGGAGATACAACCCCCAGCTTCCCCCCACACCTCTGCAGCTGAGAGGCAAAAGCTCCAGGCAAGTTTTGCTAACAGCTGGAGGGGGTGGCAAAGGGCCTCGATCTAAACCTTTGCTCTATCAGACAGACCTTTGCTCCATCCACTTCACAGGTCCAAAATGCTCCACAAATTTTGGACATTACACTAGGTTTGTAGTAAGCTGAGTCTCAGCTGATACCCTCTTCTGTTAGCATAGTTGAGTTTCACTACATTTAAATGATAACCATAGTCAGCTGAAACAGACTTGCAAAATATTCTTTCGTGTGTAACGTGTTGTGGCAAACTATGGTGGAGTTCTTAATTTCCCAGCCTCTTCCTCCCTGCAGGAACTGCTGTCCTCTCCAAGAGCACTTTCTGCCAATACTATCAATCCCTGGTTTCTGAAGAGCCAGTCTCGGCACTGCAAAACCACAGCTTTTTTTTTTTTTTAAATTAGTGACCCTCTTACTACAAAGTTGCCATTTCTTGATAGTCCAATTGATCCATTTGTTTATATTGCAGACATGTAAGTTTACGTGTCACCTAATCTCTCCTTTGTATTACAGCAACATAAATCCATGGTTAATACTTCATTAATTTTCTAAGGGAGGTAACTTGCAGAGTGGCTTGGGAAAGCTGATGACTCCACTGCTGTCGAGGGCTGTATGACTAATTGGCTTTATTGCTTTGGCAATAAAACAAAACCAAGCAAAATGTATGTGTCTGTATGCATATAGAAGTTTTGGGTAGAACCAAAAATACTTATTTTCCTTGGTTTTCCCTGCTGAAACAAAAAAGCTGGATTGCTTCATTCTGCTAGATACAAAATAAAATGCTCTCTTTCAGATAAGCGTACACAGAGCAAAAAAAATGAATGACTGAATGTATGAAACTGAGTGGGGAGAAGAAAACAGCATCCTTTTTTTGTCCAGTCTTCTGTAAAGACTAACACAAAAGAGGTAGGAGACCAAGAGAAGATTTAAAATTGAGTACCAGATCTCCCAGCATAATGCTCTGACTACCAGACTATTTGGTATTTTAGGTTGTCATGTTCCTCATGCCCCCTGTTGATCTTATTCCACCTGGTTTAGATAAATATTTACCCATACCAGGACTGAGGCACCGTGTTCCTGTTTTCCAGGTGAAAGTCCTAACAACCACAGTGGTGAGTCTCTCTCATGGAAACTCTGTCATGATGGCTGCGAAATTATTCTATACCAAATGAAATCTCACTATCGGATAGTCTGAAGGACCCTTGGCCATTTAGCTTGCCAATATCCAGGTAGCTAGGAGATGTTTTTAAAGAGGTCAAGTCTCTGGGTTCATCCAGTCTCTGGGAGATACTGTACGGAGGCTGCTTGCTTATTGCCTGCATGAATGTCCTAACAGTCTGCTGCCTATAAAGAAGTGAAGAACACCAGCTCTAACCATCTCAGGAACCCTCTTCTGAAAACAACAGAAAACAAATCCAGGAGAAGCTATTCAGACAATTCAGCCCAGGTTGCCAGGCATTTGGGGACAGTTAGAACTTCATTTTCCTACTAGCTCACAACCTCCCAAGACCATCAGTCAGCTCTCCCACTTTCCAGCCTACAACACTGAAAAGCCAGTTCTGAACCACTTCTCAAGGTGAACCTCCAAGATAAGTAAGCACTAGTTTTACCTGCAAGGCAACTGTCCTAAGTTATTCTATGGTGTGTGATTACAGTCCTTCTCAGAAAGCTCCAAACTAGAGTCAAAGGGCACAGTACTGTCTTCTGAAAGAAGAGTTCCCCTGGTGCTGCTGAGCCTTTACTGACATCAGCCCTGGCTCATGGAGCCTCCATGTCCTGCCATAAAAAGCAGATTTTACAGCAGTTTTCATACTGCCTTTTATCCTAATAAGGGAATAAAGTCCTTCTGGTAATCACACCAGTTGGAGCCCCTGCATGGAAATGCATGGGTGCGCGTTACAGATCGTGCCCTTCACTCAGCAAATTATTCTGTGCAGCTTTTCTCTGTGCAGTTTCAGCAGCATCAAAGGGAGAGGCAGGTATAGATGCAGATGCAGGCTGTCTGAAACCTTCAAATCTTCTTTTTATGGCGATGTAAAGCAACTTCATATATCATGCAGCTGGACCTTTTCCATATTAGTAACACAGGACACCCAGTACTTACACTGCTTAGGAAAACAGAAATAGGCCTAAATCCTAGATCCAGATGTGAATTTGGCAAACAGCCCCTTTACAATGGGACAACAAAGTATCTCTGATCCAAACACTTCTACATTTTGGGATGTCTGAAATCAACTTTGCACCCACAGCAATTCATTAATCATATCTTTTAAATGTTTAAACTTCAGCTAGAATGTAAAATCAACATTTCAGGTTCTTGCAAATTTGTCTCAAAATTGGCATCGTATAAGATTGCCTTCATGAAATGGATAGTCTCAAAGACATTTCCAAGAGTAATTGCTGTCCTTCTCTTTTTCTGCCCTCCCCTCTTTATTTTACTTTAAAAGAGATAAAGAAAGGTAGGGCAAAAAGTGAACATTACTGACACAAATGAATTCTGCTGAATTTCATTTCCATTAGATTTCTTCATAACTGGGAACTCTTTTGGCAGCCTCCCATAAAGAGCATAACAAATTGCTTTTGTACCAGTAGAGGAATTCATTTTCTCTGTTTCATTTAGCAACAACATTGCTGTGAATTTCAGACAACAGTTTCTAAAACGTCACTGGATTTCTCTGCCTAATGTCAATCTGGCATTTTTCCCTTCCTCAAAGAATAAGGGCTGAAGAAGTAAAAACAGAGGAAAACAAAAACAAGTTGCTATGCCAGTTGTGTAATGCACCCAGAATGCGCCAGGTTCACTCTTCCAGCAGGTGCCCATGTTTTGGTAACATCACCAGTGCCACTGGCAGCAATTTACACCCTTCTCATTACTATGACCAAGATTAGAGAGCCTGGATTCATCCGTCTGAGGGTTTTCTACCTCCTGACATGGCCTGGAGAAGTTTATTCTCCTTGTGCAAAGACATTGCCCGTTCTAAGAATAACTACAAACCTTCAGGCTATCGATGGGTCAACTCAAACCAAAAAAAAAAAAAATCAAGGAAAAAAGAAGTCTAGTGGAGTATCTTTGATTCGGCATGTGACCAGATTACAGGCTGCCTTGTTCTAAAATGCTGACATCCCTTCACTCCCAACAACTTCAATGGCCCTTACAAGCACTCAGCCCCTCCCATGGGATTTAGGCCCATAAGAAATTATTTCACTTCCTTCACAGCTAGCAGTCATGCTCTCGAACGATGACTGGTGCAAAGGGAGCCAGTGTTAACAGCCACAGCTTTCTACTTTCCACCTCCAGTCTCCCTCCTCCTCATCCTATTGAATTGCTGATGGCTGGGCAAAGACAGGAGCCCAAGGGAAGGATGTGACCATACCTATGACATGTCCTGACAACAGCTCCACTGTAAATCCTGTCCCCATTTACATACCTATGGGGCTGGGGTGCAGGGGTGGGACACCACTTCATGTGGGGTTGGGGGAGTGCCAGGAGGCCCGCGTGTCTGGTCACTGCTGCAACCTCCCTGCTTCGGTGTGTTTCACAGACTTTCTCCATCACTTCCTTTCATTTAAATTTTTCACAAGAGATAATTTGCAAGTGCTTTGCATATGCAGGGCACATCTGATCAAATGATGGCAGGGAAAAGGCTGTGCAGATGTTACCATGCTGCCTACTGGATACAAAGGGACAGATTTTCCTGGCCCTCGTGCAGGTATCCTCTCCCAGCCTGATCTACTACAGAAAAATCAGAGAGAACGGAAGTCCTGGCACTGGGGGATACAATGGTGTAATTAAGGGAAGCCCCAGGGTCCCTTAGAGTTGCTCTTAGTTGCTAACAGCTCCTGACCAGCCTTTTGGCTCACAAGCCATGACCCTACCCTGCTCCTCTCTGGTACCCACACAACTCCACCTGGCAAAATTATATTACAAATGGTCCTATTAAAATTATAACAAAAAGATTATTCATAATAGGTTTGATATGCTCTCCTTGGGAGAAGGGCTACAGAAAGGAAGGCAGGCTACAGCCAGCCAAGAAGGCAACCGCACAGGTGAAACAGGATTTCGTCCGTATGGCCTCTCCTTCCCCGAGCAGCACGCGGCTGCGCTGCCTCCAGCCTACACCACTGCCTCTGCCTCAGCTGGGACTGTGCCTCTAATTCTGTCCATTATATAAATCTCACAACATTCCTCAGGACTGGCAATCCTGCATAAGGCAATGTAAGGAAAATTTAAGAAAAATTTGGCTGCATATTTTTTTTTGCAAATATTAGGGGAGAAGCTAAAACAGTGCCTAGTAGTTCACTGGGGGGAGCCTGAAACCCTGTAACAGTTCACTTTTTGGTTAGTGAGGTTTTTTTATGTGATCTGTTTATTTTAATGGACTGACAGGGTTTTCTCATGTCAAAAACAAGCCTTTTTAGTAATATCCTTGTCTGGCAGCATCCAAACCTAAAACCCAGTGCCTCTGAAACTGGGTGGCCCTGTCAGTCCACGAACAATCGAATTTGCTAAAAATGTTTTTTTTCTTCCCCTTGTACAATGAAACTTTGTACATCAGGAATTAAACTATTGAAAGGAATTTGGATGTGGGAATGCCGAGACATATTGAAAAATAGTTATTATAAACAATGTCTTCTTTTTTATTAATAAAGGAGTAGAGAAAGCCACATTCGGAAAGCTCTTCAAAGAAATGATGTGGCAGATTAAAGGATACAGAAGGCCTGAGGAGTGACTGTGGATATGGATATATATATATAGCCAAGGGGTTAGAAATTAATCTACATTAGGCTTCACAACTTCACTGGTAGTATTTGTTATCACACATGCTGAGTGAAGAAAGGAAGTTTGAGATGGTTTGAGTACATGATGTAAAATAAGGATCAAAACTAAAACAGGGGATGATCAGCACTCCTCTGTTGCTCCTCTGGAGCTCAGTGCTGCCAGATGTTGAGCATCTGGCCCCCAAAGAACCCTCAGGGTGTACCAGTCATTTGAGATAACCCATAAAAATGCATATATATATATATATATATATATATATATATATAAAGAGCTTTTGGAAAACATGAGAGCATCAGTGCCTTGAATTATGAATTCTTATCAGATCATTTCAGAAAAAAAGGTGTACATGCACAATTGTTTCTTGAAAGGATCAATTGGGCATGATTTATTGCCTTTGCTCCAGAAGAAAACCTTTGAAATGGAAGAACCTGAACATTTCAAAACAAAATGTTTGGGGTTAAGCTGTGGTTAACTTAATCATAAAAATTATATAGATCTTAATTAAGAGGTTTGTAAAGTACTTCAGCTTGTCGTTCTGTTTACAGCTATATGTAATATCTTCCGAAAATCTTGTTCCAGTATCAGCTAACAAAACTGGAAAGTTTGTTTAGATTATTGTTCTGCTAGATAAGATAAAAGCTGAGATAACATTGCTCAGTGATCAGCCTGCTTACAGACACGGACACCAGCTTATGGCTTACCCCGGAGGCTGCAGTCTGTGTGCTGGGAGAAGTGGTTTTGCTACAGTCATCTGAGTTAGTAGAAGACGTGGATGTTGGAGTCATAGGAACTGCAGTAGTACTGTTACCTGAAAGATCGAGAACTGGTATTAAAAACAAATATTTTCCATCCAAGAGAAAAAAACTCTTGCAGGTCAACTGTCTTATCTTTTTATATTTACCAGAGCATGCCTTTGACTTATTTATGTTCTTGGGTTTTCGTTTCCTGGTCTGAATTCCTTCTTTTTTCATAGCAAGAGGTCGGGGAACCTGAAAAAATTAAATTTCCACATCGATCATAGAGTTCTATATATACTCTAATACCAAAAATCAAAATACACTACAAGATCAAACGGTAATGTTGAAAGTGCCTGTTGAAGTCAAGTATAGCAAATCCTTTTTTTCCTGTGTCACGACAGCGATTCAAAAAAACATTTGCATTTTATTTGGGCAAAGCAATGAATTGTTTCAAAGGGAACAATCTTTATCTTGAACTTTTTTCTTGATGTGGCCTAATCAGTTTTACCAACATCTCAGTCAGTCCATAAATAAACAACATGCTTTTAGGGAAATACAGCATCAGTTGGCCATAGTCATATGAAATTCAATTAGACAGGGTGTATTTGATCCCTGATTTCTTATTTCAGTCAGTCAGTTAGGACTTATCTCCAGTGGCTGATTCTGGAAAGCAAGAATGCATATGAGGGGAAAAAATGCTCTGCTTCTCGTGGACCAGCTATGCAAGCCAGATCATCGCCTGTAAGTGTCTTAGGACAGAAGCTTTAGGCCATAATCAGTTTAGCATTTGTTCTTATAAGCAGTTCTGCCTATGATACAGCTTTATAGTATCCAAATATATATCTGTAGGGAAAATGTACTCAAAAATCAGCTTTATGTTCTGTGTCATATGATAATCATTCTACAGAAAACATTGATTTAAAATATATTTTAAGAGAATGATAACACAAATCTGGGGAAAGACAATTCAGGCATATGCTTATTATTGTTATAATGTTTAAACCCACGATATAATTTACTTTTCCCTTGAGGACTAGACCAAGTCCCAACCATTCCTAATGCCCTCGCTCTTCAAACACTTGTGCTCGACTGTAACTTAATCCACAGGGGCATAACAGGCTCCAAGTCTCACCCAAAACATACTGCAGCACATTCAGGTTAAAGCTATTCTCTTCCTCTGTTGTTGCCTGGCAAAGGCTGGAATGACATTTAAATTTTTTCTGGCACAGTTATATCTGTCCGTGAAAAACTGTCTTATTAAAGGTCTAGGAAAGTTTTTTTTCCCCACTGAAGAGTTGGTTGAAATCCCGGTGGCAAAATGACCTCTGCCACTCAGCCAGAGGTGGGTTTTTTGGTACAAATCTGTCAGGAGAGCTACAATGGCAAACATATCACTTGTTAAAACCATATCTTGCTAAAATGGTATAACCATTCTCTAATGTCGGGCATTTTTTTTTGTCATTTTATCAATTTTTTGTTTAACTTGGCGGTCCAAGCTGTGAGCTGACACTATTAGCATCAACAGAAACATTTGCCCTGACTTGAGGAAGCCCAATGCCACTCCCCAAAGCCGTCGGGGCTCTTTCCCAAAGCAGCACCAGAGCTGGCAGGGAATCTCTGGTGGTGAAGTGGCCACTTACCCCATGGAGCTTCATGTAGAGGCCACAGGCATTGCAGACGGGCTCACCCTCCGCATTCCTGCGCCACAGGGTGGTGGTCGTGGTGTGGCAGTTGGCACAGGACAAGCCCAGCCGCCGGGACGAGGGCTAGAGGCAAGCGTAGGCAAACACGGGTGTAAACAGGCGGGCAGGAGCAAATGATTTATGTCTTTATGGTTTATAAAATGTACTTAAACACACAGTGGGGACAGTAGGAGGTTTTTTTATAACCATCTATCAGCGACATCCGAGAATTAAAACAAGATTGTCCTCGTTTCAGAGACTGGAAAACTGACGTTAAGCTACTGTGAGCCTCCAACTCCAGGCAGTTGCGGCAGAGGCAAAAATCGACATTTTGGGAGCTTCACAGCTGGGGACCTCTGTTCAGACCACAGAGCACTGGTTCTTCCTCCAGCAGGACAGCTAGGAAACAACTCTACTACAGCTCCATCCAGCTGAGGAGAAGGCACATCACTCCTGTGCTACCTCTCCAGCTGGTTCGACACTCTCTCTCCTGTGCAAAGAGGCAGCTCTGAACAAGCCTCCAATACTCCCAACTCATCCAAAAAATCAGATGCTTTAATCACCTTCCCTTGGTGGCACCACTGCTGGAGAAAACAAACTTTACCAGGCATCAAGGGGTAACACATACAACTGCAGCATCTTTATAAAAAGATCTTATCATCACTCATTTTATCTTTGCACAAAAAACAATGTGCCTCGGGAGGGTGTTTCACAGAACAGAGCTCCCCCTCAGCTGGTGGGTGACAACAAGGTCTCCACTGCACAGGCCATTTATGACTCTCTTCCGTGGAGTTTGGAGCCAAGATGAAGCAACCTTGTATCAGAAATAACCGTATAACCCGGAGCTTTATGGCTGCAGGCTGTATATCATAAGTGAAGGCAGTCCTCATAAACATGTGAAATGAAGGTGAATGGGTTATAAAAGTCCCTGTAACAAGTGATCTTTTTTACGTTCATCACAAGCAAAGAATTCCAGCTACATCATAAATCTAGCCTTTTTCAAAGTATCGCATTGTCAAAAAAATATAAAAAAATCTGTGCCTCGCTCTGTGTCTGGCAACTGAACGAGTTTACCTAGAGAAGTCAGTTTTAGAGGATTGCATTAATCTTATTCTGACTATAAAGCGCCCGTAACTGAAATTACTAACTTCAGGGTACAATGCCCTTCCTCTTGAATCATTTACTGTTGGGTTGTTAGACGTAACTCGGTCACCTTTGATACTGCAGAGCTGCGTGCCACTTGGGAAACCAATAAAAATGTTTTAAGAATGAAGAATATTCCAGAGTAATAACTGAGTTTCTTGAATTTTATCTGTTTGAGTTTCTTTAGCAGTAAACTGTTGTCTCACACTGCAGCTCAGAAAGAACTCCAGATTAAATACAAATTTTGTAACTTTGAATCAGTAATCCATTATTAATTGCACAGAAAAAAATAAACAAATAAACAAAAAAAAACAGTCAAGTGTAATATAAGCTGAAGTATACACATATACTTTTTAATCTTAAAAATCCAGGTCTCCCAAAATCAGAATTTTTGGCCTTGTTATTAAATACATATGTGCATAGCGTCCAAATTGCACTCCTCGATTCAATATTAATTTTACATGGATTGGATGAAAAAAAGCTGGTCTTAACACATATGCTTCATTTTCTTTCTTTACAAGTGAAATGCTGTCAGACATTTCACGTTGTTAAATTTTACTTTCTTTTCTATGCAGTCTGGTACAAATTTTCATATATTTTATTTCATTAGCTTTTGTTCATTCTCGTGTCTAAACAAATGGTGGGGGTTGGCATGTTTTGAAGTTAAAATAACTTTTCTGCTGCAGGAATTTTATCAGAAACTTCAGGGCAACCTAAACATGTTTAGCATTTTCAAAACATTTTCCCTTCTCACCTACATATTTCCAACTGTATGAACACACAGTCAGGGTTGATTTATAGTTATGGTCGGGGTACTCAGTAGGGATTGTTACGCAGAGCTATTTCAGAGATATGTTGCGAGGTGTCAGGCTGAAATCAGGCTACAGTTTGACTCTGGTTTAGTCTCCTCACCCCCAGCCCTCCTTCAAAAAAAACCACAGAAACGCCAGAGCCAGGTATCAGGCACTTGAAATCTGCATTGGGCCAGGGTGCCATGGCCAGCCCAGCTCTGAGACTTCAGACAAGCGGTAGATCTGGCTCGCCTGCTGCGTTCATCCCCAGTAATGAGATAACACCTTGTGTCACAAAATTTAGTGGATGATCGGCCGGAAAAAAAAACAAGCACCCAGCAGTAATTAACTTCTGGCTTAAAGTTAAATTAACTCTTTAACTTAAAGAAAGGTCTCTAAGTAGAGGCGAGGTTGGTTCGTGAGCGCTTACTGTCTGCTCTGATCATTGCGTGTTTGGCTTTTGTTTTTCCCCACTCCCGTAAGGGCATTAAATTCAAACAGTTGTGAAAGAAAGAACGGGATGTGTTTTAGAGGCTGGGAAAACAGGCACAGAGTGAAGCAGCTGGCGTGATTGAAAGGGGCTTGAAAGGCTGATGGGTTTGATACACTGTCTCCATACACAAGGGTCCAAACATCAGCTTGGATTATACCGGTGTGATTTATTGTGGCTCACTCACTAACAGCCATTACCGAAGAGCGTATTCTTTCTCTCTGCTGACCTCCACCCAGATTTGCCAAACATAACGTGCAGTTCCCGCTTGTTAAATTTTCTCTTTGCCTATTCAGTGCCAGCCTAAGTTATAAACAGGGGTTCTGGTTTGTACTATTTATTTCCCCCCTGCTAGTTTTAGGAGTGTATTTTTAGAAAAATTGCCACTCATTTCTTAGGAGTAAAACAAAACAAAGGCTATTATCATTGTTTAAACAATTGGTTTTCTTTGAATTATATACAAAACTTGCTTACATTCCCAAGGATCGAGCTCTCAGCAAACAAAGCAGGTCTGGAGAAATTCCTAGCTCTCTGAACAAACACTTTCCAACCTTGATTTTTTTTTTTTTTTTTCTGTTGGAAACATCCAACATCGGCACAAATTTCTTCTCCCTCATAATAGGGTCCATCAGCAAAAAAGGCCAGGCTGGCTCGTGCCCGGTGTGCGGCTCACCGGGGACAGAGGGCAATTTTGCCAGCGTAGGGCCCAAGGTGGGCTCAAAGCAGCCCCGAGGGCTGCCAGCCCTGTTGCCCATGCCGTGACCTCTGTGGCCTGCAAACCTGGTCAGGAGCCGCTTCGGTTTGGCAGCCGAGGGGTCACCGGGCTAACACACTCGGATTGTGCTCCCCTATCCTTGCCGCCGTTTTCCCCTTGGCAAGCGCTGGCTGGGGGTCCCTCGGGGCACAGCTCCTCTTGTCCCCCTCCTCCCTTCCGTCCCCACTCACCACTCTCTTCTGGGGCTTGATGAGGGGCCGGCTGAGGCCGTTCATTTTGGTGTAGAGCCCGCAGGCGTTGCACAGGTAGTTGCCGGTGCCGTCCCTCCTCCACAGCGGGGTCTGGATGGAGCCGCAGTTGACGCACTCCCGGCTCTCGGACAGGTCCTCCAGCAGCTCTGGGGGCAGAGGCAGGGGGGAGGCGGTGGGACAGGGCCGCCGGGCGCAGAGCCCCGCGGAGCCAGCGCTGCCCCGGCCGCGCCGCCACGGGAGACGGGCCCCGGGCGAGCGCGCAACCGGCGCCGTTCAGCCCTCGGAAAAGCGATTCCCCAGCAGTGACCGAGGCCGTGCAGTAATTTTTTAAAAAATTCTCATTTAAAAAAAAAAAAAATCTTTAACGGCACCAGACTCCCTGCCGGCCCCGGCGAAACCTTCGCTTTACAAACTGGAACGGAGCCGGCGCTCCCTGGGACGGGCTGGGGTGGCACCGGCCAGAAGGAGCGGCGGCCCCGGCAGCCCCCCGCTCCCGTCGGGGTTTGGCCCGTGGGAAATCAGGCAGGAGCGGCGCGGGGGTCCCCTCAGGTGTGAAATCCAAGTCGTGGTGCCCAGCGGGAGGAGGGGGGTGCGGTCGGTCTTTTAGAGAGCAGGGGGAGGTAGGTGCCTGCCCGAATAGCCCAATTCCAGAGTCCACCCTGGATACAAGGAGCAGCGGTTTCCCCTAATATTCCCCGGGGTTGAGGCTGGGCAAGGAGTTTTTATCCTGGTTCTCATTTTAAATGCATCGCAACTAGGAAAAACTTCCAATTTAGAGACAGAGTTCTGGACTCTGGTGTGTGCCTGGGCAGTGACGAGGAGTGACCACTTCACCTCGGCTATTTGGTCCAATTCGAGCTGGTTGGTAGGAAACGGAGGAAATGGAAAAATATGCTGTATTCTGCCTCCTGCTCTCCTAGCTACTGAAAGCTGGGGGGGAAAGGGTCGAAATGCACTGCAAAAAAATAAAGAGAACCCACCTATAAAAGCAAACACCTTCACCCCTGCAAATCCTTATATTCTTGTGACTCACCTCTCCATATTTCACGGGAAAAAAAATAAATGCAGATTTCACATATACCGTGACACGTTGGGCTGAAATAATAAAAGGTGTTTGGATTTCTGCAGGTTGGGAAAGTCTGTTTCAGACTCATAGCTTCGTCATTGATTTTTTTGCTCCCTCCATCCCCTCCGCTACCTGCCTTAATTCATCATCGAGTTATTCTTTTACGTTTTGCTTAGTAGCTTTGCACTGTAAAGTGAAAGGGAGCTTGTAAACGTCAGGAGAGAGAGGGCTGCAGTGACACGGTGGACATTTGGCTAAGAAAGAAACAGCCTTTTGGCGAAATACATTTTTCTCCTCTCTTGGTTTGCAAATTATTAGGAGGTAAACAAGAATGGGCACTCGGCAGAGTCCAGAGAGCACAGTTCAACTGACGTTGTCAGCCTGTAGCTCTTAGCACAGTGCTAAGATTTATTAATCTTTGCACTAAAGGTGCTATTGAAGACTGTAATCAGGAAAATGTTTAAGGTTTTCAAGGACGCTGGACGTTAAACAGTTATTTGCCTCAGCTATTTACTTTATAACATTACCTTCGTGTCTGCAGAAAGACATTTCTGTCGTGACAATATTTTTGGGCATTTTAAAATATTTTTCCCCTTAGTGCATGAGAAATATATTTATCTTCAAGGAAAGCAAACTAAAGTTTTAATTTTAGATATTGTTTTAGTAACTCTACAAGAAGCATTCAGAAAGCTGTATCCAATTGTCTAATATTTAGCTGTGAAGGTACATTGCGGTTACAATTTTCCACAATTATTTGAGACGGGAGCACTCGTGGTTTCAGCTTTGCTGCCGCATTTTGTCTTGCAGGAGCAAAAACTCAGCTCCGGCTGCTTCGCCCCACGTCCCAATGCGAAGCGGCTCCCCCGGCACCCACTCTTCCCCCCACCGAAAGCCTAACCCCTGCCCCTCCGGTTCCCAGCACTAGGGCCGGAGTCACCGACGAGGGAAATGTGGGGAAGGCGCCCCAGCGCCGCGGCTGCCCGCGGCCCCCGCTGCCCGCACCTTCCAGCCGGTCCGGGGAGCGGCTCCAGAGAGTCCGTGGAGGGCGAGAGACCCCCGGGAGCAAAGAAAGCGGCCGTGCCCCTCTTCGGCTGGCTTGGCACTCCCGCCCCAGCTTCCTCCGCGCCCAGCTCCTTCCCTCCTCTGCCCTTTCCCTCTCCTCTCCCTTCTGAGAGATTCTCCAACCCCATCTCTCTCCCGGGAAAAAAAAAAAAAAAAAAAAGCAGGGATGTTTTTCTTCAGTCGCCTAGTTTTACACTGTAACTTTTGGAAATTGATTTTTAAAACCTCAACTTTCGTGTCACCCTGAGATGCAGCTTCTCGACATTGCTCTGCCCTTCTCCTACCACCTCTACAACTGAGTCTTCTTCCCTCTGTCATGTTAGTAAACACCATGTGGGAGGCTTAAAATGCCTAAATCTACCGGGTATCATCGAAAGACAGGAGGAGCACCGTGTACACCCCTACAGAAAGATGAAAAGCCATCGAGTAATTTTCTGCAACACTTCACTGAAAGAGAAAATCACAGTGTATATAAAATATACCTACCTGGTGGGTAGTTTATGATTAAAGTAAATGCTGAACAAATGTGTGTGTGCTCGTGTGTATATACATATATACATAAACATACACAAATATATATAAATATTTAAAAGTATATATAAATATACATATACATACACACACATATCCACACACACAGCTCTTTATACCTCTGTATTTATATATACATATATTCTAAAGCTGAAGAGACAGCAATAATCGTTAATCTTTCCTCCTCTGACTAAATCATTGCAGCTCAGCCTCCACTTCTACGATTAACTTAATGACACCGAGAACTTCCCAAACTAAAAAAGGACGGGACACCTCGGAAGTGAAAGTAAAATCCCATCAGGAGGTACCATATTTTAACAGCAGTTTATAAAAGGGGTTTGTCGTTCCAATCAGAGGTTTGGCTTTGCTGCTCTTCTCGTTTAACGAAGCAGCGAAGTGGTTTGTAGTTGAAATTATTCAAAATAGGTTGAGCGATCCCCTGCAATTTCCTCTACACTACAAGAAAGGTTAATTCGCAGTGAATCTGTCACCATTTCGTGGCCGGATTACCGTATTTAGGGAAAGCAGGATTGTACGGAAACTTAAAAGCAAGGTTTACACCGGGACACTCGTTTTGTTAGCGGCAGGTTTGCAGCCCCGACTGCCATACTTTTTTGTGTGTGTGTGCCACCCCGCAACCTAACGCAAACGACGAGAGACACCTCCACTCCAGAACAGCCACGGTTCCGGGACCGCCGTCCTGCCACCGGCCCCCGAGCCGCGCCGCCAGCCAGCCAGCGAGCCCCGCAGGCCGGGGCAGCCCCGCCGCTGCCTCCCGCGCCCCCGCCGCTCCCCGGGGCCCCGCAGTGGGCAGCCCCGGCCTGCGGCGGCCGCCCTCCTGCACTGCCTGGCCCACCCTGACCTGCCGCCCTCCCTGCCCTGCCCCCCCTCCCGGCGGCCGGTCCTACCTGCGCTGGGCGCCCTGACGGGGATGGGGGCGGCCCGGCCCTGCAGACAGTGCAGCATGGAGTTCTCGAAGGGCGCCGTGGGCCAGGCGGGGGTGAGTTGCGGCCCCACGTAGGACGTGTAGGGCCCCGGGTAGGAGCCGTTGAGCGGCCGGGCCAGGGAGCTGTATTGGTCCCTGGCGCCCAGGCTGTTGCTGTAGGCGCTGGGCTCCCGGGACGTCCCATTGGCCACCGGCGGGCTGGGGGAGTAGGGGAAGCGGCCCGAGGGGTGGGAGCCGCCGCCAGCGCTGTACGAGGAGCTCTCCGCCGCCGGCTGGGACCAGACGGCGTGGCCGCCGCCCGGGTGGCTGGGCTGGGCCGTCCCGCTGCCCTGCAGGTACGGCAGCGTGGGCAGCATGGACCCCACGCGGGTCGTGGGCACGTAGACGGGCGAGCTAGGCGTGGAGTGCATGAAGCCGCCCGGAGATCCGTCGTAAGGCGTGGGGCCCTGGGCGGCCGAGATGGCCAGGGTCTGGTACATCTCCTCGGGCTGCTCGGCGCCGAGGGCGCTCAGCTTGGAGCCGCGGCTGGACCAGATCAGCTTGTTGGTTTGGTCTAAATCCGCGAAGAGCAGGATGTCCTCCCAGCTGGGCAGGCCGGAGGGGTGGGGGGCCCCGAAGTGCACGTAGGGGGCGAGCAGCGACCGGCCCTCGGCGGCGGCGGGGGGCGGTGGCGGGATCGGTCGGTGGCTGCCGTCGGGCTCTGGCACAGGAGTCTTGGAGGAGCCGCGCTCGCCCCGGGAGCTGCTGGAGGAGGAAGAGGGCGAAGGAGGAGACGGGCCCGGCTCCCTGGTCGCGAAGGGGCAGGAGGAACCGCCGACGTCCGCAGCGCACCGCTTCACCGCGCACCAGCCGCTTTCAGCCACGGCCATCCAGGTCCCCTTCTAGCCGCTGGGTGTGGATGGGGAAAGGGGAGGAGGGGAGGAGGAGGAGGAGTGGAGGGGGGGTCCGCAGGGCAGGGCGGGGAAGGAGGACACAAAAGAGCGGGGAGGGGGGGAGAGAAATAATAATAACAAAGTTAGCAAACAGGACAGCCCGTCTCCCTCCCTTAATGAGATTCATCAGGGCTTATCTGGCCCCTCTGAGCGCTTAATCAGTCATGTCGCCTCGGCGCTGCTGTCCTTGGCCCCGGCGGAATGGAATCAGCCGGACCAGGTCAACACGGGACGGCAGCCGCCGGCCGCTCAGCGCCCGCGGAGCGCGGTCTCGTGGGGACAGGACTGCGTGGACAGGGCTGCGGGTCCGGCCCCGCTCCCCGCGCCGCCGCCGCGTTGCCGTTCTCTCCCTCCGCATCCCGGGCTCCGGAACTGAACGTGAAGCACGGCGGGGGAAAGGAAGGTGGGCGGGGGGCGTGGGGAGATAGGGGGAAAGAGGGGCATTTTTCCTGGTCTGTGCCCAAGTCCCTTCCTTGGCCGCTGTTGCTGCTGTTGTTATGATGATGATGATTTCAATGAATGAGTCATTTGACTCGGTTCCACCGAGAATACAGTTAGTAAGGCGATCCCTTTAAGGTTACCTCTCTGGAGAGAAGATGTTAGCTTTTCCGCGCTTGGCCTTGCTTGTTTGCTTATTTCCAGCCCAAGGTCACGGAAAGGAGGAGGAGGAGGGAAGGGACCCGGGAGATGCGCACAGGCCGGGCCGAGGCCGGTGCCAGCCGGCAGCCCCGGCTGGGGCCCTGCCCCAAGGCCGAGCACACCTCTGCGGGTGGCCCGCCATCCGCAGCCGGCTGCGGTCCCGGGGCCCCCGCCGAGACCGGTCGCATCCCGGAGCCGCCGACGTGAGAGAGGCCGGAGAGACAGACAGACAGACACGGAGCCCCAGTGCCCAGCCTTTGCGAGGAGGGTCAGAAAGCGAAAGGGAACGCAGAGAAGTGACAGCAAGAGGAGAGGGCAGCGAGGCTCTCCGCTCTAAGCCCACCTCGGGGCTCTCCAGATAACCATAGGCACAGAAACATAGGACACACACACAGCCCCCTCGCAGATAGGCACCAAATACATCTCTCCCTCCTGCCAGATAACTGGGAGATAAGGCTCCGGCAGATAAGGGCTCCAGGCACCGGCATCGGATGTTTGCCCACAAAGCCTCCCCGGGCTGCCCCAGCCCAGCGCAGCCGCCGCCGCGCCGCCTGCCTCCCGGAGCGGCAGAGGGGCCAGAGCAGAAGAGCGGGAGAGAAAAAGGGAAATCGTAGTGGAGGGGAGTATGAAGGGAGAAGCGAAGGGACAAACCTGCTGCCAGTGCCCCGCACGGGGCCTGGGCGCGGGGCCACGGCGGGCGGTACATCCAGCGCGGCGGGAGCGAGCGGCGGCGGCGAGTCCGGCAGCTGCTGCCGGCGGCTGATGTATAAAAAGGAGAGAGGAGGCGCCTCTCGCAGCCCTGCCGGAAAACTGCAGGCAGCCGGCCCTGATTGGGCTCGGCAAGCCCTAAACAAACACGGAGCTCGGCAGGGGTGCCAGTCCCGGCGGCCAGCCGGCCCGCAGCGCGGACGCGCCGGGGGCGGGAGCGCAGCCGGCGGGGCGGGGGGGGAATATGAATTGGGGGGGGGGGGGGGTAACTAGGGGTGCCCGTAGCCGGGGGGGCGCCGAACCCCCTGCTCGAGGAGCGGGGAAGAGCGGAGGGGGACTCACCCTCTCAGGTGCCCGTATCTTTTTTTTTTTTTTTTTTTTTAACCCAGAAATAATACATACCCCCCCTCCCCCGATAATATCTTCTTTAGGGTGAATATTCACCTTCTATAATGTTCTTCGTGCCTCTCGACCTCGCAGCGGGTGGCCCCTGGCAGCAGCCCGGGAGGATATGTGTGTGCCTGGCTCTCGCCAAAAGCAACCAGGTGAACACCTCCCCCAGATCTTATTTTTGCTCATTAAAATCAGAGTTATACGAGGGGGAAAAAATGTGGCTCCTCCTTGAGTTGTCCCAACCGTCAGGTGAAGCCAAAGCGAACTGTAGGATCTATTCACCCCAGCAGAAGGCGGTGGGCATTTTTCCTCTGTTTTTTTTCTTATTCTTCTCCCCCCCGCCCCCAGCCCTCTTATCTCAGCTGTGTACAAACTGATATGGTACTTAGCAGGAAAGTGACTGGAAATTAAAATAACTTCGTTCACCAGAGGTTATCAGCTGGATATCTGTCATCATCAGTTTGTACAGAAAGAGTCATCTGCGGCAAAGGGCTGGACTAGAGCAGAGCCCGGCTCTCGGCAGCCGGCAGGCATGAGCCCTCCCGACAGAAACCGAGCCCAAATCTGCTGATGCGCGGTGCTGTCGCTCCTGGGGTAGGCACGGCTTTTCTTTCGGTCTTTCCAGGCAAGGTGATCGGGAGGTGAAGAATTTGCAGTGCTGGGGATAGGGTAAAACTGGCTGTAGCCATCGCTCTGCCGGTGAACCTCTTGCGACCTCGAAGTTTTATTGTGCTCGTTAATTTTTGTGGTACAGCGCGGCAGGGAATAACCGGAAAACAACCACTATCCCGATAAACCGTTTCTCTATTAACTTGTATAATTAAAGGCAATACTTCTTTCCTCTCAATTCTCTCTAAATAATATTGGGGGGGTTTTGGTCACCCTACCAGGTTGAAATGATTTTTTTTTTCTTGCGTGCCTTTTTACTTTTAGCTATATTTTATTGGGTGTAATATTAAGTCCAAAATAAGCTTTTGCAAGGGAGAGCAGCAATTCGTCGTCTGTAAACGCCGTGTCTTCTGACGCGAATTTGCAACGTAAAACATTTTCCCGTGTTTCTTACCAACAAGAGCAGGAGAAGGCAAGGGTGTCGATGCCCACGCTTCTTCTTCCCTGCTTGAGTGCTGCCACTGCAAGTTTCTACGCTGAAAAGCGCCGAATTATCGACGTTAAACCCCCTATTTCGTTAAAGTCTTTTTGATGCCTCTTCCCGAGTTAAACCCGAGGGTATTTCAAACACGTGTTAAGTGTGGGTATAATGCGAGAAATACCGTGGGTTTTCTTTTCAAGCGACAGGCATTGCTCGCTGGGAAGGGTGTGTCGGTGTCCGTGTGTCCCCGGGGTGGGCGGCAGAGCCCCTGCCCGGGCCGGGGGTGCCTGCCCGAGAGGTGAGGATGGCTGGGAGGAAGAGCGGCCGCGCTGGCCTGGCAGGCGCCTCTTTCCCTGGCTCCAAAGTGACCCGTGTTTTATACTTCAGGCGCCTCGGGTTTTTTCTCCGCTGATTAGCCTGTTTACGTTATAGCCGGGCTACAAGTTTCATTTTATTTCCTCCGATAGACCCGATAAGAAAACCCAGCTTGAACTGGGACCGTCGTGGGAAACCGTTCCAAATCACCCCTTTCCTCTCCGGTCCTTTTCGTTGCAGGTTTGCTCCCGAACAGCTCAAATCATGTAGCCTTCAGTTCCTAACTCTTCATTACGTCACTCCCTTCCCAAATCCCACTCTGCTGACATAACTTTTACCTCGGGGAATCGTGAGCCCCTCGGGTGCCTCCTGCCCCGGGGCTGGGGTAGGCACCCGGGGGAAATATCTGCGGGGGGAGCGCAGAGGCGGTTTTGCAGAGGACAGCCGGGTGGGGGGATGCTCGGGGAGGAAAGACACCGCTGGGAGGGAGTTGATGCCGTAGAGGTAACCATCGCTCCTGCTCGCTGTGGCCAGGGAGGGAAGGAGGCAGACTGGGAAAAAAAAGAAAAAGAAAAAAAAAAAAAGGGTTTGTATCCAATTAAGGCAAATTCCCTCATGGGCACTTCAGCCTCCCCAAAAAAGGGTTGGGGGAGAGCCGTGTGTGGGCGCACTGGGATTGCGCCTTCCCCACTCCCGGGTCTCCGCAAATCCGATCCTTTACTAGGGGCGTATTAGGGAGCGGGGAGAGGGGGAAGGCTCCGGTCCAGCCGCATCTCCTCCACCCCCCCGGCCCAGGCAGCCCCGGGCATCGGGCCCGGTGCCCCCGGGGCGCTGCGGCCGTGGGGGCTCGGCGGGCTCGGGTGCGAGGCGGTACGAGGGGTCACTTTGGTGACTATCGCAGGAGGGAGTGTATTCTTTTCCGAGCCGTGTTTATGTAACTTAATGTACTTTAGAAACTGCTGGGGAGTTTAGGCCAGGCTGATAAGCGTAGCGGTTATTGCAGGCGACGTGCCGGCAGCTCTCCCCCTCTCTTCTCCCGTTCCCTTATCCGCGCTACTTAAAATATACTTTTATCAAGGCCACCTCACGATATGGAGTGTTTCCATTCCTCAGCGGCTGTGACATTGAAGCGGACTTATCGATCGGGGCATCGGCAGCGCCCAGCCCGGTGGGGAGCTGACGACCGGCCGGCCCCGCGTTTCCCCGCCGCTGCCTGCCCACCGCCCTGGGCTCAAGCCCCCCTCCGCTTTGCCTCCGTGGCAACCTGCACCGGCCAGGAAAGGGGGATTTCAGCAGTAGCAGAGGGAGAAGGGTCTTTGCCACCGCCCATCACCTCCCTCTCGGGCCGGGAGGGACAGCCCCGGGAGCCGGGGCAGCGCTTGGGGGAACTCGCGCCCCAAAGCAACAGGGTTCTGCATACACCGGAGCAAGGGCGGGGGACATGTGTGTTGGGGGTGCCCTTTGAGAGCTATCAGATATGTCCCATGGCGAGGGGGCAGCCCCCAGTTCACAAAAATGAAAAGGGATTGTTTTTTCTTTCCCCAAAGCTCCTACCGAAGGGCTGCCGGAGGCTCAGAGGCCGGGCTGGAGCTCCAGCCCCTCTGGCTGGTTGCAGACAGCAGACTACAGGCCCCCCCGGCTGCCCCACCCGGGCAGGACACCCTGCCCCGGCTCCGGGGAGCCTTCCCCACTCCCACCCCTGCGGCCCGGCTCTGCCCAGGGTTGAAGCTGTGCCCGGCGGCGGGGAGCGGGACTAGAGGTTGTTCTCTCCTGCAGTGAGCGGCCTCCTCGTCACTGGTGACCTGCTGCCGCCGTGCTTTTGGGTGATTTCCATGGTCTTTCAACTCCGGACACTCAAACAAGCAGCAGGTAGCAGAGAGCCAGCACGGATTTTTATGCAATAGGTGCCTAAGAGTGTGGGGTTTGTGTATTGGGTTGGAGGGGTTTTTTTGTTGTTTGTTTGTTTTTTTTAAATAATGCACCTTCTTTTTATTTGCCTTCCCTCCAGTCTCCGACGTCTGCCTGGTTAATGATTTCAGCTTTTTTTTTTTTTTTTTTTTTTTTTTTAATATTGAAATCAACAGAACGCGCGGAGGAGAAGCTCCCGTTGCCGCGTAACATGACTCCCGGAGCCGGCGCTCCGCGGTACTGGCACGATGAGCCCCGGGGGGGCGAGCAGGCAAAGGGTGATGCGTTCCAGCTCTCGGGGTGACCAGGAGGCAACTGGGATCCACGCAGCACCCTAAAAAACTACCATTTAGCTGCTCTCCTAAAAAAAAAAAAAAAAAAAGCCACCAAAAAAAGACTCCCTTTAAAACACATGCCTAGAAACTTTGAAAACGAGGCGCTAAGGTTTGGTTTTATCGCCACTCTGTATTTTTAAGGCCGGTGACAAAAATGGCCTAATTCTGATGCTTTTATCTAAGGGTGCCTTAACACCCTTACTACGAAGCAGTGGGGCTGGGTTTCCATGGGATGACGAACGTTCTATTACGTATTATTTTTTAATTGCAGGGTGAGGCCAGAAAGAAAGCCCCGCCAACCCTCGGGTGCCCTCCACCTTGCCGCGGGGGACAGGGCCGCGGGGACTCTCCGGGATCCCTGACCGCTCCTGCCTAGGTGCCAGGAAAGGCTTTGAGGAGATCCCTTTTGCCGGATTGGACATGGAAAACCCGAAGAAAAATTTCTCAGGCTTCTTGCTGGGAAAGCTTGTTGTGGGAGAGAGCTGGGAACGGAGAGGTGCGGGGCACGGCCCCGTCGCGCATCTCCCCCTCACCGCTTCAGAGCAGAGCTTCTCCTCATCCTCCTCCCCGCCCCTATCACCGATGTTAGGCAATATCAAATCCGATTTGCAATTAGCTATCTTGCCTCCGCCCCTCTCCCCGCAGGAAAGGTTGCAGAGACTTACTTCTTTTTAACTTAAAAAGCCCGCACAGGCAAAATCCCCCACCACCAAGCGTTCCCTGGGCCGGCTGTGGGCACTACAGTACGCCACTAAGAAAATACCGTTTTCTGCATCGAAACCCGCTGGACAAACCCCTCTGTGCATCCTTGCCTTCTTATTTCTCTGCCCAGGAAATAAAATAAAACGTCAGAACTGATGAAAACCTTCCCGCGAAATATTTTCCACAGGACAAAATGAATCCCTCCCGCTGGAGGCATTTTCCGGGAGTAGCTCCATTTTCACGCGTGTTCGTGCTGGGCTCCGGGGGAGCCGCTCCGTGTCTGCTGGCATCGTGGCAGCCCCTCGCTTTTCCTTTTGAAACCCGTTTCCCTGCCATTTACCTGCCTTACCGAAATGTCTTAGACCAAGTGTCAAGTAAAAAAAAATAAAATTAAAAAACCAAACCAAAACAAAACCCGAAATTCGCCACCTTAGCTAAACAAAACGTTTCCCTTGATCCGAGCTAATAATATTTTCCGTTGCTGCTTTCGTAAGAAACGTCAAAATCTGGGTACTTTGTTTCTGCTTGGAATGAAAAATTATTTTAAAACTTTAAAATATTATCTTCCAGAGCGAGTCTGGCCTGTTTTGTAAATGCAAGTCCCACAAACAAATCAAAACAACCACATCATAGAATTCGAGACATCAGAGTTAACAGCTCGGAGTAATTAGATAGCCTATTAATAGCCTTGCTCCTCGCTGCTTTAAAAAGTAGGCGTATGGCTCCCGCCTCGGCAGGTATGCGCCAGCATACCAGTGGGGTAGGACAGACACCGAGGAGATGGGGGGAGGTTTCCCACCAGACGTGTGCGACCCCACCGACAGGCAGAATGTGTGTACCCCACCTTGCTTTGCCCCTCCCCTCCCCGCAGACGCCGGCTTTTCCCGCAGTTGGATTCACGGCAGGCTCGGAGGGAGCGGCAGAAGCAGGTCCCGGCCAGGCGGATCCCCTCCCCGCCGGCCAGCAGGTAACAGATGCTGCTCATTCACCTCCCAGGAGGCGACGCCTTCCTTCCCTTTTTGCTTTTCTTACCCTTTTTATTATTATTATTTTCTTTCCCCTCCTCGGTGCTAATGACTTCGCGGACACAGCCCTCTATTTGCAGTTAAAAGTATAAATATACACGCTCACCATGTGAATACCGCAATTTCCATTTCGTTCATGTAATCACTGGCAGTGTTTATCCATTTCGCTTAAGCCTCCAGGACCAAAAAGGCTGTGTAAATAATTCGCACTTTTCGATTACTTTAGGAAAAGATTGGTTTTGTACGGCCGTTATTGCCGCTCACTTTGAATTTACAGTTCATTATTAAAGAACATCAGTATTTTCAAACAATAAAAAGAACAAATAAAAAGCCGAGTGTCCTAAAAGATGCTTATAACTTGGTGGCTATAATGTATTGTTCCACTGCTGTTACGGATTTATTTTAAAAGATCACAGATAACTGAATTTTAAGGAGTCAAACGACTTTATTTTAATTCCGATTAGATGAAAACGAGCAAGAAATGTAGTCTGACATACATAAGTTTTTTTTTTCACTCTATAATAATTCCTTACATTTTTTTGCACACATACATTTTACATACACAATTTCTTAATTTATTGTCCTTGATGGCTGTAACAGTTTTAGTATTTAAAGATGTAGCACAGAAGTAGCAAAGTAAATTGGAGTAATCCCAACGTTACTGATTTGTTTGGGGTTTTTTTCTGTATTCATGGTATGGGTAGAGTTAGCAGCCTTTTTCTGAAGTAACCAGTCCTCAGAGTAAATCAATGTGATGGCAGGCTGTACAGCAAGTACTATTTCCAAGGAAAAAAAAAAAAAAAAAAAAAAAAAAAAAAGGGACCTAGGCATTTTCAATAAACTCTGAACATAATACCATGCAAGAGTATTCCAGGATAGCTAACATCCATCAATAACCAGGATGGTATCTGGATCACGCATTTAGCATTTGTTGATGACAATCAAACATAAGTTTAGCCACATATAACTGTAACATTCACTTGTGAAATAATGAAAAAAAAAATGGTATAGATTTTAATATTTTCTTTGCTTCAGCCCTGCAGCGGTGCTTTTTCACTGTGACATTGCTGTAGGCTGTTTTTTCTGAGAGTGAATCATACACCGATTTGAGCGCCTGTGAGTCAGTGCTCACAAAGAAACCCTGCTTCTGTGTCTCTGCTCATTTATCCAGATCCTAAAATGTTCTAAGGCTGCTCATTCAGCTGAAACTTGTCCTTTTTCACAATGACCAAAGCATGAAGAGCCAGTTCCACAGACCTCCATGGAAATACCTGTTGAAGGAATAAACCTTGCTAATGGATCAGTTCTGAGGGTAGACAGTGTTGTGCATTTTCCTCTCTCTTTCAGTTTGGTAATGGGGTCACACCTGGGGTGGGAGGAAGGATCTGTCACGCCTGGACCAGAAGCCAAGATCTCCACACCTCATCCCTGCTCAGCCACCAGAAACTGCAGCAAAACCTCTTGTTGTCTGCCTGGTCACCAGGGTACAGAGAAAGCAACAGCCCCTGAACTGTCTTAAACTGCTGTCTGTGCTTTGTATTTAAAGTTTAAAACTTTTTTAACTGGAAAAGTTAGGGGCTAACATGAGTATGCTCCAAGGTATTTCACTCATGGAACCAGAGTGAGATGTAATTCAACCCAAAACCAGAATTTAAACTGCATTCTAGTTCTAGTTCTTACTACTTATAAGAATAGTTACTACTCATCTTACAAAACAAATCTGTGACCTGTACTAAGTTTTAAAATCAGTTTGGTTTTGCTTTTGATAGCTTCAACAGAATTGTTGAATGCCATTTCTTTTAGCAGGAGTTTTCTGAACAAAGTAACTTAATTTCTGCTTCCAAGAAATGGAAAAAACATGTTTTACTTGTGCCTCCTTGGAACTACGTGTGCCTCTGAGGTCCAGAAGGTGACACATCTTCCACAAGTGTTTCCTCTAATAAGTATAGAGAGGAGAAATTAATGGTTGTTGGCTGTAGCTACCAGAAGGTTAAAAATATACACTAACTACAGCTCAACATTTGAACTTGTGGAACATAGAGGTGACTAGGATGGATCTACAAAGAGTCAGAAAGCAAACAATTAAACCTCAGCTGGAAAAGGAGGCACCCTGAATTTAATGGAGTTAACGTACTTCGAGCAAATGAGCAGGACTGGCCCTAGAAGACCTTGTCTGAACGTTGAATGAGGGGGTTTTGGCTGAATTCTTCATGTCAGCTGAGCATTTTGGACAGAGCCAGTGTTATTACAGCAAAAGCAGAATATGTTGGCCATTTTGTTATGACTGAGGGTAGAACTGGAGAAAAATGCCAAGTGGATGGGAAAGGGAGGCTAATGGGGACAATCTCATTCAGGGTTCCATTACTGTTTTAAAGTGAACAGGAAAAATACAAGTTTGGAGTCAGCAAGTCAGTGCAGCAGGCCAGAGCTGTGGTAGCAAGGGAGATGCCATTGCCCAGGTGCAATGCAAGGGGAGAATGACCTACCCACATCCTTGCTGCCTGGAAGGTGGGGTCCACCCCACAGTCCTCACACCTCAGGGCAGCAGCAGGGCCCTGAGATGTGCTCTTCCTCCACACCAGGAAGAAGTGCTGCCCTGGGTCCGTACTTCCAAAGCAGGCACAAAGTTATGGCCAACCACCCCATGGGTTTCTGAGACTGGGTCTGGCTCATGGGCTACCTTGAACCCATTCAAGTCTTTACTTAAAAGCACAGTCCAGCACACCCAGAATTACACTTTACTGCAAGGAATGGCAAGATGTATTCCTTTATGGTATTCAGCATTATGATGCTCCCCAGTATCTGTCAGTATGAATGCCAGTAATACACCATTTAATGGCTTAAATTATTTTATCAGTCCTCTGTTTGGAAAGCAGAAACCTGCTGTGTAAAGCTCAAGAAGTAAATAAAGTCTCACCATGAAGGACCAAACTCCAGTGGGAGTTTTGCTGGAGAAAGGCCTGCATGAGTTGACTTACTTAATTAAAATGTAATAAAAGGCAATTTCCTTTACACCATTACACTTTAATGTTAACCTCAGAATCAAAAATTTGTTAAAAGCTGAGTAAAGTGGTTCATCTGTGGTTACCTCTTGGTAAAAAAAAAAAAAAAAAAAAAAAAAAGCCAAAAGTAGGTTTTAAGGAAGTGTGTTAATAATTAAAAATAAATGTACTGGTCTAAATGAAGAGTCCTGACAGTATTAAAAAGGGTAATGACTTAATTATTTTTGTTGATGTCAGTTATTCATTTGTGGGCCATCAAGCTATAAATCGGGGTAATTTATTGACTGCAATATAAGCTGGATATGTGCCATATTATTCAAGAAAAACAATACACTGCAAAAACAATACAGAGAAGAGGTAATTTGTACAGAGTTCATGAGACAATTATATCATCTAATTACGAAACTGACTCACTATGCCCTTGGCTCTATTTATTAGAAGAGAATTGAAGGACATACTAAACATACTCAGAGTCTAGTAATTTAAATTTAAATCCTGCCTGTACACCCAAGCATCCAGGAACTGGTGTGATCCAGCACATGGATCACAAGTCCTGAAGGAGGATGCCTTGATGTGGGGCTCAGGATACCAGTGCATTTTTCTGTGCACTGGAAATTAAACTGCTGCCCCATTTTGTTGAAAAGTGCTTTGAAACTCAATCAATGTCAGAGAAAATATTTAATAATGCTAATAACACACACAAAAAAGCGATTTTTTTCAAGACCTGATAGCAGTTTGAAAACTGTCTGTATTTTACGTGCTTCATCAGTTCAAGGCCTCTCTGGAGTAATCCAGGAGAAGCATTTGGATGCAAGTGGATGTGTTTATGCTCAAACAGCAGCACATCATTGAAGGGTCTGAACTGTAAGACATAACCAAGGCTCTGAACATACAACTCACTCCCAGCGAAGCTCATCAAAACACAGAAACGACCAAGACGGAAACAAAAGCAAATTGCTGAATTATTCTCTAAATTGTCAAATCGTAGTTGCACCACAACCTTTTGAACTCTTTTCAGATGTTTTTCCCTGAACTTTTAATACTATTTAAGGAAAGTAGAAATGTTTTCTTTGTCAATCATGTAAAGAACTTCATTAAATAAAACTGGTTTTTTTGCATCTCTTCTGATGTTTTTTATTCTGTTTACTGTGCATTTGGTATTTGAATAGATTTAATGGGTGACATCTAGCCATGCTATAGTGAATTGTGGAGGAGGCTAATATTCAGAATGATTATAAGGAGTATCTGTTTATAAAACAGGAAAGAAACCCCTCAGTGCCTCTTTATTTGTTTTTATTAATAACAATGCTGGCTTGCATACAATACTTCTTAAAATTAAGGCTATGAGGATCTAGGAGGTGGAATAGCAAATAGAGAGGCTGAGAGACCTGGGTCCGAGTTTGACCCAGGTAGGGAAGGTATAATTCTGCATCTTGGAAAGTGTAATTCTACAGGACACTGGCCTTGGTGCAAGCCTGGCTTAAGAAATCCTCTCTCTCTGCCAAGAGGGACTCTCCTGCCTGGAGGAGTCACTGCTGGTGCCAATGCAGCAATCCACTGCCTTCTCCCAGATACATTAATGAAATTCTTTGTGGGACCACACTGGAAGGAAGACCATCAAAACAGTTACAATTAAAAATTTCTCTCCCTCTCCTCCTCCTGCAAATGGGTTTTTTTTTACTTCCTTTACTTCAGTGCCCTGGTTTAAGCACTGCTTTACACACAGTTTTTTGGCTCATCTGAGGAGGTGACAAGCTGCAGGCCAGAGGTGGGAACAAGCATCTGGGGCAGGAGCTGGTTGCAGCAGCTTAGCTGCCAAAAGCAGTGTATCACGGGACTATGGTGTGATAGTTCATTGTATGAACTTAAACTTTGCCTTTCCTGACTGTTTTTGTAGCCACGTAGCATCTCTGATTCAAATCCTTAGTACAGAAGTGCTGGACCAGCATTGCTTTTCTACCTCAGCCTGGTTCATTTGCGTGAGAGATTTGCAGTCACGTGAGTTATATAATGGAGAAAGACAGTGTAGGCAAAGCCTCAGCCAAATCATGGGCCCTATATTCTTAAAGACATTTATTTAGATGGCTAGGTTCCTGTCAGTGGAAGGCTTAGACTGACAGGGTTAGGAGTGAGCGTATAATAAGGAACAACACCTTGGCCATAAGGTAACAGCCACCTACACACCTCAGCTGTTCCTTTGCATGTCTCTGGTCACAGCCTTACGCGTTTTGCTTACACTCTAAAGACCAATCTGTATATGTGATTCAGGACTGAGTAAGAATGTCTGCTGGGTCATTTTGGCCAGGATTTGGGGTTCTTCCATCTTTTTTTAAAGCACAGGCCATGAGTCACTTGCTGAAATCTCCTTTCTTATCTCTCCAACTTCCTGACATTTCATGGACCTCAGGCAACAGTAGCCCTTTGATTTCTTCTGTCCTCTGCCCATGATTTTTGTCTCTTGAGGTCTCAAAAGCTACAACATAGTTTGAATGTTTGGTTACAGCTATGCAAGCACTTGGGTGAACTTGCATAGCCTGTAGCATACAGGAAGTCAGACAATATCTAATCATCTCCTCATTAGGGTAAAAGTGTGTCCCTAACATATTATTAACCAATACATACTAGGGCAGACAGCATAGAACATCATATAACCCATCCTATAATTCCCTAGACTAAAAGTAATCATCTGCCTTGTTCATATGTGACAGTACCACAGCATGACATCATCTAGAACCCACTGAACTCAATGGAAGAAATACTGATTCAGGTGGGTTTGGACCTCTCCTTTAGTGCCTCAGGTAAGTCACCTTATGCATCACAATCCAGGTTTTAAGCCTCCATCAGGTTCATCAGCCATTGTTTTTCCTTCCAATCTTGGCCCAGACTAGAGACCCGGAAGATTTTGTTATTCATGATGTGTACTTTCAGCAGATTTAAGACTTTGGTGTCAAACTTTTCAATGGGAAGGCCCTGTTTGTTTGCACAAGCATATTGCTTCTCTTCTGCTCCACATGAACTGTTCCAGTCTTCCCTGAGGTTAGTAGGCCTTCTTGTAGTGCAAATACATTTAAAATAAATTAACATCACAAAGTCTCTAAAGGAGCACTTCTATGGCACTCTACTGTATCTTAATGGCATAAACAAAATACCTAACAAAAAGTCACCCTTGAAAATCATCTGGCTCACAAAAGTATGATTTTGTGATGGAATGGGGTGTCTCAAGCTTGGCTGGACCAGATTGGACCTGCAACCCTTCAAGAGAAATATGGAGCCTTAGCCCTTCATTCTCTGCAGAATTAGCCCTGGAACCAATTCTTCAAACTATGGTGAGATATAAACTTTCTTATGTGTTCCCCTACTTTTTTTTATTTGCCATTTCTAAACTCCTTCCCATCACACAGGGAGGATAGGCTCTCACTGATTTAAGTGACTTTACCTGCACTAGAGTATCTTTCTCTTTGCCTGTGAACATAATTCATGCCTGTGAACCTTCTCTGCCCTCACTTCACAGAGGTGAAGCATCAGACAACCCACACAGAATATACAGAATCTACACAATCACTTTGGGGACTGTAATATATATATATTACCATATATGGTACGTAAACAATCTTTTTTTTTTTAAGTAATGTATTTTCTGAGTAACCCTTGCATATCCACCTAACTGGCAGTTATTTCAGAGAAGACTCATGCTATTTGTAAAAAGTCTGTTCCAAAGTCAGCCAAAATGGCTAGAAAAAAATCTGAAGAGCATGCAGGTAACCAATCCATTTTGGAGCTGTCAGGTTGTGACATGAAACATACTTTTAGAGGAAGGGCAAAAATCAGATCTTTCCCAAATGAGGAACAATATGATAGTTTAAATATGGAAGGCTAAAAGATGTCCTCAAGAAGAGCACTAATCTGACGTAGTCATAGCGGATGGTTACAAACTGCCAGACAGGCGGTACTAACTCAGAGCTCCCACACCTCTGCTCCCTTTCCTGGTTGTAAAAGAGTAGAAAGAAGGAAAACCCATGGAATAATGAAGATTAATGCAATAAATATACCTGAGCCTGTCTAGTTGTTTTAGTGGTTAATGCCACTAGAGAAACCCTGCAGGGCTTTAAGCAATTCTTAGTGATGAAGATTTATGAAGCCCTTTTAAAAACTTCATTAAGGGGTCAGAGAGATTTAAGTGGCCTTGTAAGCTCTGCGCTGAGCCAAGAGATTCACTTTGCAGAAACTCAGCCAAAGGCAGTGAGGAGAGAGCTGGCTTGCAAGGACTTCTTCACGCACCCCTCCTGGGAGGAATGATGCTGGGTGCCCTACGCATCTGGGCAGTACAGTGTACTGATACAGTCCCAAGCAGGGTTCTAGTGCATAAGACAGCTAAAGGAAGCAGCTTAGCAAAAGTAATTGCTATGAATAGGGTTAAGGCCAGCATACTATGCTAAGCAAGCCAAGCCTGCATACATTGCTCACATATTTCTCTGCTTCCAGCTTCCTTCAGTTTGTCCAAAATATGGTAAAGCATTTTTGTAGTTCAAATGAGATGTGTTTTCTTTCTTCTGATGACAAGCACTGCCTGAATCCCTTCAAATCATAGCTCAGAATCTTACCTTCCATAATGATGCCTCCAAGCAATTGTTTAGGACTGTGATTACTTAGATATAAATAGCAGTGCTCATTAATCTAGCAATCACTTACTCCTAGCTATGAAAATGCAAATTGGGTTGTCTTGTTTGTGTTTTTGAGAGAAATAGAAGGCAGTGGTGGTAGGTGAGAGGGGAATGTTTTCTGGGTGCTGCTGTTATCACCCTTTCGTCTCGCCATGGGCCAGGGAGTGTTTCATCTGCACCCTGCAGAGTTTTGCTGGACTCTGTTCCACTGCCACTAAGGTGGGTGTGCACCACGCCCATCTTGTAAATGTGGTTCATGAACTGATGGATTGGGTAAACCCTATAAAAAAACAGCTCCTGGATTTTTTTTTTTTTAATAGGTGCAGCAGAATAAACCCTAGAAGCTGACAAAATCATCAAACCTTGACAGAGCAAGAGATGAAGGCTGGTAGGATCGGAGCTAAAACTGTCATTCCCTTTGGCTTGCTAAAGCTGCCTGGCCATCAGGAAACAGCCATGATGGAGCAGACATCATGAGTTGGTATAAAATTCAGTCTAAATCAAAGCACCAAATATTCTCCCGAACCTGTGTTTCAGCTTGACTGCTCACCTGAAGCAAACACCCTTTGCTAGAATGGCTTATAACCCAATATGCCGTGCTGCAGATGAAGTGCAGGAGGTGTTACACAGCCTCAGTGCCTTGCGAGGAGGTGAGGGCCTCGCCTAAAGCTAGAAGGGAAGAAGTTAAAAAGAGAAAGATAGTAGAAGATGGAGAGAGAGATCTGAGAAATCTGCAGTACAAAGGGAAATGCTGGACTGAGCCCTCAAACACCTTCCTCAAATGCCATCCCATCCCTGACTGTTGCCAGCAGCAGCAGGCACTTACAGAAACCTCCCAAAAAAGGCTGTATAAGGCAGACAGTCCCTCTCTTGTTTTTTTCTCCCTCTCCATCATGTTAAATACCTTCAAATCTGAATGCCTTGAGTGTGAATTGAAGTGGACTCGTGAGTTTTATCAGTTTGTTATTGGATGGAGATTCTCATAATTGAGTCAGTTTAACAATTAACTTATTTTAAGGGAGCTTGTTCACACCAGCCCTCATTCAGGAACATACTTTTTACATTCACAGAGTTTAAAGCCCCTGCTTTACACTACATGAGAGGGATGGAGGGAACCATGTGCTTGTGAACGGTGTTTCTCAGGTTTCGTGGTAGAATGGCTCAAGCCTGGGATAGTCTCTGGTAAGGGTTAAATTTATGAATGGTGCAACAGGCAATGCTCAGTCACCTCTCTGGGTGACAGCACTATCTGGCACTATTTTATAATCTATTACAAACACAACATTGGCTACAGAGTCTCCAAATCAAGGTGTAGCAATACTTCCTGAACAGTTATTCAAGAAACAATTCAATATTAATGAAGAGCATAAAGAAGTTTATCTACCACCACACCATCCTGTACAGTTTTTTCAAGGAGAAAAGGGCCTTACCTGCTACCTTTGTTTGAATACAATCATTTCTGATGCATTCCTACAGGCAGCAACAAAGGCAGGAGGTGTCCTCCCATCAGCAGGAGCAAGCAGAGATTCCGTAGTGAGCGTATTATCAATTACTGCTGGCAGAAAGGAGAAGCCTCCCTCATGACAGTGAGTCATGAGATTTCGGTGTTGACAAGGAGAACTACTACAGAAGAGCCAATTGCATAATATCCCAAAGAAGAGCAATTAAGTGGCTTCATTGAGGCAAGTTTTGCATGAGCTACACACTACAAATAGCAACTTCATTCAGGCCATTTCAATGACACATGCTAGAGATAGGAAGAGCCAAGATAATAATGTTTTGCCATGGCATTTTGGGAAACTGGAGATCAGGAATTTTTCCAGAGTGGGAAGCTCATTTTTCTCTCTGAAGACTTTGTTTTGATTTCAAGCACTGTTGCTGCATTTTTTAGATACCTTTTTTATTGCTCCTTGGATTGTAGGGCACAAGGAGATTTCTGCAGCAGACAAAGACTATTCTGAGGCATATGCTAGAAGAGTGGAAGGAATCTGCTCCAGATCTTTCATAAATATGGGGTTAGCTTACTCTGTCTAACTGCACCTGCATCAGGAGCGTTGCTCTTGCATACCCTGTGGAGAATCCTAAAAAGAAGCAGTGGGTGGCTCAGGCACCCAGTGTTTGAGTTTCCGGGTGCCGGTGTCAGCCCTGGGTGACGATAGGTCCCTTCACAGCCCCAAGGTGCGGCATGTTGCACCTCTGGTGCTCCTGGATGGCTGCCACTGCACGTGAGTTGTTGCAATGGCTCAGTTGGGAGAGCAAAGCTGTCCTGGGGCAGCTATGCATAAGCCCATGCCACTCCAGTAGGCAAAACCCTGACCTGTATTGTTTCAGGTAATAGCAACTGCAGGGGGCAAAAGCACTTGGAGGGCTCCAGAAAATAAATTCACAGTGAAGTGTACCCTCATCCTTCATCTGCAGCCACAATCATAGGCTGTC
This sequence comes from Caprimulgus europaeus, assembly GCA_907165065.1. The sequence goes on from OU015525.1 coordinate 50,330,459, forward strand.
AAAATAAGAAATCCATGAAACAGGGGCCCATTTGCCATTGCTGGAATTTTATTTTTTCATTTTCCACATGCAAAACAATAAAAGTGGTCATAAAATTATTCAGGAACTTGTGCTGATCCCCAATTAGCACTCCTAAAAATTCTACTTACTTTAGGTTTGTGGGTGAAACAAAAGATAAACCGAAGCAGAACACAGCCCTGCTTTTCCTTGAGCCAGCAGGAATTATGCCAGCTTTTGATTTTTTTAAATCTGTTTTCCTCAGCTAATTTAGTTATGCAAAATTAGCAGCCTCAAGAAGGGAAGTGTAAATGTGAGTGTGTTATGCCTGTTATACCCAAAAGTAGGATGTTTCCCACCAATTCCCTCAAGCAAAACCTATGAAGCACCATATTTTTTTTTCCTCTCTGGTGAGGTTTTAGCAACAAGTGAATAGCAATGTTTGTTGTGAACCTTCTTCTTTTGGGCTTTGGGTGTTGTCGTGGCTCTTACCTGGGGGCTATCAGCCCAGCTGCCACATCCTCCTTCTGCACAGGGGAAGGGGAACATTTCTCTCTCCTTTTCCCTTCATGTGGTAAGAAGCACAGGGAACTGCAGGGCTGTGTCATCCTGAATTGCTGTGACCAGATTTGCCAGTGAGCTTTTCCTACTGGAAAGCAAAAGTGCTGTGACTGCTTGTCTGCCTGTGTGCGTACCCCTGGCTGTGTGTAGGAACCAGGGCAGGCAGAACAGCTTCTGCCCAGCACAACGTTGGGCGTGGACCCCCCTGTACCGTCCTGGCTCTGGGGGGAGTGGGGAGCACAAGCAGGAGTGAGAGCATCCAGCACTGGCAGCCACCGCCAAACTGCTGCGCGGGCTCAGATCCCACATGCTGCATCATCTGAAATGGAATTGAGTATTTGGGTGCTGCCCAGTCCAACGAAGAAAGAAGTAAGTGGGTCTTCAGATAACAGGCTTCAATTATATAAATTGGGCTGCTACAAACAGAAAAGGAATATTTTTTTTCTCTGTTGGCAGACAGAAGTAATGGGCTGCCTATTTAGCAAAGGCACAGGCAGCAAAGAGAGGAGAATCTCCAACATCTGCTTTTAAAAGCAGCTTAAACACCTTAGGGGAAGGCAAAAAATAGGAAATAAAAGGACTGAGTGGCTCTCTGAGATCCCTCCCAACAGAATACCTCTCTGGCTCTGCAAACGAAGATCCACATCTGCCAGTGGACAGTGTGGTCGCAGGGGGGAAAAGTTACATTCCTCAAATAAATGATTCACTGAAAATCAGCCACCAGCTCCAGGAACAATTCACTATCAATGTTTTGCCTCAAATGTAGTCATGCAACCAAGAGGAGTTAAAAAAGGAATGGCTGTGGCTCAGCAATGAAACCCCTTCAGCACTGAAACGCTACCAATAAATACTGGTGAGTGTTGGAACAAACCTTTATTTCTAGAAACAGTTTTAGCTGTGGAAAATATAACTGTGTCTTCCCTGCAGACACAGCCAAAACTAATCAAAATACTCCTCGTAACACAAAGGAAATACCTCTGGGCTGCGATAAGGAATATGAATGTAGTTCTTTTACGTCTCCACTAGCTAATAACAATAAGATGGACTGGTGGCACTGCTTTCAGCACGGAGATTAATAAGAAACCGAGAGGGAGAAAGTACACTTTCAGTTTTCTTTCCGATGGCTAATTAAAAAGGCCATATCTGAGAGGAAATGTTGTGGAAATGAGAGCTATTTGGATGTGCTTTCCCCCCTATACTATCATTCTGCTTAGTGAGGAATGCTTTATTAACGCTAATCTCATCCCTGTGCTTTGACAGAAGTTACGGTTTCCTTCCTTTGCAGCCGTTAAGGCTCAGTTCTATTATGGGGTTTGTTTAATGGGAGCTTTATTATTTTACTAAATTACCTCATCTTCTGGGAACAAACTTAACCTTGAACTACAAAACTAAATGGCTTTTTAATGATGCAAGTCTGTTTGGAAATTGTGCTTAGATTACTCTAAATTTTCTTCATTCTGCATGTTTAATACGTGAAATACACACAAAGAAGTGACTCATTTCTGCAGACTTCTCTGATTCACTATTTTAAAATCAATTTGCTGCAATTATTAGGGTTAAGACAAGTGGGAACAAACATTCTTAATGGTATTCAGGCACCAGTGAGGAGCCTCTCACGGCACCAGGGAACCCATCTTCAGTAAGATGGGAAATTAAACAACATTGATGTTTAAATATTCAATATTGAAATGTTTAAATTCTAAGATGATTTAAATATCACTCTTAGGTGCATTCTGGGATGGAGCCTTTTTGTGCTGCCATGACACTCAGTGAGAAACAATGAGAAACTACCGTTAACGCAAATGAGAAGATGATTGGATCCAGAGTTTGTAGCCAGGCCAAACAAATGTCATTTTCTAGGACGATCTATAGGATGGCAGACATCTAAGATCCCAGGGAAACTAGACTTTTGCTCGCAGGGTGGTTGTCTTAGTGCAGAGAGTGAAGCCCGGGGCTGTTTTGTTAATATCTGATGTACATTGTCTTGGTTCATGTTTGATTCCCTCCCAAATGCCTCTAAGTTGCTGCAAACCCACACAAAAGACTTATTGACTCTAGAAAAATGTATTTCTATGTTTAGGGTGTGTGCAGTTTGGGTACTTCTGAGACTGTATTGCCTAAAGGTCACCTTTGGGCTAAGCTAGGGACAGTGTTTTTTGTTTGTGTCAGACTTGAGTGGGAAGAAATACATGAAAATCAAACAGAAATATGCTGTTCGCTAATGGGGTAGCTACACTGTGATGACCTCTCTATTAAGGAATACTGTTAAAGCTTGTGAACTTCTTTCCATGTCTCCATTCAAAAGAGTGTTGGATCTTCCCCTTCCTCATCAAACCATCAGACCCACACAGACAGGCAGTCTATCCCATGGTTCCCAGAGACACCAAGGTGCTCCAGACCTGCTGCATGTGTGCACACATGTATCCCTTGCCTGTCACCTGAGAAAAATGGTGCAGCCATTTGGGATGGTCAGGGAACCAGCATTAGAAAGACTGATCTTTTTGGGAAGCAGCAACTTCTTCCCAGCCATTATGTCTCTGAGGGAAAGGGGCCCTGAAAGAAATGGCAACTGTGGGCAGGTTGCAACACTGGAATAGCTCATCTGGGGTGCCAAAAGGTTCCTAGGACAAAAAGCTACCAGGGCCAGGGGACAGGCTGGATAAATTGACTCAAGGGCTCCAGGCAATCCTTGCCTACATCAGGCTTCCAGTTCTATCCATGCTGCTGAGGAATTAAAAGCAGGGTTGTTGTGATCAGGTCTCTTTTATCTTATTTTTCATTCTGCCTTTCTCACCCTACAAAGTAGTCCTGGCACATCATGTGGAAAGAGGTATCTCCAGTGGCAGCCTTAGAATTGACACTAGTTATTTAATCTGTTGGTAGATACCCAAAATAATTCAATAAAATAATATAAAAATAATTCAAAAGAGAAACCAACAGTTCTGATACCAGGTTTCCTGGTCCTCAGAAGTTACAAAGCTGCTGTCTGAGCTACGCACTCAAGTTAAGAGCAGAGCCTCTTTCCCTGAGTGCTCTCATCAGATGACCCACTCCTCTACCTCAATGCATCCAAATCACTTCTGATCAAACTCTTAATCCTTTTTTAGTGCCATCCCAGTAAGATCACCTCTCATTCTATTACTGTAGCTTTCTGTACAGAGACTTCTGCAGTTGCCCCAAGGAATGGTAGTTAGTTGACCTAAAGAGAGTACAAACAACCAAGTGCCCCCTACCCACAAACTTTTTATTCCCTCCGACATCCCCATTCCTGTAATAGTCCTGGGCTCCTGCATTATTATGAGTCTCTGCAACCTCTTGCTCTAAAAAGCAGGATGGCCAACTTTCCCCCAGGCAAACTTTCATAGCTACGTGCCAAAATCTTTTCCAGGTGAGAGCTGTGGGACAATACAATGCTGCCGATGTCAGAAAGCTGAGGGAGGAATTCTGGTAGAAATTCATTATTTGGGGATAACAGCAATTCCCCACTACTTTCCTATGAGGTGGGGATGATCTGAGTTATGAGGTCATTTAATCATGTTAGTCCCAGTTTGCTTCCCCCACTACTTGGGGTTGACCAGGAGCCCTGTGCCAACGCAGCCCCAGTGTATCTCTGAGCTGAACATGTGCCTTATAAATTGCAGCTTGACCACTTCTGCTTTATTCCATCTTTATTGCCTGTAGTGTGAAGACAAAACGCTCTGCAAGAAGCCACTGAAAGTGAAAAGTCTGTATTCCTGCAGATGCTCCTTTACATACAAAAGAATATATTTTCATATTTTCTTCTCCCTGGCCCTTTGGTTAGGTGCAAGATCTGCCACCATAAATTTATGGCACTACTTGGAAATTCAGTTGACAGACAAGGTCCTGCTGTGCTACTAAACATAAACATTTCACCTCCTTGTTGTGTTAAGCCTTGACTGGATTTTTTTTTTCACCAATATTTTTTTTTTTCTGAATGGGAATGCGAGCAGCTGAAGCCCAGTGAGAAAACATGAAAATAGATTTCTAGGAAAGTAACCAAAAAGGGCTTTACCAGCAGGACAAGTTGCTTATCAAGAACTATTTTAGGAACTTGAGGAAATGAAACTTTGACAAGAGAGTTCCAAGAGGGAAGATTTACGGAGGAGCTGAGGGTTCAAAGCAGGATGACAGCACAGCTATCAGGAAACCTTCTCTGCACCTGTTTCTCCACCAGCTGCCTAACTGTACTCCCCCTCCTTTCTGCTGGCAGCTGAGCGGCCAAAATCTGCATCCTCTTTTGTACTAATCCTCTCCACCGTCTGTCTGGAAATGTTTGCCAGTCACTTCATCCCCTCCTCCTCCTGAGCAGAGACATAAGACACTGTTTCTGATTTTAATGCCCAGCTGTGCTCCAGGGACTTTGTATAAATTCAAGTCACACTCTCTGAAAACAGGGTTGCAGCATGCCTCAGTTTCCATCTGTACAAGGGAAATAGATTACAGCTTTCCTTCCTTCTTGTGCATATTACCTAGTGAGGCTTCGGGCTCCTTAGTCTAGGAACTGCTTCTTTCTGAGGCTATGTTCAGCATTTAATGGCAAGGGAGACACCTCAATTTCAGCTTACAGGTGCTGTTGTGCTTTAACATTGGCTGAAGCATCTCTATTATGGCCCATTTGTGCAAATTTACTGTAAATTAAAGCCCTTTTATGTATGGAGATGAAGTGTGGTCTTCCCCTGTGCCGCTGCTTTGCAGATGGGCACTTTACACACGTCTCCTCCAAGCTGCATATCTGAACTGCTGGTTTCATAAGCAGGAGTCTCGCCTGCCTCCTGCACACTCTTCCCCTGGAGAAGTGCCCTGAAGCTCTTGCTTGCTGCTCCAGAACATCACACTTGTGCCCCTGTGACACGATGAGACAGGGGGAATGGCTGGCTTTGCTGAAGTCAGCAGATCATCATACAATGTCTTGGTTTTACATGAGATTTTTGGAATCAGTTTAGGATGATGAAGTTACCTCAACACGTAGGCACCAAAGTAGACTCACAACCCTTTTTGTGTTAACAAGTGCTGCTATGTCTAGATAAGAGAAACTGGATGAACTTCCCATCTCACCCAAAGCCCAGCTCCACCCCAGACTTAATCGTTGGCTTGCACTGGCTACAGCACCAACCAGCCTTGTCCATTTCTCAGCTTTCCAGGAAGGGGGCTTTGTGGGGCAAACATGGCCCAACAGGCTTCTTGCCTGCAAGCCTGGGGCAGGGTAACACAGACTGGTGGTCAGTGCCTGGTAGGCAGGCCCAGGAACACCCTCAGGTGCTTTCCCCATCGCTGCAACAGCAGCAGCCCAAGCTGCCGTGCGGGGCAGATGCAGTTGGCAAAGCCTCGGTTGGTAAAACCTGCTAAGCAAACACAGCCGCAGATCCTGCCCGTGTCCCTTGCAGGGAAGCTGCCTCTCTGATCTCTGGCTGCCTGCACACACAGGGCGTGTGCCGGGCCAGGAACAGACACGAGGCAGTGTTAATAGCCCGCCATAGCCCGCAGCTGGCTGCCATTTTGTCACAACTGGCGGTGCATGGGGAAAATGAATTGGTCATTGAGCACCTGCTCCCACAAAGACCAGATCATCTGTTTGAACACTCTTGTTCGAGAGTTGCTCTTGCTCACTCCTGGTGCATGTGTCCAGGTTCAAGAAAGCTGCCAGGTCCCAGGGAGCACCAGAGAGACTGAGCTCAGGACATGGCACACGGGAAAAGACAGACTGTGAGCTATAAGGAGTAAGAGTCACGGGAAGCTTGCAGAGGAAGAAAGACCAGCTCAGAGGCCCTGATGGGGCACCTGGTTCTTATCCATGAAGCTGAGATGCCAGCACACCTCCACTTTGGGTGACAAGGACCTTGCAGAAGCCTTTTTTTGAGGCACAGGCCCATGGTTTTTATGCCAGGCATCAATCACAGCAGGCAGAGGACAGATTCAGCCCCTGGCTGAGCGTGGCCCAGGGAGTCAAGGAAAAGACTGAGAAGACTTCTCTCAGAAAAGTGCTATCCTACCCAAACTTGAACTATATCCCATAATGATGGATTTCAAATAAAGGACAGACCATTTAACATGTGGCTGAGGAGCCTGTATCAAATCCCCAAGCTTCTCCTGCTCCCTGACAATGAGAAAATCAGTTTTAATATATCTTATAGATCAAGTTCATGACCTCCTTAGAGAAAATTATTCTCATTTTAACATCCGTGGCTGAAATGCCTTTAGCAGTGTCTGAGCAGTATCGAGGAGAGAGCTGTCTCCATCACATTAAACTCCACTTTACAGTATTTCCTTTGCTCTTTTCTGCTCACATCTTCCCTTTGCTCATAGGCCCTTTCCTGGTTGTTGGCTACTGTAGGGATGGCACAGGCAGGAGGAGCAGCTGATTGCAGAAGAGTGGCAAGACATGAGCCATGCACTTGGAAACTTTGGTTAGATGTGTATTTTCTGGTGTACAAATGCCATTACAGTTGGTAGTAAACAGGTGGGATTGTTGCTTCAGTCATTGTTATTGTTGTTATCTCAGGAGCACCTGGAGGATTCATCCCAAGTCCTGGGCTTTTTGAATTAGGGAGAGAGGTTCAGGGAGTATGCTACAGGAGGTTCTAGTATGAGTTATATGCCTAGTGCACAGAAACATATACATATGCACATACTTTTTAAATGTATATGTATTTTATCCAAGTGTGTATATGGATGGATGTCTCCTACAGCCATGTAGGATGTCTCCTACAGCCTGCTAGGAAGCAGCACTGAGTTCTCAGTGCCTGGCACAGTGAACATGTTTTCAGTGTCCCTATTCCATTTACAGCCAGAAGCAGGCATCCTGTGGACTCCTTAAACTTTGGGGTTCTCATGACCACTCTACTCATATGTGATTGTGCACCCAAAGGCTGGCAGTGGCTGATCTCTGCTTTGGGCCTCTTTTCTGCCTGGGCAGGGGCCTCGGCCTGGGCTACAGCCTGCCCCAAGCACCACAGTGTTGTCTTTGACCACAGTGATGTCTTTAAACCATCTTGTAAGCAACGAGCCTGTGTTTCAGGCTGAAGAGGCAGGCAGCACAGAGTAGATGTTATCACACCCTCTGTAGAAAACTCCTGGGAGAGTGGGACCAAGCCTTGAAGCTTTCACCCAACAAGCTTTGACCCCTTTGGAAAAGTCTGCCTTTTCCCTCTTTACTTCTACCTCTCAGCAAAAAAGCCAGCCTGCCCAAGTCCTCTGGCATCAGGGCACTGCATCACTGCTCCGCAGCTGCTGCATGATGGCCTGGCAGGGTCAGTAGGTGATCAGGGCCAAGAGGAAACCCAGCACCTTTGCACATTGGAACCGTTTACAATTACTTTTGTTGCTGATGGTGCATGTTTGGTTGTACTTGTTAAATCTTGTTAAACAGGAAACAGGTTTCGAGGCGAGAGGGTCCCTTAGAGTTCAAGCTCCTGCTTTCAAATGTTCTTACAAGATGCACAATTGGCACCGGCTTACAGGAAATATTTAATTGGAGTCGGAAGGCGCTGGCTCCACCGACCTTGTATCACATTCCTCTGCATGCTCCTTTCACAATTATTTTCACCTATAGCTTAAATCAGTGATTTATTTATGCCGGCTAATGGTGAGTTCAGCAGTGTTGAGGGGGTGAGCAGACCACGGAGATGCAATGAGCATAAGGGAGGAGCAAGCAGCAAGGAACAGTCTTACGAAGCAGAAGGGGCTGCGGCAAACCCAAGAGTGACATATTTATGAGTCCAGTATCAGTTGCCTGCACTGATAAGCCACGGTCATTAAAGGAAGGAAAAGTCACCTTTGTGTATATAAAATATACAAGATTCATAGTCTGAAAAGACTTGACAGGAAAACATTAGGTAAATAAAGGATATCCCATAAAGCATAATGTGAAAATTAAATTACCTCATAAGGGAGGAAGGCTGTCTGTCCCAGCAGTGAAAGTGAGGAAGAATGAAATTCCTCTATTCTATCCCAAAGCTGATTTGGCTTTGGGGTTTTGGGTGGCTCTAGACACATTGTTACTGATGTCTATAAAAAAAGCATTAAAATTCATTTATTTGTACTGAATATGCTGCAGCTTTCTACACAGTTTCACTGTATGCTCACAAGGTGGTGAGAAACATCCTGCTGTTCGAGGTGGCCAAATAACAAAAGTGTGATTTCGGGGCAAAATAGACTTTCAATTTCATTTCCAGTTTTCAGGTGTCACTAGATTTTCTTTTCAATTGATTTTGGGAGTCATACTAGTGAAACACTTGGAAAAGTTTTCTTCCTTCTTCTCATGATTTCTTTTTTTTTTTTTTTTTTTTAAAGTGAAACACATCCAGGATCCACTTATTTTTGCTTTAACTGGTGTCAATGCACCTCCAAAGCTGAGGAAATGTTGAAACATCAGGGAGAGGCAAAAAGAAGCAAATTGAAAGAGTTTGTTTATTGCACTATACAGCAAAAGAGATAATGGGAAGAAAAGAGAAAGGGGAAAATAAAAAGATCATTCAGCATTTCAAAGTTTTATCATTAAAAAGTTTTATAATTAAAAAGTTTGGGGTTTTTTTTAACAAAATAAAAAATTTCATCAGTAAGTGATCTGCTGGTGGTTGTCCCTGTAGAAGGCATGGACAGTCCTTGCCTTGCATACAGAAGGATAACCAGTGAGCAATACATAGCTTTTTTTTGTGCTTCAACAGCCAGTCCCTGTCGATACAGCCCTCAGACCTGCCACAGCTGGTAATTGAAAGCTTCACTGATGCTCAGGGTCTTTGCACAGCACTTTTGTTGGAGAGGAGATGATTTGACCTGAATCAAGCCAGTTTCCTTTTTTATTTCAAACTTTGGTCCTAGAGACGTGATGCCCACAGTGGGTGGGTAGGCACAAATAACAGCTTTGAGCCACTAATAAGGTCAGATTTTTTTTTTTTTTTTCTTTCCCCAGCAGAAACATCCATTTGAAAATGTGGCTGTCTGCTTTGGTGGACTGCATGCAAAAAGCCTGGGGGAAGCCACTTCCCCAGTGTGCTGTGGGATTTTGGAAGACTAACTTAAGCAAAGAGCTCAGCAGCAGTTCCTTGGGTCTCTGCCCCCAGGGACAGGTGCCACAGTTGCTGATCCAGCTGAAAAACCCATTTCACTTCTCTGGTGCATCACACAACCAAATCAAACTGCTCTGGTGCCCAGGAAAGAGCGAGGCACTTATTCAGCACAGCCTGCTTTTGCTCTGGAGTTTGCATCAGCATCTCTTCCCACCCACTCTTCTGCTCCAGATCTTTACACATCTGGGTCACGTCACTGCTACATCTCATTCTTTCTGTGAAGCCTTTTGCTCCTCAGGAGATGTCAATTTCCTCTCCAGGGCATCTCCAGCCCTTCAGGCCTCTTCAACAGGCAAATATACTGAGCATTAATATGGGTGACCGCCAAGCAACAGAAGGGAAGAAAGAAAGCAAGCATTAAACCTCTGGGCAAACTGAATTGAATCGATTAGGGTTAAACTTAGTTATTTTTGCCAATCAGTAATTTAATGGCATCACTTTTTCATATCAACACAGCCATTAAAGGGTCATCATGAACAGTTCTTATCCCATTTTTGAAACCTCCACATTATAGACCCATGATGTCAAACTTAGAAGTTCATTTTTCAATTCAAAATAAACACAGGGCCTGGTTTTCTGCTCATGACAATCAGTGTTGCTCCAGTGGCCTCCACTGACCTGCCTTTTACCAGACAGGGCCTTCACTCTCTGGAGCTGCCTTTTCCTTTCAGGTGCATGGGAGGAGGTCCCTTATTTTTACCATGCAGCTTCAAATTGAAACGTGCCTCTGAACAAGGCAGTTGATATCACAGCCAGATTTATGCCTAGGAAACTGTGACTAAAGGAACAATAAAACACTGATTTGTCACCTCTGGAAACGCAGTTTAGTTCAACCCTGTCATTTTTACCCACAGCTCTTGGGGACATTTCTTTATTTGTAAGGAGTTTACTTTCAAAACTCTGCATGGGGTCCCCCATTAGATAAATAAGGTGTGATCCAGAAGAGAGAAATGGAAGATGAGTTTTGCGATAAGCTTGCTAGACAAAGCAGCTTAATTTCATTTGATTTGGGATTTTTCTTTTATTCCCTCTTTTGCCCTTTGCTGGTTTCTCAGCTCCCTCCCTAATGAAAAACTAGTCCACATCACTAAGCCGTTGCACATAATTCAGAGCAATTTGTTACTGTTGGCAATGACTGTGCAGAGGGGGCCCAGGAACAGGCCAGCATAGAAGCGGTAATACCTCCCACTCTTCAGGAGCATGATTTTTGCCTGATTACAGAAGGGGTCATTGGTAGGACAATGCAGAGAAGGTCATATACAATTGCCTGCACACAAATTCTATGTGCTGCATGATCCTCGCATGAGCTACTTTACCCAGGAGTATCTGTCAGGAGAAATCGGTGCTGTGATATCAACACCACAGATGTGGTAGGACATTAAAAAAATTAATATATATTCATAATCACCAGAATACAATGGAAGTGTTTGAGCATTTTATATAGTCCTGGGCCCAGAGGATAGTTTAAAATATATAAATTCCTCTAGAAACAACGATATAATAAATCCACTAGGCCTAAGGTCCTTCCAAAGGTAAGACTATAAGCATAGTCTCCAAATACTTGGGGAGGTTGTAATATTAAGAATCATATATGGTTTTAAAAAGAAATGAGAAAGGACTACACATATTTTTTCCCTTGATCCTCATCTGTCTGTCCTTTATGAACACTGAGCAATGCAAAGAGGGAGACTTCCCACGGCATGGTTATTTTGCAGGTGCCCATCATAAAATAATCATCTGTGAATCAAGCTGTAGGGAAAAGGATTTTCAGGGTCCTGTCTGGAACTGGAGAGCTCAGCTGTCGTCTGCCTGCAAAAAGTTTCAAAGGTTGGCTAAGAGCATGTGGCACTGCACGGATGGGGCAACTGCTTTTCTTCTTCCCAGAAAGTTAATGAAGGCTGAGGGAGGAGGAACAGCAGCTTCTAGGAAAAAAAACTTCAGGTTTTGGGAAAAAAACCTCACCCTAGTACATGCCACTTTCTCCAGTCTGGTGGGGTCTTTCTCAGCTTCCCTTCGTCTTTGCACTTATGAGCATATAGTTTCTAACATGCCTTTCTCATTATAGCCACCTTCCTTGAGAGCCCTGGCCCAATTTAGCCCCTTTCAGGTATCAAGACATGGAGGGAGAGAGGAAGCAGAGGGAATATGATTTCTATGCATACTCTGGTCTCTCGTTGCCAATTGTTGGTCTTTGTGGATGTTGGTACTTGAGCTTGGAAACCTTGGGGCTCAATGGAAGAGTATCAAATGGAAGGTAAAAAACAAGTCAGCAGAGCAACTGGAGGGCAACTGCGGTTTACCTGGGCTGTAACATCTGGGCTCAGCCACACTGTGTGCCAGTGCTTTCCAATTTCAAAGTTGTCTTATTTGTTTCTGTGGGGATTTGGGGGAAGCTTGTTATTTGCTGTTGGCTTTGTGTTTTTGTTTTGCTTTTTAACAAAGCACCTTTAGAAAGAGTATGCTTTCCAAAAAGGGATTGTTTGAGGTAATAATACAAGAAGGAAAATGAGGGATGTGGGGGAAGGCAAGGGAGAAGCAAAGCAGAAAGGAAACCTCCTCAGTTGCTCTCAGTTCTAAGAAAAACACTGGGTCTGTAGAGTGTGATGGGTTAAAAAAGAGATAACTTCTTGGAATCTTTCGGATACATTTCATGGAAGACTATTTATTCTGGGGGGAAAAAAACCCCTCTGTTTTTTCTTGAAATGCTATTTTATCATTTGAGACCATGGGAAACACAAGTAAGGCAGAATACCAAACTCCTAGAGCTCCCATGCACAAAGCAGAAAGAGCTATGGCAAACGTATTTTTGGCTACAACCACACTAGCGACCAAAACAAAGGCCACAATGATAATTTCCCTGAGAGAGTTAGAGGAGCCTTGTATAAAAGCCCCTGATTGCCCAGCATTGTCCATTTCTGAGGAGGCTAAGTCAACTGGAAGAGGAAAGCAACATAACGCGGATTTGCAGAAAGGAAAGTGATTTTGGCTGCTCGGCTGCAAATGTGACAGGAGGCAGAAAAGGGAAGGTGAGGGAGCTGGAAGAAAGACCAGGGCGCAGAAGAGCTGTGTCTCATGGCATCGGTCTGCAGACACAAGAGCCGATTTCCTGCCTCGCATGCTGCCACCACTTTGGTATATTTTGGGAAGGGCAAGATCATAAAAGGTGGCTGTGCTGGTGATGGGCACTGCCCACATTGGTAATCTGTGGGGGAGAACAAGAGAAAGCAAGTCTGCTAGCTTTGGCACTAAGCAGAAACATAAACTTAATAGCACAAGGGACAGGCAGAAAATTACCTTTTTCCCCATCCCTTTTAAGGTGCCCAGTGAAACTATCACAATTTGTTTTGGTCAGTCTATGATTAATGTTAATATATGGATGCCTCAAATAGTGTGTAAGGTTCAGATAGCCCTGCTGGTTACCAATTAATTGTTTGAAGGTAACAACAAGGTATTCACAAAAGAACTGTGTTAAATTAAAATTATTAGTTTTGCTTACATAGTTCATATTAGTGGCATCTTATTGGGCAAAAAAGTTAACCCAGGCAGCTTGCGGTAATAAACTTCACAAGATGGTGGCATTCACCTTGGTTTGGATGATTCACAAAAGCCTGGGTACCTAATAAGATCATGTGAAGGGAGGATTTTGTAGGGTACCTCTCTACGTGTTTAATACTTGCTGTAACGCTGAGCTTTTACAGAGTTCCACAAAAAAAAAGGAGCCAGTCATACACTTAAAAGTCAGACACAGCTACTTGTCTTTCTGGATCAAGACCAAATCTCTTGTGTCTCCAAAATGGAGCTAACAATCCGATACAAGTTTGCATGCGATTTCCAGTATTTCCCATTTCAAGTCAGGCTACAAATCTTGCCCAAACACTTCACAGAGCTACACCTTGCAAGCCAGTTCTGTTCAGACCCAGCAATGACATCCATTCCTTAAAACAGAAAACAGTTCATATAAGATGACTGTGTACATTCAAACTTCAAGTTTTACTGTGAGGTTGGTTCCAGTTTGGGCTTATAGATTGACTCTGCTTACTTACTTATTTTTAAGCCATAGTTGCTTGCCTCTTCTTAACATGACTTCTGTCATGCTTGTCCTTTACTGCTCTTGCCCAGCATTTCCAGATCTGTAAATTCTGCACCTTTTACCTTACTTATTTCTCTGGAAAGAATGAGCCCCTCCTCCTGCCTCCCCCTTATCCCTGTGTAAGTAACATCCATCACTGTATCAGCACCTGTCTGAGCAGCGCTAGGGAAGGGTCAAGGTATTATTTCCTACCCTTGACAGGTGTTATAACAACTCTGAACCACCCCAACTTATAAAAGTTTCCATTCTGCCAACTGCTGCTCGTACTTTTCTTCCTGCTATTCCATCTTCCCTGGAGGCTTCTCAGCTCCACTCATGCCAAGGCAAAAAGCCAGTCGCACTTCCACAAACACAAAAGTGAAAGACAGACTTTCCCCGTATTTCACAGTCTCAAGAAGAGCCAGCACACATGAGTGCAGCCTCAGGGGTCTTCTGCGATGGCCAAGGCTGGCATTGCCCCTCCTGGGTCAGGCTCTCTCTGAGGCACGTGCTGAGAAACCTCCTGCCAGGCAGGGTCATGCTTGGGCTGAAGTAGGAGACCTAGAGGAACAAAATAACCACAGAGAGGCACAGAAATGCATCTCAGACACCAAATAGTGAGTCCCTGTCCATGGAGGGGGTCAAACCATGCATGTGCTTACATAGCTTACCTGCACAAGCAGCATTATAATCAGACCCAGGAAACCAGGACAAGGATTGGGCCTGACTGTAGCAGGCACTGGCCAGATAACACAGCATTTGAACTCTTGGGATGCCAATTTGGTTGCAGCAGGTAAAAAAGCCAGAGGAAATAACAAAACACCAGTGCCGAGTAGAAGCAGTAGTGCAGGCACTCACAGCACAAGCGCTCCAGAGTCCTCTTCAGAGAGATGCTGGATCCTCTTCTTCTCTCTGCTTCCTCATTCACCATTTCTGCCCTCCATGAGGGAGCACTCACATGCACATTCATACCTGCTGTACCTGCATAAGTCTTCTGCACTCTCCATCTTGTAACATCCAGAGAGTGAGAACAGTTTAAGGAACAAATGATTTATTAAAGCCATGCAATGTGTGAGAAATGTGAAATTTTGGAAGATGGATTATTGGCCATGCAAAAGCTACATGTCTGGGCCAAGTTAGCTGACTTCTTTATAGGGAAATAGGCATCCTTGCAAGATGACCTGTTTCATCCTAGCATAAGTGTCCAGACTAACCTAGGTTAAATCACTCCTTGCCATTAAATATCTCTGGCTATCTATTAACCTGAACAACTAGCTAAAATTGTACATCTAATTTTCAATTAAGTGGGATGAATCCCCTCCCTTGGGTCCCAGCTGCTTAGATGTGGTTCAAAATTTCTCAACTTGTACAAGACTCATTTCCCATTAGCTTGAAGTTCAGAGAGACAACACAGCAGGTTGTTCATCCAAGGAAAAGAGAAGCTCCTTCGAGAAGCTGCTTTTCAGGACTCCCGACTCTCCACCTTGTGTACACCCTTCCCTTTAGCAATGACATATTCCAGCTTAATGCAAATCAAACAATTACTGCTGAGTGCACCAGTGTCCAGGCACAAAGATTGTGCCTGATCTTCTCTGAGTCACTCCAGGAAGTGTGAGGAAATTTGTATATCCAGATAACTGTGCAGGGAGAGGACGTAAGAGAAGGCTACAGGGGAGGGGAGAATCTTTGTTTTTATTAGAACAATTATTGTTGCTGTTATCATTATTTATTAGTCTATATATTCCATTTTGCACAGGTTTGATTGTTTTGGTTTGGTTTTTTTTCCCCACAAAGAAGCACTGTTCTTAAGGAATAATTACATCTACATAAATATCACCATTCAGTTGCTGATAATTGTGGAAAAACTGCAGACTTCCAGCCTCTGAAGCACCTGAATAGTTAATGACCAATTGGATGTGCTCAGAGGTAGATTAACAACATTTCTGGGATCCTGAGGCAGGCAAACCAGTGGAGAGGACCACAGCACAGTGCCAAGCATTAGTCGTTTCTCCTCTCCACTTGGACTCCTGCAGACTGAGAGGTGGAATAAGAGACATCACAGCAGCCTTTGTCCATCAGAGTCATCCCCCAAGCAGAGGAATCCTTGCAAAGACTGCCTTTTAAAAAAAACCTAATTCATTCCTTAATTATGATTAATTGTTTAGCTTAGTTTGGCTATAAATCACGAAGCAAGTTCAGGGATTTATCCAGCAGAGACATGCACCGCTTCTTTGACACACCACTGGCACCAAATCTCCTGATGCCCTAGCAAAAGTGTTTTCAGTAAAACTCAGAAAAAGAAACTGCAAAAACAAACAAGAGCAATAAAATAGTACCCTACTCAGAGGATAAAGAAAAGGCTAAAGTCAGCATTTTATCTGATAGTCTGTCTTCAGGAAATGCCTGTGAAAACAGTTTTGGAAAGTAATAGCTGATCTGGCTGCAGATATTCCTTGAAATAAAAAAGGTGCAAAAACCTTGTGCAGTATTTTTTTTTAAGAAAAGAAAATAGTTCTCACCAGAAACACCTTATTATGGGTAAAGTATTAGACGATACAAAGCTGCTAGGAGAAGGAGTCATATCCTTGTAAGAGCAAGAGGAAATAGCTCTGCATTAAAAATGAGTGAATGGAAAGGGATAGACAAACACAGAGGAAGCTGCTACAGTGATGAAGTGTTTACCTAGCTAGGTGCTCTCTGAATCTCTGAGTGCCATCACCACCGTTTTCCTCATTCTCAGAATTTTTTTTTTTAATTGACAGGCAATTGTACCCATGAAAATCTAAACCCTGGTCTGCTTCACTGCATACCTTCTCTTCTTCACTCACCTAATGGCATGCATTCTGCAGGAGAGAGAAACAGACAGAGAGCTGGCACAAGTTGTACTCCCATTAAAGACAAGAAATATAGCTGCAAAGCTCTTTTAACTGTTATAACACTCTGACTAACGACTCCAGTTAAGCAAGGTACTGTAAGTGTTGCTCCTAAATGTGAGCTCCCCTTCTGTCCTCACTTTCACACTTATTCAGAACACACGTGCCTCTTGCAACAGCAGTGAAATTAATCTCATTGTGTCAGTACCTTTTCCTGGGGGCAGAAGTTGAGTGCAAGGCAGAGAAGCCCCACATCTGCAATGCAAATGATATCCTAACCGTATCACCAGAAAACGAATGCACAGCACATGGAGCCCCTGGCAGATGTACTGTCCTGAAACCTGGTAGCGGCATAAATAACACTAACTTCACTGTCATCCCTCAAAGTCCTGGGGCAACACTCTTGTGGGGGCACATTTAATTGAGGGGGATGCTTCCCAGACTGACACATAAGAGAGCATGCATCAACTTCAGCATATGGTCTATTCTCCATTTCTTTAAAGACAGTTGGAGGCTGCTGAGGACTGGCCACAGAAAGCTGCCCCAGTGCCTGGAGGTGGAGGAGCACTTAGTGGGGGAATGGCTGGAGGACACTGCACCTCCTGGCCTGCATGGCTGAAATAGCAGCTCAAACCTTCATGCTTCCCTCAGTCGTGGTTTATGGTTTCTTGGGAGGAGGGACTCTCGAGGAGAAACGGGGGAACTGATGGTATAAAACAAGCAGTAATTCAAATGTCTGCTTTTCTGGCCAGCATGAGCATTCGTAGAAGCAGCTTCCAGATTTCCTGGGCTGTTGGGCAGTGGGAGAGCTCGTACTGAGCTGAGCGATATTGGGATAGGGCAAGCAGTGCAGTGAAGGCAGGAGATCAGACACTTGGAGGACAATCCTGGGGCTGGGATCAGAGGGCACTGACTAAGGTGGGTGTTTGGGGGCTATAGGAGCATGTGCATTTCAACCAGCTGTGGCCAGCTGTCAGTCTCCAGTTGTCACTACTGGGTTGCAGGCGAAGGAACCTGGAGCAGTGGTCAGTAGCTTTGGGAAAAACAGAGACCACCAATAGGGTCCTTGGACCTGGGGGACTCCTTCCCAGAGCCCCTGAAAGTGTCTGGTATATTAAAAAATAGTAACCTCGGGTACTGGGATGCCTGGAATTGTATGAAATCAAGTGGCAGCCTGCCATTCAACACAATCATTGACCCAGTGCCAGGATCAATCGACTGATGCAGATCCTGATCTGATATGGCTGTTAGTGGCATGGAAATGGAAGGGAACCTTCCCAAACAATAACAGCAAAATTAATATCTCTTTAGAAATTGCCTAAGCAAACAGACACAATAACCTAATCCAACCAAAAATAAAAAATGATGCCTCTGAACAGCAGCAAGTGGAAGATAAGAACTAGTCTTTTATCGAGTCCAGAGGCCTCCTGGACAGAAGGAAAAACAAGTGGAAGATCAAATGGATTGTGGGTCAAGTAAAGCACTAGGCAAAGAGGTTTGAAGCCAAACCACAGGACACATTTGTCAAGCTCTTAAAAAAATAGAAATGCAGGATCAAAGCAGAAGCACTTTGCAAATATTAACATTTGTCACCTACTTTTACTTTTGATGTACTTCATTTTGAAGACATTTCTCCCTTTTCTCTTTTTTTTTTTTTTTAAACAGGATAATCTAATCTCTCAGTACACACACTTGCCTCTTTCAAAAGAAACACAATGACAATATTACTGAAACATGGAAGACTTTAATAATAACAGATTAAAAGAACCAACATATGGAAAACAAATAATAAAAATATATTAAACAACAGTGCAGGGAAATGTGTTGACACTGTTGTCAAATGTTTTAATAGAAAGGTTTTGGTAGTTTTCCCAACAAAATATAAATGAAACAATAACTCTTTGTATTGCTTCACATTCAAGTGGAGGAAGAGCATTCCCGTAGCACTTGAGTCAGCAACGACATAATTAAAGAAAATCACATTAGCACCAAATGGATCCCATTCAGTACTGATGTGCATGTATTGTTTTGGAGATGCTATCCTATTGATTAACAGAATCAAAATATGGATTAAAAAAAAAAAGTTTGAAAACTTTTTCTGGAGCATTTGCAGCTGTATGTTTGTTCCTGCTACACCAGCTCTGCAGCTCATGTCCTTCAGATGAAGATGGTGAGACACATCCTAACTCAATGGTGGGCTGGTGTTCCTGCAAGACTGGGTGACAGTTTTGTTTCCTTCCTCTCTTCAATCAGAATGTTTTTGTGTCTCCACTGACACCATGAGCCATGGGATTGCAGAGGGGAGAAGCATTTGAGGAACTTCAGCATGTGTTGAGAGCGACCTTCTACATGCTGAAGAGATTTACAGCTCTGCGGCAGAGGTACTACTTCGCACGACCCAAGATACATAACAACAACAATACCTCAGGCTGAATTTAGGAAATTTGGTAATTGTCAAGTGTGGTAAATCATCTTTAAAGCAAACACTCTTAAAAGCAGAGAGATAAAGTTCATTCCCCCACGACGAGGCGGTAGCGAGGAATACGTGATGCTGTGGGCAGGGTTTCAAAGCAGGCTGGTCGCGTTGGGCGAGGTACTGCCGCCTGCTCCCGACGGGATTTCTGAGACTGCTGGCACCAGGGTGACAGGCCAGTAATCGTTAACAGGGGAAGTCTGTCTGGTGCCTGCTCTTTGTTCCAGCCCCACTTTCATATTTGAGAACCCTTATGGTATACTTTCTATTCACAGCAACATTTTAGCCTGTCGCAAGTGTGGCCCTGGTGATTATAGTTAGGCAAATACAGCAAGAACCCACACATGCTTGAGCCCTTCAAAGTTTCTTTTTTTCTTTTCCCCCTCAGTTTCCACTTGTTAATATTTTACTGAGTCTGTAGTTTGAACAAGTACTTCCCAAATATATTTCAGCTTTCAAAAAAAAAAAAAAAAAAGCCACCGAACCTTTATGGTGCTCAGAGCATTTATGGCTGAAACTTGTTCTGCAGGTTCAGCCATCTGTCCTGCCCATCCTTGCACAACGGTACTCTTGTAAAATGCAGTCAGTTGTCTTATTGGGGAACTTGCAACGCCCCTAGCACCACATTTGGTTCCTGGATATGTCACCAGGATGACTTCTTGGAAACAGTAAAAGCAAGGAAGATGCTAGGAAGATGTGGCTCAAAGTGCTTACAGCTGCAAGGAGGAAGTAGGCATTGAAATGCAGACAACAATCTCTGAAGGGATCCATCTGAAAGAAGGACATACCCAAAATGAGGGGTTGTGATCATCTTCGCAGAAAAAGGATGATGGGACACATGCTTCTGACTACATTAAACTGAATTGCAATACCAGTAGGAACATTAGAGCTGGGCCAATGTGATTATTACTCAGATTACCGAATGGGGTAACTACCATTACTACTATCCACATAAAAGAGCTTGGGGATCCATTCTTGCT
The DNA here is from genome assembly GCA_907165065.1 of Caprimulgus europaeus. Next base: position 50,350,498 of record OU015525.1, read on the forward strand.
ATTTACCATTGGAGATATGTACCTGAAGTTTCACAGAAATTGGAATAAACAAGGTCCCACCAACTCCAGCAGCTGCTCTTCCAAGCCCTTTGTGAAGGTCTGTCTGTGTGGCCTTAGCACAGGTGACTCGATGTGAGTTTACACAAAGGCTTCTTCATTTTGCTTGTGGTAACATGAACCATTTTAAAGAGGATATCAACGATACCTTTCTGGTGGAAGTTATAACAATTGTTCTTTTGTGAACCTGTTCATCTCTTTTAAATCTTAATCCTATGCCAGGACAAATGTGAAATCGGAGAATTTTACATGCCCGGCTTCTATTTTCAGCCATGCACATATATCAGTCCTGGATTTCATATTTCTGTATACAAGAGTATTCCCTGTGTGGTGATATTGTTTGTACACCAAGATGGGGAAACAAGGACGCGGGACGCTGCAACAATAATAACAAAGAAGCCCATTTTCACTTTGAAGAAAAGCTCTTTGTTTTTTTAAAGCTTTATGATAGATGTAAACAATTGTGTGTTCTTAGAAACAACAGGTATTTTTTAATGTGCAAATATAGCATTATTGTAATAACCTCCAGCAAGCCTTTCACATGAGCAGAGAAGTATGCTGTGGGGTTCATCTCAAAGCTTGTCTAGTTACACAGACTTACAGGAATTATAAGAATAGGGTGGAAATTGCACTACATGACAACAATTCCACTTACACATTGCCTTGCTTGTGACTGGAACAAAGTTACTTTATGTGAAGCTCTTGCCTGCTACAGCCATTCAAAAATTCAGATCTCATCTGGTCACAGAGAGGGGAAAAGTGTTAGGAAGGCTGAAAAGGGAGAGAAAGTTTTCCTAACATGTTGACTTCCAATAAATACATAATTAATATTAATAACATTTATTAATGGTGCAGCATAAGTGTTTGAATCAAGCAATTTTGTTTAACAGATCTGTCTCACTTTACCATTGGAAACTTCAGAAGCAAAGAAACCGCTGAACCCAAGAACAAAAATCTAAAAACCATTGCTGTGCTCCTTGATGCTGTTTCAGTGATGGTGAAACCACACCATCTCACACTGCCCCTTGCAGACATCCTGGTTGAAGGCTCGGTTTTGCTGAGATGGGTTTTATGTGGTCACTTAAATAGCTACCAAATTTCCCATTAGTTTCTTCCCATTCCTCTCCCAGGCCATGAATGCTGCCTCTTCAGCCTCGTTTTTCCATTAATGTTAATGCCACATCTCTGTCTCCATTGCCTCTCCTCTGTTATTGCTTTTTACAGGTCCCACTTTACGTTCATAGATTCTTATTCCACTGTATCTTCTGATCTTCTTCTAATTTCCCACTGAGAAATCATAGTTGGAGCTGTCTTGACGTTTTCTCCCTGGAAGACATCACTTCTGCTGCAGCACATGGAAAGATCATTACTTTCTTTTCAGTAATAACACCTCACCAGCTCGAGCAGGTAAGCAGAGGCAACCTGCAAGCTGTTGTCTACAGGGTCTATGGCTCCTGCTGAACAACCCTTCTTTGTAGCACTTCTTCATCCTGGAAATGCAGCCATGGAGCAGGTCACATTTTCAAAGTGTAAATCAGGCTCATATCTTGGATGCAACTGTTACAGTTAGAGCACGTTCTGTTTAAATCAGCTCAGAAAGTGAAAACCAAATAATGAATGAGCACAGAAAATTAGTTTGGCAAAACTCCACTGTGATGATTTGTTTTCTAAAGTACAGCTGATTTACAGATTTGAGGCCTCCATTGGTACTCTTGAGGTTTAAAACAAGATATTTCAACAAAAATTATAGCTGAAGAGCAGTTCTGTTGATCCAGGAAATGTTCTGAGGGTGACAGTAAATGCTGGAGGCATGTGTGAGAGGGCTATATCCCAGCTGGTACTGCTACATCTCTGCACAAAGAGGCCAAGCAAGCAGAGTTAATGAATTCATTGGCTTTCCAGACCCCCACCCTGCCCACAGCCCCATGGCTGCCTCACTGCCCCAACGGGCCAAGAGCGGGTTCAGCCAGATTCCTGTGGATTCTCACCAAAAAGGCACCTTTCAGCTGGAATGGGCACTTGTAGGCGCAGCTGCCTCTGCATAGCTCCCAGCTACCCACCACTGAAACCATCCCTTCCCATGGGGGCAAGGTGATTCCTCAAATAGTTTCGGTGCTGGAGCTGCACCCACTGCCCAGCCTGGCTTATAGACGGTGAGGATCAAAGCATCTGATTTTAAAGTGGACCTTTCTCACCCAGCAGCTTTGCTTGTCATCGTTATTGCTTGCTGGTGGGACACCTGCAGTGACCCAGGACCCTGACTGTGCATGGCGCAGACCCTGCAATGGGTCCCTCAGCCCTGCCACACTGCAGAGGGCAGAGGAAAGCTTTCAAGAGCCAAACCATGTCTAACAGCCCTTGGGGGAAATAAATGCTAAACAAGCTGCTTCCTTGGGCCTGCTGCAGTTTTTCTTACACTTACAATATAGGGAGAACAAGGTCTCCCTGTGCTCGCTCCTATCCGCTTCTCACCCCAAAGGTTTAATGTCCACCAAATTCATGAGCAAGGAGTCAGCAGTTCTTGGAGAGATTGACCTATATGCTTTGTCAGTTGTAATAGAAGTTTTATCCCTTAATAAACTGGAAGTGACACTTTTTTTAATGACAGAGACACAGGTAGCTGACACCAAGTGAAATACCTGGCTGCACTCTTGCCAGCCATGGGAAGGTGCCCACAGGCATTTAGGAGCTCCCTGGCATGGAGCAGCTTTTCTTTACTGCATCATGCAACTAGACAATAGAAATTTAAACTGTCTTAAGATACAACAAAGTGCCCATCAGAGACTGTATAAGCAGTACAATCCTATTAATTTCAGTGTCATGAAAATAAGAATTTATATCCATTGTGGTAATTTAAAAAGCAAAACCAAAGCACAATACAAACTCAAGAGGATGGATTGTGCCTGCACTTCAACTCCTGTATCGTAATTAAGTCATCTGGCTTACAGACATGATTAAGAGGGAAGATCTGTCTTTTAGATGATGTGATGCATTGACTAGGAAAGCAATGTGGATGTTTACTAACAGCTTCTTCACAAATTAAAATGGGAAAAAAGAGTTAATTAAACTTTTACGCTTTTAAAGTTAAGAAGATAGATGCAAACCATTATTCCATATATGATGTGAAGAATGAAAAGAAAGAGCTCCTTCCACTGTGAGGGGAAAGATGGCTTTGTTTCTACCACACCTGATCTCTAGAAGTTATGAAGCAATAGAATGGCAGGTGATAATTCAAATTATTAATTTACCTAGGTCTATGGAAAGAAAAGCTAAAAAGTTCTGCCACGATATTCTCATGACAGAAATACTGTCAGTTATGCAGCCATCCTCAGGAAGCTGGGAGAGGCTTTAAGAAAAAGAGCTTTGACAGGACAGAAATTGGAAGGAGACACACTCAGGTTACCCAGAAACAAGTTGGCTGCAAGAGGGGCTAGTCAGAAATGTAAATTCAGAATCAAAAGCATATGATTTTCAAAGTGGCATTGTGATGCCTTGCACAACACTGCTTGGACTTCTGTGGCATGTAGATTTTAGTGGTGTAAAACCACCAGTGTATGGGGCATCCTCTCCAATGAAGCAAAACAGAAATGTGGGTGTTGCAGAAAGCTCTGTCCTAAAACCAGGATGTCCCCTTTGAATGTAAGGGGATGGTGACACTTGAAGGCAGCCAGGAAACGCAGCCCACACTGGTCCAGCTGGGCAAACAGGGCTGGACCTACACCCTCCCCACCACCCAGCACTTGCCCAGCAAGGCGTTTGGGTGTTAGGGGTGTTTTTTCAGCTTTTTCTTAAAAAAAAAAAAAGGAAAATGTTTCACATTTTCAGGGGTTTTTTCTTGCCCCACTTTCTAGCTCTGGCTTCTTTCATGCTACAAGTTCTTCCTCTTTATGACATCTCCATGATTTTCTTACAAACAGAAGAGGAAAAAAAAAAGAAAAAATACAGAAAGGAGCATGGAAAGGTGATAAACCAACAGCGGAAAAAAAAGAACAACCAGCAAAATCCCTCTGTTTTTCAATGTCAGATTTATTAATGCAGAAAATGGGTGCATAACAGAAATTTCTCCAATAAATTTATTTTTCTGAAGATAAACTCTGAAATTTCATCTTCTTTTTATTTTTGCTTTCAAATTTTCAATTTGGCTATTTCCCATATCTGTAAAGTAGCCTTGGAAAGACTTAATAGCTCCTACGGGCATATGAAACCAAACTTACTGCCTTGAGGCTTAAAAGCCTCAGAAGGACAGCACTCAGCAAGGCAAAGCACGAGACTGTTACTTCTTATATTTGCACATCATGATTGTCCAGTTGAAACTGTAGCTGAAGGACAGAGATGGAAAACCACAGAGCTGACTTCATGTGGCTACCAGAGAAAATTTTTAATTGCCTTTGTGTGGATAACATTATTGTTTCAGCAATGCTTCCAGGATACAGCAAGGGGACGGTTTGGCACTGTACATGCCGTTCGCACAGAGCAGCATGTTGGTGGCATGAGCAGAAATTCTGGTGTTTTGGTTTTTGTTTTTTTTTTTTTCTGCAAGTGCTTCACTTTTTTTCCAATAGACGCGGGCAAAGTTTTGTGTAATTTTCCAGTGACCTTGATTATGCAATTCTGTGTGACTGCTGCCCTAGACGACATCAAAGATGCCACTTTTCTTATCAGGTGGTAGGCAGCCCCAACCGGGTAGGAACACCCAGAGGGCACCGGGCAGTGCCAGGGGCAGATGGTCCTCCAGCCTGCATTGATTAATAAGCTTCTCCTGAAGAAGTTTTTATTACTCTCACTCCATTTTTTTTAAGGGGGGAAGTTACAGGGCTGGCAGTCATAAAACACACAGAGGCATCATCAGGTAGAAGATGATATGCCACAAATAAACCAATTCTATTTATTTCTCCTTCCAAATAGAGAGAGGATGGTGCCAATCTAGCAACAGCATGTGCTTAACTCCAACCAGGGGCTCAAACCCCACTGGAAGGGTTAAATTCAGCCCCTTTGGAGTCGGCAAGGGCAAACCTTCATCTCAATAGGGCCAGTTCCTCCCTCCCAGTGCTAACTGCTTTGATGAATCAGCACCAGGACACCCAAACGAGGTGCAAAGCAACATCATCTCTTCCAGGGTCCCTCCCTCACGCAGTCATAACCCTTTCCAGGGAGACTGGAGCCGGGCCAGGGCATGGCCCTTCCACCCTTTCTCCTATAGACCATCAGGAATATCAGCGGGGAACACTGCTCACACTAAATCCCCTCTCCTCTCTGCAGCCTGGCTGGGGGGAAACAGTAAAGGGTGATGACCCTGCAGAGGCAATGGGGAGAAGGAGGCAGAAGTAGCATTCCCCAAACCCTTCTTTGACATCAGAGTCCCTAATCTTGCTCAATAAACCTCCTTGCCAACATCACAGGTGCAGAGGAAGCCAACTACTGACCAGAACCTCAAAAATGTGGCTAATATAACCCAAAAAACCTCCCACCACAGCCAGATTTTCTTTCAATGTTAATGTATTTTAACACTTCCCCCCCCCCCAAAAAAAATGAAAGCCACCTACACCCGGTGTTTCAGGGTGTTGAATTTTAGTTATTTTTGTGGTAGGACCTGGAAAACTAAACTATGAGAGGTTTCTACCTGCTCCTATTCGAATACTCCTCTCTTTTTGGTCCCTTTTCCACCATCCCTTTTCCCTGAAAGCCTGGGATGGAAGATTTAGCAACCAGATGATCTATCTTTTGACATGGTGAGGCAAAGAGGAATGAAAATAGTCCATTAATCCCTGGTTTTCAGAATTGTTTTACATCACGTTTCCTGCTATACTGGGTAAGAATTTTCTGATCAAAGCAAGTCATTTCCAAAGCTTCTTTTTCTTTTTTTTCTTTTTCTTTTTCTTTTTCTTTTTCTTTTTCTTTTTCTTTTTCTTTTTCTTTTTCTTTTTCTTTTTCTTTTTCTTTTTCTTTTTCTTTTTCTTTTTCTTTTTCTTTTTCTTTTTCTTTTTCTTTTTCTTTTTCTTTTTCTTTTTCTTTTTCTTTTTCTTTTTCAAGGAAGGCAGAAAATTGAGTGAAAAATAAGAAGGAAGAAAAAGAAAAGATAAGCTCTGGTCAATCAAGCCCCAGGTCTCTTGTCTACAGTTTGTGATATATTTTATGATCTCAGACACAACAGATTGTGAGCCTGCAATGTTTGGAAATAGTAGATGATTAAACCTTCTGGCCAGGTGTAAATGCAACCTTTGTCTTCTGATGACTGTGTGAGAATTACCTTCCTCCTCAAAGTCCCTGGTTAGCCGTGCTCTCTTCACTGTTACAAACATCCCCTACTTGGAGCTGCAACCACAATTAGCTTCCACTTTATTCCCCATCTATCCAGGCACCCACACAATTCACATCATTCCAATTTGTCCTGAGATATAGAAAAAAAAAAAATGCTGAGCAAGCTACTAAAAATTTGAAAGAATGTGGCCTGTGAGCTTCTCTACTTCTTCTCCTGGGGGGATTTTGTACCAGGTAAATAATAAAAAACGTGTAATGATTGACTAGGCTTTTAAACCTGAGCTGAAGGTAAGTTTGCCTTGCTGTTCCAGTTAAATATTCTCACTAGCCCCCTTCTCTTTCTCCAGATTTATCATGCCACAAAGTCCCCTTCAGCCTGATTCATTCTTTATTCTTTAGAAATTTGGGCAACAGTCAAATCTGACCTTTAGAGTCATAAACAAATTAAATTGTTTCACAACCAAATAATATGAAACAATATTGAATAGCTAGGCTTCCTCTGAGTTTCCTCTTAAAGAGAAAGAAGCCCCAGAGCAGCATAGACATGGGAGATAGAGGGAGAAAGAGGGAAGACAAGGTATGCTGATACTCTGCAAGGCAGTGAGATGGCAAAACATCGAGGTCTGGCTCCAGACTGACAGGTATCAGCACCTTGGAAGATGCTGAGAGGTGTTTATGAATTATTTACTTTTCTGGGAGCAGAGTGCTCACCAAGACGTATTCCCTGCTGCAAGCCTGTTGCTGCAGAGTTAGCAGGCACTGGCAGCACTCCACAGTCTGGCTACGGTTCAAGGTGAAACCCAAAGGTGGCCGAAGCGGCCTCAGTGCCACCAGGTCAGAAACCATTTCTCCTCTCCCCTCTGTTTTCCTGAACTTTGGCTGTGCACGCTCCAGCCTCCCTGCACACGCGGCACCCGCCGTGGGGTCCTGCTGACACAGGTGAAGGGCAGGGCTGTGTCACCTGCTGCTGGCTCTGTGGGACATGGGGACATCCTTGGGAGCCTTCCCCTCGGCTTGGGCTCCTGCCCAGAGGCTGCTGTCACTGGAGTGGCAAGCAGTGAACCCTCTTTGGGGAGATGCTGTAGGGTTCAGCACATTGGCGGAGCATCGCTGGAATGTGAAGCATCTGGCTCAGATGCGGAGGCGTGATAAGGCTCCTTGCTGTCCTTAAAAATACTGTGAAGTGGCCAGGTAGGGATTCCCCTGGCAAAGGGGGATTCCCTGCCTGGCACTGGGGTGATCCCAGTTGCCAGAAAGGCTCTGGGACCATAGCATGCAGCCCAGCTTCAGGCCCTCAGGGCTGATCCCCTGTGGCCTCACTCTGCTGTGGGTGGCAGGGTGGCATCCAGGCGCCTGCTCACCCCATCGCCTTTGCAAGGGGACATCCCAACCAGGGACAGGCCACCCTTCCTCCTCCCTTGCTTGCACAGTTATGCAGTTTTTGCATAAAAGCACCAGATGGAGAAAGAAACAGAACAATAAATGGTGCCCTGGACTGATGCCAGCTGTGCGGCACAGCAGCTATATTTGGATATATTGGGAAGGTGGGGCCCACTGGCCTCTTGATCGCGTGCCATGGCCAGCGCAGGCATCCCTGTGGCCCTGGCCACCCATCAGAACAATGTCAAGCCGTCCGTGGGACATCACTCTGCACCTGCACTGGCACCAGTGCCACCCCAAGGACAGTGTGTTTCCGTGCCGTGCCAGCACTGAGCTTGGGGAAATTCACTGTCCTCATCCCAGCTGCATGGGGCAGCTCTGGGCTGAGAAGCAGTCACAGGCTGGACATCAGCGACACGCACCACGCCGACACAACCTGTGCTTAAACAGCAGCACTGTAAGCATGGTGTGCTCATGTACACTTAACATAATGGGATCCTAAATCATGATTAATTCTTCCCGTACATGATGTCTGCAGACACGACACAAGCAAAGAGCTGTTCATAAGAAACATATGAACAAGATGCATAGCTGCTGCTTTTCTCCTGGGCTGGACACTCAGCTACAGATGTGCTGTGAACAACCATCCACAGCCTAAACTGCTGTCACTGTCACTGATATGAAAAGCCTCTAATTATCCACAGGTTTGTACCATTTACAAAGTAAAGAGGAGGCAGACAGACATGAAGTGCATTTGGATGCCTTAATTAACCTCAAGAATTATGAAGCCATGCCTGTAACTGAAATACAGTTTTGCCTTTTGTAAACCATTTGACAGAAGAATGATGAGGCTGGGAATTAGATGTAGGAATACATCTAAATATTTATACTACGTTCATTACACCAGTATCTGAGCACATGTTTATGTTGTAACCTCCACTTCTACATCAGTTAATTTTGCTTCACTGTATTAACCCACGTTACCTATTGCGTGGTGCCATGGGTGCCCTCCTGCAGGGTCTGGCACAATTCAGGCAAAAGCCCTTTCTCTGGGCTATATCTTTCCCTTGCTCTCGGTGCAAGACTTGCTGAGGCTTCAAAATGAGGACACTGGATTGAACAGACTCCTGACCTAAGCCAGGATGGCAACCCCTACCTTGCATAGCCCTGATGAACTGAATCCCCTCACATCGTATTTCAAAGTCCTCTGAGACAGAGCTCCAGCCACCTCATTTCACTATGGCAAGGAAATGCTGCGGCAGGGCTCCAGTAGCTGCTGTCGCCCAAACGCTGACAGGAACAGAGGTTAAGCGTACTAAATGTTTCACTGTTAATGAAGCCGATGTAATAATGTTTCATTATCAGCAAAGTAAATGTAATGTGGTTTTTTGAAGATTGGGGAAAGGAGGGACAGCTGCCAGCAATAATCCTGAGATACATGTAAAGCTGTGAAAATAACTCCGAGTAACATTTTAGAAGTCTTCAATTAAATAAAAATATGTGTACTTCAATGGAATGTTTTGCTCTGTCTTTAAAGACTTTTTTTTTCATTTGAAATATATTAGCCTATAAGGTGAAGAAAAGTAATTTTGAAAAAAAAGAAGTCAATATGCTTGATTTTGAAAAGGTTAAACCAAAACTCAAAACTCCTCGTGACTTGGAATTTTGCTCCTAAAATACATTTTCTAGTAAATAAGCTGTTTATGCAAAATAATCCATCTAATTCTACAGTTATTACAGTGAAAAGCAATGTTACCACTAGTACCTATGCACACACTCACACAGGAATTTACCTTTTTTTGTCTATGGATCAGAACTGCAAGGGCTACAGCCAGAAGTTTTGACCAAAGGGCATTTTGAAGCTTTTGCATTAGAAAGCTAAACAATTTGACAGGGTATTTCTAATTTTTCCTATTAGACCTCGTGACAATTGCTCCTTGTCCCATTCCAGAAGATCTCTTTTTGCAGTCAGTATCTTCAAGGCGGTGGTCGAAGCAGAGGGCTTCCCTTAGCATCCTCCGTTCTGCCTTCCCAGCCCATCTCTTCTGCTGCCCCGAGGGCCAGATATGGGCATCAGAGGTGGGATCACAGCCTCAGTGCGTGACAGTTCTTCAACAGGACTGACACTAGTCATTTAACACCGTCATTTTTTTCTACCAAGCTAATTAAAAAAAGGTTTTGTCATTAGTGTGATTGTGTTTCTTTTTCCCCCATACACTAATTTCATCAGTCAATGCCCTCAGCGTGGCACTGAGTAGTAGCAGCTCCCGTGCCATCCTCCCTGAAGAATGAGTTTTGCTTTGCAAGGGACAATTATCATTTGCTGGTGGGATGGAGAGGAGGAGCACCATCCCACCCTTGGGAGACACATCCCCTGTGGAGTGGGTGGAAGATGTCAGCAGCTCCCGGGAGCAGAGCCTGGGAGAGCCAGCTTGGGTGGGACAGGAATTTGCCCCCTTGACACGTGTTGACAGGGAGCTGCTGGGGAGCCCAGCACAGACAGCCCAGGCTCCTCACTTGGGGCAGCCTCACATTTGCACTTCAGGGACATTTTTCACCTCCATCCTTATACCTAACAGCAATTCTGGTTACTGAGACTCAGCCCCAGATTGTTTTATGCTGTTCCTGTTTCATCCACCTGCTATAATCTTCTGATGTTCTTCAGGAATTACTGCTAAATTATGCTGCCTTTTTTTTTTCTTCCTCTCCATCATTAATTTCTTTTCTAGGGTGGAGAGCTTCCCAGATCACCCTCCACCCACTTACACACATGCACGCACACACACTTTATAGAAAGTGTTTACTTATGCGGGGGCAATAGTTTAAAAGGTAAATGAAATAGAGGACGCAGCCTGGATTGGCTTAGCAACACAAACAGTGCCAGCAGGTAAAGGGCCCAGGCCTGTTCTTTCCCACCTCACAATTGTTTTAAAATGACACCCAATGACACCCCTTCATAATTAATTGTACAGCACCTGATTAGTCACTATTGACAGACCTAGAGCCAATTGAGCCAATTGCTTTTTTCTTTTTTTTTTTTTTTTAATCTGGCTGGGGAGAAAATCTGAAGTGCTGTAGCCACACATGCGATACACCTCCTGGTGATTACATCAGGCAGCTGAGCCATTAGAGCCCATAGTATCAGCTTAGGAGCTGGAGGCTATAGTACCAGGATCACAGCCCAACCTTAGCCTTTAATATGAAAATGAAGAAGGGAGGCAACAAATCCAATAAACCCTAGAAGTCAAACAAAGCCAACTGGGAGTTCGTTTGTTGATAAGCCGAAGGAAGAAATGCAGCTAATAAAGCCAGGCATTTCTTCTGCTGCTCCAGACTCTCTTGTGGGTGAGGAGGATTCAATTATTCAGGAGGCAGCCTGAATCCAGCCAAGTGTAAGGCAATCCCAGTGGCAGAAAACATGTGTGTGCACTTCATTAGCAACGGAGTTGGGTCGGAAGGGATGAGTTTGTGCCCCTTTCCATTTCCAGTCATCTGTGAGCACTTTGCAAAGCAAATGAGTTTGCTATGGGACAGGGCAAGGACACATGACAGCAGGGGAAGGGACCAGCAGCTTTTGCGCACCTCGATCTGAAATAGGATTATCTTTCTGTGAAAGAAAGAGATCAGTCTCCATTACCAAGAAAACAGTTGAAGTCTTCCACCTCCAGATCTCCAGCAGCCTGCTCCCCTAGACACACCAATTTTGTGCACCTCAGTGCTCTATCAGTTTAACTCAGCCATTGTACAACCCAGTAAAGCTGAGTCCTGTCACTGTGCAAACACTTTAGTCTCAAAGAAGAGGATCCGTACAAGACCTTAGCCAACTTCAGAGTACTTCTGAGTAAGGTATTAAGCCAATATCAGTGCCTACATAGGCGCTTGCTCCAGTGTGAGTTAATCAGTTTAAACCCATACCTTTAGATAAATACTTGTGTGCAAGCAGACAATCACTTGGGATTTGACCAAAGCTCAATGAATACAATGTGAATTTGGCAAAGGATCTGCTGCTCTGGAAGCTGAGGAGCTCATCGGGAATATGTTGCTCTGGAAAAACTCTCCTGCATGGAAAGGTCTCCACACAGCACGTATTTAAACTTCTTTAACATAGGTGATTTTACATCCCAGATATAGTGACTCCCAAACTCAGGCCCAGAAGCACAGGAGACTGCAGAGCAGAGATCCCCCAGCTGACTGATGTGAACCATCTTAACTCTAGGAGGAGTCCAAGCCACCTCAGGTCCAAGGTGACAACCCCTTCTAAACATGCCTAGCCCTGAACTGGCCTGGTATGCATGGTCCAAACATGCCCTGAGTTACTTTCTCATTTCAAATCAATATAAAATGTAGCATATGGTTAATAGAAATTGCACCAGTTAAGAAGAACCAAATCACAGCTATTTATAGTTAAACATTAGAGGCCAATTCTCCTTGTAAGAATGTAAATACTGCACTAGTTGATGCCCCCACAGCCTGTAGACGAACCCTGGGATCAGGACCATATGTGTCCTTCTGCACTTGTTCACAGCCACTCTGTAGAAAATCAACATTTATGGCTCAAAAGAATGCTGCAAGGACTTTGGAAAAAAGAAACTGAGCCACACCTTCACTTTTAACTGGAATCAAAATTGTTTTATTTCTGTAAAACTATTATTAGCCTCAATCATCATTTGTTCACAGGAACCATGCCACAGGCTGTCTGAAAACGCAGTTTTCTGAAGAAACACTCTGGAAATGCAACTGAACTCACACCCTTAAATATTTGCAGAACAAGGGCCTACGCAGAGGTAAGGAGTCACGGGAAGAAGAAAGGATTAGAGAATAGCAAGCCTACAGAGTGAAGTAGTGTGTCAGGATCACAATGGCCAGACAACACAGCTTCAGAGAAGAGTGCACGAATCTCACTTTGGTTGCAAAATTTTTCTTCTGGTTCATTTTAGGCCATAAATCATCTTTCAGTTTTGCTTTACCTCTTATTTTTCAAGGAGGAATCTTATACCAGTTCTTTATTCTTGTTTTCCCATTCCCTTACAGAGTGTCTGCAAGGAGTAGGTTTTCTGCATTTTCTGTTCCAGAAACCTCTTACAGGATTTGGCCCTACAGTTGATGTTGTAACCAGCAGTCACATCTCATATTTTATCCTACACTTGCTGAAACAAACCATGAAGATCCTGCTCCAGTAAAGGGTACATAGATGAGCTCGAAAGATAGACATCCGAAACTACATATGAAAAGAATTTTCCATGGAGGAGAGGTACAGAATTCAAAACGCTCTTCCTGTAACATGTACAGGTACTCACACTGAAATTCAGACTCTCAGAGTCAATTCACAACCCATTTAACACGGCACAATTTAAAGGCTGAGTCAGAAGTTTACAACTGGTTTCCTCTGACCCACTACTGAGCTATGCAGCTGATGCCTAACTCACAGCCTATACCTCCAGAAGGAACATTTATAGTCTTTAGTCCAACCAACTCTTGTTCTCTGGATCCTTGCTTAACTTCTGCAGATGACACCCTTGGCTCTTCAAAAGTGGCTTATACCCTCAGCAGCGAACCATGTTCACCACGGTCCTCCTGATCCCAGTAGCCACCTGGGTTGCCCGGCCTTACCGACAGATTACTTTTGATAACAAAACAGAGACTGTTTCAGAGGAAGAAGAAGAGTAGGGCAGTCTTTAGGGGATTTCAGTCCCCAGGTTTTGTTAAGAAAGCAGTGCTTTTACCTATACATCACCTCAAGGTTTCCCTCTTCCATGTCTTCAGAGACATGTAACTTTACACATAGGCTTTGCCCTCCTGGTTTGAAATAATTTCCCTGGCCTATTACTCAGCCAGAGCCAATCTCCTTTCCTTCCTCCTCATCCACATGCAGAGGCTTTCCTCTCTGACTCCCACAGCTGCTTCTCTTTGGCAAGACCTGTCTCCACACAGCTGCACTAACAGGTCTCTGCAGGGTCTTGGCTGGTCCCCATGGTTGCTCACTGGCTCTCCAGTTGCCTAGTGTCAGGAGCTTCATCCTAGTGCATGCGGGTGGGCAGGTCCCACACTACCTATTTGGGTACCCTCTGTCACCTATCCCTCCATCCCAGTCCATTTTGCTCTGCTCTGGTCCCACTCAGTGCTAAAGCTGGCACAAGGGTGATTTAGCAGGGATTCGGTTTCCTGCTTCGTGTCCTCCGGACCTCCCTATAGGAGTCACCCACTGCTGAGCCTGCTCCATCAGGACTCCCAGTGTTCTCTGTTTCCAATCAGGATGTCTCTTTTCTCATCTCTTCCATCTTCTCTGTTGAAATGAAAGCTGTATTGCACAGCTGCAGTTCCATTCTCCAGCACTCTGGTTGAAGGAGTGGGCAACATAAGCAAGAAAAGCCACGTTCTTGCAACCTGACACAGCTTGGGGCTTGAGAGCCCCAGAGTCTGCTCTGCCTAGTTTGTCTCATTGCCTTAACCTTGAGCTTTCATTTCTCCACCGCTAAGATAGGTTCTTGGTCTCAGGGATACTCAATTCAGCTGAAAGGTGCACCCTGCATGAATGGATTGGCTGTTACTCTGCACAGAGTGCTCTAGGCTTCCTTACCTGAAAGGCGCTGGCATAGGTAGGGAGGAAGGGCAAGCACAAGGAGCTATCGGTGCTCTCAGATACAAACATAGGACACAGGGCCATCAGACAATGGAAATACCTACTAACCATGACAGTGTGTCTGTCTTCAGTGATGCCTGAAGAAAACAAGTAAAAGTCATTCATTTCTGGAAGACATCCTTGATCTTTGTCACAGAGTTTGCAGTGATCTCACTGACTTCTCTTATAACCCATCAAAGCCACTCCACAACACAGTCCTCAGCTCTCTTAGGATGAAACAACCTTTCTCCACAGTGCTCAGTTTAGATATTGATGGATCACTGCATGAGGTTAGTCCTGCTCAGGCTGCAGGTTCCTGTAGCCCTCAGATGACAGCCAGCTCCACATCACTACAGCTTCCGAACAAGGGGAAGAACCTCCCCAGAAGCAAGCTACAGACTGCAAATCCTTGTTAAGAGTTCACAGGTGAGGTAGAGAGTAGTGGATTTTATCTTTAGCAGGACAACCTTCTGGCTGTTTTGCTTTGCAGGAAGTGCCTGGAGACGGGCTGAAGTTAGAAGTGCACCCACTGTGCAAGGAGAGGGGAGAGGGGAGAGGGGTGGTGGGGGGGACACTGGAGCAGAGAGTGAACATGAAATATGCAGGCACAGCAGTATCTGATGCTGCCTGAGAGGGTGCTCCAGCTACAAATATCTCAGGTGATGCTAAGAGGTGGAGGTCTGAATGCCACTGTCAGAGGAGGAAGCAACCAACAGACAAGGTCTCCAGGAGCAGTGCCTGTTGTTTCAGACGTGTAGGTACAGATTGCAGATGGGAATTTGGAAGGCACTAAGCATGGGGAAGCTGGGCCCAATGGCTCAGGCATTGTCACGGGTATGTGGAAACTCTGGTGCTGTCGCTCATCTCTACATCTGACCTGCCATGAGGACTTCACATGAGCTCATTTGCCTCTACCCCATGATATCTACTTAGATAACAAGCACCCTAGAGGTTGTGATGTTGTCTTCATCTGTGTGTGTGTGACAGCAAGATTAACAGATCTCCAGATCTCAAGATGTTGCAGCAACATGAATGATCCTAACAAGAGGAAGAGCAAGAGGCTCTGGACTCCTGCTTCCCCTGGTCTCAGGCAGCTGTAACCCATTACAGATGACATTGTAATAAATGCTGATCATTATTTGTTAGCAAGGGAGAAGTGTTTGAGAGTGAAAGGGCAATGCATTCAGGCTGAGTGCTTCAAGCCAGATGCTAAGGAAATGCTGGCAATCCTGGATGGTCTGAGCATAGGGGACACCTTTCAAATCTTCATGGGAATCCAACCTTGCTTATCAGGAAAGACCTACCAGTAAGTTTGTACTCCTGGGGTTATTTATCCCTGACACTCTCAGGCTTATTCCGGCTGTATTTTTCCAGCTTTTGAGTCTGGAGGAATGTGAAGAGGAGAAAAGAAAGTGAGACTAAGAGTCCTGTGCATCAGGGTGGCTTTGCCTCCATAGGCTGGAAGCCATACATATGTAAAAGAGATGCGCCTGTACCTGTATCAGCAGATATGCATTAGCCATAGATTTCTTTAAGGGATATTCTGTGTGTAACAGCTCTGACAGACTGGAATTATTGTTCTTTCTCATTGGTAGTGGTTAGAGACTATATTTTCTATTCTGCAGATTTTTTTACCATTACAAAATTTTTCAGCATTTTGACACCAAAGTAAAAACCTGAATTGCTATCTCATTTTAAATTACAGAATGGATATTCTGGAGGGCTTTGTCAGGATAATTCCAGGAAACTTCACTTTGCTGAAGGGGATTCAATAGTTGAATAGAGCCTACAGCTACTTAGAACAAAATGCTAAAGTAACAGATTTCAACTTCATCCTCCACATGAAGTGCAGAAGACTTACTGATTTGTTTCAATATAATCAGTGTCATCAGAAGAGGAAATTTTTCCATTCACTGTTTAGAATTTTCAAAAGGAAAAACTGTTCTAACCAGGCTTTATTATAACCTGCCATTATACCAAGCGTCACTGTTGCTAGTTTGCATATTTTTTATTCTTCTCTTGTTCCTTTGCATGTGGACACTAGTCATTTAAAAGACTTAGAAATCCATGAACAAACTATGTCTATCGAAGAGAAGCCACAAGGTTTCCCACAGTGGTCTAGCTCTGACTGGTGAGGTGTTCCACAGTAGTCCCACCAATATATTATCCACTTTATTCCAGAGGACAATTTGGTCCTGTCAACTTTTGCACATTGTTCAGTACTTCTTTGACAGAGGGTTTGTTCACACTAGGGAATGATAACCTGCACACTGGAAAAACTTGCTGTTTACTGTTTGCAGTGTCATCTTCTATTGTCTTCAGGCAACTGAGTAAAGACACAGGAACTGCACCATGGGACTGGGCCAACATGCCACAAGCTGTCTCTGATAAATGTTTAATCAGATAACCAGCATGTTGATCTAAGAACCTGTCACAAAGAGAAAATTTGCTAGATAGCTTATTTCCAGGGAAAATTTTATCATCTTGAAACTTTGGCAGTTTGCTTCCAGTAACAGTCAAGAGTCAGTGTTTAAAGAAAAAAAAATGAAAGAATAAAACTAATGCCCATGGAGAGAATTGTGCCCTCTTGTCACAGGGAAAAGCTCAATGTCTGTCCTTACTGCTTCTGGTAGGTTGTTAAGGGTCTAATGGGGTCCCACCAAGTAGCGGCAGGGAAGTGAAGAGAGCACTAGTGGGTTACTAGCTCTTGGTCTGGTGTCCCTACCTCCAAAAACACACACAAAAAATGGAGGATATGCAGGAAAATGCAGATCAAAGGAACCATCTCTCAGTGTTTAGCTTTCTAAAAGAAGGCTGAGTTGACTTGCTGGTGGTCCAAATTCATCCAGAAGGAAGTGGTGTCACATAACAAAAGCCTCTTCTTGGTAGAGAATGATACAACATAAAGATCTGGAAGTTGAAAACAGATTTTTTTTTTTTCTTTTTTTTTTTTTTTAAAAAAAGCTATGTGAAAACTAAGAACTGTATTTTGGCCAGTGAGGATGAACAAGATGCCAGCAAAGGGCGGCAGCCTTGCTGGTAGATGTGTTTCAGCCAAAGGCAAACTGCTGGGCTCGCTCCCGGGAGGAGATGTAGGGAGGAGCTGTGAGGCCAGCATTTGGTGGGAGGCCCACAGAGCTGCACTGCCAGCATCTTCCAACCTTTCAGAAATAATGTAGGAAGGACTAAAACTACTAACATTTGTGTTTAGCTGCTGCTGTCAGTAGCCACCTGTTACACAATTTTTCCTGATTTTCATTTTTCACAATCATTTCTATTCCTGTAGGAAAAGCTTAGGAACCTCATGAGCACCTTTATCCACTTATTTCAGTGCACATATAATTTTTCACAGCCCAGACCACCCTGATCCACTTGCTATCCCCTTAGCTTTCCCAAACTGTTGTATTTCCAGATGCTAAACCCTAATCACCAAGCAGGGAGGCATGCACAACCACTAGAAATAGATCTTTTGCCTCCTACATTATGTCATGACAAATTATTTGCTATAAACAAATTTTACCAGGACTAGCAGGGTGGCGGTCACAGGTGTGGTTTTCAGAAATCCCAGCAGCAGCATTTTGAGGTAGGGCAGCGACAGACACCAGCAAGGGTGTGTGGAATGGCCAGACCTCAGAAACCACTGTCCAAAAGACAGAGGCATGACCAGATGCAAGAAACAGAGGAGTCTGAGCTCAACTTAGGCTGACATTGCTTGAACATAGTCAAGCTGTACATGATACTTCTTGATTCAGGGTACTTTGCCCCCCTTTTCTGCTTTCTTTTTTAATGCATCCTTACCCATAACGTGCCTTATCCTTTGTTTTTCCACAGTTCTCCCAGTCCATAGTCCGCTGTCCTATCCCTGGCCTATTATTTCTCCATTGCTCATGAAGTAAACCTCAAGCAGAGGCAGTACCGGTGGGGTCATTACAAATCAGCACTCCACAAAGTCAGCTTGGAGCTGGCCCTGCGTTTCACAAGGGTGGGATGGGGTCACATCCTGGTGCTTTCAGTAGCACCATCGATGGCACCATGCTCCCACAGCTGGAAGTCCTGCAGCTTGTCAGCCCAAGGGAGCTGGCAGAGGCAAGGCTTCCTGCTGCGTTCACACAGAGCTGCTTATTTCTTCAACCCAGTCCACCCAGCCTCGCCAAGACACATCTTCCCGGGCCAGATATCCCATATTATGACTAAGGCAGAAGGCCACAGGTTTAGTCAGTTTGTGTACAGTTTGCAATTATTCAGCCGTTTTAATGAGAAGAAAGACCTTGAGGCCCGTGATGTCAGAGATAAGGAAGTGTGGAAAGCAGCAGATGTGTGACCTTGCTGCTCTCCTATTGCTTTCTCCTTTGTTCTGTGTGCTGCAGCTCTTCAAGGTTTTAATACTGGGAAAGGGTGAGGGGAAGGTGAGTTGCAGGTTTCACAGTAACTCAAACTCCTGGCCTGTGGAGCAACTCACTGGCTTTTCATACAAGCCACTGATGGTAACCAAAATCCAGCAGAAGCTGGCCACTTTTGATCAGTGCATTTCAGGAAAGACATGGTCCCGTTGGAGAGAGTCCAGGGTCAGTGAAGTTCTGGGAAATGTGACCTGTATGGAAGGGCTGAAAGAACTGGATGGCTTAGTTCGAAAATCAGACAACTGATGAGGATGCAGTAACAAACCCCAGCTACATGAAACAGCTCATGGATGAAGAGAGGAACAATTCTGCTCCCCTGTTCAAAAAAAACAGAGTGAAAAAATGGTAAGGAGGGTCCTTAACAGTAATGTAAGAATATCTTTCACTACAAGACATATGTATAGTTGGTCAGTTCTTGGACAGAGAGATGCTTTTGGAGACCTCTTCAAATTCCTCTGTCAATTTCCATGCTCCAGGCATAGGATCCCCCATCTCATGCAGGCAGGCAGGCTGCCACCCCTACGTACCCAGCACCCAATAAATGTCCTCAACACCAGCCTTCAGGCACAGCTCCTTTTGAAATTATTCCACTTTGCACAGAGGCACAACAGAGCCATTTGTCCAGAGATGTAGATCACCCTTGTTAGGCCCAGTCCTTGCAGGTCTGGTCAGAGTGGTGTGGATTGGAAAAGGTTGTCACAGCTTCCATCCCTGTCATGGCCAGCCAGCTACTCCCCCTGGGGCATCGATGGGAAAGATAGGCCTATTTGAAGAGTATTTAGAGCATCTGTGTTACCCCTGAAAATACTTCCTGAGGGAGTTTCTCTCCCTCCCCTGACTACAGAGGTAGCTGGGCTAATCAGGAGCCTAGATAAGCAAACTAGATGTGTTGGCTTGTATGATCTTCCCCCTCCACAAAATGCACTGCTTGGAAAAAGCAACGTTTTTGCACACATTTCACAGGACGTTTAATTACATCGGCACCATTTCTCCAAGTAGACCCTTGAACTGTGAGGGGGAAAATTGATATTAAAAAACATTAGCCAGCCGTGACATTTCTTTTTCAAATTCAAATCCCACAGCAGCATCTTACTGATTGCAGCTGGAAATCAGCACAATAGGCCATCCCCACTTGCAAGTATTTTGCCTGACACATCAGCAGACAGCACCTCCCAGCAAGCCATGCCAGCCACTACACTGGGTCAAACAGTGCCGGCTCCCAGTGCTTGCCCCATGCCTGTGAGGGGGCCACCACCTAGCCCCTGGCCCCCGCACTGACAACGGGATGAAGCAGAGGGAAACGAGCCACCCTCAGACTGTGATACTGGGGTCTGTGCTTCTCCCTGTCTTCACCTGGTTGCTGTACTTATCAAGGCAACTTTTTGGGACAAGGTGCTGCATTCACATCACCTGCAGCACCGTTGCATCCAGCAAATACCCATGTTCTAGCCATAGGACAGCTTCCACTTAACTCCTGCGGCTCCCCTAGGAACTCCTCCTGCTATACCTTTAATCATACACAAGATGCCAGGGACTGGTGCATTAAGCCACCCTGCATGGCAGGGCATGGGGCAGGGGGCGAGCATGGTCAGGAGACAACCCCAAGGCCACACTCCCTTGCCCCGTGGAGCAGGTAGGCAGCTGGCAAGGTGCTCCCCACTCCAAGCCCCCAAGCACCCCATTGTAATTCTTATCAGGCCAAGGCACATTTTTTGCTCAAGGTGGCAAAATGCCCAGGGTCTGCCAGGCTGCCAAGGTTTCTGCTAAAAATACTGTTAAGACACATTTCAACCTGGGTCCATCAAAGAAAAGAAGGAGTGAGCATATTCTGGTTGCAATGGAAATGACGTGGACTAAGGCAGGGGAAGAGAGAGAGAGTGAGACACAGAGGAAATGAGGTGGGGCTATGACTGGAATGCTGCCAGTGGCAAGTCAAAGCCAGGCTGAGCGGGAGGGAGGTGTTGGCCATCCCCATGAGTAATGAGCAATGCCGCTGGTGTGTCAACCATCTCCCCCTTCTCATGCTGTAGAAAATGCTTGTTCTTGACACATTTGCTACAATTGGTGCCAACACCATGGCTGTAGAAGAAGAAGCACCCACTGGGCTGTCCCCCAGCAGTGCCGCGGGCAGGTGGGGACTTGGTGTGAGGGAGAGGGGGACTGGGGTGAGGGCAGGAGGGAACCCGAGAGGCCAAAGGAAGCCCGGACGGGGTCAGGACTAAGGTGGACTGGCACGGAAACAGAGGAAGCACAAAGAAAAAGGTTGGGAGGGCACACACAGCAGTGGGGACAGAGTGCAGGAGAGGACTGAAAGCAGAATGGTGATACTGAGCAGGTGGCAGGAGAATGCGAGAAGGGAAAGATGAAAGAAAGAAGGAAAGAAGGAAAGAAGGAAAGAAGGAAAGAAGGAAAGAAGGAAAGAAGGAAAGAAGGAAAGAAGGAGGAATAAAAGAACAAAAGATGGTAAAACACTCTTAGCACTAAAATCCTCTGGCCTCATTCTCTGTCAAGTGGGATGACATTTGCTTGAAGATCCCCAGGGAGATGCCCATGTAGATGGAGGCATGTTTTGAGAGCTGTGCATGGTGGCAGGTTGTTCATTGACTTTCCTGACCTTCATCAAAGCTAATGTTCACTAAATATAGCTGGTTATATTTTATCAATATTGCAAATGGAAGGAGCAATTTCGAGTTGGGGGTTAGGAAGGAGGTTAGTTTCGTGAGAGTCAGGACTGACTAACACATTTTTTTTTTATTCTTATTTTTAATGTACTGCCTCTGTGTTTAAACTGCATGAGAACTGAAGAACCTCCAGTAACACAGGCTGTACTTCTCTCTGACCTTGCAGATAACCATAAACCAAAACGCACAGTACTCTGTCTAATTGTTGTTCCTGATGGCGCTTTACAAGCTCATGCTAAATTTAACGAGGAGGAGGAGGAGGAGATCAGGCTGAAAACTTTTCCAAACGTTTCTTTCCTGTGGCAAAGGGAAGGATTGGAGGAGTCCCTGTGTGCCTCCTGTGGAGGGCAACAAAAGCGCAAGAGAAATATAAATATCAAGCAGACGTGACTTTACTGTATGAAGCTAACCCAGCCTGAGACCAGAGTCTATACACACATACCTATCGGCATTTATACGCCCATATGCCCATAACAAACATAATCCCAGGTTTCTGTGTTGCCAGTCACAGTCCCTGTGCTTCAGGTCCTGCCACACGTGCCCATGAGGTTGGTATGACATGGGAGGACATGAGGCACAAGGAGCTGCTCTTTGGCTGGGGGTCTTCCTGCCCCACCAGGATAGGGGGGACCCCACACGTGGCAAGGAAGCGAGGCAGCAGCTGGGTCCATGGGGAGGGCGTGCAGCTCCTGGGAGGCTGAGCACCAGCCAGCACGGTGTTCCTGGCACACACTGGTGCTGGGCCAGCCTCAGTGTCAGGACACACCACTGACACACTGTAGCTGCTGAAGGGTAAGGGGTTTTTATTTTAGAAGATTTTTTTTCCAATTCTGTCCCTTCTGGCCTGGTACGTTCCATGCTTATGATATTTCAGAGGAAGCAGATGTTCCTCTGACCACAGCAATTGTCACAGTGTTTAATTTTATTAGGCTCTTAGGCAAAAAACTCTCAGCACCTTTCATGAGCTGCATATGCCAGCCTGAGAGTTTCAAACAACACTGGAGCAAAGCTATCCCTCAGGTGGATGAGAGCATGTCCGGAGAAAGACCTTACAAATAGGAGATATCAGATCAACTTAAAATTACCTGTTTATTAAGTTGACGTTGTAGCAAAAACCAAAACACAAACAAACAAAAACAAAAAACAACAAATACCCCCCAAAACTTGCCAAAAGCACACAGAATAAAATAAAAGCAGGAATGTAAAACTGGTGTTTCGAACGTTCAATGATCCAGGCAAAAAGGCTATAAAAATCTATTTAGAGTCAGAGTCTGGTTCAGTGGACAACCTAGAGCCCTGGAGAGCCCTTCATGAGCAGAGACTTGGATTTAATTACTCCTTGCTCTGGCCCCAATCTCTCCGTGCCTCCTCTCATTGCCTTGTCTAATAGGACTGCAAGTTCCTCCAGGGACTGTTTCTCATTGAGCTTTGCATATGTGCAAGACAGTGAAGCTGTCTTGGTTGTTTCCCCAACGCAAGCAGCAGGAGCAGCAAACCAAACTTTTGGGCACACTCAATGTTGACAAGTGCCGCTGCTGCCTTTGTTGACGGAGCAGAGACTTTGTACTGCATCGGGAGCCCAGGCTGTTGTGTCTTTTACAATTGTATTGTATTGTTTGGCTTCAGAAAAGAGGAGAAACATGACTTACAAGGACATGGAAGATTCTCCCATGTCCCCACTGCATATTTCAGTCAAGCAAAATTAACCTCTTCACAGGAGGCAAAGATTTATTGTGGGCAGAATTACAGTAAGCGTAGTGGATGCGGCCAAGGAGGAACAGAGCAGAAACAAATCAATTCACACACAGGAAACATAAAAAACTGCAGCAGATAATACAGTACAAAAAAATATGGATCAGCTGCAGAGAGCTACCTGAGCAGGAAAAAAGACTAAACAGCCTGTGCAGCGCATGACAGATGAAAATCAAAGCTGGCCTGAAGGAGTAGAGGGCCGCATCTTTGTAGGTTTGTACACCCGGATGTGACCACAGTAGTGACAGAAGTCACTTCAGCCTCTCAGGAAACATTTAAAGGAGGATGATCTTCTCCAGAGTGTGAGGGACAAGGGCATGGAGGACATACCAAGGGAAAGGGCTGTGGATGAGCTGCACATGGGAGAGAACAAAAACAGTGCTTGCTTTTGTTGCAAAGATCTTGGTATCCATTTATTTTTCCTGAAAGAGCATTCAGCCTTAAAATAGTGTAGGAAGCACAGATTAAGGCAAACGCCCACACTCCTGCAGTGGAAGGAAACGGGCTGTCAGTAGTTAGAGCACCTGCTCTGTGTTTTGTCCCAAAAGTTGTTGTGTTAAACCATCCAGCTAAAAACCCAAACTCCTGCCCAAGCGTGCCGGGCGTTTTCCCACCTTCCCTTCCTGCCTGAGCAAGCCCGGGTGTGTAGATGCCAGCTGGGTGTTGCAGCACAGGGAGAAGGTACCAGCAGGCAGCCCAGGATGGCGATGCTTGGGTGCTACCCTAACACACTGAGAATGCGGCAAAATATCTGAACTCATCATCAGTGCTTTGGGGAATCAGCAACACAAGGATTCATGTCTAGAAGGTCCCATAGCCCTTTCCTGTCTCTAGCCATACATGGATGTGCTGTGATGTAATACCTGACAGAGCCTATGTGAATGTCTGGTTTCATTTCTGCTGGGATCTGGGCTGGAGCAACAGTCTCAGCTACCTGAGGTGGCAGATGGGGAAACAGCAATATCAGCAGAGTTTGACCAAAATGATGGTCTTTTAGAACCAAAAATACAGCTCTTTACATTCACTCATATTCCCTCCCTTCCTTGCCAGTCCTGACTCCAAAGCCGACTGCTGTGGAAAGCTGAAGTAACTCTAACTCTAGTGCAAGTGGCAGTGGGAATTTGTACCCGGAATTAACTGGTTAATAATAATCTTTACATTTTTCCTAACTGCCATGTTCCAGAGCACTTGAATGAACAATTCACCAAGCATGTTCGTTTTGAATGACTGCATTGAAATCAGCACAAACTCAAACAGAAGCCCTATAAAAAGCCAAAGCTTTATCGTGTGCTCGGTGGTGGCAGCAAGAAGGCCTGTGGGAAGGAAACAATACCCGTCTGAGTGGAGCGAGGGTTTATCTGCTTGCCATCAGAACAGGCCAGTCGTGTTGTTTTTCCGTCGGTTCACCATGTGAGCGGGCTCCGGTGTACAGTACCAGGCTGTGCAAAAGCCTGCGGCCGGGTCCTTCTGTTTGTAGGGCTTGCTGACATAAGGTGGAGTTGAGGTTATTGTGGTGTGGGACGTTTCCTGCCCCAGCCGCTGATAACCACAAATCCCAGCAGCCTTACAGGCTCCCTTTGTCCCCTGGTCCAGGACCTGAGCTATGTATAGCCTAGAGCCGCCCAGCCCAGGACGGGAGCACTCGCATCCCTGTGACCGAGGATGCTTCACTGCACACTGACTGTTTTCCCAGCGAGGAGGAGATGCTGAAGGCTCTTCCACACCCAGAGTCCTGCTAAACTTTTTACCTCTAGGAGCAAAGGAGGAGGCTGAGGATGGGTCTGTGTGGGGCAGCCTCGGCCAGTGAGCACACATTCCTTTGCACCAGAAGTAGAAAGATTAAGTTGACTGCTAAAACTCGGTGTCATATATACCCTCTGTGGTGCAAATGAAGGCCTCGCCATGAAAACAGCATTAAGCTCACTTTGTGCTGTCCAGATCAGTGTCATTATGGACAACAGTGAGGGTCACACCTCTGTGTTAGTGCTTGTCCCTGCCCGTCCGCCTGCCTGAGCGGTCAGTGTGGCCATGCCAGCCAGCATGTGTCGTGACATGACTTTGCATGTGGCTCTCTTGAACAGAAAAGCAGAGCAGGGAAGGTGTTTTCATAAAGAGGTGATACAAGAGTAGGTGTGGACAGTTGGTCAGGAGAAGGAAGAAGTGTGGGGCTGAGGGAGAGGGGAGGTTTGAGTGCAAATTCCCGAGACACGGGCACCACAGAGGTGTTGCAGCAGACAACACAGAGGGAGAAGGACCGCTTTGGGACAATGATGGAGCAGCAAAGGGGTAACACCCAACACTGTGAAACTGAAGGGTCTGGGGTCCCGAAAGAGTTTCCCATCAGCCAGGGCTCTCTTCCAAGCCGTGCTGCCTGCCTGCTGCAGGATCACCCCAGGGACTGAGCTCTGCCTGGTGCCCAGCGCACACTGCAGCAGGGAAGTAAAGGATGGCTGCATCTCTGTAAGTAAGTAAAATGCTCCAGGGCTGTGCTCTGGCCCCAGAGCCTGCTAGCCCAGTGCAGTTCACAGCCACATGGCCAGTTCATGTGCCTTGCAAAATAGACTGGCCATAACTGATGTGCTCAGTGGGCACAGCTGCTGCAAACACCTGAAACACTCTCATCTTGAGGGGTGGTAACTGGCATGTGCCAAAACTGTGCAGGTACAGTGCCAACAACTCGGTGATATAAAACAGCTACGGCCTGGCCTTGTTTAATTTATTGGCGTAGATATTGCTGATGACATGCAAGCTTTACCTGCTAGCATGGAAAAATTTCCTCTTTCCTTTTTGATCATTTATGTGTGGGTGACAGCCCAGGCTGGATGCTCTCTGAGCTGCATATGTCAACACCCAGAGGCCACATACTGACACTTTCCATGCCCAGACTCACCAGCCAACACACAGAGACCATCACTCCCACTCAGGCAGGCTCTGCTCCCCTGACCCCTTTTGCCAGGTGCATTGTACCAGCCACAAGAGCCAAGGCTGGTGCTAGAGAGATTGTCTCGGTCTGGTGAACTGATTTGGTGCAAAGCAGGGGTCAGAGTACCTCCCACCAGCTGGGTATCTGGACTGTGCTGCAGGGAGCACCAGGCTCAGAGCAAACAGAGGAGCAGCACACATCCTTGAAGACCAGCAACCTCCTGCTTTCAGGGTTGGTACTGATACTTGGCAGGAAGGTGTTAACAAGCAGCAGTATTTTACCTGGACTCACATGAACCCCAGGCAGGCTGTGCCCCACGGCCATGCTGTGCTGCTGAAACAAATGGCAGTCTCCCCGAGCACCCCAGGGGGCTTACGAGGTGTCCCTGGTGCCATCCCTTCTTGCAGTGTGAAGAGCTTCTCCTCCCCAGCCCACCCGTTGAACAGACCTGCTCTACATGGAGCAGGGGGCTGCCCAACAGCACCTGCAGAGAGGAAGACAGAGATGCTGCTGGCTCCCTGTCCCTTGCCCCAGCACTCAGTCCACTTCCCAAAAATCTGTCCAGACGATGGCTTCATCATGGACCTGTGCGTGGCAGAACAGAGACTGTGGTGGGCAATTAATTCAAACCAGAGCTTGAGGATCTTGGAGGCTAAATCTTCCTATGCATGAGATATTAATCCCTTCTTGTCCCCACAAGGAGCTCGGCACCTCCTGTTACAGCCGCTATGGAGCTAGAAGTTGTGGGATGCTACATTCCTCCTGTAGCAAGCCAAACTGGTGTGCCTTCCAGGTAGGAAGCATTGAAGACTTTAGTTTTTATACAGTACTTGCTTTACTGCATTCACACCAGCTTGGGAAAACAGCACTAATGCCATCAGCTACCACTGTCTGTCTCCTGTAATCAAATATCCTGCTCCCCATGAAACTCAGACGCTGGGCACTGACAATGCTGATCCATGGGGCTGCAAGGCAGGAAGATCCCTCCTCTTCTGAGAAAATCCAAGTGAGAAAATAATCTGAATAACGCGTCCTGCTCAACTCTATCTGCAGCTGCAGTGCCTCACACTCACAAATTGCCCAGCAATGGGAATCAGACCTGATCCTATTTAACACAAATGTTAATTTATCAGGTGTTTCATCTCTCTTAAATGTTCATTTCACTGTTTGATCAGACAACACCTATGTCTTACATTTGGGTCGGTGCTTCCCCCTTGAATGCTCAGGGCTCTTATTCCTCTCCTTCCACTTTGTCAGCCAAAGAGTTCACCCAATCTGGGCACTGACATCCTCTCTGAGCCATCTCCTTACCCCTCGTGGGGACAGACCCCCCTGCCCAAGGGGCATGGCATCAGGGGCTGGAAAAGGCCTTGGGAAAATGGCATAGCAAACACAGGTAAGGTGAAGCTGCTCTTGCCTGAAGTCTGTAACACTAATGACATTGTGAGTCAGACCTTGGAGACTTTCACCTGTGCAACTGTTCCTCACACCCACACAGCAATGGTGGCAGCAGCCAAGCTGTGGCATGGGCAGCGGTTTCTCTTCCCTGTCTCCACGGCCCTTCTATCAGCCGGGGAGGGGGGGTTCAGTGAGTGTTTTGCATGGAGCAGAGATCCTTTGATCCTCACCTTGAGGGAGCTTTTTGGGTTGTTATCACACCAGTGGAGGGATGCCCTCCAGCCACATTTGAGCTGGAGCTTCTGCCCCAGCTATGCCAGAGCCCAGTGAGCTCCTCTGATCAGTTGGTTGTACTGGTCTGCACACCAGCCACAGAAGATATAAACCAACCTGGTACAGGTCCTGTAGAAAGGAGAGGAAAATAAACACTCAGAACCTGCAGGACTGGGAATGTAGGGGCTGAGGCTGGAGCAGATCCCTTGGCTGCCTGTGGTTTGAAGGTGCTCTGCCAGTAAGAGGGAGCACAGGTTCAACGCTGTAGAGGGATGAAGACTGAGAGGGAGTGAGAAGCCTTGGATTAAATCACATTGGAAAGGAGAGAGCGTGGGTACAATAAGATACCCAGGGTGACATCTCAGTCAAGGCCAAATGCTCCATCCATCTATCTGTGCTAGTCACTGCCAGTAAATTTTGCTCTCTGTGAATATTCTTCCTGGCTCCCCTGCTTCTCCCTAGATAATGCCATTTCTATTCAAGTTGTTTAAACTAACAGCAGCACAATTTGCAGCCAGCGGCTTTGGCTTCGGCAGCTTTGGCTTCGGCAGCTTTGTGTTCATTTGTTCAATCAACATTCACCCCCTGGTAAGTGACTTTCAGAGAAAACTGTCACTGCCAGACAATGGGCTGGCAGTTAACAGCAGCAGTTTTGTGTCTAAATGTTTGCAGACCCTGGGGTAAAATGTCTCTACCCAAATTTAAAAGGACAGTGGTCCCCCTTTGGTGCACAGGGATCGAGAGGCAGCAGGGAGATGAGGGTAACTTTCCTTCAGCCCTGTCCCTGTGCCAGGAAGGTGGAAGGAAGGCATCTCGGGGTGGTGAAGCCCAGTGCCAGGGCTGATGCGAGGCCTCCTGCCTTCCCCGCACACCGCCGACAGGGAGCTCGCTCTCCGAAGGACACGGCTCTGCTTTGAAATACTGCTGTGAACAATCGTGCTGCTCGGGCTCGACAGCCCCCCACCACCGGCAGCTCCCTGGCATCACCCCCAAACCTCAGAACTTCATGAGAATAATTTGCCTCCCTCTCTGTGGCTCACTTAAAACATTTATTTTGACAATGAAAGCGATCATTAATTCTACCCATTGATTTATTTTTCCTAAAAGCCCATTGTTAGCCCTTAAATGTGCATGATAACTTGCCACTTGAGATACCAGCAAGTGGTTTATAGACTTGTCTACCAGAAAAAGCTCTGTCAGTTTATAAATGGGCTGGTTAGTGTGGCTCCCT
Source organism: Caprimulgus europaeus (assembly GCA_907165065.1). The sequence continues at coordinate 50,379,470 of OU015525.1, forward strand.
TGTGGCAGTGTCCTTATTTTGCTTTGAAAGTAAAGCTTGATATTGTTTAAACTTTAGACAAATCACTACTTACTTAAATTGATATGATTTTCTCATGTAGCTGAGACCTAACACCTTCTGGTTTTGATCATGCCATACAAGTACTATAGACCAGCAGATCATCCAGAAGCTACCATTGGATGACAGGCTCCTTCTCATCCATCTAAGGTAAGGCCCCAAAATAGTCGGTTATCCTGTGACCATGATGGAGAACAGATAAAAAATTATGTAGCAGTAAATGCTTTTGGTATAATTGTTTTGGATGTTTGTGTGTGTGGGTCCATAGAAATTCCTCAACCCTTTCCCTCCAGGCTGTGACTCTACCCAAGCTGCAACAAACAGTTGTTCATATCCCAAGTGCAGCTTTTTGTGTCGCTTGGTTCCCTCCCTCCTCTCTTCTGGGCACCCACAATAAAGCTTTGAGGACTACTTGTTCTCTGTAGATGGATGTGTGGGTCCTTTCTTTTTCATCTTACCTCACCAGCTTTCCTCTGAATCTGTCTAGGGAGCCACATGGTGTAGAGGAGGACCATCCTCAACAAGTGGGTGAGCCAGGAGAATAAGCTGGACATCTAGGAATTTGTGGGACATTCACTACCTATGTCATGGGACATCCACCACATACGTATCTTTGTTGTACTGTCCACTAAAATCATGTTAATAACTTGAAAAAGCAGTGGCTTGTAAACCCATGGTGGACAATAGTATGTCCCTCTAAAGCTTGTATTGGACTCTTTTAATCAAATATCTCTACTTTCACATCTTGAGAAGAATAAAAGGGTGTTTCTAACCTTCCTGGCTGCACAGCAAAGCTTGAAAGACAGATCTTCCAAAGATTCAAAAGTCAGAAAGAGAAAAATGAGGTGTGTCTTCAACTTTTCTGTTTCTTCAGATTTTAAAGAGCCTCCAGCTCTTTAAGCCAGACCCGATTGCTGCATGTGTGAGGCTCTGGCAGTGCAATCTGGCAGCCTGGGCTCCTGTCAGGTGATGAAGCTCCAGGTTTTACATAGCTTGAGAAAAAAACGTGTCTGTTTTTTACCACCAGCGTTTCCCACACAGCATACATTAAAATGAAAGCTAAGTGGACAAGCCAACATAAATCAATCCCTGCACCTTCTGCCTGCTCACAGATGCACAGGGAACTTGTCTACCCCAAGAGCGACTGCCCTTCACACGCTCTCTCCCTCCCTCTCCCCAGTCGTGCCACCAAGATCCTGCTCTCCTGGGGGTCTTTCCCCAGGGATGTCCTCCCCGGAATGCCTGGCAGATTGATCCTGGCTCCATGACCTGGAGCAGGGAGCCTTCCAGTGCACCGTGCGTTTTGGGAAGGTAAATACACAACCAAAATATCCAAGCTGCGGGCGGCTTGACCTACGAGCGACCCTTAGCCTGACCTAACGCTGGTCACTCTCACCAACAGATTTGTTTATCTTGGGACCTTGAGGCTCCCAACCCGAAAACACCAGGTTGTCTCCTAGCTCCAAGGCCTGCCAGCGCTGGCTGCTGGCTCCCATTAGGAACACCCGATGAGATGCAGGTTTTATTTTGAGTCCTGTCCCCAGGAGCTCGGGCTAGGCAAGCGGCTGCGATCCTGCCAAAAAAGCACTGGTAAGTTAAATGGGGGCGTGAGCCCCTTCCCCAGCCTGCGCAGCAGCTGTGTGCACACACTTGGGAAACGGCTCCGAGACGGGCTTTTCCCTTCTTCAAAGCTTGAAGGAAATCTTGCACAGGGTTTCCACTCTTTTGGCAGAGAACTGCAGCACGGCTGGGGAAGCAGTAAGGGCAGCAGATGCAGAAATGGAGGGAGACTTTTTCTTACTGTAAGAAAGCAGGACACAGAGGGGCAGGAGGCGGCAGCAGGACGCATCATTTTGGGAATGTCTGCTATCCCAGAACTGAGTGGAAACAACCCATCTGAAATATGCAGAGCCATTATCAGGCCAGGGCTTAAATAAACTTTGCTGTCCATTCAGTGATCAGCCGCCGGCTCCATTCATCACTGTCACCTTTTCAAAGTGACTGTGATGACAGTTCATGATCATTAACTAGTAATGGTGTGCTTTGCATTAACAGGAGGGCACATCAAACGGGTAGGCTTGCAGCTCGAAAGTTAACTAAATTATATCATAAACATTCTCTGTCTAACCATGTACAGATGGTGACAAAAGGTGAGACAAAGTGGCAGGCAGGAGAAAATGGGGATGGGGGGACATCGGGAGAAGAAGCACTTTGTACCGTACCTATGGTGCTGCTCGCCTGCTCCATGACTTGCTAATGATTAGGAATAATGAAACATGGCATTCTGTCCAGAGGGACTAGAGCTGCTCACTGAAGCTGCAGAAGTTTTACTGTCAGCAAAGTTGCCTTAAAATTTCACAGATCCACCCTGGGCAGGGGCTTGTTGCTGCATTTTGTGCTTTTTCCTCAAATGGCATTCATTGCGGGAAGAGCTGAAGCACTCCAGGCACAGTTTGGATGGGCAAGCCTGAAAATTGAAAAGAAAAGGATGTGAGAAGGGAGATTTCAAACACATCCTTCATCTCAGAGATCCAGGATGGCTCATCACCACTTCCTACTGGCACAAAGTACCAGCTGCGGGCCCCTGCACATCCTTGGTGCATGCTCAGAGCCAGAAGAGCCCATGCTTGAGAAGGGCCCACCAGCTCAGTCAGCTCAGGGAAAACAGTCTTGTTTTGAGAATAGCTTGGGAGGCGAGAGCTCCTAGCACAATTCCCAGTGCAATCCCTACTGGCTGAAAAACATCAAGAAAAAAAAATAAATGTTTTCCATCTATTCACTAGCAAAAAAGGCAAAAAAGCTGTAAATCTTTTTGGTACAGTTTATTATATTATACTTGTAACAAGATCTTTCATACAGACAAAAATGGTGCCTGGAGTCTGGTTCCTAAATCCATAATTCAGCACTTTAGGGAAATGGAAAAATACTTTAACTGGGACTACAGCAGGAGCTGCTAAATGCTTAGGGCTTTTGCAAAGTCCAGCAAAATTCCAGCAAAGGTCCAGCAAACCCACTGCAGCAAAGGGCTCTCCTGCCACAGAGTTCAGCAGACTCTCTACTTAGACACTTAACTATATATTTAAGGGATTTGGATTTAGGCACTCATTTTTTTACTGCTCATCTTAATGTTTTAAATTAGTGCACAATCAGGGAGACTTTTCTGCTCCCTGTGACAGAATTAAAACATTTCAAAATCATCAGTTAGCGACAGTTTGTCTTCCTTCACTTCCCCACACCTCAGTCCCTTCAGCAATCTCTCAGATTCCATACTTTTCCATCATTTACCCAACTTTCGTATCAAAGTCTTCACCGAAAAAAGTCCCAGGAAAGGTAACCCGGACTCAGCTTTTATCCTAACCTAAATGGTTGGCTGAGGGGGAGGAGAGGGAAAGGAGCCAGCCTGATTTTTACAGTTCCTCTCACAACAGTGCTTCAATCTGCACTTGAACAGCTGACATCCCTGAATGATGTAGGAAACTTTTTTGGACATGTTTTTTCAAAAACCACTGAGTTTTCAATGCTAAAATTATCTGTGAGGGGCATCAACTTTTACTCTGTGCGTGTAACCGCCTGCCTCTTGTGCCGTGGAGCAGGGCGACTTTCCCACCGGTTTGCTGTAACTATGAGGAAAGTTGTGAGAATTTAGGTTTTCCAAGAGACTCTTTTAAATTTGGGTCACTCACTGTTTGGGTGCATAACAGCGGTATGGGAGGAGTTCTGGGCTCCCCAGTACAGGAAGGACAATGGAATTCCTGGAGCGTGTCCAGCAAAGGGCAACTAAGATGATTAAAGGATTGGAGAACCTTTCACATGAGGAAAGGCTGAGGAAGCTGGGCCTGTTCAGCCTGGAGAAAAGACGACTCAGAGGGGATCTGATTAATGCTTATAAATATCTAAAGGGAGAAAGTCTAGAGGACGGGGTCAGACTCTTCTCATTGCCACCCAACAATAGGACAAGAGTCAACGGGCATAAACTGCAGCATAGGAAGTTCCACCTGAACTTCTTTACTGTGAGGGCAACTGAGCGCTGGAACAAGTTGCCCAGAGAGGTTGTGGAATCGCCCTCCCTGGAGATATTAAAAAACTGTCTGGACAAAATCCTGGTTCACATGCTCTAGGAGTCCCTGCCTGAGCAGGGTGGTTGGACTCGATGACCTTCAGAGGTCCCTTCCAACCTCAACCATTCTGTGATTCTGGGATAACTTTGACCTTCGAAGGTCCCATCAAAGCCCTCGTGCAGGCAGAAAGGAATTCAAAGCACAATCATCTGCCATTGCATCTCCCCTGTCCCAGAGGCTGCTGGGTCCCTGCACCAGGGCAGCAGCAGGAGGACGTGAGCTTTCCCATCTCAGCAACATCCCTGTTGGCTCTGGCTGCTGATAAAAGGGGGGCTGCTTCAGTACCACAACCTGTGAACTGCTATGACTGAGACATACCTGCACCTCTGCCACTGCCCCTGCATGAGGAGGCACTTCGGGGAAATGGGTAGAGCAGATGCCATTGACTGCTTTGGCCACCTGAGCTCTTTTCCTCCACAGGCACAAGCTGCAGCCCTTTGCACTCCCCTGCCATGGTGGTCACTTGGTCCCCAGACTGCCTGGGTCTGTCATGCTATAAGCCTGGATGAAAGACTGTGTGTAGTCTGGGTCTTTTATAGCACGCCTATCTGAGCACCCACGTGCTCTAGTCAACGGGGACAGAAGAGCAAAGTAAACAATTGACAGACACTAAGGCAAAACATCACATGAAGTCAACGACTTAAATAAGGAGGCACAGGTACAGTAACACCCCTCTTCAAGGCTGAGGAAACAAGAGACAGACTTAACTTTCCATACAGCTGCCCTGGTCTCATTTAAGCTGCAGGAAAAGAAGTGACAGTGTCCAAATGCTAGCTGGCCAGCTAGGACACCCATTGTCTTTCATCCCCTGTCTCATGCCCTGCCAGTATCACAGCTGGGCTCTGCCGCCTGCCCAGCATTTCTCCTCAGGAACTTGTTGGGACACCAAGCGTATACCATCCTACGAGGGACGAAAGCCTTTCAGGAATCAGATAGGATGAAGAAGCTGTATTATTTTCTCAGGAGATTTATACTGCTCATGGGATGTTGCTTAACAGATCTTTCTGTCCCTCTTCCTTGGTCCCAAAACAATACTTCTGACAGAACAGAAAGGCAGAAAACTGCAATTGGTTTATGATTTGTTCTTTTACACATGCAGACGTTCCACAAACATTTGAAATAACAATTCACCCTGGGAACGTAGCGGGTGAGAGAGGCAACACAGCTGAGGACTTCTGGGTCCTATTCCTGGCTCCATCAGTCGTCAGCTCACCTGTGTCACCACAAGATTACTTCGTGCCTCCACCTCCTGCTCCTTTTTCTGCTGCCTTTCTTTAGATGGTGAGCACATCGCAGGGCAGGAACTGGTTGGTTTTTCTTTTTCATGTTTGTGCAGCACCCAAAATAATGAGAACCCGAAGTGTGACTGTCTTGCAAATGAGATGCTTTGTATTTTAGTATCTAAAAGCTGATATCGAATGGGAGCTGATGGACTCAGATGTACTTAAAGCAAAAACAAACAAACAAACAAAAAAGAGCAAGGCCATAGTGTAATATTAACCATATGCCCCACACAGGATTGACAGAGATTTTGCACTTATTCCTGAAGGTCTGTACTGGGCTAAAGATTACCATATGCTATAGGAATGCTCCAAAAGGTGGCCATGAAAGTTGAAAACTTGAGGTTACTATACAGTCAAAGGTGGTTAATTGCAGCTTCTACAACCTGTTTTCACACGTATATAGAGCATTCAACTGCTTGGTTACAAGGGATGTTAGCTTTTCTCCTCACACGTGACTGACTAATTTTCTACATACAATTTAAAAGAAAATGCAAATAAAAGCAGTTTTCAAACAGAACAGGATTTCTTTTCCAGTGTGGCCTCTACAAACCTTTATAAGTTCCACAGTGACTGGTCAGGAAGAGAAGACCAACAGCCATAGCTGAGTGGCTTAGAAAGGAAAGGCAATGGAGTTTTAAGCAGGAAAAGCAAACTCTGATATTGCTAGGAACTGGTTTTTGGTTATGCTGCATACACCTCATGAGCCAGGCAACTTCCCTTGGCCTCTGGTGTGGGCAAAGGCACGTGATAAAGATTGCATTTTCCAGAAGTGCTCAATTCTGTTAAGTGCTGTGGACATTTCATCCTAAATAAAGAGTAAGAATACAGATAGACATAAAGGAACATGGATCCACAGAAGCTACTTTTATACTGACAAATGGTGACTGTCATTCTTCAAGGACTGTGAAAACAGAGACAAGAAAAGTGGGGCGGGAAAGCACATCAGAAGCATCAACAAGATCGGGTTTCTATCACCATATTGTGGGACCCAACTATAATCAACAGAAATGAAAATAGCTGCATTGGTATCACCTGGATGGAGCTGTGTTCAAACGGAGTGATAGGTGTCCTTCTCCCAGACATGGCTCAAGCTGTGGGGGAAGATCCTCTGCAGGAAAGTGTCTCCTCATTCACAGAAACTAAATGAAGGAACATGCTGAGATGAGGCAAGCTAAAATACAATAGGAAAGTGGCCCTAAGGTACATATGAGACTTCCTCTGTCACTGCAAAGTGTAAACTCAAGAACACAATTTATAGAATATATGGGGGTGCAAAACACACTGGAAATCAGTCTGACATGGAGGTGGAAGGCAGAGTGGGAATCGGGACTTCCAACAGTATAATCCAGCCATTCTTCTATGGTCTTTGTTCAAATGTTCAAAGTGGGTGGTGATTTAGGTTCTTAATTGCACCAGAGTCCATTGAGGCACTTCTGTCCTCACCATCTAAGCAGCCGAATAATCTGTCGCAAAATGCCTGCCCTGGTACCTCAGCAAAAAGCTACTCCAAACCACTGGCTTCTTTGGAAACATTTGTCCCCAGTCACACTTTATTCCTTCTTCACAAACAAAAGAGTCAAAAACCCAGGAAAACAAAAAATGGTAAAGCCGTTCGCATCTGGTAGAAGATGTGAGAGACGTTGCTACTAAAGTGACATGAGTAGGAAAGCATGCCAAAAGTTATTTTATCAGTTCAGTCACGTATGAAAGGACGAGGAGCAGGATTCTGATGCTAAGCTTTTCTCTAAAGGTATGGGAAGGATAGGCTGCAAACAAGCAAAAGGGAAAGCAGAAGAAACTCTAAACACTGAAGGCTGGAAAGTGTTGCCTGCTGTGATCAGTTGCAGACTGAGCAGACCCCCGCAGCTGGATTTCCACTTCCCACTTTCAGGAAAAATGCTCTGGAAAGGCAAGAGACAAAACAGTAAGCTCAGTGCTGACTAGGAAGTAGGTCTGGTTAACATTATGAAAGGAACTAAATTTCCCTTCCCCCAGCCTCTTCAAGGGCCAGAGATTTGTGTGCAAAATAGCTCGAGTTTTTCCCTATGGTCAAAGACTGGTGTTTTATTTATTTGTGGTCAGTAACATTTGACTTCTGTCATATTTTGCTGTGGTTCTCTATTATTTAATGAAGTTCTGTGGACACTGGCCAATGCCTTTGCTTGACAGGGACTACTTTCTGACATTGCACCTGGGCAACTGGATCATTTTTTTATTGAGAGAGGAGGGAAATTCAAGGTACAATAAGAAATTGGTTTATAGCCCGAAGGAAGGGGAGTTGTCAACCCTTGCAGTGTTTTCTTTTTTTTTCTTAATGCGTTAGATGAATACAGCTGCCTATACCACAGAGCACTTGTGTGTATATATCAAGCTGCTTTTAAATCCTTCTAAATAGTGCACGCCACAGCAATTTCCCTGTGTGACCAAAGCAATAAAGTGCCTGGCCACTGCTTCAGAAAGCGTTGGGTTTATTCTTTCTAAGAGTCCAGAGTGAGACCCCTCAAGCAGCTCCTTACTCCCTTGTCCCAGGAAGACAACCCAGCTCTTTCAGTCTCCTGTGATGATAGCCATCCTCCATAGTACTCTCTTATAGGCTTTCCTCAAGGCGAGGACCCTGACCACTGCTCACCACCAGCCTGGAACCTTTGTTCCCATCCTGCAGACCTGAATCCTGGACATATTGGACTTTTAGGATGGAGGCGTAACACAGCAACACTGTAATACCAGTCCTGCTATTATAGGGACGAAGACAGCGTGAAAACAGGGACCTCTCTGCCTCTTAGTGCGAACATTTCAAGACAGCAGCTACTAGGCCTGGGAAAATAAACCAGGGGAATTGGACAAGAGAATATCATAAACTGTTCAAGTTCTGGAGTACTTCCAGGTATTCAAGCAGGTAATAGATTTGTTTAAATAAGTGGAAATAGTTTCAAAACGTCAACTTTGCCACATTGTCTAGTTTCTCCTTTCTGGTCCAGCTCCAGTCTGGGAGGTTTCTTCATGCATGAGCTCAGAGAAAAGCACCTACTGCAGAAATATAGCAAAACCTCACAGCATTTCAGTGGGGGATTTTCAGCTGGCACATGCCTAACGCTTTCATGATTTCCTGTTGGGCAGATAGCTTTGGGGAAATATTAACATGACCTACAGCCCAAACAACATCAAGGAACTATCCACAGAACTAAATCAGCCAGCAATATAAAGGCAACACTTGTTACTCTCCTTGTTGACAGAGTCCCTAAGGTTATTGGGCTCTTAAAAACCCAAACACAAGTTTTGGCCAAAACTTTACAGCTAGTTGCAATTACGTAGGTGGCACAAAAGTGCAGTGGCCCTGCTGACTCCCAAAGCCCACCAATAGAAATCAACAGGCGTGTTAGAAATAAAAAATATAATGGAATTTACCTAGGGTGCAGCACAGAAGTGTATTTTCTTCTTACAGGAATGACAGCATTTTGAATAGCATCATAGAATGATTTGGGCTGGAAGGGACCTTAAAGATCATCTAGCTCCAAGCCCCCTGCCATGAGCAGGGACACCTTCCACTAGACCAGGTTGCTCAAAGCCTCATCCAGCCTGGCCTTGAACACTTCCAGGGAGGGGGCATCCACAACTTCCTTGGGCAACCTGTTCCAGTGTCTGACCACCCTCACAGTGAAGAATTTCTTTCTAATATCTAATCTAAACCTCCCCTCTTTCAGCTTAAAGCCATTTCCCCTTGTCCTGTCATTAACTCTGTATGGATAGCCCATTAAACTCCACACACAGTTTAAAATCTTTTTACCTTCTAGTTATTCAACATCAATTTCAGATTAAGACTATTATTTGAATCTTCCAAACACTGTTCTTTTTCTCTGCAGCCCTTGCTAGAATAATAATAATATACTCATGAAGTACAACCATCTACCTGTAAATTTTTTATAAATATGAATGTACTATAACTTCAATACCTCTGAGGTTCTGTAGATATTGTCCTTGATCCAGAGGTATGGGAAAACAAGGAAGACAGTGATTATTGGTTACTCATGAGAACTGTTGCTGGTTACAAGATGACCCAGATCTTCCAATTCTCATCAATGTTCACACACTTCAATACAATCCCTCTTATTTATGTTAATGATCACAAATTGGCTGCAAGATTTACACTATTTTGTATTTAGCTCAGCATCCCATGGAACTGAAACTTGGACAAATCAAATGTGACAAACTGAACTCAAAGTTACCAAGTGCAATGAATCTTGAGAAAAATATATAGCTGCATAAAAGGAAATAAAAAGGTGGAGAAGAGGGTAGAGAGTGAGAGAGACCAGCATGGTTCAATCATGGAACAGTGGAAGCTCAGAGAATCCACTCTGGCAAAAGCTGATGAAAATGTGACTCAGTTCACTCCATTGCTCAGAGTGGCTTGTTCCTCCACATGCTCCATAACAAAAGCACTCCTGATGTCAGTAACATGTGGAGAGAGCAAATATTTCTCAATCGCAAATGATTCATTGACTCAATAAGCATCTGGCCTAAACATCTGATATATATTTAAAATTCCATCTATTTCCTAAAAAAATATTCCTTATTTTTTGAGTGATCAAAACCAAATGACAACAGTAAAAAAGGTAACAGGGTAGTTTTTTTGATGCCATCTGTGATCAGAGGCAAAAGCTGTTTACCACTGGTGTGGACCAGATTGGGAGCAATTCTTTGCTAAAGCCCTTCAGCCTTCAGCTGCTCCTTTCTCAAGCAGAAGAAACTGAACACGTGCACGTAACTCTGGGCAGTTAGCGCCCAGCGATGCAGCAGGGGTCTGCAGGGGAACAATTCGGCAGGGGAGGTGCTGATAACATTTCTGTGCAGAGGGTTATTCCCAAAGGCAATTAGTGACTCACTTGCACACCCGCCCCGGGAGGACATGGCTCCGGCACCAAGTCACACCCCTCAACTGCTGGTCTCTATCAGATGACTTTTGCCATGCTGGGGAACTGGTGTAAGTTACAGATCAATTTGTCACTTCGGAGCTCAATCACACACCAGCCTTCCAGGTCACTGTGGCTCCAGCCATACGTGAATCAACATTTAATAAGGCATTAAAATTCTCTCGCCAGTGCTTTTAACTTTTGTGCAGCGTGTGCTTACGATTGCAGAGTGGGGGTTCTCCTGCGCAGCCAAACAACTGCATTTTGTAGGCCTGCTTCAGCCGTGTGTCCGCAGTTACATTCCTCCTCTCCTGGATGATCCAGAGCAAGACACTTAACTCTCTGCACCCATTTCTCACCTCTTCTCTATCCAGAAACAAGGCAGCCTGGTCACAGGGTGTGTGGTGTGCAGCACGGTGGGGATGTGAAGAAGCATGACATTAAGTGCAAATTGTTATCATTCGTTCCTCCAGCATTTTAACTTCTTTTATTTTTCTTTCCCATTTTTACTGGATAAGCTTTTCTGACATAGCAGGGCTGACTCTGGGTGTCTCGGCTAGATTTAAAGTTCAATTAGGTTCTTTATTTTCCAGGAAACACTCTTCCTTCCTCTCTTTCCATGATTGTTCCCACAGGTTTTAAGAGTTTCTTGTTGTTTGGGTTTTTTTCCTCCCCTTCTGGGTCTGACCTCTGTTTAGTTGCTCTTTTAGCAAGTCTTTCTTGCGGGTCTCACAGAAGGTTTAAATACAGTTGTGCTCTCAGTCCAAAAGGGGACTTAGCTGGGCAGATTGCAAGCCTCAGAGCTTCAAGCATGGGCTCAACCAGTGCTTGGTCCTCATAGTACTCCACATGGGGATTTATACCTCCCCACAAGGGCTGTTGCCCTCATCAGCTCAAGAGTTCATTCCTGCACTTGCCTACCACAAGCAAGGATGGCTACAAGAAAGGCAAGGTGTTTTGCCTTTGCTTTGCAAAATTTAAGGCAGTATTCCTGGGAAACTGAAGTCCTCTATTGAAGCAGTAATACCTTCCTTGCCCAGACATATCAAGGCTTTTCCTGAAACCTATATATATTTATATATATGTATATGTGTGTGTGTGTGTGCTTGTATAAAATAATATAGAAATAATATAGAAATAAAATCTCCATCTTCCCACAAACGTCTCTTCCCCACCACAGGTAAGTACTCACCATCTGCCAAACTGGACTACATTTATTCTGAGCAATCTAATACCACTCTCCTGGTAGAGAAGACAAGACCTCTGACAAGCGTTATCTGACCTAAAGCCTCTATGTCTTCCAGTGTTTCCAGTACAGTTCATTTGGCTCATGACTGCTCCTGCCCTTCTTTTCTAAGGATCCCTCAAACACAGGCCAGCTTTACAATGAATAGTGCCCTGCCTGCTGCCAGCCTGACTGCTGTCTTTGCCAATCTGATAATGCATGTACTGAACACTTTAAATGGTCATCAGGTTGTCTAAGCTGCTCATCTTGGAAGGCTCATCCAGAACCTCACTGCTCCAATAGTGAGAATTTCCTCTTAAATCTACAGCCTATACTCTTAAATCTGCAGTTAATGGCTCATTAGACTCATTTATACTCTTGTATACTCCTTACATGCACTGACACTAGTTTTTTCTTATGCTCACTGTCCTTCAGTTCTAGTTACTCTTCTTTTATTTGCACCTTTCCCCTTTTGTAGTTACTGAGCATGAGAGAAGCTGGCTTAGCCTCTCAAGACAGGTTTTCCACCCCCTGGTTATTCTGCAAGCCCTATTTTTTTGTTTGTTTGGTTTTTGGGGGTTTTTTTTAGTTCTTCCTATGAAGGCAGCTGCCCAGAGCTGTGTGCAGCATTTCACACAAGGTCTCTCTCACCAGCACCTGGGTCAGCAGTGCGACTACAACGCTCCCCTCTCCCCTGGAAAGGATCGCACCGATACTGGATCCAACTCAAACTTCCTGTGACTCACTGCAGCACCCCAGCTTTCACCTCCTCTGAACCCTTCGGCTTCAGCTCATTGCCAAAATGTTTATTATTTCTCCCTAAATGCTGCAAGATCTTATCTTCTGCAGTATTACGTTTCACGTCACTTCTGCTACTGTGATTATTTTGTTCTCCTTGTGGAGATCCAAATCCTGCACTTTATGGATAACGTTTCCCAACTCCAGGTCATCGGCATACCCCTACATTGATACTTGTTGAAAATATTAATGCACTTGGTCGCCAGATTTATTTTTATGAAACTCTGCCAACTCCTCCAAATCTATTATTTCTTTTTCCCACATAAGTCACTGCTGTTGCCTTATTAGCCAGTTCCTTACCCATGTTAAATAATAAGCAGAATTTAAACACTGGACTAGAAATTGAAACATTAAAATGCTTAATAAAGTTGTGAAAGATGAAAAAGTTGTGTATTTTCTATCTATAAATACAGTTACATTAGAAAAGGAAACAACCCTGCTAGTGTGTTACAAGCAGGTTTTGCCTTTTTTTTTTCTTTTTTTTTTTTTTTTTTCTTTTCTCCCTTATCCTGGTCACTTGCTGCATGTATTTGATTCTTTGTCTCATCTGTCCTGACTTTTTTTTAGTATTTGAGGCTGGATTGATGAAAGAGTAGGTGTTAAAATCCTGTAACACTACCTTTTTAAATATAGATACTTACAGTTGCTGTTGATTAACCACACACTGAATACCCAAATTCAACAGTTTTCGTAAAAATCTGTGTTTAAAAAAATAATCAGACTTGTAGGTCTTTATAAGCTAGTAGGTTTTCAGTTCTAATAACTCATTTCCCACAGTCTTTAATTCAATCTTCTAACAGATACAAAAACTACTGTGTCCTTCACTTGGCTAGACTTTACTTTGAGTTGATAATGCATTAACACACTTTTCCTGGTAGCAAGGAGAAGACCTCAGATGAGCAATGTCAAACCAAGACCCTCCAAGTTTTTTGCAGTCTTTCGGGCACATTTGGCCTGTGACTGCTCCTGTCTCCCTCTCCAAAGAATCTCTTAAATACAGGCTACACAAACTGCTTTGCCAGATACCAGTTGCAGTTTCTCCTGGGAAACACACAGGTTGGCGTTGATCTCTCATGACATTGGGAGATTACAAATGTAATCCCTCCAGGGATGAAAAAGATATAAAACATCCTAATTTTCCTCTTCTATCCTCATATAAAGCTGGTTACACTGAAAAGGCCACTCCATGAGTCTGTTGAATCCTCCTTTTGCATTGAATTGCCCTAACTCTGTGACTCTACAGCTATAGATTCTCCACGTTTCCTTCATTCCCAAACAGGCTCATGGGTTTATACCGAAGATATTTTACTGACCAAACACAGGAAGAAAAATCTCATTTCCATTTATTTGAATCAGATCTAATACTAAGGCCAAAATTAAAAGAAAAAAAAAGCAGGTAGGAAAGAAAGAGAAGCTGCAGCAGCTGAGGACAAAACTCCAAGCCAGGATTTATCCAATATTACCACAAGTAATTCTGCTAACCTAATCAAATCTGCAGGAATATTAGGCAAGGACTCACACAACCTATTAATGAACTCATCACCAATCCACCTTTCTGGTAACCCACACAGCCCATTTCAAGCTGCTGGTCCTCTATCAGGGCAAGGTGGTGGACAAGGACACTGGGACCCTTCTCCATCCCTGCTGGTTTTCCACAATGGCCTCACCACCCAGGAGCAGGCCGTTAAAGACTGGCACGAACATGCTTTGCTGCCCATAGTCATTATCAAGGACTCAGCATGCTTGCAAAGTGAAGAAAAATGGGGTTGCTGACAGTCAGCAGGCACAGCACCCTTTCTTGGGGGTGCCCAGTGCCTCTGCAGCTCAGGCCCTCGGGTACTCAGTACGTGAGACATGAATACTACTTTCTCTCTGCCCATACTGGAGACACTGGTGGCATTGTTAAAGCACAAGCACAACCAAGTCTAACGTGGTTGCCAATCTGGCAGCCTTTTTGCTTCAGTGTGATCAAATGGCAGCATTGCTCACCCAGTGTGCAGGGCATGAAAGGATTAGCTGCCCTCCCCCACCAAGCAGGTGAGCCTAAACCCTTTCCAATTCACTACATGTCAGTTTACAAGTAAAACATAAGGTATAAATGCAGCTATTGTTAAGGTGAAGCAGCCATCCTGGCTGGGGAGTTAGATTAGCAATTTGTCCTTTGTAAAAGGATTAGCCAAGCCCCATTGTTTCAGTGTTTATTTATCAATTTGCATTTTTAAAAGGGGGTATATATCTGACAAGGGCCCACGTTCCCCATGTACCCTGGGCCACACCATTTTCTTCTAACTCCCCACTGCCAGAACCTACTAGAGCGTTTTATAGACCAGAGATCAAGAGAAAACCAAATCTTTGACACTACTACTGCTCACACAATAACATTTTGTTGGGCTCTCCAGCATTAGAGTGTATTTCGTCTGAAAGCAACTGCTGGGTTGCTGCTAGCCACATAGATTAAACACCTGAACTGGCTTCCCACTTCTCCTCAGATAGTTGAACTGAACACACAGATATTTACAACCTATTCACCGCAGTTTCTAGTCACATGGGCTGTAGCACCCAGGTTGCTCCCTTATGGGGATCACAGGCACCGAAGCAATGGAGTCTTGTGATGAAGCACCTCCATAATTAGCACTGATTTCACACTTGCAGTCCTCAAAGCCCCTCAAATAATTCATACAGCTTTCACCAGGCTCACAAAAGCCGGGGGTGTTTCTGGCTGATGGAGGTGGTGGTGAAAAAATTATATGGCCCATTGAGCACAGAGGTTTGCAGGAAAGCAGCAGTTCTTGGCATCCCAGCACCTCTGATGGGTCCTCAGCTTGGGTTGTGTTGGGCACTTACACGTTCTTTGGGTGCCCTGTAAATGAGTATTTATTGCTGCAAGCACTAGTTCAGACTCCACACACCACAGGGACCCCTTACTGGAGTTCAAGTTAAGGGAAGAGGTTTCACACAGAGTGGTTTGCAGCATGGGAGAGGGGGAGCTGCTCGCCCCAGCGAACTCGGCCAGGAGCGCCAGCTGGCCATTTGGCAGGCAACAGCTGCTTGCCTGGATTAGGTAAAAATTCCTTCAATAGAGGGAATGGGGATGTTTTGGAAGGTAAGGGGAGGGCAGATTTTTTAATTAAAGTGATCCCAATGCATTTGTGCTTTGGTGCAGCCCCATACTCTGCTTTTTCACAAGACGTTGATGTAGGAAGCTATTTTTTTAAACCATAAAAAGGGCTTAGAAGACGAATAAGCATCCAGCTGTGCTAAATTACTTTCCTACTCCCCCAGGACCCAGCAGCAAACTATAGCATGTATTTCACAGGCGTATGATTTATTTACATGGAGTAACATACAGGTATTGGTTTTGACCCGTAAAATCCCTCTATGACTGGGGACCAACACATTCAAAAGCCTTCTCCCAGCCCAGGCTCACCACCACTGCTGTGCCAGAGCAGGACCTCTGTTCATGAGAGGGGGGAGAAGCAACTGCAGGGTGTTCTCTGGCTTTTTGTAATTCCCTCTGCCCACCCATTTCTTTTTCCTTTTCCCAAACAATTTTGGTTTGTTGATCATCAGGCATCTCGCACAGGCAATTCATTTTTCCTGGTCTTGAGGGGGAATGAGGAGGCTCAGATGGAACATACCATAAAGATCTTAAAATACGTTCTGTGCTGCTTACTGCAGATACTCTGATTCATGGTCAAAAAGGGAGGCCATGAGTGGGCTCGATTAAGGACATGAATTTAGGAATCATCGAGGAGCACAAGGCAAGCAATAGGCATTCTGCTCTAAGGATTGTGAGCAAACAATTAAAAAACCCCACAAACCACTCCACAAAAGGAAGGGAGAGTGGTGTTTCAAATGCAAGGGACAGACTCTGTCCCACAGAGTTTACAATTTACATTTAGATTAGCACAAGTAGCAGTAACTTTGCAGGGAAGGTAGATAAGGGTTACAACAACAAAACTTTGTGGCTGACCTGCGTTGTAATTTCACTAATTAGAAAAAATGAAATGTTTCAAGTTAATAAATCAGTGCTATTGACAATTCCATAAATTTGAGGGAGATACACAAATACCTGTGGGATAAACTCTTTGACTGGATTTAGCCAGTATACTCTCCAGAGTAATGGTTTTCAATCAATGGTCCTTGAGGTCTGCTTTAAAGGTATGTGAAAGTTATCTTAAGAAGAAACAAGCCTATTCCCTAAACATACATTCACTGTAGATCCCTAAATATTTCTAGTGTGCAGGAAAGAACAAATCATGTCATATTGTAAGCACTTGCTCTAGAATGACAGATGGGGAGAAGATTTTTAACTCTTCTTTCTCAACTGAGAAAATCGATTACCACATCCTCATGGACAAGGGCTGGCAGTCTCCCTGTGTGTAGAGCTACCAACCTCTCTATAGGAGCTGGACTAACAAGGGTGGCCACTGGTGAGCCTTCTGTAAATACCAGCCTACATATGGATGCTACAAATTCGTGAGCAAGTCCTTCTCAACAGATCTGCAGAGGCCTCAGTCATCTTTTAGACTGGACCAGCATGGCTCTTACCAATCAATCTAATCATACCTCAACACAGCAACAGCCGACACACATTCATCTATCACCAGATGCCATGACTACAACACACCACACTGCAGCAAGGCAATGGCACCACCAGCACCACTGCCGTGCTTTTATCAGTATTGTACACACCTCCCTTCACGAGGCAGCAGCATGCTCTGGGAAGGCAGTGCTGTTGGCACACGCAATTATTCAGCTTTTCCCATAACAGGGCCCTTCATCTGTCTGGTTTGCCAAGCTTCTCTTCTCAATATGTGAGGGGAGAAGTGATTGCAACTCTCTGAGACCTCTTGACACTCTCCAAAGGATGACAATAGCAGCCTAAGATCTCTCTTTGAAGACAACCACCAATGCCAAGAACTGCAATTAAGTGTAGTTTCTATCCAGCTCGACATTCGAGGTTTGACATTGTAGGTGGAACAACTACCAGGCATGGCTAAAATGAGAGCTGTGTGAAAATGACTGAATATATTACTTGATCCAAAGAAGAATAGAAGAAAAAAGTTAATTACTTGTCTGAGAATGCCATTCCGCTAGGTTAGAAACAGACAAGGTATCTCTTTGTATTGCTAACACCTAAACCAGTTTATTTTTTTATACTGGATTATCATCAGATTTTTCAGCCTAATCAATACTCTGCCCTCATAAACTTTCTGGATTTACATGAGGAAATAGAAATCAATATATATTCAAAGCCAGATGAGCTTTTAGATGGCAACCACATCCTGACAATTTAGCAGAACTTGTGTAAGCACATGAGTCTGGGATGGGGCTTCTGCACAGAAACTGGAAACTGTTCAAAAGGTAACTTTCATTGCCATACTTCACATTCCCTTTCCACACCCTGCCCAAATTGCTCACTGAATGGATGAAGCTTCCTGAACTCAGCAATTGCCTGGAATTAAGACACTTTCTATTTTAATTCAAAAAATGCCAAAAGACAAATCAATTATACTTGTGGAATACTCACAGTCAACTGCTTTAAGGAAAACAAGAGGCTGAGATCCACTTCTTGTTTGTGTAGTTTTAAGGCAAGCAGAAAGAAGACAAATTGTTAGAAGAAGAAAAAAAAAAGAAATCCACAGGAAAAAAATGATAGAAAACCTTAAATATGATAAAGGTTTCTTAGAGATATCCAAATCAGAAGATAGAGTTGTCCACATAAGTGTCATTCAGAAAAGAAGGCAGGTAGATGGCATTGCTGTGTACAGCCTTCAGCAAAATATATATTTTTGCTATTTGTCTGTACAAGACATTAGTAAAGTGGACGCTTAATTTCCACCTAGAGCTCAGAGATGTTCTGCAGTGATAATAAAGAACAGAACACAGAAAGCAGTGTTGTGTTCATGAAGCCGTAAGGTGCAAGACCTAAGGGACACACGTGACTCCACTCTGCTATATTCCAGGGATTCTATCAGCACAAAATAGCAATTCTGCTTCAAAAAATACAGTACTACTGGATGATCAGAGAGTGTTTCATGGTCAAGGCTAAATGGACACCAGTACACCAGGTAAAATAGCTTAATCCCAGGCAAATATTCTAGAGAGTACCCTGACTACTGTTTAAAGGCAAACAGATAGAGTGAATTGATAAGGCAGGGGTCAACAATTGGTTCTGATATAAAGCATCTCACAGAAAGCAGACCAGATCATGCTACAGTAACTTTTACTGCAGAGATCAGTAGGCCAGCACAACTATTCAAAAATATCATATATACAAGTGCCTCATGTTTAGGCCAGCCAGCATAGAGCTAAAATGGAAGCATATAACAAATTAGTGTTAATAAGCAAACAATCATTAGAAGTGTTAACAAGCGATGGTGGAGGGCCTCTGGTTTTAATTTTATTACTGATCTCTAGTAAGTGTTATTATCCTCATAGAATAACATTTTATTATGAAATGCACATGCACAGCATTAAAGCCTTTGATAGTTCCAACGCTTGCCAGCAGCAGCAAAATTGTAAACAAAGTGAAAGAATCATTTCTGAAATGCCAACAGCCATCAGTATTCACTAAGTTTATAGGATGCAAAGAGGGCAAATATGCTGCAGCATAAATAACAGGAATTTACTATGACCTGGGGATCTAACGAATCAATTGAATATTCAGTTTCTTCCCATTTTTCAAAAAAGCCTAAACATACATGCCTAATCTCAATTGATTTGTGACCAAACTATGGTCTTGAGTCTGTTAGACGTTTTCGATTCTTTTTAGCCAACAGATTCCTTTGACATTTCCTTCTTTTATAATACAGCAAACAGCTGCAACTAATCATTTGTCATTATGGCTCTGTATATCTGGTTTGTTTTACAACAATTTTTACTTAAAACAACAAAAATACAACCGAGCAACTTCTGCTTACTGTAGAAATGAGATTTTTCTGAAGATTGGCAGAATTGCACATGGTATCAGATACAATTAGGACAACGTGTTTATTTTAAACTATAGCTAGGAAAAGGACATGGGTCAAGAAAAAAAACCCACTTTGAAATGAAAGAGCTTACACGACAAGACAGAGAAAGACTTAATCTTTGCTTACTTTCTATTATTGTTCATTGCAATCAGATAACCTGAAAATTACTGCTGCATTTTATAGTTATTTATTGCAATATTTTTTCCAGCTTTGATATACAAACCAAAACAGTAAGTCAACAAGGCTGACATTTCTATTCTGCAAATATGCACTCTCCATCTATCAGGAAAAACGGCAACAGGAGCTCAATCTACAATGACCTGTATCATAACTAAGTAGCACCAAGCTACTCCTGAGCTACCTTCAGCAGCAACACAACACAGCAGATAAAGTGCACACAAGCCACTTTACTGCCATGTGCAAGCTAAACTTGGGAAAGTTTACTGAATTATTAAATAAGCAATTATGATAACACAGGATATTAAATACAGATAGGGTTGTGTCAAAACAGTTTCAATTTTTTTTTCAAAGTCTTCCCCATAGAAATATTAGAAATACTAAAGTAAGCATGATGTCTTCCCTTCCTACTTGTACCTCCCTCTTGAGAAGATGGCTAAAAATCAGTGAAGAGAGGAAAAAAGGAACATAATGTAGCAAAGTCCTACTGGGGAATAGTATTTTAATGAACACACAAAGCAACTAGGTGACATCTTTATCAGCCCTCATAAACCTTGATTGAATACACAGCGATAAGGCCTGTTTAAACTGTCATCCTCATGATAACACAGGCAGAGCCAACACGGGCCTTAGCAACGAGCTGTGTAAGAGAGGCCCTTCCAAAAGCGCAGGCACCGTTAGGCCATGTGTATCGCGTGAACAGTTCAAAGCCTGCGCGGCTGGTTTGTTTGTGGGACGGTGGGAGGCGGGGGGCTGGCCGAGAGGGTATATGTACATCTTCTGGCAGAGCCAGCTCGAAAGGGCATTTGCTTCAGAGCTAGTCTGGTTTTGGGCATGGCGAGCTGTCTGGGGAAGATGGGCACTCTGAGTCAGAGTGATCTTTAGCACTTAGACCTGCAAACACCAAGAATTTAATATAAGTGGTTTTAAAGGATTTAAGGAAAGCCTGCTCTGTTGCTTTTTTTTCTTTAAATTTTTCTTTTTTTCTTTTTTTTTTTTTAAACCAGCATCATATTTGAGGTGCATAACATTCAGCACTAGGAAGCAAGTGGGTATTTGGGAAGGCCAGAATGACAATGGAAATTGGCAGCGGCATGACTTCTTACACCAGAGGATCTGGTCCTGAGCATCTAGGATATTTATTGAAAAAAAAAAAAAATTAAGCATTCTAAATCCTGTTTAAGCATCTCCAAGAAGCACCTTGGCAACTGCATGGTTAGTAAGCAAAGATTTATTTATTCTCCTATATTTCTTTCTAGCTTAAAAAAGAATAATAAAACTTACACTTAAACTTTTATTCTTTCTCTCCAAAACTGTTCTTCCCTGACTCCAGTGCTTGCACTGACCCCCACTGGCTGCAGCAGGTCGAGTTTCAGACTGAGCACGCTGAAAAGATGACAGAGACACACAAACTCAGGGCTAGCATTTGTCAGCTCGCTTAATAACGTAACTCAGTAACTGTATTCAACCCAGTTTTCTTCCATTAAAAGCTTTAATAGGTAAATAATGATCAACAGTCACTTGTTAAGTATAATAAATTATATACTTGCATATAATTACCAGTTAACTAATAATTCCTATCGCTTGGGTGGTAGAAGACATTAGTTCACTTTGTGTCTATTCAGTCTTTGGCAAGACTGTGACGTAGCACGAGGTCTTAGTTTTCCGTCAGGAACCTACTAAGCTGAGCTGGTACACCACTGCATACCTGGCTGGCAGGGGAGGCATTTTAGCTGCTCAGGAACTTATTTATGCTTTTGTAGGTTTCTTTGCATACACCAGCAGATTTCTTCTAGTACTCCCAAGCAGTACTTTTCTCATTTTGCACACAGGAAAGAGGAAAAACAGAGAACTAAATTATTTGAGTAAAGACTCACAGAAAACCCATGGAAAGCAAATCTAACAAATCCCAGTCCAGTGGCCTCAATTAGAAGACGACTTGTCTCTTCGACTTTATTAGAGCAATTTCTCTATAACATGTGTAGGTTCTCAATGTTTAAACAAAATTATCCAAGTTTAAGCTGGAACACAAACAAATAGCTGCTGTTACACAAAGTGTTCACCAAAAGAAAAGGTTAGGTTTTAATTTAACTACAACTTGATGGTTTGGAAACGATCAAGGGAAACTTCAGAAATACTTGGAATAAAAAATTAGAAAAAGAACTACTTTTTGCTTGCTCTCTGGCATGAGCCAAGAGCAAATGGCTCCTGGCTGTGAGCATGCAAGGTGTGTTTGCTGACTTACTCAGATTAAAAGCATTTTAGTCAACTTTACATTATTTCCCTCATCTACAGCCACTAGTGTTCTCTCCAGAGGAGACTTAGAAGCAGAACTATTATATTCATGGAAAACACATTTATACAGGACTTCCCGCAGAGCTGGAAAAAAAAGAAATGTTATCCAATGCCTTCCCAGCCAAACTTCCTCCTGAGGTGAAAAATCCTTCCCTTTGATAAGAAAGTTGTGTCAGATCACATTTCTATCCCTGAAAAAGGAACTGCTTTCCCTTGGCATGCTCCAGTTTTGGCAGCTGTGCTCAGCAGAACCATGCTGCTCTTCCCAGAGTCACCACATTTAACAGAGCCACCAGTTTATCTTTGACCTGAACAATGAAATAAAAATGAACTGTGCACAAGCGTAACCAAGCAGTTACTGTGGGTAGCACTACCCATCTCAGCTCCGAGGCAGGCAGTTCTCCTCCGGCTTAGAAATTCCATCAGTAACATAACACATCATTAAAAACCTCTCCTCTCCCCTCCCCCTCCAGACTTACAGACATCTACAGAGGTCTCCAACGCTGCATATACACACTTCACAGCAAAATAAGCTAGGCTTGTTAGCTTCCCTTCTTCCCTCAGATGTTCTTTCTGTGTAGGGACAAAATAAATTAATAAAGTGTGGGGATGGACACTTTCACAGTTGCTTAGGAACCTTGCTCTAGAGTTTTGGAGTAAGTCTACTGAGCACCACGTGGTGGTCTGTGTCCAGGCTCCCTGCAGTATTACTGACCTCCTCTCAGGTTAGCTATCCTTCAAGAAAAGCCAGATGCACTAACTCATGAAGAATATTATGTTAGCATGGGTGCCCTGTACTGCTCTCACTGCCAGCTACTGAGAGGGTAGTGTGCCATGAAAATGTCTTAAGCTGTATCTACCCTTCAAACAAAGGTGTAGCAGTGCAGCTCACAGAGCATGGCCCAAGGTACCATTTGGCCAGGACAGTGAAGAGCTTAACTGAGGATACGTCAAGTCCTTACCTATCTTCCCTAGAAAAACCTGCCCCAGGCTACCTCTATTAATATTCCTATAAGCATTCAAGCTGGCTAGTTTAATGATTAAACACCTCTATCTGATAAAAACAACTAGGCCTAATTTTGTAGGAAAGGACAGGCCAAATCCAAGAACAGGCACAGCAGTGATGCCCCCATTGATTTCCTCTCAAAATTACATGCCATCTGCAAAAAGTAAGGCTGTCCTACATTTGGTAATTGAAGATGGACAGAAAGAAAAAGACCAGACCAAATCACCATTAGAGAATAAATCCCTTTTCTTGTCCTGTAAAGTTACAGAGGATAACACTAGCTCCCTTACAATCCCACAAGTGCATCCTCACACCTTGTGGAAGGACGTTCTGGGGAGAGGCAGAGTGGTGATGGGGAACAGATGGGACAGACACATGGGATAAATGTTTGATTTCAGCCAATCCAGACAGCAAGTAGCAGTTATGGCAACATTTATAGCTAAATGAAAATTGGCAAAGAAAATAAAGCATAGGCACAGCTTCCATCCAGAAGTTGGCAAGGTGGGGGGTGGACATGCTTCCCTTGCTAAATCCTCCTAAATGTTTTTTTCTTTTCCAAAGACTTTTCATATCCAATTCATTTCCATGTTACCTGTCCTGAGCTGACATTGCTTCATGGATTAAGTAGATTGACGCCCACTTAACCCTATGCTTTAAAAGTGTGAGTGGTCTCCAACTACTGCTGCAGGGCAAGAACCTCACACAGCTAATTACTGAGCAGTTCATCTGCACTAGCTTTTTTACACTGCTGCTTGTTTGCAGGCACAAACAGTCCACAGTAAATCCAAGTTAAAATCACTTACTTTACATCCTTTGTGTGTGTCATGGGAGAGGGAGTTGTATTAGGTAGACCAGCAGATCCCTATATTCTAAATCAGAAACTGGCTTGTAACTCCCACATCTTCCTTCTCCACATATGGAATAGTTCCAATTTAACTCTAGGACTTATTACTCCAGGGAGAGTCGGTGTGGAGGGACATGCAAGACGAAGGAGATGGCAGGGTTACAGGAGGACTCAATGTATCCATGATACAAGCTCCCAAGAGAGGGAACAGAAACATTTAAAACTCTTCAAGAGACCACTCTGCACACAGTGAAATTTGCCATCCGAGTTTCTCTCCTCACAAGGTTTCTAAGAATTAAGTCTATGATTGCAGTTTAGTTTAGGTTTCTCCACATCTTATTCTAACACACTTTTCTATTCCAACAAGGTGTGAAGTGTCTCTGGATTCTATGCCCCTCATATGAAGCAGTGGGAGCATAGTTTCAGAAGAGAAGTTACATGAAGACTCCCACAGCTTTAAACAGGATCAGAATGATCTGACCAAAACCCAATAATAATATGAATTAGGCACTTTAAGTGCCCTGTACTATAGATCAGGCAAATGCAGTTAAAAATCTTGGGTGTGATGCTTTGAATTGTAAGGCTATACTAGAAACAGCTCAACTAAGTCCTTTGTGTTAGGAAAAGCACCCTTGTCCACACAGATCTGAAGTAGTCTTTATTTTACAGGTCTCATTGCAAAGAAGGAAGAGAGGAAGAATGATAGCATTGTATTTCAAAGCCAACAAACCATATAATGTGCTCAATGGGAAATAAATGCCATGTAATTGCTATTTATTTTATATAGCTTCATACAGAATATCACAAGATACCTTACGATCATAAAAACAGTAGGGATTACAAAATCTTAGTAGGAAGAGCATCACTTGGAATGTGGTTTCAGATTTACATTATTCAAAGGGGCAGAACTTTTTCTTACTTCTCTGTGGAAGCAGCAAGAAGCCCAACAACAAACCCATACTCTTGCAAGCAAACCTACTGACAGATTTCCCTTGGGCAACTTAGGCGGGCAAGATACACAACAACTAGGAGACAGTAACTTCCATCCAGAGTGAGTTTCTCTAGGAAGCACCTTTTCACCAAAAACTGAATCTGAGATACAGTAACAACGAAAATTTCAGGCAGCCTATGAAACAAACAAACAAACAAACCCAATCAAACAACAAAACCAAAACAACACACCCCACCCTGAAATATTTACTTGTTCCTGATTTTTTTCATATGGGTGACAACAGCTGTAACTAGACCAAAAGAAGCACCTCTACCCTACCACCACCACCTGAGTGGTAGCCACAAACTTTCTTATACTGCCAATATAGAGAAATAAGGGTTATAGCAATATTTCATATTAATTTATCAGAGACTGACTTCAGGAATTCCTCCTGTCAATATATGCAATGAAGAGTGGAGTCAGACACAAGGATAGGCCCCCACTCTGCATAAGTGAAGGCACTGTGCCAACTTCAGTGTAATGGAGATTAATTTTAATGAGGAAAGGAAAGCACTACATTGAGAAAGGACACGTTGAGAAAGATGGGACCCACAGTTCTGCTAGCAAAAAACAGACACAGAAAGATGAAATGTTAGGACTTGAACAGTGAGGGAAAGAAGCACTGAAGACACGAAATGCAAAAACTATAACAGATGCAAAAAGAGAATTCCAAGAGTTGCCAACATGAAGGTAAGGATGGTCCCTTGTTAATTCAGCAGGCACAGGTAGGAATCTGTGCCAACCAGAATGACATTGACCATACTCGGACTCCTATTTGTGAAATATTACTTTGGTAGGAGTTGGAAATTTTTTGTCTAGGGCATAGCTGTCTGGTCTGTTCAGCCTCTTGGTAGAAAGATAATGAGTTACTTCAAACTTCTGTCTCCAAGTAAGTTGCATACTCAGGGAAGCCTTGAGAACCTGGACATTCCTTCCACTGAGCAGACTGATAGTGTTCAAAGCATATTTCACTATAAGCTGTGTTACTATAGGGCGGAAAATATTAATCAGCTCTAGCCATCTAGGGAGACTGCGGTTATCATTAAGAATATGAGGGACACTCATACAAGAATTCTTTTCCCCTGCCCTCTGGACAAGCTCTCTCATAAAGTTATCTGCTCCAACGGCATGCTTTTGAAAAAAAGCTGGACTAAATGAATACTTTCAACTAGAGCTAAAGGTAAACACTCCACTGGAACTTTGCCCTAATCAATAGTAGCAATGTTCATGTCACATGAGAGTCAGGGGATAGAATATGGTGCTTACTGAAGTCAGCAAATAACCTAATTATACTTAGCCTGCTTGAAGAAGGGGACAAGTGAGGTTTGGTCCGCCCTCATATTAATGCAATCATCACTATCCTTATCCCTTGTTTGCTTTGTGCTTACAGTACAGAAACACGAGAAAGAAACAAAAGGAGGGTGCTACTGACCTCTTGTGGAAGGAAAACTCAGACATTTTAGGATGCACAAGCGTCACTGGGGAAATCACCTCAGATTTGTCTACTTACCTCCCTCAGATTTATTTTTGAAGAAAATTTAGTGAAACAGTGTTATAGTGTTACAAGGCGTCAGCATATTCTCACAAATTTATTTCCCTGATTTTAGGCAATTTTGCAGAAATTAAGTTTTGTACTGTCTTCTTCAGGGCAGTCAAGTAAGCCCCAACAAATCCTAAGCAGTAGATTTTATGCTAAATTTCCTACAACCTAAACTCTTGCATTGAAACAGAGTAAAACTTTTACATTATCAGCCAGCACAGTTCTTGATTTCAAATGTAATTTAAAATAATTTAAATCCATCATAGCCTTACTCTTTAAAAATGGCGCTTTTTTTCTTTTTCTTTTTTTTTTTAAAAAAAAGTGTCTCCTGGATAGCCTGGACATACTACTCTCATCACTGCAAAGGGAACAAAGGATTTAAATTCTTAAAGTAACTTTCCACCAAAATCTTTTCATAAGCATCAATAACAGTGTTGCTAGGCTTCATTCTTTAAAGTAAAAGCTCTCCTATGCATTCTACTTTATTGACTTGAACCAGGGTCCACAAAGCACAAGAACAAGATCGTCAGCGCTACTGGTTCTGACTAATTGAAATTACATTTCTGTATTGTGGAAAATCAAGACCGAAAAGGAAAGCTATCACTTTTTATTCAAATGCTGCTGCTAATTTTTCTTCCCTAAATAAAACAAAGTACATTCATAAAGAATCACCCTCTCTGCACTTAACTAAATGTCATACTTGAAGGAAATCTCCAGAGTTTCATCATCCTTGTCACAGACAGCTGCATTATTGGTTACAGCTGGAATTACTTACAGTGGCAAAGTGCACTACAGAGAGATTAATTATATTACACAGTATTTATATTATAAAATATAAATGAATTATATTATACAGTATGAAACAGCCTTCCCAAAATCTAAAAACATTGATAGCAAACACCAGTAAAGACAGTAGCTTCCAACGTAACCAACACTAGGGGCTGAACCCCTAGAGACCAAGTCTTAAGCCTATGCCAATGCTGTTACCATCACTTTCAATGAGCAGGTACAGATAAGTATGTGAACTGCTGCTAAATCCCAAAGCAAAGAATAAGCAGCTATTTAAAATGTATTTTCACAATTTGCATAAATTATTTTCAAATAAAAAGTTTTTAAAAAGATATCTGAAAATACTATGTTTTCATATAGACCCCATATATAAACCAAGGCTGAAGAAATATTGAAAAATGAAAAGAAACTGAGGAAGAGAGCAACAAACTTTTTACTCTGTCAATTCATTTTTCACCTCTACACTATGATAAATTAAAACGCTAAGCCATTAAAGTCTGGCTGGTTTTGTTGCCTTTCATTATTTTTTTAATTTTTTTTAATGCATCAATTAAATTGAAACTTAAACATATAAACTATCAAGCAGCAACTGTTGTCTTGGAATATGGGAGTTACCATATAGAGCATGAGATTTTTTAAATTATCACATTCATCTAGCCAGATCTGTAAAGGCCATTCAGTTATAAGTAAACCTGGAGTCTTACATAAACTTAACAGCAGCTCTAATCACTATTATGAACTGCAGATTTAGAGAAAAATTTGCACCTATGTCATTAATACAAATTTTAAATCAACCCTTTTGTTGTTACAAAATAATCCACTCTTCATAATTCTATTGTGCTGCTAAAAGGATATTTGAGTATCTGGGAGATTCAAAGGCAGGTAGCATTTCTGAGGTTGCTACAAACTCACTCTTCAGGGATATATTATAAAGAACCAGAATTTTTTTAAGTTTGTACTGCAAACTTTCTCAATAAATAAAGTCTGGTGTACTTTTAAACATTATGTGTCAACAACTGACAGAGTTACCAAACACTTGTTCAGGTACACAATTTTGTAATTCCATGGTGACATCCAACATCATTACAGCTAAGGAGGAGGAAGTCAAATGAGCCACCAGTCCCTTCCCAATGGTGTGTGCACAAAAAACCAGTATTAACTCAGTCCAATTACACTTTCAAATCATAGCTTTGAAAAAGTCAGCATACATCTTATATAATAATTTTATTAGCCATACAGTACATTAGCATTTCCTTTGAAAAGCTTAGACCTTGCTAAGCAGTTTTAATTAAAGCAATTACGTAACGCTATCTGCATACAGAAATCCTCTACATTCACACAGACAACCTTAAATTTCTCCAATAAACAGTCATGTCAAAACCTACAATTTGCTGAAAATACAAAGTTGGTTTTAAGAAAAGCAAAAATGTTCCTGTGGTTCAGTAAAATCTGTTTTCTAATATGAATAGTCTGCATTCATAAAGACACTAAGTTTGGGACAAAAAGTATTTCCTAGAAGCTCAAACGAGACTTAAATATTTGTAACTATGAAATGGCGTGCAAACATACAGATTTGTTGCTGATTATTTCTCTCACTCTCTCTCATAAAAGACTTAGTGGGCCAGAGTAAAGCAGGTATTTTTACATGTTTGTTTATATAATGACCTCTCCCCTCACACTAGAAATGTCACATACAGAACATTTTATCAGCTTTGTCACAAATACTGCTTCTGTAAATTTGAATACTATGCCCTTCAGATCTCCCTGACTGGTGCAACAATCAAACAGCTTTCAGAAAGCTTAACAAACCTAAATTTGCCAATTTTCCTTTACAGAAAGTATATACAAGTTTATAAATCCATGGCAGGGGTATTACAATTGTATTAACTTCAACTCATTAACTGGATTAAAATATACTTGCATTCTGTAAGGACTCCATGGCTGCTGCCCATTCAATAGTTCTATCAAGGCACTGTACAGTCTTTAAATCTTTAATATTCTCTAAGATGTGCTGAAGAATATTGTGAACGTGTTGAAGTTGTTAAAAAGCCCTGAGTCAGAACTTTTGCATTTACCACAGGCTTGGCTATAAAAATGGTACATACTAAAACTTCTGCAGATAACAGTTTTGCTTTGTCAACACAAACAAGTTATGAAATGCATAAAAATACAATAGTATGAATTCCAGCAACTTATGCAAGAATGATATAAAATGTACATAGTGTCAAATCACACACTTCTATTGTACGTAATTTATACAGTCAATAAAAAAAAAAACACCTTTGCAATGTATTCAGACATCAAAACGGATGAAGCAAAACAAAACTGATGTGTTCCCCATCCCTTCCAAAAGACAAAGAACAACTAGAGAAGAATTCAGGACTCTGACAGAAAGGAGGTAGCACTGCTAAAAGTTAGGCTGTAGTGTTTGTTTTTGTTTTTAAGTGAAAACTTGACCCATGCAGCAGAAAGAACAGGATAGGCTCCTCGGTTCACCAGCTGCTGCTGGAATAGTAAAATTAAGTTTCTGGCATTTAATTTTTTAGAGGAAGCTTAGATCACTAGCTCAAAGCAGCTTCTTCAAACAATGTAGTGTTTACACAAACTGCAATTCTGCAATTAATACTGCTAAAAATAATTAGGCATACACAAAACTTCATCTCTAGAAAATACTTACACAATAAGGACTTAAATCAGATTATTTTTAAAAGACCATTTCAGGTCTTTAAAAGAAACTAAAATACTGATTGTAAGACTAAGCTAACAAGGCACAAGTACTTGTGCAAATCCGCTACATCCTCACCCAGTTCAAGTTAAGAACAACACCTCCTAATCAAACTTTCACATTTACAAAGTAACTTGTTTATTCTCTTGTCAGTCTAATTTTCAGTATCGACTTCTGCAAACAGAGATTCCTCCAAACCCCCACATACAAGTACACAGTATTTTAAAAAAATGAAAAATAGGAAGTAATAGCCCAAATTTTGAGAAGAGCCATATGAGCTTGGGTTATAGTAAGTGATAGTAGGTTTGGGGGAAAAAAAGTCATAGTTATATAAAAGTTAACAAGGTATAACTATTTAGCATATTCTGTTAGTCTCTTAGGCTGTCTTCATACCTTAAATCACTGCATAGTGATGCAGCCATCTGTGTATTTTACTAAATTGAAAAAATGAAGTGTTTTACTTAAACACCTGAGTGTACTTCACACCTGAACAATATATATTACTAGGTGTGTTTCTTGGAACAATCAAGAAAAAACTGATATTTGATCCAATTTCATTTCAAAACTGATATTTGATCCAATTTCATTTCAAAACTGCTATTAAATACTGGAGGATAATCATAATAAACAAAGCCTGCAAATCTTGCCTTTTTCAATTTTACAGTATATTAGAGATAAATGTCTCACTGATTTTTCTCTCATTTTCACTTTGCTCCTTAATAACAGTGACAATAATAATGAGATTTACACTTTCTTCTTTTGCTGAAGACAGACACACAATGACATATCCTCAACTCTCCTACCTGTTATGATCTCCTCTGGCTTTCAACTGAGCTTCTGCTTTTCATCCTTCAATTATTTAAGTGTTATCCAATTAAACATTTGTACTCAGCATGCTGCATCGATGATAAACTAAATTGAGTGAACAAACTTACTAGCTTCCTCACCAACACTAGTTCACCTTCGACATCAGAATCCAAAGACAGTGTGTGAATCCAAATATCTATTTCCATAAACAATACTGGATTTGCAAACATCTTTCCTCATTAAGTTTTTTGAAAAGAAATCACTGTGTAGCCTTCCCAACACAACAGAGAACTCTTTCACCTTATTAATAAGGGGCCTATATTAATAATTCAAGCATGTTGGTTAGCTTACCTGTTTTTTCTAATTCAGCTTTTTCTCATGGCACCATAATAGCATCGAGCTGACACACTCTAATTTCAACTGGCACACACTGCCCAATGAGTCCAATCATAAACTTGCACGCAGTCACACACACCTGGTGTGACTCCAGTACAGATGGCTAAAGGTGCTCCTACAGTGATACCTTCAGTCATTGTCTCTGTTTCCACAGGAACGTGACAGCTTCCAACCATTAAGAGTGTCATAAAGTAACTTACTGCTTCTCTGTTGAAAAGTACAAGCCTAAGTGAGCACTCACCTATCTATGCTACAATATGTGCCTCCTGCAGACAAGGAGTATTTAACATTCACCTCCAGTTTCCCCCCCAGGATGCTTTAGATCAGTCCCCACTCATCAGATGAGTTATTCAATTGATGCTAAGTTGGAAAACATTCAAGTAATTCTGGCTTGTTGCAGTGAAAAAGAATTAGGAAAATGCCAACTGTTATATTGAGGTTTCAGTTTTGAGCTGCATTATCAAGAAGAAAACCACCCTGCCTTTGTGCTGACAACAGTTTATACAGGTCCCCTTGAAGATTAAATAGGACACAATATTCAAAATGTCTACCAGAGGCAACCGAGGTACAGATCTGATGCAATTCAGGCTGAAATTCAGAATGGATTGTCCAATGGCATGTCCTATTAAAAATTATTTTTAGAGGAAGATTGCCAGGGAACTGAAGCCCACTATAGAAAGTTCAGCTGTGAAACACACTACAAAAATCTGACTTAGTGGCATCCATATTGGCCAAACGAAAACTGCAGTGAACACTCAGAGCCTAAGTGGAGATAATGAAATGCTGAACTGCAAAAAAGCTCTGTATCAAAAACTTTCCAAAGCTCCTTGAAATCTTGATATTTTAGAATAGAAACCCAAGAAGCAAGAAAAAGGAAGACTATTCAGTTTGGCCAAAAAAGACAGATACACAGATTATCTGAGAACAGATGACTACTAGTACTCAAAATAAACCAGAATATTATATTGACTCCAGATTGTGTCCAATGAAAAATTACTGAAAAGAATGATGAACATTTGCAATTCTGGATCAGGACCAAAGATGGTTATAGAAAGGTTGTGTATTACATCACTTTGCTATGTTAAAAGCCACTCTACATATATTTTTCAAATATATCACTGTGGTTGTTTCCTGGAAAACACTATCCAGTGTTTAAACCTTACTGGTTAAAAGCTCACCTATCTTTACCAATAACATTCTTCTGACACTTTTGCCAATATTTGCACAATTTAGGCATATCAACGTAAGATTCAGAAAATCAAGATTGATTACCTGAAGGAATCAGTTTTATGCCTTTATCCTTATTTGGATCTTCCTCTGAACCACTCCTTTTGCCATGCTTTTGACACATGCAACAAGAATTACAGAAATTAATCTTAGCTCCAAGCAAGGCACCTGACTCCAGCATATATTTATTGTTCTCAAGAGCACATCCAAACAAAGTCTCCACAACAGCAAAGGGCTACACAAACTACGCATTCAGAAAACTGCTGAATGACACATTCCTTTTACTACCAGAGATCCTTAAATCACCATACTTTCTCCCATCCAAAAAGATGGAAGAATGTACTTGTTATCAAAGTGTTAATAGTTTGCAGTTCCTGACAAACTATTAGTCAGGAACATCTCTTTATGTCATGTCAGTGACAGCTAACTCCTTCAGCCAACTTCAACTCACCTAGGCATGGCTCACAAAATTCACTGCTGTCAGCAGTATCTTCATTTGCAGTATTACCCTATAATGTTCACAGCTCAGTCCTGCTGTTAACACCCAACTTAGACAAATAAGCAATATTAAATCTTCTCTTCTGCTGTTGATACTGTTTGCCTGGAAACAATGAAACTAACTTAAGAAAGGAAATCTTGCAAAATCTCTAGTTCTTCCCTAATTCATAGACCCAGAATTTTAAATGGCTCCACATACTTGTTCTTCGACAGCTGATCAAATTAATTCATCTGAAATTGTTCAATAACTTTTTTGCCTCAGCCTTCACCGGCAAGGACTTGTGCCACACTGCCCAAGTCCTACAAATCCAAGGATGGGTCCAGGAGAATTAAAAGCCGCCCACTGTAGGAGAAGATCAGGTTCGGGAGCACCTAAGGAACCTGAAGGTGCACAAGTCCATGGGACCTGATGGGATGCATCCACGGGTCCTGAGGGAACTGGCGGATGAAGTTGCAACGCTTCTATCCATCATATTTGAGAAGTCCTGGCAGTCTGCTGAAGTTCCCACAGACTGGAAAAAGGGGAACATAACTCTCGTTTTTTAAAAAGGGTAACAAGGAAGACCTGGGGAACTACAGGCCAGTCAGTCTCACCTCAGTGCCAGGCAAGATCATGGAGCAGATACTCCTAGAAACTGTGCTAAGGCACATGGAGAATGAGAAGGCAATTGGTGACAGCCAACATGCCTTCACCAAGGGCAAATCATGCCTGACCAATCTGGTGGCCTTTTATGATGGGGTTACAACAATGGTGGACAAGGCCAAAGGAACTGATGTCATCTACCTGGACTTGTGCAAGGCGTCTGACACCGTCCCACATGGCATTCTTATCTCCAAATTGGAAACATGTGGGTTTGATGGATGGACCACTCGGTGGATAAGGAATTGGCTGAATGGTTGCACTCAAAGAGTTGTGGTCAACAGCTCAAAGTCCGAGTGGAAACCAGTGATGAATGATGTCCCTCAAGGTTCGGTATTGGGACTGGTGCTCTTTTACATCTTTGTCGGACACATGGACAGTGGGATTGAGTGCACCCTCAGCAAGTTTGCCGACAACAACAAGCTGAGTGGTGCGGTTGACACGCTGGAGGGACAGGATGCCATCCAGAGGGACCTTGACAGGCTTGAGAAGTGGGCCTGTGTTAACCTCATGAAGTTCAACAAGGCCAAATGCAAGGTCCTGCATCTGGGTCGGGGAAACCCCAAGCACAAGTACAGGCTGGGCAATGGCCTGAGGCCAGCTCTGAAGAGAAAGACTTGGGGGTGGTGGTGGGCGAGAAGTTCAACATGAGCCGGCAATGTGCACTTGCAGCCCAGAAGGCCAACTGTATCCTGGACTGCATCAAGAGAAGTGTGGCCAGCAGGTCGAGGGAGGTGATTCTCCCCCTGTACTCTGCTCTTGCAAGGCCCCACCTGGAGTACTGTGTCCAGTTCTGGAGCCCCCAACACAGGAGAGACATGGACCTGTTAGAATGAGTCCAGAGGAGGCCACAAGGATGATCCAAGGGCTGGAGCACCTCTCCTGTGAGGACAGGCTGAGAGAGTTGGGGCTGTTCAGCATGGAGAAGAGACGGCTCCAGGGAGACCTTATAGCGGCCTTCCAGTACCTGAAGGGGCCTACACGAAAGCTGGGGAAGGACTTTTCATAAGGGCAGTTAATGACAGGACAAAGGGAAATGGCTTTAAGCTGAAAGAGGGCAGGTTTAGATTAGATATTAGGAAGAAATTCTTCACTGTGAGGGTGGTGAGACTCTGGAACAGGTTGCCCAGAGAAGCTGTGGATGCCCCCTCCCTGGAAGTGTTCAAGGCCAGGTTGGATGAGGCTTTGAGCAACCTCGTCTAGTGGAAGGTGTCCCTGCTCATGGCAGGGGGGTTGGAGCTAGATGATCTTTAAGGTCCCTTCCAGCCCAAACCATTCTATGATTCTATGAAATGGATAACTGATCCACTGCTCAAATGTTTTCCTTTCCAGTCAAGTTAAAAGCAATTCCATACAAAATTATGTGGCTAGCAGAATTAAGAAGTTCACTATTTAAATTACCTTGAACTTGTTAGACTAAAGTGTAGTTTTGGGAATATAATATTTCTAAACTAGGTTTTTCTTTTTACTGTTTCCTTCCCAACCCATCCTCAGCAGCAAAGGGCACAATAACGTTAGAACTACCTTAACGTTGTATTTTGAGGCCTGACCTTATGGGATTAGTATGATATTTATTATTACTGTGTATACACTTTTTATTGATTTGCATTATTGTATATTTCAAGATTGAAACTATTGTGAATTATAACTGTCACAGGAAACTTGAACATTCTCCAGAAAAGCATAAAATAAAAAAATCCTAATTATTTATATTTGATATTAACTGACAATTAAAAAAAAAGTCCCTCACATCACTTGACACCCGACACATACATTAAAAAAAATGAACAACACCAAAACAAGATTGTCCCTTTACACTTTAAGGGGAAGAAAACAGAAAGAAAATGGAAAAAAGACTGCTTTAAATTAGCTTCAGGCTTAGATGTTTTCTAAGAGTAAAGCTAAAAGCTGACTGTTCAAATACTGTTCTTTTATTTGGTGTGTTCACAGTCTTTAAACAATTACTGTGTAATGAACCTGTGCTAGAAATGCTTTCATTAGAACCCTTTACTGCCTTTCAAACTTACAGAGATTCAGAATATCAAAATGTCCTTATTATTTCATAAGCTGATAAAAGACACTGGTTCCACTACTTAATACAAAAGGATCCTTCGTTCAATTGCCTTGCGGCATATAGGGCATTCACTCATCCGGTCTCCACAAAGCTGGCATGTTCCGTGGCCACAGAGAAAGATCATATTCTTCAGACGGTCCAAACAGACAGGACACATAGTCTGCAAAAGATTTTGACAGGTTACACAGTCAGTGGCAGTAGTGATACAGTATGAAGTATGCAATATATCAATTACTGAAATTTAACAAGAGATATGCCACTTTAAGCGTAGCAGATTATTGCCATAGCATAACCCAGCTACTAACCTGAAAACTCAATTGGTTTTTTTTAAATCGCGTTTTTACTTCCCACCAACTTAAAACACCTGGGCTTTTTCTACCCCATCATGACACAAAAATCACGTAGCTTTCTTCCAAATAGGATCCCTTTAAGAAAGGCAATGCAGTAGAAGGCTGGCATCACATTTTTAATAAGTTTGCAACATTAAGACATTCTCCAGCAACATTCCCCTTTCTGTCATGGAATCTTCCAGGGAACAAACAGAAGGAACAGCTTTACGTTTGCAACGCTCAGGCAGTGATTTACCAATTTTGTCTCAGGCTACTTAGCCATTTATTTCCTTACCTTTAAACACCAAGCACTGAACACATGTATAAGTCATAAAACCACCTCATAATCAGTATTATACATAAAGATTCAATACTGGTAATTCCAACCTTTGTTCATGGAAGTTATCCAGATTTTCAAGCGACAGAACACCTCAAGTTTCAAATTAAGAACAATTTAATAACCTTCAGTCATAACATTAGCACAGCAAACTTTTAAAATCAGTTTTAATTGCTGAACATTAAAGTGACAGCCAATGCCCCCCCCAAAATCTCCTAAAGTTCTTCAACACCAAAGTTCATTTTGTACCAAGCCACTGAGGAACAATGTCCTTCACCTTTTGTGACATGCAGAAATTGAAGTTTTGGTAAGGCATGTTCCTTCACCATAAAGATATTGCAGCCATATCAGGATTTCACTTATAACAGTTTATCAAAGGTTAGTAAATGAAGAGATGTTGCAACAGATGATAATGGTTAAGACCATTCTATAGTCCAACAAACCAAATCTAAGATGTCCTCAGATCTGAGACACACTACTCCTATCTAACACTTACAAAGACTGATCTCATATATGATATGAAATACTGACAGGGCTCATATTTCAAATGCAAATTCATTTTATCACCACCCTGCACCTGTGACTTGTTTCCATACTCATCACTGGAGGTTTACTTCAGTTTGTTCAACTCATGACAGAAAGAATCCATAGCAGAAACCCTACTCAGTACAACTTTAAAGCATACTTTCTATGGAATCAATAGGTATTACTTCCTAAGGTAGATGGCTTAGTTGAAGACCAAAAAAATTCACCTTCAGCTTGCTTATCCAGAGTTTAAATTGGCATGGAATCTGGCCAAATGCCTATTTTAATCCCCTGGATACCAGTATAAAGGCTGAGGAGGAATGTAAAACTTCCAGATAAAACCTTATGTCCATTTATGTTTTAAAAAACCTGCTTCATTCTTCCCAAAAATGCTGTGCTCCAGCTTTGGCAGAATTTCATCAGAACGGTAACACAACACTGTCAAACTAAGAATTTGCAGAAGACCCATCATCTGTCAGTCAGTCCTGCTTATTTTTCCATTCATACCGAGTCATCATCTACACATCCTAATGAGACAATGAGAGCATTCTTACTCC
Organism: Caprimulgus europaeus; assembly: GCA_907165065.1. Next base: position 50,416,592 of record OU015525.1, read on the forward strand.
ACTAACCCACAGTCTTCACATACCTCTGAAACAGCTATTTCCAATTAATATATAGCTGTCCTGTGACAAATGTCTGTAACTTGATAGTATTGACATGATGTCCTTTGACAAAGGACTGACAAAGCAAATCCAAATATTATATTTGGAGAAAAAACTTGTGCCTTTATTCTATGTTTTTATCTTAACTATTTGCTTTTGTGCCTAAATATAATCTCAGAATTACTGAAGTTACAAGGGTCTGTTTCTCTCCAAATGCCTCACCATCATGTGAAAATGAAAACATCCATCAGGGGACTCTGAAATAATAAAAAATTAAAATCTGTTCAAACACCATTACTTTTGATTATTTAATTCAGTGAAGCATAAAAATCCTAACATTTTCATTTTATAGATCTTTTCTGCAATTGCATGTGGTATTAGCAAATTTCCCAATTTCTCCTGCTTAGTACAAATGCAGAGTATTCAAAATACATTAGCTGTTTAATTTCTTAATATGATCCTATTTTAACATTTAAGTTACTTCATACAGTAGGAGAATTCAGCTGGCAGGAAAAACCAATCTTCCTATGTGCTATGCAATTCTATTCTCACAAGGATTTTCTCGATTAGTTCAGTAGTTCCCCAGTGGGACACAAGCCCAAAACAACTGAGTTTGATCCAGCTTTCAAGGAGGACTCATTACTTAACCACGCTTATATGTGCTTTTATAGCAGAAGAAAGTCATTGCATGCCTTATACCAAATTTGTGCCACAGCAGCAGGAAATAAGCATTATCTGTTTCTATTGTAGTATTAGTTTGTTAGAACATTCTGTGTGAAACCACAGTATACCTTTTTTTTTTTGTAATCTGCATGAATCATTTGACTCCTATCTTTTGAAAGAAAACAAATGGTATAAAAAAGCACTATATCTGTTCTACATAAGAATTATTCCTTTGGATAAGTCTGAAAGAGTGCTCATCATACCTTTAAGTGTAACTGAGTTTACAACTCAAATCAATTTTTACCACTAACAAGGTGTTTTAAACTGCTTGAGGTACCAATTCCTCATTACTAAAACCATTTTTTTCCAACAATATACAGGTGCAGAGTGACAAATTTATTTTTAAGGAGAAAAAGTGACATAAGTATGGTGAAGGAACATACATAAGATATTAGACAGATGCTGGTGATTATGTATGAAATGGAGTGAAGGTATTGCAATTACAGTCAAAAGGGTTCACAATCAGGGAATCCCTGAAGAATGATGTGGTCATCAGATGTGGGAGATTCTGTTGACATCAGCATCACTTCTGCTTGGCACCAGAAATGGTTTTAAAAGCTTGCTGCACTAACTTACTAGATTATCATTGAAGGTATGAGTTGAAACATAGGATTATACCTGCTGAAAGAGAACAAACTAATTTTAAGTGCAAAAATAGCAATGCAACATGAAGACTGAACTGTTAAAGTCAGTCAAATCAAATGAATACACAATTATAGTAGAATGCTGTGCATCATTTCAGGCACAAATTTAAAAGATGAGATGACCAATTTTAATCAAATCCAACTTGCTACTCACAAGTATGATACACAACTTGTCCTGTCACAAGAGTAAGTAGAAAAGACACTAAGGAAAGCATGAAAGAGTCTCAAGACAGGATGCATACAAGCCAGAACCACCTTCTCCTAGAGGCTTTGAGCAACCTTTAGTTTTATACTGATTTAAAATAAATTATTGGACAAAAGAACATTTCAAAGCAAGAAAGTGCACTTAAATTCTCAGAGCAGTTCAGTACTAGACCTTTCTTACTACTACAAATATGAAAATGAGAAAATACAAGTAGAAAATGACACATATAAAGTAATTATTCTCTTCTCCCTAATACAGCGTAACTTTCTGATATCAGAATGCTTCTGACTAGCAAATTCCAAAAGACAAAACTGTGACAAATAAAAGAGCACCCACGGAAAACTGAAAAAAACTGAGATCACATCTGAGAAGATAATCTGTAAAATGAAATCATTTTCCTTTCACACCCCTATACATAGTGTATTAGCATACCCAAAAAGAACTCGTATTTTATAAACTCCTACAATAAAGTAACCAAAAAGAAAAAATACATCTGAATAGATTACTTGTATTTAATCATTCATCTGCATGCTTTATATATATCATTTTAAGTGCCAAAACTGTAACCCTATTCTTTTCATGCAATGTTAAAAAATAAACCAGAAGCTAAACAGTACATATAAGACATTGGAGATATTTAGGAACTCCAGATGTTATCATCAAGACAGATATGCATTTTTCAAATGACAGTTTCTAATCTGCCTTTTTTTTTTTTTTTTTTTTTTTTACACAAATGAAAACTACAAGGCAATGTGTTTTTAATTGGATATTTGAACTTCTATTACTGGAGTGTTGGCCAAGTCTCCATATGACAGGAACAGCTCTCCACAGACATGCCACTGAGGTTAAAACTTTGACAGCATATCAGCTCTCAAAATTTAAGTATTTAGAGATAGGGATTGGCAATTTAAATACTTTATAGTCTTATCTTTCATGCACATGAACAGCCAAGAGCAACAATTACCAGGACTAGATGTGATGCTGCCATCACTGAACTATTATTGACTGCTGTAAGCCTACAAGAGGAAAAGGCAAGTAATACACTAAGAATGTTTCTGTTTCCTATAACCATTAAAACTTTCTTCCAATTGTGTTATACATAGGGAAGCAAAAAATCACATTGTCAGGGTCCTAAGAAAGTAAATTCATACAGTAGTCAGATACCCCAGGACCTTTACTGATGAAAAATCTCAAAATCAAGGGGTTTTTTTGTTCAGACAGAAAAGCAAGGAAATTATTTAGTAATTTAACACTGGAAAGTTCTGCATGGAGACAACTACTTAAGCACTTCTAATAGACCTAGACTTACAGACGAAACACATTGAAATGGGTAACTGTCAGTTATCTGAAACATTAATTTTCAGTTTTCATTAGGTTTCTAAATTGCATGTAACTTGACTATAGATTGTATTGATTATTACTTGGTTAGTTTGTATAAAATTCCTCCTGTAAACACTATGCATAATTATAAAAACAAACCTTATAATTTACATTCCAAATATTCAAATTACATGTACAATACTTTCAAAGGTTTTAATTTTGGAACTACGCAATTTTTTTCAAGAGTATATAAACTATACCCTTCATATGACAGGTAACTGCCAGCCACTGTTCAAAGCCAGTTCATGAACAGATAAGTAAAGACTCACAGAGATACAGAATAGTCAAGAACAGCTACTTTTATTACTGTTCTGTGAAATTAGCTTCTGCTGTACCTATATGATCAAGTCATCTAAACAGGCAGAGAACATACTGACTGGGCAGAGCATCCTTTTTTCAGTCACACCAACACAGATGCTCTAATGGATGGTCTATCAAACACAGCCACTTGATTTTCCCACCCTTTTTCAAAGAAACAAACAAACAAAAAACCCCTGGAGACACACAAGCCACCATCACATACAAAAAAATATTGGTTATTTAACTAAAATTTAAGAACTGAAGCACTTCAACATGTCATTTTGTTTTAAATAACAGATAATGCATTGGCTTTTTGGCTTTTTCAATTATTTTGGTGGCTTAGGAAACTTTTATCCAGCACTTTTACCTGTTCCTTGATGTCTTGTAACTGTTGCTGCAGCTTCTGTACATCCGCATTGACATTGGTGTTGTCTTTGTCCTTCTGCAAAACTGGAATGTTTCCACTTGCTGTAATTTAGAGAAAATAAAGATATATGATTAAGCATTAATCTAATGAATCAGGAATAATTATTTCCAGTGTAGTAACTATGAATTTCAATTATCTGAAATAATGTTAGTCAATATTTGATAATCTAATTCAATTCACTACGACATCACTGCAGATCAATTAATAAATAACTACTTTTGAGTTTAGTGGCAACATTACTTCGGGCATCCTTACTGAGGAAATATTTGTCAAAATGCCTGTAGCCTCTTAATGTTCTCAGAGTTCTTATTTATCAGTGAAGTTCCCGCAGTAAACTTTTTTGCACATGTAAAAAATAAAGCCAAATCCTTTCACACTGAAAATACTTCTGATCTACACAGACGATTCTATTTGGTGTTCAAAACTGCACAAGCATCTTGGAAGTAGTTTGCTCAAAATCTGAACAAGCTCAGATTAATATTCCTGTATTTGACTCATCCAGGAAGCAATGTTACTGTAAGAAACAGAAAAATTTAGAAGTACTTCAAGTGATAACTTTAAAATTTCTAGTGTGAGCATTAAAAATCTGATTTCAAGGGTTATCCTTATGTTTATTTAGGATCAGTATTTAGGACAAGAATGACCTAATACTCCAATTCACAAACTCAATTCAAACACTGCATACACACACAGAGTAAATACAAATAATTCATAGAAATTATTCTGAGAAATAACAAGTAGTTTAAAACTAGTCAAAGTAGAACATCTAAAACAGAACAACCTGTCATGAAAGTTGCCTGTACCTAGATGCAAAATATCTACCATTCCTTTGTAAGTTAGAGTTCCCGAGTTAAAAAAAATACATTTATTTGCTCATCTACACAACTAGAGACAATCTTCAGCTTTTGCTTCACAGGACTTTAATACATAGCCAAGAAGCCATATAAGTTTCAGCTTCTATTCTGGGTGCTGGAAGCAATCATTTAGTGTAATGACTGGTGTTGTAATCGCATCTGCTGCCACCAGTGTAGAAAAGAGTGCAAACAGCAAATGGATACCTGGCTTAACACTGTTTTTATTAAACTTTTCTTTAAAAAGGAAAGATCTAAGTAATTTAAGAGAATGATAACAAGAAGTTGGTGGGGGAATATGAAAGAATATGGGTTTCGGAGTCACTCACAAATATCATCAGTGGTATCTTCTGTACCTTTCCCTCCGCAGCACATTATGAAAGGCACTCTTCGCTCAACCACTGCTCGACACTGCACACATTTCTTCATCAAGCTTGCACAATCTGAGGGGACAGAGAAATAAAACATTTTTCTTCTTTCCTATCCATGAGCTTGTTTATTCACAGTAACTTCATAGCAATGCCATAATAGATACTTGTAATACAAAGAACTACTTGTGCTCATCTCCTCATTATTTTCTGCAAGTCGCACCTATAAACAATGTCCTGTTTGGGATTCAATGTAAACCTATTCTGTTTATCTTCTTTTAACATAGTCAAAATGAGCAGGTTCCTCTTTCTCCAAACTGATGTCTATCCTACAAGAGATACAGAAATTAAAAAAGTAAAATCACACATATTTGAGACCAGAACTTCCAAGGATGTCTTGACTACCTTCAGAACAAAGGATCTCAGTTACTGTCCTAATGCTCCAGGGTCAAGCAGGTATGGCTCCTTACCCTTAAAAGAGTAAACCTGTATCTTTTGATATAATCCTAGAAAGGAAGCTGTAATTCTTCTACGAAACACAAATTATTATGTCTCATAAATGCTGAAGGTTACTGTGGATCAAGAGTAGGTCTATAAACTACACAAATTTGAAGACTCTCTCTCATCCTGCTTGAAAAAGATGCCCAGAAAATAATCTGGAAAGAAATTATTTACATCTGGTACACCTTTTGCTGTCCTTGTTACACCTTAGACTTGGTGATGAAGTGACTTTCACTGATGAAATCCTTCACCACAGCAATCAATCTTTTTGCTGTCCTCTTCCTGGGAAACTAGTAAAAAAACCCTTCTCTCATAATCTTTCAACTTCTGACAGTGAAAAAGGCCAGATCAGGGTAACTGTGAAGTCACCGATCCAATGTCAGGTTTCTCAACCAGAACAGAGGAAGAAACCAGACTTCTTCAGCGAGACCAAGTAAGCAGCTATTCATGGGAATTATTGTCTTCCCTCTTATGTAGATCCTCAGCACAAGGACTGCTCTTCTCTAGGCAAATGGCCCTTCAACGAAGCCCTGAAACATCTGGTGACAAAGTGATGGCTGCATTCGCATCCACATATGCTCAAAAGAAAAAAAATTCTGGAGATCTCCTATGTATTTTTTGCTACACAAGATAAATCAGAGTGAATCATAACTGGTGCTTTTTAAAAAGATATATGATGTGTCTTTTATGGAAGAATATTGCCCTTGTGCAAATCTGTACATTAGTAATGAAACATATTAAATATTTATTTACCATATTATTTTAAAACATCATTTTCACAACTGAATGCCCTAAAAAAGCTGCAAAGCACTAAAATAAATTCTAGTTACTTCAAAAATTTTAATAATACACAGCAGGCTTCTATAATCTGAGCAAGCCTACTCACAATTAAATAATTCAGACAAAAGAACGCTTGTCTTCTGAATTTTTTAAACTCTTCAGTTTGTCCTCCAATTATTTCATTACCATCACACCAAATAATGCCAAAATTCTGACTATCACACCAGAATATCAAGTAAATTAGTAAAATCTGAGGTCAGATTACTCATGAGCTTTTAGCAATCTGATTAAAAATATTCTGTTTCAAGATTATTTAAAAAAAAAGAACCTCCTCTCAAGTTTACTTACTCTCACAGGCACACATATGACCACAAGGCTGGAAAAGCACTGCTGCCTTTTTGTCTGAACATACTACACACTCTTCGATCTGTAAAAAAACAATAAACACACATATGAGAAGTTTATCTCCTGCTCTCTACACTAATTTGCTTTTACACTTTCTTTGGCAAGGCATGTGGACTTTAAGAAGCTCCATCTAGTTATTTTAACTAATTCAGCACCTCAAAATGCAACTTAAATGAGTTATCACACCGACTCCTAAGAATAGTCATTTGCTGGCAATATTTATATGTTCAGTACACTGATAGGCACAGAGAAGCAGCCAAGACAGTATAGGTTTATTTTTCTTTATTCTTTCCTCCTTTGTTCCACCATATAAACTTTAATTCAGTTATAAGAGACTTTTATAGTAATCTGTTTTCATATTTTGGGTTAGGGTTTCTCAAGCCCTTTAATGTGATGAACTGTATATGTAGTGTGTGACCACAGACACCACATACCACTCCATTCACACTGTAACTAAAATCTAGAGAAAAGGATCTTGCATTATGTTAACATTTGGACTTTGAAAATACACATGGAAGAATAGTGAATGGCATAAGAAGAAAGAATAAGACAGTGAATAGTAAAAACAATACAAAGACATATTTACAATTCCTGTATTTACTCTGAGGCAAAGGAAAAAAAGACACCACAGAAGTGGACTAGTCAACGTCAGGGAAAAAAAAAAAAAAAGATAAAAAGAATAGGTTGGGTTTTCTACAGATTGGAAAACCTGCGTGTGGAACATGAGGTGTTTTGTTTTTTTGTTGTTTTGGGTTTTTTTAAACAGACAAAAAGCAATGGAAGGACAAGACTTGGTGATTATGGAGAATAAAAGAATATTCAAACAGAAAAACAACAAGGATGCACCCATACAGTCACAAATACTTGGGAGCAACCATTTGAGAAACCTGAGGATCTTGCTGGGATTAGATCTACTAAAAAGAGCACAACTGGTTGACAGTCTGAATGAGAAAGATAGCATAATGAAATTCGTTATTCCAAAGAAAGAGAAGGTCAAATCTGAAAGTAATTGTTAACTTCAAAACCAAGCACATATTAACTAACTCAGTTTACAGGCAAATCAACTTTCCAAGCAGCCCTAAGGAATAAAAGAACTCAGAAGAAATGAATGTTACTGAAGGAAATTATACTTCAGGAAAAGCAACATTTATCTTTGCATGGAGAGAAAAAAAACACCAGTAGGGGTGGGGGAGTGGGAAATCTCTTTAAATAAAGCATCCTCAAGGTGACTGCATTAGAAACTCTGAGGACCTGAACAATAAAGACATTGCAAGGTGGGGAGAAAATAAGGGGCAGGTATGATATGTTTCAGACAAACAGAAAAGAGTAACATAAAATGCTGGCACAAGATACCATTATGATGCAAAATTAATTCCATCCACTGGAAAGCAAAATACTGCTTAAAATATACTACAGTTTTCCATGACCTCTTTTTTTGCTTTTCAGTTAAAAACAGAAAGAGAACCAATAAACTTTGGAGATTTTTACCTTTGTCCTAGACTGAACTTGTTCTTTACAGATGAGGCATTTCTTCACCCGTGGTGAGCACAGAGAACACGTGGCAATGTGACCACATGGGCCAAACAGAGTATCTCTCTTCATGTCTGAACACACCATACATTCTTCTAAGGTTTCAGAATCATTGTTGATCATAGATGGACTTCGGGAACCAACCTGACCACTGCAAAGTAACCTTACAGTCAAACTTACTTTCAAGAATTTTTAAAGTTCTTCATTTAAAACGCACATCAACTTGCTGTTTATCTGAATTGGCACTGAGGCATCAGTGTATCAGCATAAAGCAATCTGAACGGCATTTTCACAAATACACAGTTGACACTAGAGTGCAAGGTCACATGTTCAGATAAGACATTTTACAGAAACAGGCCATACAAGTTACAATAGCATCTCTTGAACATAAAATCCCTCCCCTCACATCCTGAGAGTTTGCTTGATTAATACAAACATATCTTGTAGATTCAGAACTACACAGCTTAACACCTTAATCTTGAATATAACTTCAATACTTAGCAAATGTAGAAGAACCCCCAAACTCCCACAGTGAACACCTCGGATCTTTGTGCTATACTGCTGCTCAGCCAGCAGAGGGAGTGCGTGTGGAACCTAGCGAGCGAGCTCCTACAGCCCTCACAAGCCCATAAAAGGTGGCAAGAAAGAAAAAACAGCCACAGGCATGAGGCTCAGACAGATGGACAGACACAGACAGAAAGACTGCAAACAAAATCACACCAGGTCATATCGGGCTTTGCCCATTCCAGTCTTCAAAACTTGCACGGACAGAGATTTCACAACCTCCCTGGGCATCCTGTCCCAATGCTTAGTTTTTCCTTCAGCGATTTCCAGCCTCACCACCACCTTTTCTGAGATGGTTTGAAGCTCCACCAGCCTTCAAGTGCATGTTGTCAACTTCCCATTCTCCTCCCTCCCATATAAACAAGTATGAAAGTCTGGTAAGACTTGTGCAAGTTTCAACTAATGTATCTCAAAATGGCATTCAATATACTGTAGAATATAAAGAATTAATAGTTCTTATTATTCTTATTCTCTATTAATAATTTCAATAATTAATTATTATTGAAAGTCAATAAAAAGCTTGTATGCTTTAACACTATTGTGAATAAAGGCACAATGTTTTAAATACATTGGTTAATCTACAGAAAGCAGAGATTTGGAAACTGTGTATTTTATGAATATACAAACCTGACTTTTTCTTTGTGACATTTAGCCAACGCTTTGCAGAGACTAGGATCGGGGCAGAGATCAAGAGGAGACTGACCCTTCTTATTACGAATGCTGAGGTCAGCTCCGTTGGCTGCCAGGAAGCAGGCAATAGATGCTGCACTTTTCTTCTCTGCTCCCTGAGTGCCAAGTCCCATTATTAACTGAAAGAAAACAAATATGTAAGCAACTTGAGAGACTCTCTAAACAGTTAGGAATAGTCTGGCTAAACGAGAACTACTTGACGTGCACACATGCACATACACACACACAGAGGTGTAAATCTGTAAGTCCAAGGAAGTGCCTCTAAAACTAAAAATTGAAACTATTGCACGGTCGCTTAATTTTGAGTCAGCTATACTCAACCTTCCTTTAAGGAACTAAAATTCAGCAAGGAATAGTTCAGCTACTGAAGCATTCAATCTCCTGCACACCTATACTCACTTTAAAGCAGCTACCCTTCTATATAAGCACTGTAAAGGGAAAAGTCCCAGTGAGTCTATTTAGAATACAGCCAAAGTATACTGAAATTCCTGAGCTCAGACAAAATGCTACCACCACCACATATGGACTGAAAACATAGTTGAGCAGAAAAGTGAATGCACACTTACTTTTAGTCTACTGAGTAAAGCACCTGCCCAAGACTTGATTTCAGTTGCTTTCTCAGCCTAGAGGGATTTAAACCCACATACTCCTGCCCACATCATGAAATGCTCCTTTGGCCTTTTACAACTATTACTGTATTTCTGTATTAGCGTGCCTATTACACACGATTCACAGGGCCAGCTAGAAAAACAAAAGAGAAGGCTCACTGCCATAGCCCACCTACTTTGGAGCATTCTGGCCCTGCTCCTGTTTGTATTAAGAGTTTGATCACACAAAATGGATTAAGTATAATGCAGACTACATATAACATGAAACTGCTGGCACTACCAAGAATCCCTCAAACCACATCAGACTATATTTAAAGGAACAGCTTTGGCACAGCTGGCACAGGTCCAACTCAAGTAGTTTTAAGTGCTGAATTCCAGAATTATAAAGGCTGGGACATTAGGACCAAGGCAGGATTTTGTATGCACCTCTTTCCCATTAATTAATAAGTACCCACCTTGACTGCTATACATCTTTCTATACCACTTCCAGTTTGTACAGTCTATCCCTGCAGACAGTCTTCTAAAAGCTGGGTGTCAAGTATCACCCCTAAAAATTAAGTCATTTTGGCTGGATTAACAACCATTTCGTACTTGAGGAACGAGATGCGCTATTTTAGACACAACAGCATACAGCAATAAATTTAAAATATCTTGAAGCTTGAACTACAAAAAAAACACCAGTTTTCAAAACCCCTCTAGTTATTTCCCCTATCCCTTAGAGGTGACTTCTGAAGAAAAAGACTTGGTTTTGGTCCTTGTCTTGCAGCACATGTAGTAGGTATGAGAAGCCTTTACATTGTCTTGATAACTGCAAGATTACCCTCATCACACAGCCACTCAGTTTCCCAGGGAAGTGATTTTTTAAAACCGCAGTCTATATGATTTTTTTCCTAGTTAGAAGTTCTTATATCAATAAGTATTACTGAGGTGCTAGGAGACTCTTGAAGGTCACTTAATGAGTTCACAGATACTCACAGTCCTGCATTCTTCCCTATGGTCAGGTAAGAACAGTACAGCTTGAAATACTTCATACCAGGAGAACCAGTATGTTATGGAGATATATTGTTTTGTGGTGTTCAGATCACAGAACATTTCTGTTTATAAACTCAGACCAATTTTCTACACTCCAATTATAGTATTGGCTGAAATGAAGCAGGCATTTTATGTAGCTTCAGTCTGGTACCTTGGACCATGTCAGTAATCCAGACAAGGTAGTACAACGCTTGCTCTGAAGCTGGCAGAGTATACGTTTTTAGAAGGCACGCCTACACAAAACTATTTGCTGTAGTCCTTCCTTGCTCGCTCTCTTACCATCCACACTTGCACCTTATGGGCTCTGAGCTGTTCCTCAACAAAACAGCTATTGTGTCTCCAAGAGGAAAATCAAACACAGCTAACAGGGTAGTTTGCATCACTTGGTGTGGATATACACTACAACAAGACTGGCTCCTCCACCTGCAACAGTCATCAACATTATTCAAGAAAATCTTGGTTCTAAAATGCCTCTGCATGCTGCACGCTTTGAAAACACCAGGAAAATATTGCACCCCATGATATTTTTCTGGTAGTCTGCAACATTTCAAGCATACAGAATGAAAAAAAAAAAATTTTTTAAAAAATCAACCCATGCACAAAAACAAACATTATGTCTTGGTGCCCAGTATGACTGCAGCAAGCCGCCTCTGGAGGGTGCTAGCCCTGAGACACATCAACACAAGCCAGTCCCAGCCCGTTCACCTGTGAGGGAGAAGATGCTGTGTAATCCACCCGAACAGTATAAACACCATCTAACTAGTTGTAACTACTGAGCTATCTTTGAAGCTGTAAACACCTAACTGACTCAAATTACAGTTTCTTTAGTTTAAGTTAGGAAGTAGATGGCATCATTCTGAATCTTAAAAGTGGTTTAAGGGTCTGAAAGATACCTATATTAAAATAATTTATACTAAGTGATCCTGGGGAATAATATACCTATTTAGAATAAAAAGTACCCTAGAACAAGGACCACTGCATCTATAATAAAGCAACTGAAATTACTTTTTTTTGCAGTGGTGGGGACCGTACTGCAGAAAATTTATCCTCCTTCCAGCTGTACAATCATCACAGTGGGCTGGATGAAAAGCTTCAAAATTATTTAAAGAAATAGGGTTCACTGCTCATAGCACTTAAACACAGAAATGTTTTTCAGACTGATACCTAAAACATGTAGGGCTTTCTGTACTATCAAGATTTTTCACTACATGCATTTTAAACAGTCTATCAAAAGTTAATCACAATTTAGCCAAGCAAAAATTAGCTCTAAAATACTAAAGATTTATGTATCAGATTTGCTATCACATGGACTAAATAAATTTGACATGCTTTCTCAATCTTTAAAGGAATTAATAAAAATTAATTTAAAAATACAGATTCCATCAATTTAAGTCATCATATTCACAAAAAGAAAGCTTTACTGTTGCCAAGACTAAATTATTTATCCTCTATTATTCATCACTTGCAATTGCAATTCTACACAAGACAAATTATCCTTGGATAGCTTTAAAGGTCCAGATGCCTGCACATATTTTAGCAGCCTAGATCATGTCTTTTTTGCCATACAAAGGTGGGCTACTATTAAAACTGTTTCCTGGTGAAATCTAGTTTATAACATTTTTACATTATGTTTGTTTAAGAAAATGTAGATAGGTCCAAGTATTGTTCTCATTTACTGTTTTCCACAAAATAACATTTTTAAGACAGTTTGACCTGCTGATCATCTTAAAGAGTTTTCAGGTATATTTTAGCCAGGCTTTACTCCACCATTTATATTTCAGCCACATCTTCTGTTGCTGTCACATAAAATTAAAATAAGCAAGTTTTCACCTCTTCTCTGAGGCTGCACATCTTCTCCACATCACTTAAACATCCCAAATTTGTTAGGTAAAAGTTTTCTCTGCAGCTAAACAAATTGCAAAAAAAAAAGACCAATAGTTCAATCAAGCTAAAATAGGAGCTACTGGTTGATCTTTTTTAAAAAAAAAACAAAAAACAAAACACAAAAAACAAAACCAAACCAAAAAAAACCACAAACCAACATTAGAACATTTTTAGGTGATCAGAGATACAATCATGCTGACACATTTGTTTGTTGTGGTGTCTTGCCCCTGCCCCCCCTCACTTTTTTAATTTAATAGAAATAAACCAAAACTGTATTTTTTTTTTAAACCAAAGATACAGCTCAAATGAAACTAGGAAAAAAACTTATTTTCTGAAACATAAAATCCCCCCAAAATTAAAATTCTAAAAGGCAGAGGAAAAAAACCTCCACTTCTTGTGTTAAAAAACTCAAAACACAACAACTCTAGTTCCACTGTGGATGCCACTAATAAGATGGGCAGAGAACCATATTTATGAAATGCTGAATTGGAAAAAGAGTATTTGTCTCCTGTTCATTCATTTCACAATTAAATGCATGCACAGAAATTATTTTGGCCACCTGTCACAGAGTCCATTTCAGATCATGGAAACAACAGAGCTGTAATTGCTTTCTTCCTCTCACTTAGAAGGACACAAGCATTTTCTTATATATGCCAGTCATATTTTAAATTTATTTTCAAAATTTATTCCAGTGTACTTCAGTGAGTTAAGTAACCAGTTTAAAAAACACTTGTTGTACAGTGGAATTACTGTTTTGAACAAAGGCTTTTTAATAAATTTGGTGGGCTGGTGCAAAACTTATCACCCATAGATGAATTAGAAAAAAATATTATGACACTGGTAACTAAAGATGTAGCAAATCTGATCCACTGTTAAGTTTTACATCTTCAATATTTAAAGAAAAAAATTGTTGTTTGCTTTTCTCAATCACACCAGAATTTTACTTCTCCTTTGCCTTTCAGCAAAACTATAAACTTCATCTTTGCATATGGTGTTCACACAGCTTTTTGGGTGTGAGCGTTTCTTTCTTCAATAAAACATTTTGACCTTTATTACCTGGAGTTTATTTGACTATTTCCTTACTACATCACAATTTCTGAAATGAACTCTGTCAGAAAGATACACAACAATAAAGATACAAAGATTAAGAATGCCTTCTTCTAACAGAATAAATTTTTAGAGAGTTATAGAAGCAGCTAACAATTAACACTACAAAGACATGCAGGAGGTTGAATCACAGCAAGCATAATTTTATAGTCTTATTCTGTACTGTAATATTGTTTATTTCTCTTTCCCAAAAAGCTACTTTTGATTTTTTGGCAGCTATACATGTTTACTATGGAAGACAAATTTATATAAATATTTTGAATTAAATAATACATATTTTTCTGTAACAGAAAATGACTACATGTGAAAAGCCACATGTAATAACATGATTTCTGCCTACACTGCAGTGTAATGCAGAATGTCTACACAAGCCTATACTGCCAAAAACCAGTTCAACAGTACAGAACCAGACAAATTAAGAGTCAAATTTACAGGAAAAAAAAAAAGGAATAAATAAATGCATTTTATTTACTGTGTTCTTTGATGGCTCCCAAGCAGTATCTACCTTGCCCACATCTTGCATGTCTTGGAGTTGGCGGAGCTGTGACAGGGTGTGGTGTCTCAGGGCTTCATGCAGGGGAGTATCCCCATCTTTATCCTGAATATCCAGCTTAGCACCTGCACGGACTAAGAGCTGAAAAGAGAGAGAACCCAATTAAAAACTCAAAACCCCAATTTAAAACTCAAATCCCCAATTTAATTTTAAAACTAATTTCAGTGAAACTATGGTTTAGGATGCTCTAGGAGGTACAAAAGGGCTATTTTTACGTCTTGCTATAATTCCCAGTTGAGTTAATTTACATTATTTTATTTACATTATCTCCCAACACGCTGGAGAGTGGGGCGGAAAGGAACCTGATGAGGTTCAACAAGAGCAGGTGAAGAGTCCTGCACCTGGGGAGGAATAACCACATGCACCAGTACAGGTTGGGGGCTGATCTGCTGGAGAGGAGCTCTGTGGAAAAGGACCTGGGTGTGTTGGTGGACAGCAGGCTGGCCATGAGCCATCAGTGTGTGCCCTTGTGGCGAAGAAGGCCAGCAGTCTCCTGGGGTGCATTAAAAAGAGCGTGGCCAGCAGGTCAAGGGACGTTCTCCTCCCCCTCTACTCTGCCCTGATGAGGCCACATCTGGAATACTGCGTCCAGGGCCTGGAGCATCTGCCAAATGAGGAAAGGCTGAGAGAGCTGGGACTCTTCAGCCTGGAGAAGAGAAGACTGAGAGGGGATCTGATCAATGTCTATAAATACCTGAAGTGTGGGGGCCAAATGGGTGGGGCCAGGCTCTTTTTGGTGGTTCCCAGTGACAGGACAAGGGGCAATGGGCAAAAACTGGAACACCAAAAGTTCCAGACAAACTTAAGGAAAAACTTCTTTACTGTGAGGGTGACAGAGCACTGGAACAGGCTGCCCAGAGAGGCTGTGAAGTCTCCGTCTCTGGAGATGTTCAAAACCTGCCTGGATGCTTTCCTGGGGAACCTGCTTTGGCAGGGGGGTTGGACTGGATAATATCCTGAGATCCCTTCCAACACCTGTGATTCTGTGATTTTCCATACTTGGAGCTCAGCCCTCAACGGAAGCATTTACCTCTTTCAAATATCAAGCTTATTTCTGCAGAAGCCTAATGCTTGCCTGTGCTCTGAGGGAACACTACAAGAGATGACATTTTAGAGGATTCTTTCTGCTGTTCAAAACCTTTAAATCTTACAAGATAGCCCACAAACAATATATTACAGCAATGTATCAGAAACAAGTGGGCAATAGTTTAGATATGTATACATTCTTTACTATTAAGTTTCAATGACCTCAGTTTACACCATGCTACATTTTATAACTTAATTAACAGTGTCCTCCCATTATGAAAGTAGTTAGGTATGTACTCAGGTTTATCCTTATTCAGCAGAAGACATAAAAACCACTGACACTATCAAATACTATCTCGGAACACTCTGGAAAGTAGTGAACTGTAAGACTTGCCTTTAAGGCTAATTTTAGATGCACTTTCCAGGTCACATGACATGAAAGCAAGCATAAGGCTAGGCAGGCCCTCCTATTCATACTGCCTTTGCATACAGCCCTCCCATAATCCAATGCACCAGAACTTTCTTAAATATGCTGTTACACAAATCAAATCAACACATGCTGACAAATTAACAACTGCCCCTAAAAATTAAATGCTGTCATTGTCACTATTCAGAAACTTGTAGATAGCAGCTGAGGTTTTAACTTTAGTTTTGCGTTTTTGCTACTCTGCAAAATTCAGATTAGCAGCAGAGACAAAAGGCATAGCCTAGAAATAGGAAAACATGAAGGGGGATCTCCCTCTTCAGAACTCGCATACTTGCAAGGACCTCAGCTTCTCAGAATCAGAGAGTCTCAGACTCTAGAAAAGGCTAAAAGGAAAATAGCTTAAAAAGGAATTCATAACTTAATTTTCATGGAAATATCTGCCTATAATTGACTGCAGCTTACCACTGCCCCTTTTTCTTCCACAAGTGAAACCAAGAAAACCAGCTAATAGTTGCAGCAGTCTTCCCCCAGCTTCTTTCACACTCTGAAGGGATTTACTCTGGTACAATTTTTCTTTCTCATATCTGTATCTTGTGTCTGGCACTAGCTATTTACTACTTAAGGGTTTTTCCTGAAAGAAAATCTACAAGAAAACTCTTTTTAGAGCAACCTGGAATCTTTGGATACCATGCAAATTCAAAGCCTTTGCAGAAGTTAAAGGAATATAAAGAAAAATAAATTTTAAAAAAGGCAAACCATCACCCTTTGTCATGGCAGCAGGGTTTTAAAAAAAACCCTGCCACCTTTGACCATTATTCCACAGATGCCTCAGGGTACAACCCGTCTCAGCCCTGGAAGGTACCCAATAGGAATTAATTTTGAAATACAGAGCCAACATGTTCTTTGCATGGCTGCATGAGTTATTTTAGGACTTCTCAAAGTTAATCCAGCTCTGAAGTACAGATACTCTACAGGGTCATTCACTTAAAACATTCTCAGATGTAAGCACATCAGTCCAATACACGCACCAGTTCTCCTACGTGCCCACCTTCCCGCTCATATGCTAGATTAGCATTGTATTCCCAGGTGCTGTGTCAGATCCAGAAGGGCACAAGAGCTCACCAAATACAGCTGCCAAATAGCTTGCATAGAAAACCATTCTTTTGGTAGCAAGCAGTTCCAGATATAGGGCCATATCACTTGTTTCACTGTAATGGGATCACATCTATCAACCCTTGGTGGAGTAACCTTATGGCAAAATAATGCTAAGCAGGACTGCAGATGTAGGTCTGCACAGGGGGGACAATTCTCTGTAGGCCTGAATACGAGACAGTTTCTAATATAAGATGACTCTCACTCTACAAAGACAAACTAAAAAAATTCACACAGAGGGCCAAGGCCAGGTTGATGTATTTGCTCACAGAGAACATCTACAGCAGCGAGTGCTCGCTCCGAGCCTCAACAGCGCACACTAGCCGTCCAAATGCTAAGTCACAGAGATCCCCTATGGACAGGGCACGCAGGCCAGGATGGGCAAGCTGTGCTAGACTCCCATTTCCTGTGCCAGTAACAGAATTTTGTTAAATTGAAGCATCAGCTTTTGCAACCGAGCGAGCAAAAAACTGAAAGAGCATTACTTTCACTGGTAAGGTTACTTGTGTTACTACTTACAGCTCTCCCAAACTAAGAACAGGGAAAGTTACACACTCAGAAGTCTGAAAAGTAGTTAAACTCATAAAAAGATGTTTCACTTAAATATAACTTGCAAAAGCTATAAGCAAGAATGATTACTCATACAGCAAGAGGCATCAAAATGCTACTTGAAGGTCCCATTACACGACCACAAGACTCAGACAAGCAACAGAGGAACACATTTTCTCTTACGCAACAAGGAGAGATGCTGGAATTGGCAACTGCATAGGGGAAACCATAATGTACATGTACGAAAAATTAGCATTCTTAAAATGTCCGTTATATTGCCAACTAATGTTCTAAATGTTCATGAAGTTCCCATGTTTTGACAGCTATGATCAGCTTGAGTCAAGTACCATTAGCCATATGGCCTATTGCAAGTAAGATACTTACCCTAACAATTTGTGTATGCTGTCGTTCAACAGCAAGGTGCAGAGCAGTTTGCTGGTTAACATTCTGGATATCCAGGTTAGCATTGCCCTGAAAGACATTAAAATCATTAGAGCATTATCATCCCAGCAATTAATCTACAGGCAAGGCAGTCCAGTAGGGCACTGAATACAACCCTGAATAGGATTCCTAGTTTGGTGATTTGAGAATAGAAGCAATTAAATACTTTAATTATTCACTGTACGGATGTTGATCTGTTGAATCAAGCTAGGTAACAATTTTTTCAGTCCCTCTGCACCATTAGGACATTGTAATGATCTCAAAGGCAAGTTTGACCTTTACCACTCACCATGTGCCTTGCTCCACTGCTTCTGCACTGCGACTGCAGGCATAAAGAAGCAAAATATTTTCACATCAGATGTTTAATTGAAGTGTGACATTTAAATTCTCTCAGGAGTCCTACCTGATGCACCAAAAGTTCAGCCACTTCCACATGATTATTGAGAGCTGCCAGATGCAAGGCAGTGTAACCATCATCTTTTTTCTCATCGACAATCCATGGTCGTGGCAACTTGGACAACAACACACGCATTGCACTGAAATAAACATGCAGAGATGGCATAAATGCACCTATAAGGTATTTGTTTTATGACAACGGGACAACAGTAAAACAATATTCATTCATTCATTCAGTGATTCTCAGAACTACAAAATAGTAGCTAAAATAACATTAGTATTTTTCCAAAAAGATAAAGTGGGTGAAAGGCTATACTGACAGTTCCAAAGCATAACAACTTCATGTTCAGTTCCTTCTAGTTAAAGCATACGTATCAACCATGTAATATCCAAAACAGTGCGGGAATCAGATTTTTTTCAGAATAATATTACCTAGCAGCAAAAATTAACTTTAAAAAAAAGCATTGACACAAATTTGAAACATAAACGATAGAATTGTTCTCTCTCAAATCCTTATAGCATCCTTTACTTAATTACTTCACGAGCAAGTTCCACTACATTAGATCGTTAAAATCACCACTTCATAAACTGAAGCCATGGGCTGTAACAGTTAAAGACTTTCAATTTCTGAGATAAAACTGGAGTACTCTTAGGCACAAACAAAATAAATGGTGAAACAGTGAAGTGAATATTAGTGGAATATTTTTGTAACAGATAGTGGCTGAGTGTAACATACCGTGGCAGTGTCTAGTACTCCACCCCACTTCTGTATGTACTTACCAAGATGCCAGCCAAAGGAAGGAGATGTATTATCTCACACCTCAAATTCAATGGTGGGCAAAAGCAACTCAATTACTATAGTATTAAAGCAGACTAAAATCCATGAAGTCCAAAGACTGCAGTGTTAAGGGTATTAACACAACGCTAGATAAGCAAATTGCTCAATCTTGTATTCTCTCAGAAATACATTTTTCTTAATGTATCTTCACTTCACTTTTGGAACTTAATTGCCTTACTGTCTTATCTTTATGAACAGCACATGCAGCTCCCCTACAACAGTTCCTCAGAGAGAAACAGAAAACCAGAAACTGCCATAACCTTATGCCAGGAGACCTCTTCTGTCATCTGATCATTCCCTACCATTGAAGCAACAGATTATTTACAGGAGAAACAGAGCTTCTTAACAAAATTCAGACTTTAAAATCCAAGTAATACTACCTAATGTAAGTGAAACCACTCAGACACAGAATGCCTTGCAAGGTAGATACTGTAATTGAATGAAACAGGTCTTCATTAGACATCTGATATTGAAAATGTGGGATCTCAATAAGCCTCAGAAATATCCTCATAACATGAACCTTTCAGCTTTTACTTAAAAATATTCTTAACAGATAGCAATCATGTGTTGTTATCTTGAACATCCATACCGCCTAAGTGCTATTCACTCCTAAGCTCTCAGAGTAAGCCGACCAGTTTCCTATATAACAAACAAAAAGCTGTGGTTCTAGGGAGAGCTCACTCCAATGAGCTCTCCTGAAAGAGCCCAGGAGGCAGACTACTGTACAGTAAGAAAGTTCACTCCTTCCTCGACACTGCTTGGATGCTATCCTAACAGACTGACTTCTCAAGAATCTCCATGTTCTCAGTACACAACATAAATCCTCAGTTTCATACTTAATACACCATGCTGGCAGTTGCAGTGTAACAGTCACTTTTTTTTCCCCACAGATTCAGTGTGTCCTGATGAACCACAGCTAAGCAACTGCATCTTCAGGCCACAGGATCACACAGACCCACAGGAGACCCATGACCAACTCCTCTGTGGAGCATCCACAGCCAGGCTGCTCTGGAGGTTTGTCTTCTGCAGACTGGACATAAGCACTTGGCCAGGAACCAAATGCATTTTGCAGTCTGTGGGTTATCGCAGTCTTTTTAGAATCCATCATAATAACAGCTTTCCTAAGGTAAGCAAACACATAAGAAATCATTCTCAACCTCTTAGGATTTTTTGTTTTCCTGGCAGGACTAAGTTTCTCACTTCCTCACAGTCCAAATCACAACAAAAACTACCTGAAAATTCCTTATGACTGACAGAAGCAATATGATCACTATGAGTGACCAGTAAAAGGTGGTGCAACAGTAACTTAAGAAAAAAGCCTAGGTCAAGTTTTTTGTTTGTTTGTTTTTACAACTGCAGCTAAGCCTTGAGGGATGCTATGGGAAGGCACCAACACTCAAATCTCTAATTATAGCCAGTGTGTCTCCAAAGTAGTTCTAGTCACTGAACAAGGAACTGTCCTAACCAACTCAGACAGCATTTGGTATCTTTTCCTTCAGTAAGGAAAAAAAGGAAACTGACAACTCCACAGATAAATAAAAAAAATTAAATAACATCCACAGACTTTAACAGGTGCATTAACAAGTGAATATACTTCAGAAACATTATTGTTGTCATTTAACACCTCTCATCTTTGAAAGTAAGAAATTGACTTAATATTTTGTGTGTTATGAAAAAATTCACTCATTCCAGTATTTGCAAGACCACCGGCCTTACCAGATCCTCTTTCAGATCTTTTCCTATTTAGTTTGCTGTCAAATACCAGAAAAATTTTCATCTTCAGTTTCAACTTTAAAATATTTAAAGGCACCCTGCTTTCATATAAATTAATGCTTGCTACATTTTTGGATGCTTTTAAAATGCATTGGTCTTACTGAAAAACAGAAGGACCAACAAAACCAACAGCTTCTATGTGCAACAGATTTTTACCTTACTTTCACAGCAAAGCATCGGAGGGCCAGTAACTACTCCTCAGTTTCTCCTGCCTATGCAAGTTGAGAGCACATCTCTCTCTGTTCCATGCTGTGCAATATTATGGGACAGCAGGATGGAAGGACGGTTTTATGGACGTGACAGTTTAAAATTCTGCAACATACTAATATGCTACAAATGGCAAATTCTTTTATGATGCTTAGAGGCTGCATGCTCCTTCTAATTAGCCAAGTGGTAGTTTCTTTCAGTGTACAAGATCCTGTTACTTCACACTGCAGCCCTTCTTCCTACAGCTATTCTACTTCGCGGGATCTTCTAGAGCTGCTGCCAAAATTTTGACAGCTAAGTGGCTACCATTCAGAATAGATAGTACTCCCTGGAACAGGCATGCATTGTATCAGAAAAAGACACATTAGTGAATTAATGTTGCATGCCAATTACACAGTAATTCCTGATTCACTTTTCCACATGAAGTTTTAAAGAAGAAGCTGACTTGTACCACTCCATTTTCAGGACCACACCACAGACGTGGTCTTGAAAACTTCCTGTCATTCTGCATACATTAAAACAGCCCATGGACTACTTTCACTGTAATTGTACTGAAAAGATCAAGAAATCAGCAAATCTAACGGTAGCCCTGACCATGAAATCACCTGAAGAAAAATTTTGCAACAGGTAAGCTTTGGCATTTGTTGGTCTGGAGCATTGGCAGATTAGCAGGAAGCTGATAAAGATTTTGGGTCTTTTTCAGCTGGATGATCTTTTGCAAGTTCTGAAATTTTCTAGATGGGACAATAAAAGAAAAACTTCCTGAGGAAGAAAAATTCCTGAGGAAGTTGTCTGTAAAGCTTTGAAGGTAGTGAGGAAACTAGTTTTTGTTTCAAAGAAGCTGTGGAAAAGGTACCAAGAAACCACATGTGTGTTTAGGGGGCTGAGATTAAGGTTATTTGTTGCTTTTCCAGGCCCAACTGTTGAGTGTACGGTGACTTATAAAGCCCACCATAATTCACCTCCAGAAAACAACAGTCCAGGCTCCAATAGTCTGGTTTGATTTGGTAGAAGGAACACCCATTTATACTGTAGGACAACAGCAAATGCTGCTGCTGCATGTACCTTTCATTTGACCCTGGTAGAGGAATAATTCCCCCCCCCCCCCTTCAGGTTTTTATTGAGTCCGGAACCATAGTTTAACATTTATACAATGTACTTGAATTATAAATAACAGCAGAATGCCAATTCAACAGCATGAATTTTATATTTGCAACATAAAATGCATCACAAATCTGAACAATAAACTTCATTAATTTTTAGCCGCATAGAGCAGTTGTTTCAACACCAGTTACCAACACCAGACATACCAAAAAAACTCCATTGTTAAGACTGAAGTTTTAACATATGGTATAATATTCATTATCAAGCTACATATAAAATCTCTTTCCTTATGCATTATTTTACGCATAGAATTTTTACCTGAGAAATACCTGAGAATGACAAATAGAATAATGGATTTATTTGAAAAATCTAAAAGTACTTGTAAGCATGATGAAATTAGCACCTAATTGTATATATAAAAAAAAAAATCCACATTTAGGATTCTTAACTGCAAAGGCATCCTTCCATCCTGTTTAAAAAATATATAAAGAAAAACTAGAAAATATTCTCTGCTACCAACTGCAATTTATCTGCAGAATTATTAAAATGAAGAAGGTTGGGAGTTTGTGTGATGGTGGTGGGGTGATTTAGCTTGTTTGGCCTTTTGGGGTTTGTTTGGGTTTTTTAAAGAACAGCTATATAGGCATTAAAAAAAAATAGAGAGGCTACTTCATAGTCAGCATAAACACATTTAACTTTAATTGCTACTGAAAGACACAATCCCACTTTTCCCTGCACTTCAATTCCTGCATTATGTTTGCTCTACAGACATGTCACTGTCCAGTAAGTGAAGCATCCAGCCGGATTCTTCATTTGGCAAGTTTGCTTTCAGATAGATCAATGAGATAATCCAACCTACCCTGTGACTTCACAATCACTAGAAGAGATAGGAATAAGGAAATGATGAAGCCAGAGTTGCAGGGAGGGCAGACTGCCCTTTCCAGAAGCAAAGTCTTAGATCAGCATAAACTTAGAGGAATCATGTCTCCTCTAGAGGTTGTCATGACTCAGTACACTTTCTACTGCAAGTTTCTCTACTCCCCTGCCATTCTCCTCCCTCAGGTCAGCTTTCCATTGTCTGAACGTGACAAGGTTTCATAATACAGGATATTTTACAGCAATTCTGGCTTGAAGTATTCCTCCCCAGCACACAAACACACATGTTCTCTGCTCATTCCGACCCCTAGCTCAGCTGAACCTGTTCCCATTTCCTTTTATATCCTCAAGGAGTTGAAGGAACAGATTAGATTTAAAGACAGCTTCAATTGTAAAGTTTTCTTTTAAGTCTATATAGTCTGACATGCATTTTACAACTCAGTAGAATTAAGACAACTTTCTACTAATCCCATTTTTGTTCTCTGACTACTGCCTCTGCTCAAAAAAACCAAACAAAAACCCCCACCCTAACCCAAAAAAGTGGTCCCATCACAGCATCTAAAAAGGCATCCCTTTTGTTGGATTATTTCTCATACAGAATAGTACTCTGAGACTGTTCACTGTGAAGCCAAAGAAATATTTGTACCAACATAGTGCAAAAAGTAACACAGGAGCAGGACAGTGCTAATTTTGGCAACAACATGATCTTAAGTGCACGTCAGCACACAACTCCGAGCCAAATCAGTTCCCTGATCTGGTTCACACCACACTTGCTGTGCATTACAGGGAGTTATGCTGGAAGAACGAAGAAAGAAGTATCCCTCAGGAACAAGTAACAGAAAATACATGAATATCTTTGAGTGGTATAACTGAGCATGCTGTATCTTGAAATTAAGAGTTTAATATTTCACATCTGACTGATGGCTCAGTTAGCACAAGTTCAAGTAGGCAGGCTGTTGCCTTCTTTTTGTCTCTCAGATTTTCAAGTACCTCTTAGTATTTGAAAAAAATCTGCTGCAATATACATACAACTAAAGAAGCAATGAGGTATATAAATCTATACATAATTCACAAAAATATATTCCGTACTAGCCTATGTCTTACACAACAATTTTGTCTTCAATGTATGATTATGAAATTGAAGAAAGAGAAGTGAAATAATGTGACTTTTACCAGAAAGCTATACTGCAACAGAAGTTATAGTGTTAGCAGCTACCAAGCACAGGACAAAGACAACACTAGCAGAGGAAGGAAGGAAAGTGTAAATCTAAGATAGCGGTCCATTCATGACTTTGTAATCCACTTTCTATCCTATATTACTGCACTTTAATATATTAGTAGCTACTAAAACATTAATATTCATTGAGATGACATTTTCATTTATTTAGGTTTTTTTTTAATTTTAGACTAAGGTTTTTTCAGCTTTTTCACTCTTCTTGCTCCTGAGCAACATAAATAAATGTCTGAAAAACCTAGAGAAAGTCTTAAAGTATTTGGGTTCCTGACTGTTGTATTTAAATGGCTAAATTTCAATTACTTTCTACTTTTCTGAAGAAAACGTTGCCTACAAATATGAAAATCCCTCTTTTCATATTCTGAATGCGTAGTTATTAAATCTTGTTATAGGCCAATTTTGTAACATGAAAGTCAGATTAACGGACTGAGCTGTTCATTTCATTTATTCTTGCAATCCAAAGCACTTTTTCAAAGAATATTAGCACCTAATTTACACGTGCATTTATTTTTTTTAAGCTACTTTTACGGCTAAGCATTATAAACATAAAACAGTGGAATTATTAAACACAGTAGTATGGAATTATATGACTAATAGCTAAAGGTTTTCTACACAATTTCTAACTTAAAACTTTACTAATAATTTCTAACTTTTCTGAACTCCATATTCAAAAACACGGAGACGTGGGACCACAAGTTGGCACCGACTCCGTATTTATAAAACAAGAGTACGATGCACAGTTGAGAACTGCAAGCTAGACGCAGCGCAAGGCCGCTGAGCCCCGAGGTGAAGCAGCACGCCGTTACCGGGGCCGTTCCCCACCGCCGAGAGCCCCGGGCAGGCAGCCCGCCGCTGCCGGGACCCGGCCTTGCTTCCAGCAGCGATTCCTTCTCCTTTCTTCCCCCGCCCGTTTCCACGCACGGTGACCGTCCCGCCGGGGCTGACCGGCGGCAGCAGCGCGGGGCCCGTGACCGCCCGCGAAGCCCAAGCGGGAAGCCAGGCCCCCCTCCACCGCTGCCCCCCCCGGGCCGGGCGGCGGTGGCAGCGCAGGCCGCGCAATCCATAGGCAGAGCGGCGGATGGCGGCTCCCTCCGCCGCCCGATCGACAATCGGCAGCCGAGAGCCTATTTTTTGCAATGATTGACTAAATATGGTCAGGGAAGAGAGAGGCACAGGGAGCCCGTTTGCCGGGCAGCGCGTGTTTCACATGCTTAGCTGCCTATAAAGCCCCGGCCGCTCCGCTCCTGCCCTCGGAGTGGGACACACGGCCGGCGCCTGCTGTGGTGTGCGTGCGGGAGCCCTGACCTCGCCGGCAGACTTGACCTCTGAAGATGGAAAGTGTCTCCAACACAGACCCGCCTGCAGTTGAGCCTGGAAACAACCTCCACCGAGAAACGATGCAGGGCAACACCTAAGGAACTAGAAGAAACCAATATCTGCCGGGGGAGGGGGGGACGATCATGCTTTTTTGCTGCCCCCTTTTTTTTTTCTTCCCCTTTTTTGAAGCGTCTTCAACTTTTGGGGCTCAGTTTTGATTTTTTGTTGGGTTTTTATTTTTCTTTTTGCCTGTGACCATTTTCATCTGACAGTGGGCTAAGTTCACCTTCCCTTGGCTTCCTAGCATCTATCCTTGGAGTCTTAACTCTCAGTCCAGCAGACATAAGGTATAATTTCTATACAACATCATCCATATTTTAGCATTCCAAGAAAGGCAGCAGGTGCCAATTAGGCACCAGTCTTGATGCCTTTTTTTTTTCCTGTTAAGTTTTATCTATTTAAGGTGGTGAGGTACTGTACGCACTGACATTCGCCCCCCCTTGCCTCCCTCCCCCCATGTAACGAAGAGCTGATTCAGCGAATAGAGTGAGAGCACTCAGGATGAGATGGCTGCTGCTGGTGTGTCTCTAGGTCATTACCTCTCTTCCAACTGCAAATGCTGCATGACACTAAGCTTACAGGTAATAGAACATCAGGAGACCTGCATTATTCTGCACGTTTAAAGGATGCCTATGACTTTCTGCATGTATAACTTATTTACTAGAATGTTTTTTTTAATTGCTATATTAATCCCTCTACTCTGGGAACAGCTTAATTTTGAGTGTGTTAAAGTACCAAGCATTTGTAGTGTAAAGAGCAGGCTGAAAGAAAACAACATTAGTCCAAATTTCATAGCAAAAGAAACCCCAACTTGCTTGGTAGGCAGAATTCTTTTAAAAGAAGATAAACTCAAAAACTGCAATGCCATTAACTAATTGTTCATTTCAGTGAAATAGATTCTTACCTTCCTATGCACAACTAAAAAAAAAAAAATACCAACTTTAAAAAAAAATATAGTAAACAGTATGATAGTGCAATGCTGTCTTCTCAAGAAGGTCTAAGCAAAATTTTCTAGGTTCTTTATCTCAGATGTACGTGAAAACAACCTACTTAAAAGCTAGAATGTGACTGCTGTGATTCTAATGCTGCATTGCTGTTTCTCCTTGTAGTACTGTGCTAGCTCCTGCTACACTCTGATTTGCTCTCTATCAGCTGCACTAGGTTTTTGTCATGAGCTGCAGAAATTCTTACTTTGTCTGGTCTCAGCTTTCCTTACGACTATAACAACATTTACTAATTGTTAAGCTTATTTCAAATTTACCTTCTAATGCTGTAAAGACAAAGCTTACTCTTTACTGTAACCCCAGTCAACTCTTGAAATGTAAATTAAGAAACCGTAAGCTATATCTGACAGCCCCTTAGAAATCAAACCCATATTGTACATATCAAATATTTAACTACCATTCCAAACCACGACACACAGAGTCTGACAAAACAGGGTTAAACTTGGGATTTGTTTCTTTGAGGTGGTTTGTTTTTTGGGTTTTTTTTAGTTGTCATAAATATTTCAAGTGTGGACAACATTTTGACTGAATCAGGTGAGTGCCAATTTAAAAAAAATGAGAAAAGCTGCTTGCAGAAGTGTTGAATAGGTATTAGCTTTCACATGTGACCTTCGCCCTAACAATCCAAATCCTGTCACAGCAGTTAGAGCTTGTTTTCTTAATTCAATGTCATCATCTTTACGATAAGCAGGATCACTCGTGCCACACGCAATTTTTTTTTTAAATTGTTTTTAAAACTACTCTGAACTACAGGAGAAATAAGTATAAACCTGCAAAGAGTTTGCAGAATACTGCATGGGATACAAAAAGCATTGAAGTGGGATTGGGGGGGGTAGGAAAATAAGTTTATAACTGCCATATTAGATGAGTCTATACTTCTCTTTAGGGCACTAGTTGCAAGCTGTACACCAGCATGGATATCTACTAGAAGACCTGGGAGGAAGCTGAAGTTTTTACAGTGGAATACAACTACGAATTCCAGGAAAACACATTGCAAAGCTACCAGCGACTCAACTCTACACTCAAAACGTGGTCACTCAGATGAACAGCAAGAGGCAAAAACCTGGAAAAGAACTTCTAATGTCCATGCCATCCCAGAACAATGAACTAGAACTGGCTTTTAAGCCACTGTGCAGGTAAATTGCATTGCAGAGTTCAGTTAGAATAGTAGCTTTATTTTCTACCATCAGTTAATCATAACATTGCTCTTCCAAAGAACTGTCGGCCTGAGTTTTACTTAATGATAGCAACAGAAAGCAGCAAAATACTTTTCAGGTTCTGACAGGTAGTCCAGCAACTCTATGTGTACCTGCTCAGAGTACATACTTCTTTATGTACCCATATGAACATACAATGCTATGGAATGTAAAGAAGTATGTATTTTTGGCAGGCACAGAACGACCAGTAAGAGGAAACTAAACAGCTGTTGGAAGAAACAGGTTTCCCTCTTGTTTGAATGACATTCATGTGACAAATTAACTTGCTAAGGGTCAGCTGGTATTGCCAAAATAACTCATACTCATTAGTAACAAATCACAAAACACTAAATTAAGTGACTATAAAAGTGGGTAGGAAGAATTGTTAACAGCTGATAAGCAGAACATTAGTTGTAAAAAAAAAGAATTCAAAACAAGGCTGGAAATGAACCCTTGAAATGCAGCAATTTAAGATTACAGCATAGCTGCAAAATTTATAATTACCAGTACTCCTCACTTAATACATCCTAAACTAATCTTAAAAGCTCGATTATCAAAACATACCTCATTAAAAACAAGCCAATGTTCTATTAATCACAGCCAGTTCTGTCTATTTCAGATGGTAGTATTTAAATTTACAACTACCACAGAATATTTAATCCACAGGTTGCAACAAAGATACAAGTAGAAGCAGCTAAGAAACTAAAGCTGTGGTTTAGAGAAAAGGATAGCCAAAATAATTTAGTATAACTTCTGCAATTTAATACATACACTTAAGTTAGAATTTTCTCCAAATCAGCACTTATTATGCTCACTGAGCTCTTCGATACAGAGTGCAGTGTCAGGTTTACACACAGAAAGTGACAATACAGAGATTTCTAGGCTGCAGCTGCTAGTCAGCGGATTAAAGCTATTGACAGATTCCTAAATGAAAACACAAATGACAACTACAACTGAGAAGGTAAGTTATCTTAAATACTATTATCAAATAAGTTTACTTTATTTTAAATTCAGATTTTAGAAAACTGGCCATGAAAATATTACTTTGTAGCATCCAGAAAATTTTAACAACTACATCAGAAATAGTCCTGCAGCAGTTTCAAGTTCTAAAAGTGGCATTAATTAAAATATACCAGCACATACCATCCCTAAGTAAAGACCCTCAACATCAACTTCAGGAGCAAGGGAGAATAGGAGGAAAGGCC
The DNA here is from genome assembly GCA_907165065.1 of Caprimulgus europaeus. The sequence continues at coordinate 50,445,988 of OU015525.1, forward strand.
TCTTGGCTCATCAGTGCAATTATTCCTATTCACAACAGTAGCTTTCTAAAAGCAGTTATTAAATAGGATCTGTCCATGATAAGTAGGCACATTTGACCCAGATTACAGATTTTAACTGCACTCCTGTGCTTACTAAAATATCTAAGAGATGAAAAAAGATAAATTAAAAAAAGGCAATGCACCACTTTAAGACAGAGAATCTTATTTTTAAATACTCACATAATTGTCAAATAGCTAATACTATATATAGCCTGTTATTTTTATTATCTGAAACTAAGAATAACATATACAAGAAGAAATTATCAGAACCATTTTCTTAAGTAAAATACTAATATTTGTTTTAAAGCTGTTTCTCTTATGAGCAGGTATTTTGGCATGAAGACTACAGTATCTTCACATCTAAATTAAAACCTGGTTTATAGTGGAAAGCAAATCAAATTGCAGTAGCTTTTCTAAATGGAGTGATGCTACTGCATTTGATCATGCTCACAGAAGCAATTTGGTATTAACAAGAGCTTCACAGAAGGGTTAACTGCTAAGCGTTTACTTCTTTTTCTGACAAGTTCCTGTCCCTACCACCAATTGATTTTGGCTTCCACTATATAATGAGACCAACTTTTTAACGGCTTAAATGTATTTTGAAAGGTTTCTGGTAACGATTCGTCATGTTATGTTTCTTCTTGTCTTCTTGGTATAACATTGCAATACTATTCCGAAACAAAATGACAGTTCAGAGTGATACAAAAGTTAAAATTACATGTTGACATTGCTTCCTGCTAGTTCATGTTAGCATATCTCTAAGAATACATATCCAGTCACTCTAAAATGTCACATCCATCACTTAGATCAGCTGTTCAATTTTAACTGAGCACACGTTGAACTTTGGGCATCTGCTGACACAGTTGTAACTCAAACATTTCAACTGTGTGACTGACAGGGATAACAGATGCTGACATTATCAAATGCTACACGGCTTTTTTTCCATGGCCGTTTTTTGTCCCGATATGGCCAGTACATGAAACTGTATTGCCATCCAAAAGCGCACTTGAGCAGCTGTATCTGTAAAACAGTTCCTGTATAACCGGTAAAAATAGAAACTAATTTTATAGCCATCTTTAATGCTTAAGTCCAAGTGACACACCTGCTATGTTTCTATTAGGATACATGATGTTGGAAATATATTTACATAAATCTTCTCGCCAGCATCAGACTGTGCAACAAACAGATGTAGACTACACTTGACATACTCAATTACTAGTGAATGCCTTCAACTAAGGTTGGCCCCTACTTGCCACTGCAGACAAAGCTCAAAAAGAATTCAGCATATAACATAAAAACCCCACTGCAGTCAAAGCTCAAAAAGAATTCAGCATACAACACAGAAAAGCTACGTGAGCATGCACAAATGTATTAAGGACCTTAAATTATAAGAAATCAGATGCAACCCCAGATAATTCTTTGAAAGCTGTATTTTGCTAGCATTGAATGTTTTTACATATACAATCAGGGTAAAAAAAATATAAATCCTGCTATATTATATAATCCTTCCTAAAAAGTTACTACTAACCAGAGATATAGTAATGGAATTGAAAGCACTTGACATTTACACTTGTGCTAACCAACTACAGCATTAAAGCAGCTGCAAAAGGGAACCTGCCAGAAAATGAATGGGGGGGGAAGGGGGTGGGAACTGAAACCTTTTTCCCCCAGTGAAGTTTAACATTAAGACGCAAGGGAGCTCTACATTAGTACAAATTGTAAGACTACACTTTCTGGTCACTACCCTAGAATTTCATTATTGCAGACAGAAAAAAAGTTAAAACTGTAACTATAATTTGATTTGAGACTCATCCAAAGAGCCTCAAAAAATACTCGAGGAAGGAACAAACCTGGATACTGTACAGGCCTTTCTGGTACACAGTTTTCTATTTTGCCACCTCCAAATTAGTGAAGGAATTAAAATTTGCATTGACTAGAAGCAGAACATGTAACACAGAAGAAAGCCACATGTTCTTTGCAAACTATTCATGTACTTAAAAATGTGGTAATGAATTATAACCTTCCTAAACTCCAATGCTTTGCTAAAGCTGGTAAAATGGAACCAAATCACCTCTTCAATGGATTTGGTCCCCTTCAACCAGCTGTAGCTATGCATTGATCACTGCAGGATTTCTCATATTTTTAAAGCTGGACACTAAATCTGCTCAGAGTAATTATGCAGTTCTCCAATTATTGTGGGCAGCTTGAAGATAAAAGGTAAATAAGGAATGTAGCAAATGCTGTATTACAAAATTTCAAAGTTGTATTTGTAAATAAACAGCTACCGGTGTTTAATATTCTGTCCACATTCAATGAAAATTGATCTCTTAAAACATTTCTAAAGAAGACAGGTAAACAGCAAAATAAAACACATTTTCCAATGATTTATTGTCTCCTGTATTTTTCCTCAAGTCTGTTGCCCTTTGTAACAGAACTGACCAAAAAAACCTGATAAGAAGGAAGCAATCATGAACAGTACTGGCAATGGAGTGAAAATCTGCTTTCTCTGAGCACCTCTCTTCCCATGCCACCCACTGCCTTTTTATTTATTTATTTTTTTTTAATTGCACAAGGGAGGAAACTCCACAGGGGAGGAACTGTATTTGCCATCTTGTACATGCTGGGCATATTATTTACTATTTAAAGGTAATAAATTTGTCACTGACCTCAACAGCTACAGGCTAATCTGTAGTCTAATTATAGGTCTGGTCATGGAGATTATATTCTTTCTCCAAATCAACTTGAACAAAAGTCTTCTTTCAAAGCATTTTCTGACATAATACTTTAATAAGAGGTTTTGGGAGCCTGCTTTTTTTGTACTCAGCTTTGACCTACACTTACTGTCAAGAACTGCAAATACGAAAGAAAAATCCCTTTTACTGGCTTAGAAAATAATTGTACAACTCTGATTGCCTCTTGATTGCTCTCTTGCCTCTGCGAGGACCTCCACAACAGCACAGCACAAAAGTCCCCGAGACACTCATTAACGGAACACAGGTGAGAAATCCCCACCTCTCAAATACATCACTAAAACCAGTTACAAATTCCACTGCCAACCAGTTCAAACTAGCTGCAAGTCTAAAAACAAGGAGAAATCTACTAAATAAGACAACCATGGGGGAAAAGTATAATTCCATTTTAAAACACAATCTCCTACTTGCTAGTTTATGAAGATAAAGATGACTTACTCCTTGCCACTGGATAGCAATATGAAATCTGCATCTTACTCAGACATTTTAAATTTTTTATTTAAAGTCCACCAGAATTTATTGCCCTGAAGAACCAGTCATATGTATGTGCAAAGTCGAGTCAGCTGTAAAAGCAGCCTCTATTTAAGATGCTAGCTGCAGCGTGAATAGAGCTCTCTTCATAAGATACAATGCAGATCTAAAACTAACTGGGGCAACGGATATAAAATACGCCTACGCTTCACAGTCATGTCTTCAGCTCAAAAATCTGAAGTCACAGGTATGTGAATAGATCAAACATAACCAAGAGTTGATAACATGGAAAAAATAACCAATCTGTACAGTATTTTCAAATTTTACTCTCCTTTTTCCTGTCTGAACAAAGTCTTCCAAGCTTTGAGGTTCATAGTACTTCAAAAAAAGTCCAAAATAAATGCATTAACATGACTGACTCAGTTAAAAATCATAAAAAAGAAACCATGTACTAAAAATCTTAACTTCTCCACACTTCAAATTTCTTTTTAGCTCTATCTCCCATGCACATTTAAAGCTACCTACAGCATAAACTGAGTAACACCCAATCTACATTTCAACATCACACATTATCACGAAAACCGAAAGTTCTGTTTCTATACCAATTCACAAGGCATGAACAGAAGGAAATTATTAAAAGGGGAAATATTCCACTAATAATAGGATGTTCTCCAAAACACACCATACCTTGACTTCTGGAAAACATTGCCAAACTGTCATGGAAGATTAAGTGCTGAGAAATATCTAAGCTATTTTATATAAATTGCTGTATTTCTTATGATATTTATTTAATATTCAAATGTTTAAAATAGAATATAAGTATTACTTCTCACATGAAAAATTTTAAACTTCAAAATGTTCTCCTCAGCACAGTTTTTGTTTTTTCTTGGAGATCTATCTCCCTACTATCAGTAAAGATCAGAACTCAAGTAAGAAGCAGAATAGATTTTGCACTGAAAATGAAATTGGTGCCAAATACTTATTTGATACCAACTTAAGGAATTCTACAGAAAATTAGTTCACTTTATTGTAGTATTCATGCACTTAACACATGCATTTATTTTATTATCAGTAACTAGGAAGTTGGATGTGGACTTTAACAATACTGACATACACAGTATTTTATTTTTATAAATGTAGATATATATACACACACATGCATACAAGCTTATATGCATATATGAATGTATGTTCAACGTTTATGAAATAGCATTTTAAAATATATTTATATATTTGACCTTAAGGGCAATTTATAATGCACTGTATTCCATATAAGGCACCACAGCTTGAAGCCACAAAAATTCCAGTTTAGGTTGAGCAGGAAAGCTTAGATTAGGAAAGACGGGTCCTTAAAGTAAGGTTTCAAGCAGAATATATTCTGTACTGTTTGTGACCCATACCAGTTAGAAGCTAAAGTTCAGATGGCTATTTTTAACAGTGTTTTAAATAGCTTGTGCTTAGTGCATTTAACAGATCAGGAATATCCATTGTTCTATATCGGATTAGAAAAGCAAAATGGCAAATAAAACCTTTTGGTTTCATTCAGAAAGAGGCCAGTGGTAGAACTACAGAATCAACAACAAAATAAATGGCCATCACTAAAATCTTAAAGAAAATAAAACTTAACTCCTAAATGAATCAAATTATTGTATTTTTTTTTTTGATCAGGACAAAAAAAAAAATAATTTCCAGATTTACTTTGGTTTTATTTTAATTAATTTATTCCCAGGTTGATGTGTAAAATATCTAATGCTGTGAACAAATGAAACTACTGCTTCTGCAACGGAGACAAGACTTGCTTTTTATATGCTTCAGAAGCACTTGGATATAACTGCAACTAAAAAAGTAAATATCTAACAGCTTTAGATATCTAACTGGTTTAGATGTTAAGTGAAAACCCATGTATGTGGGGGACCTACACTGGGTTCAAATCACTAATACTGGAAATATTTTCACATTCTTCCAGCAAAAGCTTTTATAAAGGAGACAAGACTGGGAAAAATTGCACTATGCCTCACATTCTGCCAACCGTCAAGCTGACCCAGTCTGAACTACAATTTGAATCCCTCCATCAAAAAAATGCCTGTAGCTCCTAAAACATTCACCCACAGAAAAATCATCAGCATCCCTATGAAGAGCTTTTTTTTTTTCCATATACTTTCCCTGCATCTCACAAGAGCCTAAGGAAAGCATCACAGAACAAGAAAATAACAAAAAATACCCCATCTAGGTAACTGGAGACAGGAAACAGTACTCCTGGCTAATGCTGTTCTGTAAACACGGAGAATTCACGTTGAGTAAGTTACCAAATCAGACTTGAAAGAACTGTCTCCTCAGTGCCAAAAATAAACTCCCTTCACTAGGTCCTTGACATGTTCTCGTATAGACCTTTTATGAGCACTGCAAAAAACTGTAAACATATTTATTGTTCCTATGAACAATTCCAACCACTACTTTTACTTTGTGAAGCAACTCCATTCTACATACACACATAAACACTTATGTTTATTTTTTAATTATCAGTCTTGATACCTGTGTTCTAAGAGACTAACCCAGATTTTATTCCCATTCATTAATATACAGACTTATTTGTTCAATTTCACTCAACTGAAAAATAGCAGAATTTAGCAAAGTTAAGCAAGTAAACACATTTCTTATTTCATGTAAACTATACCAAATCCTCCACCACACTATTAACATACTGAAGTCTTGCTAGACTGACAGCTCTGAAGAATACCATTTATCCACAAAGTAATAAGCAAACAGCAATGCAGCAAGTTTTCCATTAAGTTCTATCTATGCATTATAGTTTTTGAAAGCTATCTTAACTGAAGATTGAATGTAATGTATACTATGCAGCTATCACAAAAAAAAAATTATGCCTTAAAACTAACTTTTTCAGATAAGCTGCTATATACACACTGAAATAAGAAATTCCTTCTATACATACTTTTAAGAAAACAAAATTAAGTATTTCTTACACTAATGAATACAATTTAATGCAACAGTCTTAAGATCGCTTTATAGCTGCATGGTACCTTTAATAATTATTCACAAATATGTATTTCCAAAAACCTAAATCCCTTTCCCAATTCCAATATCTGAGAAGGGAAACATTTTTACAAATCCTAGTAGATTTTACTAAATAACTTACTTACCAAAATGTCCATTGGCAAAATGTTACAGCCACCATATGATATTTCCCAGGGATTTGGAGTTACCTGAATACAGTGTTAAACTGACCAGACTAGTAGGTTAATTCCAGCAATTGCTTCCCAAGTATTAGAAAGATGCATAGCTAAGCAACATAAAAATTTAAGAAATAATTGCATGCAGGGTTAAGGATCTTTTGAAAGATTATCATAATTCTACCCCCCCATACACTTGTTTTCCTTTTACAAATGACAAAATAATCTTTATAAACAAATATTTACCTAGGGTTTCCTCTTAGTGCAGCATGGTGCAGAGCATTAAACCCATTATTGTTGGTGATAGTAACATCTGCTCCAGCTTCCAACAATACAGCAAGGATGTCATCACGCTTTTTACTTATTGCATCATGAAGTGGAGTGTCACCTTCAGAATCCTAAAACCAGAAACAGCTTACATCAATTTTTACATGCACCCACATTAAAGAAAAAAGATGCTTAAATATCACTAGGAAAACTGACAACACAATCACAAAACAACTCTTCAGACCTAGAAGTTTTTCTATGCTGCAGAGTTCAGAGCAAGCTACTTTCTGATCTTTCTCTAGGTTTTGCAAACTCTTCGGTGAGTTATCCCACCCATGGCTCCACTCTTCTATGATTACACTTGCACCAGAACTCAAGCATGCCTTGCATCTGACAGTATTGAAGACACTGGTGTAGACATCAACTTCTCTACGCCTCATATCCAAATGGAGATTGATGCTTAAGTTACAATTTATGAGTCACAGGACAGCAACAAAAAGTGATGCAACAAACAGGAGACTAGCCAGGCAATTGTAAGACAGGGAACTGAGAGTGATGAAGGCCAGCAATTAACCACCTGAGAGACAGTACCAAAAAGATAGGGTGAAATAAAAGTATAAGCAAATCAAAATAAAATGCAGTCTAAGTAATAAACTTAGGCACATCTGTTCTTTTAACTGAAGCAGATAATTTTCCATGCAGCAAAGGCCAGTGTTATAGGAAGCAGTATTAAGCTTCGAAACCTGTTATAGCTAATACCAGATTACATTACACAAGGTACATTAAAATATTTCAATGCATAATTGAACAAGCAAAGAATTTAAATTTTTAGTTTGTGTTTTATTTCTCAAATATCCCAAATAAGGGAAAAATACTTTTTATTCCTAGAAGCATTTTGTACGTTACTTATTCAGGGACCCAAATGGTTGGATTGAAAAGGAATGCCCTAGACTAACAGTGAGAAAACACATCCATTTAAGCTTTTTTGCTGCTATATAGGCAACTGCTCTAGATTTATGCTTCCAGTAAAATTCTAACACCATATAAGTCAGGAAGTCTTTTGTCACGGACACTGACTCAACTGCAAACTGACTAACACAGGAACTGAACATTTTAGCGATACACTAATATGAAAACACATCTTTACAGTGAGAATCAAAAACTGCCAAACAAAAAGTGCCAGAATATGGAAATAATTGAACCAGTGTGAACCAGTTCGCTAAAACTAAATTATGTAGCTTTTATTTGGTTTAATTTATCATATTTCCTGAATTTACTGTTTACAGACTAACATATGTTTCTGTTTACACAGTGAATTGGCTTGAGTAGTAGAGTGCCGGCCAGTTAAATTCCAGTCATGCCTCAGTTTGACTCCCCTGTGCTTTCAACCACCAAATCAATCGCCTACTCGCATTTGCACATCAGAGTTCTTCAGCACACATGCAGGATCTGAAAGTTCATTATTTTCAATGACAATTATATTTTCCAGATGGAGTTTCATAACACCAGTCTACTGAATTTTTCAATCCAAAAGACTTCAATAATTCGAAGTCAGACACAAGCATTTTGGCTACCCATATACCATACATCATTAAATGATATACAGTCACCCTTTATTGGGCTCAACACACCTTATTATATCTACTGTTCAACAAATACTGAATAGGGCCTGGATGGATGCTAGCTGGCTAAAGCTCAACTTCGGCAAAGATCAGGACAGCACCTATAAAGCTAGATGGAAGCAGATACTTAAAAAATCCCTCTATTCACTAATTTCAAGAAAGTTTGCTCATCTTTTTATGTGGATATACAGTGTAAAAAAAAGAATAAAAATCACTGATTATTGACATGACAAAACAAGGAGGTAAACGTGTTATTACTGCATATCTTGATTTGCCCAGGACATTACAGCTTTTTCCTTCTGTTGCAAACCTCTTCAAACTTACCCATTCGGGCTTTATTTACTAAAACACTGCATGCGGCTGCATTGAGCTCATACACACTGTGGATGCCCACTTATTTGATAGCAGGTTTCTACCCTACCTTCTCAACAGGAGGTTGCACTCATACTTCACAGCTTCCAACACATTCATTATAGATAAAACTTCCTGTGAAATTATGGTACTTGAGGCCCTATGCATGAGGGCTTTTTAGATAAAAGGCTGAATGTTTTTAAAAGACTATCTGGCTAAATAGTTCTATCAATAATAGGTCAATTCTGAAGTTTTCTTTTAATGAAGCATTCCACAGTACCATCAATGAAAAAATGCAAAGCTGTGCCTTGCAGAAGTAGCAAGCAGCTGTGGATTTGGTAGGGGAGGAATGAATCTGGAGAGAAAGTTAACAATTACAGATAACTACAGTCTGTGAAAACACCAATTAACATCAACTGGCTAGAATAAATCAGGTGCCTATCTAGTTGTCAAGAAAACAAATAGATATAAAAGCATTTTTATCACAGCTGATCACATGTTGTGGTAGAGGTTGGGACAGATAACTTCACAAGGTCCATTCCTTTCAATCCTATTTTCCACTATTTGTCTATCGCCTACACACAGCATCTACATACAGTGAATCATAAAATTCAGTAATTAAAAAGTGAATCTATGCTAATATTGACTTTACCTGGAGACTAGGATGGCAGCCAAAGTCCAGTAAAGTCTTCACAACTTGCAGATGACCTTTGTTGACAGCAATATGAAGTGGAGTCTGCCTGCGTTTGTTGCGAGCATTCAAATCTGCACTGCCTCGGTGCAAAACCTCTATCACAGCACCCTCGTCACCGAAGGCTGCATGATGGACAGCCCTGTCTCCATCTTTGTCCTGAAGTAGAAACATGAATTTCACCCAGTATATTCCACATTTCTTCTGCATTTAAACAATAAGATTAATTTAAACTGGACAACTGTGCATATTTGAGTCCTTTAAAGTGAAAGAAAAAATAGACAAGCATGATACCATTCAAAAACCTAATTAAATCAATTGCTCAACCCACAGCAATAGAGGCTGAAGAGTCTGTTCATATATAAACATACATACTCTATGACATGATATTCTATACCATGTACAATTATTGCCCTGAATCTATGGGTGATGTGTTCACTAGAAACTAACAGATTAATTCAGGTTTCTACTACAAAACAACCACTATCAAATAACCCCCATAAAAAAGCCAAAACACCACCCCTACCAAAAAACCCCCAAATAAAACCCAACCCTCAAAACCCAATAATCCAGTAACTACACTCAGTAATTCAGGGCAGCCCCTCCTGTAACCCAGGAAGTGTGGTATAAGACATGGTACCAAACCATGGCATAAGACAAGGGAATTGCCTTATTCATACCATTAAGCTAATATTTATTAGGTTTTATCATATGTGTCTTAGTTTTCAGTTAATAAACCTTTTCCAAAAGAAATTAATTAGAAGTTCTGATTCTATGATGATGATTCACAGCATTAAAGCACTGATTAAATTCAGTTTGTTTCAGTTTCATCCAAACTGAGAATTAAGGTATGAAAGTCATAAATTTGTCAGTTTGGGTTATTTGAACATCCACATCCATAAGGAGACTGTACTATATGAAACATTTTAAAATATTAACCAAGTGGTATCAATGTTAATGACAGTATACAAAAGTTAAAAGAAGAACGGAAGGTATATAACAAGCTTCAATGAAATAACAACTTCCATAAGCTAGTTTCTAAGGTTTTTTGCACAGTAGAATATTACTATGTATTTGTAGGATTTAATTTTTACAATAGAGAAATACTGAAAATTGTAAGGAGGAAAAAATCATGACTAATCAAGGGTGCACTGGATGTCTCTCTTGGGTAAGCTTAGTGTCTCTTATCAATTTGCTTCTCCTCCAGCAATGTCTTTCAAAAGCTATTTTTATTACGTGTAACACATTTCTAATGTATTTTATGTCAATGCAAAAATCAATAGTTCTTTTTATGCATCCCAAATCAAGTCATGCTACAAAATTGTCTTCTAAGATAGCAGGATTTCTTCCCAGGCTCATCTAATACAAACAGTCAAAAAAAGCCAAAGCTTGCCCATTTGGAAGGGGAAAGGATCAGAAAACAGAACTGCTCTGTATTTCTCATCTGGTTATAAAAATCATTATGAGGTGAAACTTTATGAAGACCATGACAGTAGTGTTAAACTGCTACAATATTTATATTTACAGAGCACTTCTTTAACAAAGTATGTGATAATTTATCTTTTCATATTTGCAGTCGGCAAAGAACACTAAGATATTTACTGATGAAACCTCATATAATTTATTAAATATTTTAGAGTTTTAACATATTCCAATTTTGAGACGCAAACACCTGATTTTATAAAATCTTAATATATAAAACTCCTACCTTTAACGAGTAGAGGTCAAAGAAAGCACATACTTATTTTTTAGCTCAGCATCAAAACAAATAATCTCAGGAGCTAAATCTCACTGTGTAGTCTGAACACAATAGTAGACTAATATATCTAGAAAAAGCTAGCAACTAATTAAGCATCTGTCCTAAGACTTACATTTAGATATAAATCTAAATATTAAAAGCACTATATTTCTATATATGTCGACAATATTGTCACTTCTGTCAATTTAATAACTGATACCCATTTATTTCTGCAGACTAGAAGGATATATATTTTTACCATATAATATCTACATCAGGCTTTTTGAGCTCTGTTAGTAACAGATTGTTTTCTGACTGAACAGAGGCCACTTGTATGCTGCATTAAGTTGTCAAAGACATAAACACAGAGGAGACAACAGTATGGGAGCATCCCCACAAAATCTCATCATGAAGGTTTATACTCTGCAGCAGTGACTTCAAGTGTAAATACATCAAATTCAGCTATAAAGCAGGCAAAGTAAGGATTTTTATCCATTGCTTCCATGCCACAGACCACAACAGTGAAGTACCTGAACTAAATTTTGCTCTCTGCGTAAGGGGATGACTCTGCTGTGTCTTCACATCACTATTTTATAGACATCTGACATTTTTTAAAGCCTGAAACATGTCATCATTAATCTAATCATACTACGTATCTGATTAATTTTATAGCAATTAATGCAATTACATAATTAACTAGGAATATCATCTTCACTTAGATAACTTAAAGTTTCATGAAAAGGCTTGAAAGTTCAAATAAAAATACCTGGAAATATTTTTTTAATGCTACCATTGCGATACTTCTGAAGTCTAAGCAAACATGAACTCTTAACAATTCTACTCCTAGCCAATCACCAGGTGTATTACCTCGAAGCTGTTTAAAAGCAGTGCTTCTACTTCCCTCTCTAATGCTTCTAGCCTTTCCTCATACCAGAGAAGTATCAGTCCACCACTTGATTAACATGGCAGGTTTGATCCCATAGTACAGATGAAAAGCAGCTTAGTCTAGTCTGTAACAGGATATGCTATGTACTGCAGTGAAAGCACTACTTACAAAAGGAAGCTACTTCACAGAAATCAGACCACAGCAACTATGTACTGCATCAAATCTAAACTATCTTTACCATTTAGCAGAAAACCTTTATAAAGTAATGGTGTATCTGTGAATATAAACATAATTTTAGTTCCAAGGATTACATCATTGCTTCATTTATGTATCAACATACTATAACTTCTGTATATCAAATACAATATAAAGCCAAAAGCGCAAGCATATAAAGTTATCCTCCTGTTATGCAAACAATGACTGGGCACACTATTAACTTCTAAGCATTCTATTAGGCTTTAATTTATATACTCAGTAAGATAAATTTGTCAGACCCTTCTTGTGCTTCATAAAATGAGCAAAGGCTGTAATATCAGTGCATTCTGTGTAAGTAAATGAGGTAAAATCAATTCAAAATGCAAATAAACAGTATGTTGACAGATAATTTTTCTCACAAACATTATAAAAAACCTAAACAAAAAAAAATCTTTCCATTGTGGGTGAGGTTCAAAAAAAACTCCAAAAACCTTGAAAAACTGGAAGCAGTGTTGTCAGTTCCTACCCAAAGATACTGTTTATTACTTTCTGCTCAAACTTGTTTTAGTTGAGAATGGAAAATTTTCTCCTGACTGAACACTGCCTATAAGAGGCGTGGCAAGTGTCTGAAGTTGGAGATGCAGCACCCGACATCTTTTTTCTCTGAAGGCCACAGGCAGTGTGCTAGCCTATTGCATTCTGCTGTTGAAATGAAATAAAGAGCTTCATCCACTACAATCACAGTAGCTTACATAGCTCTATGGTATCAGCATTATATTTAACTTAATTAGAGATGCTACAGAACTGGATATTTACCTTTTGTAATACTGTTAGTAGGGGGATAATTTGGGAACATAATCACAGTAAGAAAAGTTTCACTCTCTCCGACATTTAAAAAGAAAGCAACTCCAATAGAAATGCTATTTCTGTATGTACCAAAGTTTAAAACTTAAGGAGACACAAAGTGTATTTTGAAATATTTAGGTTACCTCTGCTTCTACATCCACATTCTGTTTCAGAAGCAACTTCAAAATGTCGACATGGCCATTCTGACTAGCAGCTTGCATAGCTGTGTGTCCAGCACATTGTCCATTCACCTGGAAGCACATCAATACTTAAGATAAGTTGCAAGATACACACACATATTTGGGAGCCACTGTATTAGTATACATGCAAGTTTATTAGAAAACTTAAAGCAACAGCATGCATATGAAAGTATCAAATGAACAGTTTTTAGGTGGTTGCCTTTTTGGCTTATATAGATAATTTCCTAGGTCTTCTCTATTTCATTTCTATAGCATTAGCTAGATTGAAAGAAAGAAGCAAGAAATAAACTTTTTTCAAACATTACAATGATAGCTGGATTAAAAACTTTCAGCTTTGGGCTACTGCAAAGGCAGGATTTTGAGAACAGGTCTCAGAACAATACCAGTCCTCTGCTCTACAGTATATTTAACTTCATCTTCTAATTTATGGCAACACGAGTCAGTCTGAACAAAAGACTATGTTTTGTATAATCTTGAGCTACAAATCAGTCTGATGGAGTCTACTCTCTTATTACTACTTCTGTAGTGAGAAAAACATCTCATTGTGATTTTAAAATGTATTACCTGAACCAAATCCTAGAATTCTTAAGCTTTTTCTTTTAGACTTTTCACTGCTAGGTCATTAGACAGGTTGGTAAAAGGAATCTGACAGAGAGCAGATTAGATGACCTACCTCAAGTGTCAAAAAAAAACAACAACAAAAAAAACCCCTACAATACAGCAAACAATAACAGCAAAAATCCCCCAAATCTACCCTCCTCCCCTCTATCCCCTCACAACAAAAGTTGAAGACTCTTCACTAACTGTGAGTGTTTGGTTCTCTGCCCCAACTCTCGCAGACAGAGGCTGGAAGGTATTTCAATTCATGGCACACAAAAGAACACAAAATCTGTCCAGTGAAAGTGGATGCAAAGCACTACTTTCACACAGCCCCCAACACATTGCATAGGACAACAAACAGAAGAGATAGTGGAACCAGCTGTACTACCAGTGACTGGCAAGGAGTATCTAGGACAGCTTCACTTCCTTTAGTATTGCAGATCCCCAGAACAGGTCCTCCCAAATCAGAATACTCACATCTACATCTGGTCTCTTTAGCAGGTCTTCCACTTTAGCAACATCTCCATTGGCAGCAGCTTTAACCAATTCTTCATTAAGATCTCCAGATTCTTGGGTTTCAAATAATTTCTTCAATAGCTGGGACAATCTCTCTGTAATTACAAACAAAGGACAATTAAGATTACAATTCTAATCACACAAGAACAGAAAAATAACAGCTAAACTTGTCAGATTTCTACAGGCATGCACACAGTAATACACAAACCACCATAAAATGGCAGCTGTAAGTTATTATTCAGTTCTGAATAAGCGATGCACCCCAATACCCTCTAGACAGTTGAGACTGACACATCAGACACTTTAAAACAAAGCTAACTGAATCACAAATAGCTTGTCTACCATGAAATATAGAAGGGTAGGGAGGAGGTAAAGATATTAATTTATGTATTGATATAACAGGCTGCTTAACTCTTCTATCTTACCTTAGAGTATATCCTGCCCTCTGTGATTTGAAACACTGAGTCATATTACTCTTCTAGCTAGTTCTATGGCCACTGTGACTTTATCTTTATTGCAGAAAACTCATAGATACAGAAAACTGTATCTATGCCTCCCCAGGAAAAAGTCTAGAAAACTATGTAGAAAGTTTTCTTGGCATTAAAGCAAATATGTGAAGAGGGAAAAACAACTAGCTATGACCAAAAAGAGGAAAAACATTCTAGTTTAATTGATCTGTGAAACAGTGAACAGAACATAGAACACATTGGATATGAGAAGAGGTTCAATGGAACTAAAATATGATTACATAGACACACACTCCAAAAAAAATCCCACTGTAATCAGTCAAAGGATGTCTGACTAAACTTTAAGATAGAAACTTTACGGAAAGAATATTATTCCAAGTAACTGCTTGCAACAGATCCCTTGCTTATGCTTGCTAACCCACACCACCAATTAAACAAGGAGTATGCTTCTTGCTACAGCTTGTAACACTCTCTTCATGTCTTGGTTTCTATTCCAATCTGATGTCCCTTCTAATCATTTAAATTTTCAAGTCCTTTGAGCATATCTCCGAAGACATGACTGCACTATGGCAACACAGAAACCAAAATTCAATTTGAAGTTTTTGCACCTTATCAAGATAACAACAACCAACATCTCCATACCAACTGCAAGCTTTTTCTTGTAACTTTCTCAAAGGTATAACATGAATTAACCAAACCCCAAGTCTGAGTATTATTAGCCTTGCATAAAAACTACATACTAGTACTTATTAACAATTTTTTAATTAACACAAATACTTGTCATACATACATTACTGGTTATTCTTCAAACTTACCACCAGATGCATTACTTATAGCAGATCCTGCTGATGCCACCTTCGAGACAGCTGCTGGATTATACGTCCAAGATGTTCCACAAACCTCTACTTTTAAGTCACTGTCTGAATAGATCTGCTGGACACGACCAACTTTACCTAAAGTCTGCATTGAAGAAAACATCAGATGAAAATAATACTAAAAATAAACTATTTAGAAATCTGAATGTTTTCTAGTAAGTCACAAATTTTATGAAGTCTGTTGTTTAATAGCACGGTCATTAATACCTTTATCTAAGTTTCATCAGGCTAAGCAGATTACTACATCTGAGCAAGTACTACATCATTTTTTATGAAATGCACTTTCTTGAACTTAGAAGAAAATCACTTTGACTTCCACAACCTCAAGGTATTATTACCAATCACAACTAGAAATATTATACAAGTTTACCATTCTATGAATCCAAACATACAACTACTTACTGGAAGCATTGCTTCAGCCCACTCTCCATGACCTCTCTGAAGAAGCTTGATTCGCTCTAAGTCATAACATACTTGAACAAGGTCACCCACTTGAAATTGAGAGGTACCTCCTTCTGCACCTTGAGCAGCATCTCCACTCCGGACAACGTTGGCTTTGGTGAGAACAGCTGGATTAAATGTCCACCTAGACAATGAATCATTTAAAGTACATTTTTAACATGCAAAGTGAAATATTTGTGTAAAAAATATCTGTTGGACAAGATTCTGCTTGCATGCTTACAAACTTTTTGCAATTGGATATTATGGCATATTTGTTGTTAACCATAATTTTGTCTGTGGCTCATCAGTTGAGTATTTCCAGGGTAGTCTTCAGAGATGTACATTTGTAAAAGCAACAAAGAAATATCCTGCCTAAGAGAAGCAAGCTGACAGCAATATAACACTCCTGAAAGTAGCTATACAGTTTTACTTTTCCAGGGAAAGGAGACAACCCTGGCTAAAAAGGGGAATATCCAAGCTGTCTCATAAAGGATTGGACTGTCAGGAAACAATGCAAGAAGAATACAGAATTTTTTCCTCTTCCCCCCAGGTCAAAAGCTGCAATGCTCAGTTGTAAAAATACTCTTCGATGAAATTGATATCCTAGATACACCTCAATTTTTAACCAAACTATCCTAACTATAAATTTTACTGGTTTATAGGCTTTTATCTGGTTTTATGCTGAATTATATTCTAATATATAATATGGTGATCTCTCCTTTATGTGCCATTTGGTCTGGGGTTGACTTTCATTCAGCTATCTGATCTAGCTGAGAAGCATCAAGTAGTCTCTATAAAGGGCAAAGTCAGGGAGGAAACGACAAGACAGAGCAGCTCTTTTCACTGGCTCTGCAGCCGTGACTGTCAAAAAAGCCACTTGCATCCCTTCAGCTTGTGTTAGTTGGGAAAACAGTTTCGTTTTGCATTACTTGCAATATCAGAAAACAGTATCTTGACAGAAAGCCTGAATGAATAATGCACTGCTAATCCTTTCCAGACAAACTGAACAGGTCAGTCTCTAGATACAAGTGAAATTATATTCCATTCATCAGCTGCTTTTTAAAGGTAAGCCAAATACTTGAGAGCAAGCCAACACAAAACCCTGTGGATATATCAGCTTAGATCCAGCTGTAGAGCTGTGTTTGAATCCTGTCAGCATGGACGCAGCTCAAACTTCAAACCTAAACTAAACAGCTTGCAGGGAGTGGTCTTGGCAACAGCTTCCCTAACACTTTGGTCCATATTTACATAAAGCAACATTCCTTTGAATAATAAAACACTAGATACAGATCATGCCAAGGTCACTTGATATTAAACAAGATCCCTAACAAAAAAACTGTCCTCTTAATTCATTTACCTGAAAACCCACAATGCACTGCTATTGCCATTCCTCTTGAAACCGTCGGATACTTTGTAATTCAAAAAGAAATTACTGCTTAAAACATCACAATTGAAATAAGACAGTCTTAAATGTCATTCCTTATTTTGGACTCAAATTTTCACTGAGAGAGGCAAGAAACTTCCTTTTCCCACTAAAGCACCTTTAAAGTAAGTCCTCTTTAGACATTCTAGAAGGAATATAAAAAATCTCAAGGAAATCTTCATAGACACAAAAGGAGAACAGAAAGTTTCTGCCAACAAGTGATCACAAGTGCTGAAGGCAAAGGAAGTTTGTGCGAATCAGTGATGAAGGCTATATAACAAACCTGTTTCCACTTGGATATTGTACTACAATGTCATGATCCTCATCAATGCCACAAACTGTTCCAGTTGTTGTTAAAGTTTCAAACATGCCATCAGTCCATCCTCCATGACCATGCTGCAAAGACTGTACAATTTCCAAATCAAGGTCAATGTTTACAAGGTCACCTATTTGCAGCCCACCAGGGTTTCTGTTACCATTTTGCTCACCTGAAATGGAATAGGAAGAGAATGACCACACGACCACAGTAGTTTTCCACACAATTTAAAGAACAGAAGTTAATTTCTGAAACTCGATGTCTCTACAACTGTAGTGGCCAACAAGTAAAAGGGAGTGAATGGGTAAAAAAAGAACTCTAAGCCTCTCGCTATGGAATTGTGTCTTTCTTGTTGAGTTCAAGGCAAATAACAATGATTGGCAAACGCTAAATACTTGTGACCGGCTCCTCTATGGGCTCTAACTGGGATCGTAACAGCTATCAGATGGTGTTAAACATAAAATTGTCCCTGACAATTTTGAGAGTCATGCACAAAGTGCCATCTATCTCTGAACTGAACCTCTCAAATCACTTAAGGTGACCTTAAGGCCACTACCATTTGTTTTTATGCCATTTGCCACTACTGAAATTTTTCCACTATGAAATTTGCCTTATTTGCAATGACAGCACACTGCTCTATCATTTAATTTTGTATTCAGCACAACACCCAAGTCTTCCCCAGCAAGGCTCCTCACTCAGGCATTCACAATTCCCAGTCTGAGAACTCCTAGTACATAAGCTTATTTCAACTAGAGTGCAAAACTGCACTTCTGATTGAACTCCACAAGGTCTCCATTCACCAAATCCTTCACTTCCTCCAGACTCTTCTAAATAAAGCTCTGCTTTCAACCACACCGCTCTACCAACTTGCTATCACCTGCAAATTGTCTGGGATTTTATTCTGTCTCATAATTAACATCACTGATGTGGTACTGAACAAAATTAGTCCCAGTATTTTGTCCCAACTACATACTACTCCATATTAACTAGGCCCCCTACAGGATTATTTGCACTCTACTTCTAGTATCACACAGCTTCAGAAATAACTTTTAATGCTTTTAATGCAAGCATACATTTAAATTCACAATATGAATGTATCTGTGATCTACACTGAGAAGACAAAAAAAAAGGGACAGATGTTCTAACAAACAGTGAGACTGAAGATGGAGCATAATGTGGCAAGAATGATGAACCAAGTACATCATCATCCCTAAAGAGCAACTTAATATAGTGGAAGGGGAAGAATTCAAGAAAAATAGTCTCTTTAGTGCTATCTTTAGTAATTAATATTCAAGCATTCAAATACTCTATCACCCTAAAAGTAAGCTACATGCAGAAAATAGACCTGTACTTTTAAAGAACAAATCAAAATGAATAAAGGGCATGCATAAGAATCAAAGTTTACCTCTCTGATAAAGAACTAGTAAGATCCTATTACTACTTCTCTATTTTTATTCACATCAGACTAAAATGACAAAATTATGTACAAAAGCAAGATACAAAGATCAGAGTGCCTTAGCTTTTTACTTTCAAACAACTAATCTACTTGATAACTAGCTAAGTGGCTTTTTGTACAAATGTTTTTTTCCTAAACAAAACAGATTTTCACCAACGCTGTCAATAAAAGAATTGTGCTTGTAGGTCATACTTCAAGTACTTGTGCAAGGAATTAGATTAAGACTAGTAAACAGGGAATTCTCATCACTTTAGAAAAGCAGTATTAGCAGTTAAATTTTTTTTATGCACTGAAGTATAAATGAAACACAGTAAGTAAATTTTTTTGTAGTGTCCAGTTTTATGACCAGGTGTTTTTCCACGGAAATACGCATTAATAATTAAGAAATTTGTGCCAAATAATCTATAAACTTTATCTCAACTTGCCCATATTTCAAAATTCAAACCACCTGGCAATTATTTTTTATAATACATTCTGCACATGTCTACAGCCCAGCTAAAACACTAGAGGAATAAGTCAGTGCCATAGCTGATATGGAAAATCTCAAACAAGATTTCACAACATATACTAGTATTAATATAAAATAACAGGTTATGTGTTCGAATGACTCCTGTTTACAGCCATGTACATGCTACTTCATTGAATGTCTCTGAATATTTAAGACATTCTTATAAGAATGCACAGCTGTTTGGCTCTTTAGAAATACAGCACACAAGACCTGTGAATCTACTTATTACTTATCCAACACTGAACAGCTCCCTTGCCATCCACTTGGCACACAGATACCAAATACATTTAGAAAAGCACTACAATTTATTATTAATGCATAGAAATGCTACCATTTATATTTCACTAGTAAGGACAGTCCTTTTAGAGGACATTTAAAGATAAATCCAGACTAAGTATAATTAATACAAATCAAGATAAGTTCACTTTATCTTCAACTCACCTAACACAGGACAATGGTCTCTGTAGAAAGAACCTCCTTTTGCATCTTGGACACATTTCAGGTCGGACTATGGAGAGAGATTGAGACAACTTTAGTCCTCACTACCTGAGTCTCCAGGTTAACATAAGTCCGTGAAAATAGAACTGAAACACACTCAACTAAGAAAGGTTAAAAATTATGTGTACAAAAAACATGACCCATG
Organism: Caprimulgus europaeus; assembly: GCA_907165065.1. The sequence goes on from OU015525.1 coordinate 50,466,477, forward strand.
AATTCGCTACTGATACACATAATCTCAAATACTTTGCAATCTGTCAGCCTTTACATTCTTGAGATTTTAATAACCTTTACCAATATAAAAGGCTATGAAGGATGAGACATTTTTAACTCAAAGGAAGGTATTAAAATAACACAAAGCTTCTTTGCATTGTTCTGTAAAGTTATCTTTCCATGTAAAAAATACAAGCAAGGAAAAATAAAAATCGGCAGGCAGTGCTTGAGGCCACAGCCTTTCTTGTACTGATCATTTAATGTCTGCCAGTGTTTCCCTCTCTTCCCAACTCTTTTTGACAGATACACGTTTAACTTAGGAGAAGAAAACCTGGTATTCATTATATAATAATATATATACGTATATTCTAGGAATATACAGGATTTTACTTTAAAAAAAAAAACAAAACAAACTCGAAACCACTATGCTGAGCTAAACACAATCTTTTGATCGGCCAGCAGAGTTCCTATAGTTCTCCTTTTCACTATTTTTTTTTCCTGTGTAACCCTTAAATCCAAATCTGCCATGGCTCCTTATACAACAATTCTCACTGAACAAAGAGTATTTTGTGCACATGATGAGTTGCGAAGGAGATAGAAAACTGCAAGATGTGTCACAATATTCTATGGGATGGGGGAGGAAATAGAGGACAGGTGGTGATGATTATGATATAATCAACCAGAACTAAACAAACAAATAGTTTAACAATTATTTTTCCCACACCTAAGGTTTATTGACAGACTGTGCTCCTGCAAAAGGATTAAAATGAACACTCTCAAGTCTTCCAAATCATCAAGGCCCTGAGAAACACAATACACTACCCCCAGTGACCTGTAACTGCTAAGCAGCCAAAAACAATACAAAATTCAGTGTATATGCTGATCTACAAAGAATGTACCAGTACTTTTCGAAAAAGTGATGAAAACAGCCAGATGAAAATAATGAGATTTAGCTGCTTTTCATATCCTATGAGAAATCAGAGAAAGAGAGTTTGTTCAGCCCAGCAGCAGCAGGCCTGCAACAAAATGCTGCCACCCGTTGGGCTGCTGCCACCCAGGCGCTGGCTTTAACTTATCCCAAGACAAAGGGGCTGCACTGACCATCCCAGATGGCAAGCTGATTAATTCCCCCAGAACAACAGAGATTTAATGTGCCCAGGAGCACTTGGTCTCACTCAATGAATACAAACTTCGTGTCATGCAACAGTCAGCTGTCTGTGCAGGAGTCAAGAAGGGGTATACATTCTTCAGGGTGTTAAGAATAGAGCAGGAGAGGGTCCTAAATGGTTCTTCTCCAAGCCAGGCAAAAGCTGGGTGAAAGATCGCTTGCGTCACAGCAGGTGTTAACATACAGAGCAGACTGATGGCTAAAAGCTAGCAGAATATAAGTAAAAGGCTAATTACTATCTTGAATTATATCAGGAATTATTAGGAAGCAGGTTAAGATACCTTAAATTTCACAGGAAAAGAAGACCCAGAAATCTACAAATCTGGTTTGGTTTTTTTTTTCACCCCGCCTGTACCCTGCCTTACACATCGTTTATTTCTGGAGCATAATGATATACTTGGTTGTAAAACTAAGTGGTAGCTTGATGTCAAATCTCAGCTTCACATCTATCTTCCCTTCACTTACACGATGAAGTCAATATTAGATCACTAAGGAGTAAGACAAGAGTCTGATCTAAGTATTCCAAAAGCAAGGTAACATTTTTATTTTATTCACAAAAGCTTCACCAAAAAATTGAGGACTCAAAACGCACAGAAAGATGAGGCACTTGACAGAGATTAAGACACTAAGAAACTAACTCGTATACAATGTCTATACAGCAGAGTTCCTTCAGCAATTCTGCAAACAGCACTAGTAATAAAAGTAACATCAACATGATAAAGGCCTGCAACTGTTTTAAAAAACATAATCAAACCCCAAAAAAGATCCTGGAGTTTTAAGACAGAAAACTCTACTTAGTTGTACTTCAGTACCATAAAAGCTGGGTAAGCAACTATAACTCTACTAGCACTCAGCTACTATATTTATCAGGAAAGGAAAACAAGCTTTTTTCTGACCAAGTAGTTTAAGTAAAAAATTGGGAGTGGTGTTAAGCTCCCCTGGGGACTGCATGGCAAGAGGCCCCTCTAGTGAGGACAGAACACAAACACAGTGGAAGCCTGGCCACACCAGGCTGCCAGGGCACCACTGCTGCCAGCTCTCCCACTCGCTTGGCCAGGTCTGCTCTACTGCACTTCCGAGAACCCCACTGGGATTTTTACAAGAGATATGAGTCTCCCTGAGCCTTGTAAACAGATTGAAACAGTGGATCATTTGGGAATGAGACATACAAGCGCAAAAGGGAATGTACCAAAACACAAGGGATGTTAAAATGCAAGTTTTAGACTCACGCTGACACTGTGCACAGAAAAAGAAGTAATAACTGTGAGGTCAGGTGTAAATACACGGCAGAGATAAATGTGCAAAGATGAAAACAAAATATAAGCTTTTATACACTAACTTGATGGAGAAATAATTCAACGATCCTGGAAGATGATTCTTTCAAGAAAGAGAAAAACAAAGCTATAGATTCTGTGGAATTTGTGTATAGTTAAAGAGATGGAAGCCCCAGTTAGGCAGGAAATAATTATAACGAAAACTCAAGGAACAGCAGGAGCACAAACCATTGCACAGCAGGACTTTCAGACCCACAATAACAGCTGATGCACATGAGCAGTGGGTAGTAATGGTTTTTGCCTACAATGGAGAACTTTGGTCTTCTTCTGGCATCTACCTTCTGACATGCTGAAAAACTCTTTGCATTCCAGCTGTGACTGGATTACACAAAGATCATGTTTTGCTGAGCCAAATGGGAAATACAGAAAATGTAACAGTTTACTCTGACTTACTTACCATCCAATTACACCACTGAAAAAACAGCAGCAATTTCATCATCATAAAAACTTCAGGGAATGAAAAAAAACGTACATTACAGCAATGTCTGCAGTGTTGGCAGATGGTATCAAAGCACCATCATCCCTGACCTTGAAGAGGAAAACAAGGCAAAAGGACAGGTGCCTACTGGAATAACTTAATAGTTATTCCAATCAACATGGAATGTCATCCATCAAAACCAGGGAGAGGAGTCTACAGAATTGATAAGGAAACTAGGTGTGCTGCTAAGAAAATGAAGAATGCCTGATCCAGAGATGCACTGAAAAAGCATCTAACACCAGCAGTAAATACCAGGAGAGAAATTAACACCACCGATCTTATCAGCAGGAATGGTGCCACAACTGCAGGTGTTTAAGGTAGCAATGAATACACCCTTTAAAGGTCATTTTAAGTCTCTAAACTCACAACAGCTTTTGGCAAAGAAGAAAGCCCTTATAGGGCAAGTGGAGAAAGCTCAGTGTGTGCGCTTTGTCAACTGATTAAGACAAGAAGGGACTGGATAAAACCTTAAGTTTTAGATAAAAGTTTATAAGAAATGCTGTATTTCAAATTTAATGAACTCAAATCATGTTCGGTTTCAAGAAACTTAGAAAAGAGAAAGCAATAAAAGAAAAAAGTAGAAGAAGGCAGAGAAAATACTGAAATTGTACAGGTGTGAGGTATAAAAACAACAGCAACAGCTTCTTACAGAAGAAATCAGACTTCAGTCAAATCCTGAGTACACAGTTTATAACCTTACTGTCTACTGATTATAGGCACTTATAAAAACTCTCCATGTGTAACTTTTTTCTTTTCTTTTTTTTTTAAAAGAGGATAATTTTAAAGTCTTCCTTGTGGGTTAATACCATAAATAACAAAATTGGAAAAGCATCAGTAGCTACATTTCTGCTTAACAGAAATATGTTTCTAAGCAATTCAGTTATGGAGAGATGATAAATTTGGCTTGGTTGAGACAACAGCAGAAATGTAGAGAAATAAGACTACATAAACAAGAAGCAAAAGTCTGCTGACAAATGCAAATAAATGCACAAGGTATACATAGATGTCTCCTTCCTCTCTGGATTCCAAAATACCTAACCACTTAACTTTGGCTACACCATGAGTAATGTAATAAAAAACACCTGCTGCATGTGGAAACCACTAAAATTCCTGTTTCTGCGTTTTAAGTTTTGGTTAGCACCTAGAAGCAACAGAAGGACACTAAACTACAAAAATAATGAAAATTCTTGTTGCTCCTTCCCAAGCCCCTCATATTTTGAACATACTGGGGACAAGATAAAGGACTGGAGAGCTGAAGATCTGACTTACATTACAGATCTGACAGTTGTAACTGCATCAGAAAGCATTGTTCTGTATATTTTATAACACTCACCTGCAATGTCTAGCATGCCAAGACATTTACTTTGGTTTTATTTTTTTTTTAAAAAAGTGTTAATAAGTCATTCTTAAAATCCTCTAGAGTAATTTCAAGTATTATCTTTAAGGGTGTCCCCCAAATAAATGTTGATGAACAGACATTATACATCGATCAGGATAAGAAAGTTTAAAGTAACATTGAAAACATAAGGGCAAGGGATCTTCTCAATCTCCCTTATACACTCAACTATTCAGAATTCATGGGGAAAAAGTACACAAACGGCTTACAGATTACTATGACAATGATGGATGATAACTACAGTTACTTCTTTCAGAGGCTAAACAGATGAAAGGAAGATCCTCCATAATGAAAAACAAGAAGAGGTTCATCACAGCAAAAAAGGCAAGAGCAAAGAAATTTGGTAGCACAAAACTGATTACTAAATTATGAAACTGACTTAGGGCACTCCTGCTGATGGAGCTATTTTCTTAAGTTTTTATAGCACAACCATTCTATTAATAAGTAGTAGAATATAAAGTTTATTGAAAAACAATGGAAGTTACCAGCTTTACATCCTCAGCTGTGTGATATGAAGAAATGAAACTATGAACAAGTCCAAAAAGCTAAAGCACAATCTTCTCATTAACTCTCTGATTCCACATAGTGTATCTTTTTATTGCAAAAGGCTATGTTCATGCATTTCTAAAGCAGGTAATGTGGTTAATAGCTTGGTCTGGCTCTAGAATATGAATACATATAGATATGAAATGCAAGCAGTGTCAGTAACCATATTAGCAAAAAGTACTTTATTCCTACTATGAATGTAGCAAATGTTATTCAACCTAACAGCATCGCAAAACCAGGTTTCTGTTTGGGAATCTGTAGCCTGTGGCAGCAGAAACTCCCAGATTTCCATGCCAGGCTTCACAAAGAAAGGCAAGATGCACCTCTCTCAATCACTTCATATGTAAACACAGCAGCAGCAAACTCAAATAAAAACTCTAAGGATCTGACTACAAATAAATGCGAGTTTTCAGCCAGCACCTGCTGCCCCACCAGCCAGTCTCTCCCAGGGAAAAGCTGGCGGGCCAGATAGATTAATTTTGAGGACCAGATGCAGCCTGTCAGTTATCAAACAAGCAACCCTGACTTACAATAATAAGCTGTGTTTCTTTAATCAGCTCCACTTGCTTCTGAGTCAAGTGTTACTCATTTGCAAGTAGAGGTCTCTTCCCAGCTGTATTTACAGGGGCACACACTCTGAGTATTGTTGATTCCACACACTCTGGACAATTTCTAAGTCCCAAGACAAGCTTGCCCCAACTTTATATGGACTTTCTGACAGTCTATTAGTCAGCTTTACATAATGGCAGACAAATAGTAGTAAATAATCATAATGAATTGTACACTTAGCAAACCATTAATCAGTTATTCCTTATGTGGCAACAGTTTGGCAACAGAATACAGTTGATTTATAAATAATAAATATATTTTTATTATTAAGGAAGTAACTGTTTCAGAATAAAATATAACTTATCTTAAATGTATTTTTTCTCAGGCCAGAAGGAATCTTTAATGATTCCACAGCACTCCTACTATCCAGCCCACAAATTTTAACATAGTAAAACATCTAACATCTGTATTCTAGTCTATCCAGATTTTGTAACTGTGTTCCTTTTCCATGCATTACAATCAAGAGGGAAGATACCAACCATTGGTTTAATAATATTATACTACATAATACTACATGTAAATTTCTTGCCCTTTTGCCAGCGTACGTGGAATTTTCTTTAGAACTGGGGGGACCATGAAGCACATAATTCAACACTGACTTATATTTTATCCTTAGCATCTTCATACATCAGAAAAGCTGACCTTCACTAAAGATGTTTACTCTTTTTAAACTTGACACTAAAATATGTATTTACTGTAAAAGTGGCATTTAGTATTTATTTTTTATTGTAAAAGTAAATTTTATTTCAAGTGAGCCTGTAAGACAAAATATTTTACTTTCCAAAAGAGTAATAATTGTTTAACATTCTATTACTGATACACATCTGACAAGATGACACTTCAATGTTAAGTTAACATGGTTTTCCTCTGCAGTATCAAACAAAAATCATGCAAAGAAAATGCTAATTAAGATATTATAAGCAGTTGGTAATCAAAGTAACCTTTCCCTGACCCACATTAGGATAAGAAAACCCAGCAACAGAAGGCATTTAGGCTAGAGTCCAACCCATTTTCTCTCTAAAGAGAGAGAAGCCAGGAAGTGAAAAAGAAAAATTCAGTGCTAAAGCAAATTAAGGTTGTAACTTAATCCAACACCTTTCCATTCTTAAAAAAAATTGCTCAAGAGGATTCTGAATGTTGCCAGTAATCTCAAAACTGCAAGTCTTGCAGTAATCACATCAAAATTTGAAATGAATTGAGGCGTTCAGGAGTTACAGAAATAGGGTCTTTAAAAAGTTCATAACTAAGCTTCTTTTTCTTTTCAGAATTTTAATTTAAGCACAATAAAATAATCACACATGCTATGTAAGCATTTACTATACTCTGGCAGAAACCAGCCCTTAACTTGAAGTTATTCACATGTTTTATAAATTCCCAGATCAGACTTTCTTACTAATACATATGCATGCTCCATACAGCTGTACTCACAACAGCCTAACAGCATGCAGACTGACAAAGGATATTACACAAGGAGGATAATAAAGCACAACAACTTATTCTTATTACCCTTCCCCCACCACGCATTTTACCCTTTGTGTTCTTTTATACTTACCATGCCCTCAAAGCCAACTCTGTAAAGGTTTTTAGCACCATTGTCCCAAAGAACATATGCTGCGCTATGTGGACTCGACGCACTCCAATCTTGGATTTCAGTTACCTATTCAGTTTTAAAAATACAAAAATTGTCTCCAAAATAAAGACAATAAGCGCAATTTGAACTTAAAACTTTATTCATCTCTTCAGAATAATTTGGGATATAGCAGTTTTACTGAATTTAATGAAATTTATTCTGAAGCTGTTGCCTGTTTGATATAAGTGTTCCCTAGGTGTCTTAACATCAGCCTGAATATCTACTTTGTAGGCCCATTTTTCTTTTGTTTATTTGGTAGGTAATCTAACTACATTAGTAGAGAACAAAATCTGAACTGTAAAGAGCTATTTTATGATGCTTTGACATATTTTTACTAGAAGCAGCATTGAACTAAGAAAAACAGGATGGAAACTATTTTAATTGCTTCAATTTGTCTGGTTTAACCTATATTAGCCTGGTGGCAGTGCAGTATGTCAGGAGACAATGTTTGATTTCCAGAGCCAATCTGTTGAACAACAGTACAAAAGGAGAGTGAAAAGGACTTTCCCTGATATTTCTGAAACCATGAGGCCATGCATCAAATTCTGAAAATATTTCCATTATTAAAAAAATAAATTTCCAGAATTTGTCTTCATTCTTATTTGTATTTATTTAAAAGCTGTTTCTGCTATCTACCATCTGCTTTTCATCATTAAAAACATTTAAATGCATTTATACCTATTTTCAGCCTGTAAATAATCCCACTAATTAAAGTTTAGTACATAAAGCAGACAATGCAGGATAAGACACTTATTTTGCAAAGTTTCAGAGATTTCAGAAAATCTTGTCAAATTTACAGCAAGGGGTAAATAATAAAGATAAAAAAAGCTGCATCTGAACACCCCTTGCTTTAAGGGATTTAAATTTACCACTTCCTCACAATAAAATCCAAAATGGAATCCCCCAAAGTCCTAAAACTTCCATAAATGTCTAAGATATAAAATAGGCTAAATATCTTATTCAGGAACTTTTCCCTTCCTTTTAAATGCTGTTTAAGTGTACTAAAAATAAATGCAACAAAAAAACACCAGTTGACCAAGATACAAGAGCATCCAATTCTCCTTCTAGAACATCTCATATTTGGTGATAAAAGTTATAGTATATTTCACACTCCCTGTTGTACATTCCTACTTACAACAAATCTTCATTAGACGCTTGAACATTACAGAATAAGATTTTTAAATGTCCAGCAAATTAAAATAGCAACTTTTGTGATTATATTTTTACTCTACAATTAGAAAGGCCACTGAGGCCATTATATGAGCATGCAGAAATTCATCTTCTTATCTAAACCAGTTTTATTTTTACCTTTCCTCTACGCCCATTGCCACCATCTTGATCTTCCCATTGCCAGTCAACTCCTCGCACCACTCTGGCACCTGCAAAGATTCCTCTTGCTGTAATTTTCTTTGATTTACGGCGAGACTCCAACAATACCCTGAAGTTATTAAAAGAAGAACCCACAAATGTCAAGATAATCAAGTCCAAAACAAATCTTTGAGGATGGAAAGGAAGGAGAGCATCTTGAAACAAAAATAACCCCACGAACACAGCTTTTGCTGCATGAATCACATCCATTCAATTCTCCACTCTAACAGCAGCCCACAAGACAAAAAGCCATTGTCTTCCTAAATCTGCTTTATTGTTTATAATCAGATTTTAATCCTGACGATTTCTTCTCCAAACTTCTTACTACCAGCGAAGATTTTGTAACCACTTACATATAGATCTGTACTCATATAAATAAAATCATTAAAGAAACATAGAGAGTCATATAAACAACACATTTCTGTTTCTCTTCAATGCGCACAAGGCCAATATTACTGTCCCGCAATTGCCCTGCCATTTTTATTCAGAATTATGCTATTAAGAGCAACATCTCTTTCCCCTCCATATCTCAGTTTATCTTCTACGTACTTCTTGTTGCATATCTTGGCAAACTTAATTCAATAGATCAACATCCATTTTTTAAGTCATGTTATTTTTCTAAAGCAAACCTCTTCTTTCCCTGTGACTTCAACAGAACCGACAGAACAGTTCATGAGTATTTAACTTACAAACAGAAACAAAGAGACAAACATTTTCCTGCCGTTTCAGTTATCTCAAAAGCCACCTGGTTTGCATGCAACCAGATTTCTTACTTCATGCCAGGAAAATTTTGCCAGACAAAAGTATTTTTCAGCTGAAATTCTGAATGTTTCCTGACCTCTTCAGAAGTGTACCACCCTCCTGCTAAACTTTTAACATCCAGCAGATGGCAGACAAGGAAAAAGTTAAACTTAAAATCCATGCAAAGAGCACATGAAAATATTAGCCATTTTTATCTAAGTAATATAAAAGAGTGATAGAAAACACATAGGTATGTTATTTATAGCAGCATTTTAGGAAGATCTCAACATCTACAAAACTGAGACAAAAACCAGCATGCATTACTTTGGTATGCTGCCCATGATATCCCAGACTCAAGAATAAAATAGGTAGAGCTTATACTTTCCTTCATCCAAACGTTATTAAATGCCTCTTGACACTGCATACAATGCATGTCCAAAACTAAAACTTACGCTCTATACACTATAACAAATCATTTAAAACTACAAAGGAAACTTCAGCTAAAAAAAAAAAAATAAAATAAAGTCTGGAAAACATTTTCAAATCAATGAGATTTTTTTAAAAGAAATAAACAGAAAAATAGATTTGTATTTTGTTACCTATTCCCTACAAATTACACTAAGCCAGCACTTTCTACTCTTGGATCCAACTTCTAAGTCTTGTTCTGCACTAAACACTGTAACTGAGACACTAAGCTTATGATATCTATTTGGTACCTAGATCTGCTGGCATGAATCTGAAAAAAACAAAAGCTGGTTTTTGATTAAGCCACTGACCTGGGCATTTGAGCCATAGTTAAACTTCAAGACAAACATTTAAGAAAATAAACACAGTTCCTACAAGACACGATACAAAAACTCGGTCTGTGTGCTCCAACCACTTCCCTTAACTGTAAAAGCACTGATAAAAAAAGCACATCACTGAATTACAACTTATTTGTAAACCTTACTTCCCAAAGAAGAAAAAATAAATGTTGTCTTACAGATGTTGCATTTAGATAATTATCAAATCTAACAAAAAAATCTTCCAATGATTTAATGAAAGAACATTCTGGAGAGTTTTCACAGAGGTGATACCACGGGATGTAGCCTTTACACAATGCTTTATCACAGCTCTCCAAGTATCTAGTAACAGGCAAATATCACTGTTCTCACTTAACCAGCAGATAAATCATGACAGAGAAGGTTTTAGATTTAGAAAAGTGATTTGAAGTCAAGAACACAAGAGCAGCTATGCAAGAACACACTAATGCTAATTTTGTTCAGAGTTCTTCACTGCAAGACAATATTAGATGCTTAGGAAAAGAACATGAAAACCAAGGCAAGGGTAGAAAAACCCTTCACAGCATCTTTTCTGTTTTCTGTAGTGAGCAGTTTAAGCAGTACAAGGTTTTGTCTCTATATTCTGTTTTTCATAGTCCACAAGGAGGGTATTCTCCCTCAATCTCTCTATACCACTTTTGAACTTAATTAAACTTTCACATTCAGGGATTCATTGACAGATCATTTTGTGATAACACATTGTGTAAAGATAATTGCCTTTGTTTTAAAGCTGCTATACGACAACACAAGAACTAGGAAGTCTGCAACGAGGTTGAAAGAAACTGAATCATCATATCTTAACTTTTTTTTCTACTTCATTCTTTCAAACATTTCCTTGTTTTCCAAGCTCCAAAGATCTGTCCTGGTTACACTCCCTCACAAAGAGGCAGAACCAGTAACAGAATTTACACTTCAAGCCACTATCTTACCTAATCCAAGTTTCAGTAACCAAATCTGCTGTTTAAAAGTTAATCACAATTACCTGTTCCTATTTAATTTAATGAGGGAAAAACTATGTTTTACCTTTCACTTCCTGGTGTGGTAATTCTGTAAAAACGATGCCTCAAGTGATGTTTGTCCCCGTGATAGCAAACTGTGCACAAGTCATAATTTGTGCATTCAGCACATTTCCATCGGATGCCAATGATGGGTTGCTGTCGACAAGTATCACACATAGTCCCATCGTGCTTGATACCTGTGAGGAGAAAAAGAAAAAAAAAAAAGAGAGTAACAACTTTGCTACATCACTACACAGATTTCTGTTGCACACCATTCTAATTTGAAACCATATAGTAAAAAGTTCACAATAAAGAAAGGCTGCTAGCAATAACTTATCAGCCTATACAACTGAGGGGAAAAGATAATGGACTTGGCCTCCAGTTGTCATTTTGTTCCTGAAATGTTCTACCCTTTCTCAGCTCAAAAAGCTGAGAAAGCTATGTTTGGTTTTTGGGTTGGTTTGGGGTTTTTTTTCCATCTACATAAATCAGAAAAAGAAAATGAGAAATCAAACTCCTTTATCTGCAAGTTAAAGGGTCAGAAATGTGTATACCAAAATAATCTGGAATTTTATCTCTGGATTAAGACTATCAAGACACCTTACACCACAAAGGCTACTGTGTTCAACTGTGCTTGACAGTTTGAAAATAATTGATTTGACTTACACATTTTGTGCAGTGGAAAAGGTAAGTGCTTATCTCTACTCTTTGTCATATAGGATAAAATTAAGCCCTCTTGGATAGATACCATTAGCTTCATGAAAATCTGTTACCATTTGTGAAGTATTTTACTGCTTTATGTGTTTGGGGTTTTTTGAAAAGGAGGTGCCAAAGACAGACCAGACATAACCCACCAGCATGTGCTTTGCCCAGCCTTCCACAAAAACTGAGTTCTCAAGACTAATTACTCCTACAGCTTTGCCAAGATACAGCAGAGTGAAAGTGATCAGTCAGTTTCCATCCATGCACTCTGAATACAATGAACAGCAAAAGAATTTGTTAAAAAAAATAATCTAATTCTGTTGCTGTTTGGAAAAAATTGAGCTACAGAAGAGAGAAGCACTGGCGTTCAGTCTGTAGCACAAGATAAAAATGAACACTAAAAGGATGGAGTAACACAGAATTTTCCTAGTCACTCACCCTTAAAAAAGACACAACTGAAAAAACAGATCACTCTGAAATTAGTGAGGAGAAAGAACAGGTTTTGTCTCTTACAGAAGGGTGATTTTGGAAATGACTGACAAACTCACTATAAGCCTACTAGTCACTTGTGATCAACAGCTGAGCCATGTGCAGTGAAGAAAAATCAGCAGCTGGAGAGGCAAAACTAAAGGAAATGCCTTCCTGTCTGATCATTTCACTGAATCATGTAATAGCTGAGGTTGGAACTGCTGGAGATCGTCTACTCCAACACCACTGCTCAAAGCAGGGTAAACTAGAGCCACCTGCCCAGGACCATACCCAGTCAGATTTTGAACACCTCCACGAAAGCAGACTCCACAGTGTAGTTTGTTCCAGTGTTTGATCATCCCTATAGCAAAAATGTTTCTTCTTATGCTTAAGTGGAAATTCCTGTATTTCAATTTGTGCCTATTGCCTCTTGTCCTGTCACTTGATACCACTGAAAAGAGCCTGGCTCTATCTGTTGTTTATATACACTCTTAAGATCCCCCTGAGCCATCTCTTCTCCAGGTTAAACACCACCAGATCCCTCAGCTCCTCCTCACACCAGATGCCTTTAGATGCCTTAAAACACATTTGCAGCCCTTTTGCTTGACACACTCAGTATGTCCATGTCTCTATCGCACGGAGGAACCCAGAACTGGACACAGTACTCCAGGTGTGGCCTCACCAGTGCTGAGTGGAGGGGAAGAATTAGTCTTTAAAGATTGCACAGAGCACCACAGAAATCTAAACAGCTCTTCGGGGCAGCCAAAGTGACAATAATAAACCCTGAAACTGCTAATGTTATACTAAATGATCACGGTAATTCCTGCAGCAGTTTAAGGCACCATCCAGATCTTGACCACAACCGTCTGTGCTGAAATTTTGAAGGTCTGACACGGACAAGTTCTATAACCTGTAATGTAATTTTCCAACTCCAACTGTCAGGTAACACACCTCATATCATTATTGTCCTTTTTAACTAACCTTCTAAATTAAAAAGGATTTGCTGCCTGGTAAAAACAACTAAAAATGCCATTTTTTCTACAAAACAAGAACCTGGAAATGACCCGTACATTTTCTCCTCCCACACAACTCCATCAGTGACCCTGTTCCCGACATGGAGGGACAACGTCAGGGAGAAAGCTGTCTTTCTCACTATGTACACTGAGACTTTGATGTCTGGTATCTGTTGATTATCTCTAACACTCAAAAGATAGTATTACCTACGATCTCAAGGTGGCTGCCTCACTGCTATGAATTGTATTCAACCATCTTACTACATTTTTGGTAGACTTCAAGAGCAGATGCGTTGTAAAGACTCAGATAACCTGTTACTGTTTCATTGTCTCACTTAAAAGTCTAACTAGCTACAGCACTTGGAGTTGAAGGGTGGTATTTGTTGGGTTTTTTTTAATTTATTGCTAAACTGATACTTCACATAGAAACAGAGAAGTTACACATCTTTGAAATTTTTTTAACAGTTGCTGAATTTCAGGGAAGACAGTTTGCCAAAGTTCACATTTATTCTGGATGTAAAAAGACCAAGGAATTTGGTGTTGCAGGATTCTTCAGTTTGTCCAAGCAGCAGGAAAGAGGGTAAAAAATAAGAAGTCACATAATACAGAACTAGGTCCTCGCACAGTAAACTTAAATAAAAACTAAACATTTCCAGACAGTGAGGCAAAAACTGCTGCTGAAAAACTAGAAAAACTCCCTTAGGAAAGATCAAGAAAAAAAAAAAATACACAAACATGTTTGACTCAAAAGTCATTTTACTGACTATAGTATCTGTGACTTTTAAAGAGAAGAGTGCATATCTGTAGCTGGAGTCTCAGAGAATCACATCTCTGTCTCGCAGATCCTAAACACCACCCTGATATAGCCTTTCTTCATCCATTGCCTGACACATGATCCCAGTGGCAACACCCACTTCAGTGCATGCCTCACCTGACCATGCTGCTCTATTCTTTCCACTATGCCAGCAAAAAGGATTTTGCAGACTTGAGCTGTAAACTGGATCAAGAAACATACCCAGCTGAAAAACAGCCAGGAGGAAAAATATTCAGCTGGATTGGTTTCCCAACCCCGTTCTTTGTGGTGCTGCACAACACTGCTGGCACGACACACAGAGCATTGCAGGGCAGGACCAGACAAGTAAACTTGTTACAGAATGTTTAACCACTGCACCAGAGATCTGGAGAGAGAAGTAGATTTGTATGTCTCTGGTCACAGTGGACTGAGTTTTAACTTCAAGGTGCTAAACCAGGGTGCTACTCCTGGATTACAAAATGTGACAGCTAAATTCCCATTCATGTTTATAATACAAACAGAATGAACTATTTAAATCAATAGTATATTTTAAAGAAGGTTGAAATAATTTATTTTTTTTTAAAGTTGAACTAGATATTATAGGTACATGAGTGTTGTGGGATGACCTTGGCCAGCTGCCAGACACCCATCCAGCTGCTCTCTCTCTCCCGCTCCTCAACAGAACAGGGAGTGAAAATAAAATGAAAAAGCTTGTAGATCAAGATAAAAGTGAGATCACTTACCAACTACCATCACAGGCAATGCAGACTTGACTTGGGTAAAATTAAATTTATTGCTAATTAAAAAAAAAAAAAAAAAAAGATGATGGTGAGAAAGACAAAACCTGAAACACCTTCTCCCTACACTCCCCCTTCTTTTGAGACTCAACTTCACTCCTTCATTCCCAACTCCTCTATCTCCCTGCTTCTCCCCAGAGGAGACAGAATCATACAATCACTTTGGTTGGAAAAGACCCTTAAGATCCTGGAGTCCAACCATTAACCTCAGGCTACCAAGTTCACCACTAAACCGTGTCCCTAAGTCTACACTTCTTTCAAACATCTCCAGGGATGGTGACTCAACCACTCCCCTGGGCAGCCTGTTCCAATGCCTGACTACAATTTCAGTGCATAAATTTTGAGATCAGGAATTGGGGGTTACGGTCAGTCCATAACAGCTCTTCATACTTTTCCCTTGCCCTAGCATAGGTCCTCTCCACAGGCCGCAGTCCTTCAGGGAAACACTGCTCAAGCATGGGCTCTCCATGGGCTGCAGCTTCCTTCAGGGCACGTCCACCTGCTCCAGCAACAGGTCCCCCATGGGCTGCAGTGTGGATACCTGCTTCACTGGGGCGTTCCATAGGCTGCGAGGGGACAACTTGGACCACCGTGTTCTCCATCTACTCACCAAAATTCAGTACTGAGGACCTGATGTCGACACTACACACATCTAGAGGGAGGGAATGAAACATTATAAACATTATTTCTAATGTTTCAGACTAGCTCTGCTCTAGCCCAGTGGACTGAATGCTCATCAGCATTGAGATAGTATGTTTCAGTTTACTTTCTGAAAGTAAACCAGTTTGTGCTCTCCAAAACCACCCCATGATGTAAATTGACACACTGTACACAGGAACAACCAAGAGACTGGGTCAAGCGTAGGCTATGGAGCCAAACTGAAATCCTGACCCAACTGCAACCCATATCCATCACATAAACAACTTCCACTCTTCGAAAGGAAGGCTGCTTAAGAAAGGTTGAGAAACACAAACTTTACAAAGTTTCTATTAGGAAAATGTGTTATTTAAACTACTGAAATACACTAAAGTGCCATAAAAACTGTAGAATTCAAAAATCAGCGCTGCAGCTGGC